>OU611776.1:20733201-21980877 GCA_914767645.1 Hydraecia micacea
ACCCGCAATAGTATAGCATCCATACATGCTAAAAAAATATTACCATTCGAAAATACAATGTTTTTAAATTTTTTATATTAAAATATTCACTAAAAATGTTAAATTGATAGGCAACAAAGTAGGTGTTTCAGTTGTAACGTTGAACATTTTCTGTGTCTCGTACAATCTACATCTCTTTTTTAGGTAACAGCTGCATGGTGTGGTCTAAGAACCTAGTGTACTATACGTGCCTACCACTAAGAAGAATGGTCGTCATGTTATGTCACTTACCACTAACTGGAAGGGCAACAAAGTAGGTGCTTCAGCATTAACATTGATCATCTTCTGTGTCTCGTGGGATCTACAACTCTTCTTAGGTAACAGCTGCATGGTGTGGACTAAGAATCTGCCAGTCTTTTCTTTGTCTTCTGTTGACATCTTCAGCACTCCCCATGAGGCTTCAGGAGGAACTGTGGAGGAATTGATACTGTAGTTATTAAAATTGTTCATGAAATTATTACATCCGACACTCACTTTAGGGTACGCAATGAATGAGGTTTCCATAGCTTAGGACTTACCATTGCTTCCAGTAGAATACCACATTAAGCATGTTTTCTTCAACGATATTGTTTTTTTTTTATTGTATTATCATCACAGTTTTGATAAAATAACTCACCGATAACAAAATGCCTGACAATAGTAGCAGGTTTGAATAGCACATTCTTCTCACTAATGCCGGGCGGCGCGGGCGCAGCTAATTTAAGTGGTTGCGGCTGAAGTACTGTCACAGGTACTCTGAATACTGGGCCCTTTTCTATGCAGGCAACGTCGTATGCGTTTATACTGGAATCATTTCGTAAATGGGAGTGTTAAATGATAATAATCAGTGGTTTAAAATGTATAAAGAAAAATAAGAGGAAAGGTATTTTTTATTTGTTTAATTTTCTTTGCGAGGACTTTTTCAACATTTTATATACCCAGAAGATTATCATATCATTACAATTCTACGTCGAAAAAAAAAACAGAGTGCAAAAAATTATTAGGCTGTAGACAACGAATTTTGTTGAGTGAGGTTACGTTACAGGAAAATTCGCAACCCTCCGGGGCCAAAGCAGTTAAATAGTGTCAAGCTCATAAAATAGGTCTGTTAAAGATTAATCAAAAACCAATAGAAAAAAAACAGTTCTCCAAATCTAACGAATTTTAATTGCTTATTAGGATATCAAGGGCAACAACTCCATCTTCCCACCCAGCACACCGTCCCTTACAACACACTGGACTCACCTGGTGTAGTGCGGGCCGGGCGGCAGGCCCGCGGTGTGGACGCGCACGTCCCTTACAACACACTGGACTCACCTGGTGTAGTGCGGGCCGGGCGGCAGGCCCGCGGTGTGGACGCGCACGTCCCTTACAACACACTGGACTCACCTGGTGTAGTGCGGGCCGGGCGGCAGGCCCGCGGTGTGGACGCGCACGTCCCTTACAACACACTGGACTCACCTGGTGTAGTGCGGGCCGGGCGGCAGGCCCGCGGTGTGGACGCGCACGTCCCTTACAACACACTGGACTCACCTGGTGTAGTGCGGGCCGGGCGGCAGGCCCGCGGTGTGGACGCGCACGTCCCTTACAACACACTGGACTCACCTGGTGTAGTGCGGGCCGGGCGGCAGGCCCGCGGTGTGGACGCGCACGTCCCTTACAACACACTGGACTCACCTGGTGTAGTGCGGGCCGGGCGGCAGGCCCGCGGTGTGGACGCGCACGTCCCTTACAACACACTGGACTCACCTGGTGTAGTGCGGGCCGGGCGGCAGGCCCGCGGTGTGGACGCGCACGTCCCTTACAACACACTGGACTCACCTGGTGTAGTGCGGGCCGGGCGGCAGGCCCGCGGTGTGGACGCGCACGTCCCTTACAACACACTGGACTCACCTGGTGTAGTGCGGGCCGGGCGGCAGGCCCGCGGTGTGGACGCGCACGTCCCTTACAACACACTGGACTCACCTGGTGTAGTGCGGGCCGGGCGGCAGGCCCGCGGTGTGGACGCGCACGTCCCTTACAACACACTGGACTCACCTGGTGTAGTGCGGGCCGGGCGGCAGGCCCGCGGTGTGGACGCGCACGTCCCTTACAACACACTGGACTCACCTGGTGTAGTGCGGGCCGGGCGGCAGGCCCGCGGTGTGGACGCGCACGTCCCTTACAACACACTGGACTCACCTGGTGTAGTGCGGGCCGGGCGGCAGGCCCGCGGTGTGGACGCGCACGTCCCTTACAACACACTGGACTCACCTGGTGTAGTGCGGGCCGGGCGGCAGGCCCGCGGTGTGGACGCGCACGTCCCTTACAACACACTGGACTCACCTGGTGTAGTGCGGGCCGGGCGGCAGGCCCGCGGTGTGGACGCGCACGTCCCTTACAACACACTGGACTCACCTGGTGTAGTGCGGGCCGGGCGGCAGGCCCGCGGTGTGGACGCGCACGTCCCTTACAACACACTGGACTCACCTGGTGTAGTGCGGGCCGGGCGGCAGGCCCGCGGTGTGGACGCGCACGTCCCTTACAACACACTGGACTCACCTGGTGTAGTGCGGGCCGGGCGGCAGGCCCGCGGTGTGGACGCGCACGTCCCTTACAACACACTGGACTCACCTGGTGTAGTGCGGGCCGGGCGGCAGGCCCGCGGTGTGGACGCGCACGTCCCTTACAACACACTGGACTCACCTGGTGTAGTGCGGGCCGGGCGGCAGGCCCGCGGTGTGGACGCGCACGTCCCTTACAACACACTGGACTCACCTGGTGTAGTGCGGGCCGGGCGGCAGGCCCGCGGTGTGGACGCGCACGTCCCTTACAACACACTGGACTCACCTGGTGTAGTGCGGGCCGGGCGGCAGGCCCGCGGTGTGGACGCGCACGTCCCTTACAACACACTGGACTCACCTGGTGTAGTGCGGGCCGGGCGGCAGGCCCGCGGTGTGGACGCGCACGTCCCTTACAACACACTGGACTCACCTGGTGTAGTGCGGGCCGGGCGGCAGGCCCGCGGTGTGGACGCGCACGTCCCTTACAACACACTGGACTCACCTGGTGTAGTGCGGGCCGGGCGGCAGGCCCGCGGTGTGGACGCGCACGTCCCTTACAACACACTGGACTCACCTGGTGTAGTGCGGGCCGGGCGGCAGGCCCGCGGTGTGGACGCGCACGTCCCTTACAACACACTGGACTCACCTGGTGTAGTGCGGGCCGGGCGGCAGGCCCGCGGTGTGGACGCGCACGTCCCTTACAACACACTGGACTCACCTGGTGTAGTGCGGGCCGGGCGGCAGGCCCGCGGTGTGGACGCGCACGTCCCTTACAACACACTGGACTCACCTGGTGTAGTGCGGGCCGGGCGGCAGGCCCGCGGTGTGGACGCGCACGTCCCTTACAACACACTGGACTCACCTGGTGTAGTGCGGGCCGGGCGGCAGGCCCGCGGTGTGGACGCGCACGTCCCTTACAACACACTGGACTCACCTGGTGTAGTGCGGGCCGGGCGGCAGGCCCGCGGTGTGGACGCGCACGTCCCTTACAACACACTGGACTCACCTGGTGTAGTGCGGGCCGGGCGGCAGGCCCGCGGTGTGGACGCGCACGTCCCTTACAACACACTGGACTCACCTGGTGTAGTGCGGGCCGGGCGGCAGGCCCGCGGTGTGGACGCGCACGTCCCTTACAACACACTGGACTCACCTGGTGTAGTGCGGGCCGGGCGGCAGGCCCGCGGTGTGGACGCGCACGTCCCTTACAACACACTGGACTCACCTGGTGTAGTGCGGGCCGGGCGGCAGGCCCGCGGTGTGGACGCGCACGTCCCTTACAACACACTGGACTCACCTGGTGTAGTGCGGGCCGGGCGGCAGGCCCGCGGTGTGGACGCGCACGTCCCTTACAACACACTGGACTCACCTGGTGTAGTGCGGGCCGGGCGGCAGGCCCGCGGTGTGGACGCGCACGTCCCTTACAACACACTGGACTCACCTGGTGTAGTGCGGGCCGGGCGGCAGGCCCGCGGTGTGGACGCGCACGTCCCTTACAACACACTGGACTCACCTGGTGTAGTGCGGGCCGGGCGGCAGGCCCGCGGTGTGGACGCGCACGTCCCTTACAACACACTGGACTCACCTGGTGTAGTGCGGGCCGGGCGGCAGGCCCGCGGTGTGGACGCGCACGTCCCTTACAACACACTGGACTCACCTGGTGTAGTGCGGGCCGGGCGGCAGGCCCGCGGTGTGGACGCGCACGTCCCTTACAACACACTGGACTCACCTGGTGTAGTGCGGGCCGGGCGGCAGGCCCGCGGTGTGGACGCGCACGTCCCTTACAACACACTGGACTCACCTGGTGTAGTGCGGGCCGGGCGGCAGGCCCGCGGTGTGGGCGCGCACGGTGAGTGGTCGCGACACGTTCATCATGTCGAGGTGCGCGGGCGCGGACAGCCAGGCGGCCGCGCTGGACAGCGCCAGGCGCATGCCGAACGCGATCTGCTTCGGAATTATCGACTTGTCTGCAACACATGCACGCTACATAGCTTTCGTTGTATCTGCTACTAGACACGTAGTTAGGAGGAGATACATTTACGTCAAATTGTATTGAAAAAACAAGATAGCGGCGTTAGTTCCGATTTTGGTCACGCGCCAATAGATCCATGTACAACTTTTCACATGGGTTGGCAATGTGAAAGACAAGGAAGATAGAATTGAAGTGTGTTAGAGCGAGATAGGATGATAGGACTAATTTGTAAACGATATTGACCTGTATCGGCCAGGCCCATAGCCAAACTAACACAACACCATGACAGTCCTTGTGTGATCACCAGAGATCGGACATTCGGGTGCATAATTATTTACCTAAAGTGATTTTTTGTCTAAGAAAGTATGGAAGCGGCTTCTTAAAATATTTTTTCCATAAAAAAATCCCGCAATGCCAGGAACACCGGCAATGCAGAACTAGTCGGGTGTATAGTATAGAAGGAAGAAACTACATAAAATTAATAATTTTAATTATAAAATTATTCTAAATATATGTAGTCCGTTATCTTCTCTTGACGTTGTTTGCTATTGCAGTTTGGTATCTACCTACCTACTTTAGAATATTATGTAGGTAGATATGCATCCGATTCTAAAGTCAGAAAAAACACAAAATTCCGGAATCGCGGGATTTTTTCCATATAAGCCAACATGAATTGACAAGTACATCCGATTCTATAATCAGGAAACATAAATTTTTCGATCCCGGAACCGCGGGATTTTTTCGATACAAAAGCGCATTCCATATTAGCCAACATCTCAACTGTAGGTGAATTAAATATGCATCCGAATATCCGATCTCTAGTGTTCACATATAAGTCGTAATAAACGTATTTTTTTCTGTCTTCATTACGGTTACTGTATTATTTTTGGAAAAATTAAATCCATACTGTAAAAAAAATTGCAAGCGCATTGCAAGGTTAACCTTACAGTGATTTCTATATCCACAAATCTAAATTATTATCAAAGACTGACATTTTCCTGAATCAATTCAATTTAATTTATTAAAAGTATTTTCCTGTGCTATTTAACACCTTGTCAATAAATCAAAACTACATAATATAAACATCTTGGACGTACCGTCATCAGAAAAAATTCCAATTATTATATCCTTGAGGAAAGGTACTTTCGGCCCTACGAAATGAAAATACGGGTCAAAGTCCACTTGGTTTAAAAATATTCAATGGCTACTATAATTTATCTTACAAAATCCAACATAAACAACTAATTTAAAATGTCCTATGTCACCTGAACTACGCACCTAAACTGAACTCTACCACAATCAACATCTACATATCCTTCCAACTATAATATTATAAATGCGAAAGTAAGTTTGTTTGTTTGTTACCTTTTCACGCCTAAGCCACTGAACCGATCATCCTGAAATTTTGCATAAACGTCGTCAGGTGTACAGAAACGGACATAGGGTACCTCTTTCATCCTGAAAAAAAAGTGCTGTTCCTGAGGAAAACAACAATAACGTTAATATGATAATAGACGGCGCCACGTTTATTGTTGTTTTCCTAGGGAACAGAACTTTTTTTCCCCAACCCTACCCTATGTCCGTTTCTGTACACCTGCCTGACAACGTATATGCAAAATTTCAGGATGATCGGTTCAGTGGTTTGGGCGTGAAAAGGTAACAAACAAACAAACTTACTTTCGCATTTATAATATTAAGTTAGGAAGTTAGGATTAGGATACGATATGATTTCACACGGACGAAGTCGCGGGCAGCAGTTAGTAATATTATAAAGAAGGTAAAGTTTTTAAGTTTGAATATACGAGGTAATTTCCGAAAAAACTCATCAAATTTTTAAAAATTCTTTCACCGATAGGAAGCTACACTATTGCCGAGTGTCATAGGATATGTTTAATGGTACAGTTCTACGCGGACGAAGTCAGGGGCCGAAGCTAGTAATGTATAAAGTGACACTCACTCTCCATGTCGTGATGGTCCTGTAGAAACTGCGGCTCGATGGTAACGCCGATGTCTTTGGGCGAGTCGTCCGGTCGCGGCCGCAGGAGGATGCCCTTAGCGTTGCCGACGCCGCACTGGACGCTGAATGTTACGTCGCGTTCCGGTTCATCGTAGTACGTGCTTAGGAGATCGAATGCCTGTGGGAAAAAGATTTAGGTGAATAAATGAAGAGTTGTTAATTAAGCTTCATTGTCAGCATCATCATTTCAGCCGAAAGACGTCTAATGCTGGACATAAGACTCCCCCAAGCATCGCCACTTCGACCGGTTCTGTGCTTTTCGCATCCAGCGGATTCCTTTACCAGGTCATCGGTCCACCTTGTGGGAGGCCTTCCAACGCTTAACTCTTCCTCTAATTAAGCTCAGTCCTTCTAACATAAAGAGTTGAAAGAAAATCAGTTAATTGATCACAAAACAAACGATTGTTTAACATAGGCATTGACGCCGCTTAGACGCTGCATAAATGCATTGCGTCAGCGTCGCATTGGCATAATTTAATCGAAGATACGTCACGTTGGTTGGCCTGATCCTAAGCTGAACTAACGCTAACGCGAACGCACCCTTAGTCAAGAAGACAAAAGCATTCTCTAACTTTCTCTAGCATTCACGGATAAAATTCTTTAACAATAAAGAAAATGTGATGAAAGTTAAAAAATTATATAAATAATGTTTACCTTTTCAACATTCAGCAGACCGCAGCCCTGCGCCCAGGGCTCCACATGTGGTAAGTATGTAGCGGAGTTCTCTAGCGCGCGCTTGATTGAGTACGGCGAGTACGGGAGGCTCTTTGCTTTCAGTCCGGAGATTAGGGTCGCTGAAAAAAAGAGTAAAGATAGAAATTATGATAAAGTTCTTTTACAAGTTTGTGTTGCTACACTAGGGGTAACTTAAAATGATGTTGAACCCGAAAAGGGGTCATTGTACTCAACATTATGAACAACTTTACTATGGGACCAACCATGAAAACACGAAAAAATAAAGTACATTTACGTATGTTTGTGTTTGTAGACAAGAAATTGTGTATGAAATTAAGGACTAACCCACGGCGCCCGCGACGTGTGGTGCTGCCATTGATGTTCCATTCATTAGTTGACAATTTCTTAGTGTAAATCTGTAAATACAAAAAAAAAAACAAACACTATTAAAAACAGCGAGATTGGTTTAGCATAAAACATCAGATTCTAATTATTGATTTGTTTTAGGGTTTTTATTTTCTATGCTTACTATGGTGGAACTATTTCCCATTCATTAGTTCACAATTTCTTAGTGTAAATCTGCAAGTAAAAACAACAAACACTAATAATAACAGTCAGATTGTTTTGCATAAAAAACCATCAGATTTTAACTGTGGACTTTTTTGTATAAGAACTATGGTGGAGGGGCTTGTAGCTAAGTAATAACAGCTGCACAGGTCGATCGATCAGGTTAAG
Organism: Hydraecia micacea; assembly: GCA_914767645.1. Classification (NCBI taxonomy): domain Eukaryota; kingdom Metazoa; phylum Arthropoda; class Insecta; order Lepidoptera; family Noctuidae; genus Hydraecia; species Hydraecia micacea. The sequence continues at coordinate 20,741,159 of OU611776.1, forward strand.
CTACGCTTGCCGCGGTTGGTCCGTGGATGGGTGACCATCTTTACATACCAAGACCCCGCTGTGCCTCGGAAAGCACGTTAAACCGTTGGTCCCGGCTGTCATTCGTGGATCTTTGACAGTCGTTAGGGGGCATCAGAAGCCCGAAACTCTGACAACCAGTCTTACCAAGGGGTTTCGTGTTACCCAGTAACTGGGTTGTGGAGGTCAGATAGGCAGTCGCTCCATGTAAAATACTGGTATTCAGCTGCATCCGGTTAGACTGGAAGCCGACCCCAACATAGTAGGGAAAAGGCTAGGCAGATGATGAAGAACTATGGTGGAACTATTTCCATCTAGTGTAGGCGAACGTCAACAGTACACGTTGCGTTAACACCATGTCAACGTTTGTTTCGATACATTCAAGTCTAGCACAAGCGGCTTTTAACACGATGTAAACCGAAGGCCTAATAAAAGTATAATATACGTTTATTATGCTTGAGCATAATATCCTCTGAATCACGTCCAGCCTGACATAACATACTCCAGGGAAAAGTATGCGCTTCGTAAATCATCATCTATCCGCGGAAATACCAACGCGCGATGATGAGATCTTAATATAAAGCGTGAAGTACTTGCCTATTTTCTATTACCATGATTACAAAATTATAGCTTAAATATTGTATGCAATTCCAATAAACTTTTAATTTTTTTTAAGAGACATCTAATCTATCACACTAATATTATAAAGGCGAAAATTAGTGTGTGTTTATATGTCTGTTACTTCTTCACGCTCAAACGGCTGGACCAATTTTGATAAAATTTTGCATGGAGGTAGCTGACACCCTGGATTAACATTATAGGCTAATTTTTATCCCGATATTCCCACGGGATCGACACTTATGCGGGTGAAACCGCGGGGCGCAGCTAGTACTATTAACAAAGGTCTCGTCTCATGTCGTGCTAATCTCGTGAATTACCCGTCGGATTTGAAAAACTTTTTGTCGTTGATAGCCCAATTCTTTAGTAAGGCTATAGGAGCCGAGTACAAAGAAAAAATTGACAGAAAAACTCTAAGCGAACACGAAGTAATATCGCGAGGAGGTGATGCGATGCGGCGGGGTGAATCGGGGAGAAAGGCGAAAAAAATAGAAACGTCCAATGTCAATAATAATGTGCATTGTTCTACAAAGCATGGTGGGTTAATAGTTATTTATGCAACAGCACCCTAATTGCGTAACACACTATTACTGTCAATTTGAATCATTTTGAAGCTTATTGCTAATCCATTGCTGCAAATGTTCGAAAAATGTGTTTGCTTAGCAACGTAAATAACGCAATGAATGTTGTTAAACTGTCAAAATGAAACCCATTGCTACTGATAGTGTGTTACGCAATTGCCCTGCTGTTGTATAATAAGGGGAATTAAAACACGAATGTGGGTTACACTCATGTGATACTATTATCACATGAGTGTTTTAATACCTAATTATGTACAGTTGCATACAAGACTTTATCTACACCCATGATATGAATCCTCTATAAAAAGTTCTGAAATAGTTTTTTTCAATACTAATATCGAACAAAAATGGCGGCCGGCGGGATACGACGTCAATTCGAATAACCTATAAGTTCTTTTTCACTTCTCATGCTCTAAAAGTTCGTTTTTATGTTTTGTTTAGGCGACATAAAGTCGGTTTTTATGTTCTAGTGCATAAAGTAATTTTTTTTTTCGAAGACTAAGATAATCAGGCCCAACAGCCACACGCAGAATAAAACTTCGCAGATTAAAGACGTTATTTATTTCATTTGCTTTAATTTATACCACTTCCGTCTTTTCTATCGTTAATTTAATAAAATCAGATAAAATAGTTGTCATTTATTATTTAAAAACGCAAAGAAACGTTTTTATGACTTGGCAGTATGAAGTAGCGAAGTCGAATGACACCATGTTGAAAATAAAAAATTTTAAACAGTTTTGTGGCCGGAATTAGCTATGCTCTTCTTCAATTTTGCAACATTGTTTATTAATTATATATTGTTATATACTGTATGCCTGTTTCATTTTCTCGCAATCGGAAATGAAAAGCAGAGTGGCATACAGACTCGGGCATAAATGAGCCATTTTATCCCTCGACTTAAATATCCACCCTCGCCTGCGGCTCGGAGTAAAATGGCTTCTTTTATGCATTAGTTGTACAATCTACTATTTTTTAATTACGGCGCTGGGGTAGTGAAACGCGCGTGCATGACAATGTTCTTTTATTGAAAACGAGTTGCATAATGAAATTTAGTACAACATTATAACACTCGTTTGGATGATATTATTATGCTTACTATGACACTGGTTGTTTTAATGTTGGCAATAAGCTAACTGTTTCAGAAACTTTTATAGAGGATTTATAGCATGGGTGTAGATAAAAGTTTTAAGTTTCCGTGTCTTTGGGTGGTACTCTGTGGCGCGACGTTCGTGCTAATTCGGAAACACGAAGATTACCGAAGCGCATACCTTTTCTCGTTAACTGTAAGTGTCACATACCTAGCCACCGCGGCCACAGCCCCCCCGGGCGCGCACACGGCCAGGCCGGCCGCGCGAGCTCCAGCTGTAAGTGTCACATACCTAGCCACCGCGGCCACAGCCCCCCCGGGCGCGCACACGGCCAGGCCGGCCGCGCGAGCTCCAGCTGTAAGTGTCACATACCTAGCCACCGCGGCCACAGCCCCCCCGGGCGCGCACACGGCCAGGCCGGCCGCGCGAGCTCCAGCTGTAAGTGTCACATACCTAGCCACCGCGGCCACAGCCCCCCCGGGCGCGCACACGGCCAGGCCGGCCGCGCGAGCTCCAGCTGTAAGTGTCACATACCTAGCCACCGCGGCCACAGCCCCCCCGGGCGCGCACACGGCCAGGCCGGCCGCGCGAGCTCCAGCTGTAAGTGTCACATACCTAGCCACCGCGGCCACAGCCCCCCCGGGCGCGCACACGGCCAGGCCGGCCGCGCGAGCTCCAGCTGTAAGTGTCACATACCTAGCCACCGCGGCCACAGCCCCCCCGGGCGCGCACACGGCCAGGCCGGCCGCGCGAGCTCCAGCTGTAAGTGTCACATACCTAGCCACCGCGGCCACAGCCCCCCCGGGCGCGCACACGGCCAGGCCGGCCGCGCGAGCTCCAGCTGTAAGTGTCACATACCTAGCCACCGCGGCCACAGCCCCCCCGGGCGCGCACACGGCCAGGCCGGCCGCGCGAGCTCCAGCTGTAAGTGTCACATACCTAGCCACCGCGGCCACAGCCCCCCCGGGCGCGCACACGGCCAGGCCGGCCGCGCGAGCTCCAGCTGTAAGTGTCACATACCTAGCCACCGCGGCCACAGCCCCCCCGGGCGCGCACACGGCCAGGCCGGCCGCGCGAGCTCCAGCTGTAAGTGTCACATACCTAGCCACCGCGGCCACAGCCCCCCCGGGCGCGCACACGGCCAGGCCGGCCGCGCCGTCGGCCGCGGGCCCGCGCGAGCTCCAGCTGAACGCGCCGCCGCACAGGCGCGTGCGCATGGAGTATGCGGCCGACATCATCTCGGGAGACACGTAGGCTCCCACACCTGGTGATACACGGTAATCAGTTACTCGAACCGACCAAACATGTTAAATTAGTCTTTTGTAAAAACAAATTCTGCTCTGACGAGACAGCCGAGGCCATGTATGAGGATATTGCCAAGGCAATGCACGCTACGACAAAGATAAAATACAACGTTGTTTTGAGGGGCTTCAATGCCAAAGAGGTAGTGGAAGTACAAGAACGCGGCGAAACGAAAGTCAGACCAATCGATTTGGGGCGCAGGAATCACAGGATACAAATCCTAGTCAACTTTTTAAGTCGCAGAGGCTCTTCTTGATGAATTCATTCTTCAAAAATAATCCCCCGATGAAGTGGACTTGGCAGGGCTTGGCTGATAAGGTGACAAGGAACGAGAAAGACTTCATCATGGCGGATAAGAAGCACATATTTAGAGATGTCACCGTGATCAGCAGGATTAATACCGGAAGCGATCACAGGCTTGTCCGAGGCACTCTAAATTTCAATTTTCGAGCTGAGGGAGTCCGCATGATGAAGCCTACCCTTCGACCTACCTACGCAGCTCCAAGGCGCTCTAGGATCCGAAAAATTCCAAATGGAATTTCAAAATCGATTCGCCCTGCTGGAAACCACAGGCAGTGTCGACGAGAAAGCCGACGACGTGGTCAAAGCAGTACTTGACGTGATCCGCAGACTTGTCTCGTCGTAGCGAAAGTAAGTCACAAAAGCGAAAATGTCTAAACTTTCCTCAGAAACTCTCGGACGGGATAGACGAAAGTTACCATCCACGTAGCCGTCTTCGTCAGGTAAGCCTTAAACCTAAAAATTAGAAAGCTGACGCTACGCGACCTTCGGTATTCCAACACCCGCGATCAAGGTCGCAATTGAGCAGAACCGAGGGTCGAAAGTATTCGCTCAGCAATTAGGGAAGTCCCATCTGACGAAACTAAGAACTGCGGATGGTAGAATCGTGACTTTGGAGTCCGATTCTGTTCACATCCATACTGTTTAGTAAATTGTGCAGAAGACCGAAAAGAACAACCAGCTGCTGTGTAGGGCAAGTGTTGAGGTGTGCGTATGACATTGTCACGATGACTGTCCAGATCCAGGATAAGAAAGCCCCATCCAACTGCTCAGGGTAGTGAGACAAGGGGATGTGATATCTGCCAGGGTTGTTCGAAAGAGTTACCGTGGCCCCTGGCATAGGCAACTGACGGAACACGGGTGGGTTTTAGTCAGTAAAAGCCTGACATGCCCTCTCGCTCCGCCCAGAGCGGGAGAAGGTATTTGATAATATTCCACCAAAAAAAGAAATGGTATGTGATATCCCCGAAACTGTTCATCAATGCGTTGGAGGACGTTTTTAAGACCCTGGACTGAACTGGACAAGGTATCGACGTGAACAGGGAGTACATCTCACACTTTCGCTTAGCCGATGACATCGTCATAATGGCAGAGGCGCTGGAACAATTAGCCCAGAGTCCCAGACCCTGCATAACCTAAATGGAGCCTCACGACGTGTTGGCCTCGGCATGAATTTGGACAACACGAAAGTCATGACTTATTAACATCAATTAATAATAAAGAAATTACTGAAAAAAGTTATTTCTTAAACATTTTATTCTACACCACATATAAATAAAACAAAAAGGACAAGAATTTCCAGTTTACCATTTAAATATCATGTAAATAATAAAATACATACCAATAAGTATAGGTTGCGCGATGTCAGGCGGGGCGCCCACAGTGCAGAGAGCAGGTCCGTGGTTGCCGGCTGAGACTACCCACGACACGTTGTAGCGGTTCACTACCTCGCAGATTATGTCACCTATACGACTGGGGGGAAAGAAAGATAGTATAAATTAAAATTATTATGAACAAGGTAGATTAAAGGATGGAAGAGGGGAAAAAAGAATTACTCTTTACCAGTAAAGTCAGGAGTAAGTTCTTTTCAAAACTACAGCAACTGTTTACAAACAATACTTTCATTATACAATGTGTAAAGAAGTGAAGATGTTTATAACATAGTGCTATGGGAAGTTACATTTGAGCCTGCACACTAACTACAGTTTTTATATTGAACCTTGAAAAGGAATAGCTAAAACCAAAAGGAAAAACGTAGAATATTACAAGCATTTAGATTTTAGCTTAGGGGTACAGGAGCAAGAAAACTGGCACAATCAAAGGATAGCGAAGAGAGGCCTCTTTGATTATGGTACATTTTATTTGGGGTATAGACCTAGTAGCCAGTGAGGACAACAGTGTAATATCAAGCTGCTGGCAATGTCTAGCTGTGGATGATGAAGACTTACAACCTAATAAAATAATTTTGGCGCTGACCGTCAGCAAAACCAACAAATATCGAGTAAACTGAAGAATATTAAGGTGCCGAATAAGTAATAATCCCAAACGCTTGCGACGACTTTGCTTACGGTACTAAGATGGTGACTCACGGGTGCGGTAGGCGGTTGGGGGGAGGGGACACATTCCACGGACCCGCAAACTTAGCACGAACGGGTAGTACTAACTAAACTATGAACATTTCCACGACTACTCACCCTGCATCAGACCAATGCGCATGCTCTCCATAGCTCATATTGATAACATCGATCTTCATCTTCTTGGACAGTTCCATGATCTTGATGCAAGCCCTCACCAGCGCCGTGCCTGTCTCCATAGAACCCAGGCGGCTGTCTCCAATGGTGAGGGAGACGACCTTGGCGCCCGGAGCCACGCCGTTCCGGTCCGGCTCGTCCGGGAAGTAACCGGCGGCTATGGCGGCGACGTGCGTGCCGTGTGTTGCTGGGGATACAAATGATTAATCTATTTTTTTTTGTACGTAAAAATAGGTTTTCGGGTGTGGTACAGACTGCAAACAATATCAAGGTATTAAGTATAAATAAAGAAAAATTATTTTATGTATTAACTAAAGAAAAATGTTTATTTGGCACAGTATTATAAAACCATTTCTTTCATAACTTGCATGGTGGAAAATCAACTGCATCTGATTCAGACAATCCAACCTTAGCATTGATCGATTAGTAACATATTTATTCTAGCTCCAGTAGCACAGATACTGCTTTAAATGGCATGGTTTGTGGTCTCGTTTAGCAGTCGTGGAGCCCAGCATAGTTATATCAATACCAGTCAAGAGCTCCACTCCCACACGAAAACAGTTGTTTCTGACCCCATTACTGTGCATGAAAGGGACAATCTTTCTACACAAGGTGGCAGGGACATCGAAGCGCAACCTGTAACCATGAACCAGTTATCAAGAACGAAATCAACTGTTTCATAGAAATGCACTTTTCTATGAAACAGCTGATTTTATTTTTGATACCTACGCTACGCAGTCAAAATGCATGGAACAACAACTTATTTTAGACAAACTTTAACGTAACAGAGAGGCAACTCTCGTAATTCTAAGAACGTTCACCGTCTGATCTCAGTCTCAGTCTGTCAAAAATACCTCTAATTAACCTACATTTTTGAATTATTGGCATTGATTGTCGCCGAGATGAGATTGCGAGTAGATTTTGAAGTTTTTAATTACTGTAATTGGCCTTCTGGTTGCACGTGTATGTCCCTGCCCCCCTGTATAATATAATACCTGGGTAGGGAACACCTCTGTTCAGCAATTAAGGACTACTACTTACAGCACATTCCGACGACCTCAAGCGTGTGTCCATCATCATGCACGTTAATGCTGACAGTCATCTCATCGAAGGGCGTCAGGTGTGTGTGTTCGTGCGTGACGCTGTATTCACCCAGCACTGGGCCCGACGCCAGGTCACCAGTCTCTGACGTGTCGATACATGCTCTGTTGACGAAAAGGTTGGTTTGAAGTTTTGTATTTCCAATGTTATTAAGTGGGCTGACATTCACTGAAGTGACTACGAATTTGATAGCAGTTTAATTATTATTAGTTCAGTATTCAGAGCAGTACAAACCCTATATTATTTTATTATTTCCTACTTTTATAAAAAGATTTTGCCTGTCGTAAATAGGTTGTGGATAAGCCTAGATACTATACCTAGTTATTAGGATAGCCAAGTTAAGCCTAGGCTAGGCAAACTGCTTTAATGATTCTCAATACAAACTTTAGTCCTAGTTTTTAGCAGTAAGTACCTAATAGTTTTCTTTCTGTATAATTTAATTGATTTGATTTTTCTGGTGCACAATACAGTATAAATAAATATCAAATAATGTGTCAATATTTTAGTTATCTATGGTATGGTATGAGCTTATCTATGGTAAATTACCGATATATCTACTTGTCTAAAAACATACACTGTAAACCCTTGAAGCTGCCTATCGCAATTAACACAGGATTACCAGAAAAACCCTTAACTGTTCTATTTATATATGCATAAAGTCGGCAAATACAACTTGAACAAGAGACCAGTGTTGCAATCTATACAAAAGTGAAATTTTAATCACCTTTTTCTTCTTAAGGGGTCATTGTACTCATCATTATGAACAACTTTTAATATGGGACCAAACCTGAAATCGTGAAAAAAAACCGGTGGTCCCTACATTTATGTTCGCATAACTCGTCAAAATGTGATTTTTTTTCTAATAGACGAGTCGCTCTCGTTTAAACCACATATTGACAGTTTAGCTACAAGAGTGCGCAGGTTAATTTTTGTTTTAGAAATTGCAAGCAATTGCAGATAAAAAACTAGTGTCACAAGTTTACTTGGCCCTAGGGCAATCTGTAATACAGTGCTGTATTACTTCATGGGGTGGAGCACCAAAAACTTACTTACTGCCTCTTGAAAGAGCACAGAAAGCAATTTTATTTTCTTTCTCTATCCTACAGATCTGCTATACAAATCCTGAAACGTGCTGACTGTTCGCCCGCTTTTCATAACGCACTTAGTATTAAAACAGCACACCATGCTCTCCTATAACATTCAGAGTATTAATAGGAGACAGAATGATATTGTATGTGAGTCAAATGCATCCTCTAAATATGTCTTTGTAAACAGATTCTATACATTTTAGGCACATTTCTATACAATAAATTAAATAGAAAATTAAGTATCTATAAATTAAATAATAACTACTAAGATTATTCTGCAATTTTTACTTAGCATATCATACAGTGCGACAGAGGATTTACTCGTTGTCTGTAAATAAAACATGTTAGTATTTTAAGTTAATTTAGTTTTTAATTAGTCTTCTCAGTTTTTAATTTTTATATTTTAAAATTCTAAGCACCTTTCTAGCCTGAAACACAGGTTCTACCTAGTTCAGGCAAATGAGCATCTGTGTCCTCTATAATTTTTAAGTTATGTTATTGTAAATCTGCACCATTTTTATAAATAAACGATATTATATTATAATGATGAGTACAATGACCGCTTAAGAGCAAAACGGTGATTAAAATTTCAACCTGTATACTTATATAAAATTCAAAGTCCTGCCTGACTGATATATCAATGCACAGCCTAAACCGCTGGTCCTAGAGACATGAAATTTGGAGGGTGTGTTCTTTCCACCCCTAAGAGGGTGAATGGGGGTAGAGCGAAATTTCACGAGGACGAAGTCGCGGGCAGAAGCTAGTGACTAGAAAAGGAATAACTTTAGTCACAATAGAATCATAAAAAGTCTAATAATACATTGTGTGGTCTTTAATAAAACCTGTTTATTTTACTGCCCCCCCCCCCCCTCCCCTGTTATAATTACAGTAAGGTAAAAAAATGTAATCATGGGATATCACGCTTTTGTTTCAAGATTTTGAAACTGGTGTATCTTGATGATTATAGCAGATAGGTAACTTAGATACTTAAACGGATAACAAAAGATACATTTGTGTAGATTAATCCTGAATATAACTTATAGGCATGGTCTTTGACAAACATTCAAAAGTCCAAACTCAAGGTTTGCCAACGTGCAATGGAGCGCAGTATTCTAGGCGTCAAATTGACAGACCATATTCGCAACACCACACTGCGTTCCAAAACACAGATTACTGACGTTGCTCAAAAAGTCGCTAAGCTGAAGTGGGACTGGGCTGGCCACGTCTGCCGTATGCTCAGCTGTGGGCCAAAATAACCACCACCTGGAGCCCTGACACATTTCGAAGGGGTCGCGGCAGACCCCGTAGAAGATGGCGGGACGAGCTGGACAAAACAAACGACCAGTGGTCCAAATTAGCCCTGGATCGAAAGAACTGGAAGTCATGGGGAGAGGCCACAGAAATCTTAATAATAAGGCAATAGAAGTCGCATAGACGCGTGACCATGTCGCCGCGCTTATGTGTTGGAGTACACAAATGCACGCGGAGCGTTTGTTGCGGTTTCTTGTGTTATTTGAGACGCGGAGAGGTAAACATGGTGTTTTGCAGCATATCCAACTGCGGAAACTCGTCCAAAACTTGTAACTTAACAAATAAAGGAATAACATTTCATATGTAAGTACTTAATTTTTGAAATATTGTCGTTTTTTAGCAAATATAGACAAATAAAATATTTTCACTATCACTACTACGATTTATCACAAAAAACGATTTTTTTGTCAAATCAATAACCATTAACGCTTAAGCTTATTCATGTCTACTATTACTACTGCTAAAAGCAGCAATGAAATTATAGTCATACGCAATAAACAAAAATCGCCGTTTGCGTAAATTCTAGGTACAAGCCGCAGGAGTTGGCCGCAATTTAGTGACGTGCTACTACTATTCTGTATCGATAATTATTTACGTTCAGCTTAATACTTCGTTTTACCAAAAGCCAATGACCAAAAATGGTGCAGTTTTTTTTTGTCGCGGCCATCGATCAAACGTTATTAATTAGATGGAGAATTATACGAAGAACAAAAGTTAATATGGGGTAACATAACCTAACATCAGTCTGAACAGAGTTATATAGAAAATAAATAAATTAAAAATATATATGTTTTTACTTATTTATCATCTAAAAGCAGGTATCGTATTGCCCAGTAACTGGGTTGTGGAGGTCAGATAGGCAGTCGCTCCATGTAAAATAATGGTGTTCAGCTGCATAGACTGCTTAGACTGGAAGCCGACCCCAACATAGTTGGAAAAGGCTAGGCAAATGATGATGATCATCTAAAAGCAGGTTTGTACCTACAGCAATAGAGTGTATGTCTCAAACTAGGATTTTTTATCTATGCCTGAGCCTGAGCCGACCGTTGCGCGTCGCGTTTTGTGAATATCTTATTGTCTGACCTGTGCTTTGTGTTTTGGACTGAGTTGAAAGGATTCCAAACATGGAAAACTTGGGATGTGTCTCTTGTCAACACACTTTAAATCGCAGTAACAATCGCCAGAGAAAATCTACTACACTAAATGAAGAATTTATGCAAACACATGCATATTTATAGAAACATACATACATACATACGGGTCGAATACAGAACCTCCTTTTTGAAGTCGGTTAAAAAGATTTAAAACGGCCTTTTCTTTTTTACACCTTCGAAAATAGTAAGACATTGTTTTAATTGCTCTATTTCACAAATGAATTAACAATTTATTGAAACGCCACAACATAATACATAAAAAAGTAAGAAGTACAAACAAACTTAAGGGGATTGAATACTGACACTTTTTCATACATTCTTTCGGGGTAGAAATCTCGATACATAAACGATTTTTGCAGAACAAAAGCACGTATATTAAGTTGTTATGATTTATAATTGACGCATATCGACAAAAATCTGTAAAAAAAACACTATTTGTAGGATTTCTAGGCCTGAAAAAATCGATAAATTTTTCTATGTGTGCGCGGACGGAACACGCCCTCTGCAGGATATTTCAAAGAACCATCAAGATGGTTCTTTGAAATATCCTGCAGAGGGCGTACATTTTTGCTAAGGTTATCAGCAGCAGTTGATCTTGATCGTTAGATGGCGTTGTTTGTCAAAGTCGCACAGATTGGCCAATTTTATAATTTTGTGCGTTGCGGATCGTACTTAGGTTGCAATTTTTCTTACAAGGCTGGCGCGGTAGCTCTGCCCGCGCCCGCGCAGTTATATTTTTACCGACTTCACAAAAAGGAGGAGGTACTATGTTCGGCTGTTTGTGTTTTTTTTTTTTTTGTATGTTTGTTCATCGAATACTCCGCCAATTGTCGACAGATTTTCAAAATTCTTTTTTTGTTCGAAAGTAGATAGTTCTGAGGTGGTCCCATTGTCACCAAGTTAGGATCTGATGATGGGATCTTAGAGAAATCGAGGGCAACCCTCAAATTTTATAGGCTTACTTATGGTTTTTCGCATATTTTATGAAGTATCTTGTGTATTTGCGTATGGTTATCACCATCTCAGGTAGCTGGGCTGATGATGGAAGGTACAACTCCTTAACAGTAAGAAGTTACTCGAACAGGCAAGGACTGTTTTAGTAAATTGTTTTGATGCTTGATAAGACATTTGCCACATTTGGTCTCATGGTCATCAAGTCATGACCTGATGCTGCAGTCAGGATAGTCTGCAGAGTACCTAACTCCTCGACAACTAACAGCAGATATATCGTGTTTAGGCTCATTGAAAAGGGCTCGATGTGTGGATAAACGTACTGTTAATGAAGAACACCGAAGTACATAGAGACGTGATGCTGAAGCCAGGAGCATCAGAAAAAGTACAAACCTTGAAATTACAGCACCGTAGTCGTGTTTGGGCTCATTTTAAACAGGACTAAATTTTAAGTTCAATGCAATGTTGACATAAGTCTGGCCTGATGCTGCAGCCAGGATTATCAGCATCTAGTCTAAAAACTAATAAATATATTTTTTAATGAATAAGGTATGCTTCAGAGGTGGTCCCATATAAATTTTATGAACTTTGCTTGGGTAGTTTTAGAATTAGCTTCAATAATACGATTGTTTTCCACTTAGTTTATATTGATGATGTTTATCTTCCTGTCACTAGCAAGTAGTGTTATATGAATTTGTATGGGGTAGGTACAACTAAAAAGCGAAAAATAAAAACTTTTTTACAAAAAAATACAACCGACTTCCAAAAAAAACACTACAAAGTGAAAAATAACTTTAATTTCGGAAGTCGGTGTCAAAAAAACGAAAATGTGGAACCAACGACACCGACTTCCGAAATTAAAGTAATTTTTCACTTTGTAGTGTTTTTTTTGGAAGTCGGTTGTATTTTTTTGTAAAAAAGTTTTTTATCAATTTAATCATGAAGTGAGAAAATCTACCCTGGGTTCGATATTACTGTAATGAATGTACAGACGCCAGCACATCAACCTACCCGAAACTGTCACATTTCCCCAAGCAATTTTGAACCTTATGCTTTAGCAATAAAGTTGAAAATGTATTAAAGAAATTTGACAGATTGTAGTAGGTTGATCAGTCCACTATTTTCATTTTGCTCCACCACGACCTATCGTCGCGATCAGCGTTATTTACGTTTTTGAGCAAAAAAAAGTTTCGAACATAATGCAAAGCAATGGATTAGCAATATTCTTCAAAACGATTCAGATTGAGATTGATAATGTGTTAGGTACACAATTAGGGTGCTGGGTTAGGACATAGGATTATTTTTATTTCGATAGTACAGACGCCAGCAGATCAAACTACCCGAAACTGTCAAATTTAGCCAATCAACTTTGAACCTTATGCTTTAGCGATAAAGTTGAAAATCTATTAAAGAAATTTGACAGATTGTAGTAGGTTGATGTGCTGGCGTCTCGTCTGTACGATTCCGTGGGATAATCTCCGACATCCACGCGGGCGCAGCCGCGGAAAACATCTAGTAGCTACATAAAGTACGAAACAGTAAAGGTAGCCAGAAGTTCATGTATACGGCGGCGGAGGAGGTCCGAGGTAGGTAGGTATACAAACTAAGTATTTACCTATTTTTCCCTAAGCTATGATTCACCGTTGCGTAGGTAGGTACCTAATCGATTAATTGAATTATATTTAATTCTTGTGAAACCAGCATTCAAAACTAAAAAGTAGGTACAGGTATGCGAATACACAGCTTACGATTTGTTTGCGCTTTTCAGTATTATTATTATTAGCATAGCATGTTAGATAGCACACACAGTGCGGCAAGGTCATTCTCAATAACAACAACCATTCGTTCAGAAACTAAACTGCAAAACTAATTCAAATAACAATATTTTTATAATTTATTCAATAACTACCTGTACAAGCAATACGAAAACGCTAATTTCATAAATATAAATAAATGTTTAGCGAACTGTGAAGCTATGAACAGGCGAGTAGGTACCTACGACGTCTTTTTGATTTTCGAACGTACTAAGTACTATTATACTATTACATTACAAATAGGTACGTGAAACGTGCAGTGTGCTCCACCTAAATATATTTCCCTTAATTATGATAGTAAAGTTTATTAGGGTATGAAATGTTTTATTATGAACAAGTTATAATAACATTCGCATGATGTACATTAGATACCATTTAGATACGTTGTGCATTTCATGTAGATCAAAATTGCTCTTTACAGCATATATCATTAAAATGAATATCTTAGAAGATAGCAGAGATTTAAAATGCGTAGAGTGGCTGGCGGGGCGGTACTAAGTTCGCCGGGGTCAGCTAGTATATAATATAATAATAATTACCCATAATAATTGTTTTTTTTTTTTAGGGAAAAACTGAAAAAGTGGCACATCCAAAATCAGAGGCTGGCAACACCACGTATTCAAATAGTTCTTTCTGTTTCTGGTTTGCTCTAGTATAAAATAATAATATCTCTGTGGGTCTGTGGTTTCCCATTGCTTTACTTGCACTGCGTAAATTCATTTTGTACTCGTAGACTTTGTAGTACCTAGCGAAAACTGCGGCGATTTTATTGTTCATGAGATTCGGATGAAAGGAATAATAACACACGATGGAAGTAAAAAGTGACAAGCAGAATTTGGATTCTTAGCAACTAGCCCTGATGGTAAATTTATTTCAATAATAAAAATATATAAATAACTAGCTTTCGCCTGCGGTTCATCCCTCGTGAATGTTTGGGATGTAAAGTATCCTGTCCTCCAAAGCCCAATCTATCAACAGATAACTTTCTTTCGCATTTATAATATGGACGTATGTTACAAAAACTTTTGTTTGTTACAGGTATTATAGAAGCAGTAAACAACATTGGCAGTAAATGCTGTTTTAAACATAAAATGTTTTCTTTGGAAAGGAAATCTCAAAATATTAGAGTAGCATCAGGAAATAGAAATTTTCCTATTGTTTTCCTCAATTATGTTTTAGTTATGAACAAAAAACATGATTATTATCAAGTAAGTAACAAATAGGTACTATTATATCTTTGTTCATGTATAAAAAAATTACGTTTCTCGGAATATTTGTTTTAATTGCTATTATTATTTTGATTCTAGGTCCAGGGTCAATTGCGAATTACCAAAATGAATAAATGTTACTTCATTTGCTTCATATCTGTCACCCAACCATTGACTGTCATAGAGGTCAACCGGGATGAAATTATTTTGAGACGCGTCCAGAAAAATGCTAAATGTCAAGACATCAAGGAATTAAAAGGTATGAATAATATAACTAAATTATTTCTAGGGTCTGAGGTTTGGGTTCAGTATAGAATAGTCTTTACAAAATTGTGTTAATTCATTTGTTACAGTGAAAACTGCGGCTTCCAGTAGTTGAGTTTATTGTTCTTAAAATTGGGACGGAAAGGAAACACACGATTGATACACCAACAAACAGCAGCGTGTAAAACAGAAGATATTTTTATTGTAATACTTAATTTTAAATTCATGTATCTTTGTACAGTATATCAATGTATATTTTAATCAATTGTGTTATTTATTAGTTCATAAGATTTTTCATTGTAGATATTTTCACTTGTTTATTTAGGTACCAGCTAGAAATTCAAAATTGTGTAAGTGTAGGTATTCTTGAAACTATGTTAGGTTAGCAAGCTACTTGTGTGTTATTGTGAGATAGGTACTTATATGTTTCGACGTGTCATGTTTTGTATGTAGCAATGTATAGTTTATGTTATTTGTTAAAAATATCAATTTTTAATTATTTTGAACTATTGTGGTATAGTAATATCGTCTTCACATATACTTAATTATATAATTAATGTACCTACTTATACAAAATATTGTAAAACATTTCAATCAAATTTAAGTTTTTATTATAAATATTGATGCTGGTCCTGCTCCATAAGTCAATCTAGAGTCTAGACAAAATCAAACTGGTTGCTAATTTAGTTGTAAAAGTTATTATTTTTTTGACATTGATTTACATTCTGTAATTACTTTAACTCACACCCTGACTTATTACTTATTAATTTGTTTTTAATGAAAATCGTTTACATTTACCATGTTTGTAAATCGCACTGCTAACACAAGACTGTATCAACTCAAAATGAAGCTTTTTTCAGAAATGATGGAAAACTGATTACTCGTTTCCTGTTAACGATTGTAAAAAGTGAACACTGTTTTAAAATTAGTGATAAAATTAAGGGGTTTCTTTAATTATGAGTAATTCAGAGATTGCAGGTTATCAAGTTATTTCCAAAGGAGAATGACCACCAATGGGCCCCTTAGTTTCGGTACCATGTCAAGACTATTTACTTCTCAAAAATTAAGTAGTATTTTTACATGTTTAAGTTATTTTTATCAACATTTCTTTTACCCTAGCATTGGAAAACAAAATTAATATTTATTTTATTGAATTTATGTCAGTTCCGCCATAAAACTTAACCGGAATGTTGCCATACGACAGACTATGTCAATTAAATATTTGTAATCGATTGAAAATATCGATATTTTACTAATCCGCCGACTAAAATGATCGGAGATAGGCTACAATATAGCTTTTCTCCTGACACTCTCATGTAACTGATTAGGCGCGAAGTAGACGATGGGCGGGCTCAAATAAAGAAAAAAGAAGTAGTAAATAAACTAAAAAAAATATTATCATAGGTATCATGGTATTTCCTACCGTCAGAAATATTACGCTACATTCATGCCTGATTAGTTTCTAAACAAAAGTTGGTACCACAGACATTATTGTGGTTAGTACTCAGGTTAGTACCTCCTATACATACCTAAATAGCGTTTATAATTATCTTTTTAATTAATTATGTAAATAATATTATGAATAACAAATCGATTTGGTAAATCGATTACCAAAATATTTAATAACATGGTCACACTTGACAGATCAACTGTCAAATCAATGCATCAATCAAATTGCTTCGTGCTGTTCGTTTTGCGTCGAGTTGAATTTATTCCTCCGTATTTAATTCTGTTCGTTTATTCGTTACAATTTAAAGCTGTCTAGTTGAGCGTTTACGTTTCTCCAGTGGATTTGTTTTGAGATACTGGACTCCTGTTTTAGTGACAAATGAGCTTTGGACTCTTGTTTTAGTGATAAGTGAACAAATTGACTCTATTCTAGTTTTTAAGTGAGCCTTGGACTCTTATTTTACCCCTTATGTAGAGGTCGGGTAAACCGCCCTCTCTCTCGCCGATGTGTCAATTGCTCCCTACGTTTGGCGCCTAATCTTCGTAGACGTCAAATCGAAGAATTAGATGAACCAATGCTTATCCTTCTGAGATCCTGGGTAACACCTATACACCGGTAGGTAAGTGTATAATGTGTCATTTACAAGACTTATACGAACATTTAGGATGCCTGTGTTTGGTCAATCAAGGGGTCATCGTCAACGTAAATCTATTATTTTCACTATAACAAAAATTAACGTTTTAGGCAGTGTATGGTGATCTGTTAGAAAACCTAGACCATTACAATGAGCACATGAATAAATGTACGTATTATCTATTTAGGAATTCACTGATTTACTTTTGTTATCTTTTCAGATATCCTCTGATGACATCCTGTGTGTTGAATGTTTTGTATTATTACAAAACCGGACATCATCAACCACAACTCTATCCCTTGTATCCCCTGCTCTTGGACACCTCAACATATGTTTTGCGTGTGGCATGTCAATTGCAAGTCGCAGAACTCATAGGGTTAGTCAAGACTGTCCTCAAAGGAACTTTATACTAAGATGGACACCAGCTCATCACGTAAGTGTTTTAATCATGGCATTATAATTATGATTGAACTAATTGAACAAAAATAAGTAGTATTTATATATAATATTTTCTTATTTTTAGGTTTTGAATTTGGAACGAGTTTGTTGTGCTTGTTGGGAGTCTGCATCGAGAGGAATACAGAGCCAGGCCATTGGTGGTGTTAACAAACCCACTGTGGAGTCTGCGCCAGTGACTGATAACATGGACGATAACATCGCAGATGCTGTGATTCCTATACCACACCCACTACCACTGCTGGTTCCACCACCTCAGGAACAACAATTGCCTCGAACATTTTCAAAAATTAATTAACTAAAGTACAAACGGGTTTCGGCAAGTTAACGACATTGCCTGTTCCTTGGTTGTGCGAACACTGAACGTCTGTTAGTACCAGGCACTATAAAAGAAGTTTTGTTGTTACATCAAAAAGTATATATTCCCTTCACTGCAAGAATCTGCAGATATCATTTACATAGCAATCGTTAGGATGAACTAGAAGCCCCATATTCAGATTTTACTGGATTTTAAGTAGGTAGATGATATTTTCACAAAACTTGAAAAAGCGACTGAGAAACAGTTAGACTTCAATGACATGTCAAAACAATTATCTAGTTAGGGCTAGAATTATATCAAGACATGTGAGTAGCAGGATTTATTATACATATTTATTTATATGTATTTTCTAACTGAACAGACAGCTGTGCTGCTGGGGAGTTTGTTGCGCCACTTCTTCTCCCCAGCGAAAGCACCAGGAAGTGCTGAAGGGCGGACGTTTTGGCGGGACTGTCTTCTGTAATTTTGATGTTCGAAAAGTGCTGATTCTCAGCCTAGTTTGAATAAATGACTTTTGATTTTGATGAGTAGAGAGCAAGATAGGGCAAATTCTTTAGAGAGTATCATTGCTTATTATTTTAGTTGCTTAGTGTTAAATCGTACAGTAGGGTGCTACGCTCGTACTATGACCGTATTTTCGTAATTAAGCTGGGCTTGTTTTAATGATATAAGCGCCCCAGCGCAATTTCTAGACCATATATTCCTTGAAGAATAAATGTTATACCTACTATTTATTGTTGTTTTTTTTTAAAGTAAGCAGCCATAGAACATCTTAGGTTAACTTGAGATGGATCCGTGCGGTTGTTGTAACCTAGCCATGAGCTCTTCTAACCTAAGGCTTTAGTCGTAGGTAAGTATTTATTAAAAAAAACACTACCTATTAGTGGTGAGGGCACAGCCTGCCGGCACGGAATGGCAAGGGATATTTGTAAGCGCAAGTACTTAGCCTTTATAATATCTAGCAAGAGAAGTTATGTAGTAAGTATTTTCTAAATTCAGGAATCAATATTAATACTTAACCTTTTAAGCGCTTGGCTAAATATCAATTGCCGTGCCCCCACCGCGCGGCTACAAAGTACAAATCGATAAAATAATACCTACAATATATAAGGGGAAATTGTTGTATCAATTAAATAATTATCAAAGACTTTTAATTTGCGTGGTACAACTAAAAGCATTATTAAATAATAATGGTTTTAGTTGTACCACGCAGTTAATAGAACGAAAAAAACATGCATGTTCTCTGTCGCAGAAATACGACACCAGCGGTAGGGACACGGTATATGTGTCGCATAAATGCAACACAAGCGGTCATGAGCTTAACAATATTATTATTTTAATTTCAAATATGTTTAAAACAAAAAAAAACTTGTTTTATAACCTCAATTTCAGCATCCGAAAAAAATTAGATTTCTCTTAAACTAGGGTGAAAAATTGAAAATCGATTTCAGGATATGAAAAGGTAATTCCAGGTCTACAAAACCAAGTTGAAACCACCGTGACATGCGAAGTTTTTTAGGGGCCCAAAACTCCTAACAAAATGGGCATTGTCCTTTGGAGTTAATACAGGATTGTGTGAGAAATAAATTTTTGAGTTGATACAGTCTTGTGTGAGCAGTGCGAAATATGTGAGCACCATGTATCTATCAGATAATTAATTTATATGTCATGGTTTCGTTTTTAATTCTTTTACCTATTGTTGTATAGTAATTTTATTTTAGGTGCATCGTCTTCACATATTTATTACATAATTAATGTATGCAAAATATTGTAAAACATTTTAAGAGTAACGGTGGAGTTTCTTGCCCATTCTTCTCCATACGAAAACTACCCTTTGGAAGGGGCGACTAGAATCAATTCTATTTGAAATAAATGCTTTGACTTTGATGTTTAAATGTGCCTTTTATGTGCTTAATTGAAATAAATTATTTGACTGAGTCTATTATTTATTTAGGACACGACAAAACCAAATTTAGATTCTGTCAGTATGTGTTTATGTTACTGACATAATCTAAATTTGGTTCAAACACAAATAAACCTATTTACAGTTTACAATAATTAAGTAATACCTACCTAATATATCTATAATTGGATAATTTGTGGGCTTGAAAATGTGACCAATCGTTATATGAGCCTATAGGAAACAAAATAGAAATACATAAGTATTCTTTTCAGTTTTTATATTATTGAATGAGGACGGTAATCATAAAAATATTTTATTTTAATTAACGCCATCTGGACTATTTATTTCAAACCAAGTTTATGAATACAACGCCATCTAGTTCTATCGAAAGTAATATATATCGTACTGCATATGTGTGTGTAAACTGTGTAAAGAAATAAAGTGAAACGGCAAAATGTTTAGGGGTACAAATCTTTGTATGAGAAGAGTTAACAAGCAAAGTGAATATCCAAAAAATTAAGTTAATGCGTTAGTTGACGCATATAATAAAGTTGTCTCTCAAAGCTTTCTGAATTAGGCGTAAAAATTGAAAATGTTCGAAAGTGCGAATGTGCCGCCATCTAGCGAGAAAGTGGCTGGGAGATCATGTAATGAACAACCTTAATTACAAGCCATACCGCTGTTAAACCCGCGGTGGTTTGTGTGATATGTGGAATTGTTCACAAATATTTGTAAACTGTTTTGATTAATAAAAAAAATAAATAAATAAGTGAAGCGATCTCTTCCAGATAACCTTGGATGGAGAGGAATAACACACAATAACATAGATGGTGACTTATCTCTTTCATCTGTTTATCTAGATGACTTCTTTATTTCTTACATAAAAATTCAAGTTCAAATATATCATCTCTGACTGCATTTGTCGAAAAATCTTTTATCAATTCATTTTTGTGATAGGCTTATCATATACCGACAAATACTACAACGATGGCCGCGGTAAAAAAAAAATGCACCACTTCCCATAGTGATTTGGTCATTGTCTTTGGAATGTATCATGTTTTTTTTAATATTTAAATATGAGATGTAACCTTTTTCATTTTCAGTTTTCACTGTGTTTGTTTTCTTTCTATCTATGGTGCGTTTGTTTAGGTGATTAAAAAAAGGTAAACAATCTTGGTATGTCTTTTTATCTAAAAGTTGTTTAAAAATTGTATCTAAAAATGTTTACAATTAGGTATTTACCTAAATTAATGTTAGGTAATAAACTAAATTTAATTATCCTTCGTATGTATTTTATACGACTACTTTAATATAAAAAGACATACCAAGATTGTTTACCTTTTTTTAGTCACCTAAACAAACGCACCATAAATAGTTTACAAACCAATTTTTGTAACGATTAACTATAAATTCGTATTTTTAAACTACTTTCTCATTCAGAAAATTAATAGGAGGAAGGCTTATTATTGTTATGTACGTGGGTAAGTTAAAAAGCTTGACGAAAGTAATACTTTCAATAAAATTAATTATGTATTGTTGCTGGACTCCTTGGAGATTATTAACACTCAACGGAAAAATATAATTTATCGATATGAGCTCGTAATAGTTTGCACTGCAGCTGCACTATTCTTAAGTGAGAGTGAGCACGCAATATCATTTTTTGCTTTTCGCACACGTTTCTTATTGGCTGCAGGAGTCACGCCCCCTGACATTATGCGTTTATAAAAAATATTGCGTAATGTCATCGCATAAGGTTTAATTTTGTAGCAGTAATGCAAAGTGCATTTGTAGGTGTAATTGTGTATCTATTTTTTGTTTATGTAGTAGTAGCTGTGACCCGGCGACACTCGTCCCGATATAAAATTTAGTACTATAGCATTTCTATTGCCTTATTATTAAGATTTCTGTGGGAGAGGCCTTTGCCCAGCAGTGTGATGATGCAGGCTAACAGTAACAGTATAATTTATAGGATTTGATTTATGGATCACAATACTGTAAAAAAAGTCATAACACCAGTAATACAAGTTACTGTAATTATAACATGGGGGGCATTAATAGCTATTTGTGTATTTACAGTTATTTTAGTAATTAGAATGTTAAAGCAACATCAACTTGATTAGAATTCTAGGAAATAACATTGGCTTGGCTATTTATAAAGGTAAATAAAAACCGGTGAAATGCGAGTCGGACTCGCGCACCGAGGGTCCCGTACAAATTCGTAGGTATGTAAATAGTATATTACGAGTTTTTTTTTTTTATGTAACTAAAAAATCACGTTTGTTGTATGGGAGCCCCCGTAAATATTTATTTTATTCTGTTTTTAGTATCTGTTGTAATAGCGGCAACAGAAATACATCATCTGTGAAAATTTCAACTGTCTAGCTATCACGGTTCATGAGATACAGCCTGGTGACAGACAGACAAACCGACAGACAGTGAAGTCTTAGTAATAGGGTCCCGTTTTTACCCTTTGGGTATGGAACCCTAAAAAGTAATAAGAATTTACAATCAATAAAATGTAATGAAATCTGTGCAGTTCTATTACAAGAGCAACATAATTATGTTTTACGTTTCCAATTACAATGTTATTTTCAAGTTAAAGAAATATCAACTTTATTTCAGTGGAAATTAAGTTGATTTCAGAGTGACTAGCATTATTTAAATAGTCTTAAAAATGTTTGAAGTTGAATCCTAAACCAAATTTTATTGTGTAGGTATTAAAGTTATTTTTCCAATAACTCATATTTGTTTACATGTTTCGCAAATAAATCGCGCACGCAGATTAGATCTAGCATCTTGCCTATTAAGGATTTTTGACCCTACAATGCTATTCTGCAAAATTTGATTTCTACCCTAAATGATGGCTAGAAAGGGGATGACTACCAACTTGACGACTAATATAGAAGTATGAGACATGTTACGTCAACCCCAAATAAATTTGGATAAGGACAGAAGAATGATGATGCCCTCATTAAGTAGATTTTTACTTACATACTAAATTATTAATATCCTTTTTTATCAAATCCACAACATACCTCCACACAGTTCCATCATGGAACAGCACACAGTCATAAGTAGGTCCCAGATCATTGTACTTCTTCTCTGCAGTCTGCAGCACTTCCACCCTGGCTTCCAACTCCTCCTTCAGGAGCTTGTCATCTGGGCTCAGTATAGGGTTCTTGGCCACTGAAATAAAAACAATATTTCGAGTTAACTTAAAATGGATATTGTTAGTCACTAGACATTTTTTTGTTATAGTTAGCTCACATTTTACCATTGCTGGGCAAAGGGGTAACCTAAATTCTTACAATTTAGCTCAATTTTTTTATTAGGAACAATCAATTACATATATTCCTTAAACAGTGAAGCAAATAATAATATCAGTTTATTTTATTTAGTCATGGATTGAACTTTAAAAACTGGCCAAGTGCGAGTCGGACTCGTACACAAAGGGTTCCGTACCACCATACAATATTTATCACTACATCTTTGATTATATAATGTCTAGATAGAGCATCAATTGCGCGCAAACGTGTCAAAAAATACCGGCCAACTGTTGGACTGTAAGTACTTACCCGCCGATTAGTGCCAATCGTACCGCTTTGGTGTCACTACGTATTACGCGCGCTAAGTAATAAACAAATAACAGCGATAAAATGACGGTATGTGCTATTAAACTGTGCCGAAATTATAAAGGAAGGGTAAAAAACACCAAACACATCACATATCATCAGTAAGTAACCAAAAAAACTACGTATTTGTTTTTTGTTTTTATATTTACCAAATTACGCCCTATTACGCCATATTTTATCAGTGTTGCCAGTTTCTTTTTCCATTCTCCCAACTTAACGTCCTTTTTTTGTGGGTATATTCGTTGCTTTATGGTTACGTTTATATTATTTAGTTGATGTACTTTTATTATTCGATTTCAAAAATGGTGAAGTTTTTCAATTCGTCTGTACTTTTTTATAATAATATAATGTTCGCGTATAACTTTTTTGTTTATGAGCCCATTTTAATGATTATTGTTGCATTGGGTCCAATAAACTGATTTCAAAGGTGCCAAGAGTAATTTTAATAAGATTAATTTATTCCATTCGTATTATCTGTGAGCTTTCATTTGAAATTTCCAAATACAAACTGCCTAAAAAGTTAAATATTCTAATTGAATTAACTTAGCTGATTTAATATAACACAACATTCACACACACAACTCTAATTCAATTAAATAGTGTTTTTTATTTATAAATACAAGTAAATAAAGACACTACTAAAACTGAATAATACTACAAACATACACCTAAAACTTACTTATATTATTTGTATAGTCAATTTTTTTAATATGTGATTTATGGGAGAATTGTAGTAGCTGGTATCATTATTCACGCACACAGAGACATAGATGCACAGTGTAAAACACCGCCCGCACGCACACATGTTTGAAATTGTTGGCTCGTTTTCTTTGTTTTGATTGTAGGGCGGCGCTCTATCTAGACATTATATAATCAAAGCACTACATATATAAAAAAATCATGTTTGTTGTATGGGAGCCCCCCTTAATTTATTTTATTTTAATTGAATTATTTATTTTTAAAGTAAATATACAACCAAGTAAATATTCTGTAAATATTTCAAGCGTCTACCTGTTGCCGTTATTAATATTGAGCAAATAATGGCAAAATATCATGTCTGTTGTATGGGAGCCCCCTTAAATATTTATTTTATTCTGTTATTAGTATTTGTTGTTATAGCAGCAACAGAAATATATCATCTGTGAAAATTTCAATTATCTAGCTATCACGGTTCATGAGATACAGGCTGGTGACAGACAGACAGACAGACGGACAGTGGAGTCTTAGTAATAGGGTTCCGTTTTTACCCTTGGGTACGGAACACTAAAAAAGGAAACAGAAGTGGTTAGTTGCTTTTCTGTTGCCACTATACTTCATAGGTTTAGGTAGTTAGATAAAGGTAAACAAAAAAAACATGTGACTTAGTTAACTGACTAAATGTCATACCAGTCTATTCAGTTGTCATGCTATGACACAGTTGTAATCTTCAATTTAGCAACATTATAATTCATTAAAAAAGTTTCTAAATTGAAGAGTAAAACTGTGACCTTTATTTAACTACCTAAACCTATGGAGTATAGGCTTAGACAATAATTTAACCAACCATATTGATGGGGCTCCAAAGGTGTAACAAACATTTAAATTAGTAACATTAGAGTCCCAATTCATCAATCATTGTTAACCTTTTAACCGCTTGTGTCATATTTATGCGACACATATTTCCGTGCCCCTACCGCTCGTGTCGTATTTATGCGACAGAGACATGCATGATTTTTTCGTTTTATTTTTGTCCTATTAACTGCGTGGTACAACTAAAAATTAAATAGAGAAAAAAACTTTTTGACTATTTTTTAATCAATACAACGATTTCTCCTCCTTATTTATTGTAGGTATTATTTTATCGATTTGTAGCCGGGCACTAGGGGCACGGCAATGAATATTTAGCCAAGCTCTTAAGAGCGCGCGTTCGATTTAGCGCAAGTCAAAATCTACACGAATACACGATCTATCGAAAAGCGTACGCGCTGCGGCACACTACAATAGTACAATGGTTTCTCTGTGTGCGTGAGCGCTGAACAGTTAGCACGAATCATTTTGATACTTTTATTTATTTAGGATCTGTTTTATGATTTTATATTTTTAATCTAATTGTTTTAATAAATTAAAACAGCGAACTTTAAAGTAATTATTTAATTTTAAAATCGCACATCTCTGATTGGCATTGACCGACTTTTTCTCGGGTCGATCATTTCAGGCAAAATACACACATCAAAAGTGTCTAGGGATCAACATATATTTTTGCAATAACTTTTCTCCTGATTGATATTAATTAAAATTTTCTTTAAGGATTCATCAAATAAAGTGTTTTCGTTTGTCACAGTAACGATAAACCAAGTCACCTTTGCATTAATAAAGAAATTTGCCATTTTCCTAATAAAGGGATTTTTGACATCTGAACCACTAACACAAAAGTTCGAAAAAAAGACTGAAATAATTAATAATCCGTGTTTCTACCGCGAACACTAACAACACAAGAACATCGGTTTGGCATACTCAAAATGAGTTCATCCAAATCACGCTGTGGAATGGCAGCCCATGTTCGTTGCAACAACAAAAAAAGGTCTTCTTGCGACTGGATACCCTCCATATTCGGCAGAGCTCTTCTCTGTAGCATATCCCATGCATGCTCAATCGGGTTCAAGTCTGGCGACTGAGCAGGCCAGGGCAGGACATTGATGTTAGCTGCGGCGAGAGTCTGTCTTACAACTCTTGCGGTGTGCGGTCGTGCATTATCATGCATTAACTGAAATAAGGGACCGATTTGCACTTGTAGAGGAACGATGACGTCTGATACAATCGTCTCAGCATAAATTTGAGCGTTGAGGTTGCCTCTGATCCAAATCAACTCAGTTCTTCCGCCGATTCAAATACCCGCCCATACCATGATGGTTCCACCACTATAAGGATGGACTTCCTGGCAGGATTTTAATCGCTGTTGGCGTCCAGGGGTTCTCCAGTGTCGTATACGTCTTGTATCCGGTCTCATACCAAAACGAGACTCATCAGAAAAGCACACGAAACGCCATTGTTCTTCTGCCCAATTGCTGTGTTCAAGAGCCCATTGATATCGAATCCTACGATTGTGCATTGCTATAGGTGGTACCCGCAGCGGTCTTCGGGAATGAAGGTTCACTTCATGCAAGCGGTTTCTGACTGTTTGGTCGCTAATTAAGTTCCCTGAAGAGTGATGAAGCCTCACGGCTAACATCATGGCGGTTATTGTTGGAGCTCTTCGAGTTAAGATTTGAATGAATCGGTCTTGTCTCCGTGTGGTGCAGCGATACCGTCCTCCATGGCGCTCAGCCACGGTACCAGTGCTTCGGTAACGTGTCCAAAGTCGACTGATAACACTCTGACTTGTATTCAGAGCTAAAGCCACAGTACGTTGCCGGGAACCAGCTTCTATCATTCCCACGGCTCTGAGCATTTCTTCCCTGCTTAAATGACGTCGCCGCTCCATAATAACGTTGGTTTTAATCAGTAGTAGGGAAACAGTAGCACTAATAATGTCTTCAATGCGTTGTATGTTTTTATAGGGAAAATATTGACAGCTGATTTTCATCTTTTACTCGAATTTGATTCACAGTTCCTGATTCAAATTATGAAATGCACCAAAAAGGATCCATATAAATTTATAAAATCATAAATTTATTACAAAGCCACATCTCAATCTCAAGAAATCCGCATAAAAATGCTTGATCCCTAGACACTTTGATGTGTGTACATTTTTTATAGAACTCCAATAATTTGGGTTCCATTTTTGTTGCCCAAAATACATCGTCTCTAGTAATTTTTGTGGTCTTCACTGCGAATTCCTGTCCTGTCCACACCGCAAACAGACAAACATTTTTTTGACTGAAAAAAAAAATGAAATGCATTTCTATCAATGTCTAAACTAATACGCACAGTCAACTGAACTAATTAAAATACTTACTTGACCTGTATCATCATAGTTTAATGCATCATTGGGTTTACTGGACTGTTCTTCAATTGAATTCTTTTTATGTCTGAAAGAATAAACCTACTCGTAAATTCAAATTGTTTTTTATTAAAGTAGACCTAATTAGGTATAGCCGCTTTTGACTAGTCGAAAATAAGCACATTTCACGCGGGTGAAAGTCGCGGGTGGTATACCAACCTTTTAGCTCTTGCCTTAGCCATATTTTCTAAATTTTTGCGTTTTCTCTTTCCTAAAAGTCGCTTCGTTTTATTTCCCATTCCGTCTGAAACATAATTTGTTGTCACTATCAAATAATGTCGGTTATCAAAAAAAAAAAAACTTACCGAAGTACTTACGATCACTCTATAAAATATTTTTTTTTTATAATAAAATATTTTACTTACCAAAGTACTAAGATTTGACGATCACGCTATAGCTTGCGCTATCCTTGTACTACGCACAGTAAAGGTCAACAAGGGTCAGGGAGAGCGCCCAGCGACGTGTCCTCTCTCTGGAAGGGCTAGCTGCCGACTGATTTGAATCGGTTCGCACGCAGAGTTTTATAGTAGTTTTAAAATATTTTTAGAAAAATAATAGAGATAATTTAGTTAACTTTTTTAATTGTAACTTATAAAGAAGACATTCTTCTATTACAATAAATATAAATTATATTAAATCAAGTAAGATATATTGGTGAAAAAAATCATTTTATCGACTATAATTTCTAAAAAAATTCACATTGTATGGATTTTAATTTCATAAGTTAGGAAGCTAAAACAAAAAATCCTTTTAACTAATAATTTTCTTAAGGATCTTTGCAGTTAGTAAAAAATTTTTGTTTGTTAGATCTGTCAGGAATTTCAGATATTTTTAGCTTCGAAATTAACACTGAAAGTGAAATCAAGTAAACCTCTGTTCAGTTATCTTGATGGTATTCACAAATACTGTATTAATCGAAAAAAACCTTTAACTAACGACATAGACAACAACATTTCCTAAAATTATTAGTAATTCATATGTTTGTAAGATAATTGGTTGATGCACAATCTGATTTGAAAAATCACGTTTTTGAGCCAAACAGCGCACGGACCGCGTATACGCTCTTAAAAGGTTAATCAATTATTGCAGATGTGTGCCTGAACTTTATGTTAAAAAAAAACTAAAAATAATTCTCGAATCTACTTACCAACATCAGTTTCAAAATCTTGCAAATGCTTATTAGCCTCAGCGAAAGCTGGCTTGTAGCCGACATCCCAGCCATGTTCCTTCCGATGCTCTTGCATACGTTCCTTCAACTTTGTTGGGTATAAACTGAATGGGTGTAAAATTCCCACTCGCCATGATCCTGAGGGATTCTTCCATAGCTCTGGAATCTATGGGAAACAATATTGGACGAAAGTATTATTTATTAAATCCTTTTAATATTAATAACAGAAAAGATACAAACATTTTATCACAAATATTCTGGGTTTACCTTATTTGAACATTTAATTTTGAATTATAAAAATTGTTGAAGTTTATTCCCTTTATTTCATTATTTACATATAAATTATATTTTTAAATATTAGCATATAAAATATAGAAAAACATTTAAAAATATAAAAAATAGTAGCCCACAGGTATCGGGAACAGGGTCCAAGCTACCGGCGGTCAGGGCTCCAGAGAGAGGAACCTCCTGACAATTTATTAATTATTATGATTATAAGGAACAACTTAAAATGTGCTTCTGGCATCAAGCCATTTAAACATGTTCTTTGTTTGCCTTAGACAAATATTGGTGACTTGCATGTAGTAGTATTTCCAAGAGGTAATTAATGGTAGCAGCAATTGATTTAGTATAAAGGGAATCTGTAATACGTTCTTATTACACCAAACAAGGCCATAACCACTTAGAAAAAACATACATTGTTATCAAGTTGCAAAAGTAACTTGATGATAATAATTAGATTTAATAATCCACTCATTGGCACCTACTGTATGCTATAAAATATCCGATCTATTGACAATGTCGCCTATCATTGCAATGAACAAACCAAACAAAGAAACGGTCGGAAAAAAAATCTATTTCCACAAGAATTTACCTTAAGTTTGCGGCCCGTGAGACCGGTAATGCATCCATCGGTGACTTTTTTAATGACAGTACTAGTATCCACATCGCCGCAGCCGCTGCAGTCGTACCTCTCAATAACCTTTGTTTCTCCCGTACTTGTTACCTGCAACCTCAGCAATACTTTATATAGGCCAAAATTGCAATAAAACTGCAACTAAACAAATCGTGACATGACAGTTTTTTACCGTAAGTCCAACAGCTGCAGGGTCCACGCCCGAATCGAAAATAGCAATAACGGTGTCTCTGCCATCATAATTTGCATTTTTGTTGATGAATGAAACGACTCCTGTCTCTTTTTTCGGCAATAATCCCCAAACGGGGAAATCACAGTCGATCGGAGCGTCTGCCATTTTTGATGACCCGATAACTAGTGTTGCCAAGAAAAATTAATATCCCAGAATTAAAAAAAAATAAAAGTGTTTCCCTATAAAATATATAAATAAGTCAAGTGAGAACAAGAAGCTTATAGATAAAAGTGGAGCCAACACTCTGAATACCTATCTGAAGCCGACTGTGGGCTAACGCTCTCTTTCTAAATACATACATATGACAAAGAAAGCACATATCACTGTCTCGTTCTTATGTGTGTATTTAGAAAGAGAGCGTCAGCCCACAGTCGGCTTCAGATAGGTATTCAGAGTGTTGGCTCCACTTTTATCTATAAGCTTCTTGAGTGAGAATCGATAGTTAGTGACGTGACGTGTGCATACCACAGAACACTAAAGTCCCGACGTCATAATTTTGACGCAACCTGTCACAGGCCCGGGCGACTGCGGCCACTGAGTTGGGAGAACTATGGAGACGGCATATTCTACTATAGAAATAATAGTTATACAAATATCTGTCATATCGACACACACATGTCAAAAAGCGTTTTGTTTCTTTTTAACTAATCAAGAGCTGCATATGAAAAGAGAGACGTCAAATGTTTGTCAAGTACTAAATTTGGCAACACTTTTGTGTGACGTCAAAATCATTTCTATGCGTGGTCGGTCGCCATGTTAACTGCCGAGGTTTTTCCTCTATGTTGCCGTGTTTTGTGGTAGATGTGCTGTCAAACGGTTGATTGCTAGTGTTGGGTAAATAGTCGGATGCTTTGAGTTATTATCGATTATAATCCATATTATGTCCATTAATAGCCTTGCAATGGATATAATCCTGCTATTATATGATCATATAATTTTGACAAAAATTGTATGATCTTCTTGTGTAATAAGGAGGAGTTGTGTGTGTGTTTCGAATTTTTCATCACCTAGTTTTGGTTGTGGTGATTGTTTATACTTTGTCTCAAGCCAAGTTAAACAAGGTATACATTTGCCGATTCGCGATCTCAATGGTTTTTGTATATATTCTGTTAAATATAGTCGAATAGATGACCGCAACTATTTATTTTTTTAGCAATCTAGTATTATTTAAATGCCATTAATGTAATAACAAAAGTAATAAATAATAATCGAAGTTCGACCCGAGTATTGAACCTAGGACCCCCCCCCCCCCCCACTTAGCAATCGGTCTTGCGACCACTAGACCAACGGGGTAGGAAATAAATAATAATATTTTTTTGCCAGTCACGACATCATAAGTCTCCTGCATAGCTATTCACAACGATCCGACAGGCTATCGTATCGAAAATGACACATTTCGATAACCTGACTTACCTTGCCCCCCGACAGCAAACAGCTGTCGGAAGAATAGCGGTCGTCTATTTCATTGAAACTGACAAAATTTTTGTGTTTTGGACTTGTGAACAACGTTAAGAGGACTCCTACGATAACATTGATTGATGTCCGATACGGTACGGAAGCGTATCGAGTGTTTGTGAATAGCTATGCTGGTCCTGGTTAGTGTGTAATGTAAGCTCGTATGAACAATACTCTATACCTGTAGTAAGTAGGTAAATATATTACGAGAATATTGGCCTTCTGATATTAAATGTAGCTTGAGAAAGGTGACAAGTTACAACGTCTTATAAAACCAGGAAAGATAAAACACCCACAACTTCTAAAATTCTTGTCACTTCAGCTGCATTACATTACGATGCTAATTCGAAAATTTTAAATAAATAATAGAAAACAAATTCATGTAGGTTAAATAATGTCGATATCAGCTGCGCATGTTGCTCGCAGTTACAACCCTACGAAAGGCGGCCATCTTAACTGCCCGATTTTTTTAGGTATACACGCTAATTTTGTAGGTATGACAAGTCCATAAGTTTTATTAGTCATTGGCCCAAAGAGTAAAGTAACTATAGAGGGAAAGAGTGACAACTCTGTGGTAAAATTTGCATGTATGGAAAGTGCTGCCACCTTGAGTTTGGTGGGTGACCTAAGGCTCTAATAAATATACACATACCTATAGTTAAGCATACTTACTATAAGTAGCGAATCTTTATTATAATGTTTAGGGTCACACTCAGGGTTTAACAAATATAACAGTAACAAAAAATAACGAATTTTTTGTTTACACTGTGGAACGGAACGACGCCATTTTGTTTTACAGCGTCTTTTTATCTGTTAGCCATTTCCTATCAAGAAGCTTATAGATAAAAGTGGAGCCAACACTCTGAATACCTATCTGAAGCCGACTGTGGGCTGACGCTCTCTTTCTAAATACACACATAAGAACGAGACAGTGATATGTGCTTTCTTTGTCATATGTATGTATTTAGAAAGAGAGCGTTAGCCCACAGTCGGCTTCAGATAGGTATTCAGAGTGTTGGCTCCACTTTTATCTATAAGCTTCTTGTTTCCTATCTCAATGGTTAGCCACAGATTACTAATATGTAGTGGTTAGCCACACTGAGATGAAGTTTTATTAGTCATTGGTTAGCCATCACTATCAGTGTCAATCAGTCATCGTTTGTCATTCGTTTGTTGCCCTCGCAGTGATCGTTTTTGATGATAACCATGGCGTCTCCGAAGCCCTATGCTTCTGTGTCTGAAGAGTCGAATGATGTGCAAGTGTTGGACTCAGATGAGATTCTCATTATATGAATATCCGAAAAATACCCAAAACCGAATCAGAGCACCCCACTTTCGCCGGGGTAGCGGGATCGTCCGAAAGGGTTACCGCTGCCCCGGAACATAAAGGGCTAAGGAAGGAACACGGGTGGGTTTTAGTCAGTAAGAGTCTGAGGCTAAGAACTCACGGAGCGATTTTCGCCCGCAACCGCCGCGGTCGTGGATCTGCGGTTTTATTTCAAAACTCACGAGACCGGTTATTCGCGCGGTTACGCGGCCGCCGCGGTTGCGATCATCGCCCGCAAACGTGGCGGGCGATGATCGCAAGATTGCAAGACGGGCGGTTAACGATCAGTTGAGGTCCAGACCGCCATGGACACACACCAGAAACGAGCCGTTGCGTTATACTTACTTCACAGAAGAATTAAAAAAAGAAGGCCCAAAAGGTTCTGGGTGCATCCACTGATTAAGGACAGAGATCGTTATGGATTGGCCCCCGCGGTCGCCCGCCAACTGATCGCAAAGCGCGCGGGCGCCACCCGCCGAGGCTGCGGGTAACCGCGGCCCGCGCGATTCTACTAGTTGCCCGCCGGTACAGCGGGAGCCGCATACAACCGCGTACACCGCGGGCGTAAAACGCGTCGTGAAATGTGCTTTAATTTTTTATATAAATATTTGCATTCTACAGAAGCTGCGGGCCCGCAACCGCAGCGGACGCGGGCGAAAATCGCTCCGTGAGTTCTTAGCCTTACACTCCCTTCCGCTCCACACAGAGCGGGAGGAGTCATTAGATGATTTCCCATCCATAAAAAAAAAAAAAAAAGCACCCCACTTTCCACGTGGTCTTGTCTGCCCTACCCCTAGTGTATATAAAAAACTGGAAGCGCGGAGGAAGAGCAGCCCTCGCCCGCTGTGACTCTGTGACGCTGTGCTTCGGCACGCAAGGGCGAAAGGGCTGCTCTTCCCGCAGCGCCGGAGATAAGGCAGAGTCAAACTAAGTGGGGAAAGGGAAGCTCTCCCCCAGTTTGACTAAAAAGCGATATTCTAACCTAAAAACTTTAACCATGGGGTTCTGCGGGGTGGGGATGGTATAGGGGGGTAGCCGGGCCTCCCCGTACCATAAATCGATGGACATTTTTAATCTAACCTAAAAACTTTAACTATGGATATCTCCATAACCATGGGGTTCCGCGGGGTGGGGGTGGTACAGGGAGTAGCCCCCTCCCCCCTCCCCCCTCCCCCTCCCCCTCCCCCCTCCCCGCTCCATAAATCGATGGCCTATAATGGAAATTTTAACCCACAGCTAGTATCCAATAAAAACAAAACCCTCCTTTTGGCAGTCAGGAAATAAATCATAGCACTCAGTACTAACCGAACCACACTCATAATTTCATCACAATTTAAAATTTTTACCGCCCAACGAAGTGGGCACGGGTCAGCTAGTAATAAATAAAAAGAAATAATTTTTGTCGTTTTTTTTAGCAAAAATGCTTTTAGAAGGAGGTTCAAACACAGTTCATCGTTAAAAATATTAAACTTATTACACCTCCTTGTCAGTGCTCACAAACAGGCAATTAAAAATGACACACTAAAGATGACAATACTGTCATAAAATAAAGTACCTACCGCTTTTACTCACAGAGTACTTTTTGCTTTTACAAGTAAGGTCTTTTTCTTAGAAATAATGTGGTTTAATATTCTTCCACCAGGAATTATTATTGGTGGTGGTTTAACACTTGCAGGATACGGGCTCTGGTGGGCTCATTATTTAGTACTTGGGAACGTAAGTCACAAAAATTATTATCACAAAGTTCAAAAAGGTATTTCTTATTCAGGCTATAATAATTCCACTGCTAGGACATATACCTCCTCTGAGTCCTCTGACTCCTCCCTGTTAGAGGGATAGGGCCATAATCAATCACGCGTCCCGTGGGCCCAGTGTCTTTAGTTTGACCTAATTTTACATTGAAGGAAAACAACTACGACAATTAAATAGTAAATTGTGGCCTATTCCTTGAGGCCTGTGTCCCAGTAATATGAATATTATAGGCTGATTATACTTACGTTTATACTAATCCTTCTTAGGTGTCCTTTATTTTGATTACTCGGAGTCCTTGAGGTAGGCCAACCAAGGATTTTATGTCTTTAAAAATATATTATAGGTACCTACTTCATTATTAGAAAAATCATTCTATAACATAACACCACTGTTGTGCCCCGTAGGGTTAGGCAGAGGTGTAGGTAGCTATATTGAATTTACATTTATCTGTAGTAGAATATGGACAATAAAACAAAATCCGACGGTGCAGGCCCGCCCAAGAAAAAAAAAATTTCATGGCCCTACCTGTAGATGCTGGCGGGAAAAAATCCGAATCATTCCCGTCGAATACTTCGGAAGTATTCTGAAATATTCCGAATCTTTGGGAATATTCCAACTGTCAAAAAAAACCAGGAAAGTCGACCTTACTACCTATTTCGCGCTTGGAAGTTGTAAATTATATTATCTTTAGTTGAGTTGTGAGCGGTAGGTCGGTAGGTATTGAAGTCGGTTCTATTTTTTAAGACTTTATTGAAGAGGTGCTCAGGCACAGTAAAGTCTTCGCTTGGTGGTGGTTTGAGGGGGTTATGGGACATCTCGCCCATGCAAAAACTGGCCTGCGGGCCAGATGTCTACTTTTTAAAATATGCATAGTTAGATTCGCCCGGACCAGTTTAGTAAAACGGGCCAGATGTCTCCTATTAAAAAGTAAAGGGATATTTCGGCAAAATCGTATATTTTTTCATGAAATATCTGATAAATCTGTAAATCATAACATCAAATGACAATCAAATACAGAGAGAGAGATAGTTACCTATATCAAAATACAGAGCAAAGTAACCATCATATCAAAAGTACCTACATAATTAACTAGTTTAATACAATATCTTGGTACAAATATTAATGATGAACAATTGTATAATTTTTAATATAGGTATGTAATTAGTTTACAAATTACATAGTTTTTCAATGCAGTGTCCTACGCTTATTTCTTGGTCCACTAATTCTTTTAAAATTGTCGTTATCCGAGTGTTCGTTAATTTAGTCACTTCTTTTTTTTTGCTGATGAATCCATTTTTTCTATAGAGCCCAAAATAATAGTTTGAATCCTTTTGCAATTTATCTAACAATGTAGCTAAATTTGGTTTTGGTTGTATTTTTTTATTAAATCTTCCATTCCAGGATTCGACAGAGTTATTTGTTCTATGTTCAACATTATAAAAGCACCATTTATTAGAAAAAAGAGACTTCTTGTCTAGCCATGTGTTTTCAAAATAATTGTTAAACTCGTTAACATTACCTATTTGTGCATTCTCACCCTTAATGTACAACCAACCATCCATCACCATTTCCTCGGGAAGGTGGCATAATGCTACACAACGTTTAATCCGCTCCAGCTTCATTGAAGTCGGTTCTATCTTTTTACTTAAACATTTTTATTTCAACATTTTTTTATGTCACGTATACATATAGTGCATAGATATATGAAAGATATAGTGACTAATAATACTGTTCTGAAAACTGCATCAAAATCGGTTCAGTCAATCGCGAGATGATCGCGAACAATCATACATACATACTGTTCAAACTCATAACCTCCTTTTTTTTAAGTCGGTTAATATATCAAAACCTGCTCCTAAGTATAACAAATACTTTTCTTGACTTATCCTTATCTTATACTTTTCTTGAATCATTAGAATCATTAATACATCTTTCTAAGTTAGATTTGTACCACGACAACAAATCTCTTATGGAAAACTGCTTAGTGGTACAAATCTAACTTAGAAAGATGTATTAATGATGCTAATGATTATAATTCTGTAAATACGTTCCTGTTATAGTCGCGAATCAAATTTTGATCAAAATATAACCTGACACTGATCTGCAAATTGCGAAAAACGTAAGAAAATTTGAATTTCGCGGTCTACCACTGCGCATTCACCTTAACGAGAGCGCATACTACTTTACTCTATGGTAACGTGTTTCAACTTGCAATGGCGTCTATAAGTAGCGGACTCAGTAAAGCTACTAGAAATCAAAGTAAGGTTAATGAATAAAAGAATCCAACAAATACAGATTTTAAGTTTTTATTTAAATTTCAAACCTTTATAACGACCCCTAAATGTCATTTTTAATCACCGTTATCCTATTAAGGGATCATTGTAATCATCATTATGAACAACTTTTACTATGAAATCGTGAAAAAAAATCAGCTTTTCCACCGCACATCTGTGCGTAGTGAGAAAAACGCGAGACGCGACCCGAGCCTGTATGAAAGCGTATCTTATGCATTTTACAAGAGCTGTAAAAAATTCTTACCGAAATAGTTTCTTATGGTATCAATCAAATTACGTGGTGCCCCGCGAAATAAAAGAAAAATCATTTTTTCTTAGGAATAAGGACCGCCTACTATCCGTACATATAACCGAGGGATAAAAAAAAATATTCGATGCACATAAGCGACTACGGAGTATCATCGGATCGCATAATTAATAATAATAATTTAATTAAAAATGTCGAACTGGCCTCTGCGATTTAGCTTCAGGCCCTCGTACGCCTTTCAAAGGTTCGGGATTTAGGGGCCCGAGAAATGTCAAAGACATGATTTATAAAAAACGGCACATTTACAATAAGTAACACTTTTAAACTAGAGGACAGTTATAAACAAAAATGAATCACTTTTGCTTACCATTAGTAGTATTTTTTATTACCAAACTGGGCATATAAATAGATTCGTAAGCTTTTATTTTTTGTTTTCGGTGGAAAATCTTCATCTTCAGATTTTTACCTCACTAAAACCACCCCGGTGATCACCATCAGCACATAAGGGTGGTTCGGATAGTTATGCAGGACGGACGGACATAACGAAATTATAAGGGTTCCGTTTTTGCTATTTGGCTACTGAACCCTAAAAAGAGGATGACGTGAAAGTAGGTAGTACAGACGCCAGCACATCAACCTACACCTAACTGTCAAATTTTCCCAATCAACATTGAACCTTATATTTTTGCGATAAAGTTGAAAATCTAT
This sequence comes from Hydraecia micacea, assembly GCA_914767645.1. Classification (NCBI taxonomy): domain Eukaryota; kingdom Metazoa; phylum Arthropoda; class Insecta; order Lepidoptera; family Noctuidae; genus Hydraecia; species Hydraecia micacea. Next base: position 20,778,681 of record OU611776.1, read on the forward strand.
TACAGAAATCTGACAGATTGTAGTAGGTTGATGTGCTGGCGTCTGTACATAACATAGCATGGCTATTTTTCAAAGGGTTATACTGACAATGGAGGAGATTATATGGTCCTATGGTGGATATTTAATTTTATGATAGTTATGGACCTTGTGTGTTAATTTTTTATAGGCTTTTGTCAAAGAATAGGTAGGTAATTACCTGTATGAATTTGTCCACTTTCCACTTGGTCACACTGTTGTTGCATGCATTTTGAATCGAACTCTGGCAACACGCAGTTTACTGTCATTCGAATTACGAAATTGTTGCTGCTGTGTGTCCGATAATTTGCTAATATGTGGTACGAAATTCTGCCCAGCGCCTTCATTATCACGGCTGCCCTAGGTTTGCCAGGCTGGGGTCTATATCACATTCACAATTTAACTATAGGCAACGTAAGTTCCCTTAGAATAACATGTTAGATAACAACCACCCAGTACAGTGTTCTTCCATAGATCACACAGAGTTCAAAATGTAAATCAGCTCAGTTTGGGTTCACAGATAATATATTATGTGTATGTAGTCAGACAAATCATCCGTTGTGAATAGATTCTAAAGAAATATATGAATGTAGCTAAAACATATCGCTTTACAAATGCCATAATGTAATTATTGAAGATGACGATAGCAGGCCTCTATCATGCCCTTGCTGAATTGATGGAATCTAAAACCAATGTCAAGCTGTAATGGTTTAAAGAATTTATTTAATTTGTTTTGCAGCACTACAGACGCAGCCTTAATGACAGATGGGACCGTCACATGTACCAAAGGGACTCAAGGCTGACTGGAAATCCCTACAAAGTTGCGGTTAGAAACATTTGTTTTTATTCATCTATTACCTAACATTTCAATGGAAGTAATAAATGCTTGCCTGCATATTTTGTTGTTAAGAACCATAGATCTCCAAGAAATTAATTATTGCCAGAAGTTAATTTGTTGTGTGTGACTGATATACCTCCTTAATAGATGTACTATTTCTAAAATAAAATTTTTACTTTCAGGGACTGGAAACAATTAAGGATGATGAGAGTGGTAGGTACGCGAACAGATCTCGCACAAATACTATGCGCTTCAGCAATCATTGTCTATCTCCGGTAGTGTGTTCAACAAATGTTGTAGATGAAAACTTATAATGATAACAGCTAGAATAATAATAACCATGGACATGTTGCCCCCTTGTCGCTACGTCACTATGTGCTAGGGACCATTTCCGGGGGCCCATTATTGAGTGTGCAAGTCACCCTCTGCCATTTTATCCATGTATATATATAACATTGATCAGGTCCATAGTTCTTGGTAACCAGTTCACTTCAGCCACCCAAACCCATAGTCAAACTTTTTATTTTTGCATATCCTACAATAGTCCTACACCAACCAGGGGTTATCCTTCGGTGCACTTGCATAGTGCATACAGGGATAATCGTCGGATGGTGCCGCATTTCATTAAAATTTCCTAAGGGGCCTCTGCGAGTTGGATTCGGCCCCTCGTACGCCTTCCAAAGGACCAGGACCCCATGGTCCCGAGATATATAAATAAAAAAAATAACCATGGAAGTAATGAGTACTGAACTATTTTGTATTGCCATGCTTACAAAATTAACTAATACTATTTATCTCTTCAACACTAGATGATGAGGTATGATTAGAGTAGATAACCTAAAGGAAAGCTTCATACAAATGACAATGATAGGTATCTTTGCCTTTGGTAATTTTATATATTACTAGCTTCTGCCAGCGGCTTCGCCCGCGCGGATGTCGGAAATTATCCCACGGGAACATGCCACCTGGACAAAAAGTAGCCTATATGTTACTCCATAACATCAGCTATTTGCCAGTGAAAGTCCCGTCAAATTCGGTCTGGCCGTTTCAGAGATTAGCCAGAACAAACAGACAGGCAAAAAAATTTGTTTTGTTATAAGTAGCTACAGAATGAATTTTTCAAGTGGGCTTTGATGGCCAGATCCGAAACTATGAGGAATAGAATAGAATAGAGTCTCGGGCTTGATTTTGATGAAAACTAAAACTGCATCATTGGACTTTTGAAAAATCAATATTAGCCAGGAATGATTTTGAAAAAAAAAAACACTAATAATAGTTTTTTTTTTTTTTACAAAACTAATAATAGTTATTACACCATTCGATAGTGTCGTTAATAAGGATCAAATTCTGGGAAGTAATGACATACAGCAAACTAAAGAAAAGAGCTCATTTTTAACCGACTTCAAAAAAGTAGGTTCTGTATTCGACCCGTATGTATGTATGTATGTATGTTTGTTTGTCCGCGATTTTCTCAAAAACTAATGAACCGATTTTGATAATTCTTTCACTAATGTGATCTACATACTTTCAGGAAGGTTTTAGTATATAATACATTATATCATTATTCTTATGTACGATGTTATATGCATAAATGTACTGCATCTCCGGCATTTCTATGCGAATTTTGATGATTCTTCTAGTTGGTGTCTTCAATTCCTCAATGCACTAGTGATATTTAAATTTGTGTGGAGTAGGTATAACTAAAAAGTGAAAAATAAAAACTTTTTTACAAAAAAAACAACCGACTTCAAAAAAAACTACAGTGATAAATAACTTTAATTTCGGAAGTCGGTGTCAAAAAACGAAAATGCGGAACCAACGACACCGACTTCCGAAATTAAAGTTATTTATCACTTTGTAGTTTTTTTTTAAGTCGGTTGTTTTTTTTGTAAAAAAGTTTTTTTAACAAAGTGCTTTTTTATTTTTCTTAAATGTTACCTGCTTATTAAACCTTAACTGATTAATATTGTTCAAAATGATGACCATTGTTTTCAATATACATATAGCTGGATTTGACGTCTCAAGGATTGTACTGCATTAAGCATTACAATGGATTTTGCTATTGTCTTGGTGAGATTAAGCACGCGATTCTTAACCTCACTCTTTATTTTAATAACAAAATCTGTTTGAAATTTGTTTATAGTGTGGTGATATGTGATATGATACTGAGAGTGACAGAGCTCCCTTCACCATATTTGTTTCTAGGGTGGAAACAGACCCTAAGCAAGGCCTAACTTTAAACTCGCTTAAGTTTGCCCAATTTATTTTTAATAAAGGTTTTAAAGGTGTTGTCCAAGGCAGTGTCAGGTCGTTGGGCCGTAACAGGATGTCCATTGATTTTATGACATTAAGTGATGCCAACAATTTTGTCAAAAACCCCATCTTAGGTGAACATAATTACTCGGCAGCTATCCCACGCTTCCATGTAACTCGCATGGGAGTTGTTAGGGATATTCCTACCGACTGGACTCTGGAGGAGCTGGTCCTCGGTATAGAAACCCCACGCAATTGTGGAGAGGTCATTAGGGCTAGAAGGCTTAATTTTAAAAACAAAAAAGAGGACTCCGTTACTTGGTCCCCATCATCAACGGTGGTGCTTACTTTCTCTGGACAAATCTCCCAGAGAAAGTTTTCTGCTACAATGTTTCTCTTCCTGTCTCAATCTATCAACTCCCTACTATCCAATGCCGCAACTGCTTACGATTTGGCCATATAAGTACTCAGTGCAGATCTAAGTCCCGCTGTTATCGTTGCGCTCAACCCCATCCTGGAGATAGCTGTGATGTTCCCGACTCACAGGTCTCATGTCTTTTGTGTGACGGTGGAAGCCATAAGGCCACCGATAATAAGTGCCCGGAATACTCAAGACAGAAATCAATTAAAATGGTAATGTCTCAAGAAAACTTGAGCTATCGTGAGGCCTCAGCAAGGTTTCCACGCCCCCGTAGATTGCCATACTCGAATGTTACAGCGGGTCCCTCCCAATCTAAACTTCCTCAAACTTATCCTTCTGATCCCATTCTCATCTCGTCCCCTCTTAACACTCCTACTTCTTCTCCATATGCTTCCCCTGTTAAAACCACCTATACCAAGACAGTTTATCGTTCCCCGAGACCTAGGCCAGAATTGGGCAAGTCATATGATACTCAAGCCCATAAGTCAATGGTCTATACCCCTAATTCTTCCCAGCCTAATGGCTGTGCTCTGAATTCTCCTTACATTGAAACTACTCCCCTTCCCACTCCTAATGACAATTTGATAGAGCTCCTGACTTGCTCCCTTATAAACATATTGTCTAAATTTAGTGACGCAATACCGGACAATGTCGTTATACTAGTTCAACAACTCCTCGAAACCTGGATTCGCCAAAACGGAAAAAATCCTTCAGTGGAACTGTAGATCCATTCGCAGGAAAAAACATGATAATAATCTATATTATAAATAGATATAAACCCGTTGTCTTTGCTGTGTCGGAGACGTGGCTCAGGCCTGGATCTCTCTTTAGGGTTCCTGGTTATTCATGTCTTCGGGACGATAGAGATGACGGATGGGCGGGTTGCGCCCTATTGGATAGCAGATCTATCACTTTTTCCCAGACTCTTCTTCCCCATCATGATGCCGGCCTACATGTTGTGGCCATTAGAGCCATGGACATATCCTATGTATCTGCCTACATTCCCCATCCCAATGCTAATATTTTGTCTGAATTTAACACTATCCTTTCTTCTATTCCTGGCCCTTTGATTGTGTTAGGTGATTTTAATTGCCGTCACACCCTTTGGGGCTCTCACTGTAATGGCCCCTCCTCCAGCTTTTTGCTAGACCTTTTAGATGATCGTAACCTTTGTGTTCTTAATGATGGATCTGCTACCCGTCGGGTTTCCCCTAACCAAAATATTAGTGTTCCTGACCTTACCTTCTCTTCCCCTTCCTTAGTATCAACTCTTTCCTGGTCTGTTCTCCCTAATTCATATGGGAGTGATCATTTTCATATCCTAATTGCTTTTCCAAGTACTCATCTACGTTCTCCTCCCATCCAACCCTACAAAAATATCGCCTTCCCCAAGCTGACTGGTCTAAGTTCTTGTCCAATTTGGATGCAGAACTTCAGAATTTTCCCCAAATAAATTCATCCAACTCCCTAATTCTCTACAATGATTTTGTTGAGTGTCTGTTGAGAGCGGCCAATTCTTCAATCCCCTTAAAAAACTCTGCCCGTCACCTAATTCCTTCTCCACCTTCGTGGGATGCTGAATGCACTGATGGCGTCTGTAAACGTAAAGAAGCAGAAAACACCTTTTCCTCTAGTGTAAATATGCCCGACTATTTAAATTTAAAAAAGACTTCTGCAACTACTTGTAGGTTATTGGCAAGAAAGAAAAGATATGGCTGGCTTAACTTTTGCGAGTCACTGTCTCCACGTTCTCCAGTTTCCCTTGTATGGAAAAAAATTAAAATCTACCGCAGAGCATGTGACAGCCACTCTCCCGATGTTTCTACCAATGACCACAGTACCTGGTTGGAAGACTTTATATCCAAATTAGCCCCCCCGTTTCCACTATAGATCCTTCGCCTCCCATTTCCTCTGATAGATTTGATGACCTTTTCTCTTATTCAGAACTTATTTGTGCCTTAGATCATCTCCGGGATTCTGCTCCGGGGGTTGATGGAATACCCTACTCCTTTATTTCCAAATCTTCTTCTGACTGTAAACTAATCTTTCTGAACCTAATCAATTCCTTTTTTGTTACTGGCCATGTTCCAGATCTTGGAAATCCCAAATAATCATCCCAATTTTGAAACCTGGGAAAGACCCAAAAGATTCTTCTTCCTATCGTCCTATTGCTCTCTCTTCTGTCTTGGCTAAAATTATGGAGAATCTCATCAAGAATCGACTTGAATGGATCTTAGAAACTAAAGGCATCTTATCCAGTTCCCAGTTCGGTTTTCGAAGAGGTACGGGAACTCTAGATAGCCTAAGTCTTCATGTCTGATGTCCGCATTGCGTTTTCCAATAATGAAAGTGTTCTCGGTGTTTTCCTAGACGTTGCTTCAGCCTATGATAATGTCCAACTTCCAATACTCAGGCAAAAGCTGCTACAGCTGAGTATCCCTGTGAGGATGGTCAACATCATTTGTTGTCTCCTTATGTCCCGTTCTATTTTTGTCCGTCATCAAAACTATGTCTCCCCATCCCGTCTAGTGTGGAAGGGTCTTCCCCAGGGGTCGGTCTTAAGCCCCATCCTTTATAATATATACACACATGATTTGGAGTCTTCAGTGAGTTGTTTCTGCAAAATCCTACAATATGCCGACGACATTGCTCTCTACTTTAATTCAGCTTCCCTTTCAGATGCCGCATCTCGCTTAAACTCTGCCCTTTTCTACTTAAACCAGTGGCTAACTGATCATGGCTTAAGTTTGTCAGTCTCCAAATGCAATGCAGTTGACTCTTCTTTGTGTGAATGCGGTCTGGATGAGCGTACTCTGGAACACTTGTTTTTTTCCTGTCCTCGTTTAACCACTCCCCTTTACGACATACTCCCTTCTGATGTTGCCCGCCCAATTAACATTCCTTTCCTATTAACTTTAGCCCATACCCCTGCAGTTAAAATCCTTTATAAATTCATTAGCATTAATAAAATCCAGTTATAAGTTGATATTTCTATTTACTTATTATATACTTACTGAATGTTCTAACATTTATTTTGTGACGTCTTAAAAAAAAAAGCGTTACAATATTATTGATTCCATTAGAATATTTTCCAATGATTGTAACAAAAATTTGATTTTAGAACATAATGTTGTGAAGGTGATTGTGCTGCGGGTGTGTGTTATTATTTATTAAAAATATTGAGCATCATTTCGATCAAGGTACAGGCAATGTAGGTATGAATACTTTAAAATAAGAAGCAGTTTATTAAAATTCAACATTTTCCTTAAGTTTGCCGTATGTCATTACTTCCCAGAATTTGATCCTTATTAGGGAAACTATCGAATGGTGTAATATGGTGTCTTTTTTTTCAAAATCAACAGGTTCGATTCCTGGCTAGAAATATTGAATTTTCAAAAATCCAATAATGCAGTTTTAGTTTTCATCAAAATCGAGCCCGTTACTCCTTTGAGTACTTTTCGCTATTCCTCATAGTTTCAAATTTGGCCATCCACGCCCACTTGAAAAATTCAGCCTGTATACTTTCATATATGCATTTAGTAAAAAGCTGTTATTTTGATATTACAAACAGACACTTCAATTTTATTCAATTGTATAGATATTAAAATAATTTAACATTATTCTTGTTTGGCTGGCACTTTCAGATTTAGCCTAAAAATATAATGGCTGCTAAATGGTTGTGCCCTTGCCTCAGATAGGAGATTACTCTCTGGTGCGACGACATTCATACTAAGGGCTGATTTTTCCAACGCCAGATCATTTTATTGGAGGAATAATTTTGAATTTTTTACAAGTCTTCCATACAAAAACTGTCAGACGTCAATTTTATTCCACAAATAAAAATAATCTGTCAATTGAAAAATCAGCAGTCAAAAACAATGATTTCTGAAGCGCACACCTTTTCTGATATAACTGTTAGGTATTTGTATTAGATTTATTATGCTTGCATATGTAACGATTTTAATCGCCTGCACATTTTGTTGTCGAGTCACGAAAGATCCCCAACAAATCAATTATTGCCAGAAGTTAATTTGTTTGAATCAATGTACCTCCATAACATAATTATGTATACATATACTATACAGGGTATTTGTTCTAAAATAACCTTTTTTAATTTCAGATAAAGGGAAAAAGAAGTAAAGATCAGAGTACATCAGAGTAGAACTAATTAAATTATGTACTAGATATTTCTGTTGTTAATAAATCGTTTTTAATGTATGCCTTTACTTTTTATAACAAAATAATAGGTTCTCTTGTAAGTCCTTGTTTATACACTTTCATATTGAAAACAAAATATTACCTACACTTTGAAATGAAAATGAAAAATGTTTATTTGTCCCTGTCTGTACGCGATATGATATAACGTACTATAATGTGTAATTATATAATATAATGTGTATGTGCGCGTATAACTTCCGAATGACTACACCAAATTAGATAAGTAATTTAAATTTTTTTATTGTGTTCGGTATTGCTATTGCCAAGAAAAGGTTTGTCACATCATCTGCCTAGCCTTTTCCCAACTATGTTGGGGTCGGCTTCCAGTCTAACCGGATGCAGCTGAATACCAGTATTTTACATGGAGCGACTGCTTATCTGACCTCCACAACCCAGTTACTGGGTAATACGATACCCCTTGGTAAGACTGGTTGTCAGACTTTCGGGCTTCTGACTACCACTACCCGTAACGACTGTCAAAGATCCACGAATGACAGCCAAGAAAAGGTTATGAAAGAAAATTTCGAAAATTCGAAACAAAAGCACCCTTGCGAAGCTGGGGCGGGCCGCTAGTGGATTATAAATGAGACATCCCCAGATTCCCCAGTAAGTACCTAATTGATAATACTTGTGTTGGGGCCAACGCGGGAACGTCTTCACGACGCTGGACTAGACTGGACAGGGTATCAACATGAACGGCAAGTACATCTCACATCTTCGATTTGCCGATGACATCGTCATAATGGCAGAGATGCTGGAACAGCTAGACCAAATGCTGTACAGCCTAAATGGAGCCTCCCGGCGGGTTGGCCTCTGCATGAATTTGGACAAGACAAAAGTCATGTACAATTCGCACGTCTTGCCGAGTCCAATCCACATCGAAGGGTCGCTTCTCGAAGTTGTGAAGGATTATGTCTGCCCAGGGCAAGTCATCCAGCTCGGTAGACACAACTTTAAGAAAGAGGCCGACAGAAGGATCCAGTTGGGTTGGGCAGCATTTGGAAAACTTCGTCAAGTCTTCTCGTCGCCTATCCTGCAGTGTTTGAAGACTAAGGTCTTCAACCAGGACGTCCTGCCCGTCAACATACAGTGCTGAATCGTGGACACTGACGGTCGGGCTGGTCCACAAATTCAAGGTCGCTCAGCGCGCTATGGAGCGAGCTCTTTTTAAGGATAAAATCAGGAATGATTCCGGAATTTTGAAATCCGAAAAAGAACCGGAGTTACCGACATAACTTGCAGAGTAAGCAAACTGAAGTGGCAGTGGGCTAGCTGTCTTTCGAAGAACCGATGGCCGGTGGAGCAGACGAGTCCTGGAGTGCAGACCGCGTATCGGCAAGCGTAATGTGGGACGCCCCCCAGCTAAATGGATGGATGACCTAAAGAAGGTGGCTGGGGTAGACTAGATGCGAAAGGCGGAGGACGGTGTTGCGGCGCAATCTGGGGCAGGCCTATGTCCAGCAGTGGACTGCGATAGGCCGAGTTGATTGATTGTGTTGGGGCTATCTCACTCTATCCCTTAATTTATTAACAATATATTGAGACGATTATTTACAAAAGGGGACTAAAAATTAAAAAGAAGAAAATTAAGAAAATATAACTGAATGACTTAAAAACTAATTTGCAGCTCTTTGTGTAACTGTAGTTGTATGCCGTGTGAAATGTATAAGTATGTCTTCTTTGAAGTGTTCGGGTTATTAACTTTTTATTGCATACGTGTGAAAACCCATTGGGTTGCATACTGACGCCGTGCAAAAGCGGGTCGGTCCCTTGGCTAGGGTCGTAATTAAGGGGGAAGTGCCAGGGTAGCCCGCGAAATTCAAACTTTCTTACGTTTTTCGCAATTTTCAGATCAGTGTCAGGTTGTATTTTGATCAAAAGTTGATTCGCGACTATAACAGGTACGTATTTACTGAATTATAATCATTCGAATCATTAATACATCTTTCTAAGTTAGATTTGTACCACGACAACAAATCTCTTATGGAAAACTGCTTAGTGGTACAAATCTAACTTAGAAAGATGTATTAATGATTCTAATGATTATAATTCTATAAATACGTACCTGTTACTGTCGCGAATCAAATTTTGATCAAGATACAACCTGACACTGGCCTGCAAATTGCAAAAAACGTAAGAAAATTTGAATTTCGCGGTCTACCACTGCGCATTCACCTTAAGAAGTACTAGCTGCTGCCTTTGTTACCTTTTCACGTCTAAACCACTGAACCGATCGTCCTGAAATGCATAAACGTTGTCAGGTGTATAGAAACGGACATAGGGTACCTTTCATCCCGAAAAAAAGTGCTGTTTCAGAGGAAAACAACAATACACGTGGCGCCATCTATTATCATAATAACGTTATTGTTGTTTTCCTCGGGAATAGCACAATCAAAGAATTTAGTTTTAGTGGCTCCTCCCCAGACTGGTAAACAGTATGTACCTAATAAGTTAATAACTGATTGCATGAACGCAATATAGATGCTATTTAGTGTCTTCGGAGGCATCACATATCTTAGATTTTAAAAAATCACGTTTTCCGCACCCGTGACGTGACAATTTCAATATGCGAAGGTAAACACTCGTCAACTATAACTCCCACGTATCTTGTGGACGTTAGGTACAGACGCCAGCACATCAACCTACCCCTAACTGTCAAATTTTCCCAATCAACATTGAACCTTACGCTTTAGTGAAAAAGTTGAAAATCTATTACAGAAATCTGACAGATTGTAGTAGGTTGATGTGCTGGGCTGGCCAGTCTGTACATGTTTAATGGCTTGACAATTATTAAGTACTAGCTTTTGCCCGCGGCTTCGCTCGCGTTAAGTATTATTATTAATTAGGTAAGTATATTTTTTGCGGCTTTACTTTTGTTTAGCGTGTGTAAAAACCGCGATTCAGAAAAATGACGTAATTGCACAACGCCATCTATTGTCAACATTTAGAACTAAAAATTATTTTGTTCGATATTTCAATACCTACATTTACATCCTCCATCATCCCTTATTTTATCCCCATGGGGGTTGAATTTATCAAAATCCTTTCTTAGCGGATGCCTACGTCATAACATCTACCTGCATGCCAAATTTCAGCCCGATCCCTCCAGTGGTTTGGGCTGTGCGTTGATAGATCACTGTCAGTCAGTCAGTCAGTCACCTTTGAGTTTTATATATTTAGATTACAATTTTGGTCCAAGTGGTCCGCACTCCGCACACGTGTGGGTAAGGCCGAACTGAAACGCGCGTAAAAAAAAAATCGAAGTCCTTTGGAAAATAGAGTTTTATGAAAAAACCACTGCATAAATCAATTCTCTTCGATAACTGAGCTTTGTCGGTACCGACTTTGTTTTGAAGATTTTACATTTCTTTTATTACTTACTAGCAATGCCTCGCGGTTTTACCCGCGTAAGCTTCGATCCCACGGGAATATCGGGATAAAAACTATATCTATAGGTACCTACTTACCAAATTTCATCTAAATCGGTTCAGCGGTTTAAGCGTGAAGAGGTAACAGACAGACAGACTTTCGCATTTATAATATTAATAGTATGGACTAGCAGCACCCCGCGGTTTCACCCGCGTAAGTTTCGATCCCGTGGGAACATCGGGATAAAACTACCCTATGTCCTTTCCCGGGACTCGAAACTATCTCTTATAACTACCAAATTTTATCTAAATCGGTTCAGCGGTTTAAGCGTGAAGAGGTAACAGACAGACAGACACATTTTCGCATTTATAATATTAGTATGGATATGGATTTACACCCAGTTATGTTAAAAATAGAAAGAAAAACGAATCTTGGCTCATAACTTTTTAATGGCTTTTTATTTTACTACGTAAGTATTCGGAAACAGAATAGGTACAGACAAAACGATATCATGTTTAACTTTGGATGCACAATGTCAAACAGTGGAGTAATACCCTCCCGAAATTTGTATGGAAAAATATTGACTAGTGCCACCTTTAAACTTCCTTACAATAAATTCAGTGCATGGAGTCATGTAAACACCATTAGATCAACCCTCTTGTATTCTTAAGAAGGCAGGTATATCATTAGGTATAGACTATAGTATACCATTCAGGGACTGGTGCAGCAATTGTAATGCTTTTTAAACTTCCTTACAATAAATTCAGTGCATGGAGTCATGTAAACACCATTAGATCAACCCTCTTGTATTCTTAAGAAGGCAGGTATATCATTAGGTATAGACTATAGTATACCATTCAGGGACTGGTGCAGCAATTGTAATGCTTATAGCAGCAGTGACACATGAGGTCTTAGTTTTTTTCAGATACCTAGTAATATCTTGCTGCTGGGCTTCAGTATAAGTGGTACTTTACTAGAAAAGTTACTTCTTATTTTCATCCAAATATGTTCTGAATGCAGCCACAGATCCATTCTCCTCAGGTTCAATTTTAACTTTGACTTGACTTATTACCAAGTGACTTTCATTTGGTTTTATAATAGGTTCTGAGCATAGTTTATAAGGTTCTAATGCAGCCACAGATCCATTCTCCTCAAGTTCAATTTTAACTTTGACTTTACTTATTACCAAGTGACTTTCATTTGGTTTTATAATACGTTCTGAGCATAGTTTATAAGGTTCTAATGCAGCCACAAATCCATTCTCCTGAGGTTCAATTTTAACTTTGACTTGACTTATTACAGAGTGACTTTCATTTGTTTTTATAATAGGTTCTGAGCATAGTCTATTAGGTTCTAAGTTAGTCAAGTTATCACATTCATTTGTTTTAACTACATTAGAACTAATAAAAGGAAAACCACCATCAGAAAAATGTGTTTTTCTATAATGTAGGTGCATAGAATATTTTCTTACAAAGAATTGGTCACACTTTGGGCAAACAAATACTCTACTGTGCTTTTTTAGAACCTTTGGATTCAATTGGACAAGTCTAAGCCTTAAAAATTTAACTTTTTCATTTGCTCTGTAATTAGATCTTGGAACTTTAATAGCAGGTTTATTAATTAATTCATATTCTAGGTTTTGAAACTTTGTAGGTAACTTTATAGGAAAATTACATTGTAGGTTTTGAAACTTGCGGTAAGCAAGTAAACCTGTACTTGCAGTACTGGATGAGTTATAACCTCTGTATTCAAAGTTTTCTGTATTTATGTAAACAAATCCGGCCTTAACACTTTTTGAATTAGTTTGACATAGTATTTCAGCACCATTCTTGAGTCCATCTATAATGTGGCCGATCTTCTGTAAATTATCTTTACATTTAGCGTAGAACTTGTAACTGTTTATTGCTCCTGATGAACATTCATTGCATACTGCATTAAATATTGATAGTTGGTCACTTATCTGAAACAAACTTCATTTTTATTTGGGTATGATCTTACAACTTATTCAAGTTCAACTTTTAATGTTTGGAGTATCTACTTGAAAACGACTGACAGTCGTTTTTACATTTCAATAATATAAATCATTACCATTTTAGAGGCTCACCATGCTTTGGTATAGTAGCAAGGGAGAACTATGTTGGGCCGCAGATGACTTGTATTTTCAATTCGTACGTAACAGAACATCTGGCTAAGTAATATTTTCGACTAGGTACAGACGCCAGCACATCAACCTACACCTAACTGTCAAATTTTCCCAATCAACATTGAACCTTATGCTTTAGCGATAAAGTTGAAAATCTATTACAGAAATCTGACAGATTGTAGTAGGTTGATGTGCTGGCGTCTGTACCTATATTTCAGTCTATTCCTCATTGGAAAGCTAGCGTAATGAGTACCTTGGTTGCCAGAGTGAAGTAGTATGAAAACATTATAAAATCTAAGTAGGTAGGTAAGTATAGTTTTTACTCGTCCAACGTGTGGATCTAGAAAATAGCATTCGCACCAACGTCCCAATGTTGGTGCGAATGCTATTTTCTAGCTCCACACGTTGGACGAGTAGCGTTGGGACCGACGTTGGGGCCAACGTTTGGAGCCAGCCTAAAAATTATATTTTTCTTGGGTATCAAAACGCTTCACGACTTCTTATTTATTGTAGCAGCCAACACCTCGCGATATGACGTCACGTATTCAATACAAACTAAAAATACAGAAAGTGTCTCAACGAACTGTGCATCTGGCTCGTTGATCAACATGAACTAATATATTATATTTGATCAAGTGGTGGCAAGCGCGACAGCAGAGCGTGGGTCAATGGGATCCGGAACTAAAACTCCGGATATTGCAGTGGTTTTCCTATCATAATTGCTGTCGTAGCCTGGACTCTGGATCCAAATAAGCACATTTTATTGAACATAACTAGCGATAGGCGAACTGTGGCCCTAGTTTGGAGGATGTTATACCTTAACCTAAGGTTTTTATAATTTTGGTTTTTTCTTGGTATTTCCATTTCGGGAATTTTCATCTTTTGTGAATGGGATTTTTTGTTTAATCTATGGTTGAAACTGATAGTTGACGTTTGCCTTTGCAGATGTTGTCATTGTCACAGAGTACTTTTTGATAGACTGGGTACTATGGACTGGATAGTTGTTTACAAAATAATAGTAACCCGGCTAACCCGCTCCCGCTGACACTGTTCTGAATTTGTATTTACCAGTACTTACTTTAATATGGATAACTGTTTTGTAGACATCACAATAGAATTCTTAGCGGTTGCCTTTCACAGCATTCTTTATTACGCGTCAGTTTACCCCAAAAGTGTCTTTGAAACTCGTAAAAAGTACAATATTGTTGTGCATCGTTCAGTTCATCCTGAAGTGAATCAGTATCTTGATCTGTGTCTGAAAAGTATAGGAGAATGTTTGAAGAATGACCAACTAGGTTGTGTGGAGTTTGTAGTTACAGATAATGAATACAAACCTTTATTGAAATTTGTGTTTCAATTTGATAAGAACAGTTACTTTGACGAGACAATTGATGCATATTTGGTGCAATGTGAGCAGAATTTGAGGGCTTTTTGCTTAAAGATTTCCTCAGTGAATAATAACTTTCAAGACTTGCCAGAAGATTGCAGTTTCTCAATATACATTCACACCAATGAGTCTAATGCTGTTGCCATGTCTACCAATCCTGAATTCGAAGAGTTCCCGCTGGTTGAACTTAGTGAAAAGCAAGTGGAGACAGATAGAATAATTCCACTCAGTAGGTTTTCAATAAGAAGTTATGCTGTAGATAGTTATGTGGAGTTGAAGTAGGTGTTGTCAGTATTATTGGACATAAGTAGAAAACTTAATAATACTTTGTAAGTGCACACAGCATTTATTTTATGTCTGCTCTGGCTATAATGTACCTTCACTTAATTAACCCTTTGTATGCCAGAATGTGGATCCACATGAGACACAATGGCTTTCTAATTGATTCTGCAATTATGACATTCAACCCGTGAAGGATGTGCCACCCTGAATAATTCATGCAGATTGAATTGGCGCCCTGCATGACTGAATAAGAATTTTTCAATTGTAACAAAAGTGAAACTATGCAAGTTTGACAAGAAGCAGACTGGACTGAATCAAAACTTTGTTACAAGTGTTACAATGTGCTGTTGAATTTCACCTAGTCTGTATGGTGCTAATTGTTACTTAACTATTCCTAATAAATAATATATATTTATAATATTTTTAAATGATTTTTTATCTTTTTGTTTATAAAAAACATTTAAAAATGTAATTTAAGTAAGTACTTACAAGTATTTAACTGAAATAAAGGAAATATAATATTTGTCATAATGTTATCCATCTTAATAAAAAATAGTCAATACAATTATCTATAGTTTTATTAGTAATAAAATAATTTGTATTTGATTTAGGCTTGTATTACAGAACCTCACTCAAGTAAGACTCGAGCATTACTTAAAACTAGTTCCAACCAGTCAAAAGGCTTCAAACTAGTTTTAAATAATGCTGGAGTCTATTATCTATTTAACTTCATGTCCTTCTCAGCAAAATCTCAACAGACACCATCTTCATTCTTCAACTTTACTTTCAAACATCTCAATCTTGAGTATATCTCATCCCAGTCCACATAAGCTCCTATTAATTGCCGCACATTGTTCTCATTATCCTCATACGCGTTCCGACCATGCAACAACCTTATATTATTAAAGCAGAGTATCTCTCCAGCCTTAGTTTTAAACCTCGCGGCGAACTTATGGTTCAAAGCTAAGAACATGCCATGAGCCTCATACCATGGCTTCACCAACTCAATCGGCCCAGGGAACTGACTACCTCTTTGCGGAATCGAGAAGTTAATTCGAGTTATTTCGCCGTGACGATCTAAGCAGATGACGGGCTCACGATGCAATTTAAAGAATTCGTTGCCATCTTCTGTTCCAACATCCCTCCACTCGATTTCTGTGTCAGTGAGAAGCTTATATTGATCTGGGTGATTCTCCTTCATATAATCAGCGACATAGTGGCAGTCCGACAGCAAATTCTCACCTCCTCGACTAGCTGTTTGTACTAAACAATGTAATAAATTAGCTCCCGGACAATACTCGTAGTAGGGCAGGTCAGTGTGTAGCTGTAGATTACTCGATAAGTAGGCGACGTTACTCGTGTTCGGGACATTCCGCACAACGAACTTGACACCGTAGTGCGTCCTCTTTGTAAACCCTATTTTATTCACAACAGCATCTATAGCTGTTTCGGAGTCTGGAGTGTTCTGAATCAAAGCGACTCCGTAAACAGATAACTTGTATAGCCAGTTGTACAGAGCTTCATCGGAATCTAATACCTCGTTGTAATCATGTTTGGAAAATATTTTATCGAAATCTTCTCTGTGCCACGTAATCTTCTTAGGTTTGTAGATAGTTTCGGTGTAATTCTTCTGATTTTCTGGCGTGAAACCTCTGAATTTGAGCCAGTTCAAATTGTATTCAGATGTGTGTCCGTCGTTCCAGGTGACTTGCAGAGAATTTTGGTCCTTAGACACGTCTTTCGGCTTTACATTTAGATTGAAATTGCTCCAATCGAGTATCCGGCTTTTAGCTGAGGTATGATAGCACTGTTCACATTGGCAGTTTTCTCGTAACCACACGTATGGGAACTGTAAAGATTCACCGCGAACGTCTATGTTGAGTAAATCGTCCGTTTTATTTTTGTATAACACATTCTGCGTGTGAATTAGTTTGTTACAAGATGCGGTTGGCAACGATTTAGTAAAGTTTTTCGCCCTCGCAGCGAGTCTCAAGGCGAACATGTTGACGTACCGAGCGCGCGGGCGCCACACTGAGATAAAACTGTGATATAATTTAGATATATTCATTATGTTAATGAACTGGGATGTTCGGTGTGATATATCAAATAATCATTGTGTGAGATAACGATGTGTGTAGGCGACTATTTAGATAGGTACGCTAGTTTAGAAAGGCATACGATACGTTCCGTCTTCCAAGCATGCTATAACTTATCATCAGAGTGATTATTTTCTCAGATAGCTCACGTTCTTGCACTCTTAGAAACGTCCGTTCTAAAGTGCGGTAACTGTAGCCGTAGTTCTAAACCGGCTTTCGTTTTCGATCGGCCCTATTGTTGCTGAAATAATCTTAATTTCACCTACTTAATAATAATGATCTCAGTATGTACTAATTACTCAAAGAATTAACAGATAAAATACCGAGTATCAACTGACATTTTGTTTCACTTTCGCGTTAGTTATCTTCTTAAATGAGACTGGTAAGTACCTACAAAGTTCGCTACTTGACGAACTGACATGACCTTGAATCGTCCCAGTTCTCACATTTCTCAAACCTACTGACACAAACGGGACTCGAACCCGCGACCTCTGGCGATGTACTTACATTACACCTATGTGTACAAATAAATATATTTGAATTTGAACTGTGACTGCTCCGACCGCTGAGCTACCGTCATCATCATTCTCTTGCCCTTATCCCAATTTATTTGTGGTCGGCGGAACATATCGCTCATTTGGAGAAACATCGACGTAACTGCTACTTTTTTTTACGTCTATGCTTTCTTAACGTATCTAAATACGCTTTCTAAGTGCTTTGGCATATTTAACTCGTTTTTAGGACAAAATACATTAATAACGTCGATGTTTCTCCAAGTGAGCGATACGATTACCGTCCCAAATGCTTTTAAATCTCTACAAAATATTGTCGAAGCAAAGATTAACAACGATAAAGATATTTTTTCGCTAACTTACGCTTCCGGAGACCTTGCATTCTTTAAATTCGATAATGGTTACAGTACTTATTAAAACACTTTTTATATAACACTATTTTAATGTGCAAAAAGTAACATAAAAATTAAATACACTAACACTATGAATAGTAACATTTCAGGGTAAAACAAAACGCCTAGGTACTAATCTATTTATTGCAAAAAAAAGGTTGCATTGTATTTTGTAAACACCATGATAGATATTTTATTTCGTAAGTGGTCATGATTGGACTAGGATCGTACAGAATTAGTCGTGATTTTAGGTTAATGTAATATAAATGACTAATTGAATACAATTATGTAATTGAGTGCATATGAGTAGTAAACGGTCTACTGCGGAGGTTTTTATTCCAAGAACTAACCAAACATACATTATCACTAGGTATACAAAAAAGTATTATCGATTAAATAATAAGCAAATATACTTGATCACTAACACTGAAAACTAATTTATATTCGAAATGGTAACAGAATGTAAAAAAATATTTTGTAAAAATGTAATATATTTTTAAACAGGAAGACAAGACA
Source organism: Hydraecia micacea (assembly GCA_914767645.1). Lineage (NCBI taxonomy): Eukaryota > Metazoa > Arthropoda > Insecta > Lepidoptera > Noctuidae > Hydraecia > Hydraecia micacea. The sequence goes on from OU611776.1 coordinate 20,797,123, forward strand.
TTTCATGCCTACAAAATAAAATTAACAATGTATGTACAGTCACTTCCAGTCTTACTGGTAACCAAATCGTGATTTACTGTGGAGTCACATAAATAAAAAACTATATAAGCACAACACTAGCACAGTAACCTATCACGAGTATGTATTTGTATTTAAGTAAAAACCTAGCTTCACAACCGAGTAAATTTTTTTGTTAACCTTTTAAGCGCTTGGCTAAATATCAATTGCCGTGCCCCTAGCGCGCGGCTACAAATCGATAAAATCAAGATAAAATAATACCTACAATAAATAAGGAGGAGAAATCGTTGTATCGATAAAAAAATAGTCAAAAAGTTTTTATCTCTATTTAATAATGGTTTTAGTTGTCGAAAATAGAACGAAAAAATCATGCATGTTCTCTGTCGTAGAACTACGACACGATCGGTAGGGGCACGGAAATATGTGTCGCATAAATGCGACACAAGCGGTCAAAAGGTTAAAAATAAATATTTTTATTAAAATAACTTAAACAATCTAGGTATGACGAGTCACTCAGTACCGTAGTGATGTAAACAAATGAGAGCTTTGAACATTCTACATCAAAATTAATTCGTATGTTGACAACAGTTTCTAGTACTTCAATAATAATTAAAACTACTAAAGATTAATGTTTGATCTGTACTTTGATTTTATGGTAAGCGTTGCTAAGCACCCCTCGTATGTTCCAGATGTCTGCAAACTTCTCGGGTTGAGTATTGAAGTTGCTATCTGTCGCCTTTGCCCATAATACGAGCTGAAACAATAAAAGATTAGCTTCCGTTCTCTGGGGTCAAGTGTCTGATTTGTAAATCTCATAATTATTAGATATTGTGATTAGTAGAGTCAAATATTATAGCCTACGAATAAGTAACTACTTATTCGTAGATTATAGCAACTAGAAAGGCACCATGAAATTGAACATGTGATTTGACAGTATTCAGGATGACAGGGATATCGACACGCAATCTCAAACCATGAATATTCAGCACATGATTCTCGGCCCCCTAGCGTAAAAAAATTCCGAAGGTAATGAAAAAAAATTTGCTGTTTCATAGAAAAGTGCAATACCTACGCGGTCAAAACTTATTGAACAACTAATTAAAAAAAAAAATAAACGACGAAAAATTTCAACGCAGGGGAGTTTATGTCCCTGCCATCCTGTATATAGATTCAAAATTTGAATGGACTCAAAACTTAGGGCTTGTCACTCTAAACATGTTGTGCATTTCAAAATAGTTTTTAAAACCCAATATGAGTGTAAAGGGGTCACGAGGTAAAAATAAAATAGCACGACACTGCTCTCCACAATCTCGCGGTAGGCCAGGCCCAGACTATGTAATTGGTATCTAATGGAACCGTCGTTTAACCCTGGACGTTTGACCTTACCTCCTTCTGGCCCTTCTCCACCGGTATCCAGGCCGTCCACAGCGTCCACGCATAGTGTTGCTGCGGCGGAGCATCATCGCACTGCATGTCGTCAGCCTGCAGCCACGTGGCGCCGCAGTCGGGCGAGATGTCCACGCGCAGCACTTTGGCTCCACCGCCGGAGTAGGCGTAGCCTGGTGGCGGAAAAGAGGTGTATCAAAAATGCAATTAAAATTATGAGACCTGAATTAAGGATTTAAAAACAGAGCAGCTCTAAAAATTTTATTATTAATCACTATTATAGAAGTGCTCCAAAACTACTTACGAGGAGAAGGGAATAATAGTAGATTGTTTGTCAAGGGAGCAAACAACTATTTTGAAGGCCAGAGGTATTCAAAGTACGTCACTCGAGCTTAAAATAGTGTTGCACCCGAGGTGGATACCTACTTTACTTTTTATCACCTTCTATGAAAAAATAAGTAAGTGCAATTTATGAATAAGAATAGTACGTTTATTTATTTACATACAATTACTTGAGGAAGACATACAAACTTTTTATAAAACGAGTAAAATACTATTTTGAGTAATTTTACGAACGAAGGCAGAATGCTTTTCGCGCGTTTTTTATTTATTCACAAACTTTTTTTAATTTGTGTCGCGCTTTTTACTTTATCATACATCCTGTTACTTGTTCATACAATGTTCGTGATTGATCTCTTTGGTGATTGCAACTTTTACTAACAATATCCATATTCCAAATTCAAATCACTTTTAGTTCCTAGAGATTAAAGAGCTATTTTAGAATACACTAGCTCTTTTTGGATAGATGTGATAAAAATCATTTATTTAAATGGCTACGCATCAGCACTCTGAAGGTTCAAAAAAGTTCCACCACATCCAAAGTACCCATTAGAAAATGATTACGGGTGGAACAAAATACAAATTTGAGCCGGGAAGATGTGGTGTAATAAACTCCCCTAAATATAATGTCTGCAAAACAGTAAAACTGTCTGCTAAGCTATAGTAATTTGAACCTTATTCCGTACCTCTAACCTCCACGCATCCATTCTGTGCAACTACAGTATCTCCGTCCGCCGGGTCGCATATAGCGGACGTGACGGGCAGGCTGTATATCGGTGGAGCGGTTGCAAAGTCAGCTGTTTCCCATGTCTCGGACGCGTTGAAGGAACGGTAGTCTTTCTGATGCCAGTGGGAGGTACTCTCGTCGTGGGATACTGTTATTGATTCTGTTGTGAGAGGAGAAATATAATTATTGTTGGTACTTTGTACGCGTTTCTTTTTACCATTCGGGATGGTGAAAACGAGAGATGGTGATGGTAGAAGGTTCAATCATCTCTGCATCTCTTTGTTTAAACACAGTGCTTTATTTAAATCTGCTCGGATGTGGTCAGTATTAAGTTCACTGTTGCGAGCTGCAATGAACATAACAGCCAATGAACACTTGAAGTAAGTTTCAATACTAACACAGTTTTATTTATTTATATAAAGGCTTATTATCTAAACACATATGTATACAGCATTACTCTAAATCTTTGTCATAATAATGTATTTTTCGTGGAATGTCCATTGCCTATGATTTTATCAAACTTTTAACATCAATGTTCTTACTTTCATCTAATACAAAGACCGAGGTATCCGTGCAAAATCATTCGGGACAGTTGATCCGTTGGCAGTTAACGACTCCTTTCTCCGAAGGAGCCCAGTGTGTTACACTCACCCAGCCACTTGACGCTCCGCACAGCCGGCGCGCCCGGCACCACGGCGCGGAGCCCAGTGTGTTACACTCACCCAGCCACTTGACGCTCCGCACAGCCGGCGCGCCCGGCACCACGGCGCGGAGCCCAGTGTGTTACACTCACCCAGCCACTTGACGCTCCGCACAGCCGGCGCGCCCGGCACCACGGCGCGGAGCCCAGTGTGTTACACTCACCCAGCCACTTGACGCTCCGCACAGCCGGCGCGCCCGGCACCACGGCGCGGAGCCCAGTGTGTTACACTCACCCAGCCACTTGACGCTCCGCACAGCCGGCGCGCCCGGCACCACGGCGCGGAGCCCAGTGTGTTACACTCACCCAGCCACTTGACGCTCCGCACAGCCGGCGCGCCCGGCACCACGGCGCGGAGCCCAGTGTGTTACACTCACCCAGCCACTTGACGCTCCGCACAGCCGGCGCGCCCGGCACCACGGCGCGGAGCCCAGTGTGTTACACTCACCCAGCCACTTGACGCTCCGCACAGCCGGCGCGCCCGGCACCACGGCGCGGAGCCCAGTGTGTTACACTCACCCAGCCACTTGACGCTCCGCACAGCCGGCGCGCCCGGCACCACGGCGCGGAGCCCAGTGTGTTACACTCACCCAGCCACTTGACGCTCCGCACAGCCGGCGCGCCCGGCACCACGGCGCGGAGCCCAGTGTGTTACACTCACCCAGCCACTTGACGCTCCGCACAGCCGGCGCGCCCGGCACCACGGCGCGGAGCCCAGTGTGTTACACTCACCCAGCCACTTGACGCTCCGCACAGCCGGCGCGCCCGGCACCACGGCGCGGAGCCCAGTGTGTTACACTCACCCAGCCACTTGACGCTCCGCACAGCCGGCGCGCCCGGCACCACGGCGCGGAGCCCAGTGTGTTACACTCACCCAGCCACTTGACGCTCCGCACAGCCGGCGCGCCCGGCACCACGGCGCGGAGCCCAGTGTGTTACACTCACCCAGCCACTTGACGCTCCGCACAGCCGGCGCGCCCGGCACCACGGCGCGGAGCCCAGTGTGTTACACTCACCCAGCCACTTGACGCTCCGCACAGCCGGCGCGCCCGGCACCACGGCGCGGAGCCCAGTGTGTTACACTCCCCCAGCCACTTGACGCTCCGCACAGCCGGCGCGCCCGGCACCACGGCGCGGAGCCCAGTGTGTTACACTCACCCAGCCACTTGACGCTCCGCACAGCGGGCGCGCCCGGCACCACGGCGCGGAGCCCAGTGTGTTACACTCACCCAGCCACTTGACGCTCCGCACAGCCGGCGCGCCCGGCACCACGGCGCGGAGCCCAGTGTGTTACACTCACCCAGCCACTTGACGCTCCGCACAGCCGGCGCGCCCGGCACCACGGCGCGGAGCCCAGTGTGTTACACTCACCCAGCCACTTGACGCTCCGCACAGCCGGCGCGCCCGGCACCACGGCGCGGAGCCCAGTGTGTTACACTCACCCAGCCACTTGACGCTCCGCACAGCCGGCGCGCCCGGCACCACGGCGCGGAGCCCAGTGTGTTACACTCACCCAGCCACTTGACGCTCCGCACAGCCGGCGCGCCCGGCACCACGGCGCGGAGCCCAGTGTGTTACACTCACCCAGCCACTTGACGCTCCGCACAGCCGGCGCGCCCGGCACCACGGCGCGGAGCCCAGTGTGTTACACTCACCCAGCCACTTGACGCTCCGCACAGCCGGCGCGCCCGGCACCACGGCGCGGAGCCCAGTGTGTTACACTCACCCAGCCACTTGACGCTCCGCACAGCCGGCGCGCCCGGCACCACGGCGCGGAGCCCAGTGTGTTACACTCACCCAGCCACTTGACGCTCCGCACAGCCGGCGCGCCCGGCACCACGGCGCGGAGCCCAGTGTGTTACACTCACCCAGCCACTTGACGCTCCGCACAGCCGGCGCGCCCGGCACCACGGCGCGGAGCCCAGTGTGTTACACTCACCCAGCCACTTGACGCTCCGCACAGCCGGCGCGCCCGGCACCACGGCGCGGAGCCCAGTGTGTTACACTCACCCAGCCACTTGACGCTCCGCACAGCCGGCGCGCCCGGCACCACGGCGCGGAGCCCAGTGTGTTACACTCACCCAGCCACTTGACGCTCCGCACAGCCGGCGCGCCCGGCACCACGGCGCGGAGCCCAGTGTGTTACACTCACCCAGCCACTTGACGCTCCGCACAGCCGGCGCGCCCGGCACCACGGCGCGGAGCCCAGTGTGTTACACTCACCCAGCCACTTGACGCTCCGCACAGCCGGCGCGCCCGGCACCACGGCGCGGAGCCCAGTGTGTTACACTCACCCAGCCACTTGACGCTCCGCACAGCGGGCGCGCCCGGCACCACGGCGCGGAGCCCAGTGTGTTACACTCACCCAGCCACTTGACGCTCCGCACAGCCGGCGCGCCCGGCACCACGGCGCGGAGCCCAGTGTGTTACACTCACCCAGCCACTTGACGCTCCGCACAGCCGGCGCGCCCGGCACCACGGCGCGGAGCCCAGTGTGTTACACTCACCCAGCCACTTGACGCTCCGCACAGCCGGCGCGCCCGGCACCACGGCGCGGAGCCCAGTGTGTTACACTCACCCAGCCACTTGACGCTCCGCACAGCCGGCGCGCCCGGCACCACGGCGCGGAGCCCAGTGTGTTACACTCACCCAGCCACTTGACGCTCCGCACAGCCGGCGCGCCCGGCACCACGGCGCGGAGCCCAGTGTGTTACACTCACCCAGCCACTTGACGCTCCGCACAGCCGGCGCGCCCGGCACCACGGCGCGGAGCCCAGTGTGTTACACTCACCCAGCCACTTGACGCTCCGCACAGCCGGCGCGCCCGGCACCACGGCGCGGAGCCCAGTGTGTTACACTCACCCAGCCACTTGACGCTCCGCACAGCCGGCGCGCCCGGCACCACGGCGCGGAGCCCAGTGTGTTACACTCACCCAGCCACTTGACGCTCCGCACAGCGGGCGCGCCCGGCACCACGGCGCGGAGCCCAGTGTGTTACACTCACCCAGCCACTTGACGCTCCGCACAGCCGGCGCGCCCGGCACCACGGCGCGGAGCCCAGTGTGTTACACTCACCCAGCCACTTGACGCTCCGCACAGCCGGCGCGCCCGGCACCACGGCGCGGAGCCCAGTGTGTTACACTCACCCAGCCACTTGACGCTCCGCACAGCCGGCGCGCCCGGCACCACGGCGCGGAGCCCAGTGTGTTACACTCACCCAGCCACTTGACGCTCCGCACAGCCGGCGCGCCCGGCACCACGGCGCGGAGCCCAGTGTGTTACACTCACCCAGCCACTTGACGCTCCGCACAGCCGGCGCGCCCGGCACCACGGCGCGGAGCCCAGTGTGTTACACTCACCCAGCCACTTGACGCTCCGCACAGCCGGCGCGCCCGGCACCACGGCGCGGAGCCCAGTGTGTTACACTCACCCAGCCACTTGACGCTCCGCACAGCCGGCGCGCCCGGCACCACGGCGCGGAGCCCAGTGTGTTACACTCACCCAGCCACTTGACGCTCCGCACAGCCGGCGCGCCCGGCACCACGGCGCGGAGCCCAGTGTGTTACACTCACCCAGCCACTTGACGCTCCGCACAGCCGGCGCGCCCGGCACCACGGCGCGGAGCCCAGTGTGTTACACTCACCCAGCCACTTGACGCTCCGCACAGCCGGCGCGCCCGGCACCACGGCGCGGAGCCCAGTGTGTTACACTCACCCAGCCACTTGACGCTCCGCACAGCCGGCGCGCCCGGCACCACGGCGCGGAGCCCAGTGTGTTACACTCACCCAGCCACTTGACGCTCCGCACAGCCGGCGCGCCCGGCACCACGGCGCGGAGCCCAGTGTGTTACACTCACCCAGCCACTTGACGCTCCGCACAGCCGGCGCGCCCGGCACCACGGCGCGGAGCCCAGTGTGTTACACTCACCCAGCCACTTGACGCTCCGCACAGCCGGCGCGCCCGGCACCACGGCGCGGAGCCCAGTGTGTTACACTCACCCAGCCACTTGACGCTCCGCACAGCCGGCGCGCCCGGCACCACGGCGCGGAGCCCAGTGTGTTACACTCACCCAGCCACTTGACGCTCCGCACAGCCGGCGCGCCCGGCACCACGGCGCGGAGCCCAGTGTGTTACACTCACCCAGCCACTTGACGCTCCGCACAGCCGGCGCGCCCGGCACCACGGCGCGGAGCCCAGTGTGTTACACTCACCCAGCCACTTGACGCTCCGCACAGCCGGCGCGCCCGGCACCACGGCGCGGAGCCCAGTGTGTTACACTCACCCAGCCACTTGACGCTCCGCACAGCCGGCGCGCCCGGCACCACGGCGCGGAGCCCAGTGTGTTACACTCACCCAGCCACTTGACGCTCCGCACAGCCGGCGCGCCCGGCACCACGGCGCGGAGCCCAGTGTGTTACACTCACCCAGCCACTTGACGCTCCGCACAGCCGGCGCGCCCGGCACCACGGCGCGGAGCCCAGTGTGTTACACTCACCCAGCCACTTGACGCTCCGCACAGCCGGCGCGCCCGGCACCACGGCGCGGAGCCCAGTGTGTTACACTCACCCAGCCACTTGACGCTCCGCACAGCCGGCGCGCCCGGCACCACGGCGCGGAGCCCAGTGTGTTACACTCACCCAGCCACTTGACGCTCCGCACAGCCGGCGCGCCCGGCACCACGGCGCGGAGCCCAGTGTGTTACACTCACCCAGCCACTTGACGCTCCGCACAGCCGGCGCGCCCGGCACCACGGCGCGGAGCCCAGTGTGTTACACTCACCCAGCCACTTGACGCTCCGCACAGCCGGCGCGCCCGGCACCACGGCGCGGAGCGGGCGGCCGTGGTCGGGCGGCAGCGGGCGGCCGTTCATGGTCGTCGCCAGCACGACGCGGCTGTTGGGGTTCAGGGCTTGCTCCAGGGGGATCGACGTGGAGAAGTTCACGCCAGTCGCGTCGATGTCTGAGCCTGTGAACTGAACGTAACTTCGATAAGAAATTTGAATGAGAAAAAGTACAAGCAACGACGACAGTTTTGTGAGTATTCCTTCCCTTGCTGACAGTCTTGCAGCGCAGTTTTCTGATGTTCCTAAAAATTTTAACGTTATACATATTAACGCTCAGAGCGTTCCGGCTCATTTCGACGATATGTTGGCAAGCTTTGACTGTAAGAACGTACATGCTATTCTTATTTCCGAGTCATGGCTCAAACCTTGTCTTCCTTCTACAAGTTACTCTCTTCCCGGCTACCAGCTTATAAGAAATGACCGGTCCGTTGGTGCTGGTGGTGGTGTTGCCATATATCTCCGCTCGCATATTCCCTACTCTATTGTCAATGTGTCAGCACAGCCACCGCCATCTAATGCTGGTGAACATCTCATCCTTGAAGTCGAACTACACCATTCCAAATTACTTCTCGGCGTCTATTATTGTCCCTCTTTACGCGTTAACTTTTTTTCATCTTTTGAAAATCTCTTAGAAACGCTGATCCCTTCTTACAGTCATAGTATTATTATGGGTGACTTTAATACTTGTCTTCTGAAAAAAGACCATCGTTCTTCTTCTCTGACTAATAGTTTGGCTTCCAGTAATCTTTCCATTCTTCCACTGAGTGCCACCCACCATTTTCCTAACTCTTCTCCTTCACTTCTTGACTTGATTATTGTCTCTTCTCTTGATCACGTCGCTAAGCATGGTCAATGTTCGGCCGATGCCTTTTCCTATCATGATCTCATTTTTCTGTCATACAAAATTCGCCCACCTAAGGCTAAAGCTAAAATTCTTATGCAACGCAATTTTGGTGATATGAATGTTGATAATCTTTGCAGAGATGCCAACAGTATAGATTGGTCTGCTCTGTTTGCCTCTGCATCAGTCGATGAGCAAGTTGATATTTTTTCGGCTAAACTTATCGAGCTTTACGATCGTCACGCACCTGTACGAGCAGTTAAGGTCAAACATTTGCCGGCGCCGTGGCTCACAAATGATATTAAAACACTAATGCTCAAAAAAGTTACGGCAAAGTCTAAATTTAAGCGTAGGGCTAATGACGCTAACAGGGAAAGATATCTCTCAATTCGTAATCACTGCAATAAGGTGTGTAGGAATGCTAACCGCCAACACATTCATACTTCTGTCCAAAATGGGGACACATCCAAAGTTTGGAAATTTCTTAGATCATTGGGGGTCGGTAAAACCCGACAAGAGACAATCCCAAAATACATAGACATTGATGCAATGAACAATCACTTTACTGCTTCGTCCAATTTTGATAGGACAATAAAATTGAATACACTGAATTATCTATCTTCTCTTCCGACTCCCAGTTATTCTCCATTTGTTTTTGGTCAGTTCTCCGCATGTGATGTTAAGAAGAGCATACTTTCAATTACTTCCAATGCAGTAGGAAGTGACTGTATCAGCCGTAATATGTTAGTCCCAGTGCTGGATGTTATCCTTCCCGTCATTTCTCACATCCTAAATTTTTCTGTATCCAGTGGTGTCTTTTCATGTTCATGGAAAGATGCTCAAATAATTCATTTACCTAAAAAGTCTAATCCCTCATCCTTTTCTGAATACCGTCCAATATCCGTCTTACCATTCCTATCCAAAGTCCTTGAACGGTTAATTCACAATCAAATAAGCACTTTAATCTCTAAAAATAATCTCCTCAACCCCTTCCAGTCTGGCTTCCGTCCTGGTCATAGCACCAACACAGCGCTTCTGAACATTACGGATGATATAAGGTCAGCCATGGAAAGCGGTAATCTTACGGTTTTAGCTTTGCTAGATTTCAGTAATGCTTTTAACACTGTCGATTTTGATGTGCTGCTTGGCATTCTATGCTCTCTTAACATATTTCCATCGGTAATTGAGTGGTTTCGCAGTTACCTTTTCGGTCGCCGGCAACGTATTTGCATTGGAGAGACCTTGTCTTCCTGGAGTAATACTTCTGCCGGTGTACCTCAGGGCGGAGTTCTATCTCCTTTACTTTTCGCAGTTTTTATTAACTCCATCTCCGACGAACTAATTTCTTCCTACCACCTTTATGCAGATGATTTACAAATTTACTCGCGGGCTCCTCTTGGAAATCTATCCGAGGCTATATTAACGATCAATCGTGATTTGGCTCGTATATGTGACTGGAGCAAGGGATATGGACTTATGGTCAACCCCATAAAGACGCAGGTTGTGGTGGTAGGCAGTTCTAGGACGGTCTCAAGGATCGACTGGACGACTCTTCCCCAATGTGTTTTGACAACTCAGTTATTCCCTTTAGTGAGAAAGTTAAAAACTTGGGGATAGTAATTGATAAGAACTTCTCTTGGACTGCCCAGCTACAGGAAGTTAGCCGCAAGCTATTTGCATCAGCTGCATCGTTGAATAGATTGCGTAATTTTCTACCGACTGCCACCAAGATTGCGCTTGCTCAATCACTTCTTTTACCCATCCTTGACTATGCTGATGCCAGCTATCTTGACCTTACCCAAGACCAACTCGATAAACTTGAGCGGCTTCAAAATGTCTGTATAAGGTTCATATTCGGTTTGCGTAAATATGACCATGTTTCCGAATTTCGTGTGAAGTTCAAGTGGTTACCAATTCGCCTTCGCCGGAATGCTCATATACTTTCCCTTTTTTATAATGTGCTCTTTTCCCCTTTCACGCCTATCTATCTCAAGAAGCGTTTCCAGTTTCTTTGTGACTCCCACACGAAGTTTTTAAGGTCATCAGATAACTTAAAGCGTAAAATGCCTATGCACTCCACAACGTTCCTCGACAAATCTTTTACTGTCCAGGCTGCTCGTTTGTGGAATGCATTGCCAGTTGAGATAAAACGCGCGCAGTCGTTATTTGTATTTAAAAGACTCGTAAAGGAACATTACTTGTCATTGTGATCTTGTTCTCGAAACTGTAATTATCTATAGTCTTAATTTATTTTTGTTGCGTATATTTTTAGTATGTATGTATTTATGTATCTATTATTTTAGGATAGGTATGTATATATCTGTGTATCTATTTTAGTATATTATTACACCAACGACAACCCCATTTTATGTCCAGGCAAATCACTGTCCATTCCAAGGTTGCCTGGAAGAGATCGCAGAAAGCGATAAGGCCGCCCATTGTATATTTTTAGTTATCGATAATTCTTTTTGTTGTGTATTTTTGTGGTGTACAATAAAGTATATATAAATAAATAAATAAAAGTTTTAGGACCGAAACATTTAAAGAAGATTCAAATGATGGAGCAATGGTGGCCCAGTGGTAACGGACGCGACTTACGAGTTCTAGGTCGTAGGTTCGAACCCAGACAGACGCTTTACTTTGTATAAATTATTTCATCACCATTGCTCTCAAAACGGTGATGGAAAACATGGTGGGGAAACCAGCATGAAATATGCAGAAAACATGTGACATCTACCAACCCACACTGGGCCCGCGTGGTGGATTACGGCACACTCCCTATCACCGAGAGGAGGCTTATGTCCCAGCAGTGGGAACATTATAGGCGGATTATGCAAATTATGTCCATTTAGTTGGATGTAAATGTGATTTTCATGGTTGTTGTAAAATACTGAACTTAGGGTGAATTAGATGAACTAACAAAAGTAATCAATCTGCATATTGACAGACAAAATAGGGCTCCTTTTCCCCAAGATTGTCAATGTATTATAGAATCAGTTTAAAAGTTCATCAATAGGTAGACGTCGTAGGCGTCTGTTGAAATGTCTATCTTAAGCATAATACACAAGATATACGTTACAATGACGTGCTTCCCGACGGTGTTCTGCGTGTCGACGCCGCAGTAGACCAGCACGTCGCGCAGGTACACTCCCTCCCACACCGCGTTACTGATAGCACCGCCTTGCCAGCTGATGCCCTTGACTGGTTTCACCTGCTGTGTAATGGCAAGAAAAGAAAAAAGCCAGTCGCAGTCTGAAGGGTCAAAATTAAAGTGAGATATTTTTGGTGCCGCGCTATCGGCAATTCGGCATGCGAGCGCTACATCCAAGTTGCATTTAATTGGCGATCGCTCATACCTGTGCTATAGTCTCTTTCTAAATCTAAGTGTGGTGGATACAATTGCAATAGATGTCACTGAAGCAATCTACGAACCCAACTTCTATTTAGACACCATAGCTTTATAATAGTTTTCTTGAATGAATCCGATTAAGCTAACACCCACCACCCACTTTAACAAAAAAGATTGAATTTTTGATTCAAGGTAAATTTCTAATTCTCTAAATAAAACAAACGAAAACCATTACGTGCTAAAACACTAATTACCGCTTACACCACAAATCGCTAAATGCGTTTACTACTAAACGTATGTAAAACATCTCTGTGTCTGTCAATCGTTTGATGATGGCAGACACAGAATGATGTTTTAAAATTATGTTTAGCACTAAATGCATTAAGTGACTTGTGGTGCAAGCGGGACTAAAAGCAGATAGTTTTAATCCTACCTCACTCATCTCGCTCCGCCTGTTCCCGGCGCACATGAGCGCGGCGCGCACGCTCGCCTTCGGGAACATCTCCAGCTGTTTGAGACTGAACTCCTTGGTGCGGACGCTGCCGTTCTTAATGATGATTTTCACGTGGTGCCGGGACGATTCCAACTCTGGAACAGGCATGTGTTGACGGACGTAAAATAATTCGCTGCAAAAAAAAGAACAGTGCGAGGTGAGGAGGGAAGGTAGGTAGTTATACATAGGTACTTCTGAGTTTACAAAAATCAGCTAGACATGGTTATTTATTAGTAGGTAAGATAGTATTTTGCCATGGTGGCTCATACTTCGTGCAGATGCGAGAGAAGATTATGATGCAAGAAACAAACGTTTTATGTTATTGGGTCCTAGCATCAGGCTACTCCTTAGGAGCCGAGCAAAAACGAGGAAAGTCAGAACGAAACGCTAAGCGAAAACAAAGTAGGTAACAGCGTGGGCAGGCGATGCGATGTGATGCGACGGGGTGGGGCGGGGGAATAAGAAATTCCACGCGGACGAAGTCGCTGACAGAAGCTAGTATTATTATAAATTAAGGATAATTAAAAGTGTTAAAGTATTTGTTTCATGGAGTTCTTTGCCGAGCAGCTATCTAAAACAAGTTTTCATGGGGGTTAAAATTAAAACATGTACGTGGAGCGAATATCAAATAATTGCAAAAACGAAAAATTTAATACAACACACTTTCTTTTCACTTGGTGGCTAAATATTTATAATATCATTACATCTACACGACCCTAGCGCAGCTTCTAGGCAATGTCAACGCCTACACTACACTACAAAACAAAACCATTTGAAGGGACCAATTGCAGAAGTCCCTTAGTCCAGAAATCGAGTTTTACAATACAGCGAGAAAAACTCTTAAATATGAGTTGGAAATTTTCCATCTGAGAAAAGGTTTGAAAATTAAATGTCAGTGTATTAAGAATAAATCAAGCTTATTATTTTCAAATAAATCAACTTTTTATGTGATGTACAGACGCCAGCACATCAAGCTACCCGAAACTGACAAATTTTCCCAATCAACTTTGAATCTTATGCTTTAGCGATAGAGTTGAAAATCTATTAAAGAAATTTGACAGATTGATGTAGCTTGATGTGCTGGCGTCGGTACTTAGGTCCTAAGACTGGACTTAGCCTCTTTTTATTTTACACTTATTCTACGGACTTAGACACTTTGGTTTATTTTATTTTAAAGCTTTATTGAGCTTAATACTTAAGTATTAAGCCCAATAAAGCTTTAGGTTAACCTAAAGCTTTGTTACGCGGTTTATTAGCCCTTTTTTATTTATTTAGTTAGTTTATTTAGGTAGTTTTTTTGTTTAGTCTCTACTATTTTAGCTCATAAAGATGAGTTAAATAGTAGAGATAAACCATTTTAAAAATGAAAACCCCTCCACTGCTTGTTGCATACACATTTCAAATGTTTGTATAGAAATTTTAGTGGAGGGGCGTGCATTTTTAGAATGGTTCATCCCTAGCACACTTAGTGACTTTTTGGGTCAAATAAGCTGTACGTAGCGACTTCTTTATGTTTAAGGGACTTCTTGCAATCGTTATCAGAAATGAAAAAAAAAAATGTCTGGTTATTTGGGACCGTACCTTATAAGTACTTAAGTAAAAAGAAGAAAAAAAGGGTACTTTATTTTTGACATAATAAATAATGTTTATTTGTCAAAAACAGTGTTTACGGTTCCTTATTGTCTACATTAATCGCTAGGTTTACAAAAAAAAAAAAAAAACGAAATATGACGCAAAGGAAGCATTTTGCTTATGAACTCTACACTAGGTCGAGCCTGTCTCGTGGAGTCCATGGGTGGGTGGTATTACCATTATAGTGAAAATGCGCATGTTCTACCTCTACACGTTCTACACGTTGGTGTTATCAGATTTAAAAAATCCCTGAAGAACTTTGGGACTTCTGTAACTGGGCCTTTCATCTATATATATAAAAGGAGAACTGACTGACTGACATATCAACGCACAGCCCAAACCGCTGGGTCTAGAGATTCCAAATTTGGCACGTACGTTCCTTATGAGGTCTAGGGGTGCACTAAGAAAGGATTTTTCAAAATTCATCCCCTAAGGGGGTGAATGGGGGGGGTGAAATTTCACGCGGACGAAGTCGCGGGAAGAAGCTAGTTTAGAATATAACAAAAAGCATTCACAAGCACATGACCAACATACTTGGGCGTGTCAAAGTGCGCTATCTGCAGCTTGGCCGGTATCTCTGCGTTGAACGGCTTGCTGGTCTTCACGATGAGTCTCTTGTCCCGGTTCGGCTCCTTGACCCACAGCTCTTCGTCTGAGTGGTCAAATATGTCGTCCTCGTGGAGGTTACCTATGGATGTGCTGCTCATGTTGTTATTAGGAACTTGTAGGGTCATTTTGAGGGTCAGGAGAAGAAACAACTTTGAGTAGGCTGTTCTTGATGGCTCTTACAAGTTTTAGGCCTAATAGCATATAGCTGATACAGTACTCCAAGTCTTTTGTTTATCCTGTCCATGTTAGGCTATTCTTATATAGGTTACGCTATGTTGTGGAGACACCTACTTTTTAGGGTTCCGTACCTCAAAAGGAAAACCTATAATATAAACACTCACCTATCCTATAAGACTCCAGCAAGGCATACACATCCTGCGTCTTATGCATTCCGTACACGTTCCAGAAGGGTTCAATACTCAGCCCTGCCGCGTTCATGATCTGATCACCTCCCGGGTGGAAGGGCAGGAATGACGTCACGTCGTACACGCCGTTCTTGTATGTTACCCAGAAGCTTTCCCTGTGGAGGGGTTAGAGTTTAGAAGTCACATTCAGAATTCGAAAAGCAGTATAGCAGAGTTTTAAGATCGTCGCGATTCGCATACTGATATTATAGATTAATATATTACAGTCCCCAAGGTGCAGGTTACTTAGTTTGGGGACCACCGTCCAAACAGATTGTCAAGATAATTAATTATGTAATAGTTGTAAAGTCATCTTTGTAACAAGAACAAATAATTTTGTTCTTATCTAATAACAAAGTTGAAGAGTTTGATTGAACGCACTAATCTTGGGAATTACCAGTCAGATTTTAAAAGTTCCTTTGGCATTTGATAGCCAAATTATTGAGGAAGGTTATAGGCTATTAACCATCACGTTACGACCCTTAGGAGCCGAGGAAAAAGAAAAAACGCCAGAAAACGAAGTAATGGCGTGAGGCGATTGGATGCGACGCGGTGGGTCGGGACGGGTCGGGGGCCGAAATATCACGCGGACGAAGTCGCGGCTAGAAGATTGTTCTTAAATAAGAAGTAGTCTTTTGTTCGGACCTATGGAAGGAACACGATTAGATAGGATACAGAAAAGTCATCCGTGACATAGAATTTCATTCTAGAGTTATCAATTATATTAAAATGATACGATAACATCGAGCAACTTGTGGGGCATCCGATTAAGAAATGATGTAACGTCGAAATACTTATCGATAGTGTGAAAAATTATCGATGATTTATTTACCTATAAGTAGCCTATAATTTCCAAGATTTACTGCGGGAACATAAAATAAAACCCATATAGTAGCTTTCAGTGTTTCTAGCTCGCCTTAAAAGGTATTTGGGAAAATGAAACCAGACTTAGTAAATCCTACTAATACCTATTATAAACGCGAAAGTTTGTGAGGATGGATGGATGTTTGTTATTCTTTCACGCAAAAACTACAGAACGGATTTGGATGAAACATTACAGTAATATAGCTTATACATCAAAATAACACATAGGATACTTTTTATCCCGATATTCGACACTTAGGTGTGCGGGTGAAACCGCGGGGCGCTTCTAGTATTTATATTTTTGTGACCTTTTAACGTAGGAATATACGTCAGTTTTATATTATACACGCAATCATTGTTGACACTGTTACGTTATCAACTATTAAAACTGCGTTCCTAAGTACAATATGTGTTTTAGTAACAAGTTCATACTTTTTTAGCTTCATGGAAAATATTTTCGCAGTTTTGAGAATAGAGGTGGCGTCCTATTATTCGAATAGGAATTGAGCCTTTTGAATAGGTACTTGTAATTTTGTACTAAAAATTCTCAAAGTTGCTTTAACCCTTCGTAACGTGGATCTGCGCGAGATACAATGGCTTTTTAAGTAATTGTTTATGTAATTCCGTAATTACAGAAACAATTAAAAACGCTATTCAACTGGTTAATCGTACTTTACGTACGATTATAATAACAATAATTTCATCATATCCAAACACGTAATCACAACCGTTTCTTGACAACAACACATTGCAAAAGTACCTACCTATTTTATATCTATGTACCTATTACAAACTCACTTATCAGTGCCAAGATTGTTGTCAAACAGAAGCCGACAACATTACGTACATATGTACGATTCTTATCAATTTATCAACAAGTGTTGATCTTGTTAATCTAATCGCAGATTTTATCGACCGAGCAAATTTTTCGCTTTGAATTTCGCATTTATAAAGGTAAATGACTGGAACTATCTTGTGTGGTTTAACACCTAACATCACTATCCTAGTAATGTTATAAACGTGAAAGTTTGTGACGATGGATAGATGGATGGATGGATGTTTGTTACTCTTTCAAATAAAAACTACTGAACGGATTTCATGAAGAGACAAATGAAGTCGGTTAATTACTACAAAGCTTTATAAAACACTAGCTTCAGCCCGCGACTTCGTCCGCGTGAAATTTCTGTTTCCCCCAACCCACCCGTCGCATCGCATCGCCTGACCGCCGCACTACTACTTCGTTTTCGCTTTCGTTCTGACTTTTTTTCTTTTTGCTCGGCTCCTAAGGGTGCTAGCGTGATGTTAAATAGCCTATAGCCTTCCTCAAAAATTGGGCTATCAAACGCAAAAAGAATTTTTGAAATCCGACTGGTAGTTCCGGAGATTACCCCCTATATACAAACTTACAAACAAATTTTACCTCTTTATAATATTAGTATAGATTTTGCAAAGCTTGTAATCATGCCAATAACCTTGAGCATTGGACGAGTGCGGGGGTGATGTAGACGCAGTCTTTAATCGGACGCATTTTTAATTTATTGTAATAAAAATAATACATATTTGTAAAAAGTAACAAAACCAAATCATTTTCCTTTGTATTGCAAAGCAGTAGATTTTTTTTTTATACTCTTTTAATAAGAAATTAAGGAGTAAAATGGTTTCATCTCAGTGATTTAGAGGTGATTTGACATTTCTTTTTCTTATTATGTGACACCGATAGAAAAATTGTGGCTAAACTAAATTACGTATCATATCATGTAGATTACTATCAATAGGGATGACGACGGGGTAAAGTAAACGAAATTCTATTTAGTCCGTCAGTTAGATTATCAAAAAATAATGGACACATATTTTTTCTTGTGTCAATCAACCAAAAAATTACAAAGATAAAGCGTGTCAAAGTTTGGGAGTGGGGGCTCGTGACGTCACTTGTAGGTAAAAATTGTACCAACACGTGACGTCATGCGACATTTCAAATCAATATATCTCTGTAATGTTTTGTTTATGTGAAACAAGAAAAAATACGTGCCCAATACTTTTTAATAATCTACCTGATAGACGAAGAAAAAAAAGTTAGTCGTCACCCCTATTTAAAACAGATGTAATTTCTCTGTAAATGCCGACGAAAAGTTGCTTCATCTGCATGCTTCTTTCAAGCTTTTTTCGAGAGAGCAGCCTTAATAAACAATCGACTGAGCAAAATATTGATTTGTCACAATTTCCTTATAATATTTCTCTTGGGATTCGAATAACTCGTGCGTCACAATGTGATTATGTGAGTACTCAGTACAGTCAACAAAACAAATACAAATGCAGGCAACTAATAAAGCGGCATCGGCATGCAACCAGACAGATTTCAGACAGGAATATGGTAGTTTCATACTTGCTCAAACTCAAAGCATTCATTTCAATTAAATCCATTTACAGGCACTTTTGAACTGTCAAGGAGTCGGCCGGTTAGAAAATATGAAGCTAGTTGCCCATTCCAAAGTGTAGAAAGTTTCTATGGAGAAGAACGGGCAAGAAACTTCATGGATACTCTTTTATAGTTCATTCAATAAAATTATGATTGTCTTTTGTTTTAAATAACGTACACGCACGCAATAACAATGAATATTGACGCCGTGATGGTCACAGCCGTGGTGCAGCTAATTATGTTTATTTCTTGCATGCTTACTAAACTGTTTTGCAAACTGTACATAACTAACAATTAGTATTTATTGTCGATAAAAACGTTGAGTGGCATTAACGAAGTGTTAATATTTCCCTGCTCGTTTCTTGGCAGATTGATGTGTAATCAAATCAAGATATTGTCGTGTTTCCTACTCACACAAATAATATCAATTAGCTAATAACTGTCAGGACTTGGACATTCATTATATAATTATATTATGTGAAGACGATGCACCTAGAATAAAATTAGTCTACCTACAAAAGGTAAATCAATTATGTGATAGATACATGGTGCTCACATATTTACAAATATTGTAAAAGTATATGATTTTCATATAATTTTAACAAGTGTGTGAGTTACTGTAGTCACAGAATGTAAAAATAATGTCATAAAAAAAAATTAACTAAATTAGCAACCAGTTTGATTTTGTCTAGACTAGATTGTCCTAGGGAGCAGGACCAACATGTTTCCAAGCCATCCTATCTTGGATGTAATCCTCTAATTTGTAATATCCTTGTTTACAAAGTGTACTTTTAATATGAATATAATACAGCATCCATGAAGGGTTAGGCTTTAACAGTAACTTACTCATTGTCGTGCTTGCGAACTTCATCGGCCCTGAAGGTAGGAAGGTCAGGTCTCTTCTCACCTGCCTCTATTATTTTTTCTTCACCACCTTTTCCTTTCTTTCTTTTACTTTCATTTTTGTTCGATTTTTCTAAAATGTACAAATACACAATCTGCATTAAAAATAATGGCAACAAAATTTTGCCTTCACTTATATTACTGTTGGGATCTACGTGTGACTGATCTTTTATATATTTTTTATTATAGGTTAATGTTTTATTTATCTATATTGTTATTTCTTTTAGCGTGTCGGTGGCAATCTAAATGGACTCGGGCCAGAAATCGGCTATATGTTTGGCGCCATCACTAGCGTCCAGTTCCTGTAACGTGCAGCTGACAGGACACATAAGGTCCGACTGCGGCAGATTTGCCAAAGATGTAAACAACAATGGCCGCTTGAAATTGAATAAAATCGATAAACAGGAGTATTTATTTTAAGTAATGTTTGCTTTCGTCTAGTTAGCAGTACATCTTTGGCAAATATGCCGCGGTCGGACTTTAGGACATGATATAAAGTGCCCCATTGTTTGTGGAACAGCACCACCTTCACACTCCAAGGTGGAGTTTTCTATGAATCTCTACCTGAACAGGTTTTCCTTGCTTCGGCCAACCTGGGTTCAGTCTGTTCGTTAGTTATATTGACCTAATTCAGCCCTCATTAGCATTTAAATGAACACCATACATAATAAAATCGCATTGAGGAAATTTAAGTTGTTTATTTCAATTCTTAGAACCAACTGATAAAACTTCAATTTACTTACTAATTTTACCAGTGAATTTGTTGACATAAGTTTTATGCTTCATGTTTATTTGGTGTTATCATTTCAGTTTCTACCTAGAGTATCAATTAAGGTAACAATAACTACTAGGTGACATGGCTCAAGAGGCTGCCCAACTTAAATGGGACTGGGCAGGACATGTCTGCCGCATAGCAGACAGGCTGTGGGCCCAAATAGCACAGACTTGGTGCCCTGAGACAGCGAGGCGGGGTCGCGGCAGACCACGTAGGAGATGGCGGGATGAGCTGGATAGGTTCCGTCAAAACTGGAAGGAGAACGCGCGGGGTCGCGAAAGATAGACGGAGTGGAGGGAGCCCTTTGCCTTGGCTAGTAAAACTACAAGATAATTAGTAGTATCCTCTCAGTGAAGAATTCAGCTGTCACCTTGGGAAATGTCAGGGCTAGCAATTTAGGCTTTTTGCCAGTGTAAACAGGTACAAGGCATGTGAAGTTATAGATAAAGTTCATGGGTAGATCTCACATCTCTTTCTCTCACACACATCTCTCTCTTGATCTGGATCAACTTCTTAATATCTCATCATACAATAGTAATAGAATGCAGAAAAATCATGTTTGCCTAGGCAATACCAGTGCATCATACTTTGTCTTGGCTGGAAAAGAATGCAAAAGAAGTTTATTAAAAAAAGAAAATACCAGCTAGTACAGTTCCAACAATCACAGAACTAAATAGTGCTGTTGCCACAGTTCTTCTGTAATGACCATAGTGTCTCTTGTCTTCTCTATGGTCATATTGTTCTTGACTTGATACTTTGACTGCAGTCGCAGCTAGGTTGATGAATTTGTTCTTTTGGTTGATAGTTCTGAAAATAAATAAATTTATTAACTAAATTAAAATGTAGTTACATAGAACCCAACCCCCAAGATACAAGCCCTACTTAGTTTGGGGGTCAACGGTCAAACCAAAAACGATGATGTACAAACTTAACTGTGTTTATGTAAAATTACAGTCTGTCATCACCTGTTATTTATTTATTTATTTTTCTTTTTGTCTATAAAACTTTTTGTATTTGTAGAAGTTGCTAGGTCTCTAGTTCATCACACTAATATTATAAAGGCGAAAGTTTGTGTGTGTTTGTATGTTTGTTACTTCTTCATGCACAAAAGGCTGGAGAAATTTTGATAAAATTTTATATGGAGGTAGGTACCTGACACCCTGGATTAACACATAGGATACCTTTTATCCCGATATTCCCACGGGATCGAAACTTATGCGGGTGAAACCGCTGAGTGCTGCTAGTTGTTATATAAATTAGGATATACAGGATGGTTTTCAGAAACTAAGAGGTATGTTCATGGATTCAATACTTTTTGGAGAACCTTCTTTTGAGTGCTCCAAAAACTTATATGGTAAGTATGTCTTCACTATGACTAAAAGGCATACTTAGTGTAAAAAAAAACTTTACGGTTTAGACCTGTAAATTCATTATGAATATCAACTTGGACCGTCACTATATGGATATAGATAGGTACTTTAATTTTACTACATCCTTTCTCTAAGACAACCCACTGACCTTTTCATTATTTTTCTCATACAAAATAATACAATAAAAATACAGGAAGATTGTCACTAAATCCATTACTATTTTCTAATAAAAAAAAGTTTTCCTAATTATTTGCCTTAAATATTCTCCTTCCAGAAAAATAAACTAATCAACACTACACTTTTTAAACATTCACAAACCAATTTATCGATTCAATTTTAACGCGAAAACGTATTGATTGGACGCAATTTTCACTGACTCACCTTAGTAGTATGTTTTTTAGCGACATTTTGATCGAAATTCTTCAAAACAATGTGTTGTTACGGCGTTTACATCAAAAACTAGTATTTAAAAAATATTGTCTGTTATCGACTATCACAACAGTATTCCGACCTTGGATACTGGACTATTTGTGACGACCTTTTTATCATTTATTCTATTTATCACTATATCAAACACACACAGTGGGAAACTCGACAGCTGCGACACGTATTGTCCCGTAATGACAAATTGACAATGACATTATAACCTGTCATAATCATAAATGACAATCAGCTGATCCGGTCCGGAAGTAGTTTTGCGTTTAGTTATTTAGAGCAAGAACTATGTGTTTTTATTTTGAGATTGATTATTCTCTCTAGTCAGAAAAAGGATAAGCGACATTCTGTATTTGAGTAAATATAAATAGTCTTCCAGGAGGGTAACCTACATACTAACCAAGAAGATTGGTATTTGGTTACTTCCTAATGTGCTAATGGTTACGTTAACCTAAATCTGGAGGGGATTCAGAAAGTTCGCTCCAGCATTTTTTGCAAAAATCAGTAATGGTAATTTAAAGGTAATAATTTTCTAAAAGAACAAAGAGGAGAATACTTAATAACTTACGTTTTATTCTTTACGATGCCGTCGGCGCTCGTCGTCGTAATAATGCTCAAAAGTGATTGATGCACTCAATAGGGACAGGTGTTCGGTGTTCGCTTTTCATAAGTGAGGACCTTAGGTGGTCACGTACCTGACGTACAGACGCCAGCACATCAACCTACACCTAACTGTCAAATTTTCCCAATCAACATTGAACCTTATGCTTTAGCGATAAAGTTGAAAATCTATTACAGAAATCTGACAGATTGTAGTAGGTTGATGTGCTGGCGTCTGTACCTACCTAATTATGATTGTGTTTAACAGGCATAAGGACATACCTACAGTACCTACCTTACAGTAGATAATTAACTTATAACTGTTAAATTAGTGATGATCTATTAGCATCTTTTATGATAATTATCTGTGTATTGATAACTTCCAACAGAAGGCAGTAGCGGAAAAGCAATAAGTACTTACAATAGGAAACTGATGAGGTTTTAATGTTATGCAAATAAAATATGTTTTTTTATGATTTTTTGAGTGCACGAGTGCACCTTTCTAAAGATTCTACAGGGTGCATAATGATAATTAGGGATGGGGCCTGCACCCTAATCGCGTTACCATATGAATCATTTTGATGGATATTGCTAATCCATAATTGCTTCATAATTATTATGTTCGAAAAAGTTGTCTGCTCAACAACGTAGTTAAATAACGCAATGAATGTTGTTGAACTGTCAAAATGAAAGCAATCTGTTACCGCGGTTTCTTTTGTCTAGCGTTGACGCTGCCAGCGTGCGTCGTGGCATGTTTCATACATTTTAGTACCTATATTTGTTTTTAGCGCTCGCCGCCCCGCGCTAAGCTGCTGCTGATAGCGGCGAGCTCGTGGCCAGCCCGTTTTAGTGTTTGTGTATATGTATTTAATATATTTATTTCTGATAATTGCTTCAAAAAATTATTTTACACGCAATTTTTTTTTTTAAACTAGTTGAGTTCGGTGTTTCCTAACTGACTACGAAGCAAGACCGAAACAAACTCAGAAGTCACAGTCTTTTTTAAAGTCCGGACATAATCTTTGTTAGGCCTTATGAAGACCATGCAGGTAACTGCAGTTTAATGTCTTTTTAAGCTATTGCATAGCTTTTATCTTGGGCTTTGAGCGCGGCGACCGAATGAAGAAATTCCGTAACGAAAATAAACCTAACACCCCCCCCACTCCGACCGGCACAGCGGTGCAGCGTTGAAAGCCGTGCATCGTCTAACGTCGTATCAGTTCGGCAGACTTCGGCACGGTGTTTGTGTGCGTGCGACTAGACGTATGCGTGTAGACTGTACGAAGCTCGCACAAAAAATATTGCATAAATATTATAATTGCATAAGTTGATAAAAATGCTATGCAATAGCTTTACCGCGGCAGTCCCCGAGTGCCACACGTATTTTTTTTTTATGGATGGGATATCATCTAATGACTCCTCCCGCTCTGGGTG
This sequence comes from Hydraecia micacea, assembly GCA_914767645.1. Lineage (NCBI taxonomy): Eukaryota > Metazoa > Arthropoda > Insecta > Lepidoptera > Noctuidae > Hydraecia > Hydraecia micacea. Next base: position 20,821,261 of record OU611776.1, read on the forward strand.
GAGCGGAAGGGAGTGTCAGACTCTTACTGACTAAAACCCACCCGTGTTCCTTCTTTAGCCCTTCATGTTCCGTGTAGCGGTAACCCTTTCGGACAATCCCGCTACAGGTTAATGTCTTAGCTGATGATCTTTGAGGAAAGAACCATAGAGATTTGAGTGGACCTGTCCATCCAGTGCACGCATTTGTCAGTAATCGTGTAGCTCAACTCAGATCAAAGAGTATAATAATAATACGGGAGACTCTGATCTTAAGGAGCGCAACGACTAGGTTAATTTTGCGTCGTCGGTCGCTACGTAGGTACGCTACATACCTACAGGCAAACTTAAATACCTATATAAATTACATAAAAATACCATTGCACAGGTCTTAAATGCATTTTTGCAGTACTAGTAAGAATTAAAAAAAAATGCTACGTTTGTACGTCGTTAACCTCTTTCTCATGTTCTAATGAGATTTTAAAGACTTCATGCATTAGTTATAGGTACAGGGTACCTACTTACTACTTACCTACCTTATAGTTTTGCATGTAAAATAGTGTTTCCAAGTAGGTACTACATGGTAAATTTTAAGCTACGTTTTCTAAATAGAAATGCTGGATTCAATGAGAAGCATCCTGCGCTTATTATGTAGGTAGATAAGAAAGAAAAAAAGAGCCCGGAGTTTGGAAGTTGACGGTGTGGTGTGCTACCCCCGTGCCTCGGAAATCACGTTAAACCGTTGGTCCTGCGCCTAATCTCTCTCCAATCGTGTCGTGTCGGAATGCCGTCCCATTGGACTATGAGAGTGAGGGAAGAGGGAGTGCACCTGTGCCTGCGCACACACTTGCGCATTATAATATTTCTCGAGCCGAAGGCTAGCTCGTGGCTAGTAATAGTAGTTGAGATTGGCTTCCATGACCGAAATACGATCTGCAGGATTATATACAGTAGGTAGGTAGGTATGGGTAAAATAGGGTCCCAGTCTTTTTGTTTTTGAACAAATGTAGCTATTTGCTTCGAACTGATAGCATATTTTGTAGGCAACAGCTTATAAAAAATAGTATTGGAAGTTGGAACCTGCGTCTTAGTATAGGTATAGGTGTACATGTCTACCGGTATTTGTCGTACCTCTTCAATTCCACGCATCGAAAAGTACGTCTAAGAGGTAGTTTATCAATAAAATCCTTTCATTATTACATTCCGTCGCGCACAGCAGTGTTTTATTGCTCATCTTACGAGTAATGGCCTCTCGAACTACAAGTGGAATAAAGTTTACCAATGCCTGCCCTCTGTCCTGACTCCTGGCGAGAACGTGTACCTAGATGAAACGTCTCCAGAAAAAGTTCTGGATGCAAGTGTTGCAAACATCATAGTTGCAGCCATAACATTTTTCTTATCTTTTTTTTTGTTTTCTATACAATTTTTACGCATAACTAGCAAAATATTATGGGTCTCTCTCTACTCTACCCACGAGCTCTGAGTACAGTCTACACCTTTTAGGAAAACAGGTGTGATTATTGTTGCGTGTATGTACCTATTCATACGCTGAAAACTACATTGTGCCTAAGCAGTAAGCACTATATAGGTTTCAGCGTATGGTTTGAGCGTTATGAGTAAGTACGTAACTATGTAGGTACTAATACCTACATAGTTACTTACTTACTCATAACTTACCTAAGTATAATGTAGGTAAATGGTGCAATTTTATCGAATCGCCGAATTGTTGAGGAAGCTATTCCAATAACATTCAGCAGCTTGCAAAATTCTTCTGCTATCTTGGGTACTTACTTATAGTTTATGCTGTTGTGTCAGTCAACAACGTTCATATCGAGGCTTACCAGTGACCTCAAGGCGCCCTGGGAGTGCTTAAGTAGCGTCACTCTGAGAGGTTCTTTTAATGCGCCATAAATTGAAGCGACCCATGAAATATGTCAAAAATATTTCATACTACAAATTTTTATTTTTACGACCCCTGATTCTTGTTTTATGACCGACATTGCGGTCCTAATGGTTTTACCTTCTGATTTTTTTTCGACGAAATAATCGTTCAGTTTTATGTCACCATCAGAACGTGTTGAATAGAAAACTATTATTGTTTTTTTAATAAAATACTTTTATGAGTTTCATGTCTCGCTGTTATGGGTGGTAGTTCGGGTGAAGATACCTACCTACATATTCTTAGGTAGATATCATCATCATCATCATCATCAGCCTACAGAAGTCCACTGGTGAACATAGGTCTCTCCTATTGCACGCCATTCAACTCGATTTTCGGCAACTCTCATCCAGCTACCAGCCATCCTGCGAAGATCGTCGCTCCACCTAGCCTAAGGGAGTCCTCCTTACGTTTGCCGATTCTACGGCTAATATGGCCGGCCCATGGCCACTTCAGCTTGATCATTCTGTGAGCTATGTCGACAACTTTGGTTCTCTGCCGGATCACTTCGTTGTGGATTGCGGATTTAGGTACACAAGACGATTAAATTATTACGACATCGTTCGTCTCATCATCTAAACTAATATTATAAGATAAAATATTTGCTTTTTGTATATGTTTATTTGTTAGTTTTCACGGTAAAACGGCTGGACGGATTAGGGTTGAAACTTGGCACATGGGTAGACCATGATCTAGATTAGGAGTTGGGATACTTTTAATCGATTTTCCCACGGGATCGAGACTTATCCGGGTGAAACCGCGGGGTACAGCAAGTGATAATACAGAGTCAAAATAAATTAGCTAGCGAAACTCCGTAGACGTGACAGCACGCAACTCGAAACGCCGTTGACTAAAAAAAAACATCAAATATTTTTTGTTTTTATTTTATCGTATCTAGATAAACCATTACCTACGTCTGCAGAGTTTCGTTAGCTAATTTAATTTGGCCTTGTTATGATGTATGCACTTGGTCATATTAACTTTCTAGCTTGCAGGCAAATTGGCTCGGATAATTCAGCGTTAAAATTAAAATTCTGAACCTCCTCGTATGAATACGTTGTCTTGGTTGTCGTTATAATAGGAAGTGTGCCATGTTTTATATACACTATACTTATACTAGAAAATTCGTCTAGAAAATTGCTAGGAAAACTTGAAAAGTGTCGGTAAGTTATGATCAGATGTTTGAAAGTAACTTTTTTTGGGATGTCAACTATGATTTAGGTCCTCTTGTGAAAGGCGTAGGTGCCTAAACTGAATTTTTAAAGTTTGAAATCTCTTTTTTGTTAAGATCCAAGTAGGTATTGAACATAATACTCAAGTTATGTATACTTATGATAAAGGCAGTTTAGGAAACTGAACGCAGAAGTGTTTACATAATCGGCCTATAATGTTCCCACTGCTGGGAGACAGGCCTCCTCTTTGTGAGAAGGAGTGGGCCGTAATCCACCACGCGGGCCCAGTGCGGGTTGGTAGATGTCACATGTCTTCGAATTTTTGGTTTTAGGACATGCCGGTTTCCTCACGATGTTTTCCTTCACCGCCGTTTTGAGAGCAGTGGTGATGAAATAATTTACACAAAGTAGAGCGCCTGTCAGGGTTCGAACCTACGACCTATATCTCGTAAGTCGCGGTCGTTACCACTGAAGTGTTTGACAGGGTCTTACGGTTCCAAATAAACAGAAACATCATTCAAAACTTATGTAGGTGCCTAAGCCTACTTATAAATATTGTTAAAACGAAAAATCTTAATTCAAAATTAAAGATTCCTGGTATTTCTATGAGAATTTCTTCACTTAAAAGTGTATAGGTATATCTGTATACGTTCAAGACAGTGTAACGAGCTCCTATTTATTAAGCCTCACTTAGGAACGGTTACAGTGGCAGCGGACGGATCTACGAAAAACAAACGTTATGATTATATCAGCGGGGTAATTGCGTAACACACTAACAGTAGCAATGACTTTCATTTTGACAGTTCAACAACATTCATTGCGTTATTTACGTTGTCGAGCATATAATTTTTTGGAACATATGAAGCAATGGATTAGCAATATACTTCAAAATGATTTAGATTGTGAGTGAAATGTGTTACGCAATCAGGGTGCAGGTCCTACTCGACACTTTCATACCTTATGGCCATATTACGATATTCTTCTGATTCTATCGATATCACGTTTAAAACCGACTACTTACTTACCAATTAAAATTCAAAATCAGAACCAGAATTTATTTATTCGTAAGAATGTAGTTTAACACAGTATGATGTTATTACTTTTATAAGTTCTGTAGGTGCAGAACTTATAAAACAACAACAATGTGAGCAGAAAAGGTAAAATTTCGTTCCCAAAATAAAACCCAGAAATTCACCAAGGTAAAAAACTTAAGTTAAAAAAAAAACTGAAAAACCAAAACAAGCCTATTTTAAATGAAATAAAAGTTGGAAGCAGGCGGGACCCATTTGAGTTTGAAAATATAAAAATGGAATGGGTCCCACCTGTTTCCAACTTAATTTTTGCTTTTTTAACCGACTTCAAAAATAGAGGTTCTGTATTCGACCCGTATGTATGTATGTATGTTTGTATGTCCGCGATTTTCTCAAAAACTAATGAACCAATTTTGACAATTCTTTTACTAATGTGATCTACGTACTTTCAGGAAGGTTTTAGTACCTATATGTGTAATGTATTATATTATGTAATTATTCTTATTACGATGTTAAATGCATAAATGTACTGCATCTACGGCATTTCTATGCGAGTTTTTATGATTCTTCTAGTCGGTGTCTTCAATTCTTCAATGCACTAGTGTTATTTGAATTTGTGTGGAGTAGGTACAACTACTCGTAAAAAGTGAAAAATAAAAACTTTTTTACAAAACAAACAACCGACTTCAAAAAAAAAAAAAACTACAGTGATAAATAACTTTAATTTCGGAAGTCGGTGTCGTTGGGTTCCAACGCCGAAATTAAAGTTATTTTTACCCGTCTGCGGCGAAGCCCAAAGGAGGGTTATATATTTGACCTATATGTATGTATGTATGTCCGGTTGTTTTTTTTGTGAATTTCTTATTTATTCGCCTAAAACACAAAATACCTACCAGCCTACCAGCAAACACGAAAATGTCAAACAATATTTTGCAAATGCTCTGTTGGTATCCTATACCTTATTAAATTTGCAAAATCACTGACCCGTATTCAGTGGGACCCCGCTCCTATCGCGAGGTCCGTTTTGCCCGGGACTCGGGTCCCAGGCGACGGTTATTGAAAAAGTTTGCGGCTCGGCCGAAGCCTGGCCGTGAATTAATGCCGCGCAAATACGGGAATTCATACTTTATCTACCTTATCGAGAACCTGCTCAAAGAAATGTGTCTGAGGGAGCTGCGTTTTCCGTAGATACTGATAAAATATTAGACGGCGGATTAAAAAGTCATGGAAATTGATTTCTGATTCGAACAGTATTGGGTTGAAGTAATAAATAATGAAAATTGAGATAAAATGCAAAACTAAATCCTCATAATTATCTCAAAATGGCAACACGAACGTGTGCTATAGACCAGTGGCGTGCATTGGTTTTCAGAATAGGTAGGCACTAGGCCGTGTCTAGTCTAGGCAGACGCGGTCACTAATCAGAAAAAAAAATTGTGGTCGGGGGACCCCCGGCAGGAACGAAGTTCAAAATGAAAATCCAAGATGGCGGCTGTAAAACTTTTAAAATGACAAAATTTTAAAATTTTCGCAGCAGCCGTCTTGGATTTTCATTTTAACCTCACTATCGGCTTTAGCACCCTTGAAAACCCTAAAAACGACACGCATGACGATAATTAAAAAAAATACTGCCGCCATCTTTAATTTTTATTTTGACCTCACTATCGGCTTTAGCACCCTTGAAAACCATAAAAACGATACCCATGATGAAAAAAAAATACAGCCGCCATCTTGGATTTCATGTTGTCCTCACTATCAGCCTTAGCACCCTTGAAAACCATAAAAACGACACACATGATGAAAAAAAAAATTACAGCCGCCATCTTGGATTTTCATTGTCGACTATTACCGGCGACGTCATTATCCAATATCAAGTCCTTTCTTTCTTCGCACGGACAAATTATGAAGTATTATTTTAACACTCATACTCGGTTGGTTATTTGAGTAGGCATGCCTACTTAAGGGTGATAAATTGCGAAGGTCGAACGTCATGGTATTACGCGTGAGACGTACGTATTTTTAATTTTGTCGTATTAACTTGAACGAGTAAAGACCAATGACAATGTGCGAATAGTACGGGAGCCGAGTAGGCTGTCCGGCGACTGCCTACTGACGCGCATGTTTGTATGAAGATCTTGTTTTTTGTTAGTATGAATTGATAATTTTGTGGGTTACTTAATTGTGGGGCACACACACTAAAATGTAATTGACAGGCTTATGGTGATATATCGAGGTAGGCACTGCTTATATGCCTATGTGCAATGCACGGCACTGCTTATATGCCTATGTGCAATGCACGCCACTGCTATAGACCTCTGTCTACCCCTGCGAAATACAGGGTCTAACTGCTGGGTCACTAACTGCGGTCGGTGAGTGGTTCAAAAGAAAAATCGTCAAATTATTTAATTTTACCGTGTTTAGATATCGATATTCATCACGTCTGCGAAGTTTCGCTAGCTAATATAAGTTGAACCTGTATACAAGCGTGATGTTCAGTTTACCTCAAAATGATAAATAAAGTGTACCTAAGGTCCGGCCGCACTAAATTTGCCAAAGATGTAAACAACAATGGCCGATCGAAATTGAATAAAATCGATATACAAGAACATTTGTTTAAGTAATGTTTGTTTTCGTTTAAGTCTCAACTAGATGAAAACAATCATTACTTAAAACAAATGTTCTTGTATATCGATTTTATTCAATTTCGATCGGCCATTGTTGTTTACATCTTTGGCAAATTTAGTGCGGCCGGACCTTACTTATATTTCTTCCGCTTTTTCCATTAGCAAGAAAATTAAGCCATCACCGAATAATAAGCAGGATTGAGGGATGACTCGCCGAATTTTGATAACGTTGCCTGAAATGATGGATCAGGTGGGATGTAGGCTAATATTGATTGTGTAAACTTCGGTTATAATGAAGTTGATATTCACCATGCGAATAGAAAGGGTCGATGAGGTGTGTGTCACGTTTTTATTCTGCTCAAGTTTTTTTTTTTTGAGTCAAATTGTGTTAGTAGGTCAATTGCTATCAAAGATCCACGAATGACAGCTGGGGGCAACAGCTTAACGTGCTTTCCGAGGTACGAAGGGGTCTCGGTATGTAAAGATGGTCACCCATCCATGGGCTGGCCGCGACAAGCGTAGCTTAACCTGATCGGTCGACCAGTGCGGCTGTTATTACTTAGGCACGAGCCCCTCCTCCTTCGTTTAAGTACTACCATCTTACTTATTCCTGATGCTGTGTTCGGGTTTGAAGGATACAAGCCCCGGTCTTATTACAGGCACTGAGTCTCACTGAGACTTTCAGCTTTGTCTCTGGGATAGCAACGCATCGGTGTTGACCACTTACCATTTCATGGGCAGACGCATAGGGACTTGAATGCCATCCTGTACCCCCACCGCCGTATCTCTACGTTGACATCGTGGTGGGGCTTGCGCACTCCTGAACTCAGGGTCTGTGCTGGTAGAGTTTACTTTGCCAAAACAGGTCTAGGGTGAGGAGCCAGACCAAGAGAGATACATAAACCCGTAGGGCAGCTGTCGGGCAGTAGCAACGCCACGGACCCTATTTCCCGGGAGAAGTCCAGTTCCTCACCTCTGGCTTGCCTTTATTGGCCGGCTGGAGTGAACACTGATGAGGAACAGAGCTCCTACCTCATTCTTGCCTTTATTGGCCGGCTTGAGTGGAGATTCGCAAGCAAACATGCTCGGAGGAAGGAAGTATTCCAGTAAGTGCTCGTAGGGATCTTGACCATCTTCCGGGCTCTGGGATTGTTTTGATAGCTGTGGAATACCTCTCCACTCCTCAAGCACCTAAGGACATATTGCCCCCTTGTCGCTACGCCACTATGTGCTAGCGACGGTTTCCAGGGGCCCATTATTGAGTGTGCAAGTCACTCCGTGCCATTTTGTCTGTGAATATTATATTATCATTGGTCAGGCGGGGACATAGTTTTTCCATAGTTCAATGTAACCGATCCACTACAGCCACCCAAACCCATAGCCCAATATATTTTGTTTCCCTGATTTGCCATAGTTCTGCACCAACTGACGGTTGTCCTTGGGTGCACTTGGATAGTGCATACAGGGATAATCGTCGGTTGGTGCCTCTTCATCATTTAAAATTGTCTAAGGGGCCTCTGCGAGTTGGCACGCCTTCCAAAGCTCCCAAGATAAATGTCAAAGACATTAATTTGTAAACATGACTACGTGATGTTTAGTGCCAAATTGGTTTGCCAGGTTTCGAATCCAGATCCTCGAGGTTGAGAAGCGGGCCCCCTTAACCTTTGTTTACACAATCTCGACATTTAGCTAAACACTAATTTAAAACGTGAATGCATCTTACGACAATAATAATAACAAAAAAAAATACATTCAAAAGCACAGTTGTAGTTCATTCCTTTCAACTGCACTGACTTGTTTAACTTCCTGAGCTTCCCTCTAAGCTTTTAATGGACGCTCTGCTTCTGCCTTTTCCAGTTATTACAAAACTTTTAAACACGGAAGTCGTTCTGCACTCTACACGTGCTGACCGAGTTTAAATATTTAACTTTGGTTTGTTCGTGCACGAGGCGTATTATTTTTAAATTAAAATTGCAATGTTGGCACTTAAAAGCAGCTGGAAATTGAATATAGGTACATTGTTTTAAGATGAGTTACTGTAATGGTTTTAACAAAACAGATGAGTAGAAAACAAAGTTTCTTGATTCTTATCAAACATGAAAAACCACGGAATTAAAAACATTAATGAGGAAACGTGACTTCCCAAGCCTGATATTGACGATAATAATAAGCTCAGCAATAATGAAAAAGGAATAAACAGAGAGCAGTGGTGGTAGCGACCGCGACTTACGAGAAGTAGGTGGTGGGTTCGAACCCGGACAGGCGCTTTACTTTGTGTAAATTATTCCATTACCACTACAGTGAAGGAAAACATCGCGAGGAAATCGGCATGACCTAGAACCTAACATTCGAAGACATGCGACATTACCAACTCGCACTAAGCCCGCGTGATGGAGGCCTGTGTCCCAGCAGTGGGAACGTATAGGCTGATTATGCTTATAATGAAACAGGTAAAAAAAAAACGAGTGTGCTTATGACCACACGACTGAAGTGAAATTTCAGTATTGCGTATTTGGTTATGAGAGGAAGAGAGAAAGAAAATGTGCGCGCGCACTGCTGTCTCTTGCTTATATCCCCCACTCAACTCCCGTTCGCCTCGCCCGATCACACTTTTCGTAACGCTTACGTCACGCGTTCGCCAGCTTACTCCACAAGTCAAGCGTGCGTAAAGAAGTTTCACTTAAAAAATAAAATGTATATAAGGCTGATACACGCGTCTAATAATGAACTGAAATGCCAATAGTTAAAGTTAGCAACATTATTTTCCTAACTCTGAAAACCACAAGAGCGCGAATGGAAAATATAAATGATTCCAGTATATTATAGTGCAATATTTCATTTGAAACAGTTTGTCAACGGTCGGATGGTTGAGTTCATCACGTTAAAGTAAACTTACGCGCATGTATTAAGTATGCTGATAGCAATAGGAATGAGAAATAAAATAAAAATGAAGCTTTACTCATGATCTTTAATTAGAACGGTTCGTTCAAGGGCAAATGTAACTACCATTCTCTAAATATGACAAAACAACTGGAGTTAAATAATTAGGTATATCTTTACCATAAATAAAATCTAGGTGACCAAAAGTTTTATCAGAAAGTACGCAAAGTGAGGCGTTTGGTAATTTAGATACAAGCGTTTTTATGTCTGTAACATTAGCGACATAATCGTTGTCGCTCCCTAGAAACACCCATTTCATCGAGATACCAGACAAGTCGTATAACGGCGGGCTTTTCTGTCTATATTTAATAAGGTTTTTGATTAAACCATAATCATATTCAGAGAAGCCGTTATTACGCATTTGCCCCCATCTAATGAAGTTTTTAAGAGAAGTTCCAGAGGGAGTATGACCAACTACTACAGGCAAAACATCCTTGGTGATCTGGAATTTATTGTAACCTAAAACTGCGAATATGAATACAGAGCAAAAAGGATATGCTAGGTCGTTGGTTCCGCACAAAAGTTCTCCAGAATTTTGCAATAATCCATTTCGTTTTAATACTTCTTTATTAAGGAACGAGTCTGTAAGTGATAACCCTGGGGCAATAAGACTTTGGATCTTTATCACAATAAACCTCGCATGTTCGAACCAAGCCGTCGGTGATAAGCCAAAACCAACCTTAATCTTAGCATTGTATTCAGGCTTCTTTGAGCAAAGAATTAATAACATACTAACTCCTTGTGAATGAGCGACATATGATAATTGAATTTCATTTGTCTTAAGTAAGACGTAATCTATGGCTGCCGGGAGATCATAAATGGCCATTTCATCAACAGAAAAGTCCCAGAATGCTGAATCTTTGTCGGGATTATACAAAGTATGATTTCTGCTGTAAAAGTTTCCTCTGGTGTTGGGAACCCAGATGTCATAACAGTTGTCAGAGTAGACGTAGCAGTGAGCCTTCCCAGGTCCCGGTATGAGGCAGTCGTCACCACTGAGGTAGAGGCCGTGCATGAACATTATGACGCCCTTGGATGCTGTGCAGGATTCCTTGACAGGTATTCGGAAAAGTCCCAAGATGTATCCATCTTCTGTGGTTACGTAATGTTGTTCAGCTGTGTGACCATCGTATTTAGCAAGTTCCACAAACGTTAAATCTTGTCTTGGTGATAGTCCAAATAGTGAAGCATCATCGCTGAAGACTGTGTGTATTGAGCAGAACAGGATCAGGGCGTAGAGAATATTCATGTTTGACGTACTGTTGCTGCAAAAATAAAAATAAAAGATAAAATCGGTCTAGATAAATATTTTTTTATTTAATGTGTTATTATTTTATTGAAGCGCGCCTGCTGAGTGTGAGGCCCTGGGTTCGAGTCCCAGGTCGGTTAAAGGGTTAGTGGGTTTTTCCATTAGGAATTTCACAGCCCGGAGTCACACCGCCAACTTCTATAGTTGGCGGTGTGATATCCTCGTGGCTCGGAAAGCACGTTAAGCAGTTGGTCCCTCTCTCCGGTCATGTCGGATTAGATACGTGTCGTCCCATCGGACTATGAGAGTGAGGGAAGTAATCCGGAACTGTTTCCACCTTCCCACCAGATTATTTTGTAAAAGTAAAAGCGAAAGTAGTCTTCTGTAAAAGCAATCTTCCTAATCCCCTGAAGAACGAGCAATGGGTCTAATGTTCTAACGATTAATGGTCTAACGATTTGATGCCAGGAGCCCGAATCGTACGAAAACCATTTGCAAGGATGTGCAGATAGTTCAAGGCTTGGTTCGCGTGACACGTCATTTGGGTCTCATATAGATTTATACCCGCTTTAAGAGTGCTAGGTAACCCCTCAGAATTATAAGTTACTAGCCTCTGCCCACGACTTCGTCCGCGTGAAATTTTGTGTTCCCCCGACCCATTACTTCGTTTTCACTTATCAGTCTTTCTTACTTTTTGCTCCGCTCCTAAGAGTTCTAGCGTAAATAGCCTATAGACTTTCTCGGAGATTAGCGCGTTCAAATAAACAAACACAAACTCTTCAGCTTTATTATTAGTATAGATATATAGATTAGGGTTCTGTAGGGATTCAATCTAGGTAGCCACCCTTTCCAATTTCCATGTTCCTGCCTGCCTGCGTCGCATTTTTTATAAAGGGCTATCCAATCCACCGACTTCTTTTCCATCCTGTCCATACTGACTACAGATTTCTACGTGGGCAGTTTTTTTTGGAAGTAAAACTACGCATGCTGAGATAGGAGCCTTTTGGTCTCGTATGGGACTTTCTGTTTAATTTTTCTTTTTTTTTATATAACTTGTATTTTTATTTTTTTTACTGCATTTAGTTTAGTTTGTGATCTTCCTATACGAGTCGCAATAAATACTTTTTCTTTCTTTCTTTGTTTCAAACCCCATATCGAAATCACCTTATGAAATTAGGAAGTTCCGTATACCGTACCGGTAAAAAGTAAAATAAATCAGAGTACCTACTAACCTTTTTCCGTTACATGAGCGTGAAGACCCAGTTGACTCCTCAGATGATGGACTCGCGGTATTTGAGTTTCAAGATTTCCGCTATATATATGTATATAGCACCCGAAATATTACGTTACTAGGCAGTGGTAATGTGAATTAAAGGCATCTGCACACGAGCCATATTTTACACAAGCTGTTGCCCGCGACCTCGTGCGCGTGGTTTTTATTTAATATATACCAACTTTAACTTCTTAGGGGTATTTGGTATTTTTAAAAAGGATCACACACATTATTTCTTATAAGTAGCTGCTGCCCGCGACTTCGGTCGCGTTGTCTTCAGTTTTTGGATTTTCAGGTTTTGGGTTCTATTGCGTTGATAAAGACCCCCAATACTAGTTTTTCTCATATACCTATCTACCACGTACAGACAGATCAGTTACATTTTTATTACAGTGAGATATACAGGGTTATCGGAAAAACACCAACAACCTCTTAAGAGGTCATTGTACACATCATTATGAACAACTTTTACCATGGGACTAAACATGTTCGTATATCTCGTCAAAATGTAGGGAACAGCTGATTTTTTTTTTTAGTAAAAGTTGTTCATAATGACGAGTACAATGGAGGTCATTGTACTCGTCATTATGAACAACTTTTACTTATGAACAACTTAAGAGGTTGTTAGTGTTTTTCCAATAATCCTGTACATACATAAATAGATAAGACAGTCCCCCAAAACGCCGCTCTTCACCACTTCTTAGTGCTTTAGCTGGGAAGAATAAGTAGCTCAACAATCTCCCCAGCAGCACAGATGTCTGTTCAGTTAGATACATTTGGTTCTATACAACAATAAGTAATTAACGTTACGTAACACCATACATTAAAATAAATTATATATGTCAGCTAGCATACGCCAACAAAGAGTACCTATTGTCATCACCTCTACCATATTGGGGGGGATAGTTTCCCAAGATCAAGAGAGAAAATTCTAATAGTCGTTCGTATCTTTTGTACGTATATTAATTAATCTTTTCATTGTTTAGAGGCGTGAAAACTTGTTTAAAAAAAGTGAATAGTGCTGTAATCCGTTTTTATACTCGTATACCTTCAAAGGAAATTTTGGTCTAATAATAAGCATAGGATATAATACTCTTCCTTTTTTCCTTTCTTCTCCACTCTTTCTCTCTTTATATTGTAAACAACAGCAGTCTCAGCGGTCACCACTCTCAAAGGGATACTACGAGTATTCTAGCTGGGAGACTGTATGAATACAAACTCAGACTGTTCACTTAGTTTTAATGGGTTTAGAACAAAACAACTATGTTATACTTATTATTACATTTTTTTGGAACCGATTCTAATACAATGTCGCAATCGATGGCCCAGGAGCGAATGTCGTCCGCGCACCCGCTCGTAGCCAACGAACCCCCAACATCCCTGCGGCAAATCCCGCTTTGATTCGTAGTTGGAGCCAAGTGTTTCCTGGGATTCCTGGCATAAGAAGAAAGGAGGAACGTCACGTTGTGGTGTGGTTCGAGCAGATAGTCCACTGATTAACAAAGAGTAGAATAGTAGATGATGATTTAAGTATGATAATGACATTCGAAAGATTTTTTTTTCAATTTGTCGCTTCTCAAGTTTGTATGCCGCCTAACTATTTAAATATACATACAGTTAATTCATATGTATACACACTACACACTGTGCATACATAGTGTTATCAACTTTTTTGTAATGGTAATTAAGTTGATTTCAGAGTGACTAGCTCTAGCAAAAGTTATAAAAATGCTTGAAGTTGTAGCGTAAACTACACTTTATTGTGTAGGAATTAAAGTAACTTTTCCATAAACTCATATTTGTTTACATTTTCGGCAAATAATTCGCGAATCCAGCAGTCTGTTTCAATATCGGCTATTTCAGGAATAATTGAACAAATAAATGACAGACAAAAATGATAATTTTATCTGACATCTTTCGTTATCTTCTGAATTACATATTATCTTGTAACAATGTTATCTACGTTTATACAGGTGTACGTATTGCAAACAGTAAGAAAAACAAAAGGAATAATATAATTAAATGGTTAATTTATAATAAATACTTATCACAGTACAGCCAGCTTTTCAAATTTTGTTGATGTTTGATAGTGAGGTAGATAGATATTACAACTTACCAGTAAACCCTGTTGATAGTTTTACATCTGGTGATTGATCATCATAATAACTACTAACTGCCGGTATCTTGTGAGATACCGGCAGTTAGTAGTTGATGTAAAACCGTTTTTTCTTATTAAGAAAATTCAACGAACAGTGAATTACTGAAGCTGAATCTACAACCTGCGGTGCTATTCTGTAAAAATCTCACCTTGAAAACTTAGGTGAAGTGAGCTTGAAGTGATCTGTCATTCATTCCACTAGTCGGTCTATTCTGTAAAAATCTTACCGTGAAGACTGAAGTGAGCTGTCACTCCACCTGATGCTAAGGATTGACACTATTGACAGTTCATCACGGTGATATTTCTACAGTAGATCAGCAGTATATTTATAAAAGTGTTTAATTATTCTACGTCAGCAAATAGAATTTCCAGACGTATACGTAATAGAAGCCAAACTGATCGGTAACAAAAGAGCTCGCGAAACATTAGGGGAACGCAATGGCGCGGCTGATCTGCTGGACTTTGCTCTACTACAGGAATATGTAAGAGTTTAACTTATAATACACGTTATTGTAGAATCATCATCGTCTCATCATCTTCCTGCCCTTATCCCATGTTACTTGTGGTCGGCGCAACACGTTTTCTTCTTCCATTCTCCCCTGTCAACCGTCACGCTATTGTTTACTCCTTTCTCTTTCATATCATGCCTCACACAATCCATCCATCTTTTCTTCGGGCTTCCTCTCCCTCTCCATCCATCAACATGTATATTCATCACTCTTTTAGTCACATGCGTTTCGTCCCTCCTCATCACATGCCCATACAAAGCCAAACGATTTCCTTTCAACTTTTCTGTCATTGGCGCCACTTTCAAACTTCCTCTTATATACTCATTTCTTATTTTATCCATTCTCGTCACTCCACACATCCATCTCAACATTCTCATCTCCGCTGCATTATTGTAGAATGTTGGATTGAAATAAATAATGTAGACAACCAGTGTTGATTGATGATCTAGGAAAAACAAACACTTTTGATAAATCTGTGTGGCCCACTTGTCCCTTGATATACAGCGGTGGGTACACGTGATCTCGCTGCTCGAAGTCACCTTGGATCCCTTTTGTGCCATTGTATTGATGGTTTATTACTATATATTATATTGCATTACTATATTATTGAAGTGAAAACTTCTTTAGGCGCGTTGGGCATTTTTTGAGATGGGAAAAAACCATTGAACTCGCGACACTGTTACCGACACCGCGCTACATTCGGATGTGTTCGGCTGTCCTCGGGACGTACTCGGTTTTAATGTATTTCCGATATGTCAGTGAGTGATGGATGGCAAAGTATTCTGTTTGTGTTTTGTTTATATGACGATTCAAAAAATACACACGTAATTGTTCAAGTTTTCACTTCTGTCGGCACTCCCGGAGTTTTTTTTTTTTTGTTGCGCGGTGGAAATCCTCTTGGACTTCCTCCATCGTGGGGGGGACAGTGGGGCATGCCGGACTCTTACCGGCTAAACCGGAGTGCCACTTTTTTATTATTTTATATATTGTATTACTCTTAACTACTGGAAAATATTCTCCGGTACGTTGTATTACTACTATTTTTTAAATTCACAAGCAAATAACAATCAGTCGCCGTGAAAGCGGATAATTTTCTAGTAAAATTTGCAAAATTTTCGTCGAACCTCAGCACCGGTCTTAACTTATGTAGTAATATCTTCCGGCTATAAGGACCACGATTCCGCATTGGTTTGCAAATGCAGAGGATGCGAGGATGCAAAGCCAGCTTAACGGCACATAATTTATAGGTACCATGCTGTGCGGCTGCAGCGACGCAATGGCGTGGAAGATACGCCGCCGTAACTGGGGTAATGGAAAACTAACAGAAGTAGGTATACCTACTGTTAACTGTGTAGAAAATTGAGCTTTATTAAGTTAGGTGCAGGAGAAACCTAAAAATTATCGTTTAGTTCTTGTTTAAAGATCATCTTTCTCCTGCCCTTATCCCAATATATTTGGGGTCGGCGCAACATATCTTCTTCTTCCATAACCTCTCTATTAATCGACATATCGATAGTTACCCCCTTTCTAACCCTGTCATCATTCACTCAGTCCATCCATCGTTTCTTTGGTTTTCCCCTACTGTTATAACCACGAAGTTTACTCAAATTTTCCTCACGACATTTTCCTCATTCCTCCGTATTACATGCATACCATGACAACCGATTTCCACACAACTTTTCAGTTACCGGTGCCACTTTCAGTTTCCTCTTATGTACTCATTTTTTATTCTACCCATTCGTGTAACACCACACATCCCATCCATTCGTGTAACACCACACATCCCATCCATTCGTGTAACACCACACATCCCATCCATTCGTGTAACACCACACATCCCATCCATTCGTGTAACACCACACATCCCATCCATTCGTGTAACACCACACATCCCATCCATTCTTGTAACACCACACATCCCATCCATTCGTGTAACACTACACATCCCATCCATTCTTGTAACACCACACATCCCATCCATTCTTGTTTAAAGATGAAGCTTGGTCAGATCAGATGCCTTATTATCGTCACATCCCTGCGGGGTAACGCGTGCATAACACACTATTAGTAGCAATGGCTTTAATTTTGACAGTTCAACAGCATTCATTGCGTTATTTACGTTGTAGAGCAGGCATATTTTTCGAACATATGAAGCAATGGATTAGCAATATCCTTAAAATGATTCAAATTTTGTGATTGATAGTGTGTTACGCAATTAGGGTGCTGTAGGTATTGCGGTCCTAGTTGTAGCAAAGATATGTTCATTACAATAATTGTTTTTACTACGATAAGACACGTCTGACAAAACATTACCTCAAATAAAATATTCATGAGCGATTTCAAAACAAACCCGCAGCACATAGTTGTAGTATATATTAGAAGCGGTAGTGTAGTGCTAGGCAAACAGGAATGTTTGGAGGCATCGCCGCGATATTGGTAGACCCCCAGTGCGAAAGTGCGATGTGGTATATTGAGCAAATCCACTCTTGGTAATGGACAAGAAAATACATAAAAGACATAAAAGAAAAGAAAGAAAATATATTGCTGTTGTTGTTGTTGTGTGTTGTTAGGAAATAGGAAAATGCAGTGAGAAAAGATGCGTATGATTTGTTTCGTTTGATGAGATTTCTCTTATATTGTCGTGATTCTAGTCATGTTATATTTGTGTTCTCGCTACTGACTTTTAACCACTGTGCTGCTTAGGTACTAACTTTGTGTGAACTTAATAACTAACCCATTGCACCTTCTAAACCAAACTGTGTGTGTAACTGTGATTCTGCCGACGTGTTCTGTAAAAATATCACTGTGAAAACATAGGTGAAGTGAGCTGTCAATAGTGTCAATCTTTTGTGTGCATGTGACGCATGTTTCCCCCAACCTTTTCTTATTTTTTTTTTGTGATTATGTTTTTTTTGCGTCATGTTTACCGCAAATAAACGTATTTTCTTTCTTTCATTAGATGAGTCTCCAGACATAATCATTGGTCACATGATCTGACCAATGATTATGTCTGGAGACTTTGACCTCACTGTTCTGTGCTTTGACCCTTGAGTTTGTTTGGCCATTTAATCTCAGGGGTAGACAGGAAATGTCGACTCCATATAACTCTTCTTTTTTATAATATGACGTGTACCTAAATGTGATTGCGATATCCTACAGAATAAACAATTTCATTTTATTTCATCGGTTGATTGCATTTCTACACCACACACCTTCACACCTTCCATCCATCTTGTAACCTTCTCGGTACATACTCCTATTCGAATTCTTAGAGATGTAGCAAAACATTCAACTTGACAACATAAGTAAATGGGTTTGATTCTAAGTAAGCGTAATAAGTAGTATTTCCACGAACCAGGATTTTCCCAAGAAACCCTAATACCATTTTCCTTTGATACCTACTACAAAAAAAAGTAATTGAAATATACATATTAATCTTCTTTATCAAGAGTTTGCTTTTCTCTGAAGAAAGGCACGTCAATGCCCCCTCTAAACATTAGTACATTCAGGTTTGAACTTGGAACCAATAGTATGCGCAGAATGTTGTAAATGAAAGCGTTCAGTGTTATTGGGTAAATTAACCGCTGCTTCGGCTGCGTCCAACTACTTCGGACCAAGTTTGTGTGAATGTTTCTTTGTTTATCTATTTATGATATTCCAGCTATGTAGAATGTTGGTGGATTTCTAGACGTTTGCACAAGCTCACTGTGTTGCAAAATAATACGATAACTGTTCGGATTATGTTAAGTAAACCTTCAACCTTAAACTTATATCTTACTAGTGGCCCGCCCTTGCTGCGCACGAGTGCAAAGGTGACATGTCAGAACATCGAGATTTCTGTGCTGGATCTAAGTAAAATAGTATATACATATTATACCTACACATAAACCTTCCTGAATAAATTCTCCAAAAAAAATCCGCAAAATCCATTGTGTAGTTTAAAATACTTAGTTAAGTGGTCACACAGACCGACACGAAAATCGATTTGTTTAATGCTATTAAAAGATACGTTAAATTTTCGCGTCCTATTTTTTCAGTATCGTCATATGATTTCAATTACTATTGCTCTGGCTGCCAAAACTCATGCTGAGGTGTGCAACCGTAGATCCAGTGCAATATTTATTTTCATCTAACAAGTCATTTACATCCACACTGTGTTCAGACACCCATTGCAATGTCGCATAATAAGAGGAAACCCCTCCAAACAAAACAATCTACCTAGCCTCTCTTCACAACAATTTAATAAATGTATATTAACATCACAGTTATTACATAATTATGAATATTTTGTTAAACGTGTCAATCCCACTAGTCCTTCAAGATACAGGTTTTCCTACTTTAAAGGACAGCTGAGTCTTGCTCATCTGTAATAGCCATACACATCACTTATTGAAACAACAGTGGTGTTACCTAGGCTAAGTCTTTTGGTTTATAAATGATTACTTACTATGTTGGGGTTGGTTTCCAGTCTAACCAGATGCTGCTTTATTTTACACGGAGCAACCCCTCCAATCTCAAGTAAAAATGAAACTCAATTTACAAAACTAAATTTGATATTCACCACAATATAAAGCTCATATAGGTAAGCTATTAGCTCCGTGGCATGATGGATGATAGTCCCGCGCGTCTCACATAATATTGGAGGATGAAATTGTGTTGCACTACAGTCGAGCTACTAAATTATATTATAGCCTGTTGTATCATTACAACAGGCTATAGGTAATATAATTTAGTAAAAAGTGTGTGTGAGTTTAGTAAATTAATAGCTCATGCTCATAATTTATAAGGCCTTATTATTACTTTGTTGCGTTATGTATTAGATTTGAATGAGAGGGCGGATGCCTAAACTACATGGTATGGTTTGGAAATTAGGCCATAATTTTTTTAACCAGTCTAATGCCCGTTTTCACCATCGTTCCCTCAAACACTCCTTAACTAAGAGTCTCTTAACATAAGAGACTCCTTAAATCAGCCCGTTACCCATATGTTTTAGGACCATAAGTGTCCCTTAGGTGATGGTGAAAACGAAACTAACACTTAAAATTTCTTAAGGTCTCCCTAAATTTAAGGAACGATGGTGAAAACGGGCATTAGCCACCTAATCGATTTACACTTTGCTCCATAACTAAGCAGAAATCTAAAATTCTGAACTGTTTGTCTGATTTGTTATGAAGTTTTTACGATGTTTTTATATAGCATTTGCGGGGACTACATGACCTAAAGCGCGGTCACTGTCGGACTGCATAGAAAAGAAAGAGAAGCGCGATGACACAACGCTGGTAATTTATTATATTGCAAAATATGAAGCAATTATCTATTTACAAAAAATCTATTGATTAGACAAAAAAATTAAAACACTATTTATTACGTTAATACGAGTATGTTGCTTGTAGAATAATCTGACAAAAAATCACAATCATTGCATGTTTATTAATATGGTTTTTAATCGATAAAAGCAAATTTTAGAGGTATTTTCGTGATTTTGTTCTATCGTATCAAATTGGTTGTATTATATTTTCAACACACTATCTAACTAGCATATATCCTGCAGAATATCATATATTTTTCTGATTTTGTTTACTGTAATCGATCGTATACTTTTAGGACCGCGCTTTATCATGTAGTCCTCTTAAAACGGGTTTCAACGAATAAAGCACAGATATATTTAACTGTTAAGTAGATATATAAAACAAAATGTATTTACCTAGTAATTAATATCTTAAATGTAAAAACTTGTACTATTGCATGAATATTGGCCAAGTGTGCATTACTAAATATTTTATTATTAGAACCTCATGTACCTACCATATTTGATGGAATAAATGAATTGAATTGAAAATTGGAGTAGGTACCGCTTACACGTGCAAACGAAGTTGCCTGGCACTCGGCCAAAGAAATAAATATCAAATTGTTCTCGACTTCTCTCCAAACTCAAGGTCAAGCAATCAATTGTACACGTGCAAAAATATAAATAAAGTAACACAAAATGTTATGACCAACACGCTTTTTCCAATGCACAGATGGATACAGAAGGGTCGCTATGTAGGTACAAAGTATCTTCTTTTGATTCTGCCTGATTGGTAAACAACTACTTTCATTTGTTTTCGCCGTAGTCGCTGTTGCAAGACGCGTGTCGCTTGACCGTGTAGCTGTGGCGAAGGGGTGAGTTTTTCCATATTTTCTGCCTAGATTCGAAGCTTCGCATGTTAATCAGAATTATTTGTAATTGAGTTGTGTCGCAAAACTTAGATGCATGTATGTAAATGTAGTACATCAATTGTTTAGGTCAAACATTTAACACTACGAAGTTACAAAATGGTCAACATGTAAAAGTGTACTAGTGATTCATGATCGCTTTGGTATGGACAGTTCTTTGTCAGTCGTTACGGGTAGTCAGAAGTCTGAAATTCTGACAAGCAGTCTTACCAAGGGGTATCGTGTTACCCAGTACCTAACTGGGTTCTGGAGCTCAGACAGGCAGTCGTTTCAAGTTAAATCCGGTACAGTTAGCTGCATCAATGAAAAGGCTAGGCAGATCATGGTAGTATGAACAGAACCCAGAGAATATGGAAACGCCCAGTTAACTTACCCAATAAACCTGTCTGGCATTAATGCTGAAATTAACCTTTCTGGCACATCCGTGAGGTATTGCTATTGTAGTTCAAACATTATTTTCACTTTTTATTTGTATTTTGTGTTTCACGACCTCTGTCCAAAAGAACGTTATTCTTTCTTTCTGTCTTCTTTTACAAAGTGCTCCTTCTGCTGTTTTCCTGTTTAGGATAACATTGTTGTTATGATTTTAGCGACACGATTATTATTTCTCCCTTTTTATTCTACCCCGGAGTAGAATATCCCATATCGTAAACTGACATTTACGTTTCTTATGACGAACTTGACTTGTATGCTCGTGCTGGCAGTTCTTACATTTTATCTTTATGCTTGAGCTGTATCCCGGTTTTATATTTATTAGTACAGAAACAGTGACAGAGTAAGTATATTGGGCGCAGAAAGCGGGAGAGATTTAGAGTTGTGCAATTTGGTGCAGCTTATGTTCAGCAGTGGGTTGCGTTGCGATGAGCTACAGCTGGCTATTGCTTTATGGCTGATTCCTATATTTACGGGCCATTATTCGTTAAAATTAAGACTCTTGTATATTTACCAATAAGCAAATACCTCATAGCTTTGCATAGTAGACCCTCCCGTATCACAGGTAAAATTAGCTCACGAATCTACATATTTATATGCCCAGTGTGGCAAAAAAAAACGCTACCATTAGTAAGCAAAACGATTCGCTTTTGTTTGTAGGAATCGAGCATTAGTTTATCTTTTTCATGCAAAGATTATCAACAAGTCATCAGTATTGCCGCTATTAAAGCTGATATCTCTCACTAAAATATAATATGAAAGTGAGTTTCTGTGTTAGTTTTATCTTCACGCCTCCATGTTGCCAACTCATCATCATCATCATCATCATCTGCTTGCCCTTTCCCGATGGTGGGGTTCGGCGGCCAGTCTAACCAGATGCAGCTGAATATCAGTACTCTACAGGGAGCGACTGTCTATCTGACCTCCACAACCCAGTTACTGCGTAATTCGATACTGACTGGTTATCAACTATTCGGTAGAATTTCCTGAAATTCCGCAATCCTTCCTTTTTTCTCGAACAACGGGTGTAGCCGAAGGCGGCTAATATAGTAAAAGGGATGTAAACAATATCCCTCATCAACTTAAATGTGATTTAAATACTTTGATCCAATAACCATATAAACTGTATTAATTTGTCTGCGCATCAGATTTTAATAAAACTGAAGTCTTTGTTACATTTTTTCGGACGAGCTAAACAACAAGTAAGCAGTTTGTCGTGATAGTACAATTAGTAACTTTTAATATTAAAAGATTGACATGGTTCAATGAACTAGAACTTAACAAAACAAAAATCAACCTAGTCTTTCCCATTTCGTTATTTAATTTTGTAAAACTTGAAACGTTTATTTTCTCTTGACTGTACTTACCTGTCAAAAAGAGTAACCTAGATAAACTGACAGTGACTAGGCAGAGATTAAAACAGAAGAAGAACTAGCAGGGATCCAGGGGGAGTGGGATGGGGTGGAGGGGTCAGGGGATCAGACCGGAATAAATCGGCTATTTCAATATAAATATTTTACATAGCTTCTGCCCGCGATTTCGTCCGCGTGAAATTTCTTGTTCCTCCGACCGATCCCGTCGAATCGCATCGCCTGCCTGCGTTATTACTCCGTTTCGCTTAGCGTTCTTCCTGACGTTTTTCTTTTTGGTCGGCCCCTCAGTGTCCTAGCATCACGCTAAATACCCTTCCTCTAAAATTGGGCTATTAAAGACAAAAATATGTTTTCAAATTCGACTGGTAGTTACAGAGATTACCCCAACATAAAAACTTACAAATAGACTAACAAATTATAACTCTTCATAATATTAGAATAGATGATGCGGACGCCGTTTGATCTCGGCAAACCAATTAAATGAAAACCTGATTCCGTGGTGAGCATTCTGAATAATTGTAATGTATGTCATACGTAGATAGGTACTTATTTGTTTCGAGACACGAAGTAGTATCGAAATGGATAAATAATAATCGATAGATCGATCGATTTATCTGCTGGTTCAAGTTGCACTTGCTGAAATCAGTCTATAGATTAGTATCTACTAGACTACTACACTACTATTACTCGTATATACTGATTTCAGCAAGTGCAACTTGAACCAACAGATGAATTGATCGATCTATCGATTATTATTGATCTAGTAGACTCATACAATTTTCTATTTACCACATAACAAGACATAAAACAGATAGATGAAAGAAGTTTCATTTTATGTGAGTTTTACGTTCGATATAAAACCGGCAGCCGGACCGTCAGTGTTCGCGGTTCGTTATCTTGAGGAAAGTGCCTCAGTAATATCCCTGGACGAGGAAAACACGATTACAGTTAAGGAACTCTTATTATTTGAAAGGAAATGGATTATCTTTATTGAAAAACTTGACAAGGATCAATTTAAAAAAAATTATAAAGCCATTTCTTGAATTATTTTTAGGGTTTTTGGTACAGCATCAATCATTAATCAACATAGTGAGAGCCTGTGTCTTCTGGTGGACTTAGGTCTTTCTCGAGGAATTTGTCTTAAATGATAGACCAATTATTTTAGTTATCCCGATAAGAAAAAGACACTGGTATTTTGTCTGAACATCATATTTTTCTCTGATACAAAGAACAAACTTGGATGGAAGAGTGGAAGAGTCAAGACCGTCCATTGTAGTGGTTAAGAACAGAGCTGCAGGGTTAGGTTCAACGTAGATGATGAATGATAACCTGATCCTGACTATAATTTTGCTTTTCAAATAAACTCATTATCTGTCGGGTTAAACGCATGTTTATAGGGAAAGCTCTTCAAGTTTCAACGCAAAGTTCACGGTACTAAAATCTCGGTATACTTTGAAGTTCATACTCAAACTCCGAAGCCGAAGGACCCATAAAATCAACATCTTTTATTATACTTTTACGCGTACTAAAACCTTCGTAGCTCGTTCCTTGTTGGAGCCGCACGCAGTCGAGTGTGGTATCGAAAACCTGTGAGTGTGGTGGAAAATCGTTTGCTCTAGTGAAGGGCGCCCGGCGACGCTTTTTGTGACCCGCCTCTGTGACGAACATTAAAAGGTACAACTTGTAGGGACGGTATACTGGCTGGAGAAAGTAAGTAATTTGAATTTGGTTTCGTTGGTAATCGATGCTTGCTTAGAGAAGACTTTGTAATAAAAGGAGAATAAGGCTAGCGCGTGCAAAAATCCTCCTGTATCATTATCACTTTCGTACATTTCCTATGAACCAACGCTCCCTACAGGCGGGTCACATTGTACCTTTTTGAATAAAATGCGTAGTTCTGCGGCTCATTGCGGCTATAATGAGTACTTGGCTTAAAAGGGTCATGATTTAATTTTTTGCCTTACAAAAAAAATATGGGTTATTTTTTTACAAGCATGAAAGGTCAGCGTATAATTTTTTTCACTACAGTCTTAGTCACTTGTTCCACCTACGGCGATTAACGAGAACTAAGTAGAACTAGCAACTAAAAGCGAGTTAGCGAGCAACGAGCGGCGAGTGCGCGACGGCGACGAGCGATTGCTCTCTGGCACGCGTATGTACGCACGGCTACACATCAAGCTATACATAACCAGTGTAAGCTGACTTCAGATTGTACGAAAACCTTATACAATGCGAGGTCCGCTAAAACTGGAAATGTATAGCTTGATGTGTAGCCGTGTGTACTAAGCGTGAGTCTCTGCCAGTGTTCTGCCCGCCAAGCGAGCGTCGCTAAGCGAGTATTCTCTGTGATAGCTCTTGTCGCTGCGACAGCGATCAACTATTAATATATGTCATGTGTCATTTACTGACACGGGACCTAAAATTTTTCGTAAGTGTCTTGATCGAGAAAATTGTTGATATAGTCGCTTCCTCGCCGACGACGGTAGGTCACGTACCTGCTGGTCTCTTAACCATTTTACAGTTCTTCGGATTTCTGGGGAAGTTACTCGAAAGTTCTCGAGTTTATTAAATCTCGATACGCTAAATGGGTTTAAAATTATTTTTCGTTAAACGCTTCTTTCTGAAAAATCTCCATATAATGGGCACGACTTATAGAAGTATGTATGTAAACGAGTGTATAAGCCTCCTAGTCTCCACAGCCCCTCATGAATGTGTCATTTCACACCGAGTAGCGCCCGTGTCTGTGCAGGACATTCTTTATTTTTTCTGGGCGATTATTATGAGGGCAATGTGCCCCGCGTCACGTTAAGGCCGCGACATTGTGATGACGTCATGGTGGTTAGCTTTCATAATGCGTACAAAGAGGTTGGGTAACGTTCTATATGAGGTACAAGGCAGAAAATGTAGCTACGATGTAGGTACAACATAGGTTTATGACTCGCAATAGGCGTAAAAAAGTCGTGATCATAAAAGCTCTCGTTTTGACGGTTAAACAATAGTCATTCAAGATATCTGGAAGACGAATTGTAACAACGCACGAGGCAATGAACATTGTTCTATTGTAAGGAGGAGAGAAACGTTTTTATTATCGATATTTTTTAAATTGTCGTTTTTCTCTTAACATTTCTTTCAGCGGTCATTGCAAAGTCGGTAGAGAACAGATTGTTAAAATTAATCATAATAAACAAACAATTAAAATTCCATGGATAATACACTTTTAAATTACAATTTCGGTTGGCAACATAATAATTTCAAAAACATGAATTGGTATAAAATGAAATATTACGAATCCCAGTGCCTAATGGACAGACCTTTTTGTGGCCATTAAAACTGTTGTTTAAAAGCCTTGTATTTTTTTAGTGATTTTAATATTTTCGTGTTAGGCATTTGGGATAGCAGCCCATTTGCGTAACACACTTTCAAATACAATCTGAATGATTTTGAAAGATATTGCTACTCCATTGCTTCATATATTCCAAAAACGTGTCTGCTCAACAACGTATATAACGCAATCAATGTTGTTGAACTCTCAAATTGACGTTGAAAGATTGCTACTGTTAGTGTGTTACGCAATTCTGTAATTTTTATGGTGTACATAATATAGATGAGAATATTCTATCGATCTATTTGTGCAAGTAACCCGCTGGTGGATTTAATTCTACTTTAAAATTCATAAGTGACTTCAGAAAAACAATTCAGTTTGAATTTTACAATAAAAGGACTGACTGCAGAAATCCATACCAATTCTATATACTCGTACGTACCTACTATTTCATTCCGAGAGCATGGGTACAGTGGCCCAGTGTGGGTTTCGAATCTCCATTTTGGTATGTTCTTGTTGGGAAAGGAAGATGACGCAAAACATGACGCAAAGTACCTGCTAGCAGACTGCCACAGTTTATATACATTGTCACAACACTCACAACCGCCAAGTTTTGAGAACGGTCTCGTTTATTGTATTTAGAGCGTTGTTCCCTGGACGCTTGTACGCATGTATGTCTTTTTTACATCGATCTCAATTTTTTTAAATAATATAATTTAAAAGAGTGTCCATGGAATTTCTTGCCCGTTTTTCTCTTTAGGTTTGGAATGAGCAACTAGCTTTATATTTCTGACTGACCGACTCCTTGACAATTCAAAAGTGCCTGTAAATGGTTTAATTGAAATAAATGCTTTGAGTTTGATAGAATATGCTTTATTGTAGAAATATACACTTAAAACATATATTATGATTATGCGTACAATATCTTTTATTTTAAGGGGACAATGGTGCCGATTCTCTTGTCACAAATGCCTCTACACTAGACTAAAAATCACTAAAATTTAGTTTATTCCTGTCAAACGACGATTTCCTATTCTGAAATTGACTAAAGTGACACAACTTAACTATATTTTAGTTTGACAGCACTAAGATGGCACTGAGTTATTTAATCTATTGAATATGGCAATTTTGCTATTCTGAATTACACGTTTTTCACCTAAAATTTAGATTGTTTAACTAAATCTGACTATTTTTAATCGCGATTAAAAAGGTGTGGAATAAAATTAGTTGTCGTTGAAGAAAAAAATGAATAGAAAGTCACACCAACACCTCGACTTCAGATGCAAAAACAGTACCTACAGTATTTTTTTTTTCTTTTGCTTATATCTCGAAAATGGTGTGTCCTATCGCAAAAATAATGAAAATTTCGACCCCCTTTATAAAAGTCATAAACCCCCCTAAAACTCAACATGTAGGTAATAATTTTTCATATTTTCCATACAAAAAGTGAAAAATTCCTTAAAAAACACGCCAAGGCTGCCCCCTGCCCGCCTACAGCTCTAAAAAAAATCACGGGTAGGGCAAACAAGTCGCAAAACTCGTCGTGTCGACGAGTCGCAATTGTCAAATTCGATTTTAGTTGTGTCAAAATTATTTTTAAATTTAGAGAATTTTTCATGCAGAATAGCTGTAAGATTCTCATAGCAAAAAGTAAGGAATTTTAGTGATAGTTTAGTTCGGTGTACAAGAGAATCGGCACCAGTGGCGAGCAAACAAGGTAGATCGCTCAGGTGTTAGGTATCGCATAAGAGATTCCCAATGCCCACTGTGTAAGGCAAATCCTATACTTGGTGTTAGTAGGTACTAGGTATAATCATAAATAATTCCTTACTGATCCAATGATTATCTGGCAGAAATTCGTTTGTTTTCAGTAAACCCTTATAATGTAAAATTAAGGAATTAAATAATAATATGTGTTGCGTACCGGAAGTGAACCGATGACCTTGTGAAGGCCGCAGTAATTCACTGAATGCGGGAAGCACAGAATTGATCGTCGTCGAAGTGGAGGTGCTTGGGGGAGGCCTATGTCCAGCAGTCTTTCGGCTGAAATGATGAATAATATGTTAAGCACCTTAAGGTCAACTTTTGCACTTTAGTATTTTCCCGAATTGCCATCATTTTGAATGTAAATGACAGTTCAAAAAGTTGACATGCGCGTGTTATATAGGATAGAAATTTGTTTGAAAATGTCTAACATATATCGCTCCTTGATCGTACGTACGTACTTAATTACTCGCTTCTCCTATAGCCTCGGGCAAAACGTTTTATTCGAGTCACGTACCGTCCCTCTCATATTTTTATTGTCCGCAACAGCTTAAGAAAATGCCCCTCACTGAAAAACAAGAGCTTTTAATGGTTTTCTGTGAAAACAATATGAATCTTGAATAACTCGTGTTTTTCCATTGTGACCCCATTGTTCGTTAGAAATCTTTTATGTAAAGTACATAATATATGACTGTTGTTACATGAATATGTTACTTTGGGGTAAATGGATTTATTCATACTGAAGTGGAATGAACATAGTCAATATTCGATATATTTATTATATTACATAATGTGTCCCCTGTCGGACACAGCTAAGTAGGAGAGAGGAAGAGGGCGGCAGGGAGGCGTGGGGGGAGGGATCTCCTATGATAGATAGATAGAATATTCTTTATTATGTACAGTCAACAAAACAGATAAGTATGCAGGATCGTCGGATATAGTTGAAGTTTAGTAAGAAACCGATGGATATTGTCGACTGATATTTAACTGGATAAATTAGCTGTTTGGTTTCTATTAATTTATATGTGAACTTATGAATAAAAATTATTCTAATCTATTCTATTCTATAATAAAATTTTATTCGAAAATATCCATCGGTTTCTTACTATACTTCAACTATATCCGACGATCCTGCATACTTATCTGTTTTGTTGACTGTACATTATAAATTATGCACTTAGATAAAAATGTAGAAATTTTATACAATGGACGGTCTTACCGCTAAAAGCGATCTTTTAAAGACAACCTTTGGATGGATTAAGGGAGAAGTAGAAGCAATACTGAAGGTAGTCTGTGGTGTACCATTTATATATCTATATATACATATGAATAAAATTTAAAGTCCTGACTGACTGAATCAACGCACAGAATAAAACGCTGGTCCTAGAGACATCAGATTTGGAGGGTGTGTTTTTTGTGAAGAGTAGGTATCCACTAAGAAACGGTTTTTAGAAATTTCACCCCTTAGAGGGTGAATGGGGGAGGGTGAAATTTCACGCGGATGAAATCGCGGGCAGAAGCTAGTACACAATAAATACATACATACCTATAACATATTATACTTATCTATAAAAATATACAATAATAATCATGTAACAAGTGCAAAGAACAAGGAAAATGGTGTTTAAGGAGAGAGATTGTGATTTTTTGTGGATTTTAAAACATGTTTTTCTCTTTCGTATTCACAATCCATGGAATTTCATAATTTATTTTATTTGATAATTTTGTTGTTTGTTTTTTATTTGTTGTTATTTATTGTTTTTTGTTGGTTATTTTGTTTTTTTTGTTTTCTTTTTCTCATTACGATTCATTTTAGGTACTTTAGGAAAATATGGAAACCCTTATCTGATAACTTGAATATCCCTTAACCCCTAAACGTGTAGGTACCTTAAATACTACTTACTTATAATAAATTTCTGCGACGTATTCGAAGAATGTTTTATTAGGCTTGTTGCGTTTGTCGCTTATTGCGCTGAAGCCTCGTGGTAGCGTGTTTCATTTAAAAGTGCAATAACTTGCATACTCAAGCGGTCAGCGCTACAATCTGCTGAAAGCGCTGGACTGCGATTAAACATGTTTGTGGTGGAACTGGCGTAAATAGATGTGGATTTTAAAGTGTTAAGGGGCTTACAGGACCTAAACGCAAGAAACGCAAGTTTTTGAAATAATAAAAGTATATGATCGACTACAGTAAACAAAATAAAAAAAATATGATATTCTTCAGGATATATTCTAGGTAGATAGTGTGTTGAAAACATAATGCAACTTATTTGGTACGATAGAAAAAAATCATGAAGATACCTCTAAAAACTTTCTTTTTACAATAAAAACATAATAATATACATACAATCATTATGATTTTTTATCAGATTATTCTACAAGCAACATACTAAAACTCTAGTGTTTTAATTTTTTAGTCCAAACAATAGATTTTTTGTAAATTGATAATTGCTTCATATTTTGCAATAAATTACCAGCGTTGTGTCATCGCGCTTCTCTTTCTTTTCTATGCAGTACGACAGTGACCGCGCTTTAGGTCATGTAGTCCCCTTAATCTGAGAACGAACGCGTGAAGTCAACGTAAATTAGGTAAATTCAAAGAATTTAAAATTGAAAATGTTCGTTACGCGCATAATACTTAGTTTTAAGACTTCATTTATGTCTATAGTTGATACTTATTGTGTTAATTGCTATATTAGGATAGTAAGTTGTATATTAAATTGAAAAATCGTAAGAATTTACGTTTACGTCGCCCGGTTTTGCGAGGGGCTCTCTATATTTGAATGTGGAAGATTTATAAAACAAGAAAGGATCAAGGAGTCTGGAAGTCTTATGAAACAAATGAAAAGTAGAGGAGTGTGAAAGTTCTTAACAAATGAAAATCGAGAAGCAGTGAGGAAGTTTTATAAAACAAATGAAAATCGAGACGGATGAATTTTGATGCCTTTATAAATTGAATAAAAATGAATGAAAGTTTTCAGTGTAACCACAATCCGCTATGTCAATTTACATAGAGCTTCTTGTATGGAAAAGTGATCTTTCGGGAAAGTACTGCCACCTTATAATCAGCACTAAGCTTAGTATGTTTGTGGTGCTGGTGTAATATAGATGAAAAAATGAATGTTTGCTAATTTCGGATCTGGTACACTTGCGTGAAAGACATTTCAGCTAAAGAGACTTGCGCGAAAAGCCATTAAATAGGTGTTTTATTAGGCGTCAATAGTAATTATCGTAGTCCTTTCGCTCAAGTGGATTTGCGCAAGTGTCTTTCGCGCAAATGTCTTTCGCACAAAAGTCCATTCGCGGAAATGTCTTTTCGCACAAGTGGCTTCGCGCAAGTGTCTTTTTCCGAAGTATCCCGCTACTAATTTCTGTCTAAGATCGGAAAGGTGTCGGCAATTTCTTGGTAATTATGAGAACTGAATGTTTGTTCTTACGAAACCCTTTAGTTTTAGATCTATGCTGTAAATGCATATGCCTTGAAAGTGCTGATTTCATGTTGTATAGCGAGACAGTAAATGGAGCAGAATATAAAGAAAAAACTTCAACGCGTGTATTATGAAAGTAGAACTCCCAAATAAGTTCTACCATTTCCAAGCCATAAATATCAGAAGCCATATATTTTAAATAAAAACCTGGACCGACGAACTTTACCAGAAGCAAGCTCTAAAATATTATAGCGTGCTTAATCCTAGCTTGCATCTGCGATTTCCAACTAAACCCATTAAACAGGAAACAAACTTACACTGGCAGTTGACACACCCGTACTCCTCTCCAATAAGGTTGCTTTTGCGATAGCATAACTTTTTTCACAAAATTAATTTTGCGTTTTACATGAACGTTACAACTTTGTGTTAAGGGTGGTTTTTGTAGTTGTGTAGTGTTAGTAAATGTGCCTAAACTTGTTGCATACGACTTTGGAGTTAGGTTCCACCAGTTTTATGTTTACTAGTTCATGCATGGCGGGTTGTATGTGGTTTTGTTTACTTTATTTAGGGGTTTTATAAAAGAAAAAGCTGGAATTTCATTTATCAGATATTGGTCAGAAGAACGTGAAGTCCAAACCTTGGAAGGCGAACCTTTTTTTTGCCCTTGATAAAAACTTCGAATTTTTCAGTTGTAATAGGTATGAGAAAAATATGTTGTCCATAAATACTTACATAATAATTCTACCTCTATAACAGATTATGACAACAGATTTATGTTGGTTCTCCATTAAATACCACAAGGTACTTACCTCATATTTCAAAGATCTTACAAAACTTGTGTTGTACTCTGAGTAAAATATAAATTGAAAAGATACATTTCACAAAATTAAATGGATATTAAAATCTCTTAAATCCCCTTTGTTAGAACTAGTCTGGTAATTTTTAATATGAAAAGTGACATTAAAATATTCTGTCTGTCTTATGAGTCTTCTTATTTTTTTTTAAGAAGTCTTTGAGAGAGATTGCTTTATTTCGTTCAATTTACCATTGAGACGATATGATGATGATATACAAGTTATCAACAATTGTTTTGACAAACGTAAACGACAATCGGTAAACGTAACGTGGGACGCCCTCAGACTAGGTGGAGCGACGATCTTCGCAGGATGGCTGGTAGTAGCTGGATGAGAGTTGCCGAAAATCGAGTTGAATGGCGTGCAATAGGAGAGGCCTATGTCCAGCAGTGGACTGCTATAGGCTGATGATGATGGTAATTAACAATCATTCCAAGCGTAATAAGTTTCTATAAGGTAAACTTTCCTGGATTTATGGACAAAGTACCAACCAGAGCATAGAAAAATAAATAAAATTCTATGCCCTTTGGCATCTCTACAGGAAAAACCACCAACACTTTTATAAATGCGAAATACTCTTTAGTTGCTTCGTCATCATTGGAATAATTTTGTTTGTCAAAGCTTTCGACATAAAAAGAAATAGCGGAGGTCGGTACTTCAGATACGGGTGAATTAGGGATCGGAGGCACATATGTATCTGTCGAAGGCAGATTGCATATATCGTCATTATACTTACGGCAATTTGCACACTGTCGCCGTTCTGTATAATGCCTAAGGCAAAATCCTTGAAACCCAATTGATGATTAGATTGCCGTATACATAACTGATTCAACTGATTCAACTATTTCTATTTTCTGCCACCTGAAGCACTGCTAAACAAAACAACAAAACTGGCGTCGAGTAGTGCAAGTGTTCAATCTCCAGATGAAGATCTTCTTTCCTAATTTTGCTGTGCCCGACAGGGTCCATTTTGATCTTTTACTTATAATACCATCTATGTAATACATATGGAATGCAATAAAGAATTGAGTATTGAGGCAATATACTGTAAGTAAGTACTTAGGACTTTAGAAAGTGCAGTCTCGATGTGACGAGAAATTCAATGTTTATTTGAAATGAACTAGTAAAACGTTTCGGATCGTTAGCATTAATTTTTTGAAGGTTTTTGCTGGTACGTTTCCTGAGTTGAGGAAAATATTGTGATATTTCTCCCCGAGTCTCTTTTTTATTTAACTAGTGTTGGCCAGGAATAAACCACGTAACGTTATCACAAACTTAGAAGTTTTATTGTTTCAGCACAGTACTATTTACACTTGCTACAGTGTTCCACAACGACTGGTCATGATGGCCGACGAAGTGATTACCATGTCAATCTGGGGTAGATTGACATGGTAATTGCCCATCACTCATAGAGCTACGATTCAATTTAGCTACCAACAAAGAATAAATTAATCACCTGAAATACTTTGACAATCTATCATATTACACGATTATTTACACAGATTAATTCTTTTTCTTTTTCCGTCTCTGGTCCCGTTATTTAGGGTCCGGTCTCCTCACTTTTCTGCGTCAAGTCACTATGTGGCGACATGTCAAAATGTGGGTTAGGTTAGGTAGGTATATCTAAGTTAAATAGGAATATTAATGTATTTATTATACGCATAAACCTTCCGGAAAACATTCTAAGGAGTCTAAATTATGATCACAACAAAATCCATTGTGTAGTTAAGAAGAACTGGGCGGTCGCACAGACAAACACGGAAAGCGAATATCTATCTGATCTACTAGCCGGATTCGAAAAAATCTTTTTGCAATCGATAGCCCAATTCTGAGAAAGGCTATAGGATAATTATCTGCCGAGCCTTTTCCGAACTATGTTGGGGTCGGCTTCCAGTCAAACCGGATGCAGCTGAATACCAGTATTTTACATGGAGCGACTGCCTATCTGACCTCCACAACCCAGTTACTGGGTAATACGATACCCTTTGGTCAGACTGTTTGTCAGACTTTCGGGCTTCTGACTACCCGTAACGACTGTCAAAGATCCACGAATGACAGCCGGGACCAACGGCTTAACGTGCTTTCCGAGGCACGGAGGGGTCTCAGTATGTAAAGATGGTCACCCATCCACAGACTAACCGCGGCAAGCGTAGCTTAACCTGATCGATCGACCTGTGCGGCTGTTATTATTAAGCCACGGACCCCTATAGCTAGCTATAGCTATAGGCTAATATCAAGCTAAATTTCTTAGGAGCCAAGCAAAAAGTAAAAAAGAACACGTAAGTGAATTCGAAGTAGGTAATAGCGCGGGCACCAGCAGCCGAAAAGCTGATGGTGCGCAAACAGTTAAATGCGGTCCAAAGGGGATTTGCACAGAAACTGTGCAAATCCTATCGCACAGTCTCCTTAAACTCGGCACTGGTGCTGGCAGGGATACTACCCCTTGATCTCCGAATACAAGAGGCAGCAGCCCTGTATGAGGCAAGGAGGGGGGTACCTCGGCCAGCACTAGGAGATAGGGAGGTTGAGCGACGTACCGCGTTCGACAGAACTCCCCACCCAGCCAAACATATAAGCCTGCAGTTCGTATGCCTGGCAGACCAGGAGCAACACAACAACCACTGCACTCAAGCAGTGCGGATATACACGGACGGCAGCAAGATCGAGGGCAAGGTAGGGGCATCATTGTCTCATTGGAGCAATGGCGCTGAAACTAAAGCCCAAAAACTCAAGCTGTCGCCCTACTGTACCGTCTTCCAGGCTGAACTGCTGGCTATATGCAAGGCCACAAGGGAAATTTTGCGTAGTCCAAAAAACAGCTTTGGCATATACAGCGACTCCAAGTCGTCGCTGGAAGCTGTCACCAACCATCGCTCTCTCCACCCTCTCGCAGTCGAAATCCGCGAAAACCTGCGACATTGCAAGGATCAATTCAAAAAAGTTGAACTTTTTTGGATCAAAGCTCACGCAGGACTGGAGGGCAATGAGAGAGCAGACCAGCTAGCAAAGGACGCAGCCCTTAAAACAAAAACAAGGCCAGACTATGACAAATGCCCGATCTCATTCGTCAAGCGGCAGATCCGTGCGGACACGCTTGACGAATGGAATCGGAGATACAGATCGGAAGCTACAGCCGGTGTGACAAAAATATTTTTCCCAGATGCCATACAGGCATTTAATATAATTAGAATGCTGAAACCGACAGGAGTATTGACCCAACTATTGACAGGGCACGGTGGGTTCTCCGAATACCTAAACAGGTTTAAGTGCAAGGAGAGCCCATCGTGCATATGCGACTCTGACCAACAGGAAACCGTGATACACATACTGACTGACTGCCCCACTTACTGTCGGGAGAGGTATGAGATTGAGCAGGAACTAGGAACCGAAGTAAAGACGGCTAAATTGAATGCACTAATTGCTGATAAGGATACCAGAAATAAATTTATTGAATTTTGCATAAAAATTGCTAAAAATACCATTACTAGGAATAAGTAAATGAATATATGTTTAGGATTTATATTTGTATATAATATAAAACAGTAGCATATTTACAAAAGTCTTTGAAAATGTCCGAAACTGTAGCTGATGAATTATGTATCAAAACATCTAAAAATAAGCTGGTAAAAATAAATACAGGTTGAATTGTAAATCAGGTTAAGGTTATTAATATAATAGAAATAAATTGTTAAATAAATTATGTTAGCTATATATTGGTTAATATACAAGTTAACATAAGTCTTTTAAGTAGAAAATAAGAAACTAGTATAACAATCCTGTTCTAAAACCAAGAAGTGTAAAATAACAAGGCAAAAATGTAAAAACTGTATAAAAACGAATTGTAAAATAGGTTAAGTAGCATGTATGAAAACATTGTCTAATAAATAAGTAAATAGTATATAAGAAATTCATGTAGCAATCTTGTACTGAAAACATGTAAAAAGCCAGTAAATGAAGGCAAATTGCAAAAATAAAATTAAACAAAGGTAAATAAGTATACCCCGTAGAAAAGGTCTCTGATCACGTCAGAGGAAAATAGGTAGGATAGCTCGCGGGCCGGGCCTTGCGTCCGGACAGGTAATAAAAAAAAAAAAAAAAAAAAAAAATAGCGCGGGCAGGCGATACGATGCGACGGGGTGTGTCGGGAGCACAAGAAAACTCACGCGGACGAAGTCGCGGGCAGAAATACATACATATATGCGGGTATAGTATAAATCTTGTTCATCCTTTTACTTAAATACAATTCTATCACCAGCAATATAGACCTACAGTTTCCAGAAAGTCAGAGCAAGAGTATTTCAATATCGTTTTACTTGTACTTACCTAAATAGAATATAAATTCAAGAGAAAAAACCTCGCTGCTCGTAAAAACTCGAAACTAGTAAGTCGCACTGGGAAATCTCGAACTATCTCCGATAACTGCTGGAATCCTAGCCGCTGGGTGTAAATAATGAAGCATGGCCGCCGCGGGGCTCAATTAACATTGACTGGTGGGCCCCTGGAGGATCGCGCTGCGTATCGTCTATCTACGTACTCTGTAATGGTGCAGGATACCTACTCGTTTCCTATAAAATAGCAGAGCGTTATGATCACTGATCGTTGGGTTAGTAATGGTATAGGTAGATACTTTTTCTATTCGCTACAGAAAATAATGTTCATAAACTCTTGACATACCTATGGCTGGCGAAATGCTCATAGCTATTCAAGACTTGTCTTACATTTAACCGCATACCACCACCAGTTCAGTGTTTTCATTGCACAGATACGGAACACAGCATGCTGCTTTGTCACACGAATATAGATAATGTATGTGTAGTGGTAGTACTTCCCCGGACACCATTTTTAGAGTCCTGTACCTTAAAAGGAAAAAAAGGAGCCTTTATAGGATCACTTCGTTGTCCACCCGCCCGCCCGTCAGTCTGTCAAGACTGCCGTTTTTCTTAGGTACGCGTGGAGGTAAGACGTTGAAACGAATATCTATCAAGTACGTAGGTCTGCGGTCCTTTGGAGTTATAAGAAAAATCAAGCTTCTAAGTCAACGTAATAAAAAAATACTGTCATTTATGTGACATATTTTGATACTTTTTTTTTTATGGATGGGAAATCATCTAATGACTCCTCCCGCTCTGGGCGGAGCGGAAGGGAGTGTCAGACTCTTACTGACTAAAACCCACCCGTGTTCCTTCCTTAGCCCTTTATGTTCCGGGGCAGCGGTAACCCTTTCGGAGAATCCCGCTACCTACATATTTTGATACTTAATCGCAAATAAATAAAAACCCACTATAGGATTAGGAGTGTCTATAAGTTATAACTCCATGTAAGATTCTGTAGCTAAATCCTTAGCCATTCTCTTCCAACTGCGTTCTGGTGAAGATCCCCTAACTGTCCGAGTATTCAAGTAATCAACTATAATATGAACATAATTATTATAATATGTCATGTCGACAAGAATGCTAAGATACGAGTCAGTCTAACTGAATCATATCTGCAACGCTTCTGTTGCACTCGCTGTAAAATGAGTGTAACGAGACGCCAATTTATATTGCCCACATGTTTCTCTTTGCCATGTCGTATGTCGTAGTCAGTTTATAACTATTCAAACTGATAAAGGTTCTTGATAGTAAAGATGTCCGTAAAGTGACTTCCTTATAAAAAAACATCCATTTGCGTGTCGGACTACGCACAATGAAGAGTTCCGCAGTTGTGATGAATTTATCCCAAGAACAAACTTTGTAGTTAAAAAATGTTTTGCCATACATCGACATACGTCACGGTCCAACTGCAAATGTAAGTTTGTAATCGCAAAATATATATGTTTTTGTGATAAAACTACAAATTAACATTGTGCTTCCTTTACTAGTGCTGTGAGCTTGTTTCTTGCCAAATTTCATGATTCTAGGTCAAAGGGAAGTACCCTATAGGTTATGATTTATTTCCGAGTATAAAATGATGTCCCATAAACGTCCGTATTTTTTACTGTGTTGACTTAAAGCTTGGTTTCTTTAGGACTCCAAGTTACCGTATTCCTACGAATTTGATATCAATTTCAACTTGATTCCTCCACGCGTTCCTGAGAAAAAGGGTCTTGCCAGACAGACAGACGGGCGGACAGACGGATAACTAAGTGATCAGGGATCCGTTTTTCTTTTCAAGGTATGGAACCCTAAAAATGGTTAAATTGTCAGTCAACTGCATTGGAAGTAAAAGGCATGTCTATGAATCAACGTATAGATATCCTACCCATAGCTAGATCTAGTCTCTAGTTCTCGACACAAAGTCGCACTAGTGGCGTCGGCTCGTTAATTATTCGCACTTGGCGCCTCATCAGCGGCTTCACACCGCGTATTATTTGCGTGCTCACGAGCGCACGTCACCTTGTACGAACAAATTGATACTTCAGTTCTGCTTATTGTGTTAAGAGAGGAGATTGTATGCTTGTTCGAACGATATGTATGCATTTAGGTGCGGTATTTCAATGAATTTAATACATTTTGTTACGTCGCGTGGATAGTTTCCGAAGGTTTGGGCAGAGGGGTCTAGAGCACTCTTTTTGCATGTTATGTTTATCAAAGTCTCACTTTACCATATACCCACTTCATTATTTCAGCCGAAAGACGTCCACTGCTGGACATAGGCCTCCCCTAAGCACCTCCAGTTTGACCGGTTTTGTGCTACTAGCATACAACGGGTTCCTGCGGCCTTCGCAAGGTCGTCGGTCCACCTTGTGGGAGCTCTTCCAACGCTAACGTCTTCCGGTACGCGGTCGCCACTCCAGAACCCATCGGCCATCTGTTCTGCGAGCAATGTGCCCACTTATACATATACCCACTTAATGGGCAAGTGGAGTAGAGCAGTGGTGGCCAAGTGGTAACAGCCGCGACTTACGGGTTGTAGGTCGTAGGTTCGAATCCAAACAAGCGCTTTACTTGAGTAAATTGTTTCATCACCACTGCTCTCAAAACGGTGAAGGACAACATCGTGAGGAAACCTAGAACCAAAAAATTCGAAGACATGTGACACAAGCTCTGCTTAGCTTGGGACTAGATGGCGTTGTGTGATAGTTGTGGAATATTATTATTATTATTATTATTTATTATCTGCCAACCCGCTCTGGGCCCACGCGCTGGATTACGGCCTACTCCTTCTTACCGAGAGGAGGCCTGTGTCCCAGCATTGTGGGCAGAACATTATAAGCTGATTATGTTATGTATGTATGTTAATGGGCAAGTATAATGAGAAACTAAGAAACCGCTGCGAACAACATTAATTGAGCCAGTAGGTAAGTGAAAGAAGCGGTATTTATTTCTGCAGGAGAGCCTGCGCCTTTCTCACCAAACGGTACGATAGAAGTTTCTGGAAACTGCTTACGATTTTGACTATAAAATTCCTAAGAACTCTAGAGAATCCTCTGGAATAGTTTTATAAACTGGAATTTTTTTATCTGTGGAGGCTTGTAATTAGCAATTTAGTTATATATTATTGTTGTTATATTGTTATTGTTATTAATGTTTAACTGAAGTGGTAGTGGGCCGGCCATGTCTGTCGAAGGACCGATGGCCGTTGGAGCAGACAAGTCCTGGAGTGGAGACCGCGTATCGGCAAGCGTAGTGTGGGACGCCCCCCAGCTAGATGGACGGACGACCTAAAGAAGGTGGCTGGTGTAGACTGGATGCGGAAGGCGGAGGACAGGGTGCTGTGGCGCAGTCTGGGAGAGGTCTATGTCCAGCAGTGGACTGCGATAAGTAGAGTTGATTGATTGTTATTATAATGTTATTACTCTGTAAGCCTTCCGAAAATAAAATAAATAACTAGGTCATCAAGATCGCTGAGAAAAGCAGAATGACAGTCCATTTAAGTTAATTTTATAACTGTAAATTCTAACAACCAAAGTGTGAGCTTCATGCCCCTTCTTCAGAATGAAGGAGTCCTCCTAGAAAGCCATCCATTTTATAGATATTATGTTTATAAAAACATTTAGAACTAGGTATTGGATACCTAATTAATTTTTATTTAGATCTCTTCGTATACTGAACCGGTTGATCTCATCACGTCAACGCCGGCTGTTGTTGATAACCAGTCGTAGCATTATGCTGAGCGATGGGCGTCTTCCGTTGATGTGTTATTTTTGTGCGTCATGTTTGCTGTAAATAAACGTACTTATTCTCTTTCTTTCTTTCTAAATCAAACAGAAAATACAATCATATAACTGTAAACTTGAAATCCTAATCCTAACTAATTATAAATGCGAAAGTGAGTTTGTCTGTTTGTTTGTTACGCTTTCACGCTAAAACAGATTTGGATATAATTTAGCACTTGTAAACGACCGCCACCTGGGTAAGAACATACGCAATTTTTCAACCTGGATTGCAGACGAAGTCACGGGCAACAACTAGTTAATATAAAGCCTGTGTAAGCTCACTTGACCTCAAAGAGTAGTTAGTAAGGTAAGTACCTTGTTAAAAACGGGCCGAATTACTACCAATTAGTCATACAATCTTTGTTATAAGGTTTACATTAAAGTAATTATTTTATTTTATTCGGCTGTCGTTCGTGGATCTTTGACAGTCGTTACGGGTCGTCAGAAGCCCGAAAGTCTGACAACCAGTCTTCTTTATCGTATTAACTGGGTTGTGGAGGTTAGATAGGCAGTCCGCTCCATATAAAACATTGGTACTCAGCCGCATCATCATCTGCCTAGCCTTTTCCCAACAATGTTGGGGTCGGCTTCCAGTCTCACCGGATGCAGCTGAATACCAGTATTTTACATGGAGCGACTGCCTATCTGACCTCCAGAACCCAGTTACTGGGTAATACGATACCCCTTGGTAAGACTGGTCGTCAGACTTTCGGGCTTCTGACTACCCGTAACGACTGTCAAAGATCCACGAATGACAGCCGGGACCAACGGCTTGACGTGCTTTCCGAGGCACGGAGGGGTCTCAGTATGTAAAGATGGTCACCCATCCACATACCAACCGCGCTCAGCCGCATATGGTTGGGAAAAGGCTAGGCGGATAATGATGAGGTCTGTCTCCTAATAATAACAAAATGCGATCACTGTTTTGTCTGGCAAGTGAGGTGATTGTCACTTAATATCCTCTTACCGTTCAATCGGCGGTATTTGGAAGGCACATCTTTACGTACGGATAATTGTGACTCAGAAGTTTACAATTTGCACTGTGAGGTCCTTTGTACACAGCACGACATTGTTGTATAGATTACCATGGAAGCTTGTTTGACACGTTTTGTTTTACGGCGCGGTTCGGTTTGCACGCCATACCGTACAGAAACCGTGCCGATACAAAGAGCCTAAGTCTTACTG
The DNA here is from genome assembly GCA_914767645.1 of Hydraecia micacea. NCBI lineage: Eukaryota > Metazoa > Arthropoda > Insecta > Lepidoptera > Noctuidae > Hydraecia > Hydraecia micacea. The sequence continues at coordinate 20,862,843 of OU611776.1, forward strand.
TAAAATCCACAGACCGTACTTTGCTTTGCTAAGTAAAGTAAGCGCTACATACGAATGTGCGGTTTGTGAATCTTGTCCTTATTGTACATGTAACTTTACAATTACCATGGCTGATGTTTTTTATAGAGAGGAGGACACTGCGGCCCGGCAGGATACAGAAGGGGACTTCGATTATTTGCTAGATAAAGAAATAATGTCAGAAAGACAACATCTACCTACAACAATCTATACATATAATAAAATAGTAACAAAGTCAAAACCGTACATTGAATATTTTTGGAAAAAGGTAATTGCTACAAGTTGTGGATACGAGTCTGATCAGAAAGAATAGTTTTTAGATTTTTTGCCCGTTTGCCTGGATGTACATGTTATATGATGCGGATTAGAGCAAACGGCTGTATGGATTTGGGTGTGGCACACAGATAGTTTATAACCTGGATTAACACATAATTATGGTACTTTGATCCCGGTGGTAAGTTCCCGTGGAATATTTTCCGACATCCACGCGGGCAAATCCGCGGGCAAAAGCTAGTTTCTTAAACTAATAATGCTAAAGTTTAAAGTGTAATGTAAAGAATTTTATTACCAGGCACTGTACCTACTACGCAGTGAACGGAGTAATTCCGAGCATATTCTGTAAGAAGAAAGCATAGCTTCAACGGCTTCGGATTACGAAAAGCTTTGTCTTCATTATGCAATGCATGTTAGATTCTTGGGACAAAGAAGGTAAACATAATCCCAAAAAAAACCTTCTGTAAAAAACTAGCCAAGTCTCGATGGAGCTGCTTGTTTATCTCTAAAAAGTAATGAAATCTAGACAAAGTCGTGCCAAGTCTAAGGTTCCTTACTGCGATTTCTTTATTATTATAGCTAATGTTGTGTGACTTGGCCGTTGAACATTCTTTATACGAGTACGTTAGTACGTTAGTTGTATTATAAGTCAATTTTGTTTACACGTAATGTTATGTCTGTTGTAACTACCTATGTTTGTTAAGCGAGATAATAGCCCATACTGGTATTGGTAATTGGACGCTAGTTTCAGCATTGACAATGCTGACTTCTGTTCTCTTCTTTTTGGAGCGTCAAATCGACCACCGATCTAACATAAAATAGACGTACAGACGGACTTCTATCAATGATTAGAAGTCCGCCTGTACTGGAAATAATTTTTTATACTGTTTGTTTTAGGCTCGCCTATACATAAGTATTATTGAAATACGCAGCTTTATCAAGCCTACAATTGACTGGTTATTGAATCAACGTTTTCCAAGTGGCAATTTTCCATCGTCAATGGGTAGCGGTTCTGGCGAAAGATTGGTGCAATGGTGACATGGAGCACCTGGTTTTATACCCTTGTGTACCCTTCAACGGCCAAGTCACACAACATTAACTATAATAATAAAGAAATCGCAGTAAGGAACCTTAGACTTGGCACGACTTTGTCTAGATTTCATTACTTTTTAGAGATAAACAAGCAGCTCCATCGAGACTTGGCTAGTTTTTTACAGAAGGTTTTTTTTGGGATTTCACTTCTTTTTGTAGAAACGTTTTGACACATTTTTTTTCATTTTAGGAGTAGTTTTTTTATCCTTACAAATCTTTCTTTTCTTTTTTTCCGGTTCTGATTCTTGTACAGTAGCAACAGTTTCTCGTATTGCCCATTCGCGTTCATTATTTATTCTTTTAGACGGTTTACACGGTTTAATTTCTGATAGATCGGCGCGGTATTTACGCCTAAGCCGGTTGTATTCGGTGATCGCTGAAGCTTGAGCTTTTATACTCTTGAAGTGAACATGAATGAGGTGCACCCCATGAAGATTGGTTACTCGTGAAAGCGCCACGTAGGCTTGGCCACAAGAGAATATGGAGGTGCCAATGGGCATTTTTTAAACTTAGACCTTGGCTCTTGTGAATTGTTAGGGCATACGCCACACAGATTGGGAATTGTTCTCTGTACACGTATGCCCGGGGTATGATCTCAAATTTTGACTTAATAGGCAATAATTCGTGAATCAAATTATTAGCGAATTTTACTACCAATTGTTTAGGCTTTGTTTGGTCTTCCGGGTCCCACCTCACTTTTTGTACAACGCCTATCGACCCATTTACTAAACCTAAACTAACATCAATGTTTCTCCTAAGCATTACTTTAGCTTCCTCTTTAATGATTATAGTTTCTTCCAGTCCAGCAGTCATCGACGCATCATCTTCATATTTTTGTAAACACGCCCGGGCTCTCGTTATCATACATTTTGAACAATCCAAGGAATCTTTAGCAACTAACTTTATCTCGGGGTGCAGAATCGCTTTAAACATAGCATTATTTAACTGCATACACATATTTCTAGTCGGTAGTAAACAAACAGTATCTTCTGGTAAGTCCCTCAAACATTGTACTATTTCCATTAACCTTCCTTCATTGGAATGCGAGAGCAGATGTATCAATCGGTTAGACAGTACATCTCTGTCTGATTGAGTTGTCACTCCTACTCTGATTCTTTTTAACATTTCTACAAACGTAGAATCATCCAGCTGTCTCATATTCAACGTAAGTTTGTCGTAACTAAAAAGTTCAGTCCATAAGTTTGGAATACTTAAGGAGCCTATAAGTTTATTAATTTCTGAAGGGGTTAGTTTTTCAAATGGCGACTTTTAACTTCAAAAGTAAAGGGATAGATTTTTCCAGCAGCCATAAGCTCAGAAGCTGAGCCGTAAGTAGTGGGTTTCATCATATCGCTCGTGTAGGATTGCGCGCTCGTGTAAGTATACGTCACCATCAGCATCACACGTGTACACTTGCATTTCGTCCCAATGTTCAGCAACGTATGCAACTATAGCAGATCTGATACTGCAAGTTGAGTCAGTTCTACCATACACCAAGAAAGATATTGAATGAAAGAGACAAGACCCGTCTTTGGGCATACCAACTACTTGGTAGTCACAAAGTTCATCGTCGTCTTTTAATATTATCGACATTTTTTATGATATTATCTTACGAAATCAAACACTCAACGACCTTTAGTATATGGACAACAGCGATAATATTTAGACTAAAACAATAATAACCTATATGGTCAAGTCCCGACGTCATAATTTTGACGCAACCTGTCACAGGCCCGGGCGACTGCGGCTGCGCGAGATGTTTATGACCCTGCTTAATAAAAAATAATTAATATTTTAGTGTAATTTGTTTATTTAATTTGTGTAATGTTCGAATAGAATAAAGTTAATCGTTCGACTATTTCTTCTTGTAAATTTGTAAGTATAAGTATAAAAGCCAGTCTAGTCTTATCCAGAGTTTTCCTTTAATTTTATTTATATTCGTTTTAAAAGGGATGAAGGGATGCATTCGCCCAGCAGTGGGACGCTATAGGCTAGATTAAATTAGAAGATGTGTCCCACTACGCTGGATTTTTGCAATGTCAGTCGATTTTTTTATGTACCAATAGTAGAAGGGGGCGTTACCATATCTCTAATACGGCTGAGACCAGCTAAGGGTTCTTCATCAGATACTTCAGACCTTCGATTTTTGACATCAAATGAAGCGGCCCACCAAGTTGAATATTTTTAGTAAAGGCGGTATGTCGATCTCTAATAGTTTGGTTGGGCTCTTGTGTTTTCTAATCAGGGTCACCAGGTACTCCAGATCTTCGATTATCCTAGTTTTTATAGTTTTCCCTTTATGTGGCCATTAAACCCTAACTCTGTACCAAATTTCAGCTCTCTGAGTTTATGGGAAGTACTAGTTCTATTTTGATGATCATTAGTGAGTGAGTGTCGAAAATGCGAAACTTTGCTTTCGCTTAACTTCGGAACTAAATGACCTACAGATTTGAAATTTTGGATTTTAAGTATGTAATTATAGCTTACTGGATGACGAAAATTTCTGCGTTCTGGTCTTATCCAGAGGTTCTCAAATAGGGGCCTGAAAATGCGGCGAAATGGTTCCAGTAAAGGATGGTACGGCAGTGTTTGCTTCGCGCTCGACTTTGCGGGGGCACTGCCGTGCCCCCCGATATTCTTCATAATTAATGTTATGGTGGATGGCTTAAGTTTAATGTGGAATTAACCTTCTTAATAGGTAACTAATGACTTTTGTGCAGCCTAACTAAAATAAAAGCCTCCTTTAAAACCCAAAGGCCCGCTTGCACCACATATGACTAAATACCTTTAACGCTCTCCTTCAAACGATTGACAGAAATAACGAGGTTTTAAATTCGTTTAGCTCTAAACGTGTTTAGTGACTTGTGATGCAATTGGGCCTTAATAAGCATTGCCGCATGCTCTAAATATACAAGATCAATCCAATAACCTCGTGAATTCATTCCCCTATAAAAAGCGCGTCTCTGAAAGGTCAGTGTGGCCCGGCACTCCCATAAGCCCCTAAAAACGCTCTCAAACGCCTGTCAAATAAGCCGCTGTATCTTTGCAGCGAATTTCGTAAGCAGAAACAATATTAACCGGGGCTCCAGTTTAATTTCCATAAGAAAATAAAAATGTCCGTTATTTGTCTTTGGCGAGAGGGATCTTGGTTTTGTGGGGTAAGTACTAGAGGTTCTAGATGTGATTTAAGGCAAGTATAAGATGAGAAAAATATGACTGAACTGACAGCATCTACGATCTGTCCATGAATCTTTTCACGGACAGATAGTAGATACTCTGGGAGGAAGAAATCGATGATAGCGAAAATAAACTGTATATATACTTACATACAGCTGAACTTACAGGACTTTTAGAGGGCAGTAATTAATCAACTTAGAATGAGGTATAACTATGATAATGATAAGTCACGTGGCTATTTGCTAGTTATTTTTTTTACGTCATGCTAAATAATAATATAAGCAAACCAATATAGGCCACCGCGACACTTGAATACCAAATTAAAGTAAGTGCCGGCGGCATGCGTCGCAATTTAGCCCATCATCCACGACGCTAAGTAAAAGAAACGTGTCACAAACGCTAATCACCAAGGAGTACCTAGCCAAAATGTCACAGTACTAGTTTTTTAATGGCGGCCCGTACACGACGTAACCAATCACAAAGTAACTAAGAAAACGTTAGTAAGTGTGCTTACCACAGACTACTTAGAGATACTACGTATCAGACGACCCACTCCCATAGAGAAAAAATGGTTAGTAGCGGATTGTCAAAAGTTGGAAGTTTAGAACATGACAGTTAATTTTTTTTTAATTTAGGTGTTGAGTTTTTGGCAAAGGCTCACACAGACAGCCTCAATTACCCCGTTGCCGTTGGTACTGTTATATATATATATATATTATTATTTGCATGCCCTTACGACGGTAAAATGTGGAGGACTATACTATGTTAAAAAGAACATCTTTGTACCAATACCCATGTTTGCAAATAAATAAATGATTGATTGATTGATGATTGACTGTATTCGGATCTCAATTTTTTTTGCTCTTAGCAGCAAAAAACCGATGAGCTCATCTATAGAACTACTGAGAAATATGTAAATTAAACACAACAAATACTTCTTAAGATTTTTATTTTTTAATTTAGTTTTATATTTATTTACGGCAGATAGGCAGTCGCTCCATGTAAAATACTGGTATTCAGCTGCATCCTGTTAGACTGGAAGCCGACCCCAACATAGTTGGGAAAAGGCTAGGCAGATGATGATGATGATGATGATTTATTTACGGCCGAAAACAAGGTTGGATAAGAACCAACTTTGAGCCGATACTTCTCACTGATGAACCTTTTTTCAAAGTGTTTCTGGCATACACATAGTTTTTGAAGTTCTTGCGCGATTAAGCTACCCAAATAATCACTGTTAATGCTCAGAAGCCACTTTTTGAGTCTTATCTCACTACACGGAAACGAATGCATTTTAACGTCCTTTCGTTTAGCACCACAATGTTCGATACAACACTTGTTGCAATCTTGCACTACTGATACAAAATATTACAGTTTAAAATCGCTGAGAGGCTAAATACGGAAATTAATCAACGCAGACTTCACTCGATCAACAACAAAACTGTCGAAAACTTAGTCGATAAACCGCCATATTTTGACAGTGATATTTGTAAATTGTCTATAGTTTTGGCACCGGGTGTAAGAGGGGTGAAGAATGATAAAAGGGGGCGAGGAGACCTGTCATGTTCATTTCTTCCAACCATAGAGTATAAGGTTGAAATTTTTTGTTTTAAGTTTGCGTGCCGTGGTGCTTACCGACAACATGCCGGTCGTGCATTTAAGTACCGTACTCAAACACACGAGCGACGGTTGCGGATGCGTCTGTCGTCGACGCGTGTCGCTCGTGTGTTTGCACACTAAGTCGTGTCGCATGCGCAGCGACGGCAACTCGTCTGAAACTCACCACGTTGGTAGTGGTCGAAGTCCATAATCCTTAACTTATTATTTCTCATTTGCATTTCCAGAGACGTGATTTCAGCAAGAATTTTAGCAAAAGGTGTTATTGTTTGTCGGCAGTATTTAAGACTATGTTTAATCCTGTCTACGCTTTTAACTCTTAAAATTTTTCCAGTTAGTTCCATCATTTTGTTAAAAAAGATTTTTCTCTATCCGTAGGAGTATAAGGCCACTTAGCAACGTCCATCTGTTTGCTGAAAATAGGAATTCGTGGTAAATTTCTAGTTCATCTCAAAATTTATATTCCTCCCTTATCAGGAGCAAGTAGGTTTAACATAGCTTTAAGCAAAATATCTTTACACATAGATAATTAATAGACATAAGTACAACAATGAAGACTCCAAGGACAAAGTTTCAAAGTATTGAAAGTGCCAGAAGAATACCTATCTATACAGAGCAAGGCGAAATAAAGGTTCAAGGTTGCTTTCTGGGATGGAGCCCTAAATAATATTTCCAGAAATTATCGCGGGCGATAACATGCAAAAGTAATTTTCTGGTTGAATTCGTTTAGTAAAGGGCTACTAACAGGAACAACATGTTTCATCACCTCCTAAAAAGTTCTAGTTATTTGGTAGTTAAGTAGTGCCTATCCGGACGGTGTGAAACAGGCTCTTATCATCTCTTCGTCTTCAACGATTGCATCAGCAACAATGAAGTTGTAGATTAAATAAAAATAAATATATAAAGTGAATTTAATTACATTCTGTTATATCCGCGGGCATGCCATTACATAATATTATATTCGATACATAATTAGAGATCATATTATACAGTTATAATAATTCTATTTCTTTTTATCATACCCGCTGCCACCCCACAGCGGGTTATAATTATTGGTCCTCAAGTTAACATCATATTGATCCTCCCTTAGGGGGTAGTCGTATTGGTCCTTTCGGGTCGGATAGTCGTCTTGATCTTTCTTTACTGAATAATCGGACTTGTCCTTTTCAGCTGGATAGTCGTTTTGATCCTTTTTGGCCGGATAACATTTAGGATCCAACCATTTCTTAAGATCTATCCCTGGTATCTGCTTGCAAGGAATTATTTTGTTCCTAGAATAAAAAAAGTCAATGATTACATTTGATACAGGTTTCTGGGTCATGGCTCCGAGACCAGAGAAGTATTTTGCTTAATTGGCTCTTGTGCATAATAAGTCGATGCCTTTGTTGAGAAATACGGAAGCCTACTTAACATTTCGATTGATAGCAGAAATGAATTGAAAATATAGAGTTATTTTCAGAAAGTTTCTCACAACAAGTTTTTGTTAAGCTTGTAGCTGCCAGGACGAACATAAAGTAACAATTTTTAAGTCATAAGAAAGTCATAAGACATTTTTTTTTTTTTTGAAGAAATGTAGTGAAACAAAAATGTATTGTTGCATCCTAGGTGTAATCTGATTGGGTATAACTAGGAATTGATGAAAAAAGTGCTGTCTTGGAAAACTATTAGGTACCACTTACTTCTCGCCGATATTAAGCAGAGCCTTAGGTTGTATCTCTTCAACTCCATCTCCGTTGTCACACAGCAGTCGAGCCACACTGGTACTCCTTACTTCGTTCAATTGCGCTGTAGGAGTAGCGTTTTTATGGATAACTTATCATGGTGTATCATTTTATGGAGTTTCTTGCCGATTTGCCATACGAAACTACCGTTTGAAAGGGGCAAACATAGAATCAATTATATTTTCTTGTAAATATTGACATTGAAAAGTGTCCTTTATGTGTTCAATTGAAATGATTTAACTTTAACTTTGTTTGACCGTTTATTCGTGTATAGGTACCTAAGCCGATTAGTAGGTAGATGCCGAGCTCAGACAATCCAAAAGATTGCATGAATGTTTTGAATGTATTTCGCTGAGTACTTACGCAGAGTCAATGCAGTATGCGAGTATCCATTCTCAAAGAAAAACCGGTCAGACCTCCTCCAGTTGACCAGGTTCTCCACCATGATGCAGAACAGCGTCGGTCCCACCCAGGCGTCGTGCAGCAGTCTCTCGCTATAGATGGCTACCATCAGCTCCATGTCGTCAACCTCGTCGTCGTATATGCGACGGAGTTGTTCCACTTTCTAGAGTACAAGAAAACTTTTCATTGTATTCGGTAATTATTTTTGGAGTCACTCGAGAGAGATTAGCCGATTGATCGACTAGCTATTTTATGACTGATCTTTTTTTTTGTGCCTCGTACAAGCTACACATGCATATTAGCTCATACAATGGTGAAAAGATTATGTCGTCTGACGATGAACTTGACAATGGGAAAGAGTTAATGTGGGTCACGGTAGCAGCAGTGCCATAAAAATCATAGTGGCAAAAAAAAAAAACATCTTCATCAATCATCTTACATCAGGGTATATGGTGTCCTCGAAGTCCTTAAACTTGTGAGCCACAGGCATGCCGCAAATCTTCCTGTACTCGTTGTATGGTGGCAGCCCCTGGTCACGTCCTCTCATGATGTCAATAGCACTGAGATCCGAGGCTGATTGTAGCTCTCCTAGGACACGTTCCGCTATCTGTATAGTAAAACATGGTATTATCATCTCCTTATTCTACTTCGTGTCGCTGGCACGACAGTTATAAAAAATTTTGTTGGTTGATTCATACTTATTAGTTACTGTACAGACCTTTTATTACATTTTTGCATGATTACGACATTTTTATTGTAAACTAGCTGCGCCCCGCGGTTTCACCCGCGTAAATGTCGATCCCGTGAGAATATCGGGATTAAAAAGTAGCCTATTTGTTAATCCAGGGTGTCAGCTACCTCCATACAAAATTTTATCAAAATTGGTCCAGCCGTTTGAGCGTGAACAAGTAACAAACATATAAACACACACACTCACAAACTTTCGCCTTTCTAATATTAGTGTGATGATTTGTAATTCATTCGTATATGGTAGTATTATAATTTCCTATAAGGTTTTTTTACAATAATTTTGTAATTACATTTGTTTTGTGTATAGAGATATGGCGGTAGAACATGAAGTACTTTATTATAAACAACTTCTGTACCTACGAATTACAGATAAGTATCCATGTTTGCAAAGTAATTAAATGGTTTGATTGTTTGAATAAAGCTCGAAATTATAATGTTTACTCACATCAGGTTCAATAGTGTAATCAAACTTAGCGGCTCTTTGCCTGAAGGCTCCTTGCGTGAGGTCAGCCTCAGTGTTGTTCACCTCGAGGATACCGCTCCTGAACTCATCGTCCACAGTGGTGCGAGTGCCGAGGTATTTACCCTTTCCGCTGTAGAGGCTGGAAGAATAACACAGGCATTTGAAGGCGTGCAACAGGTTCACGCTAGGAATGGCTTTGTTGGTAATGTCCATATTCCATGTGCAAACATCTTCGTGTGCATGCACGCGCCGTCGGCAGCCACTGACGCGTCGGGTAGCGGGATCGCCCGAAAGGGTTACCGCTGCCCGGAACATAAAGGGCTAAGGAAGGAACACGGGTGGGTTTTAGTCAGTAAGAGTCTGACACTCCCTTCCGCTCCACCCAGAGCGGGAGGAGTCATTTGATGATTTCCCATCCAAATTAAAAAACCACCGACGCGTTGACGGTTGCAGTTGCATTTGTCGTCGACTCGTGTCACTTGGTGCGTATGCACACTTAGATCTTGACAGTGAAAATCTCGATGATAAAATACAAGCATTACTTAAAAACATAAAGTAGTGGGTTCCTTGTGATAATTTTATAATACCGTAATTTTTCCATAACCACAAACTTTCTACCGCCAAGAAGTAACAATCGCTGTGGCCGTTTAAACAACAAATTAATGAAATTTTTCAACTTTCAGCAATGAATACCATCAGCGTTAGTATTGATGGCATGGCAACTTTCCGGTAGTTGGGCCATTGACCCTCTTTGCTAACCAATAAATGTAAGATGTGATCATAAAGATGTGGCTTACTCGGTCCTTCCATCTTGGAAGGTGTGGAACCACCGCGTGCCCACCAGGTACTCGTGGTAGACTCCCGGTTTGTACCGCTCGTCAAAGTCGTTGACGTAGCCATTGGTGTCGTATATCACACCTGTCTCCAGAGCATTCTTTGGACCTGGATTACAGAAATTAAGCATTATGTATTATTCACACCATTATAGCTATTGGGAGTAACAGTCTAGCTGTTACTCCCAATAGCTGACAACTCTTACCTACAAAACAAGCATATATATAGCTGCAAATATTGACTAGGTATATATTTTGGTAGCCCTTACCTAAGATCTCTACCATCAGTTCATAATACAGCATGTACTGCCACTGCGCTATATTGATCTGACGAGCAGTCTCGAACAGCTTCTGATCGTCCCAGCAGGGGTTGAGCTCAGACAGCTTGCGAGCCAGTCGGTTGTGCTCCCGGTAGAAAAACAACGCGGTTAGGGAGATACCTGACAGCACGTTCCCATCGTAGAAGTCACCTGGATGAGAAGAAAGACCAGTAAGACAATGTGAAAATGCAATGGTATCAGAATTTGTCTGAGTGAAAGTTAGAGGCTTATCGACAGTCCTGCTGCAGGATTCTAAGAAGGGGCAATTTTAATATTGGTTCACGCAAATAATACAGTGTGGCAGGGACGCACAATCTGTTACCATGGATTTTGACCGTCTAGGTATTGCAATTTTTAAGAAAAAAATTAGGTAGAAATCATGTTTTTTTCTCTCTATTCTTACTTACCAAACTCATAGCAGGCGTTCTCAATAGGCCTCCTGTTGTTGACGCAAATCGGTGAGGTGCCCGGGGGTCGCTCTACGCCATCTTTGTTATCAGACTTCAGCAGACCTCCCTGGTACGTCCTGATCTGTCTCTCCCGGATGTCGGAGTAGCCGTACACTATTGACAGATCTTGTAGCGGAGTTGGTAGGTTGTACTGTGAAAGAAATATGTATAAAATAGACTCAATATCATAATGGGTGTACCACCTATAATCCAATATTTGTATAAATTCACGCCATCAGTTGGCGCCACTTTGACAAGAGGTCTTTCATTTCGACAATTTTATTAATACCTATATGTATAATATATGAAGACGTTTCATTCATTCGTTCGTCATTCAGTCACGACTAAAAAAAATATAGACGAATTGACATTTTTGACAGTTGCCCGGACCTGATGTCTCAGTGCCAGTGGCTTAACTATACCGTTTGGGGCCCGTGGCAAATTCAAGGGATGAGGCCCTCCCTCAATGTAAAGAAGCTCAACCAACATCATAGTTTTTTTTTTTACTAGCACTTCTCCCGCGACTTCCTCCGCGTAGATTTCATATTTCCCCTACAACATTTAAAACCTGACTGCTTTGTTGGTCTAATGGTCGCAAGCGCTCTGCTAAGAATGAGACCCTGTCCAAAAAATTAGACAAACAGTGGGAAAAAGGTACAAAATGTTCGAAACCTGAATGATGTCCTTTGTTGCACATTTTCAAAAAAAGTTTGCATTTATAAACTTATGTTAGGATCCTCCTGTGCTCATGGCCCTCTCGGGCCGGGGTCCCCCTCTGGATGGGGCCCATGAGTGCCCATGACATTTCAGAAAACCGTCATTAGATATAAGGCTGTAAATGTAACTCATCGAAAACTGACTGTTAGATTATGTTCACTGGATAATAAGTTATGCTTACAACTGCAAGTTAAAGTGGTTGTATTGTAAAGGTGAATTACATTCCGACTTCAATAAATTGCTTGCCTTACAAGACCTAAGTAAGAAGTATAGGTAATAGGCCTTACTCTTTCAGCTGGCAGTGTGTTAGGTATGCACCCCATCTCCTGGTAAGTTGAGAACCTGGTGAGGTTCATGCACCTGATGCCAGTTCGCCGAAGATAGGGATCGTCCTGTGGCACGGGAATGGGGATGCAAAGAGGATTGACGCGGTTCGGTGTGTTGCCGAGACAGCAGTCGCTGGCGATCGCGTAGCGAACTAAACAAGAAAAACAAATGCTATCAAGCAGTCGAACTATTGTATTGGGACCTATAGGCCCAGAACGAACGCGAAACGTAACGTAAGCGAGCTCACACACGGCATACTTTTTTTAGGTCCTACAATCGGTCAGATTTTTTCGCCCTTTGTTATTTAGGCCAACTTTTTGTAGGACGTGTGCGTTGCACTATTGCCATCAATACGTTCCATTTTTTCTCCTACAAAAAACGGTCACCGATTATCGGACGTGGTCGGGCAGCCAAAATGGAACGATTTTAAAATTGATTGCACTTGTTTAGCATATTAAAATAATTGATTGTTGTTGCATCATGTTTAGATATCGATACCCATCACGTCTGCAGGTTTCGCTAGCTAATTAAACAACAATAAATTATTTTAATTTTTTTTTGGGGTCATCGACCGCATTCAGTGTAGTCACTTGAAGTATCAGTTTAAGAAATCAGTTTTTTTTAATGTAAACTTCACAGACGTGATTTGTAACAATATCTAAACACGATAAAACAACTCATTCTTGAATTTTTATTTTATTGTGTTTAAACGATACACATCACGTCTGCGGAGTTGCGCTAGCTAATTTAATTTCAGGAGAAAATTAAACTAGCTAGCGCAACTCTATATGTATAAAAACTTAAAACAAAATGCTTTAGGATAGATGTATTTTAGATTTAAAGATCGTTCAACCTTACATTTAGAGATTTTTTTGGCATTTGTAGATTAGAGTAGGCTCAAAGTTGTTGTTTTTATTTTGTTTTATTTTATTTAGGGAACTTAATACATAATATTATTTTTAATGTTATTATAAGTACTAGTTTTTTACGTTTTTCATAGTTTTAAATCGTAAATACTTAAGTTAACTTTAAGACCACGCTGTCGCATTAGGTATACACCTGTAATGATAGTTGTATGGGAGATTTTGATAAATAAATAAATAAATTTACGACGCGCGTTCGAGCTGGGTCCTCTGATGCTGATTGAATGTTTGCAAACTTACGTAAAACAGTCAAGTCAGCTACATCGACGGTGGAGAAGACAAAGAAGTGTGTTGCCAGTGTGTTGAACTGGTGGTCTTCTGGGTAGCCATCACTCAGGATCTTGGTGCGCAGCAGTCGAGCTGATGGTAGCTCGGAGCCGTTCATGGCTGGTCGCAAGTTGTTGCCTGAAATATACAGTGGAAGTTCAAACTATTTGCTTGTCGCAAATTATCGGCAACAAGCCGCATGCCCGAGCCCCAATGGGATTTCTGCTACTATAATACATTTTTAGTCACTTTCGCTGTAGAAAAAAATATTAGATAAGAAGGTCCAATATTAGGTTCTTATAAAATAAATAGTTTTTCACGGAAATTTTATTCTGTTACTGTGTAATTTTAGATACTACATTTTATTTGGCAACAAATCTCTATACATATTTATTGATAACATCAGCTACAAATAAAAACTTTGAGTACTGCGTTTCTGACAGTCTTCTACCTTACCGAGTCCAAACTTAGCGGGTCTCATCCTCAGAAGGGGAGTGGGGGAGCCACCGCGGGAGGGGTACTTCGGGTTGACGCACGTGCCGTCGATGCGCCGACCCTCGTGCTTCTTGCACGGCTCCACCTTCACCGTGCATTGTCTGGTGGATACCATACATACGTGGGTTACTGACATTGTGGCGTCATAGCAATGCTGATCTATTGTAAGGCCAATCTAAGACAGGCCTTTTACTGGACTCATAAAACTGAACAGATTTGACTAAATATGTATGAACGTGGAAGACTGACTAACTGACTACATAATATCTGCCAATTTGTATGAAACCGCTGCGCGCTGGTCTTTTTTTTCGCGATATCAGGTTAGGTTCTCATCACTTAGCTGCATCCGGTTAGACTGGAAGCCGCATGCGGTTAGGTTCTCAAACCTAAACTCATTATCTGCCTAGCCTTTTCCCAATTATGTTAGGGTCGGCTTCCAGTCTAACCGGTTGCAGCTGAATATCAGTAGTATATTTCACATGGAACGTTTGCCTATCTGACCTCCACAACCCAGTTACTGGGTAATTATTATTATTACTTATTTATATCTTTCAGGCGAAGCAGGCCCATACATAAATACCTTAACTTAAACATACATATTTACACGCTAGCCCTAGGTAAGACTGGTTGTAAGACTTCTGACGACCCGTAACGACTGTCAAAGATTCACGAAAGACATCCGGGACCAAAGACTTAACGTGCTTTCCGAGGCACGGAGGGGTCTTGGTATGTAAAGATGGTCACCCATCCACGGAGCAACCGCGGCAAGCGTAGCTTAATCGGATCGATCGACCCGTGCGGCTGTTATTTCCTAGCCACAAGCCCCTTAGGTTCTACTTAGCTGCATGAATCATAATTATGCTCTTTAATTATTATCGCTAGAGCATGCCTAAGTAACAAACTATTGAGACAGACAAACTATCTTAGTTAGAGCAACCAAAGCTTTAGTACTGGTTACTAGGGCAGAATAGATAATTTGGTAAACTACGGTTGTTGAATAAGTAACAGTTACTGATAAAATCCACTGACAATATTATATTGTTTTCAAGGCATGCTGTTGTTAAAAAAGTTGTTACACCGACAACTTACTACGTGGCAATAAAAACATTGCTTTACAGACTATTCTGTATGCCTGGCTGCCCCCTGTGTGCAGAAATAAAAATTTCATATTTTCAAGTGCATTTATCAAGCGTTCAACGTGTTTCACTTGTTAACTGATTTAAACGTAACCAACAACAACGCACGCGCGCGCGCGCGTTAACATTTGCTTGAGTGAGACTGAATTTCAGAGAAAATAGCCTTGAATTGGAACTTAAACTTCTCAAATACCTTGGATTGTTTTATAGTTTCTATTTACAAAGTGGTGGTAGCCTAACGGTCTGGCGATCGCGTCTATGTCCTTTCTAATTAAGTCAGTTTGACTATTTTTGTAGTTAGTTCTTGAAGGTACAGTAAGCCGGACGTAGTAACAAATCCAGTATAAGCTAGCCTCGTATTCTTCTGAAATTCCGTACTACGCTACTCCAGGGCCCTATTTCTCAAAACTTATTAGACTAATAATACTTATGAGTCCATGAACGAATATTTTTTAAAAGTTTACTAGTGTGCGTTTCTCGAAGCTACGGTAGTAAAATATTAGTTACTAGTTGCCAACTAATAAATATTAGCTAAAATTACTGCTCAAGGTCACAGTGCTACCGTAGACGTGCGCGCGTGCGTGAGCTGTACAAGCATAATATTAGGTCCTTACCTCAGAACAATGACTAAGTCCTTACCTATATGAAATTGCCAATTTTTGATACTGGCTATTGTGAAGATCGATATATTTCATTCTATTTAGAATTCCAAATTCAAATTAATTTTATAATACAGCATGACATTTCGTTTTTCAAAATCAGTTGTTGTTTTACCACCGTTCGATTTTGTCAAATGTCAAATAACGCTGTTTCTGTGACCAATCAATGTGTGTGTGTGTTTTTGTGAAAAATCGAAAATACGCGCTTTTTTCGAATATGAGTTCCGTCGTGGCAGCAACGCAGCACAGACAGCACGCACTATTAAAGACGCAAATGGACATGGTACGGCACGTGAGCACACGGCTCGTTTTATTGGTTTATTCTCTTCCGTTCTAGAAATTTTCAGCCCCATTGCCGACCGGAGATGAAAGCCGATAACGATGAATTAAAAGCCACAGTGGAAGCAGATTCATCTCAAACTTGCAGCAGCCTTCAACGTAAGTGATAAATCCATACTTATTCATTTACTTCAAGTTGGAAAGATAAAAAAGCTCGGAAAGTGGGTACCGTATAGACTCTCTGAACAATGACAGCAAAATCGCGTCGATGTCCCGTACAATACAACCGACCATCTCAAAACTATAGGAGTTACGACTGGAAACTCTACGTAACCCACCTTACTCACCAGACCTTGCTCCAAGTGATTTCCATTTTTATTTGGATAACTTTTTACAGGGGAAAAATTTCAAATCCAACGAGACGATAAAAAACGCCTCTAAAGAGTAAATCGATTCCCATCCCCAGGATTTTTATATTTATGTCTGTAATTTATATCGTGTACATAATAAAGAGTATTCTATTCTATTCTATTTTTATAGCAGAGCCATCCACGAACTTCCACTAAAATGGCAAAAGCAATTAAATATATAATTTTCGATTAAAAAAAAACCTTTTTCTATATAAAACGGCAATTTCATAGGTAAGGACCCAATATAATTCGGGGTGATCCATCACACAGGCTATCCCAGCATGGACGCTAGTCTCTCACAAAGGATCAAATTTATTTTCTGCATAGTTGTAAAAAAAATATATAATTCTTGTCTTATGTTTATAACTATGTGAACCTTTGTAAAGAGAGAAAAAAAATGTAAAGACATATAATATAGTTGGAGGAGTTCACAGGAACACAACTTACGGGCAATATGACAAAAATACTATTTTTCTTACCCGGTCAAATTCAAGCTTTGCAACTGCTTTCCCCGGTCATCCTTTATCGGTTTACCGAAATAAGCATCGTAGATCACTTGGGACACCACAAAATGAGCCAAAAGGAGATAAAACGCGAATTTAACGATCATCGCGGCCGCGGGCGCGATTTCTATAAATACCTCGCTCGGAAACTTGCACTTATTTATGCTGTTCGGTAATTACTTAGTATTAATTTGTGCTAATTGTTTATTACTTGGTTTTGTTTGATCGATTGCAGTTTTAGATTAGCTGATTTTGGTATTAAATGATTACGATTTTTCCGATCTGAACCCGTTTTGCGTTGCTTATTATTACTAGGTACGTGTATGATTATCTTAATGCCTTCATTTTAATGTTGAGAAGCAAAACATTAATGATTTTTTAATGTAACATCTTGCCTGCCATGCGTGTATCTAGATACTCTTGCTTTGGTCGAATACATATTTATTATTATTAGCTCGTGATGTCCCACTGCAGGGCAAAGGCCTCCCTATTCTCTCTCTTTCCACTTTTCTCTCACGAATATATTAACATAGAAGATTTTTTTAAAGGATTCTTTGTGATATCATACTAATTTTTAATTCTAGAAAATCATCCTGTGAGTATGTCTTGAAGTAGGTATCCAATATTTTTAAGAGGTAGGTATACCCACGAAACTATGATTCATGTTTTCGTTGTTTATATGGTTGTTGATCGTAAATTCCAAGATTCAATTGCTAGAATTAAATCTTGGAACTTACGATCAACAGCCACTTTAATTACCACTACACCATTTCAAGTTTGAGCTGCAACGATGTATCTAAAGACCATCCAAGCGAAAAGAATTAAATACATCGCATGTGTACACACACAGGTAGGTATCCTCAGTAATCAATAATCACGGTCTTCCGTTTTCCAGTGGAATTAAAATCTCATTACATCAGCTGAACCGATATGTAGCTGAATAATGTGATTATAATAAATTATGCATAATATCTCTTTTACCGCACCACTGACAGACACTTCCATTTACAAGTTTCTACACAATACCTCGTGGTTGTGGTGTTCACTTAAATAATGGTCATCAATCATCACAAGTCCACGTCGCACGGACGTAAGAGTATCGCGACGGGATTCTATCGTGCACTGGATTTTAAACTCTCGGTGTTGAGCTGAGCGTTCAGAATCCAACAGAGCGCAACCCAGCACGTTAAAAAAACACAATGTTGTGCGCGAAAACAAATCGCCGTGGGTAAAACACGTCTGTGCGTACCTGGGCTTACACACAACATAATCTTCAATACCTAACCAAATCAGGCAAGGGTGGCAGTTTATTGGATGTCATTTTTTAATTCCAATAAATAAATAGGGGTCAAGCTTTCGCAAAACATCATTTGCCAACCCTTTTCCTATAATAATAATAAGATAACCCTACAGGATAAAATACTTAAATAAAGTAGCTTACCTAATAGATATTGCCGTTCCCAACACTCGTAACATTCAGAAGACAATATCTGAAAAAATTAGTAAATACGCAGAACTCAAAGATGAAGTAACCAGAATATGGCGCCAACAAAAAGTTTTCGTGGTACTCTCCATAATAGGCGTCATCCCAAATCACATTTTCCATAGCCTTAAATTACTAAACCTAAAAGAAACCCTGTATATCACCCTACAAAAAGCTGCAATTTTAAATACATGTCGCTTTGTCAGAAAGTTCATGCAAATAGATGAAAACGAAATAGGTCCTCATCACAACACATCTTTAACATAACACTCCACAAGCTGCATTTACTTGGCTTCGGCCCGTAAATGTTGCGAAAACCAGGCAAAGAGCTGAGAAGAGAAAACACTCTAAAATAAATATTTATTTGCTTAAAACACGATCTAAAAAGGTGTTACAATACAAAATGTGGTCATACATGTTTTGCTTATAATTAAAGCATGCAAAATTGTGCTGTCAACGTTAGTGTTCTAAAAACTCCTTAATACTAAAAAAAATATTTTCATTTAACCAGTTATACAATTTAATTTTAAATAGTCTACAATTCAATAGTTTTAATGACTTTGGTAAATTATTAAATATACGTACACACATAGCTACATAATTTTTATTATATTTTGCATTCCTAGGCAGCTCGTCTAGTACAAGTGTGTATTGGTCACGCCGACTTCGTGAACATACCTCTTCTGCTGTTTTAAACAATTCTTTGTGTTTCTTTACAAACATACACACCTCATATATATATAGGTATATATATATCTTTATCTTTTCATTCAATTATAACACCTTCACTTCAACACCACTAGGGACCTTATTTATATTGGCAGTACGTTACATTAATCACTAGTAGTATACAGTGTGTCCCTGGATAAAGTGCAACCCCGAAAGGGGGTGAAACTAGATCAAAATTATCGACAAAAAATTTAACAAAATAATTTTATGTTTTCTTGATGAATCAAGATTTCTATTAGGTACTTAATAATACTCTATGTTAAAAAAAAATGATTTCTTAGTAGCGGGTCTATTTTGAATGATGATGTATGATTATTAAAACGGTAGTCGTTTTTATAATTATTCATCGTGACTCGCAGAATCGGTGATCACATTGCTTATGATATTTGTCTACGATTTTAAAGCTCAAACTCAAAGCATTTATTTCAATTAAACCCTCTACAGGCACTTTTGAATTGTCAAGAAGTCGGTCAGTCAAAAATAAAATGAAGCTAGTTGCCCATTCCAAAGCGTAGGTACCTATGGAGAAGAACGGGCAAGTAACTCCATGGACACTCTTTTAAATTATATTTTTACAAAAATATTAGTTACATCATTAATGTTGAATTTATAATAATATGTGAGAACGATGTAAAAAAGACGTATGCGTTAAAAGCGTCCAGAGTACAGCAAATAGTAAATAATAAAAAAAAACAACAATCCAAAAATAAAATAATTAAAAATAAAAATAAGCCGAGGCAGCTGAGTGATGACCAGCCCCAACTGACGGCGCCCGTTCACGAACATGACGCATAGATCAGCACCATTCAGCTTAACCATTTTGAAGGGAGCTAAATGATCCAACACACACGCCACCGTCAGCGAGACAATTGTGTGAGCATGACATACTATCAGCTGCCAGGGCATGTTCAAGTCAAAGGTTACGACTACTATAATTTTTTTTTTGGCCTGAATGAAAAATATACTTAATATAAAAGTTCCTTTAATGAAACATAAGGTCACTGGAATCCAGTCTTCCTGGAATAAAATCGATCGTGACGTGACTTTGTTTTGCACTTACTAAATTAATGGACGCAATGGTTTAGCTAATCAATAATAAAAACCCAGTGTAGAAAAAAAACATGTTTTATATATGTACATTGATTTAATCTTCATCTTGACATTTTCCATTGATACCTCTTTCATTATTCGGACAATGATCCCCCGAAAAGCCGCCTGAACTTGCTTGTCTAGGTGGCTCTCCTAGTAGGTTAAACTGTGCTTCGTCGAATTCTATTCCTTCTACCTGTTCTACCCACACTTGTACTTTTCCACTTTGAAGTGGTTTTCCAGGATTCCCATCAGTAGCTTCTGGAAGTTGAAATCCTTCACCATTTTTCTCTAGTTCCGTCACCTGCACGTTGTCGACCGTTACTTTGTAACCGCCGGGGTACACGACATAGTAAGAATAAGAATGCGTTAGATCGAACACTACAACACAAACTAACACTATAGTCAAGTATCTCATGTTGTCTGCTTCCTGTGTCACTATGAGATATTTGACGATAAATGCCGCATTTTATACTTTTTACCGATGGAACGGAAACGTACAAGGTTTCTTTAAGAAACTAGTTTTTGAATGTCGCTTCTTTGTATTTTTGAATAGGTATGTTGAATTTAAATTAGTTGTGCCTTGTTTGGGATGTTAATTCCGGTAAGGTTAGTTTTGCAGACGGCCGCATCATCACACGCAGAACCGGTATGTACCAGCATTGTTAACGAGTGTCAGAAGTTCACGACCACAACAACAAAATGAACCTAAGCAGTGTCCAAACAACTGCATCAGTCTTTAAAAACGCTGGATGTAGCTCTCTCCACCTACTAAACCCTGCAGAAAGCTGCCATCCTGAACACTTGCAGAATTGTCCGGAAATTCCTGCAGAACGACAACGTTGCACAAATAGCACATCCACAAACATCATTCACCACCGCAGCACATAGTCAAAACATTATACCGCCACGCCATATATCATCAACTATCACTTAGGTTAGTACTCTCAGGGGAAGCACTTGGCTTTGGCCCGTGTTACCCTAAAAAACCGGCTGATCAGTGCCGAGATAGAAAAATGTATACCAGCAAATAATAATAATAAGTGTTTATTTCTCGCCACAAGCCAAAAAAATACAAATAATATTTACAAACAAGAAATAGCTAACGATTTGTTTATATGGTTGTTGATCGTAAATTCCAAGATTCAATTGCTAGAATTAAATCTTGGAACTTACGATCAACAGCCACTTTAATTACCACTAGACCATTTCAAGTTTGAGCTGCAACGATGTATCTAAAGACCATCCAATCGAAAAGAATTAAATACATCGCATGTGTACTTATAACACACACAGGTAGGTATCCTCAGTAATCAATAATCACGGTCTTCCGTTTTCCAGTGGAATTAAAATCTCATTACATCAGCTGAACCGATATGTAGCTGAATAATGTGATTATAATAAATTATGCATAATATCTCTTTTACCGCACCACTGACAGACACTTCCATTTACAGGTTTCTACACAATACCTCGTGGTTGTGGTGTTCACTTAAATAATGGTCATCAATCATCACAAGTCCACGTCGCACGGACGTAAGAGTATCGCGGCGGGATTCTATTGCACTGGATTTTAAACTCTCGGTGTTGAGCCGAGCGTTCAGAATCCAACAGAGCGCAACCCAGCACGTTAAAAAAACACAATGTTGTGCGCGAAAACAAATCGCCGTGGGTAAAACACGTCTGTGCGTACCTGGGCTTACACACAACATAATCTTCAATACCTAACCAAATCAGGCAAGGGTGGCAGTTTATTGGATGTCATGTTTTAATTCTAATGAATAAATAGGGGTCAAGCTTTCGCAAAACATCATTTGCCAACCCTTTTCCTATAATTACGTTACATTAATCACTAGTAGCATACAGTGTGTCCCTGGATAAAGTGCAACCCCGAAAGGGGGTGAAACTAGATCAAAATTATCGAAAAAAAAATTAACAAAATAATTTTATGTTTTCTTGATGAATCAAGATTTCTATTAGGTACTTAATAATACTCTATGTTAAAAAAAAAAAAACGATTTCTTAGTAGCGGGTCTATTTTGAATGATGATGTATGATTATTAAAACGGTAGTCATTTTATAATTACGAGATTCATCGTCACTCGCAGAATCGGTGATCTACATTGATATGATATTTGTCTACGATTTTAAAGGTTACGACTACTATAATTTTTTTTTGGCCTGAATGAAAAATATACTTAATATAAAAGTTCCTTCAATTAAACATAAGGTCACTGGGATCCAGTCTACCTGGAATAAAATCGATTGTGACGTGACTTTGTTTTGCACTTACTAAATTAATGGACGCAATGGTTTAGCTAATCAATAATTTAAAAACCCAGTGTAGAAAAAAAACAAGTTTTATATATGTACATTGATTTAATCTTCATCTTGACATTTTCCATTGATACCTCTTTCATTATTCGGACAATGATCCCCGCAATGCCTGAACTTGTTTGTCTAGGTGGGTCTCCTAGTAGGTTAAACTGTGCCTCGTCGAATTCTATTCCTTCTACCTGTTCTACCCACACTTGTACTTTTCCACTTTTAAGTGGTTTTCCAGGATTCCCATCAGTAGCTTCTGGAAGTTGAAACCCTTCACCATTTTTCTCTAGTTCCGTCACCTGCACGTTGTCGACCGTTGCTTTGTAACCGCCGGGGTACACGACATAGTAAGAATAAGAATGCGTTAGATCGAACACTACAACACAAACTAACACTATAGTCAAGTATCTCATGTTGTCTGCTTCCTGTGTCACTATGAGATATTTGACGATAAATGCCGCATTTTATACTTTTTACCGATGGAACGGAAACGTACAAGGTTTCTTTAAGAAACTAGTTTTTGAATGTCGCTTCTTTGTATTTTTGAATAGGTATGTTGAATTTAAATTAGTTGTGCCTTGTTTGGGATGTTAATTCCGGTAAGGTTAGTTTTACAGACGGCCGCATCATCACACGCAGAACCGGTATGTTTCAGCATTGTTAACGAGTGTCAGGAGTTCACGACCACAACAACAAAATGAACCTAAGCAGTGTCCAAACAACTGCATCAGTCTTTAAAAACGCTGGATGTAGCTCTCTCCACCTACTAAACCCTACAGAAAGCTGCCATCCTGAACACTTGCAGAATTGTCCGGAAATTCCTGCAGAACGACAACGTTGCACAAATAGCACATCCACAAACATCATTCACCACCGCAGCACATAGTCAAAACATTATACCGCCACGCCATATATCATCAACTATCACTTAGGTTAGTACTCTCAGGGGAAGCACTTGGCTTTGGCCCGTGTTACCCTAAAAAACCGGCTGATCAGTGCCGAGATAGAAAAATGTATACCAGCAAATAATAATAATAAGTGTTTATTTCTCGCCACAAGCCAAAAAAATACAAATAATATTTACAAACAAGAAATAGCTAACGATTTGTTTATATGGTTGTTGATCGTAAATTCCAAGATTCAATTGCTAGAATTAAATCTTGGAACTTACGATCAACAGCCACTTTAATTACCACTACACCATTTCAAGTTTGAGCTGCAACGATGTATCTAAAGACCATCCAATCGAAAAGAATTAAATACATCGCATGTGTACTTATAACACACACAGGTAGGTATCCTCAGTAATCAATAATCACGGTCTTCCGTTTTCCAGTGGAATTAAAATCTCATTACATCAGCTGAACCGATATGTAGCTGAATAATGTGATTATAATAAATTATGCATAATATCTCTTTTACCGCACCACTGACAGACACTTCCATTTACAGGTTTCTACACAATACCTCGTGGTTGTGGTGTTCACTTAAATAATGGTCATCAATCATCACAAGTCCACGTCGCACGGACGTAAGAGTATCGCGGCGGGATTCTATTGCACTGGATTTTAAACTCTCGGTGTTGAGCCGAGCGTTCAGAATCCAACAGAGCGCAACCCAGCACGTTAAAAAAACACAATGTTGTGCGCGAAAACAAATCGCCGTGGGTAAAACACGTCTGTGCGTACCTGGGCTTACACACAACATAATCTTCAATACCTAACCAAATCAGGCAAGGGTGGCAGTTTATTGGATGTCATGTTTTAATTCTAATGAATAAATAGGGGTCAAGCTTTCGCAAAACATCATTTGCCAACCCTTTTCCTATAATTACGTTACATTAATCACTAGTAGCATACAGTGTGTCCCTGGATAAAGTGCAACCCCGAAAGGGGGTGAAACTAGATCAAAATTATCGAAAAAAAAATTAACAAAATAATTTTATGTTTTCTTGATGAATCAAGATTTATATTAGGTACTTAATAATACTCCATGTTAAAAAAAAAAAAAAACGATTTCTTAGTAGCGGGTCTATTTTGAATGATGATGTATGATTATTAAAACGGTAGTCATTTTATAAATTATTCATCGTCACTCGCAGAATCGGTGATCTACATTGCTTATGATATTTGTCTACGATTTTAAAGGTTACGACTACTATAATTTTTTTTTGGCCTGAATGAAAAATATACTTAATATAAAAGTTCCTTCAATTAAACATAAGGTCACTGGGATCCAGTCTACCTGGAATAAAATCGATTGTGACGTGACTTTGTTTTGCACTTACTAAATTAATGGACGCAATGGTTTAGCTAATCAATAATTTAAAAACCCAGTGTAGAAAAAAAACAAGCTATATATATGTACATTGATTTAATCTTCATCTTGACATTTTCCATTGATACCTCTTTCATTATTCGGACAATGATCCCCCGCAATGCCTGAACTTGTTTGTCTAGGTGGGTCTCCTAGTAGGTTAAACTGTGCCTCGTCGAATTCTATTCCTTCTACCTGTTCTACCCACACTTGTACTTTTCCACTTTTAAGTGGTTTTCCAGGATTCCCATCAGTAGCTTCTGGAAGTTGAAACCCTTCACCATTTTTCTCTAGTTCCGTCACCTGCACGTTGTCGACCGTTGCTTTGTAACCGCCGGGGTACACGACATAGTAAGAATAAGAATGCGTTAGATCGAACACTACAACACAAACTAACACTATAGTCAAGTATTCATGTTGTCTGCTTCCTGTGTCACTATGAAATATTTGACGATAAATGCCGCATTTTATACGTCTTTATACCGATGGAACGGAAACGTACAAGGTTTCTTTAAGAAACTAGTTTTTGAATGTCGCTTCTTTGTATTTTTGAATGGGTATGTTGAATTTAAATTAGTTGTGCCTTGTTTGGGATGTTAATTCCGGTAAGGTTAGTTTTGCAGACGGCCGCATCATCACACGCAGAACCGGTATGTACCAGCATTGTTAACGAGTGTCAGGAGTTCACGACCACAACAACAAAATGAACCTAAGCAGTGTAAGTTTTTCTAGCAGCTCTGAACTGACTGTCTAGTTGGCCTTGCACAGTTTCTTAGTTAGTTAATACTGCAGGTAAGTAATAATACCATCCTGACAGACAGAACAACACATTATAATAGACCAGACATTACTTTAGGTACTAGATAAAATTAATAAAACTGCGCAAATTATTGATATTGCAGTACCAAACACACATAACTTACAAAACACTATTGCAGAAAAACTGTCAAAATATACAGACTTAAAAATAGAAATAAGTCGAATGTGGCGATTATGTAGCGTTGCTATTATCCCTATAGTACTTTTAACCACGGGTGTCATTCCCAAACAACTGCATCAGTCTTTAAAAACGCTGGATGTAGCTCTCTCCACCTACTAAACCCTACAGAAAGCTGCCATCCTGAACACTTGCAGAATTGTCCGGAAATTCCTGCAGAACGACAACGTTGCACAAATAGCACATCCACAAACATCATCCACCACCGCAGCACATAGTCAAAACATTATATCGCCACGCCATATATCATCAAGTATCACTTAGGTTAGTACTCTCAGGGGAAGCACTTGGCTTTGGCCCGTGTTACCCTAAAAAACCGGCTGATCAGTGCCGAGATAGAAAAATGTATACCAGCAAATAATAATAATAAGTGTTTATTTCTCGCCACAAGCCAAAAAAATACAAATAATATTTACAAACAAGAAATAGCTAACGATTTTTGGTTGTGGATTGCTGGTGCCTGTGGTAGGTAGTACGTAAAAGATCGCCGCACACGCGGCCCGTCATTCATAAATAAATTGCGACGTTGCCGTCCTTCAAGTACGCGTGTACAGAGTGTTTATTTTACGTATCAATTTAACATTTTTAGTGAATATTTTAATATAAAAAAAATATAAAAACATTTTATTTTCGAATGGTAATATTTTTTTTTAGCATGTATGAATGCTATACTATTGCGGGTTAACGGGAACGCCCTCTGTTAGTTAACATACTGTATATTTGATGGCGAGTACGACCTTTATAGATCTGTCTATCAATAGAACGCACACATAAACAGTTATTACATACGGAAATTAGAATTTAATCATCCTTACTAGGTTCAAGTTTTAAACAGATATAAAAACACTAGCTTCAGAAAAATAACTAATAAAAACCATCTGCATGCAAAAACACATACATACATGTGCCAACTTTCATGGTGATCGGTCAAACGGTGTTGGAGTTTATCTATCTATCTAAAATTCATTTGTATATTAATCTTTTGCCCGCGTTTTCAACCTCGTGGAGGTTAAAAAAAATCTATTTAATGTCCGTTAAACGGTGTTGGTGTTTATCAGTCTCATTGCATATACAGGGCGGCAGGGACATCGAAGCGCAACCTGGGGGCCTACACTATAAGTCCGTCAACGAAGATAAGGGCCCGTCCGAAAGTAGTTCGAAACTTTATAAGAGAACCCTACACCATATTAGTTAACTTTTTCGGACAGGAAAAACACACATTAGTTCTTAGTTCGGTCCCCAAATTAATCTTAGATCCATAGGTAATACGGAGTAGGAATCGTCCGTAACTTAGGCTGAAAACTTCTAGTAGTAGACCTCCTGTTACGATTTTTCGTCGGTTAAATTAAAAAAAAAGAATTTGCTGTTTTATACATTTTGACCGCGTTGCTATTGCACGTTTGTAGGAAACAGCAGATAATTTCCGACATCCACGCGGGTGGAGCCGCGGGCGGAAGCTGGCGGAATGTATTTAGGATTGAAATCAAATTAATTTCAATCGATAACAACATTGAGATCCAAAACGTGCAATCAGATGTAGTCGAGTACAGACGCCAGCACATCAAGCTACCCAAAATTGTAAAATTTTCCCAATCAACTTTGAACCTTATGATTTAGCGATAAAGTTGAAAATCTATTAAAGATAGATTGTAGTAGCTTGATGTGCTGCCGTTTGTACATACGCAATGTTGCGTCATCATGAGTAATCATGACCAGTTTGTGGGCTTAAGGAACTTTAATATAAAATAACAATATAATAATAATTTAGTTTATTTAATCTTCTTGTGCACAAGCTTCACCAATCCTCTTTTTACCATTGGGACAATATTCACCTTGTATTCCGTAACTCCCGCCGGGAGGTGGTCCCTCTCGTTGTAGTTTTTCCAAGTCTATCGGTACCAACCATTGTACTCCTTCATCATTCGTTGTCAATGTCGTTTCTTTGCCTGCAGATTTTCCGTCAAAAGCCTTTGGGATTTGAAGTCCTCCAGTATCATCCTCCTCCAGTTCCGTCACCTGCACATGGTCTACCGATACTTTTACACCACCGGGGTATACGAGGACATAGTCAGAATGTGTTATATCCAGCACTAGAACACAAACCAATACAGAAATCAAGTATTTCATGTTGATTGCCGTGTGCCACTGAGACATTTGATAATGAATACAGTATTATATACTTTTCTATCGATACAACGCACACATTCAAGTTATTTTTTTTAATTTTCTTGTTGTGTGTAACTTGGAATGTATGTTTTTTATTGCGGTTCTGGGTTTTGCCTTGTATTCTTTATTATATTTAATATTTATATTTAAATTATAGACGCATCATTTATGATTGTCCAGGTCACAACAACAATAAAAATAGTAATATGTATGTAGGTATCAATATGAATAAAGATTTTGATTTATTTGCCGGTTTGTAAATATTAGGCTGTCAATTTGGAACAGTGCAGTTCAATGCTTGACCTTTCATTGCCCTTTCATTGCTTTTATCAGTTTCTATTTTCTCAAGAGTAAATAAAACAACTTTGTAATATTATTTTAATCGCCACAAACACACTTTTCATCTATTATATAGTCTTTTATGACAATCGTCACCTGCTAATCCATTCATCGATACCTCCTACCATTTATTGCGTACCGTTAGAAAAACTTTGTGGCCCTGTGGGCACTTCCGTTACATTTTTATTTAGTACCCACACTTGTTGTTTTCCCTTATTTATCACTTGCGTATCAGTTATTTCCCCAAATCTTTCGTCTATAGCTGGATAGTCTACAGAGCTCATGTGAAGTTCATCTTGAGGCTGCACCTCTTCATGACTCGGACCTAAAACCACTTCACCGCTTCCTGTCACCTGTTCACCGTGTTCATTCACTTCGATCACTTTCACTTTCTGTATCCACACTTGTACCCCACTGGGGTACAGGTTAAAGTATTGACAGTACGCTAGATCTAACACTAGAACACAAGCTAGTAACACACAGAAGGGTTTCATTTTAACTGTTCTTCCTCAAAGTTTTCGACGAAATGATTTTGGTTAAAAGATGCTGCCATTTATAGTATTTTGATACTTGTATAATAAATTACACGTTGAAAAAAATCAAAGACTGCCTTTGTATTTTGCATTTTGCTTTTTTTATGAATTCAAAATGGTTTCGACTAGGAACCGGTACTCAGGTCGTCTCGCCCGGAGATGTGCAGATGTGCTGAGAGGTTAAACTGAAGGTCACAAGTGTGCTATGATGCAAGTGGCTCTCGTATTTTAGAATAGCTGTTACCCGCGACTTCGTCTACGATCGGTTCAATGGTTTCAAGACATGTAACAACAGACAGATGGACAGAATTACTTTGGCATTTATAATATTATAGTATAGATGCATGTTATCATATTGTACATCTTTAGCTAAAACAATGGTGAAGAAATGTTATTATTTTCGAAAAGTTTCGCTGTTAATCTTTAAATTGTGTTATGCTGGTCTGTGTTGTACCTGGACCCATAACTTTTAATATCCTGGCAAAAAGGGAGTATGTTTTAAAATGGGAATCTAAACTATGAGCAATAAAAAAGCAGCAACAGCTCAATTTGAGCCACTTGAAAATTTTGATACGCTTATTCGTCCATTAAACCGAGTCGGACTCATTGTATCATTCGGTAGACGGATGAACATCATCATTATCATCATTTCTGTCGAAAGACGTCCACCGCTGGACATAGGCCTCCCCCTAGCACCTCCACTTCGACCGATAACATGTGCTTCGACGGATGCACATTAGTTGCGTATTTCGAATTCTTAGAGATAGACAATACAACATCTCGAATTTCTATGATATAGTGTTTATTATACTCAATGCCAAACGGTCGATCACCTTCGCATAACCTAGTCTAGAAAAAAAAAAACAAATTCCACAGATGAACGTGTCATCATCTGCCGAGCCTTTTTCCGACTCTGTTGGGATCTGCTTCCAGTCTATGCTCTATATAGATAGATAGTCTATGTCTATGGATGCAGCTGAATACCAGTATTTTACATGGAGCGACTGCCTATCTGACCTCCATAACCCAGTTACTGGGTAATACGTAACCCTTGGTAAGACCGGTGGCCCAGTGCGAAAGTACTTAAAACGCCTGTCTGGATTCGAACCTACGACCTACAACTCGTCATTCGCGGCCGTTACCACTTGGCAACCACTGCTCTGATGAACATGTGATATAATAAAATACAAGTTTTGCTTTTATTTGTTTGGAATTCTCATCTTCATTATAATCATGCGTAACCTTTTCCCAACTACGACTATGTATGTTGGGGTCCACTTCCAGTCCAGCTGGATGCAGTTGAACACCAATATTGCATTTAAAAATACGAAGTACAAGTTGAAATCATAAAAGTCCTGACTGACTGATATATCAACGCGCAGCCTAAACCGCTGGTCTTACGATACATGAAATTTGGAGGGTATGTTCTTTGTGAAGAGTAGGTATCCACTAAGAAAGGATTTTTCTAAATTCCATCCCTAAGAGGGTGAATGGGAGGAGGGTGGAATTTCATACGGACGATGTCGCGGGCAGAAGCTAGTAAAATATATTAGTAACAGCTATTTTTTATAATTTTTAATGTTGTGAATAATCACTATTTCTTGTCTTTGGGGCACCAGTCGTCCTTCCATTTGTTAAGATCTATACCCGGGATTTTTTCACAAGGCACGGGATAGTTCCTGAAAATGAAAGAAACATGTTAATTTAAAGCTCACAGGGAAATATTTTCTACATTGTAAACTCAATGTGCACTTTTATAATTTCTAACAAGGCGATATTATCGTGGTCGTTTACGTCAACGTCACGGCATCATATTATGGAACGGATACCACAGAGAAGTAAAATGTTTGGAAAAAAAAAATAAAGACGCTTTTCCGTCCACGATGACGTCATAACTGGCACGTATTTCCACTCATTTTATGGCCGTGTTCGTGAACGTCCACGATAGTATCGTCACGTTAGAATTGACAAAAGCATACATTTGGAGACTGTCGGACTGGTTTAAGATCGAACTTAAGTTTGCAATCACTAGAGGTAGGCTCTTAGAAAAGTTAATTTCTACAATTAGGTACAGCCAGCGCAGCCTACAAAAGGCACTGCATAGGATTTTTTTTTAAATATTTTTGCCTGCCTATGTATCCACGATATAATTTTCCATTTTATCGAACCAATACCCTATCTCAGGACCCTCAAGTTTTTCAACGGCTTGATAGATTTACCAGCCAGCATATGTAACAGTAAATAAATGAGATAGGTGAAGGCAATTTATTTAGAAGGCCAGTATCGGTATCTACCGCACGTACGCTATAGTAAATATTTTACGTCCGATGGGCTGTATATTAGTTTCTTGCAAAATGTTTAGAGAAGGTTTCTTTTTACTTATTTAGTTTACTTTCCTCCACGCGTAACGATTTTTGTTATTGAACAAAAATCGCATGGAGGAAAGTTCCAAATCCAATCATATTGATGTTGGGGTACTTTTGTACCTATTCGATTTTTTTTTGTATGAGGAAAATAGGCTGAAACCTTTAATAAAATCTAAAGTTACATTCTTTGTGTCAATTTTTACGGGAAAACGTAAATCAAGAACTTCTTAGGTCTGTCCTGAATCCTTACCAAGGTTCTCTCCTGAAGAACGCGGCCGGTTGTATCTGTTTGACGTCATCACCGCTGTCACACAGAACACGAGCAATACTCGTCTTCCGTACTTCGTTTAGTTGAGCTGAAACAGGATTTGAAAACATGACAGTATGATTAGTATGTGTTAGGTAGGTAACCCATTGGCCACGAGCTGCACGTGTCTTGTGACAGCGATTGCGGAGAAAACAAATGAAAGAAGTTGTTTAGAGCATACCATGAGGCAATGCGTCTTGCGGAGCGACGGACAGAATCAGAGGGGCAATTCCCGTATTTTTAAGAACGTTCGAATTTTAATCTCAATGTCAATCTGTAAAAAATGCCTCATATATTTTTTGGCAAGTTTTTGACGTTGATTGTCGCTGAGATGCGATAGAGACTAGATTTTTAACGTTTTTAATTACGGGACTTCGTCTTCGGGTGAGGCGTGCGCGTGTCGCTTGAAACAATCGGCGTCGTAAGTCGCATCGTTCGAGGCCGTGAACGAGGCTTCGGGTATTGATCGGATCAAAAAATCAAGGTTAAATAGATATGTGATGTGATGAATGTATGACTGAAACCTTTAATAACATAATTTAATTAAATTTTTCTATGTTCGTGAGAAGTTCGCAGCTATTTAATGAGACTTGGTCAATCAGTTACTTGCAAATCGTAGACAAATACAAGAGTGTCATGATTTTTACGACGTCTGAGAATTTTTCTTCTCATTTTTTTTTATTCTCAACATTATCTTATTTTGATGAACTGTGGCTTATAAAAATATTAATATCTAACCTTTACGACCCATTCCTGTTTTGTTAGTATTTTGCACTATCGTGAACGGTTTTGTTTTATATTGTTTGCCACCAAAAAAAAATTCTTATTCTTCTTCAAATACTTACGAATCGTCAAAGCAGCAGGGAAGTCTCCGTGCTCAAAGAAGAACTTGTCGGAACGCCTCCACAGCAGCAGGTTGTGTGTCATGATGCAGTACAGCGTCGGGCTCACGTATGTCCCTGGCAGGAGCTTCTCTATGTAAATTGCCAACATAAGATCTACGTCTTCTACGTCATCGTAAATTCGACGGAGAGTTTCTACTTTCTGGAAGTAACGAGATACATAATAGTTAGTAGATACCTTCAGACAAGCGTAACAAAAGTCTCAAATACGCTCATGTTTGCTGGACTGGATTTTCCTCATAAGATTTCGTAACCAACGGCTTTGACCCGCTATCACGTCTGACCTTTATTTGTTCATCACTCATTCATTTTCGACTGACTAGATATTTTCTGACACACCCGCACAAATTTTGGTTAATTTTATAGTTTTAAGTATAGTAACAAAACGCTAGGCAATTGGCCTGCGAGTTCTGATTTCTCAGCATAATTATGCACTTACATCTTTATCAATAGTATCGTAGAAGTCTTCCCAGTGCTTGACTGGCTTCAGCCCGCAGATCTTTCGGTAGTGGTTGTAGGGCGGTAGTCCAGCGTCGCGGCCTCTCATGATGTCGGTAGCAGGAAGGTCATTGACTAGCTGCACGTCACCAAAGTACCGCTCTGCTAGCTGTCCGAAAGGAAGATTGAGGTTAATAAAGAAAATAAGCTTCTGTTAATATCGTTGGGATTATAGATTCTTTGAATTTTTGATGTCTATGGCGTTTGAATGAACGCCGGCGCTGCTGGTAAACTC
The DNA here is from genome assembly GCA_914767645.1 of Hydraecia micacea. Taxonomy (NCBI): domain Eukaryota; kingdom Metazoa; phylum Arthropoda; class Insecta; order Lepidoptera; family Noctuidae; genus Hydraecia; species Hydraecia micacea. Next base: position 20,895,959 of record OU611776.1, read on the forward strand.
TACTTTTATGTCACTCAGTCAAATAAAAAGAGTGAAAAAAGCACACATGATTAAAATTATCCATACTTTATATATAATAATATTATACATGCAAGAGCTGCTGATGCTGTGTTGTCTGTGTGTATTCTATTCAGGGCTAAGCTTCTATGAAATTTGGCACACAGACCACGTAGATCATGACCTAGTTTAGGACATAGGATACTTTTTATCCCGGTAGTACCTTCTCGAAGGATAATTCCGACCACCACGCGGGCGAAACCGCGGGTAAAAGCTAGTATAACTATAATTACATCGGGAGCCATGACGTAGTCGAACTTATCAGCAGGCTGGATGAGGGATCCCTCGGTGAGGTCAGCCTCAGTGTTGTTGATGGCGAGGATGCCGCTCCGCAACTCGTCATCAGGCGTGGGTCTACTGCCCACGTACCTGCCGTTCCTGTACAGACTGATGGAAACAAGATTATTTACTGTTTTTTTAATGATTCAATTATAAAATACGAGCCGCCCTGCTTCGTACGGTATTTACTATTTGACAAAACATTATGATTTCTTTAATATATAAATTCAATATTATTGAATCTATACATATAATAAAATCGTAGGAAAGTCAAAACTGTATATTGAATATTTTTTTTAAATAATAAGTACTTGGGGTCCGTGGCTAAATAATAACAGCCGCACAGGTCGATCGATCAGGTTAAGCTACGCTTGCCGCGGTTGGTCTGTGGATGGGTGACCATCTTTACATACTGAGACCCCTCCGTGCCTCGGAAAGCACGTTAAGCCGTTGGTCCCGGCTGTCATTTGTGGATGTTTGACAGTCGTTACGGGTAGTCAGAAGCCCGAAAATCTGACAACCAGTCTTACCAAGGGGTATCGTATTACCCAGTAACTGGGTTGTGGAGGTCAGATAGGCAGTCGCTCCATGTAAAATACTGGTATTCAGCTGCATCCGGTTAGACTGGAAGCCAACCCCAACATAGTTGGGAAAAGGCTAGGCAGATGATGAAGTACTTGGGGCGTGATCTACAATCGATTTCGAAGCCAAAAATATAGTTTTTAAAATTTTTGTCTGTTTCTCTGTATGTATGTCCGGGATAAACTCAAAAAGTGCTGCATGGATTTACTTCAAATTTTGCATGAATATTACTAAGAGGTCGGGTCAACATATAGGCTACATATTATCACGCTATCACCTACGGGGGAGGAGCTGTGAATCATTATTTTTCTTACGCATTCTGTGACAGCGTGTAATCTAACGACGCATATTTAAATGTTGTTTTTGAGTAAGCCATGCTATTATCTAGATTTACAGTAAAAAAACTACGCCATTTAAGTAACTTGGGCAGATAAACATAGTTTAATGAATGTTAGTAGTATAAAGAAAATTTTAAAGCAGCGCCATCTATGAGATTTCATAAAAATCAAATCAAGTTATAAATGTTAACAATTTTTGGAAATTAATAATCATGTTGGCGAGGTTAGTAGTTAGTTATTCTTAAAATTCATAGATGGTAATGTGCATTTTCTTTATAAAAGTTGTATCGTATAGTTCGTTTTGACAAATCCAAGGTCCAACAAAACCCTCAAAATCTTGAGCAGAGTTGAAGAAGACAATTAAAAAAAAATACGGTGTTAAGTATTACAAAAAAGTTATGTTCATTGATGATGATCATTTCTTCATCAATTTCATGTTGTTAGTACAAAATAAACATTGACTGTTAATACTTGTGTTCGGTATTTATCTATGTGATGTTTTGTGGAGTCACGAACCCGGTAGCTTTGTGGGAAAAGTATCGCCATCATCTGTCTGAAGATTTTCTACGAGCTTTGAGGGGAGCTACTGGAGACGAAGTCAAAGTAACTGATGAACGCGTGTTAAACACCTGTCTCAGTTCACTTCAAGATGTGGTCATTTCTATCGGCGGCAATCCACTGATCGAATATGGGTTACCAGCTCCCCAATCATCACCGCATCAAGACCATGGAAATCGGGAGTATAACGCAGAGACAAATTACGATCCGGGCGAAATGACCACCATACGAAATGACCATGTTGCTTTGTTCTCTTCAGAGCAAAAACAAATTTATGACACCCTCCTTGAAAGCGTTGGGCAAAACCAGGGTAAAATGTTTTTCTTGGATGCTCCTGGTGGAACAGGAAAAACATTTGTTACCACTGGCATACTTGAAGAAGTCAGGAGGCAAGGCAAAATTGCTATTTCTGTAGCGTCGTCGGGAATCGCTGCCACACTGCTTCCGAGTGGCATGACAGCACATGCCATGATTAAAATTTCCATCGATTTAGAGAGCGCCGAAACGCCTGTTTGTGGTGTGTCACGTAACAGCGATAAGGGAGACGTGCTCAAGGAATGCTCTTTGATCGTATGGGATGAGTATACGATGGCCAATAGGAAGGCAGTTGAGGCCGTGGACAGAACCCTGCAGGACATCCGCAGAAACGAACATTTGATGGGTGGTGTCACAGTTCTGTTCAGTGGCGATGTCTGGCAAACGCTTCCCGTGGTGACGCGGGGATCGAGGGCGGACGAGGTGAATGCTTCGTTGAAACGATCTTCGTTGTGGTCACGAGTTCGAACGCTGCGCTTGAACATTAATATGAGAGCTCGGCTCGGCGGCAATGCACGTGCTCAAGAATTCTCCGATGTCCTTCTAAGTCTTGGCGAAGGGTGTCTACCAGAAGAGAGAGGTGGACAGGTGGTGCTTCCAGAGTCTCTCGGTTGAGTGGTATCCAGCTTAGAAGAACTCATTCGCTGTGTGTACGGGGACATCAGTCGTATACCGCACCAGCAGAATTCTTGGGTGTGTGAGCGGGCCATTTTGATGCCCAAAAATGATCAGGCTGCAGCAAATAACGAATGCATTATCTCGGAATTTGACGGGAATGAAGTGGTCTACACCTCGATAAACACTGTTGTCGAGCAAGATGACGTCACACATTATCCCGTGGAATTTCTGAACTCCCTGTCAGCAAGTGGACTTCCAGCGCATACCATCAAGCTGAAGGTCGGTGTCCCGATTATGCTTCTTCGGAACCTATCTCCTCCGAAGTTGTGTAACGGGACCCGCCTTAAAGTCATCTCGCTCCAGAGACACACCATTGAGGCGGAAATTCTTACGGGTTGCTTCTCACACGGGCAACTGTACGTCGCTTGCTCCCGCGTCACCAGTCCTGACTCTCTTTACATTTTGGCTCCTGGCAGCATAACTACCAACGTAGTTTATAGGGAAGTGTTGTAAGGTATGATACCTTTGTACGTATTTTTACTCTTTTGTGTCCTGGAATGTATTCCTGCATTATTTTCTCTATTTCCTTCAGTCACATCTTATGACTGAACTCAGCAGGATTCCCATATAACTCTCTTCACTTGCTTCGCTTGCAAAAAAACTTATATTTTAATGCTATTTTAAAAGTTGTGTACTTATAATGCTATAGCGACACTGGCAATTTAGGTATTTTTGGTGCTGTAGAGCCTTCACGCAGACGACGTCACGGGCAGCAGGTAGTTATACACATAAAACTTGCAGATTAATCCTCTTAATGATGTCGAAAACCGTATCCAAATTGACTGCGTACTTTAGTAGAACAACCTGGTCATACAGGCAGACACGAAAAGTGACTTAAATTTTTAATATCCATGTATAGATCAGTGACGAATAAATCTAGCCTTTCCACAAGTAATGTATTTGTTATCGAATGTCTGCAAGCCTTACTAAATACTGCAAAATAATGTAGACGTAAGTATACACTTGCCTTTACTCTTGGATAGAAACGGTTTGGTCTGTTTCTGATCTGTTCAAACATGTTCAACTTACTCTGTACGACCTTGTTGGAAGTTGTGGAACCATCGCATGCTGATGATGTACTCTCTGAACACGCCAGGCTCGTAGCGATGGTCGAAGTCGTTCACATAGCCATCTGTCTCGTATATTATGCCTTCTGCTAGAGCATTCTTGCGACCTGGGAAGGCCAAGTTTTTAAAGTAATGTACTAAGATTATTGCCGACAGCTGAGTAAATAGTTGTTCGTTTTTGGCCGGACAATATGAAGAACGGTTTAGGTCCGCTAGCAGAAGAGAATGGAAGGCAGGCAGGCAGGAAGATGATGATGGTCTAGGTGGGTGTTATGATTTCACGATGTGACGTTGGTCCATCTATAAGAAACTAAATACGCGGCGTCTATTACTATAGTCTCCGCAAAGGCAAAAGTTACCTAATATTATATGAGGCCAAGCTAGGACAGTTAAGCTGCTCTGTGTAGTGTTTTGTTAGGAATTTGCAGAAATTTTAAACTGTAGAGCAAAGACAAGCTAGACATAGTATTCGTAGGAATGCCCTACACAATTCAACCAAAATTGAAAGTGGTTCGACATAGTCCCAGATATCAATCCGTCTTGTTATACAAGTTGCCGTTAGAATTTAAAATCATAGCCAGTGCAAATTTATTTAAAAACAAATTAAGGACATATTTATTGAGGAAGGGCTATTATAGTATTGAAGAGTTCATCAGTTGACAAATGACAATAATGTATTTATGCGATATTTTTTTTTTATTCTGTTAATCATTTTCATCTTTTGACTTTATATTTCTTATTAAACGACTATTAATTTTATTATTGTAAATATGAGTTATTGTTATTATTTTTTTATTATTAATATCTTTCTACGCAATGTATTTTGTTAAGAGATAAATGACTTATTATGACTTCTTCTTACCAAGAAATTCCACAACAAGTTCATAGTAAAAGATGTACTGGAACTGAGCTATGTTGATCTGCCTGGCAGTCAAGAACAGCTTCTCGTCATCCCAGCAGGAGTTCATCTTAGCTAAGTGACGAGCTATCCGGTTGTGCTCCCTGAAGAACCACATCACCGTTAAGTAGATCCCTGAGAGTAGGTTGCTTTGGAAGTCGTCACCTGTACAAATTAATTATAGGAACAATGTTTTTTTTTTATAACAGTACCGAGCTCTAGGTCCATCCTGTAGTATAGGGGTCGCAGAAATAACCAAGGTTGCCTGGAAGAGATCGCAGAAAACGATAAGGCCGAAAATCAAAAGTGTATTTTTTGTTATGTATTTTCTGGGGTACAATGAATAAATAAATAGATAATCTAAAATCTAGATAAAAGGATAGATAACCTAATATTAAGCATGCTAATTACTGAATATAGTTAAGAAGACTATAGCCTGATGAAACAGATCGTAAAGTAAGTGTGTTTAATTACACTTTTAAAGTAAGAAGTTGCTGAACTTAGTCACTAGTAGATAGACAGTCAGAATACTGATCGTGCTTTAAATTGCAAATTTTTCAAAAGATCTTGTGACTTTAAGTAGATATAAAAATCAGTCCTGTAAGTATTTGGAATTATTAATTTATCTCCCAAATATTTACATAACACGTACCATAATTATAGCAGTTGGTTTCAGGAGGTCTGTTATTGATGCAAAAGCCGCTGTTTCCCTGCGGCACTTCCCGGTCGCCCTCCATCCGAAATGCCAGTTCTCCGCCTTGGTAAGCCCTGATCATTCTGTTCCTAGCCTCGTTATTCCCATAGACAGTTGAAAGATCCAGCAGGGGAGGTACTACGGAATACTGGGGAGGAAAGATTTGGTGGTGATTTAATTGTACCTTTACTTGATCCAGTAATAGAAATACACGTATATACCCTCATTAGTTATTTAATCGATTTTTATTTAAATTAAAGGTTATCTTGTTCCATTCCAACAGTATTAGGTTGCCTATACAAAAGTTTGTCACATCCATAGTTGCCTAGATTTTAGATGCTAAGTTTTCAGCACCAGCGTGGAGATTGACAGAGAAGCGTTGCGCGCGCCACTTTATTTGACAGACAGGCATGCAGAGAGGCAGGTGTGCGCCAGGCAGCTGCTAAGTGAAAGAGAGGGGAAAATACCAAACTCTTTGTCATCGTCAAATAACAGATGAGGGTATTTCTTGTACCGGATCTCGCACTATAAGTTCTCAGCAAGAGGAAAAGCATTACTTCTCTTCTCTTTTTTGGGGTGTCAAAAAGTGTACAAAGTGGCAGCTTCCCCAAGTTTAACGACGGCGAGATATTGCGATCACAAATCTGATTGTAAGTTGTTGGAGTTACAGTTTGAACCATAAACTATGTTCAGCAGAAGAGGCAGTAAAGGATGATTTAATGGCAAGGCACTTACTCTTTCAGCAGGCAAAGTATTCGGTAGACACCCAAGTTCCTGGTAAGTGATGACCCTGGTGAGGTTGAGGCACCTGATCTGGGCGATGCGCAGGTAAGGGTCGTCACCAGGCACAGGGATGGGGATGCAGATCGGGTTCACTCGGTTAGGTGTGTTGCCTACGCAGCAGTCGCTGACGCGCCCATATCTCACTGTCATAGAATTTAAGAGATTTTACAAGAAGTGATGAAATGTTGGAAGGCAGACTTATCACAGCTAAACATAGAGGAGATCCCGGAAAGATAGAACTGTAATGATAAAATTAACTTTAAAGGTAAAATCTACTTTATTAAAGAAACCTGTGGTGCAGTTTTGGCTCTAAGTTACTGAACAGTTTTAACTTTTATTTATAATTTATATTTATTGTTATGTTTTGTTGTTGTATTTTGAATGGCATAATAAAGCAGAACCCTAATTGCGTAACATACTATCAACCACAATCTGAATCATTTTGAAGGATAATCCATTGCTTCATATGTTCGACGTAAATAACGCAATGAAGGTTGTTGATCTGTCAAAATGAATACCATTGCTACTGTTATTGTGTTACGCAATCGCCCCGCAGGATGTCTCTAACGACATTTGATAGACAGATTAAATTAAGATTCTTACAAATGTAGAAAAGATCCACGTTATCAGCAACCGAAGCCACCATTACGTGGCTAGCTAGTGTGGAGAAGTGATGGCTAGTGAAGGACCCGTCGGCGATCAGGGAGGTGCGGAGGTACCGCGCTGACGGCAGCTCTGACCCATCTCTCGCTGGTCGCAAGGTGTTGCCTGTTTTAAAAGGTTTTTTTAGATACCTAAAGATTTTACAGTATAGGTTTAAACCTTTAGATTGGTCCTCACTTTTTGTACGGTGAGGAGGCCACCGCAATCATAGGAAACCCAATATTTGGTCGAGCGAAAAGTGACCTCACTCTATAATAATTGCGTTTCCTACACATAATATCACAGATACTTTTACTTTTTTCTACACATAATATCATAGATTGCTAGTTTCTGCGACATTGTGTGTGTCAGGGTGTCAGAGACATTGGTTAGAGGTGTCAAAACATAGTAGATACGCAAAAAGGGGACCATTATTTGACGCGGTAAGCCGAATACGATTTAAATCTTTGTCTCGCAGTAGATTGCAAAGGATAGAGTTAAAAGGATCCTTGTTGGCTTCAAAATCTTCACCCGATTCCCGTTCTACTCTAAAATGATAAAGCACCACATACCTGGTCCAAATTGTGGTGGTAGGAGTCTTGGCAGGGGCGTCATGCTGGCTCCGCGGGAGGGGTACTTGGGGTTGCTGCATGTTCCGTCTACGCGTCGACCCTCCTCTTTGCGACATGGCTGTACCGCTATTGTGCACAAGCTGGACAGAAAATACCCTTTATGACATTAGATAATAATATAGTTAGGAAGACAACTTAAATTTTTGAAGCTTCCTCTCTGCACTATCCTACTATTCTGATCTCAATATTTTGATATAATGATCTTGTCAAGTTACCACCCAAATTATTGAGTATTGAGAATTTTAACGAACCAGCTTTAATTCTTGTTGTTTTTGCGGAAAAATTACCATGATTTCGCCAATGTCACGTGCTGTGACGTGTGTAGACTATCCAACGTAGGGAAACTTCTAGTAGGGACTAATGTCTATCAAACAAATCATCACTGAATCTATTTGTGCATTTATTATGATGACGACCTTGAACATTTCAATAAAAAAATGTGTACAGATAAAAAAATATAATTTATCATCAATTATCTATGTTAGATCGTAGAGATTACTATGGATGGGCTTTATTGTGCATTTTTACATCCTGTTACCATCTTGATGCTAATAATTTATAGTTTACCTACTGGCAACCGGTGAGACCGGTGAGACTAGTGAGGTTATGTCATCTTGTGTGACTGCGAAATGCGATGCGGTTGCATCATTGCATAAACAATTTTTTTTATTACATTTTTATCTTAAATATCAGTTTATGACCGATGCGCACTATTTGTTTGCAAAAGCCAGACCTTCATGCTCAAATTGGCCTAGTTTTTAACAAGATAATGTACTCGTACCATCAATATCGCGTTTAAAAGAAACTACTGTTACACACGACTTTGTGGTAAGGTAGTAAGAAACTAACCTTGTCCCATTGACGACGCCCGCCAGGTAATTGCTCCGTTTATCCGTGATAGGTTTCCCAAAGTACGCGTCATACAAAACCGGCGCTTCTTGTGACAACACAGATCCGAATGTCACAAATAATGGTAATAAGGTCTTCCAATCCATGGTGAGATTGTCACACTATAGTGTTAATTTGTGTAACATTTATTTAGAATAAAAAATAAGAGGAAAATACCTCTTCTATATTTTTTGTATCTTTGTACAAGTGAGATCTACGATTATTATTTTTGTATAGAAGTACACAAGTATGTATTGATCATGTTTGAAACACGACTGAAAAGTTCAAGTGCGAAAATTAAAGTATTTATATGATTGGATGAATTAATGTATTCTTCAATTGCCTTGTAGTTTTTAGAGCAAAGTAATTATATTTCTAGCATTGTAATGAGGTTGCTGGCATGATCAGCCACACATATTAAGTAATCGATCGCTGTGATTGATTTAAATCTTACACACTTAAAATTTTCAAATACAATTTTAGGAACAGAACACATAGCACACTATTTTTTTTAACGTTTCATATTTTAAACGATTTTAAACAAAATGAAGGATGATGTTAAGTGTCACTTTTAAAGTTGCTCATCCCTAGTAGTTCGCATTCCACGTGGATAGGTCATGTTTGTGAAAGACCTTCTGGTCATGTAAAGGAATTCCTTTCCTTTTTTCCTTTGGGAATTCCCAGTAGTATTAATAAGGCTTGGCAAACAACAAATATTTTCGTTACCCGCGGGGTAATTGCGTAACACAAAAAATGAAAATCGATCGCAGTCTTTAATTTTGACACTTCAGCCACGTTCATAGCGTTATTTACATTGTTGAGTATATTCATTTTTCAAACTTATGAAGCAATTGATAAGCAATTTCTTTCTATACCTACTCTCTGATTTTGTTTAAAAGTGTGTTATATAATTAGGGTCTTGTGCATGTGCGCTTAGTATCTATAAACGAACCTGCAATAGAGTCGAACGTCCAGTAAAAAAATATATCTGCGTGATGCACATTTTTAGACATGCGTGCAATAAAAATCGTGCATATAACTACAACAACGAAGCTGTTAAAACGCTTAGATTTTAAATGTTTGATTATCAAAATTGCAGTATTATTATCATATACTTACAGGTGCGGCGAATTGTGATTTGAAAAAAAAATATAATTGAAGGTGATAAAGACACTGCTGAATCGAATGCGGGTTGGATCGTTTGGCAGGAGTTGGGGGGTAAAAGAGGTTAAAGCTGGTAGGGGTTGGGTTCCCGATTATAACGCTACCACTCTTATATGGTAATGCATATTTTTCGACAAATTAATTAAAAAAAATCTAACCTTAAAATGGGCGATTGACAACCGAATCTGTCCTAGTATATTGTCCGTGGTGTAAAATTTCGTGCAAAATGAATAAAACGAAACTTAATAAAAAATATCAATGTTTTGTTCTTTTATTTGTTTTTATAACAACCTAGAAATTCAGCTCAGAAGAAAGTTAGTGTACCCCCACTGATCGTATGTGTGTACAAGAGGCAGTGTTACTATTGTTACTCGGAGAACTTAGGATGTAAGAGCAAGAGCGAGCGAAGCGAGCTCGGGACTTGGGGCACCCCGACTCGGACAGGTGAGGTTCGAAGGGGATCTTATATTTATTTTCTTTTTACATCCTTCTTTGACATACTTAATCTTTTTTATTATTTGACATTATATACAGACAATTATTTATAATTTTTCACCTCTTTATTGGTGGTTGTAATAGCAACCATATCACTTGGTTTTAGTAGATTTTTATATTTTATTTATCCTTTTGATAGATTCTTATTTTGTAAATGTGAGGACTTTGTAGGCCTTGTAGACTTTAGATATGTAGACCATTGTATATTTTATCAAGTATCTGGTACTTGTTGACAGGCCTACGCTGTCCTCCCATACCTACTGTAACTTAAAAACATTGTAAAATCCATTTTTTTTTAAAGAGTGACCGTGGAGTTCCTTGCCGGTTCTTCTCCATAGGAAACGACCAATTGGAACCGTGCACCTAGCTTCTGACGTTTCATAAGTGCCCATGTTGGTTTATGTGAAATAAAATATTTTGATTTTGATTTTGATGGCGGGGTCTAGCGAGCGAGCGCAGCGAGCGACCTCATATCCCGCCATCCCCTTCGTGGTTATATTTATTTAAAACATTGAGACCCGACTACGCCTTTTAAGCCACTTTAAAGTGTTTTGAGGTTAGGTTACAATAATTTGTTTCTCTCAAGAACGGTGCGTTGCCTTTTCATGGAAGTGGTGCCAGGGGAGAGAGGGCACCCCCCTCCTACCCTCTGCTCTTGCCACACCATACAAAATTTTTACCCCTCCCCCAAACACTGCCACTTAGACCGGTTCTGTTCCGTTTTTACTTAGTGCTTGTCTGTTTTGGGGGGTTTATGGGCGCAGTATGGTGTAAAAATGCTTAGAAAACGTTGCTCACTCTCTAGTAAGTACGAGTACCTTAGTCGCCTTTTATGACACCCACGGGAAGAAATCGGATGGTGCTATTCTTTAAGTCGCTGCCGCAAACTAATTAATATATTGATGCGTGAATTAATATCTATATTGGCGAGTAAATGCCCACAGAATATTGAAGGTAATAATAAAAAAATCTAAACTAGTTTACCGATATCAATTGTAAAATATGAGACGACATTCAAAATGTAAAAGATGAAAATATCGTGATTCTTCTGTAAATTCAGTCGGTGTCTAGCTGCTTTATAGGGTTGACACACAATTTAAAATTGGGCCATTCACATTTATTTGGTAATGATGAACTTAAAGAACAATGGCGAACGTCCAAACAAATATGTCTATGCCATGCAAATGGTCCTACCTTAGACTCTATGGCGACGTAATAACGGTTGCTTTCGTTTCGTGACTACTTTGTCACATTTTAGCGTTAATTAGTCTACCGTAGATGGTTACCTTACCTCGTCGACTTCTAGTTGATTCCAATATTTAATTATTATTTCATTATTATTCGTTGAAGTTAAATTACTTCCTTACTTGTACTAACTAAAAACAGACTGGAAAATTGTCTTTAATCATCTTAGAACTAACCTCCTAACCAATAGGTATTAAACTTTTAATCCTCTATACGCCACACCAACATACAAACCCACATAATTCAGTTACAATGTTCAACTTCCCCCTACTTTCCAGTCTAGTAACTCTACGTAGGTACTAGTGGAAGCGGGAAACCGTCGCGTCGGTACTTTCCGCCAGGCGTCGGATTTTCCGTCGAGGTGTCGGATCGAGTTATGAGGACATTGAAAGGATTGTTATACCCATCACCAGTAACTTTGTCGGAGTGGGAATATTTTGAATTGGACTGTATTCTTACCTACTTTAGTTTTGAATTTTGCCATTTGTTTTGGGACATGATAATTTTCCCAATGCGGACGAGTTCGACGCCTAAGTTACCAAAAATGAGAGGATTTAGGGTGCGTTAAACCAAAACCCCTAATAAAGATAAACAACACGGAGAGATGGCGCCGCCGTCACGTAAACATTGGCTCCGTGTATATAAATATAAAAAAATAGTATTACCGAGTATTTAACGTTGAACGTGGTGTTAAAGTGTCAATATCGCTTGGAATTAGCTGTCCTATCGTTATCTGGACTCCAACTTTACCCAGAAAAGTGAAAAAGTGTTCTAAAAGTGACGTGTAATTAGTGCTTTAAAAAAAAAACTCGAAAATGATTAAATAGGTAAGTAAATATCATGGGATCTGTATATTGATGAAATTAGAAATAATATTAAAGCTGACGTCTAAACCCAAATAAACCTCTTCCAAATAGTAATAGTCCAAACAAGTCCATGAAAAAACATGTATTATATAGACATATATATAATTTCCTTTATCTCTTCACCTTTCCTGAAAACGATAGACACGTGTATGTACTTAACTTTCGTCTTTGTGACTTTATATCTCGTGTATCAAGTTATCAATGGCGCCATTAGGTAAATGATCACTGAATAGTACTTAATATATGTATTTAATTTAATTGACTGCCTTTGATGTTTGGCACGTGGAGTTACTTTGTGGTTATAGGTAGACATACAGACAGGATAACGACCTACCACGAAAACCGAAGTACCAAAACCGTACGTTACTAATCTTTTAAGCATTGTTGTCTTGAAAATGGGGGTTTGTGGCCCGACTGGTGGATTACGGCCCGCTCCCTCTCACCCAGAGGATGCCTGTGTCCAGCAGTGGGAACACTATAGGCTGATTATGCTTATGCTGTGTCTTGGAAAAAGTTGTGTCATCTCTTAGGCGAAGGACTATCAGGTATCAGCCTCCCCTTAGCTAAGGTAAACGCGGGTGAAGTCGACAGTGACGCAGAAGTCGGCAAATTGTCTAAAAAAATTCCATGTCATTTTCTACTAAATATTTACGGATAATTGTCCGATTTTATGGCAACATATTTTTGGTAACATAAATTGCACAATTAAAAATAACAACACTGAGTTTTATCTGTAATGGTGGCTGAGATGTCTTACTTGCAAAGTGTGTCCCACAACTTTTTCATTTTTTTGCAAGTTTAACAGCTAAATGTCAAACTCAGCACGCAGTTTTGTGTTTTGATTTTCGAACCTTCAGTAGGACCCCTACGGTAAGTGATTGTTTGATGAATTAGTTAAGATAATGTGCTAAGGATGTAGCTTGAACTTTGATTGGAACACTTTTATCATAAAAGTATTTTTTTCGAACGTGACATCTATTGGTACCTAAAAATTCCTACTTGACCCAAAACTCGTAATTTTAAGTGCTATTTTGACGATTACTGGGACGAAATTATTTGCGGTAAGGGCAAGAGGGCGATATGATGAGGTGAAAAAGTGTGGTTAGAAAAGTACTAATAAGGGAGCTACCTAAACAGTTTGACAGAGATAATTATGTATTAAAAAAATTTAGACGTCATTTTTGACGTTCAAAAGTGCCTTTAGTGTACCTATTTGAAATAAATGATTTGACTTTGACTTTGCTACATACAAGAATGTCAAAATTATTGTGAACTTTATTCTCGTCATTATAAGGTTAATGGTTAGGTTAAAGGTTATATATATATTTATACATATATACAAATTCAAGGGAGAGAGATGTTGAGATGACTCTACCTATTTGTTTTGAAAATAACTCTGCAATTTCCGCTTAAATGCATACCGACTGGTGGCCGTCCTGATATCAAGAGGAAGCGCATTCCAAAGAAGAATGGACTGAATATGAAAGGAGGCATGAACAAAGTCAGAAGTATGAGAAGCACAGAGTAGGAGAAGATTATTAGAAGAACGCAGATTCTTAGCGTGAGAAGAACATAGGTATTGGAAGTGAGACACGAGATAAGAAGGAGGAGTGGGAGAGTTGAGAAGGGAGAAAGGCGTGGTCAAAGCGCGCAAACTTCTTCTTTGGTGAATGGCCGTTAGGTTGCTGCTGTCAGAGGTAAAATAACTGAACGGATTGTATATTGTTAGTCGCAAACACACGTAATAGGGTATTATTTCCCTGTCAAATTATTTTCCAAGTTGCTACCGAAAAGCCTTTCCAACCATCACCTTGCCCCACAAACCTGCTAAAACTCTTTCAAAAGAAATACGTTGGATCCTGCAAACAAAAAACGCATGTTTTTCAATTATTCTTTGTCAGAATCGCACGGTTGGTTCCGGACGGGAACGTTTGGGATCGTACAGGAACGTGCTACGCACGGGTTGAATCGGCAACATGACACGTCTGTTACAGTGTGCAATAGAATGATGGCTGTTTACACGGACGGCAGAAGAGATTCATGTGTATAAAAATACGGTATTATTTAGGTCAACGCTTTTTATGATGAATTAAATACGCAAATCAAATCAAATCAAAGCATTTATTTCAATTAAACCATTTACAGGCACTTTTGAATTGTCAAAATTAAATAGTTAGTTAGTCAGAAAGTTGAAGCTAGTTGCCCATTCCAAAACGTAGATCTCTATGGAGAAGAACGGGCAAGAAACTCCATGGACACTCTTTTAAATCAAGATATTACAAAATCCTGGGTACATTATTCTTGATGCTTCTATATGTGAGAACAAAGCTGAACGTAAGCTAGTATAATTTGAAGAAATGTCAAGATCAGTCGCTACTACTACCTATTTGTAAAGAAGAATTATCTAGGAGAACCTTGATCTCGATTTTGGCAATAGCTCCTAATACGTGGAACTCAAAACATAGCTGACAAAAATGTGGGAACCTCTGCTAAGCTTTGGTACCTAATTACTATACCCGTTGACGCAGCGGAACCATCTTTTTTAGGGTTCCGTAGTCAACAAATAACCCTTATAGTTTCGCCATGTCCGTCTGTCTGTCTGTCCGCGGTTTAGCTCAAAAACTATTGGTGCTAGAAAGTTGTAATTTGGAATGAGTATACACGTTAATAACGCCGAAAAAGTGGTAAAATAAAATTTTGAAAAAACAATTATTTAGGGTACCTCCCCTACATGTAAAGTGGGGATGATAATATTTTTTTCGTCCTTCTCATAGTGTGGGATATCGTTGGATAGGTCTTTCAAAAATATTAGGGGTTTGGGAAGACCGTTTTTTGATTAAGTAAACCGTTCGTGACTTATCAAGCTTTCAAGTACCAATTTTCGTTAGTCAAGTGTCCCCCCCCCCCTCTACCAGCTAAATGGTTGCTTTTGGATATGTGAAAAAAATTCACGACTGTAGTATATATAACGAAATTAATAGGAAAACTATCACAGCTAAGTAGGCTTTATAAGTTTACGAGGAATAGTCGACCAACTTAAATTTGCAGTTGCAATGTATGGGAGAACATGATTTTCAACTACAATGTTAAGTTTGTACTTGGGATAAATTCATTACAACTACGAAACCCTTCATTGTGCGTGGTCCGACACGCACTTGGGCGGTTTTTTTTTGTAAATAAGAAGACGTAAAATAATCCCGTAGCAGGAAAATGTTTAGATCCAAATCATAATAGCTGTAAGATGGCCCATTGCTTAGCCATTGCCTCAACAATGAATCGTTCCCTGAACCTATTTTGCGTGCTATCAAGTGGCAAAGGATTCCAATCGATAGTAATACATTTCTTAGAAATGTTATTCGATGTGTAGCTTTGGCAAAGGAAAACGTGGTACAATGAGGCATATCACACGACTTATGGTCATTGTTCACATCATTATGAACGACTTTTTGTATGGGTCCGTCCACCTTGTAGACGAAGAAAAACGTCGTGAATTCCAGGTTCCTTCTAGACGTCTAAGATTAACAGAATCTAGTATCACTTATAGTGTCTGTGCTAACCATAACTATTAAGCACGCATTTTCTACATATAATTTAAATCTTCAACGATGTAATATGAATGTGCATCGCAGTCCGAAGCTTAATAGATAGGGCATTACGAACTAACAATTAAGGGGCTG
Organism: Hydraecia micacea; assembly: GCA_914767645.1. Taxonomy (NCBI): domain Eukaryota; kingdom Metazoa; phylum Arthropoda; class Insecta; order Lepidoptera; family Noctuidae; genus Hydraecia; species Hydraecia micacea. The sequence goes on from OU611776.1 coordinate 20,911,817, forward strand.
GGCACAGCTGTGCACGCACATTACTGTAACAGTGTGGTAATACATAGATTAGCATGGCATCTAGAGCGAGTGTGCCACGATCACGGACTAAGGCCCTTTGTACATACGCGTTTTTCTTGCCGTGAAAAACTTCGGTTGATTCGCCATATGTAGGCACGGTCGTCAGTAAACACTGACGACCGTGCAGACATATGGCGAATCAACCGAAGTTTGGTTTGTGCCGCCGTGCATACGGCACTACGGCACGGCTTACTGTACGGCGTGGTTAACACGCCATAAAACGAAGAAACCGTGCCGTGTACAACGGGCCTAAGGCATTATGTCTACATAAATTTGGATAATGCGGATTAACTACGATATTGATGTCTTCAATTTGTAAACTGCATGTATGCATAAGGGAATTAATAATGGGAAGAACAGTCAGCGTTGCTTGAGGGGTGAACGTTTTTCGACTTAATTATGGCGACGATAAAGAAAATGTTTAATGCTATGCGTTCATAATCAAAGCCTTCGCTTAATATTGGTATATTACTGGTGATGGTATTAGATGAGAATTAGGCAATCGGTCATCAGAAAACTATTGTGCGCTCAGCAAAGAAAGCAATCTCAAATACCAAGTTCAAAGGTCACATGTGCCAAAAACCATTAAACAACGCTTCACAGCAATTTTTCTGCGGATTACGTGTCGTTATCGGCAAAATATCTTTCTGAATCGCCACAATTGTACCTTAAGTTATCCGCTCCCAGCTGAAGTAACCCTCCATAACTTATACGCTAACAAGAAAATCCATGCTAACCAGACCGCCGACGATCCCAACTTCCTAAAACATCACACTTATCATCCCCTGCTACTACTGCTGCTGCAATTACCAATACCAGTATGGGCTATTATCTCGCTTAACAAACATAGGTAGTTACAACAGACATAACATTACGTGTAAACAAAATTGACTTATACCCACTAACGTACTCGTATAAAGAATGTTCAACGGCCAAGTCACACAACATTAACTATAATAATAAAGAAATCGCAGTAAGGGACCTTAGACTTGGCACGACTTTGTCTAGATTTCATTACTTTTTAGAGATAAACAAGCAGCTCCATCGAGACTTGGCTAGTTTTTTACAGAATGTTTTTGGTGGGATTTCACTTCTTTTTGTAGAAACGTTTTGACACATTTTTTTTCTTTTTAGGAGTAGTTTTTTTATCCTTACAAATCTTTCTTTTCTTTTTTTCTGGTTCTGATTCTTGTACAGTAGCAACAGTTTTTCGTATTACCCATTCGCGTTCATTATTTATTCTTTTAGACGGTTTACACGGTTTAATTTCTGATAGATCGGCGCGGTATTTACGCCTAAGCCGGTTGTATTCGGTGATCGCTGAAGCTTGAGCTTTTATACTCTTGAAGTCAACATTTATGAGGTGCACCCCATGAAGATTGGTTACTCGTGAAAGCGCCACGTAGGCTTGGCCACAAGAGAATATGGAGGTGCCAATGTCCATGAGGGCATTTTTTAAACTTAGACCTTGGCTCTTGTGAATTGTTAGGGCATACGCCACACAGATTGGGAATTGTTCTCTGTACACGTATGCCCGGGGTATGATCTCAAATTTTGACTTAATAGGCAATAATTCGTGAATCAAATTATTAGCGAATTTTACTACCAATTGTTTAGGCTTTGTTTGGTCTTCCGGGTCCCACCTCACGTTTTGTACAACGCCTATCGACCCATTTACTAAACCTAAACTAACATCAATGTTTCTCCTAAGCATTACTTTAGCTCCCTCTTTAATCATTATAGTTTCTTCCAGTCCAGCAGTCATCGACGCATCATCTTCATATTTTTGTAAACACGCCCGGGCTCTCGTTATCATACATTTTGAACAATCCAAGGAATCTTTAGCAACTAACTTTATCTCGGGGTGCAGAATCGCTTTTAACATAGCATTATTTGACTGCATACACATATTTCTAGTCGGTAGTAAACAAACAGTATCTTCTGATAAGTCCCTCAAACATTGTACTATTTCCATTAACCTTCCTTCATTGGAATGCGAGAGCAGAGGTATCAATCGGTTAGACAGTACATCTCTGTCTGATTGAGTTGTCACTCCTACTCTGATTCTTTTTAACATTTCTACAAACGTAGAATCATCCAGCTGTCTCATATTCAACGTAAGTTCGTCGTAACTAAAAAGTTCAGTCCATAAGTTTGGAATACTTAAGGAGCCTATAAGTTTATTAATTTCTGAAGGGGTTAGTTTTTCAAATGGCGACTTTAAACTTCAAAAGTAAAGGGATAGATTTTTCCAGCAGCCATAAGCTCAGAAGCTGAGCCGTAAGTAGTGGGTTTCATCATATCGCTCGTGTAGGATTGCGCGCTCGTGTATACGTCACCATCAGCATCACACGTGTACACTTGCATTTCGTCCCAATGTTCAGCAACGTATGCAACTATAGCAGATCTGATACTGCAAGTTGAGTCAGTTCTACCATACACCAAGAAAGATATTGAATGAAAGAGACAAGACCCGTCTTTGGGCATACCAACTACTTGGTAGCCACTAAGTTCATCGTCGTCTTTTAATATTATCGAAATTTTTTATGATATTATCTTGCGAAATCAAACACTCAACGACCTTTAGTATATGGACAACAGCGATAATATTTAGACTAAAACAATAATAACCTATATGGTCAAGTCCCGACGTCATAATTTTGACACAACCTGTCACAGGCCCGGGCGACTGCGGCTGCGCGAGATGTTTATGACCCTGCTTAATAAAAATTAATTAATATTTTAGTGTAATTTGTTTATTTAATTTGTGTAATGTTCGAATAGAATAAAGTTAATCGTTCGACTATTTCTTCTTGTAAATTTGTAAGTATAAGTATAAAAGCCAGTCTAGTCTTATCCAGAGTTTTCCTTTAATTTTATTTATATTCGTAATAAAAGGGATGAAGGGATGCATTCGCCCAGCAGTGGGACGCTATAGGCTAGATTAAATTAGAAGATGTGTCCCACTACGCTGGATTTTTGCAATGTCAGTCGATTTTTTTATGTACCAATAGTAGAAGGGGGCGTTACCATATCTCTAATACGGCTGAGACCAGCTAAGGGTTCTTCATCAGATACTTCAGACCTTCGATTTTTGACATCAAATGAAGCGGCCCACCAAGTTGAATATTTTTAGTAAAGGCGGTATGTCGATCTCTAATAGTTTGGTTGGGCTCTTGTGTTTTCTAATCAGGGTCACCAGGTACTCCAGATCTTCGATTATCCTAGTTTTTATAGTTTTCCCTTTATGTGGCCATTAAACCCTAACTCTGTACCAAATTTCAGCTCTCTGAGTTTATGGGAAGTACTAGTTCTATTTTGATGATCATTAGTGAGTGAGTGTCGAAAATGCGAAACTTTGCTTTCGCTTAACTTCGGAACTAAATGACCTACAGACTTGAAATTTTGGATTTTAAGTATGTGATTATAGCTTACTGGATGACGAAAATTTCTGCGTTCTGGTCTTATCCAGAGGTTCTCAAATAGGGGCCTGAAAATGCGGCGAAATGGTTCCAGTAAAGGATGGTACGGCAGTGTTTGCTTCGCGCTCGACTTTGCGGGGGCACTGCCGTGCCCCCCGATATTCCATTACAAGTACTTCCAGTAGAAATGCAATATCGCTCGGGAGCTGGGAAGCGTCGACAAACAATTAAAGTAAGGTATAAGAAACGGCTCTCGCCCGTCAAAACGATAAGAATCTTGTTATTAAATTGAAAAACGGCTGACGGGTTCGGGTAGTATGGGTTCAGATGACCTTAGTGATGGAAACAATCGCGTTGTTGTTATAATACTTATGGGATAAGATTTAATTGTTAAATGATTTTATTTCTGTAGGTTTTTACACGTCAATCATATTTTAAAAACTCGATGGGTCGGCGTTTCCTATCTGACTACTCTGAGAAGAAAGGCTGCAACAAACTCAGAGGTCACAGTCTCTTTTAAACTCTAGACTTAATCTTGGTCAGATCATGTGAAGACCATGTAGATTGGTGTCTGAAATGGTCTTTGAGGAAAGAATCACACACAATCAGTGCACGCATTTGTTAGTAATCGTGCAGCTGAACTTAGAACTTAAGGAGCTCAACTGTTCGACGAACACGTTGTGACGGTAATGCGGAGGATAGATTGGCTATGAAAACAAGAAATAATTTTGCCTCGCTAAAGTGTTAAGAAGAGGTTTCGGCTTTGTTGTTTTTGCTGTAGATTCAGATTTTATGCATGCTTACATTTTACATGAATTTTTCAGACAAAAAGTTTTATTTCGAAGATCTTTATAATATTAGTTTATTCCTATTTTGTCCGATTTTATTTTTGTACTTTTGAAGCACAGTAAAGAAGCCTTTGCAAACACTAGTACATAAAAGAGTTGCAGCACGTCGACAAGGCGGCCGAGCGAAATACTCGTAGAGAGCGGAATTGTACAGTGACTGGTTCCATCTGAACTCGCTCTTATCGACGGAACAGTCAAACTGGCTGACAAGCAATGGAAAGAAATGCTCGCTCTTTGCGAAAACTACGTGAGTCGGGACTGTTTGTAGAGAAACTTTCTGAAGTCACGAAAGGAAGAATGTGCATTATGCAACGATCAAAAGCAAAGCGATTCATGGACTTATAGGGAGACCGACAAATTAATTGTTCATCAAATTGACTACCCACTTAAATTGTCCATAAGCATATTCAAATTAATCAAACTGCCATTCTTTGACGTTACATGAAATGCCTACAACACGGCAAATTGACGAAGTGCGAAGACGATCGCGGGCAATTGAAAATGTTGGTTGATCTTTAGATAAACCAAGATTTTCGGCAAATGTGAGCAAGATACGCCTCAGTAATGTATCCTGAATAAAAGTAGCAAACAAATTGAAATTTTCTTTTCTTTTTGTAATATTAGTGCAGAGTTTTCCAAGGCATCCACTACAGCTATGTCTCGATACCCCTCCCGACAAGGTTATCGCTCACTGTTTACAAGATAACGCTCCGCACATATCCGCCCGGTCCAATCAGAGTTCCGTATTTAGCAGCCGACGCGATAAATTACTCGCACAATGTGAGGGAATAATTATGTATGTAGGCTTTCAATTATATTTTCTCCTTGTGTAAATGTAGCTAGACATAATGTAGGAGATGTTTCAAAAACGATTTTCTTCTGACGTTTGAACTAGAACTGTTACAAGGGTATTTTGACGCTTCATCTTCTTCGTTGTTGGTAAACATTTTGTGTGAAATTGTATTTAAAACAAGATGACGCGCCAAAAGTTCCTTGTAAAGTTGTAATGAGCAATACACATGAACCAAAGATTGGTGATGAGAAAAGAAACCGCTGTTGTCCATGTCGTGGGCGGAATCGCATGACCATAGTCTCAGGTTCACTGGGAGTGGATTAGCTATTATTTTCAAAGACCACGTAGGCTGCTAATGTGATGAAAGGTTCAAAAAGGTTTGCGTTACGTCGTCACTTTTTTGTAAGCAAGTTTAATTAAATTTATAGGTATGATTTCTGGCCATGACAGCGATGCAAACTCATCTACGTATAGTTTACAACTTATTCACCTACACCTACGGTCCAGACGTCGAGAGTATGCGTTCCTGACACTTGTCAATGCCACCATAATAGTAGATCATAAAGATCAAATTAGCAAAAAAAAAGAAAAGAAAATACGTTTATTTGCGGTGAACATGACGCAAAATGAACATAAACCAAAAAAAAAACCGGCCAAGTGCGTGTCGAACCACGCACAATGAAGGGTTCCGTAGTTGTAATGAATTTATCCCAAGTACAAACTTAACATTGTAGTTGAAAATCATGTTCTCCCATATATTGCAACTGCAAATTTAAGTTGGTCGACTATTACTCGTAAACTTGTAAAGCCTACTTAGCTGTGATAGTTTTCCTTTTAATTTCGTTATATATACTACTGTCGTGAATTGTTTTTGCATATCCTAAAGCAACCATTTAGCTGGTAGAGGGGGGGGGGGGCACTTGACTCTAACAAAAATTGGTACTTTAAAGCTTGATAAGTCACGAACGGTTTACTTAATCAAAAAACGGTCTTACCAAACCCGTAATATTTTTGAAAGACCTATCCAACGATATCCCACACTATGGGAAGGACGAAAAAAAATTTATCATCCCCACTTTACATGTAGGGGACGTACCCTAAATAATTGTTTTTTTTTTAATTTATTTTACCACTTTTTCGGCGTCATTAACGTGTATACTCATGCCAAATTACAACTTTCTAGTACCAATAGTTTTTGAGCTAAACCGCGGACAGACAGACAGACGGACATGGCGAAACTATAAGGGTTCCTTGTTGACTACGGAACCCTAAAAAAGAAGGTAAGGGAAACATGCGTCACATCCACGCAACGGCTATCGCTCAGCATTATGCTGCGGCCCTATGCAAGACAGAGCCCCAGCGCTGGTTTTCAGCGTATTCTTGTTTGTATGAAACTGACAGGTTTCAAAAACGCATTCTCTCATCGGCCGCACTGTAATGTTGCTGTAGCTGTCAATTCAATTAATCTTTATGGCAATCCATAATGTACATATACAGGAGGGTGTCTCAGGAGTATTATTGGTACTAGTTACAACAAATTGCCGAACTGGCCTCCTGAGCCTCACCGCGCCTGCCATGATCCCGTAAAATATGACAAGCTTGGAACTGTGCCGGAAGTTTTTACCGTAAGTACTTCGAAGTGAAAGCTTTTCAAAGGGCCGTAAATTAGGCCAATCATTTTTATGTTGGCTTTCAGAGTATTAATAGATTTTGTTAAGTGATTGAGGACTCTCTCTATAATTAGAATAATGTTAAGTTACTTTTGGAAAATATAGCGTACTTGTCTAATCTCAAGACCATACAATCGACAATGTACCACATTCTGAAAAATAAATTATTATGATTATTTGTACAGCGAGGGCTGGTTCGAGGTGGCGCGGGAAAAGAGTTCCTGGAAGGACTTGGGGAGGCTTTTGCCCAGCAGTGGAACAGTATAGGTCAAACAAAAAAAAAAAAATGATTTTGATTAGTTATTGTTTTGATATGACTCTTGAGGCATCTAAATGTATTTACTGTTATAATAAAACAAACGAAAACCTTTACGTTTGGTTTTATTGGTTGGTAACTATATAGCGAAATCTCTAAAAAGCGCTTTCAGGTTTCAGCTTTTTTCATATTATTCCAATATAATATGTACGTAATTCGGACCATCTTCGTGATTTAAGAATCTAAAAAGGTTCGGTCCCTTATTCGTTTTTATCGAGAGTGCCCATCCCCGGCCGCAACAGATTTCTGGGCATATGTAAATACGCTAACATATGCCCCTTTGTGTTGTTTCTGTATAAGATATGTGGACTTAAGTAAAGGGTTTTTGTCTTCAAATGGGATTTGCTGATTGAGGATTCGTTATGTTTGCATTTCGGCTTATTTTTTATGGAGTTATGTAATATGCCCACTTCTTACCCGATCACGGCAAAGCCACAAAGAAAGGGTTATGTTTTTAGCAGTTTATGTATGGTTTTAGATCCAGCTACCTCCTTTCTCTCACATTTATCACTGAGGCAGTGCTGTTGTTTATTTGGCGACTCAATTAAGAGAATCACTATCGCCTTATCGCGTAATCTATCTGTCCTCACTCATCCTGCGAAGGTTTTATTTAGAAGGCAACACTGAGTTACTGCAATTGTTTTGTTATATGTTGCTTTTATAAATTATCCGGTTTCTAAAGCGGTGTGTAGAGAGTTATTATCGTAGTTGTAATTGAGGTTGAAAGAATAAATATTACTAGTGTTAGCGACAGATCTGGCAACCCGGTTGCTATGGGCTTGTTATTGTTGGTTGGCTAGCGACCGGGCGGCTTGCGGTTGCTATGGGCTTGTTATTGTTGGTTGGCTAGCGACCGGGCGGCTTGCGGTTGCTATGGGCTTGTTATTGTTGGTTGGCTAGCGACCGGGCGGCTTGCGGTTGCTATGGGCTTGTTATTGTTGGTTGGCTAGCGACCGGGCGGCTTGCGGTTGCTATGGGCTTGTTATTGTTGGTTGGCTAGCGACCGGGCGGCTTGCGGTTGCTATGGGCTTGTTATTGTTGGTTGGCTAGCGACCGGGCGGCTTGCGGTTGCTATGGGCTTGTTATTGTTGGTTGGCTAGCGACCGGGCGGCTTGCGGTTGCTATGGGCTTGTTATTGTTGGTTGGCTAGCGACCGGGCGGCTTGCGTGTTTTTTACCTTTTGTTAATTATTCTTGTGATCTATATTTGTTATACCCAATGGCACCTTACTTGGCTTTAATTTAGTGCTTAACAACTAGATAACCTAATTGGTGAGGTTTAATAGTACACAATCATTCTGTTGTCTTGGTTGTGTAAGGTTTAAAATTATTATAAGAATATTTACGAAGTAGGTATCGTAATATCTTCTCAATTCAATTCAATCTTTATTGCATCCATAATGTTCACATACTCGTACAGGTGGTAAGTATAAAACAATAGAATGAACTATGGACTCTGTCGGGCACAGCAACATTTTCAATAAGTACAGTACTCGTTATTGTAGCACCGGGATGTTAATCACTAAAATACTATTTACTTTTATATCGTAACTAGCTTCTACCCGCGACTTCGTCCGCGTGAAATTTCACCCTCCCTCCCCCCGTTCACCCTGTTTGGGGGTGAATTTTGAAAAATCCTTTCTTAGTGCACCCGTAAACCTCATAAGGAATGTACGTGCCAAATTTGGGATCTCTAGACCCAGCGGTTTGGGCTGTGCGTTGATATGTCAGTCAGTCAGTTCTCCTTTTATATATATAGATTATTAGGATCTTTGTTCGTCATGACCTACATATGCTTACACAAAATGACAAATGGGAACTTCCTCACAAAAACAATAAAAGCAATATATTTGTGTATCTGTGACAAACAATTATGAGCTCCTAGAACTTCCGGCGGAAGACTTATTGTTGTGATCCTTTCATAGGATAACAGGGCATAAAATTAAATAATAGGGTTTCACTTTCCTCGAACAGGCATATTATTTAATAGAACACACAAGAAATAAAATAAATTAGTATTTTTCCTAATTACTAATATTGCTCCGTACCGTTGCAATGGAATAGAAATGGAAATGAAACCATGAATTCTAGAGTTTAGAGAAAAACGATATTTAGTGACAAATTCAGGGAAATTTTCAAAAATACATATCGGAGTCATTGGTTTGACTATTCGGAAAGCCAGCACCGCCTGGCGGCGCAGGACAGAGTCTAGTCTGAGTTCTTGGGGAGTCGAGGACAGCGAGCAGCGAGGTGGAGCGGCTCTCTTGGCTTGGACATTGGACATCAAACGGACAACATGTGCTTAGAAACTGTCTCGCATTCCGTATCCGGTTGTGTCGTGTAATTCGCTAGTGCGACTAACTTGTTCGTAAAGTATAATCTGATTTGAACTGCAAACGGTTTTTCTATTGCGCAATAACACTACCCATAGACATAGTACGCCCACAGTAATTAAAATATGGCAGATCATAACGAGACACGCATACCTTGTTCATCATACATAAAAATTTAGTTTTCTCGAATTCCATGAATTTTCGCCTAGGCTTTATGGGTTGCTTATTTGTTGCAAATGGGTCACACTTTCCTGGAAGGAATATGTCAAATTACAAATCACCCTGTATAACGCAACAAATCGCCTATCTGACCTCCACAACGCAGTTACTAGGTAACACGATACCCCTTGGTAAGATTGGTTGTCAGACTTTTGGGCTTCTGACTACCTGTAACGGCAGAACGAATACATAATGCACAAGCATAATCAGCCTATAATGTTCCCACTGCTGGGACACAGTTGCCCTCTCTCTAAGAGGCAGTGGGTCATAATCCACCACGCGGATCTTTGTCTTCGCATTTTTGGTTCTAGGACATGCTGGTTTCCTCATGATGTTAATAAATTAGGTACATAAGTTATCATTTCGACCAGCTATGGCATAATGAATGATACAATGTTTACGCTCGCGTTAATATCAGGAGTCAGGACTTGTAAGTACCTAATTTACTATTCAAAACTATAGTAATAGACAGGGGTACCTACACTTGGGTCAAAAAAATCAGTCAAGGTCACAGTAATTTTCAGGATACTTTCACATTTTAAGTGATGAATGTGAGCGTTGAAAACCTTTGTAATTAAAAAATATATTTTGCAAGCTGAATGAAGTAGTTGAACGTCTACGGGAAAATAGTTTACTTTCCAATGGCACTTGACTTTTGATAATAACAACTGCAAATAAAAAAGACAAGGCTTGTCTATCATCCAAACACTTATTGTTGTGAGGTTTAGTAAAAAGACTAATCACAAAATCTAGCTTCCACGCTTTTTTATTAATTTGGTACTTATATTAAACTATAATTTATGGGTAGTATTTAAATGCAAATAAAAAAATACTTTTTGTATCCAGAAATAATCCGACTTCCAATCAAAATTACTGATTGCACAGCACAATACTCAACTCAAAATATAACTAAATAAGCAACAATCATTTATATTCGTAGCGCACCGCTATTTATCATAATGCATACCCTCCTATAAAATTAAAATACCGCGATGGTTTCCAAGCAATAATGATAAGGTGTAGTCGACGAAGCCCCGCTACGCGGGGCCCCTATTTCCGTCGGCAGGATTTAACTTTAAAGGAAACTAATACGAAGGAGATGACGGGGACTCGTTCGCTCGCTCTGCTCGCTCACTTGAGCCCCCGTCATCCCCTTCGAACCTAACCTGTCCGAGTCGGGGTGCCCCAAGTCCTGAGCTCGCTTCGCTCGCTCTTGCATCTTAAGTTCTTATTGCCCTTGTACGAAGTCTACCATCCATGAACTAAGACTACCCATGACTTGTACATAACAAATAAATATCGTTATTTAGAACATTGTATGCTAACTTACGTTATTTCAATTTTCGGTTTTATGGTCGATCGATAGTTATGTTTCGATGTTTTGAACATTGACATTCAACTCGCGCGCAAGCGCGAGTTTGACACTCGCCAGTTGACGAACAAGTCATTTTAACCGTAGGTATTTTAATTTGGGTAGTATTTAAACGCAAATCAAAAGTACCTAATGTTGGCGCCACTGCTGCTGGCGACCAAACATAGCGGCAGTGTCACGAGTCAAGCGACGCACCGTGGGTCCAGTGCTGCCACCTGCGTCGGACCGGACGTTGGAACGTTGCTGGCAAGTGACAGGCTACCTGCATCGGCTGACGTCACTTCGGCGGGAGAATATCAAGTCTTTAAAAAGCCCGAGCTCGGTGGGCTGAGCCCCTTTTTGCCACTCGCGCTTCGTCGTAGGAACAACATATTATATCGTTAATTATTGTAAACTACTTAAATACATATTGTAATTAATTAATTGGTTATTAATTAAAAGAGATCAAAGTGTGTTATCGATTTATTTATTCTTGGTTAACTTGGTTAAAGTAGATTACACTTACATCAGAAGTGCTTCGAATTCAAGCCTACAAATGGGCCGAAAGTCACGTGCCCGTCAACGGGAACGGAAAAGGAGGAAACGTACAAGGTCTTCATCATCATCATCATCATCATCGTCAAACAGTAAGTCCAGTAGAAGCTACACGCCTCCACCCATTCGTAAAAAAGTAAAGAAACCAGTCGATAGTCAAGTAGCGGGTTGCTATAGTATGGTTTTGAACTCAATGGTACCAGAATTTGACCCCCTTATAGATAAAGTAAACAATTGGCTCAATATTGTCGATTTGCATGCTAAAACCTTTAATTGGAAGGACCAGGTGATAATTTACCAGGCTGTCAATAAATTTAAAGGAACGGCAAAAACGTGGTATGACTCATTTTTAAAGAATGAGAGTAGTTGGGCAAGTTGGAAATGGAAACAATGGCGAGATAAAATATCGTATACATTTCAAACGAAACGTAATATGTTCGCGTTGCTTAAAGAAATCATTGATAGTAAACCTTCTGCACAGCAACATTTGTATGAATTTTACTTTCAACAAAAATGTAAAATTGACAAGTTAAGTGTGAATTTTTCTGATCGGGACATCATCTCTATCATTACGGGCAACATCGACGATCCTAACATAAGTGCGTCGGTGGATGCCGGAAGTATAAATACATGCGACCAACTTGCATCTTTTCTCCATGGTCGGTTAAATAGTACTCGTAATACGAGTCACGGCGCTGTCAATGAACATAAGGTGCCTCAATCCTCGTTTAAACGAATCGATCCAGGAAATTCATTAAAATCAGAACAATCGAGTCGTATTGCTCTGTCAAATCAAAGTTTGACGGCTGCCAGAACCACAAAGCAGATAACTTGTTTCGGATGTGGGGGTAATCATAAACGAAATGAGTGTACAGAAATTTGTAAATATTGCAGTAAGAAGGGTCATTCAGAAAACTATTGTCGAAACAAAAAATCTGACGAAGTAAAAAAAGAAGTAAAATTTGTAAAGTCTAATGAAAATAAAAATAAATTTAATAAAGTTGCCTGTATAGGGGGCTTTTCTCAAAAAGTTTTTATTGATATGGGCAGTGATTGCTCCTTAATAACGTCGAATTTAGTAAGAAAATTAAAGCTAACGAAACTAAAGTTGGCAATACCGATTCATTTGCAGGGATTCTCAAATTGTTCCGTGGTTTTGGTAGAAGAATACGTAACGACTTCTCTGATTTTAGACGGTATAGAATTCGAAAGTGTAGATTTCTATATTATTGACGTGTTATCGGATTGTGACGTCCTGATAGGCCGGAATGTGACCGAAGATACGTCAGTTATGTATATGAGAATAGGAAATCAATTGACTTTTCAAAAATCCGTGAATGTGTCTGCAGTTTTGTCTAATGAAGTAGAATTCAACGTATCGGATAAATATCATAATGCTTTAAAGGATTTGTTTGGAAAATATTCTGAAATAATCGCGGCTGATTTAAGTTCATTAGGTAAAGTTAAAGATTTTGAAATCGAGATCGAACTTGAATCAAACAAGCCTATTTACACCAGGCCATATAGGTTGTCAGAGCCTGATAGGACATCGTTGCGTAAAATAATTGACGAGCTCTTTAAAAATAACATCATTCGCGAAAGCAAGTCCCCATTCGCTAGTCCTGTACTATTAGTAGAAAAAAAAGGGGGTGAAAAGCGACTATGCGTAGATTACAGGTCATTGAATAAAATAACTACTAAGGAGAAATACCCCATGCCACGCATAGAGGACTTGTTAGATAGATTAAAAGGGTGCAAGTATTTTACTAGCTTAGATATGAAGAGTGGATATTACCAGTTACGTGTAAATGAGGGGTCAATAGACAAAACTGCATTCATAACGGAAGATGGACATTACGAGTTTTTGCGCATGCCATTTGGCTTGTCGAATGGACCATCGGTTTTTCAACGCATGATGAACCAGATTTTGGGTAATATACGCTTCAAAAATGTCATTGTCTATTTAGATGACGTGTTAATCGTATCGGAAACCGTTGAAGAAAACATAAACATCCTGGAATCGGTACTAAAAATATTTAAAGAACACGGTTTGACTCTTAACCTAAAAAAGTGTTTTTTCTTTTTAACTGACATCACATTTCTTGGATATGAAGTAAATGGTAATGGTATCAAACCCACATCAAAGAAAATTGATGCTATAAAGCAGTTCCCAATACCCAAAACGGTTCATCAGCTGCGTCAGTTCTTAGGGTTAGTTAACTATTTTCGTAAATTTATTAAGGACTGTGCAATACTAAGTAGCCCACTTACAAAATTATTAAAAAAAGGCCAAAGGTGGCAATGGACAGACGAACATGATCGCACGGTAAATCTATTAAAAGAGGCCTTAACATGCGATTCTACCTTAGCTATCTTTGACCCTAAAAGAGAAACCATACTTTATACAGATGCAAGTAGGGAAGGGATAGCTGGAATTATGGTACAAGTGCATGAACATGGTGAGCGACCGGTATATTACTATAGCAGGCAAACGACCAACGAGGAAAAGCGTTACCACTCGTTTGAGCTCGAGCTTCTTGCTATTGTGGCATCATTTCAAAAATTTCGTTTATATTTGCTGGGCCGTAAGTTTAAATTAATTACTGACTGTAATGCTGTCAGATACTCGCTTACAAAAAAAGAAGTGTTGCCACGAATAGCTAGGTGGGTGCTCCTGACTCAAGAATTTAATTATGAGATTTGTCATAGACCCGGCGCTAAAATGCAACATGTTGATGCACTTAGCAGAAACCCTTCCTATAGTGGTGAAGTTTCTGAAAAACAAATAGTAATGTCCATCACCGAAGCTGACTGGCTTTTGAGTGTTCAGGAACAAGACTTAAATCTATGTAAAATTAGAGATATTTTACTATCAGGAGAGGCCGATGCGAATCGGAATGTTTTTAATGAGTACGAATTGCTTGGAAACAAAATCTACCGCCGCACTGAAATAGGTCGTAGATGGGTTGTACCAAAAAATTGTATCTGGCAAGTAATTATGTACAATCATGACAAAATAGGTCACTTCGCAGTAGACAAAACATTGGAAAGAATTAAACATAAATATTGGTTTCCTAAAATGAAAAAAACAGTAACTAAATATATAAAAAATTGTTTACACTGCCTATACAATAAAAATAAAAGTGGTAAAAAGGAAGGTCAGTTGTTTCCAATACCAAAATTTGCTCGCCCCTTTCATACTCTCCATATGGACCATGTGGGTCCATTTGTGAAATCCTCAAAAGGCAATTGTCATATTCTGGTACTTGTCGATGCATTTACAAAGTTCGTCTTTGTTTTTCCGGTGCGTGATACAAGCACTGCTTGTGTCATAAAAGAATTAGACCAATTGTTTAAGATTTTTGGCAATCCGCGAAGACTCATTACTGACGCTGGTTCTGCTTTTACGGCAAAGGCATTTCAAACATATTGTGACAGCAAAAACATTCGTGCACACACTATAGCAACTGGCATGCCGAGGTCGAACGGACAAGTCGAACGCTACAATAAAACAATAGTAGAGGCATTGCGTTCATTGGGTGCAGATAATGACTACACATACTGGGATGATGTTTTAACGTGTTTACAACAAGGTATGAATAGCACACTGCAGAAAACCATCAATGCAGTCCCCAGTGAAGCATTTTTTGGGTACCGGCTTAGAACAGAGAGCGACATATTTTTACCCGAGCAAGAAGAAATTATAGATGTCACACAGCTGCGACGGGATATCGACACACGAATACAGCTAGATGCTAGACATCAAAAAGAAAGTTTTGATGCAAAACGTTGTGCGGCCAAACAATATGAGATTGGGGACTTGGTTCTCGTGAAGGTGTCTAGCCAGGCTGGTAATGGCAGCAGCACTAAACTCCTACCGGTGTTCAAGGGCCCTTTCAAAGTTACAAAAATACTCGGGAAAGATAGATACCACATAGTTGACATAATAGGCAGCGAGCGATCACACAAGAAATATTCTGGTACTACCTGTGTAGAAAACATGAAACCATGGATTAAGATAACCGATTGGGATGAGGATGTTGGCGTGGTTGGTATGTATAAAAGATTAATTTAATAAAACATCAAAAGGTAAAATTATTGTTTATTTATAATTTAATAATACAGCTTTACATGTTGGTTTTAAATGATTACTACAATATTTTGTTCTGCAATAATCACTTTAAGTAATAAAACTTTGTGGAGTAGAAATAGTGTTACAGTTGTAATGTCGCTTCCACTACAGAAACAAGTGAGGTTCGACCTTGAGCTTGTTGTGGGCAAAAATGTGGTTCATGCAGATAAAAGTGGATGACCTGGAAAGCTTCGGCTATCATGTGGACTGCGAGTCTGAGCATGGTGGTGCAAAGTCAGGGATCACACTTTTGCATGTGCTATTCATTGGCTCAGTGGTGGGAACTCATTCAACATAACGTAACATAATACCTATTATAGTTATCAAGGCTAACATGTTTATTCTCACATTACAGATGTCGGTGTGTCTAGGGACAGACACGGTTCAGGAGGGCCGGATGTTGGCGCCACTGCTGCTGGCGACCAAACATAGCGGCAGTGTCACGAGTCAAGCGACGCACCGTGGGTCCAGTGCTGCCACCTGCGTCGGACCGGACGTTGGAACGTTGCTGGCAAGTGACAGGCTACCTGCATCGGCTGACGTCACTTCGGCGGGAGAATATCAAGTCTTTAAAAAGCCCGAGCTCGGTGGGCTGAGCCCCTTTTTGCCACTCGCGCTTCGTCGTAGGAACAACATATTATATCGTTAATTATTGTAAACTACTTAAATACATATTGTAATTAATTAATTGGTTATTAATTAAAAGAGATCAAAGTGTGTTATCGATTTATTTATTCTTGGTTAACTTGGTTAAAGTAGATTACACTTACACTAAAGGAATTTATTTGTCTCGCATTAGAGAAAAATTTAATGTAGTGTTGATGTATATTTTCAAATTATATGCCATGTACTAGTTTTGTTGAACAATTTGTAGTGAAATAATTTATTTGATGTGAAAAAGTATATAAATGATGGAAATAAATTGATAGGTGACTAATTATTTGATGTGCAATTAATATTATTCCTATATTTATTTACATAATCAAGATAGTATTTTTGTAATAATATGTACATGTTTATGAAAAAATAAGCAAAAGAATCATAGGGCATCAAAAAATTCGTCCGCATCGCTGTCAACAACAGTTTGAGAACAGTGCCCAAAGGCCTGGCAGCATTGCCACGTTGTATGGCAAAAACTGAATAATTACTACTTAATTGGTACTTAACTGAAATGAATACCTCATATCTACCTTACTTGACAAACAGTTGCCCGCTTCCGCTGATGACTGGCGCGGCTGTTAAGTCGGCCAATTTGTAAAGGCTTCCTGTTACCGTCCTTGAGGATGGCATTGAGAAGTGTGCTGTGTATCTTGAATTTAAATTGACCGCCACCAACTTTTGTTTGTTTATTTTACTTTAAATCTATATTCTTAGTTCTATCGAATAGTTTTCTATATGTGCACGAAGAGAGCAATTAATCAGCATTTTTTATGTTATAAAATACACACAGCGGTCACTATTTATGAATATATGTAGTTAGTATTCACCCATCGCCCGCTTCTAACAACTTATCAAAACTGTTTTTGTTTTTTCATAAATTAACACATCAATACGGTCTATTACTGCTAGACCACATAAAACAGCAAACTTCCACACCAAACTTTATTTATTGAAACAAACTATTAACTTTAAATTTCCGAAAGCCTAACATTTAAACCTTACCCAACACGTTATTTTAAATTTAAATTCCATACAGTCCACGAATGAAGCGGCGCGGAGCGTTGCGTTCCGTTGTCCATTTATTTTACATGTGATGGAAAATTCCCTGAACGTGGAAAGCGTTTTAACGCGGCACAACGGTCAGGGAAAACGCGGGAACCCACTCCGTGTATGTGATGCGCTACTAACACGTGCCCAAGTCCGTCACTGGTCGCAGACATAAATATCTTAATCGTGATTGGCGGGATTGAGTCGCCGTTTATGTATGTGTGCGTACGGTGTGTCTGTTCGTGTTAGCATGAGTGTGTAATGTTTGATGGCAGATAGCGTTCCTCGTCGTCATCACGACTGATTGGAACCACCTGCTACCCGTACGATGGGAACTCTTAACGACTATTTTCTCGCTCGGGGAATCTTTGATCGTAGTTAGTGTGGTTTATGGCTTTGGAAGTTAAGAGAGAAGTAGTTTTGGGTAGTTCAAATCTTGAGGTTGATTATTGATGTAACTAAGTCACAGTCGTACAAAAAGAAAAGTCATGTTTTCAACACTTTTATGATTTGGACATTAAGCGGTTTTAAATATAGGGGGAGTCCGGGAGAGTTTAGCAGGGAGGAGACAATAGCCACTGATCATAGAATCCCTGTATAACTAGATATTGCGACGCTGCCACACTTCTCACAGCTCATAGGCGCCTCCCACCTAGCTCACGCGGCGATGTTGCGATCAGCAGTTTCGTTTTGACGTTACAAGTGAAAACACGTTTTTATGCCCGGTAAGTAAATTTTTTCAATTTTCGATATTTGATTACTGTTGTTTACTGTTTATAGATTCCAGCATGTCATGCATACATATCCTTAGTGTAATTATCCTTGTTACCTTTACGATAGACAGTTTTTGCTTAAAGATTATAGTTTTTTTTGTAAATTAAATAACGGACAGCTTGGCGTGGGGTGGGAGACATTACCATGGCGACGGGAGGAGACTTTGCCCAGGGTAATCTCTCCCTCTGTTTCTCTTGCAATAATATTTTCTGTTTTATTTTAGATAAGTATCCACAATGCCCTTCAAATATAAAAAAAAGAAACAACAAGAAACAGAAGCAATTTGACTGACAAGCAGACTGATTATTATGATTATTTTTTTATAAGGTTTTGTTTTGAATTTTACTTTTGTTCTTAATTTTGAAAGTATTTTTATTTTACTGACCACATACATGGTGTCCTACTTTAAACTGATTTGCAATATCTACTTTTAAGGTTTAACTATTTGTAAGTTTGTTATCTAGTTATGACGTAGATAGAATAGGCTCAGACTATTGTGTTTGCTATGAAGATACCTAACTTACCTTTGATTTTTCTCCATTTTGATAAGATATTGTTAAATTACTAAGATATTTTGCTGTAAAAAGACTGAAATTATTATGCAGTAACAGTTGGTTGTGAAAGTTCTTATTAATAAGGTTATAAGTTATGTTAGAAAGAGTTTCTAATGGTAAAAGTTTATAAACACTCACTGTTTTAAACGCAACTACTTATCTTAAGAAATATAATATGTGATAGGTACTTAATTCCTCACTACCTGTATGTCAAAGATACTCAAATTATATAGTTCGTGATCATTTACTACGTATTATTATGTGCCATGTTTTTTTTATTAAATTTCTTTATTTAATTATACTTTATTATTTTTATTTTGCCTAGTTTTAAACCCGGGTAAAGTCTCCCTTCTTGGGGGTCAAGTCTCCCACCTAGGCGGGAGATATTAGCCAAATCTCACTTCAGTAGAAATCGTTAATTACTCATAAAGTATTAATGATTTATAAAACTTTCTTAAGAAAAAATAAAGCTTAATAATGCAGCTTAGGGTACAATTTGTAGAAAATAGTTTTTTGTAAATATAAAGCGATTTATGAGCATTTTAGTCGAAGGCGGGTAAACTCTCCCGGACTCCCCCTACTTTAGGCAATTTTCAGTATTTAAATCGATATACGGTAAAGGAACTTTGAAAGTAAGCACTAAATGAGTAAACAAAGGAAGAAAGAGAAATTGTTTATTCTGCTTAAACAGTATGACTAGGTTACTGTTTTTAACAATAATAATGATCAAAAGGTTCCTCATGTCGTCAAGACAGGGCGCTGCTTGGTACCTACCACACAATCAATTTCAGTTTGGCTAGTAGTTAATGGGTAAACAGTAGTGTTTCCCTGAAGGTCGGTAATTATGGCCGTCTTGTGTGCTCACCGACGCGGGTACAGTAACAAGGGGCTGACAACCTACCGCTAACGTTTCCAGTTAGTAGTTCATCGTTCAATCGGATATCCATCACGCTATGAACCCTTCAGTAGTGTTTGTTGGTGAATGAAAATGTGTGAATAGCAGTGTTTATTATACTTTAAAAACAATATGTAGATAAAAAAGACTCCCAGGTCAGGCAAGGAAGCCGTCTCCACGAGTAAGAGTATCGCGGCGATATTATCGTCGTGCCACGTATGTCTATACACTCTCTTAGAACGTGTCTCCACATGGCGATATCATCGCGGCGAAAATTTGATGGCACGGCGAGACTATCGCCGCGATTCTCTCGCTCGTGGAGGCGGCCCCAAAGTGTTACTGGGTTTTTCCGTCGGGAATTTCTCAGTAACAGCCCGGAGTCTAGATGTGTGCCCGGTTGATGGCATTAGGCTCGCCCTCTAACACATGGGACTTGAAACATAACTTGTGAAATGTGAGCGTACCATAGGTACCTACACCTCTGCCTAACACTGCGAGGAGCACCGGCGAGATGTTATAACATAACATAATATTACACCTGTATTTGTTGATGTTATGTTAAGTCTTATTTGAGCAATAGATAAAAGGATTTCTACGCCTACTTAAATTGCTATCCAAATAAAAACATATTTTCCATACCGTTCTATATTATATCTGGACAAAAAACTAAAATGAAGAAAGTTTACCAATAAAGAATATAGTGGACGCGATCGGTTCGAGTCGGAATAACTCGCATAATGTGAACTGACGGACAGCTTTAATTAAAGAAACGCGCGTGGTGGCCACCTGAAGCCAGTGGGATTAGAACAAGTACAACCGTTTGTGTACTTATATCTGTTTGGTTCCGTAGAAACATTGTACGCTATTTGTATAATACAATGACATATTTTGAAAACAGATTTTAATCAGATATAAAGTCAAAGGGTAACCGTTTCTTTTGAAGTTATATTTTAGTAAAATATAGTTCATAATAAAATATTTTAAGAACTCAAATATCCAACTGAAAATTATTACATTGAAACTATAATATATAAAAATATATAAACTATAGTATTGGATGAGATAGAGTGCGTTTTATTGATCCGTGAGCAAGAAATGATTTACAGCTGCTGGTCACTAACAGTTTTTAACGGAAAGGAGGATAATATAATCCTTTCCGTTAAAAACAAGAACGGTCGAGAGGTGTCGAGGTACACCCGGTTGGCATGAAGTTCCTTATCGCTCCTTATACTTTGCAGACTTGGCGAATGAGAGCTAGACCGAAAACGTGTAATATTTCGACCGTCATGACACTTGTATTACGTGACAAAAGTGTCACGCAAAAGCGAAAGGAAAAATGTACTAAATGTTATCTATTATGATTGCCAACGTGAATAACGTGATTTTTACAATCTTTTCTAGTTCATTCATTGTCAGCTGTCAGTTATGTACGCACGACGACACATAAAGGTATTCATGTCCAGTATAAGCGACCTCTCATTGTACGGCCAGCTAGGTCAGCGTATACTCAAATTGTATGGCTTAATAATAATTATTTATAAGCACATGTTGGAATGCACGCCTCAGATAGACCAATATATGTTGTTTCCTCCTATTTCTCTACTTGCCAACGCTATCCTTATGTAATCTTAGCTGTTACATGGAAAAACTTGGTGTAATAAACCCTAAAAGGATAATAGGAATGTGGAGACTGCAACCAAAATGTGAATAGAAGCTTACAAGCTGGTATTTTAGATTAAGTTTACGTACGGTACCCTAAAAAGTAGGTTTTAATGGCGGTCGAAATAAATTAATGGTATTTTACGGAAGCGCCCACAAACCACTCGGGGGATGGTCTTAATTGACTTAATTTATATTTATACAGAATACCGAGAGCTGCTGTGTTTGTACGTTGAACAACGTAGCGGGAAAACTAAATACATTGGGGAACATTATCATACCTATTTGCCTAAAAGGTGAAAGAAGTCTTTGTAAAATACTTTTTGACAAACTTGATCATTCGGGAAAATAGTATCACATAGATGCGTGCCTCGTATCTGCCTATAATTTTCTCACTGCTGGCACACAGGCTTCCTCTCTGTGAGAGGAAGTGAGCCGTAATCCACCACCTGCGGGTCCAGACAAGTAGCAATCGCTTTCAAAGCGTTTGGGATATTCTAAAACGACTTTCTAAGATTGACCTAAGATTTTCGGTAACTGTCAATACATTTTAGATTTTTCTATTCGCTGAATGTCACTTTGTCTAGGACATCTGAGATCAAACATTTTTTGAAACATAATATTTCTATAGGTTCCAAAGTCTCACAAACATAGCCAAGCCACGCAGCTAGTGATTAAAAATATATTCATTGAAAAGCGCCGTCTTTTCTTAATTTCTCCTGATATCTTTTTAATGGAGTATTATAAAAGCATTAGGCTGGCTGGCCTCCAGAGGTTACTAGATGAACAGTTCTACTAGTTTACAATTATTTATGTAGTACGAAAAGATAATTAGATTATTATTTATAATGTGGTTAAAGATCTTTATGACCTATCTCTCGTTAGTCAAAATAACAAAAAAAAAACTTTTATTGAGAAACATACAACTTACAGTAAGATAAAGATATTAGCCAGCATAGCTTTATATTAATAGGTTACAGCATTTTTGCAAATTCAGTAAAAAAAAAAACAAGTAATATTAAACAACAGTAACAAAAAATAACGATATTATACTTAAGTACCTAAGTAAAAAATAATTACTTTGTTCATTCTATAAGTTGTAGGTATTATAGCTGGACCTGATAACTGTATCCTAATGTTGGTTGTGAACTTACCTATTAGAAAACTTCAGTACTTACAGCTAGTTACAGTATAGATTACCTACGTACTTGACGTAGCTAAGAAACAGTCGAGAGGTGTCGTGGAACAATTTCGCGAAAGAGAGCTAGTCTGAAAAAGTGTAACATTTTGACTGTCACGACACATTCGTATAACTTGCGATAAGGAACTTCGTTCCAAGACGTCGGGCAGCTGAACTGCGCAAAACATCCACATTTCAATTCTCCAGTGAATACTTCTAGGCAAGTACCGTCGTCCACTGCATTATTGGTTACCATCAGGTCAGATATTGATCTACAAGAACCTTCTATGGATTGTTTTTTTTTAAATACAAAACAAGCTTTCTAAAATGCTATGTTTTTATTTATTTGTTTGTTTTTATTACCTAAGATAGTTCATGAAGTTCTCTTTAAATTAACAAGATTCTCGAACATAATTACAATTCGCCGAATAATTACGAATCAGAGGGCTTTGGCCTCATCCCAGTCATCGGAGATCAGATCAAACAGTGATTACAGACTCCGACGATGTTTGCACTCAATAGATCTATGACAGGCTAAACTTATCAGGGCAAACTCCAACAATAATTCATCACCCTGTCAATCGAAAATGTACTTTACTGTTAAGGAAATAGAGGCTTTGTTAACGGTAAATAATTTTGTAAATGCATCACTTATCGAGTTTGTATTGCAAAGATTGGATTATAAGTACGAATCGTTTGATTGAGTTAGTGTATCGTTGTTCTTATGTCGAGTTTTGTTTAGTTTTTCAGATGAAAATGGTTTTAAAGTTCAGTGATTAAGGCGCTTTTCTCTTTTCAACTTTTATATACATACGAAAAACCCATCGGCGGCAAATGAAGATCTTTCATACAAACTTTGACCCCCGATTTAATCCCCATTCATGAGATGTGTTAAATAAATTGCGCATATGAGGAGCTCTTGTGCAACATTTAATTCTTCTACACCCAGCGGTTGAGCCTGTGCATTGTCTTTTAGTGAGTGAATAAATAAATTTAACATTTTTATTAAGTAGATAGCAACGTTGCTTTTATAACAACGAGACCGTTCTGAAATTCAAGTCCAATAGAATGTCTTTAGTAATTAGGTGTCTAGTCTTACTAACCAGCTGATTATCAATATCCAAAATGGAACAACCATCATCATCTTCCACAAACCACTATATTATTTTGTTGGTCATACACTCAGAATTCTTACTATACGAGCACCCCGCAAGAACTTTCTCAGAGAGTCGTATGGCGCGACTTCGTCTGCAATCCAGGATGCCTATATGCTTTTCCACGTCATGGTCTACCCATGTGCCAAATTTTATCCAAATCCGTTCGACCATTTTTGCGTGGAAGCGTAACAAACAAACATACCAAAAACAAACTCTTTTGTCTTTATAATATTTGTTTAGATTACAAAACAGTTATCTTCTAGGTGTTCAGTAACATGGCGGGCACGACAAACTTCGTAGTTATTACTATGTATGCCTATGTATGTAGTTTGTATGAGGGTAGAATGAACACTGCTCTCGCATACTAATTGGTTCGTCTGTCTAGTTGTACTTTATTTCTTTTGATTAACTTTGCTTGCGTAATCCTCCTCGTAGAATAATCTAAAAACCACACCCATGATGCGTTATGGGCAGCAATAGGTTATAGGTGGTGGTGTATGTTGTTTTAAATTCCATGTTGTTAATTATGTAAAGCTAAACCTATCGAGAATGTCAGTGGTCATTATTATCTGTGGAAACTAAATTCGAATTCTGTCACTACTAAAGTATCCGGTTCTCCTCAGGTGCTGTTCGTCCAAGTGCGGTTCAAATCAGTGCTCTGAGTGGAATATCTCCTCTTTTATGTTCACTACTAGTAATCTGTCTGTGTAGGTTTTGTCTGTTGAGAATAAATCTCTTGTTCTGCTAATGATCGGCTATTATATCTAAATAACCCAACAGTATATTCTATTTATTGCTCAGGCTGTCAATGTTCAGTCTTTTCGTAGGTACTGGGTCTTTAGAGGAGAGGCATGTGAGTGTCGATAAAGAATTCGAATGTACTTTTATGTATCGTCGATTCGTCGATCAAAGATTACTTAGGACCAGTTAATTAGGTACCTGGTCTCTAGAGGCGAATTGGTGTAGGAGATTATAATTATCTTGGATATGCTTTAGGTAATGCTAGTATTTCGGAAAGATATTTAAACTCATTTAGGAAGCTTAGAAAAGTTACCGTTTAAAATAAAGACATATTTTCCTTATAATAATCATTTTGCATGGTCATAAATAATTATTATTAGAATTAATTATCTTTTTGTATGCACGTGTTTCTGTGACAAATAAACCTATTTTTCTTTCTTTCACACACGTATCTTCACGACTGAATAAGAATATTTTCTCTGGTCGGGTAATAAAGTAGATACTTACCACAATTTGTCAACGTCCTTTACAAGATCATTAAGATACCTCAAAAATTCAACATTGGAGGAAATCGTAAAATATTTACCTCGAGGTTACCACCACTGACATCAAAGGACAAAGGTTCCCTTGATTGGCGTAAGCTCCTCTGCAGCCACTTCGTTAGTGAGATGCAACCTTGTTCCTAACGACGTAAGGTTTATATTAAGTCTTCTGAGGTGAAGTGTTTGTACATGATAAGTGGGTATTTTTTTCCAAAGGTGTATCGTGTCCCTGTGTGCGTATATCTTCAGAAATTAACGTTCGATTGTGTGACTATGTGGGAGTGAAGAAAGTGATCATCTCCTTGAGATATTTAGAGTCTTCCCGCGTGAATACCACACATTTTTTTCCATTTCCATTCTTCGTCTTCTCAATTTTTATATATTATTTGAGAAATATAAAGAACTCTCACGCTACTTACTGTAAACATACGACAAAAATCTTAATTTGTTCGAAAAGTTCCATTCCGCTAATTACTTTGCTGTTATTTAATTAAATTGCATTTTTCTTGTTGCATGTTAGCTAGCTAGATAGATTCAGCACTTCCTTAGACTGTTTTGATGTTCACTAACACACTCAGAAAACAAACCGCTTTTTTATCTTTTAGAATTTTTTGAAAAACGCTAGAAGGAACAGAGATCATGTTGCATTGGACACG
Organism: Hydraecia micacea; assembly: GCA_914767645.1. Classification (NCBI taxonomy): domain Eukaryota; kingdom Metazoa; phylum Arthropoda; class Insecta; order Lepidoptera; family Noctuidae; genus Hydraecia; species Hydraecia micacea. Next base: position 20,937,380 of record OU611776.1, read on the forward strand.
TGCACTGTAAAAATAACACACAATGCACAGTTGAGCAACCATACTCATGCAACTCTATACGAGAGCAAGCTATCTTAGCTCAGTTTAGTCCTTGAGATCTCTCTACAAACAACGTATCGTCTCTGGTGCGATCTTGCGTGAAGGTGAAGACAAGTCGTATTTTTCTTTGTGGTTCGCTTGCCATGTAAACAAGGCACAGGGTCGGATCGATCGCGACGCCGACATTTGAATAAAATATGTTCGCGACATGGAAACGCACTCATATTCTTGAATGAGAACTTGAAGTTGTTTTGTTTCTAGATTTTTTTTGCACTAAATTTATTACTTAGTAGTTTACTAATTTATATTCCCAAAGTTATTAGTAACAGACTGTTTTTTTTACATAGAGCTCCTGATGTCTGGGTCGCGTATTCCGAGGCACGGTAAGGACTTAGTCTAACAAATATTTTAAATGAAACTATGTAAAGTCGTTCAAGGGCGTTTTATGTACTCCAAAGTAAGAAGCGGGGATGTTTTTATCAATACAAATCACAGATGAAAGAGAAAGTCACTCTCAAGTCTAAGTGCTTACAAATTGCCAAAAACATACTGTATTTCGTTCGCCAACTTTAGGAACAATTTTAAAAGGTGACAGGTACTTACGACATTACAAAATAGAGGCACTAAGTACATACCACCGAGTACTCTTGACGTTCGAGACCTACACTACTACGTAACCGCAAGACAGACGCATTAGTCCGCTAAGTATTGGCGCGGAGAGTAATGGCGCCCGCGCGTGTGGCGAATGCGAATATTATAAACTATACCAGCTGCTGACCGCCGCCGACTGTACCGCGGTCTGCGCGTAATGGACCTCCTGGTTATAGCCGTACGGAATTTTAAATGATCACGATATTGGTGTTGTTTTTGGTAGTATGACGGGGTGTCTTAAAAGGCATCGGTTGGGGGATTTGACAGAAAATTGGGACTAATATAAATCGAAATACGAATAGGAATAAATGATAAGAGAAAACTTTAAAGTATATTAAATAATGGGATGCATGAAGAAGTCTCCGCGTGTAGCGCAGTTTGTTCCGCCAGTTACTCAACTGAACCGAGCGCTCGGTGCATCCTGGACAGTCACACCCAATACCTTATTTGACTGGCCAATTCTTCCCTTGCGGTGTTAGGGCTAACGCCCGCCTGATTTGCGACCACCCTCCCACCGGAGTCCAGCGTCAAGCAGCTTGCTGTGTTTCGTCGATGCGTGGGAGTTCCAGTGCCTTAGGCATCTTCTGGGCACGCTCGTTCCATCACAGACCTCATCCATCGCTTTTCATTAGGCATGATCGAGGTCAAGAGCGGGCCCATACAGATATTAAAAAAAAAATCTGACAAAATATAGGGTGCAGGGAGATCGACGCGCGACCTGTTACCATGGATTCAGTACATGATTCTTAGACTGCGTTGAAATTTTTCGTCGATAATTAAAAAAAAAATCCGGTCCCATCATTCAAGTCATTTTGAACGCGTAGATGGTTACAGTTTGCGCGGCGATGGGGAACCACCCTGATTCCGACCCTTTAATGAAACACTCAATTTATAAAGTGAACACAGAACACTTAAAAATCAAAATTAACAAAGGAAAAAAAAGGAGATGCCAAAGGCTGAACTTGCAGACGCTACCCACTTTAACAAATGACTAACACTTCACTCCATACTTAACCACCATCTATATAGCAGTCTTACCCAGTCTTCATTTGAAACAGTTCCCAAATCCCCTGCCTTCACGCCCGAGCCCTATCGCGCTGGTGACGAGGGTCACCTGAGCAGTGAGCCAACACCGGGTGACAGCGCCGATACGTAAGCGATCTTGTTATTATCTTGATGGCTATTCGACAGTTTGTTTGAGGACTGAATATTAATTGGGTTGTCGATTAGTGATGGATTGATGTGACTTGACTATGGGTAAGGGGTTGCGATAAGGTAAACCGCGAAATTTTCTTACGTTTTTTTGCTATTTGCAGGGTCAGGATCAAAATATGATTCGTGACCGTAACAAATAAATATTTCCAGAATTACAATAATTAGAATCATCAATACAACTGTCTTAGTTGGAATAGTTCTGAACTATCATGATTTCGTGAAATAATCATTCAATAGCACAATTTTTAGTTGATAAAAACGTTTCGGTTAGGGTTGCAATATTCAGCAAACACCGCTCCTGTTTTACGAGTAAGTGAACGTTATCCAAATTCAAAGGAGTCTTTCTTGATTTTTGTCTTCTCTTCGAAGTTATTCAAATTAGTTTGTACCTGTAAAAATCCGTAAAAATACAAGAAAAAACTGCAAAATTCTAACACTGCCTAATATTCTTTCATACTCACGGCTCAAAAGATCACCCGGGAAAAAATTCAAAACTCATATTTTGAACAACACTCCTTGAATACGCGAACTTTTAGCATTGCAGAGCTGCTTAAAATGCTAAAAATAACGAGCCTCCGAAATTTCTGCCCACAGAGAGATTAAAAACATTTTTGCTCATTTTGCATTAACTGTTGCTATGTGGCTTTAATTAAAAGGCCACATGACTGTTATAATAATTGTTCGTTAAGATATGGTTTGGTTGTATAATCAAGGGATTATTTCTATGAACATAATATGTTATTCTAAATAAATCCATCGCAACAGAGCGTAATTATAATGTTCTTTTCTACTAGCAACACATAATCTGTTGCACGTCAATGTACCAAAAATAGTGAAACGACAATGACGCGTAGCAGGTTGGTTATATGCTACGGCGTAGCAAAAATATCATTACGTCAGCTACGCCGTAGCAACTGACCCAGCACTTCTATCCACACAATTCGTACTGATTTTGATGCTGCGTAAAAGTAAATCATAATCGGCCTATAATGTTCCCACTGTTGGGACACCGACCTCCTCTCTTCGAGAGGGAGTGGGCAATAATCTACCACGTGGGCCAAGTGCGGGTTGGTAGATGTCACATGTCTTCGAATTTTTGGTTCTAGGACATGCCCGTTTCCTCACGATGTTTTCCTTCACCGTTTTAAAAGCAGAGGTGATGAAATAAGTTACACAAAGCGCCTGTCCGGGTTCGAACCTACAACCTACAACTCGTAAGTCGCGGCCGTTACCACTGGGCCAGTAAAAGTAAATAGAATCGAAATTTCAAACTATTTCAAATTCCTTCAAACGTATTACACGTGGACAAATAAAAGCATAATATATGAAATCTAAATACGTCTACATTAGAGTCTAACAAGTTTAGTAGACCGCATCACAAACACAGACCTAACAAAGTTCCATCCTTTGCTATTATTTGCATGTTTTCAGCGGTATTTGATCAGGGCTGTCCCAAGGCGCTTTATGATTCAAGATAATAATGTTGTCCATTTCAAAAGGATCTTTCGAAGATTTGATTCTGTTTGAAGTAGGGCAAAAAAAAAAAAAAAGTTATTGCTTGGTTTCTGAAAGGATCATTTCAGGGGTACACAACCCACAACCCACACTTGAAATTAAAACATCTGGGGTGTATTTTTTCCCGTGAATAATAAAAAGTATATTATTTATTCGTGTACGCCTGTAATTGTGCATCTAAATGTGCACTGCCCATCTGTCGAACAAAACATGAACATTTGCTACCATCATCACCGTCCTGCCCTTATGCCAACTTATTCGGGGTCAAAGCAAAATGTCTTGTTCCAAACATCTCTACCTCAATAGATACCGCCTTTTTTAGACATATTGTATGTACACACAACACATACATAAGCTCGCGCCTTCTTCATATGGGGTGTTAGGCAGAAATTACATAACGCCACCTATTGCAATCCTTAGTGCGCATATACACGAGAGGCGCCGTCGGCAGCCATCGCCGCGCCGTCGGGAGCCATCGCCGCGTTTGCCGTTGACGGGTAGCGCTCGTGTATATGAATACTTACATGCCAATGTGCTTCTTAGACATATTTTATTTGCTACTCATCATCATCTGCCTAGCCTTTTCCCAACTATGTTGGGGTCGGCTTCCAGTCTAACCGGATGCAGCTGAATATCAGTATTTTACATGGAGCGACTGCCTATCTGACCTCCACAACCCTGGGTAATACGATACCCCTTGGTAAGACTGGTTGTCAGACTTTCGGGCTTCTGACTACCCGTAACGACTGTTAAAGATCCACGAATGACAGCCGGGACCAACGGCTTAACGTGCTTTCCGAGGCACTAAATTAAAATAAAATATTGCCACCTTTGGCACCTTTCACTAGGTATATCTGCAGGCCATACAGTTATTTGTGTTTATCAATTAATCCGCGGTTAGAAGAGCTAGCGAGAAAGACGTTATCTTTCCATCCAAATTACCAGAGACCAACGGAATGTGTTAATAAAACATTCAATCTTGGTCTTTCTACGGTACCTATCGTGTCAATTGTTTTATTCAAATAAACTTTACACGTTCCGTTAAAAAAGAATTGTTTCCGCATGACACGCTTTAAAATGCGTTCATTGTATAACTTAATTGTATGACAATTGCTAAGCTGTTCCATCCAGTAGAAACTATTAATATTTGAATACGAGATAGAACAAGCGTCAGCGGTACTTCCTAGAATAGAATATTATTTGTTGCTATAATAATAAATAATAATAGTCTCCCGATCGATTTCGGTCACGGTGGCCAATCTCAACGGAGATTAGCCAGGTATGCAGGAGATATTATAGTGCACAAGTGTGTGCGCAAACACAGGTGCACTACTCGTATATTATTATGTTCCTTTACTTTCATAGTCCGATGGCACAACAATCCGACACGACCGGGGAGAGATCGGGTGCAGGACCAACGGCTTTACGTGCTTTCCGAGACACAGGGTATCACACCACCAACTTCCAAACTCCGGGCTGCTAAAGAGAAATTCCTAATTAGAAAACCCAAGAACACTTTGCCCTAACTGGGAGACCAAAACGGGGCAGTCAGTTGTTGCTATTGGTACAAACAAAACTGGTTAAAATAAAAATAAAAGTATTTCTGCACCGTACCCCTTGTGTGTACCCACACACAAGTCTTAGTACTTCCACTACTTTTAGTTTTCATAAAAAGTAACTACCGAAGCACAACTAAGGAACTTTTTGCTAAGCTGTTTTCGTAATTAACAGTAATAATGTTGATGTCTGTAAACCAGAAAAGTTTGGGGTGCTGCGGTTCAAAGATACGCCGCTTTATGAGTACTTCGTGCAAACTTACGGACAACACCGGATAAACTCCGAATTTCTACGTTTCAAGTATTTACTAGTAATGTTACGGTGTTTAAAGTATATTTTAGCTTGTCCGTGCAGTTTTTGGTGAAGAAAATCCCATGGGTAATAATTTAAATATTTAAAAAATTATGGAAATCCGACGATGAAATATTGCATACTGAGCAGTTGGGTAAAAAGGGATATTAAAAAATGAGCACAAATTATGAAACGAACGTTGAAGGCAAAGTACGACTAAGTACTAAGACCCAGTAGTTAACCATCCCACCCCGTAAAGCACTTCCACTAAAAACAATCACAATCGGTAGCCGTCGCCCGGTACACGACAACAATCACAATCGGTAGCCGTCGCCCGGTACACGACTACAATCACAATCGGTAGCCGTCGCCCGGTACACGACAACAGCCCATCGAATCCAATCCATTACGATCGGTCGTGTGCCCGTATAGATGTAGAAGCTTTTGGTCAGCAATACACGTGTCGCCACCGGGGTGATTATACAGGGTCATGTGCGATTGTTTGTCACGATTCTTGGTACTGTAAGTATTGTATGTAAGCCCGGTGGCTATAGTTTTAACTTTAACCAAAATATTAGAAAATCAATTGTGATGAGACAAAATGAAATTAAACCAATCCAAGCTTTTAGTCTAGTTCAAACTATAGCTACGTTTGCTTGATGTGTTTTGGCCCGGCAACTCACACACAAGTCGTTTTGGCGTTACAAGCCATCAGCATTCAATACAATCCCCTTTGCGGCCGTCAGGGAGTGCGGATCGGTGTCTTGTACGTCAGAGGATGCTCCAATACTAAGGGGCTAAAGAGCTTGAACATTGGTGATACATTCAAAAGAATATGAATCCTTTTCTTCTTCCCTGGCCAGAAACTTAAGTCCTGACGGCCGTGACCTTGACATGTGTGGATAGGTCCTAAAGAGATGCTCGATGCAAATGGCGCGGCGCTGCCGTCTGAGACTTTGTCTCTGTTCGGGCGGAGTCTGTTGTATGGATTTACTAACTCATGTAGCGTTGCTTGATCTCAAGAATGTGGTTAGAGTGGCGACTCTCATCGCGAACTCTTGAGTTCATTTGTAGCTGTTGCTGTAAGGATGTTTCCTTTATGTCGCTGAAACTATTCTTCAACTATACTTGAAGGCTGAAACCTATAATATCTAAGAAACTTATAATCATCCCAAATTAAATTCTCCGTTAAGTCCCCAACCATTTCAATAGAAAATATTTCTTGATCCGTTCCGCTCGCGGGACAAATATAGGTAGTTATTGAAAAGTTGGTGAGTTCCTCGCGGGAATCGCATTCGAAAGGGATCGGATGTAGTCGAGATTGTGCCGTTTATGTCGCACGGCACGGGTAAGGGACGACCGGGATTAAATGGAAATCCTTTTAGGTTCAGGGGATATTTTTATGGCTTGAACGTTTTCTATTTATTTTCAAGATCCGACTAGAGGAATTGCATTTATTTCAATCTCAGTTAACAAACAGGTTAACTTATAATTTGAAATGTTCTTCTACTGCTTGGCCATCTACCAAAGTCAAAGTCAAATCATTTATTTCAATTAGGCACACTAAAGGCACTTTTGAACGTCAAAAATTATAGTAAAACGAATTGATTCTAGTCGCCCATTCCAAAAGGTAGTTTTCATATGGAGAAGAATGGGCAAGAAACTCCACCGTTACTCTTTTAAAATGTTTTACAAGTTCTGTATAGGTACATTAATTATATAATTAATTATATGTGAAGACGATGCATCTAGAATAAAAATTACCCTTTAGATACTTGTAAAATCAACACTTATGAAATGAGAATTTCACTTTTTATTAAAATGTATATAACAGCTTATTAGGGAGTTGTGTATTCACTATAGCAACGGCTTAAAAGACCAATGGCTTTATAACATTTTCTCACTCCTATGAAATTCAACTCGGGACGAACCAACATCACTATATCTATTTCTTCAGCTATTCGTGTATGTCTGGGTGACGCGTTATTCTTCTAAACAACGCATTGGATTCTGATGCGATGTTCAACATTATTTAGTGAATTCATTCCGGAAAGTTTATGTGTAGAATACTTTAATATTAAACTAAATTTAATATTGAAATCTCTATGTCTTGTAGAAACCGTACGAAGGAAGTAGTAATAATTATCTATCCATACTTAATATTATAAATGCGAAAGTGTTTCTGTCTCTCTGTCTGTTACCTCTTCACGCTTAAACCGCTGAACCGATTTAGATGAGATTTGGTATAAAGATAGTTTGAGTCCCGGGAAAGGACATAGGATCTCTCTTCTCTCGTCTTCATCGTCTTCTCTCGTGACCGCGTCATTCTTCTAAACAACGCAACAGATTTTGATGCAATTTTCAACAAAAAATAGATAAATTATTCCGGAAGGTTTAACTGATTAACACATTATTATATTAATACATCCAACTGTGCCAAACAGGGGGAGGGCGTCACGTATTAAATAAACTAAACGATGTAATATCATGCGGTATAAACGCAGCTGGGCCGTTTAACGAGCGCGTGGGTTTAGTTTTAATCGGTCGATGTTGTTCGCCCATTGCACTGCGCCCGAACTTACTAAACTATGAGAAACTTGTTATGTGATCCATTCACGATGCTGCCGTAATGTATTTTATTGCTATGATCCTTTTATTGTGTAATTAATCGTTACAAGGACAGTTAATGTAATGTAATATAGATCAAAAACACCATGACAAAATTTGAACTTTGAGTTAATATACTTACGTCTGAAATCGCCAACCCGTCTTGAACAAGCGTGGTGATCAATGCAATGCTCGTCATTTATCTGTATGAGAAGAAGCCTTTGTCCTGCAGAGGAACAGTAAAAGGCATTGAAAAATAAATCAATATCGGCAAATAGTTTCCTATACATTTTAAAGTGAAATCTTTACGCGCGTTGGGCATTTTTTGAGATGGGAAAAACCATTGAACTCGCGACACTGTTACCGTAAGCGACACCTCTATATATAAGTATGTACAAACATATATTTTGTATGTACGTACATAGATACACATGCATGTTGTCATTCTTTGAGATGGCAAAAAACCATTGAACTCGCGACACTGTTACCGTTACCGTAACCGACACCAAATAAATATTTCGAAATATTTCCTGACGATTCAAAAAATACACACGTAATTGTTCAAGTTTTCAATTCTGTCGGCACTCCCGGAGTGCCACTGGTTTTTTTTTAATACCATAGTGTATGGGTGTATTGGTATTGTTTAAGCCTCATGTACCTAATAGTCCGTGAGCCTTATTTTAATAATAAGTAACTTAAACTCTGGGTTCATGCTGAGAAATGGGAAAATCCTAACACTTTGCCCAAACCGAATATCGAAGTCAGGACCTCATGCTCAGCAGTTGTATTTAACCGCAAGCCCAAAGAAGCAGTCTTGATTATTAGTTAGTGCATACATATTAAATATGCAAACCCTACCTATTGGTAATTTAGTATATTAATAACAGTTCGTGGCTAGCCAAGAATCTTTAATCATCATTGTCTTCAGGAACTATTTCCTATCATATTACGGCTTCCATTTGAATTTATTATGACTGCAATAATTGAATACTAAACCGAGTTACAATGACTGTGTAGTAATAATACCCCCTTACTAATAAACGTTGTATAGCGTCTGTGTAGTTACACAACGCTTTGTCTTCTTCCTTCGAAAGTCAAATTACTGACGACTGAAAGAGAGAAATCGGTGTGTAACTATTCTTCTGATACAATACGTTTATTAGTAAGGGGTTTAATGTATAACGGGTGTTATAGACTGACGGACAGACACAGATTGACAAAGATGATATGACGGAATCATTGTAGTTCCTAGTTCGAACAAGATAGTCTAAACAGTATCTCTTTCTTTTTTCTTTAATAAATGTATTTTCTTTCTTTCTTATACAATATTTTATTTTCTTTGAATCTTTTTAAAGCTTACAAGATTTGTTCAAAGAAGGTTTTTTCTTTCTTTTTTTACAAATACTTCTTAAACAGATCAGCATAAACGTAAACAAATCCATTTGCTATCGAATTTAATCTGAGTTTGTCCTTTTTACTGTTGAAACATTGATGAACAATAAAAAAAATGGGTTCGCTGAAGCCCCGGGCACTGGGCAGTCACAATTAACACAAAGGAAGTAAGTAGGTTTTTCTTTTGTTTCGACTCTACCTATACAACTGAATTAATGACTCTCTCCCTGTTAAGTAGTTCTGGGAATACTTTTTATTTTGGAAGGAAAAGTAAATTTTGAACGAAAGATTATGCTTTTGTATCTTTGTATCTTTCATGTCGGATAAGTAATCATAAGAAACTCCCTTCGAATCCGCTTAAGATCAACCCGTAGTCACAATAGTCGGTCGATCAATAAAAACAACAACAACAAATAATTAATCGGTGTCTGAATTCGTTTTTTTACGGAACAGTTTTTACTACAGTAGTATAAAAATATAAATCCGCTTCGCTTCGATTGCGTATTACTTACAAAGCCCCAAACTCAAAGTGGGGTTCACTATTAGCCGGGGGCGTCCGGGACGTTAAAGAAAAGCATACTCTTTGCACCATCTCCAAAAACGCATACACTCGTAGGATTACAGAGAATGTACGAATATGATTTTTTATCAGAAAGTATCGACTGGATCGAATGTAACCGAATACTTTTCGAGAAAACGAATACGCTGTCTTACGGGATCTTGGTTAAATATTCCCAACTACACACAACCTTTTAATTAACGCAAATAAAACCTTATCTCTTCGCAATAGGGACCATGAAGAGTGCACTAAAAAGGCTGTTGAAGACTAAAACCTAGGATGCTGACAATCCTTTGTAAAATGACCCTTCTTACATTATAATAAGAATCTTCCATTAGGAGGTATTGTTGCGGGTACCCCACGTGTCCCGATTGTAGGATATTTGTATTGATAGTTTTCAAATAAATATCTTGTTGTATCGCGCGGTTGATATTGAAGATGCTCAGAGAAGGGCCGTATTTTTTGTGTATATTTACTATAATTAATATGTTTTGTCACGTAGTTCTGTAATGCGGATTAGCGGAACCATGTGAGGTGCTTCATGGTAATATAGCGTGACTTGCAGCGCCCCGCAGTTTCACTCGCATAAGTCTCGATCCCGTGGGAATATCGGGATAAAAAGTATCCTATGTCCTTTCCCGGAACTCAAACTATCTCTATGCAAAATTTAAGACAGACAGACAGACACACTTTCGCATTTATAATATTAGTATGGATTGGTAGTTGCCCAGTAACGATGTGACCGCTCCATCATTACTTGAGGCCGTCGCCAGAGTTACTGCCAATAAATTTTATAGGTGTGTATATAAAATTCAAAGTCCTGACTGACTGATATATCAACGCACAGCTTAAACCGCTGGTCCTAGGCACATGCAATTTGGAGGGTCTGTTCTTTGTGAAGAGTAGGTATTCACTAAGAAAGGGTTTTTCGAAATTCCACCCTTAAGAGGGTGAGTGGGGGGAGGGTGAAATTTCACGCGGACGAAGTCGCGTGCAGAAGCTAGTTTATTATATTATAGTAGGAAGTAGGATACTTAGAAACTATGACTTTATTAAATAATTATGATAAGACTAGAAAGGGAAGGGAGTGACTACAAAGTCAAAGTCAAAGCATTTATTTCAAATATGCACATAAAAGACACTTTTGAACGTCAAAAATTATAATAAAATAGAATTGATTCTAGTCGCCCCTTCCAAAAGGTAGTTTTCGTATGGAGAAGAATTGGGAAGTAATTAAGTAACTAATTGAGAAATATAGAAGAAAAATACACGTTGCGCTGACCGAAAGAAATTGGGATCAGGTCAGGAGAATGATGATGATGACGTAGGGAATTCGTCGTATGATTTTAGTAATCAATAAAATCGTCCATAGAAAATAAATATACTCTTTATGCAATTTTCTATCAAATAAATACACTCTTTATGCAATTTTCTATCCTACTGCAATCTTATTTGAATCTCTATGAAACGTTGGAAGATAATATAAAATTTCTAATAAAATCCAAATCCGAGCAAGTTAAGTCTTCCAGTATCATGTTGCCCGGATAGGAGAAGTAATAAACTTTGGGAAAAGCTTAAGGAGGAATACCGATATCGGAAGTTGTGTTAGAACTTCATTCATGGTCTAATTTTGAGGTAATCTTGGCGTAAGACGAAAAGCTTGTTGATGAACAGTATACTTGTAACTTTCTTGATAAATAATTTACAATTTAGAGGAAAAGGAAGATAGCTACATAGAATGTCAAAGCTTTCAGTAGATTTAAGAACTGATCGTAGCTGTTGTTGGCAGCAATTTTTACCGCTATGCTTAACAACTTGCTGGGTATGAATATACCCAGGGGACATTAATAATACATTGCACTATCAAGAGAGCAGTGGTGGCCCAGTGGTAACAGCCGCAACCTACGAGTTGTAGGTCGTAGGTTCGATCCCAGATGGTCGCTTTACTTTGTGTAAATTATTTCATCACCGCTGCTCTCAAAACGGTGAAGGCAAACATCGTGAGGAAACAGGCATGTCACAGAACCAAAAATTCGAAGACATGTGACATCTACCAACCCTGACTGGGCCCGCGTGGTGGATTACGACCCACTCCCTCTCGCAGAGAGGCCTGTATCCCAGCAGTGGGAACATTATAGCCTTATAGGCTGATTATGCATGCGCTATTAATAGGTACCAATTTACATTAGGTCACATGACATACTCAACTTCAACTAACACTATTTTTCACTCTATAATATATATTACCTATAAAAAGTATGTGCGTTGGTTGTCGTATATTGTCAAAGGTTCTATGTATATAATACCAATACATATTTATTAAGGTTTTGAGATATCGTTTTATCCACCTACATTGCCTGAGGTAGCAGCGCGGTGCGGGAGGGGTGTGGTGACGTGAGGCGAGAGCTCAGTGATTCGTCAACTTGTGACAACTATCACCCCTCCCGCACCGCGCAGCTACCTCAGGTAACGTCTTTTTTTTTTTTTTTTTGTGGATGGGAAATCATCTAATGACTCCTCCCGCTCTGGGTGGAGCGGAAGGGAGTGTCAGACTATTACTGACTAAAACCCACCCGTGTTCCTTCCTTAGCCCTTTATGTTCCGGGGCAGCGGTAACCCTTTCGGACGATCCCGCTACCCCGGCTCAGGTAACGTCTCAGTTAAGCGGTCGGCCTATAAAGTATTCCATGTAATCCTTCAAGAAACGCTGAATTTTAGCTAATAAATATTTCTTAGCCCACGTTCGCACAGACGTAAAAATATCGCGCACTGGATTTTCAACTTTCGGTCTTGAGCGGAGCGTTGAGGATCCAACAGAGCGCATTCAGCGCGTCAAAAAAACACAGTGTTGAATTTTCAGCTCTCGGCGCTCAGCTGTGCGTTGAAAATTTCGGCGCGCGAAAAACAATCGCCGCGTGAGAAACGCGCCTGTGTGTAACTGGGCTTAATGTTATAGGTTAGTAAGGAATACGCAGAATCAGAGAGTTGAGGAGAAAGAGTTTAGGTACCACGTTGTCTTCATAGACAAAATTCAAAAGTCTCAAGAAGTTTCATCCGCTCTCATATTTAAAACCCTCGCTATTCCTCCAGTGTTCTTTCCTTTCTAAGGAAAACAGAGCTAAAATGTAGGTAACATTAACTAATATCTAGTTAGACTAATGTTATGTCGGCGCTAATTAATGCTAAAGACCGTCGGAACATATTGCTTCGCTCGACTGCAATAAGACTGGCATGGAAGTATTATTGAAATAAGCTGCTTGGTGAAGCCTTTTTCAATATTATATAAAAAAAAAAAAAACATTTTAGGATCTTTTCCTATTAATATAATATGTGAGTATTTCAAATTAAACATTTTAACTTCTCAATTGATGAATCCTCGCACCAATATTTGTTGCCGCAGCGTCCATGTATCGAAACTTTCTTGAGTTTTCTCGCTATATGACCGATAGATGGCATTAGCAGCAGTTGTTTTCCTGCGGCCGTTCGGGGACATTGCGAGTGCTCATGACTCCGCCTTTTAAAAATTCCTTTTTGGTGAAACCTTGATGATACTCGTAAAATAAATAGACCTGCATCTGTGCTTCATTGAGAACTTATAGTGCAGTGTTGATTTTTGGAGTTTTAACTATTCCACCGGTGGATTTAAGAAGATTTTGCTCGCCGGCCGGCAGCCTATACCTACAAGCCATCACGCGCGCATGAACGAGGTATCTTCACATCTCCCTGGGTCTGAGTGGGATCTCTGGATTGCCAAGGTACGTGGGGCATGTTTTGCTGCTAATAATTCTTTGGTATTGGTTTCACGAGGATTCATCAATAGGGAAATTGGTTTTATTTTTTGTTGAGGTCCGCCATTACACTTTTAACATAGGTTCTTAATTCAAATTTTTCTAACAACATATACAAAGGTGCAGGCTATTTACACGGCTCACCACTGCTTTTAAAGTGTGAAACACTACCTACGTTAAACGTAGCTAAGATTTTGATTTTATAAGCAAGATTATATTTTATTCTTAATTCAAATTCAATTCAGAAACTTTAATTCGAGCGAAGACTCATATAGGGTTAATAAGTAACATTGTCCTTACAACTAAGTGTTAGTAAACAACACGATGCGATGGCACATGTAACTGACAGCAGTGAATCATATGCGGACAGTCCACTCTGTCAGCAATCATTTTCAGAACCCTGGGGCTGGCCATGACTCGAGCCACCATCGATGCTGCGCGTTTGCGCATTATTGTGTAAAAACACGCGCCGCCGCAAGCATCCCTGGCGCACTGCAACGCCATGCTTGCAAGGAAGAAGTTTATCCAGTGTATATATTCTTATCCTCTTTAATAAATACCACCGGCAATATTAATACAGTCTGGCAGGGAAAGAGACGCGAACCTGTTACCCCCGATTCAGTAGGTACATGATTTTGGACCCCCCGAGTTGAAATATCGCCAGTTTTTAAAAAAAGAAGCCCCTAAGACGACCCACTGACCAAAAAGAGTTCCTGGAAGGATTTGGGGGAGGCCTTTGCCCAGCAGTGGGACAGTAGGTTAACAAAAAAATCAAAAAGGAGTTCCATACATTTTGACCGTGTAGGTATTGCACTTTTCTGAAACAGTTGTTTTTTTTTTTGATAACAGATTAAAATTTCTTCGCTGGTGTGTTTAGAAGCATGTGCTGAATTCATTGTTACAGTTTCCACGTCGATGCTGCCTTGTATCATTAAAATTTTCAAATAGTTATTTTCGCTTTTGAGTTTGACAACGATACAGTATACATAATTATGTTCTTATCATCTACAATCACTATGTTGTACACAGTAGTTGGTACCAAAGTATTCTGTATTACGATTACCGATAGCGATTACCTACCGGCGATTCGCACGAAATTAATTTATTTGTTGATTACTCTTATTACTTCTGTGCGCTAGTGTACTTTTTCTTAACTTTTTTTCATAAAATTCAAAACGTGCCAATTGCCTAATACCTATGCATTTCTGGAGTTGTCGATCCGCACACAATTAAATTAACTTCGTGCGAATCGCCATCAGTGAAAATTAAATTACTTAAAAGTGTCGATTTTCCCGTTCCGGGCGTGTAAATTCGTGGGATCCGCCCAATAAGCCAGAGCTTTAAATCGATTCGTTTTTTCCTTCTTTTATTCTACATGTTTTTTTTTTAATAAAAAAGCGAGGTTGAAAGAACTATCTTTTCACAAAATTATTGACAAGTCATGAATTAAACGTCATTTTTATGAAAACTTTTATCAATACATTACCATTGTCAGGAGTACACAATAAAGATCGTAGTAATTTAAAATATGAGAAATATATAAAATACTAGCTGTGCCCCCTGGTTTCACCCGCGTTAATTTGAGGAAAAAACCTACAAATGTATTTCCATTACTTTAAGTGTATTAATTAAGATTACTATATTAGTTACATCACGACATGATCAGTAATAGTGGAACTTGACCAGCCACCTTGAGGAGTTATTTTTAAACTATGATATTTCCTAAGATATTCAATGAAACCAAATGATGTACAGGGCAATTTTGTTCAAAATTAAATACTTGTGATGCATAATGTGTTTATTTGGATAAGGATTAATATCATGTTTATAAAAACACCTTCGCAAATAATGCATTATTTTAGAGATTACCATAAAATAGGTTACAGTGATTCAACCTTAAAAGATAAACATACTGTTGCAGATTTTATGTTTGAACTTTTAAAGGAGAACAATTCCCTCATACATGATTTTTGCGCAACTTTAACCGTTTACGCAGCGCACGCAACGGAAGCTCTCAAAAGGAATATTTTTTCCCGTTTTTGCAACATTTCTCATTGATGCTCCGCTCCCATTGGTCGTAGCGTGATTTTATATAGTCTATAGCCTTCCTCGATAAATGGACTATCTAACACAAAAAGAATGTTTCAAATCGGTCCAGTAGTTTTTCAGCCTATTCAGTTAAAACAAACAACAAATCTTTCCTCTTTATAATATTAGTGTAGATACTCGTAGAAGTATAGATTACTTTTTAGGAGTAACTTTGAAGGTTGTAGACTTAAAGTAAATTGAATTACTCCGATAAACTTTTATCTATGTTGATTAGAAAGTAACTTTAGTAAGGATTTGAAGTACTTCTTTTTAAGCCTACTGTTTTAACAATCTGTTTACAAAGTAGCAGGCTTTTAAATAAATAAAGCCTTATTATTTATTTACAATTTATACGGCAGAATACTTAGTTTATGATTATTTTATTAAAATACTGTACGATGAGTTTACTTGACCATTTCACCATCATCTCCCTAGGCAACAACTATGTTGAGATCGGCTTCCAGTTTAGCCAGATGCAGCTGAATACCAGTATTTGACATGAAGCATCTACCTCTCCGACCTCCACGACCAAATCACTAGGTAACACGATACCCCTTAGTAAGACTGGTTGACCTGTACAATACATTTTGCGACTATATTGTGATATCTAGCCCTTTCTCTACAACAAGTGACCTTATAGATGATGTTCTTCAGAAATGTGTATGCGTGCGTGTATGACCAGATGTTTGAACGTAAACTTAAAAACTTAAACGAGGAGAAAGGAGTATGTAAGGATCGTAGCAGGTGGCGAGTTTCTACCTAGCCCTATGGCAAAAAGGCGTGAGTTTATTACATTACAAGATATTTATTTATTAACTTACTATTAACATTCATTCCAACTATACATCCATTGTTCGTGTTCAGTAACCTAACCTAACCGGATGCAGCCAGTATTTTACATGGGGCGACTGCCTATCTGACCTCCACAACCCAGTTACTGGGCGATGCGATACCCTTTGGTAAGACCGACTGTCAGACTTTCGGGCTTCAGACTACCCGTAACGACTGTCAAAGATCCACGCATGACAGCCGGGACTTAACTTGCTTTCCGAGGCACGGAGGGGTCTCGGTATGTACAGATGGTCACCCATCAAAAGACCCACCGCGACAAGCGTAGCTTAACCTGACCGATCGACCTGTGCGTATGTTATTATTTAGCCACGGCCGTAATTAACCAATAACCACATTATGGTTAACTGCATCATGTAATGCGGTTACAATGTGCTACATTGACTTGCTATACAAGATGGACGCCTAATATACCTAATGCTAATTAGATCCCGACTCGACTCTACTACTACTTTTGGGGTAGATAAACGGAATAACTCATTTAAGTATAGTACTCATGGGAAAGTTGCTTATGTAAATTATAGATGCCACAGTTGAAGGTAGTTAATAAGAATATCGACTCCAATTACGACCTCATTGAATAACTGTCGTGTAAACTATTAGGTTGTAGGGACAATGTAAGTATGAATGTTATGCGTCAGCAGGTGAAAGAGATGGATGTGTGGCGTGATCGCCAGTTACTGCGCGCTGGCGGATCCGCGTACGTGTGTTCGAACTTGGGGATTTCGGGAATAAATAACTATTCAACAGTGATCCAAAACATGTTATTTATTTAATACATGAGTGTCGCAGTAACTCCCGTGTCAAACGTGGCTTTGGAAGTGAGTCCTACAGTGGTGACCCCGACGATGATAGGAATAGGTATTATTGTACATTGATAGCTGCTACATGATACTTGAATGTGATAGTTTCGATGTGTGAAACTCAAACAATACCTGTTTTGTGTACACGAGCGAAACACGTCAAAGGCAGAAGAAACTGCAGCCGTCGACAGCATGCCGTACGTGTATTTGAGCGCCGTACTCAAATGCACGAGCAGCACGTTGTCGACGGCAGCCACCGACATGTCAACGGCGGGTGTCGACAGCAGCCGCCGACATGTCAACGGCGGGTGTCGACAGCAGCCGCCGACATGTCAACGGCGGGTGTCGACAGCAGCCGCCGACATGTCAACGGCTGGTGTCGACGGCTGCAGTTACCTCTGCCGTTCACGCGTGTCGCTCGTATGACTGAGCACTTTAACGTATGACATAGGATACGTTTTATGTCTATGACTATGCACCGTATATGCAAGTTAGCCAATAATGCAAGCGGACATGTAGAAGTTACATGCCTACTTGCATGCGAGAAGATCTTTTAATACAATGAATTTAAGCTAATACCCACCTGGATTTTCCATAATTATTAAAAGCCGTAAAGGCATTCCTAAGTACAACTTATATTACAAAGGCAAATTATACCTAATAATTCTGAAGTACCAAATTGAAGAAGTGTGTAACCTGCTTTTTTTAGAAAGACGTTTTTGAAACATTTCCGAATTTCATTTAATAGATGTGTACCTAACTCGCTAATTACTCTCAAGTTTCAATCATAATCTAATTAATAAGATACAAGCTTTTGTATCTTTACAAAATATTTAATTAATTACATGCCTTCAAATGAGCGGTAGATTTTAATTTTAAAATTCCTAGTACAACGTATAATATACAACCACAAAACAAAGAAAATTTATTATTTGTCACGTCACACGTTTCAACGTAAATCATATTCCAAATTAATGTTATTTTTCAAATCGTTACTTCAAAACGACCTTTACATGACTTGTCTGCCAGTCCACAATAGGCCATTTTTGATTTGTGTTGTAAGCCATTCATCTCGACATGTCGCCAGGGGTCGAGCTGAAACGTCGGCTTGTCCGGCCCCTTCCTGCTCTATAATATTGACTTCTTAAGTGGTTATGTTTCTCTGGTATTTTACATCGTTTTAAAAAAAGAAGAATGTTTTGTTATGATTGTTTTAAACTCGTTTTTGGTTTTTTACTTACGGAGGAGATTTTCAACCTAGAATAGGGAAGAACCACAAAGAAATGGCGATAATTTCGGGTGAGGTTTATAGGTATATTCATCTCAAGGGGTTTTAATAAGAACGATACTGAAAATGGCTGAATTTGGTTAACGAGGCCATTATAATAGTGCCGATTAAATTCCACTATCTCTAAACAGGAAAAAACATAGAAAATGGAATTCAAGTATTCAAGAAGAAACGAGCAAAAAGTTCTAACCTAGAAACGCTGTCATTAAAATAATTACAGAAAATTATGCAAAACTTTCAACTGAACTAACGACGATCATTTTAAAATTACTTGCGAGAAAACTTCTACTGAGTTAAGAAAGCGTTTCCTTAGTTAATTAGCGGCTTCTATAATTACATTAGCAGCTGCAGGATATGCTGCTTCGCGCGAGATGCCGTCAGTTGACTCAAGTTTAATGGTTCGACTTAAATGCGCAGTTAACTATAAATTCATTTTTAATGTTAAAAGAAAACGAGAAAGGTTTTGGAAGCCGGCGCCGGCGTCCTAAAGTGTTCGTTTAACATCTCAATGTTCTCTTTTGTTTTGAGATGAATGTGAAAAAAATTGAGCTTTAAGGTTTATTATTAAGCCTTCGGACAATGAATGTTTGTATGGGTGTTTGTGTTGTTGTTCCAGTATTGTGAGGAAACCTCTGAAGCGATGTGAATTGAAGACTTTCCTGTAATTCGGTGTTGTTTAAAGTTTGTGAGAAAAATAACGTTACCTTTTAAGACGTCTTCTATAAATCTATTAGGTTTTCTTGAGTTGAGTAGTCTTACCAAGGGGTATTGTACTACCCGGTAACTGGGTTGTGGAGGTCAGATAGGCAGTCATCCATGTAAAATACTGGTACCTATTCAGCTGCATCCGGTTAGACTAGAAGCCGACCCTAGCATAGTTGGGAAAGGACTAGGCGGATGATGATGAAGTTTTCTTGAGCTGACTAAATAGAAAAAATAAGGCAGAGAGTGTACCTATCTATAAACGTGATTATCTCTTGTTAGGTACTTACCATCATTACTTTAAGTTGGTGTTGATATCTTCTGTATTATCTGGTTACTATTCTAGTAGGCTCTTCCAAAATATTCGATGAGCCAATACCTAGCGACGTCCCATTTAAATCAGTACATAGTTACATAGTTATGTAACTGTTGGAACGTCCTGCGCACAATTCGGCCTACGTGTAGCCAGTTGGCTACACGTAGGCCGAACGAAGTGTGCGCAGAACGTTCCAGCTCTGCCTACATTATGCTAAGTCCGGAGGTTCGCTTTGTCATGCTAATGAAGATTCGTCACCTTCACGGCTCTGTATGAGCGCCGACAGGTTTATTTATTTTGTATAAAATGGATTTGCGCTCTTATCTGTGTGCTCGTTTATCTAAGGCCAAAGGTCAGCCTCACCCTTAGGTATTGTGATGGTGACTAAAGGAGGAAGTCTATGACGATGTCCTCTACAGATCCGTATGCGTCTGAGCACTAGTTTGTGGTGATTAGGATTATTCTTGTACTTCTTCAGTCGTATCGGTATTGAATAATTTTAATCTCTTTCGTAATTATTCTATATAACTATACAGAGGTATTGAAATATATAAGTAATAAATTGTTGTTCCTTTATTTATCAATTACGTATAACAAACCGTTCTTCCTAGCTTATGACTAATTCTATAGGTACGTGGGACACTCAGAAAGTTTTGTGAAAATAAAAATAAATGTTCTATAGGTAAATATTTTTTTATTAAATATTTTCAAAGTACTCTCCACTAGCCTCTATACAAAGTTTCATGCGTCTGAACCAGTTTTCGAAACACTTTTTCCAGTCCGCCGCAGACACCTCGTTTACAGCCTGCTCGAAGGCTGACAGCGCATCTTCCGGCGACGAAAATTGTAACCCTTTGAGCTGATTTTTTATTTTTGGGAATAAAAAGAAGTCACAGGTGCTAGGTCAGGGCTGTAAGGAGGGTGACCCAGGAGTTTGACTGGCGTGTTGTCCAGGAAGTCCCTAGTTTTGAGCGCGGCGTGCGAAGGCGCGCTGTCGTGGTGGAGTAGCCCGCGGAGCCCTGTTTGGTTGCTTGTTGCTCACAACAGAGAAAACTTCTGCGAAGCAATTGGTAGTATACCATTCAGCGTCGATGATTTTTTAGTTCCGTAAAGGAATTGACACCAAGTAGCCAGTCAAATTGAAAAAGCTCGCGATCAAAATCTTCCCCTCGCTTCTAGATCGCTTCACTTTGGTAGGCGTTGATTCGTTTTGTAACACCCAAGCCGTCGACTGGCGCTTCATTTCTGGATCGTATTGATAAATCCAAGACTCATCACCTGTAATGATGTCATAAACACGCCGAGATGAGCCTGCTTCAAATTTTGTTATCATATCACGGCACCATTCCACCCGGGTCTGCTTCCTCACATCGGTGAGGTTGTGCGGCACCCAGCGTGAATCTATCCTCCTCACGCAAAAATGCACGTGTAGAATTTCGTGAAGGCCCTCTCAAAATGGATGTAAGATGCTTATAAAACGTCGACTGATCGGTCTATAATTCTTGCGTTCCGCAGGACTACCTGATTTATGGAGCAGGTGGGTAACGCCTGTTGGTAGAAACTGCGGTAGCGACCCAGACTCTAAAGATGACTGGAACTGATGCCAGGCAAGTGTGTGAACTAATTAGCCATTTCAACCAAAATGTGTGCAGTCCGTCCGGTCCCGGTGATTTCCAATTCGATAACGGACGGACCGCTCTGGCAACGTCTGATGGCGTAATTAGTACTGTTTCCATTTCTGGTACAGTCTCACACACGCGCTCGACATCCTGTATCCAGCCAGCCTCAGTGTGACAGACGGGCACCGACCAGATGCTGCGCCAGAATGCACTCGTGGCGGCATCATCCGGGCGGCATACATCTGTCATATTTTGTTCAGGTCGCTCCCATTTATTATTATTATTAATCCTTTCCTAGTAGATTATACCTTATAAATTTACTTTAGCACGGTGGTGAGTAGTATAGTTCAAATAGAAACCATCATCAGTTTGTTTCCAATAAATTTCTGTAAACTACTCAAGGGCCGGGTTACACCCTGGTATCTATGATTAACTAAATTGGAGACTCAAAGTTATTTACTGTGACGTTTATGAGGACGGCAAGCCTGAAAGGCCGGCCGTTCAAAATGTCAAAGCTAACCTTAATTCAACGTTAACGTTAAGAGTCGTTTGATTCTATTCTATTACCTTCAAATCGTCCATCTTGCTACAGAAACAGAATTTAGTACAGATCTCATCTCGAGATTATCTCTATCTTTCTCAAACAGTGAAGACTAATAATAATAATAAAATATAATAATAACAATATTCCACAACTATCACACAACGCCATCTAGTCCCAAGCTAAGCAGAGCTTGTGTTATGGGTACTAGACAACTGATAAACATACTTATATATTTCTAAATACATACATATTATAGATAAATTACAACCAGACACAGAACAAATGATCGTGCTCATCACACAAACATTTGTCCTGGGTGGGAATCGAACCCACGACCTCCGGCATAGCAGTCAGGGTCACTAACCACTAGACCATCAGGCCTGTCAAACTGATTTTCATAGAGTTCTCGAAAGTCGTTTTTAATAAGTTATTAGATTATATTATCCTCTGTTGCCTTCTCTGTCGTCAGGCCAATGTAAATAGCCGAGCAAATGTTTGAAGATTCTTTATCTACGGAAATATTTTGTAAGTATTCAAATTGTGAAGCTCTTTGAATTTTCTTTAGATATTTCAATGAATAGTTTATTTATACATTAATTACTTACGTTTGCTACAGCCGGAGGATTGGAGAAGAAAACCCGAAATGGTTATGCCTATTTAATTAATAAAATTACAGCTAACTATCCTAAGAATATTGGTTCCACCTCGAAGTAGGAAAAGGGAATGCTTATTCTTAGAAAAATAATCACTTAAATAGCTTGTACCATCGATTGACGTGATCAATGACTATTGGAGTAAATGTAGCGTCGGCCGACGGTGAACTTCCTATAATAACGGCACGTAACTCCTCATCCTTACGTAATTCCTCATTGGCACGTCATTCATTGTTTAATTTATTTACGTTATAAACGCGTTATAAACGTCATTACGCGTTAAAAGCGTCCAGAGTACAGCAAATAGTAAATAAAAAAAACAACAATCCAAAAATAAAATAATTAAAAATAAGCAGAGGCAGCTAAGTGATGACCAGCACCAACTGACGGCGCCCGTTCACGAACATGACGCATAGATCAGCACCATTCAGCTCAACCATTTTGAAGGGAGCTAAATGATCCAACACACACGCCACCGTCAGCGAGACAATTGTGTGAGCATGACATACTATCAGCTGCCAGGGCTCATTCAAGTCAATGAAAGACATATTACCCAGTAAATGGTAGCTCTACAGTACATAGAACTCACATCTGTGCTATGCAATTATACAATACAAAGGAAATTGAGTTTATACAATGCAAAGATAGTCTTACAATTTTCAGCAGCTCCAACAGTATTTTCAAGTGTTAATCAATTAGTTGTGGTTGTGGAGCAGGACCAGCAATGAGCCAGGCATTTTTATCAGCGATGTAATCCCCTAACTTATAATATGCCTGTCTGCATAGTGTGCGTTTTATACAAGACTTGAATTTAGTTTTATTCAGTCGAAGAATGTGGGGAGGTATTTTATTATAACATTTTAAACAGTACCCTATAAAAAATGAGTTTAGCCAGTCTCAAACCTGGTTGAATAGGTCCTATTTGTAGTACTATAATTACGTCTTTCTCCTCACTTCACTAAAAAGATGTAAATTTTTCCTTACATACTAAGGCCCTGTCATGATGTTAATTTCCTTAAACAGTTTCGACATAAAGAAGAAAGAAAGAAAAATATAGGTTTATTTGAGGTAAACATGACGCAGAGTGAGAACACAAACACAAAAAAGAACAAGTTGGGGGAAAATATGCGTCACATTGACGCAAAACAGCCATCATTCAGCATTGCTAAGACCTATGCGAGACAGAGCCCCAGCGCTGGTCATCAGTGACAGCCGGCGTCGACGTGATGACGTCATCCGGTGCAGTATACGATGAGATACCTACTTTGCCATACTTACTTTGAGGATGTATTTCTGTACCTGGTTCCATATCACAGATTCCAAAACACTTGGAAGCTTCAAAAGATGCGTTTTTTTTTGTAATAAATTGATTCGATGTAAAACACCCCTTTTTAAACAAAGTGAGCTTTAAATACACCTATAAACAGATGAATTTAAAAACACAGCACCTCTCCAGTAATGTTGTACCTTCAAGCAGACAAGTGACCTCAAGTTAACTTTAGATGAACCAGCATTGAAACAAATACATCAAGTACAGTCACAGACAATATCAGTTACTAGAACCCATTTGGAAAAGAATCAATACATTAGAGCGGGCGAGTCCACACCGCGGTATCCGCGGACCGATCTTAATTTGCTACGCTAGTGATGCGCCACACGTGAGACCGGCTTTTGAAGTCATTCGACTCTGTAATTGGGTGTTAATAGACTTTCAGATTTTAGACAATTTGTTTTTTGAATTTTTAGTAGTTTATAGATACCAATTGATGCTTTTAATAGGACTACTTTGGGTTTGTTTCCCGTTGTTTATGGACTAATAGGTGGCGAAGATAACTAGGTACATAAAGAACCTGAACCAACACACGAAATGTAGGTAATTAGATTGTATGAATAGCAAAAAGTAAACTCAAGCCATATATTTGTTTTCTCACAATTCGGTCCTATTGTACAATTATCTAACTTCATGTTAAAGCATATTGTTATAATTATCACATTCTTCGCCTAAATTATACGTCTAAAACTTCTAATGCCGACTTCATTATAATTAACACACGATTTCCAACTCCAAATTGCCATAGTCCCCTCACTAAAAAAAACATTCCGCGTACTATCGGACAAGTTCGTTTCATGACGTACGATCCCCGACTGTCCGTGAATATTGGCATTCCAAATTTAATTTAAAATTGAATTTCACGTCGCGTTCTGGTGATTGGCATCGCGATGATTAGTGCTGAACACTCGACCGATATTTTTTGTCGATAGATTGATTGATAGATAAAAAGGTTTAATGTCATTGACTAAAACTGTATAGGAAAAATCCTGTACATTTTTAGTCAATGGGGTAATCGCGGATTTGAGGAAGTGGGATTTTGTAGCGCTACTAGAAAAGCATTAGTTTAGGAGATCAATATTTTAGTGAATTTTGCTAACGTTGCCGTAATGACGATGGTAAATCCGTCATAAAGAGATGACATGGCGCATTTACCTTTCGGCTGACACAGGTGCTCCCCAAACATGGATGCTTTGGAAAGCCACATAAGCCAGGACCAGGTGCTCGGAAACTCATCCATATGACATAAATTCTTCTATCACATCGATAATACAACAAATTTCGTCCTGTCTCTAAACTTTCATACCTGTCCAGTCATAAACAACTGACTGTCAAGAAATCCTTTACGAAATGCAACAACAATATCTAATTTGAAAATCGAACAAAGCCGCGAACGTAGCCGAGTATCAAAGTAAGAGTTTGATTTATCCTAGCTAAAAGGGGGAGGGGGGAGGGGGACATTTTAGTGCAGAATCACTGTGTTCGGATGAACGTATAAGATTAAGTTTTGTAAGATGAGTCGAAAGTTGGAATATTTAATGGTTTACCTGATAAGGTCATATAGTCTTATAGCTTTGCCAGGCTGTACTTACTTCTAACAAAAATAAAAAAAATCACACATAAGCAAGTAGTTGCTTGTCAGCTTTTATTGATACATATAATACTACTATTTTTGAAACAGTCCTCCAAGAGCTTGTTGCTTAGATAGAATATACACGTTGTAAGCTTGGGACATCGACAACGCGGCAGGGAAGACATTTTTCGTCAGTTATTAAATCAAAACCAGCCAAGTGCGAGTCGGACTCGCAAACGATGGGTTCCGTACCACAAGGAAAAAAACCGCAAAAAAAACACGTCTGTTGTATGGGAGACCCCCTTAAATATTTATTTTATTTTAATTTAATTATTTATTTTTAAAGTGAACATACAACTAATTATTCTGTGAATATTTCAAGCATCTACCTGTTGCCGTTATTAATATCGAGCAAATAACGGCAAAAAAATCACGTATGTTGTATGGGAGCCCCCCTTAAATTTTTTTTATTTTATTCTGTTTTTAGTATTTGTTGTTATAGCGGCAACAGAAATACATCATCTGTGAAAATTTCAACTGTCTAGCTACCACGGTTTTTGAGATACAGCCTGGTGACAGACAGACGGACGGACAGACACCGAAGTCTTAGTAATAGGGTCCCGTTTTTACCCTTTGGGTACGGAACCCTAAAAATGTGCTGCCCAAAACTGCAATACCTACACCGTCCAAATGTGGGTATGTAACAGCTGATTTAAAAAAAAAACGATAATTACGATAATTTTCCGCGTCGATGTCCCTTACATCCTATGTACAGGTAGTAGGCTAGTAGAACTACGAGGTAATCGTTGTTTACTCATTAAATCTTCGAAAGTTTTACAAAACCGAACATTCTAGAATCATCAGGTTGCACCTTGAATTACAGCGTTATCTTGCTTTGTTTCTGGGTTGCGAGGGTCAGGTAGGTGTCTCTCCAAGTAGAACGCTACAGCACCTCGTTAAAATGGAAAGTAAGAGACCTCAACACGGTTACGAAACGTCTACACTAATGATCAGAACTAAGATACACTACGCGAAGGTACGCAACTTATACAATACATATTTATACAATAAAGTAAATGTGAACATCGACATTTGCCGCTTACCTCATGATGCCTTGAGAGTAAAGTATACTGAATGGTTGAAATCTCTATTATATGATGCAACTGAAAGAATTGTGGAAACTTAACTTGTACAAGAACTTACACACACCCTCACTCACCCTCACTCACACACACCCTCACTCACACTACCACTCCACACCGCACCACACCTCAACATACACAGTTTGGATGTTTTTATTATTGCATGTACGATTTTTATTAAAATACCAATGTTGGCTAAACTGTACCCATTTCATGATTAAGTCTGGAAAAAATGTGTTTTGTGTATGTGGGCGTTGATAGCTGCGACATCGTTTTTTAATTCCATCTAATTTCTAATTCACTGGGCTTGCGTGGTGGATCATGGCACAGAGAGGAGGCCTGTGTCTCAGCAGTTCCCAACATTACAGGCTGATTAGACAAAGGTGTTCAACCAATATTTATTTAGTTAAATACCAAGAAATAGAGGGCGAGCCTATTGCCATTAACAAGATTCCGAGCTATTATTGAGATATTCCTGATAACTAAAAACCCAAGACCCTCTGTCTGACCGAAGTTGATCCCAGGACCACACGCTCAGCAATCGGGCTTGCGTCCCACAGACCAAAAATAAGGAATAGGGAATGAGTATAATAAATATTACATCATTTCACTTAACAATACACACGCTAACAATACATTAAAAAGTAAATCCTCCTCCCCCCGTACGTAGGGGAAGTACAGGGAAAGAGAAAGGGGGATCTTAGGGTACATGCTCAGACGTAACGAGAGATTTAGTTGCCTAGGAACGAGGCGCGGAGTTTTATGGGCAAATAAATAATGTTTGCAGGTATGCAGCTTGCTCCTGCTTGAGTATTATCGACGAAACTGGAAAAGAGAGCTGTAAAAATGTAGAAAATCTTTTCAAACTTTAAAATTATTTTTATCTGTGAATGTGAGAAATAGGTTTTATTATTTCTGTATTTTTGTAAGACACTTTTACCAGTTTATTTTTAAATGATAAATTGGTCTGAGTACTGACTCATGATCCCAGTGAACGTTATGAAAAATATTATATCTGTAGCGGTATCTACAACGCCACATGCGAACAACGCGTCATACTGACGTCACGCATAATCCTGCAGCAAATACCTAGTTTTTTTTTATTCTGCTTTCCCCATTACCCATTACTAATATTAGCGTGGTTTTATATTATTGACTAACATACTAAAACCAATATATGACAGCTAAAACACAGAACATAATAATCGCGAACTCAATAACAAACGAAACTAGGACAGTTGAAACGTTTCGATCCCGCCACAATACACGTAGACGTACGGGCTACGAGCTACGCGGCTGCTACGCGTGGGCGGTACGGCTACGAGCGTAGTAGCTACAGCGTAGCGCGTAGCAACGTTGTTATTGTATATTTTGACGGCGTCTGGCAATCAGCTGATGCGTTTGTAATATAGAAAATTACAAATACAAATGTATTTTATTTGGAACATAACGCTATTCTCTCTTAACACGTTCAGTGCCGGGAGCCCTCCTGGAGGGTTCACTCAAATCCCTTATGGGATGCCGGGAGCCCTCGCGGAGGGCTCATTTTAAATGTACGTTTTTCTTAGCGAATACAGCATTATAAACTATGAAAATAAAATTTGTCGTATATTTTAACAAGATTTATTAGTATATTCGTTGGTTTTCAAATACCAGCATTTTTATTTTTAAAAATAATTGGGAGCTATTTCAGGGGTGGTAAACCATTTTACGGTTACAAATATTCACTAAAAATAAAAATATTTATTTTGAGATTATAAATTACGAGGATGACTTTAAAAATAGAAGCTTTTCAGGGTTCCGTATCAAAATGGTAAAAAAGAATACCCATAGTGCAACTTCGTTTGTCATTCATTCATTTTTGTCCTCTATGGTTTCTGACAGTAATCTTCTACATCATAATAATATTTTGACTTCTCATGCTCTAAAAGTTCGTCTTTATGTTGTGCTTAGGCGACATAAAATCGCTTTTTATGTTCTAGTGCATAAAGTAATTTTTTTTCTAAGACTAAGATAATGGCCCAACAGCCACACGAACAATTTTTTATTTTTATTTATACCGCTTCCGTGTTTTCTATCGTTAATTTAATAAAATCAGATAAAATAGTTGTCATTTATTATTTAAAAACACAAAGAAACGTTTTTATGACTTGGCAGTATGAATGAAGTACCCAAGTCGAATGACACATGTTGAAAATTAAAAAAAAACCTTTAAAAAGTTTCGTATAATAAAATATACGTTTTTTTAAACAAACTTTTCCTTTGACACTGAAAACTAAATAAAAGTTGTATGTAAACATAGGACTTAGATTTTCTTTAATTTTATTTACTTCAAAAGTTTCTAAACAGTATATTACTTCGTCTCCTTCTGATAGCTTAGGTATAAGTTATTAGGTTCGTTTTACTGATAAAAATTATAAAACCGTAAAACGAACCTACTCTATAGTGATATTCATAGATATAAGAAAGAAAGGTTCTGTAATTTCTAAGAGAAAATTAACAGCCACACAAACAAATTAATGCCTAATGTAATAATACATAACCTCACGAACCCGAAAACGCATACTTATCAATGTACTCGTATATACATGGATAAGTATGCGTTTTGGGGTTCGTGTATATGTATCACACCAATAGGCATATTGTATATGTATTACACCAATAGGTAGTGTATGATTTCCGTTTGTCTTCGTTCACGTAATGATGCTACCTACGGAATGAGTAAATGACGCGGTGTCGTGATGTTTATAGCTGGAATAACTTAAGGTAATGTCAGGCAAAGGAAGCACGGGAGCGAAGCTACAAGTAAAAGTAGTTATGACATAAATCAGTTCTTATCTCAATCGGAGTTTTTTCGTAATTATTTTATACGTACTTTCTCAATTAACATTATATGAATAACGACTGAAAGTAGGTAATTCCAGAGTGAATCATTACCGTCAAGTAAATAATAGAACACTGCCTAATCGTTAATAAGCTGTTACAAAATAATTACGTTTTCATTACATAAACAACTACTAATATTGCATAATGTAACTGTTTGTTGTTCATTAATAAAATAAAATAAAAAATTATTACATGTTTGAAAATTTCAGAAGAGGTTGGATACCCCTGTCTCGGGATCAAAGCGAGCGATTATACTTTTCTTGATTTTTTTATTTTTAAATATTTCACGTTTCCACCCCACTAGTACATGTAAATACCCCCAGAGATACTAAATATAGCAACAAGACGTTTTGAAAACACTATTTTACTTCTTTTTACAGTGTTTTATAATACGGTTTCAAACCTAATGCCGACGACCCTCCTCGAGGGTTCACTTTAGCGCAAACGTAATGCCGGTGACCCTCCTGGAGGGTCCATTTGCAATATGTATGGCGGCATGGCGTATGAGTTCTATGAAAAGTGGGTGGAGTCGAAAGTGTTAAAGGACTAAGCTGAGATCTGAATCAGTTTCTAAAAGCAAATGTGCACATTTATTAAAAGACCAGTAACAACAAATTCCATACTAAAATAAAGACTGCATTGCATGTATAGTAGAAAGGTAAACAACAAAAAACAATAATTCGTCATTTTATAGCATCAAAAACATGGCAAAACATATTAAACCACATTTCTCAAGTTGAGTAAACACCTATAATATAGTAGTTACGTAGTATAACACGATAACAATACTGAGAACTGCTGCGACTCCAAGGACCACTTTCCAGTCCCTTCAGTTCTACGAGTCTGACACAAAAAAAAGTATATTTTCCAAATGTATAGTAAATAGAACCTATAAAGAAAGGTTTACCGTAACGTTTGGTATGGACAGCCGGCGTCAAAGACATTCATCAAGATAATGCGGGTAGGAAGATCAATCACACAGGCCGGGGAAGTTCTTTGACATTGTTCAAGGTCAACATGAGAATGTAAGTGGTACGCGAGTCGCTAGTTTTAGGGACGTTTATTGTAAGTAAAAAAAAAAAAACTAAAGTAATAGTAAAATAAAACTAGCTCTATGAAATAATCCTTGTATAGACGCCAGCACATCAAGTTACTACAATCTGTCAAATTTCTTTAATAGATTTTCAACTTTATCGCTAAAGTATAAGGTTCAAAATTGATTGGGAAAATTTTACAGTTTCGGGTAGCTTGATGTGCTGGCGTCTGTACATGTTGTTAAAACAAGGAGGTTTGGCTCTCTCGTTACTACGTTATTTTATTTAATTTATAATTTGAATTGAACAAAATTCAAATAATGCAAAATTCAATGCTCGGAGTTTTTTTTTGTCGCTTAGTTACCTATGCTTGTTGTACTTGTATGTAACAAATTGTCTTCAGTGACTTCTTGAATGTAACCGAAAACATTTCAAAATACATAATAGATTGTCACTCTTAAAACTAACATAATAATAACTACGGCGCATTACAAACGCTAGCAGTTGCTGTAATACAGAATAATATCTTACATGTCTAGCTCGAGGTGGCGAGCTCGTGGGATTTGAGCGAGTAGCTCCTTTCCCTTGATACCGCGATAACTGGCAGATAGTCAGATATCCGTAAATATTACAGACCTGAATCTTTCTCCTTTGATATCGCGGTAACTGGCAGAACTCGTGAATATTTCAGACCTGGCTCTGTGCTTGTGGCTTGTCTCCTCGTACTCATATGTGTTGAGGAATAACGGATGAGGTTGTTTAGGTTCGTGTTGTCTCTTGAGATCCGAGTCAAGTTAAGTAACATGACTCGGTACTACTGTCTAGTGAGTAAATACTTATTGATTACGTAATTGTGTTCAATTACAAACAACTAATGCATCACTTCTGTATCTTCTTCGATACATATTATAAAATAAAGTCGCTTTTTGCATCTGTCTCTGTGACTGTGGTGTTATTTTCAATTTTGGTGCGGTTTTCAAAATTTCATAGAGAATTTATTACGGATGTTTTATGCATAATACATTAAAATTTAACTTGCATACCTATAGAAATCTTGATGTTATGTGTACAAAATACAATCTTTGTGTTTGTTAATTCAAAGTGTTTTTATGTTTGTGAAAATTCTGCTTTTATGTAGTTGTCATACTTAATATTGATTTTTAGATAACTCTTTTATAAAATGGCCTGTTTTCCTGTTATAAATTCAACATAAATGATATCACTAATATTTTTGTAAAAATATAATATAAAAGAGTGTCCATGGAGTTTTTGGTTTCATGGGTGGCCACGTGGTAACGGCCGCGATTTACGAGTTGTAGGTCGTAGATTCGAATTCAGACGGGCGCTTTACTTTGTGTACATTATTTCATCACCTCTGCTCTCAAAACGGTGAAGGAAAACATCGTGAGGAAACCGGCATGTCCTAGAACCAAAAATTCGAAGACATGTGACATCTGTCAACCCGCACTAGGCCCGCGTGGTGGATTACGGCCCACTCCCTCTCACTGAGAGGAGGCCTGTGTCCCAGCAGCGAGAACATTATAGGCTGGTTATGTGATGTGTTATATATGTCCATGGAGTTTCTTGCCCGTTCTTCTCCATAGGTACCTACGCTTTGGAATGGGCTACTAGCTTCATATTTTCTGACTGACCGACTTCTTGACAATTCAAAAGTGCATGTTAATGGATTAATTGAAATAAATGCTTTGAGTTTGAGTTTTCAAACAAAAAGCTTCACAGCGTTAAATCGTAAAGAATAGTCATACAAACATTTCAAAACTGGCACACTTCCATTTCAAAACCCTGTGTTGTATCAACCGATTCAGTAATCAATTCGGTGGACATTTAAAAAATAATCAATTTTATCTATTCACGCATCAGTGGTGATGACATGGAAATGTGTCATGTGTTACCATGGACGCCTTTAGGTAATGTTTTATGTAACCATAACGGGCAAAAAAGCGGTGATCGGTTCGGTGTTTATGGAAAACACAGAAATAAAATGTCACTTTTGAAAAATGACGACATCATACATAAAGGAGAAATGATTTTTAAAAGATCTGCATGAGATGAAGTGAAAACCACAAAGGAAACAGTCTGTGTGCCTGAATTCATCCCGCTGACAAACCATAGCAGTATATTTTATTAGAACATTTACGGCACAAAACCTCCTCTGCCGTATATTTTCCTGTCATCTTCAGACAATCGGAGCACTATTCATATCTGCCAGGAAATTGATTTACATCCATTTATACATTATTTGCTTTGAAATAAACAAATAATCCTCAAAGAGGACACTGCAAAGTTTCGTCGTTAATATTCAATGAATACAATTTATAGTTAAGTACGTATTGATTTTGATTTTGTATAAAACATTTCTATTTCTAAGTGAATGCATTCACAAAGATGTCTTGTAACTTATAAAAACTTAAAAGGATTTTCCGTCAAAAGCAATTAAATGTTTATATGGCTCCCTTTTATCACATTTAATACTTTGCAGCATGGCTAAAGTAAGTGTTAGGCTTTTGGCAGCGACCAAAATAGTACAAAAGAAAGAAAATACGTTTATTTGCGGTGAACATAACGCAAAAAAGAATATAAACACAAAACATAAAAAGAAGAAAAAAATGAAAATATGTATTCAATATGCCTTTCTAGCAACGAAAACTCTTGATCTCTATGGCAACATATAGACACGGACAACATGTAGAATACAGGAAAATTAGTATATTATGTATCTCGAAAAAATATTGAGTCTACGGAATTACTTATTTTACTTCTAAAACTGACTGAAATGACGAACAGAAATTGGAAAGTATGGCAGAAAGGGAAGGAGGTATTTACAAAGCAGTGAAGTGACCATGGCAGTGATGCTCCTGTCTTGTCTCTAGCTATTAAAACACGAGGTCCTAAGTTCCACTGATAAAGATAACTTAGAAAACGAACCACAAAGATGATTCAAATTAATCTGGTTACACAAACATAGCGCCGGCAAATCGTTAGAAACACAACTGGCAGCCGTCAAGCGAATTCCAAGGAGGCATAAATCCTTTTCCGTCGGACTTTTTTAATAAGCATCAAGGTGTGGCGGTGGGGAGGGGGGCGCGGGGTCGGCCTGGGCCCAGACGCCCGCCTACGCGCGTCGCTGCGGACGTCTCCACGTCCCTCCTCCGCCACAGTTTGCCAGCGGTGGGCCGCGTGCCCGCCGCGCCGCCGCGACCATTACTACCAACACTTTACGTATTTTCTACCTATTTGTATTTTTAATATTAAGTTAAAGGTGAGTGTATTTTATTTAAAACTTGAGTGGATTTATTTTTGTTAAGTTTTGTGCTTTTTGATGGTGTTTTATTTTATTTGCTTGATGTTTTAGTAAATTTTGGTTTTTATTTGTCAGTGTTTTATTTTTGTGGGTGTTTATTGTGAATTTGGGAAAACAGGAACACGTTTTAATTTATTTTACAAGCGCAGTGGACAGAACCGGATAATCAAATTTTAATCCTTATTATTTTATTGTCGGGTAATATGTACATTATTTTTAAGTTAAACCCGTAATACACATAAAACGGCAAATTATTTTGTGCTTCTTACATCTGCTGCCATCATTATAATTGAATTACCTACTGACTATTATCATTAAATTGCTTTCAGAAAACGTTACGTCTTCGTTCATTAATTATTTTTAAATTAAAGCATGTTCCATTTATATTACGGGTGAACAGTTTAAGTATGTCTTACCTAATTTAAATCAATTTACGTGATCTCAAGAGCTCAAATTCTTGAGTAAAAATTATGGTCCTTTTCTCTCATAAGATGGTTTTTAATTTCTCGAAATTATTTTAGCACGACGTTATTTAATATAAAGAATTCTTATAGGAATACCTGTTTGATGCGTATTTGATAACGTTTTATAAAAATGCGAACAATTTCTCGTAACGTTTTACGGACACGGTGCGTGGCGTTAGTTTTCATCCCGCGCTTTTCATTTTCCATTGATAGTCTATTTTACAGTTTCACACTTTACTAACGTTTCTAATAACTGCGTGGGTTTTACTATAGTTTATCTTGTATTGACGTTTGAAGTAACTTTGTGTGTTTGTAGTTACGGGCAGGTTTGCTTTGCTTCGTTTTTTCAACATTTAAACGATAAATACCGACATCCATCTTTTATGCTGTAATTACCATTCCACGAGCCTTATCAATTCCATTTTGACCGTCAGGTTTGGGGTCTTTGGATGTTAAGGGGCGGATATGATGATGATGATGATAACCTCATAGGTAACTGAACCCGCTAATCTTAAATCATAGCATCATATCCTCCATTTGCCCCTTTCTACAAGATTATCGTGAGGGTAAGAAGGCTTCATTAGTTTGGTAGTTACTTATAGTGATATGGTTCAATGGAAAACATGGGCTTTCTAATAAATAAGAAGCGGCTATAATTCAAGGCGTCAGACAGGTCCGCGTGAGGTCGTGAGTTCAATCCCTACTGCTGCACTATTGACCTAGCACAAACGAGGAATTATAATGACTCGCATTATGAGCTAAATTCTATAAAAAAAGGTTTAACGGGCTGGTGGTACCAGATATTTCATATTAACAGATGGAACGATCCCGCGAAATTCTCTTGTTAAAAGCGTGTTTTGCAACAGTTACGGCGGGCAGAGAAGGCGAATCACAATGTTTTTCCGAAATCAGTTAAATTAGCGTTTATTTTCATATACCACTCTAAAATAAACAAATCAATGTATTTGTAAAGAATTATTTCAGTAGCAATTAAATATAATACATTGCTATACAGCCATTAGGCATGTTATGGTGAAAATAAATATCCAAAATGAGTTGGTCCTGGTCTCTTTATACTTTCATTTAGCTGTTCAGGACATTATCCTGAAATATAAACGAGCCCTTCGACCCAAGCACTCTAAAATAGCCTTGAATACCCGAGTATGTTGTTTTCAAAATAGACTACGATACAATAGGTTGGTATAGTTCAATTGAGCACAAGTTGTGGTACAAATGAACGCTTTAATTAATACGCTACGAGCTGAGTTAGTAACTCGTCACCACATACAACGTACCGACTTAAACTACGTAGCTACTCATATATATGTATACAGGGTGAATTTTCCAAGTGGCGTGGATGGCCAAATCCGAAACTATGAGGAATAGCGAAATGTACTCAAATTAGTCACGGGCTCGATTTTGATGAAAACCAAAACTGCATCATTGGATTTTTGAAAAATCTATATTTCTAGCCAGGAATCGAACCCGTTGATTTTGAAAAAAGAAACACACTGTGTTATAGTGTCGCTAATAAGGATCGAATTGTGGGAAGTAATGACATAGTCGCTAATAATAGCGACACTATCGAATGGTGTAATAACACAGTGTGTTTTTTTTTCAAAATCAACGGGTTCGATTCCTGGCTAGATATATTGATTTTTCAAAAATCCAATGATGCAGTTTTGGTTTTCAACATAATCGAGCCCGTGACTCCATTAAGTACTTTTCGCTATTCCTCATAGTTTCGGATTTGGCCATCCACGCCCACTTGAAAAATTCACCCTGTATATGTATACGCCCTAACAAGTACGTAATCCTTTGGTAAAGGAATACATCTTTACCTATATCATGTCGCATGTGCCACGATCAAAATTTAAAATACAGCATTACATCTATTCTTTAGTAGCGTTTACAAGTAAACTTTTTTTTTTGTGTGGGAAATTATCAAATACCTAACTTCTCCCGCTCTGGGCGGACGGGAGGGTATGTAAGACTTTTACCGACTAAAACCCACCCATGTTCCTTCAGTTGCCTGTGCCAGGGGCCACGGTAACTCTTTCGAACAACTCGCGACCCTGGCAGTTTACAAGTAAACTTGCGGTCATGTTTTCAACGAAGGTCATCCAATAACGAATATCTTACCAAATTAAATAACTTATGGCAATTTTTTACTGGTCCTTTTAAAATACTCTAGTTTCACTTTTTAGCGAATACTTTTTGAAATGGCCAATGAAAGTGGTTTTATCTTAACCAGCAACGGTAGGACAGACCACGAAATGTAGTTTCTATAACAATAAGTATGGACTATGTTAGTGCTCGTCGCTACGTGGCAATTAACTATTGGAAAATGTTTACGTTTGCTGTAGGGGTTGGTTTTTTTACTCGTAATAAAGAACCAACAGGATTTAAAATCTATTGTTTAAAGCTTAAACAAACTCAACTGCCTATACTCTCGGGGCAATATAAAATACCGATACATACTCTGTCTCATCAAATACCGCTACCGGCCATTTTACAAGCTAATTTAGTATCGTGACCGTGCCCCGGGTGCCACCGCTACTGGTTTATAATGGCACACAGTGTCTGTGCCCCGGGTGCTGCCACATTATGGCACACAAGCCCCGGGTTCTGGCACATATAGCACACAGGCCCCTAATGAACGAAGGACGTTCATTTGCATTTTTCCCAACAGTTTGGCGCCAATATTGTGGATATTATTTTAATATCCTAAAAAATAATGTGGTTTCGCATAACAATGGTCTTTGTCAGATGAGAAAATAGCATCGATTCCCAGACAGCTATGAAAAGCCGAATTCCGGATTCTGGATTTACACACGAGTGGAGTAATGTGCTCCTTTGGAAAATTCAGACGTGATGTTATGTTATGTTTTGTTTTCTCTTCATAATATACAAGTTTGCCACAACTGCACCTTGTGCAGGTGTACTAACGTTTCAAAATAATGAAACCGCACTTAGAACGACAAGGATTCAACTTTATGCGAAGAAAAGTTTAGACGTTACTGCAAGTTGTGGACAACATATTAGTTAACTTTACATATTACTTACACCTGAACGACATATTTATCAAAGCTTTTTTACAAACTGTATTTTTTCCCCAAGTTCATATTTTTTTATCTAAAAGGATCCTTTTGGAAAGGTCACAGGAACATTGAATATGCAAAGAAGCAGACAGTCTTAAGTACTAAGGTACCAAAAGGTGAAAAAACTCGGACGACCTTTAACAATTTGGGCTTATGTAAACAATATTATGGGACAAATAAGTCTATGTTCTAGGGCGGTGACGTTCATCTAACTCTATAATTACTTAGGATTAGGGATTACAGAGGTGCAGAACCTGTCGCCTAAAACAAAAAACGAAATGAAATGTTTATTTCAGTAAGTAGATCTTTTAAGACACTTTTATTCGTCAATATTTTAAATCTAGATGGCGCCGGCAAGTCCTAGTTAACTGATCCCTGACAAGAAACGCCGAAACAAATTAATTCAGAGGTCATGGTCTCTTACACTCAACGTCAAACCTGGCATGGAAGAAGAACCTAATGACATTTTTCACATAAATTATGGGAATATTCTTGTTCCTTAAAATCGCAACACTCAGTGTAGGTATGTCAAAGTGACAGCAAATTAATAAATATCGTTAAACAAGAAACTTTGAACTCGGCAAATACAAAGTAGGCCGTGACCGAAATGCGTCAAAAGTTTAATTTTAGAAGAAAATTAATCTTTCAATCAACTCTGTCTAAAGTCGGCGAGCGAAACAATAATGTTATACCTATTACTCGTTATTACTGATAGTACTCTGGTTGTAATTAAGGAAAAGTCAATGTTAATTGCTGGAAGTAAAATGAAAGCTTTAGTTTCTTTGATTTTTGTAAACGGTCTTGATTTGCACATGTCACCATCGCCCCCAGTGTCGATTTGGTGAATTCGTCGAATTGTATTTGAAGAACCAATAATATGCAGGCGCGATCTACGCTTATTACGCTTTGACTAATAAGACAGACAAGACGGTCTCGTTAACACCCCTCAAATCTACATAGTTGTTCCGTAGCTTCAATCTGTTCATATTTTATGTAGGAGGGAATATCATAAACACACATTAAGGGAATCCGTGTCACAAAGGACCAAACACAATGGTACCAGTATTCCTAAAAAACAACTTCCCCGCAATCTTTCCGCCTTCATACCTCATGTCACTAATCGCTCACACTCCTGAGCCCTTAACTTCCCTCTCTTTCTCTCACACACGAGTGAGAGAGAGAGAGAGCACCACTCGAGTAAAGAACCGACCCCCGAACGTCTTATTTGGGTCAAGTTCAGCCACCATCTGGGCCGTTTAGTGCTAACTTTGACAATAAATATCGACTTCTTAAGAATTATTAGGTAGACCACGGTAAGTGTTATGGGCACGGTGGCTAAGTAGTGTGTTTATTGAAAAGGTAGTTTGAAAGAAAAGCGTTTATTTTTGGTTATAAAAAGCGCCAAATAGTCATAAATCAGAATAAAATTCATAGCGATCGCATTGATCTCTCCTTGTTCGTAAAAATTTTTTTTTTTTTTTTTGTAACAAAACCTAAATCGTTTCTTTGGAGATCGTGCCTGCCGGGCGACATTCTGTTGTCTCTTGATTTCAGAATTTGAAATAACTACACAATTCGGCAACCAGTGAACTAAAGTGTAACGCTTAATTCATCTATCCTGACATACACTGATAATTGTCTTCAACTGCCGGCAAAATAGCCCGCTCTGCTAAAGTTTTACATAAGAACCCTCCCAAAACCTGTTGATACAGTCAAAAGAATCCCATCTATTTGTCGCTGAAGACATAAGCCGGTCATTCCCCGTGTCCCGGCACCCACCACTCACTAGAGGTCTCCATGAAAAATAACCCGGTTCTCAGTTAATGTGGCGCATTTACTTGTTTTTGGTCCCCGCAGAAAGCAATAAAAGTTTGTTCGAGCAGAAATCTCAATTTGCCCAAAGTTTAAAGACACTCTCAGTTTATCATCTCTCTAACATTATAATTGGTTTACCGTAAGTTGTGATTCTAAGACAAAAATAACTTTTTTGGAAGGTATCTTCTGATGTCTTTAGGATTCATGGAAGCATTTTGAAAAGTATTTTTAGAGATTTTCTTGGTCCAATGTTTACTGAAATAAAATTGTTGTTATAATTTATATTCGAATTAAAATGGTCGTGTAATAGATTCTCTAGGATGATACTCGTTATAATGTACCTGATACCTGTTTCCAGGTTCAAAGTAACGTCACCTCCGAAAATAAAAGCTTTCATGCTGAACTTGTTGTAAACGAATCACATGGACGTTGCACTGACCAACAGTAAAATACTATGATTTTATTATTATTAGCCTGTGATGTCTCACTGCATGCCTCTTTACTCTCTTTCCACTTCTCTCTGTTCAAAGCTGCTAAGGACCAGTTCTTGTTGAAGGAGTCCAGCTCATCCCGCCATCTCCGTCTGGGCCTGCCACGATGTCGTTTGCCATTAAGAGGAACCCATTGGGTCGTAATTTTGGCCCATTGTTCGTCTGAGATGCGGCAGATGTGTCCAGCCCAGTTCAATTTTAGCGTAGCAGCAGCTTTCCAAGTGACATCAGTTATCTTTGTGATGGAACGGATGGTCGTATTCCTAACCCTGTATGTTAGTTTGATACCCAGGATACTCCGTTCCATAGCCCTCTGGCAAACCTTGAGCGAGGACCTCTGCTGATTTGTCAAAGACCATGTTTGACCACCATATGTGTGTGACGATGGGAAGTATGCACACATCAATGAGTCTTCTCTTTAGATACAAAGGAAGATCACCCTTCATTAGGTCTTTCATGACCCAATAGCTCCTCCAGGCATTTTCGGTGCGTCTTGCAACTTCTTTGTTTTGTCTTGTCTGGAAAGAGACTATTTGACCAAGATAGTGATACTCATCAACGTATAAAACCTCCTCACCCGCCACAGTGCTCCTGCGATGCGCGCTGTTCGTCATCAACTTGGTCTTTAACATATTCATCTGAAGTCCGACCTCTAAGGCTTGCCGTGCCAAGATCGTCTAGCATATGTGTCAACTCGGAGGCTGAAGACGAAAAGAGCACAATATCATCGGCGAAACGGAGATTAGATAATCTCTTATGGCCGACTATAATGTTTCCGTCCAGCCCGCTGCCAGCTTTCGGAAGACTTCTTCCAGCACAGCTGTGAATAGTTTCGGAAACAGCGGGTCACCTTGCTTAACTCCTTTCTCTATCTGGAAGGACGTTCCTGTCATGGAACTGATCTTAATCGCTGCAGTGCTGTTCATATAAATATGTTTTAGAAGATTAATGTAAGTGGCGTCTATGTCTTGATCCTGCAGGGCGTTAAAAATTGAGCTATGGGTGATACTATCAAAAGCTTTTGAATAGTCCACGAAGGCGATATAAAGTGGGTGCTGGAATTCTAAGTGTTTCTCGATAATTTGGTTGATGGAGTGAAGGTGGTCAGTAGTAGAGAGGCCGCGGCATGATAATAAAACATTTAAAAAATACCTTGCAAACGGCGTTGTATACTACAAGTACAGTCAATAGCAAAAATGTATATCCGTATTCATCGTCTGGCAATATATCAGAGTTAACAGCACCTGTATTGTTTGCGATACCGCTCGTAAATTTGTTTTATTGCTTTCGAAATCAATTTCGATGCAAACTGTACCAACTTTTTGTGGCCCAAATTGGCAGCTAATTGTTGGATATTTTAATTCACGAGTATTTTTCAGCTTTTATTTGCCAATTTATTGAAAGGATTCGCCATTTTGAACACACCCTTGCTGCCCTTATTATAATTACTTTTATAAACATTTTCAATTCTCAAATAGTTTATTGCAATCCATAATGTACAAATACGGCTGGTAAATAAAAAATAATAGAAAAAATTATGGACCCTGTCGGGCACGGGTTCCCTCTATCTGGCAGAATCTTGATGCTCCGAAATTTATTTGGCATAACACACTTGGCATAATCTTCTTTAGACGAATATTTATATAGTACCAATACTAAGCAACAAGGTAAGCTTTCGAACTGAAAATGTTGTTATTGCTCCAAAGCAATAACAACATTTTCAGTTCGAAAGCTTCCATAATGTTGGTTTTTGTTTAGGTATTCTATTTCTAATAAATTCTTCTCTTTCTCAGTTAACAAGGTAGAAGTTTATACAATACGAATTTGATCAAGTTACTCCTGAATCGGAGAATTAATATGTACTCGAGGATTCATCGAATTGTATTACTGATATAGTAAATGCCTATTATATCATCGAGGCGAACGCTAACTCTGTTTGTGGAACAGTCGAGAAGCTTCGGCTACAAATTAGCATCTATTGTTGTTAAAACTATCTAATGTTTTGAGACGTTATTCGGCTGTTATTAGATAAATATTTGGTAGTTTAATCTGCTTCCAAATTTTCCAGCCCAAATTACTGATGTAGGAAGGAATCAGTAATATTTTTTGTGTAGCATAAATCGCTATAGGTAATGCTTTTACAATGCAACTAAGTATATGCATCCAATAACACGACTTTACAACTACAAAAAGAATGCTGGAAAGCATAATTAAAACAAAGCTCGGTGTTAAAAACAAATGTCAACATTAGTACCTATATGAGACAGGTATTCTTTCAAATGAATGAATAACTGCAGTACACACGCGGTAAGGACTGCAATCCCGCAAAGTGGTTGCCCGCAGCGTTGTGGGACTTTTATGCGGATTTCAAAGTTAAATATATTTTATATTAACGTAAGTTCTGACTGCGGCTGTGATTAGCTACGACATTCGTAATTAAGTACAGAAGAATATTATGAAATGTCTTTTTATAAGCTTTCTAATGCAATTTGCTGAATAATAAAAACCTCAGTATTTAAGTATTTATTTCTATAAAATCAAAGTAAAAAGGTGTACCTATTTAAAAAGAACAACGTAAAATACGTAATGTACGTAGTATTTAATAAACGGTTCCTTGATAATTTCCGATCACGCTCGAAGGACCACGAACCCGACCGAATCCCGTCGGCTTTCAACCCGACAGGCTGGCACACAAACGAACTTCCAATATGCTCCGTATGAAATTAATCAAGGCATACATAATAATATAAATTGTATTGTGGATTAGATCGGATTGTTGTATTGGAGACATTTTACGAATAGTAGTGCCCCGTTACAATGTTGTAATGAGCGTAAGCCGATTTGGGGAGATTGTGGGAAGAAATTCTCGTATAATTGTGTGCTAGCAATGTTAATGTAATTGGAAGACGGTTTGATCACATCTTCGATTAAAGAAAATTTAAGATCTTATGCATATAGAAATTACGTCTTAAACTTTGTTTTGATACTCGTTAATTGTGACGATCATAATTTTTTAAGTAGTTTTTTTTAAAACAATTCAGGAAATAAGTTTCCGAGAAAAACATTTACTTTAAATTTCCCTAGAATGGAATTTACAGTTTTATCGCTGTTTTCCAACCAATACATTCCGATATGAAAGAGAATCAATTAATTAATAATTTCTGTATAATTAACACTAAGGGGATTTAATTCAACTGATCCGTTGTCATAATCCATTCGAAGCCTATTATGATCCCTTTGTATACTTACTGACGACTTACTTACCGATGTACTCATCATGCAAATACACATTTAATGTAATTGTAATAAAATAAATATAACAAGCTTATTGGGAGCTATATGTTTGAGCCGTTTGGGGTTGAAACACTAGGGCCTTGGGGTCCGAGTGCTCATCGAATATTTCGGGGCATCGCCAAGTGGTAGAAGGCTGGCCTATTGCGCCCAGTGTGGGTTGATATTCTAATGTTATTTTCAAGTGTTGTTCCACTATTTTTAATTTTACACTTATTAAAAAAAAATGCTTTGTATGACACCGTTGTCTACAAATAACTTTAAAAATACCCGTGAGCTAGCAGACGTGTCATTGAGATCTAAAAATACCAGGTACACATTAAATATTCTATTTTTGTCTCACAAAGTATGTATTTACACATGCCTCCTCTCGCTAAGTAGACAATGTGGAACCTTTGCGTGCGGGCGAGCGGGGTACATCAAATTAATGTTTCATTAAGAAAGGGCCCATCTTGTTCGTGTTTTAATTACATTTAATTAAACATGTAACGTACGGATTATTTTTTCAGTCAGATAACAGAGGTTGGCGATGTTTTGTGGAAGAAGGAATGTGTGAATAAACTGAACGGAAATTATAGCCCAATGGCTAAGTTGAGCAAAACGTGCAGCCGAAATTACGCTGCTTAGGTTTTATATACAAATTGCGCTATGTAATTTTGG
Organism: Hydraecia micacea; assembly: GCA_914767645.1. Lineage (NCBI taxonomy): Eukaryota > Metazoa > Arthropoda > Insecta > Lepidoptera > Noctuidae > Hydraecia > Hydraecia micacea. The sequence goes on from OU611776.1 coordinate 20,980,965, forward strand.
CATGATATGTTATAGGCAATTTAAAAAGCAGTACAAGCGTAAACACGCCGATATTTCCATCGCTTATTTTCCGTAGATGAGTCAGGCATGGGACAGGCTAACGAGTTATCGTTTATTCAATCCACACAAGTTGACGAGACACGATATTTTATTATGCGTAGTAGTACAGTCAACAGCAAAAGTAGATGATGAAAATTAATTATAACTTTTGGAGTCAAAACTGATCACGAATATATGGCAACTGTACCTACTAGTAGTAAATGTTTGGTATAATTTACAATCACATACTTTTCCGGGGTAGCGGGATCGTCCGAAAGGGTTACCGCTGCCCCGGAACAAAAAGGGCTAAGGAAGGAACACGGGTGGGTTTTAGTCAGTAAGAGTCTGACACTCCCTTCCGCTCCACTCAGAGCGGAAGGAGTCATTAGATGATTTCCCATCCAAAAAAAAAAAAATCACATACTTTTGAATCACTTCGACGCCACACAGTTCTGACGCGAACTCCGTTCATTAATATTGAATTTCTGATTTTCATCATCTACTTTTGCTGTTGACTGTACCTAGTTACTAGAAATACTATCAGCTTACGATAACACTGGAAGAAAGGATCCATACTTGGAATCACGTTGACTTTTAAATAAAAAATATTGAAAGGCACAATATGCACAATGTTTCGCTGAATCGGGTGATGGTATTTGTTTCTGTCCCATTTGGCCTGCTTTTGTAGCGCAAGGCTACTTTCCTAGTATTACTAACCACTCTTTTACTGTGTGGAAAATTAGTAGCAGCTAGAATGAATGTACGGTCTACTAGAAAACTAAAGTTACGTTGTTTTCTTGTCGATATTCACGAACACTAGATGGCAGCAGATTTCTAACAATATTAACAGACATGTGTCAAAAATATAGATTTCCAAGCTTACGAGTTGACTACTAAGAAACAAATGGTGAAACGGGAGTGCTTGCTTAGGGATCTGCTTATGTTTAGCATAATCAGCCTATAATATTCTCACAGTTGGGACGGAGGCCTCCTCTCCGTGAGAGAGCCTGGTCCATAATCCACCACGCAGGCCCAGTGCGGTTTGGTGGATCTCACACGTCTTCAAATGTTTGGTGCTCACGTTTGGCATTACCTAAACGTGCGTTTCTTTGCTTGACATCAGTGTAAACGGGCGTTAGATTTCCGTTCACTCAGAACTGGAATCGCAACCATTGGCTTTAACCACAGTTTTAATAATGTCAGTACTATTTTTTGCATAAATGTTCTGCGTAACTAAATAAAAATTTCCATTTACATTTTGAGAGACCAATCAACAAAATAACATCTACATCGCTCAAACGAAAAAGTAATAACAAAATAATATTGGCATTTAAAGAATCCGTCCGATTTGATCGCGTCCCGCTATGAAACACGTCGGGCGGGAAATGAACGCCCGCGTCATCCAGTTCGCAAACATGATACATTTTGCTTTTATAACCAGGAATTTCATATTTATTGGCATTTTTTATAAGTAGGCTCTTAGGTTTAGTGGTTTTGCGAATCAAATTATTAGTAGTTAATGAATGTAAGACGACTTATTTAAAAGCCCTGCTGTCGGCATCCCCTACCTTGTTGTGCTAGCTAGAAATTCAAATAAAAAACAGCGTCGGCTGCACGCGAGCTATGGTTTCAGGAATATTTTCTTGTTTCATGGTTTTCAGAATCTTTTAATACGCTGTTGATCCACTGAATTTTTTAGATTTTCCGAGAGTATATTTTCAGAGCACATTTTTGTCCCACCGTCGGCGAGGAAGCGACTAACTATCGGCTATTTTCTCGCTCAAGGAACGTACAATAGATATACATTCCGTGTAAACAAAAGAGATGAATATATTAATAGTTGTCGCTGAGCGACAAGAGTTATTAAAGATAATACTCGCTCAGCGATGCTCGCTTGGCAGTCAGAGCTCACGCCGAGAGACCAACCAGTGGTCCAGAAACCCCTGTGGGACTAACCGCCCCGAGCGAGTGGTGCGAGTAATTGCCCGTCGCACTCAGACACTCGCTGATAGCCCAGCGACAAAACTATCGGAACTACACTCTCGCTGCTCGCTGATTGCCAACTCGATTTCAGTTGATAATTCTACTCGCTACTCGTTATTCGCCGGCGGTGGGATACCTGCCTTAGGTTTTATATGAAAATAGAATAACTACTAGGTAGGAAGACAATAAGGTCAACATTGGATTATTTTTGTCATATAACTTGTTATGACAAAAATGATGACATTATTGTCTCTATTTCACTTCAAATTACTCCAACAGTCTGAGTGGAATACCTCGAATTTATCGTGTATTCCCGTTGTCCCCGTGATCCGTGTCCCCGTTAACGGGGACAATGGGAATTTAATAAAATTATTAAAATTTATTCCCGTTGTCCCCGTTAACGGGGACAGCGTACGGGGACAACGGGAATTCAATAAAATTATTAAAATTACTTCCCGTTGTCCCCGTTAACGGGGACAGCGTACGGGGACAACGGGAATTTAATAAAATTACTAAAATTACTTCCCGTTGTCCCCGTTAATTTATTGTAATATATATTTTTCAAATTATGCCCGTCTAAATTAGAAATGAGAGTGCCTTAATAGAGAGAATATTATACCTATACAAATGTCTACATATAAACTTAAAAAACACATAATATCTAAATAATAGCTATACACATGAAATTTCAAATTACCTAAAATGTAAACAATAGTAGTAGTATATTTTCTAATAAGGTACTAGCTTTCCGCCCGCGTGACTTTTATTTCCCGCGGGTACTACCGGATAAAAAACTAAGTACCTACACTACACTATATTATTATGTAGTTTACGGGTATAAACTATTCCACAACCAAATTTTGTCAAGATCCGTCCGGCAGATTTTACGTGATTGCGGCATAAATATTTATAATTAACGAATGTAAAGAATGTGTTTGTTTTAAAAATATTTAGTATTATATGTGTATAAGAAGCACTCGAAGCTTCAATGATGTATCTTCTGAACACGATGTTGACTTATTTTGCACTAAGATAAGCACAGCAAGGACGCTCTTAGCCAAATCATTTTTTGCGAACGATGCGCCTTCTAGTGGTTCTTGAGCTCATATTTAGTAACATAAATAAACAAATAAAACTAACTTAAACTATTTACTTATGTAGGTACACAATGAACTTTAATTGTTAGGCTTTAAGTAATCGATATGTTATATATCTGTGGAGGCTTTTTATTAGCAACTTGATAATGTGTTGTTGTTACCTATTATTTGTAATTAGTCTGTAAGCCTTCTTAAAAGTAATAAATAAATAAATAATAATCATACATATTAGTGAAATATGCGCGTTTGTTTCCTAATTGAGTACCTACGAAACTTATAACACGTGACCTTGAAAAGATGCAGCCGCGGAACAAAAGCACAGATCACATTGTTTTTTGTGAAGCTCTGATTGGCTCATTCTAAATCCCAGTTCAGAATTCCTCCCTTTATGTCAATTGAAGCTAGAAATTTAGTTGTGATGTGAACTTAACAGTGGTAAATCGTGACTTGATGTCGGTAAAAGTGTAAAAGAAGAACATGAGTTCTTCTTTTACACTTATACTATCTATTTAAAACCGTTAATATTTTTAAGTGGTAATAGTAGGTACCTATATGGGGCCCGTAGCTAAATAATAACAGCCGCACTGGTCGATCGATCAGGTTAAGCTACGCTTGCCGCGGTTGGTCTGTGGATGGGTAACCATCTTTACTATACCGAGACCCCTCCGTGCCTCGGAAAGCACGTGAAGCCGTTGGTCCCGGCTGTCATTCGTGGATCTTTAACAGTCGTTACGGGTCGTCAGAAGCCCAATAGTCTGACAACCAGTCTTACCAAGGGGTATCGTATTACCCCTTGGTAAGATAGTAATTTTATTAAATTCCCGTTGTCCCCGTACGCTGTCCCCGTTAACGGGGACAACGGGAAGTAATTTTAATAATTTTATTGAATTCCCGTTGTCCCCGTACGCTGTCCCCGTTAACGGGGACAACGGGAATAAATTTTAATAATTTTATTAAATTCCCGTTGTCCCCGTTAACGGGGACACGGATCACGGGGACAACGGGAATACACGGAATTTATCACACAATTTGAACAAAAAGTAAACAATCTTTTCCGACCATTTCATAACATTATTCTTCGTGTTATCACATTTGACAGACGTTATTGACAGCGGTGAACATAACAAAAGAACGGCGGGTTATTTCTGTGGCAACATGTCATATTACATTTTTAACCGACTTCAAAAAAGGAGGAGGTTCTCAATTTCAATGTTTATACTTTTTTTTTTGCTCAAACATGGTGGCAGTGGACAAAACATTTGCTTGAAATCTTTTTCATGACCTACAAGTTGTAATTTGACTGTAGGTATTATGGTATCGTCTTCACAATGTTTCCTATAGTGAAAGTAAGATTGTATACCGTTTCTTATTTTGTTGTTGGCCTGCAAAAGCAAGAAGAGAGAGTCAAACAGACTTTTCTATCTCTTTTCTTCTCCCTGTAATTTCCACCATCGGGGTAATTGCATAGCACAATTGCAATGCCTTTCATTAAAAAAAAATCGATAACTTTCATTGAATATATTTTTATTACAACACCTCCGTTAAACCTGACATTTATTACATTAATATCCAATTACTATATCCAACTTACTATACAAATAAATACAAAAACATAGGACACTTAGGCGTCGAAGTACTCGTCCGCATCGCTGTCATCCGGAATCAGAGTTAAATGGCAATGTTAATTCTTTGGCCAAAGAACGACCCAGCCTGCAGCCCTCTGGTCACGTAAAGTGTCGACCAGCCGGCGAGAAATTTCCAGACGCGCACTCGGGACCCATGACCCGAGTGCTTTCAAAATCCTGTGTGTTACGCAAGGGGGGTGCGGGTTCTGTTTATTTGAGTCTACAGTACCGAGGGTTTCAAAAGTATCTGCCATCAACGTATCAGTTACTCAGTCGTGTTGCTAAGCCAGTACCTAAGCAATACAGGTTATTTTTTTTAAACTGTTTATGCGATCATGGTCAAGGTAAATGTAAATTCATATTTTATATAAATTCTTGCAACTTTAGACTTGATTGAACAGGCGACAGGCCTGATGGTCTAGTGGTTAGTGACCCTGACTGCTATGCCGGAGGTCGTGGGTTCGATTCCCACCCAGGACAAATGTTTGTGTGATGAGCACGATCATTTGTTCTGTGTCTGGTTGTAATTTATCTATAATATGTATGTATTTAGAAATATATAAGTATGTTTATCAGTTGTCTAGTACCCATAACACAAGCTCTGCTTAGCTTGGGACTAGATGGCGTTGTGTGATAGTTGTGGATTATTATATTATTATATTATATTGAGATTTTTACATGATTTAATTTGTAATAGGATGTAGAGGCTTTTTTATGATTTGACCTAACGCGGGACGGGCCACTCCCTCTCGAAGAGAGAAGGCCTGTGTCCCAGCAGTGGGAACATTATAGACTGATTATGTTATGATATGGACCTAACTAGGGATCCTGGGGTCCCGGGCCTTTAAAAGGCGTACGTGAGGCCGAAGCCAACTCGTAGACGCCCGTTACACATTTTTAATGGAATGAGGAACCTACCGACGATTATCCCTGTTCGCACTATGCAAATGTACCCAAGGGCAACCCCGGTTCGTGCAAGACTATTGCAGGATATGGAAAAAAAGATATTGAACTATGTGTTTTGGGTGGCTAAAGTGGACCGGTTACCTGCCTGACCAATGTTTTATATACAATACACAGATAAAATGGCAGGGAGTGATTTGCACACTCAATAATGGGCCCCCTAAGGCTAGTACATAATATCGTAGCGACAGCGAGGAGTGGAGAGGTATTCCACGGCTATCAGGACAATCCCGGAAGAACGGTAAAGATCCTTAGTAGCATCTTACTGGAATGATTCCTAGCTCCGAGCAAGTTTGCTCTTATGAATCTCCACTCAACCCCGGCCAATAAAGACAAGCCAGATATGAGGAACGAGACTTCTCCCGGGAGAGTCCATGGGGTCGCTACTGCCCAACAGATCGCCACATGCTGCCCTGTGGGTTTATGTACCTTTCACCTACCTGTACCTTCCTGTTTCAGCAAAGTTAACTCTACCGGCATAGACCTAGAGTTTATAGAACCGCGCAAGTTCCACCACGACGACGTGAACGTAGAGATACGGCGGTGGGAATATTATTATTTGTCCCCACCTGTACTTTACGTTTATGTTTTTAAAATTTTTTGTGTCACTTGTATTTTCTTTAAAATTGAGTTCATAGTTCCTTTAAGCGTTTTTCTCTAGGACCTACAGTTCAGAATCTACATAAACTGGCAACAAAAAGAATTCAGACTATATAATAATATCTCGGTTTGTACACAAGACACAACTACAAGTCGAGCAGCCCACAGTCCCCTTGGGTGGAATGAGCTAGATCGCCAGCGGCAATGCTCTTTGAGTATCCTCCTTTTGAACGTTTCATAGTTCTTTTGCTTTTGTTTAGAGGTCGAAATACAATATACTATGAAAAACGATAGAAAATGATGGAAACGAACTGCAGTTTATTCCTTTATTCTACGTTTGAATAAATTATAATGTTTTCAACTACCAATATCGCCATCCGAGGGGCAATTCTCGTAATTTTTATGAACGCTCACAGTCTGATCTCAGTCTCAATCTGTCAAAAATACCTCAAATTTCCCTGCATTCTGACAAGTTTTTGGATTTTTTTTGTCATCGAGATGAGACTGCGACTATATTTTGAACATTTTAAATTACGAGAATTGGCCTTCAGACTGTGAACGTTTTTAAAATTACGAGAATTGCCCCTCAGACCAATCTCCTAGAGTGGGGTAAAAAACTGAAAGCTCTTCATAGTTGACAGCACACTTCGACGTCTGTTTATGTTTACTTTTGTATCGATCACAAAATTAAAATAAATATTATTATATTAAAACTAAAACTAGATACATAATAAATGTTTACGAGACTTGCAGTGTAGCACTAGTAAAAGCCGAGCTAAGGGAAAGGGAAGCGTCTCCACTGGTAAAAAGCAGCTTTAGTGGAAAAGACAATAAATTATAAACGTTTTATAAATTATAGAAGAACTGGAAGTTCTTTTTTGGTGAAGACTGTAGATTTACGACAAGAATAACCTGATCGGATTTGAAAACCAACTCTAGTATCATCTTCCTGACTGAAAAACTTCAGAGATGTTAATTCTAGCACAGATCCAATATAATAATATAAACACACACACACCTTCACTATAATTTATGAAATATCATACCACAAGTGCCTGTAGGTAATAAAAACGGACTTAGATCTCTAGGGAGCATCACGTGTATACGAATTTCTGCCATAAAAGATTTCAGGTTTAAAAATAATAGCCCATAGTCTCGACGAAATATCGTTTTTCGTAAAAGAAGTCGCTTGTTTATATAAAATGTATGGATAGTGACAACTAGCTGTCAAATTCATATATCCATTACTCCTTCCACATACCTTACATACACTATGAAAATGTAAAGACGTAGACAGAAAAACGATTACATGATAAAAGAAATAACAAAGAGGGCGCACGCAAAAACAATTATGGCTTTTGGTCGAGTCCCATTAAGGTAAGGTTGGTAAAAGGAACGCTTAGTAAGAATAATAATAAACATTGTTTTCGGGTAATTATATTTACGTAGACAGAGAGAAATAAAAATGAAACGCTTTCTTACCTCTAATTTGTGATGCTAACTGTTCTTTTCCCTATCATGTCAAATTTCTGTTTTTACACAGTCAATTTTATGCTGCCATTTGATGGCAGCAAGAACAGTTTTACATGCGGTTGACTATAATACCCCTGTGATGCGTCACCCTTATATTAAAAGGTTTTTACTTACAACTGAGGCATCGAGCCATAGCCTTCAAAGTCATTCACGTGTAATATTTATAGCAGACCTAAAATTTACATTGTTGTGTATGTGCTATTTATTTTAACAATTAGGCTAGGAAAATATTGCTGTATTGTCCCATACCAATCTTACTTTAGTATTAATTTTAACTTTGTTATTCTATCGCAGGTAATCGCAACGTAAAGTGGTTTGTTCCGCGGGACATTGACGTGAAGAGAGCACGCGGAACTGATAGATGAGCACGGAACACACGGTCGCGTGCACACAACATGGCGTCTTTCAAAGGTGAGTGGAGACAACCAAGTGCTTCTCGAGTCCAACGAGATTAGCTAGCAAGGCGGTCGAGACATGACTATAGTCTATTCCAAAAGTATCTCATGAAAGTGTCAACAAACTTTGTTTAGTTTAATTCTTACGCAGTCACTCATCAAATGGAATTAGTAAAACAATGTTTATTTAGACGGTTTTAACTTTATATCACAGCAGTTTTTCCAACAATTATTGTTTGAATAACTCATATTATAAAATCATTATTGAAAAATCATCGACGAAAATTGATATTAACAAAAACATCTTTAAGATGATTTAAAATTAGAATTTCCGCTCCGGCACCGTTACTTAAACTGGTAATTCTAATTTTAAATCACTCTGTGCACTAAACGGCACTACAAGTTTGCATCCACAGGTACGTTTTCTGATCCATTTCTTTACATTTTATGATATATTTTTCTTTACATTTTATGATACTTTTGGAACGAACCATATTTATTTATGTACCTATTATTACCTGTACCTATTATTCTGTACCTATTACGATGAATACACTATAATAGTGTAGGTACTCATTGTGAGTTATCATGAGAAACGACATCCTAAACTATGTGTGACATCTATCAACCCGCTTGGTGACTTACGGCCAATTGACTTTAACAGAAATGTGGCCTAAATTCCAGTAGTGAAAATATCAAAGACTAATAAATTAGTACTAGCTGTGCCCCGCGACTTCACTCACGTGACTGTGGATTTATTTGATTGGCAATGTAAGTGAAGTCGTTAATTTAAACTAAATCCTACCTAACTCCTTGTAAGTACCTACAGCGTGATTAAATCTGGACCTATCTATCTGAAATATTATATTATCATGTTTTCAAATAATTTTCTGTGGAAGGAAACTGAATTTCCAATATTTCTACAAACTATTAACAAAATTTCTAGCGGTATCACTCGACGATTTGGAACCGCTCCAAGCCATAAGCATGCTAAATAACAATCACTGTGTTGTAGGCATAGCTGTCCTCGGCATTGACATACATATTGTCTAGGCTTCTCGTCGTACATCGCCACAGAACAGATGAAACAGCCTTTACATTGCATTGTGTCAAAAGTCCTGCTACCACTTTCATGTCAGGCAGGTTTACCACGGCTACACGCTCACACATACTAAAAAAATCAGATTTAAAATCGTCCAACGATTTTAGATACAACCCACAAGCGAGGTTCAAAAGAAGTCTAGTTCGTACATCTGTAGTGGAAGTTTACTGTTACCTGGAAATGTATGATAACTACTTGTAAAAAGCATCTAGGAACAACCTTAACATAAAATATTTATAAATTTATTTTACCTTAGCACTATAAGCTGGGGTAAAAAGCAGCATTGTTAGAAAAGAATAATATTTAGTAGAAATACGAGCATAGTAACAGATAGTCTTCATAATCTCTGTTACCATGGACACGAGGTCACTGCTTCTCATCACACACACACATCACGAGACGGGGAGTATTTATCGAGGGGTTCACGTTCAAATACCATTGTTATTAGATTAGGAGGATATCAGACAGACAGACTGCTGCTTTCTGGTAAAGGTATCATCATCGTCAATCGAAATCACTAGCGACCGGCCTTGCTTCGCACATTTTTTACGACTAGAAAAACATCGAGATTTCTTTACTATAAGTTCTTTAATGTAAGTTCTTTAATGTAAGTTTAATCCCACCAAAAACATTCTGTAAAAAACTAGCCAAGTCTCGATGGAGCTGCTTGTTTATCTCTAAAAAGTAATGAAATCTAGACAAAGTCGTGCCAAGTCTAAGGTTCCTTACTGCGATTTCTTTATTATTATAGTTAATGTTGTGTGACTTGGCCGTTGAACATTCTTTATACGAGTACGTTAGTGGGTATAAGTCAATTTTGTTTACACGTAATGTTGTGTCTGTTGTAACTACCTATGTTTGTTAAGCGAGATAATAGCCCATACTGGTATTGGTAATTGGACGCTAGTTTCAGCATTGACAATGCTGACTTCTGTTCTCTTCTTTTTGGAGCGTCAAATCGACCACCGATCTAACATAAAATAGACGTACAGACGGACTTCTATCAATGATTAGAAGTCCGTCTGTACTGGAAATAATTTTTTATACTGTTTGTTTCAGGCTCGCCTATACATAAGTATTATTGAAATACGCAGCTTTATCAAGCCTACAATTGACTGGTTATTGAATCAACGTTTTCCAAGTGGCAATTTTCCATCGTCAATAGGTAGCGGTTCTGGCGAAAGATTGGTGCAATGGTGTCATGGAGCACCTGGTTTTATACCCTTGTGTACCCTTCAACGGCCAAGTCACACAACATTAACTATAATAATAAAGAAATCGCAGTAAGGAACCTTAGACTTGGCACGACTTTGTCTAGATTTCATTACTTTTTAGAGATAAACAAGCAGCTCCATCGAGACTTGGCTAGTTTTTTACAGAATGTTTTTGGTGGGATTTCACTTCTTTTTGTAGAAACGTTTTGACACATTTTTTTTCTTTTTAGGAGTAGTTTTTTTATCCTTACAAATCTTTCTTTTCTTTTTTTCTGGTTCTGATTCTTGTACAGTAGCAACAGTTTTTCGTATTGCCCATTCGCGTTCATTATTTATTCTTTTAGACGGTTTACACGGTTTAATTTCTGATAGATCGGCGCGGTATTTACGCCTAAGCCGGTTGTATTCGGTGATCGCTGAAGCTTGAGCTTTTATACTCTTGAAGTCAACATTTATGAGGTGCACCCCATGAAGATTGGTTACTCGTGAAAGCGCCACGTAGGCTTGGCCACAAGAGAATATGGAGGTGCCAATGTCCATGAGGGCATTTTTTAAACTTAGACCTTGGCTCTTGTGAATTGTTAGGGCATACGCCACACAGATTGGGATTTGTTCTCTGTACACGTATGCCCGGGGTATGATCTCAAATTTTGACTTAATAGGCAATCATTCGTGAATCAAATTATTAGCGAATTTTACTACCAATTGTTTAGGCTTTGTTTGGTCTTCCGGGTCCCACCTCACTTTTTGTACAACGCCTATCGACCCATTTACTAAACCTAAACTAACATCAATGTTTCTCCTAAGCATTACTTTAGCTCCCTCTTTAATGATTATAGTTTCTTCCAGTCCAGCAGTCATCGACGCATCATCTTCATATTTTTGTAAACACGCCCGGGCTCTCGTTATCATACATTTTGAACAATCCAAGGAATCTTTAGCAACTAACTTTATCTCGGGGTGCAGAATCGCTTTTAACATAGCATTATTTAACTGCATACACATATTTCTAGTCGGTAGTAAACAAACAGTATCTTCTGGTAAGTCCCTCAAACATTGTAGGTAGGTACTATTTCCATTAACCATCCTTCATTGGAATGCGAGAGCAGAGGTATCAATCGGTTAGACAGTACATCTCTGTCTGATTGAGTTGTCACTCCTACTCTGATTCTTTTTAACATTTCTACAAACGTAGAATCATCCAGCTGTCTCATATTCAACGTAAGTTCGTCGTAACTAAAAAGTTCAGTCCATAAGTTTGGAATACTTAAGGAGCCTATAAGTTTATTAATTTCTGAAGGGGTTAGTTTTTCAAATGGCGACTTTTAACTTCAAAAGTAAAGGGATAGATTTTTCCAGCAGCCATAACCTCAGAAGCTGAGCCGTAAGTAGTGGGTTTCATCATATCGCTCGTGTAGGATTGCGCGCTCGTGTATACGTCACCATCAGCATCACACGTGTACACTTGCATTTCGTCCCAATGTTCAGCAACGTATGCAACTATAGCAGATCTGATACTGCAAGTTGAGTCAGTTCTACCATACACCAAGAAAGATATTGAATGAAAGAGACAAGACCCGTCTTTGGGCATACCAACTACTTGGTAGTACTAAGTTCATCGTCGTCTTTTAATATTATCGACATTTTTTATGATATTATCTTGCGAAATCAAACACTCAACGACCTTTAGTATATGGACAACAGCGATAATATTTAGACTAAAACAATTATACTTAGGCTTCGTTCTCGATATAAAATTTACATAGCAGCTTCCCGACGCCAGTCGACAACCAAACGCATATTTAGAGCTGAAAGCAAAAACTAAACGCACAAGTGTAACTATTCTCGTTCTATACATAATCTGTCATTCTTTACGTTTGCGCGGCAACCAGTACGCAGTGATTCCCCTAATAATATTAATTAAAGTGTTTAAAACTAGTTTAAAGTTGGCATTAGGTATCATGCCGAAACGAAAACATGGAAACGAATATTATCTTAAGAAAATCCGAAGATTAGAAAAGAAGATGAAACGACACCGGTACCGCACCGATTCATCAGAGTCGTCCATTTTTTCTTCACCAGGTAAAACAATTGTTTTAAACGATATAAACAGTGAAACTGGTTTCACATGGCTTAAATATGTTATGTATTGTACCACGCGGGTAATGTACGAGATGCATTGACGCGAACAAATAATTCGGGGCGTTTACGAGATAAACGCACGAGTTTTTTCATTTACCTAATGGCGTAATCCGAGAGACTACGCTTAGGTATGAATATTATGGTACATTAACGGGGTCAATTCTACTTTTTGCAGACCGCAAAAATGATGAAGACATCGAACTAGTAAATGACTGTGTCGAACTACCGGTTCCAGACTGTGTCGAACTACCGGTTCCAGACTGTGTCGAACTACCGGTTCCAATAGAAGCAAACCCGGATAACACAAATACAGCCATGACTGTAACTGATGCTCTACCTGAGCCTGACCCTGCACCTGAGGTAGACACTGAGCCTACTCTATCCCCAGAAGTGCTGGAAGCATTAGGGGATTTGATGACAGAAAAACCTAAATATGGACCAGCACTTAACAAGGACTTAGCCCGTATTTGGAATACCATTTTGAAGAATGGACTCCCAAGGGAAAATAAGCTGAAACTGGAGAAAAATGTACCAGAAAACTGTTGTCTGCTTAAAGCCCCTATGCTCAATCCAGAAATTATTGCTACAGTGAACGATACAATAATTAACCGTGATAAAAAGATAGAATCGGAACAAAACCAATTAGGAATGGGTCTCACCATTTTAGGTGATGCATTATCGATGTTAATCAACAACAACAATATCGATAGACTCAAACTGATCTCTCAGCTCAGTGACGCTGGAAGGGTTTTAACAGACTTACATTTTATACAAACAAAATCTCGAAAAAACCTTATTTTCCCGGTCCTGGACAAAAAATTCTTAGATATTGTCAAAGAAGTAGATAGAGATGATTACCTTTATGGTAACAACCTATCTGAAAAGATAAAAATGCTACAAGCTTGCCAAAGAACAGGCCAATCTATTAAAAAGCCAACTACTTTTAACACAACCCGTCAGGGAAACTTGAATGGTCCACCTCGTTACAACCAACAGAGGATGAATCCGAGGCCGGGACACAAAAAACCACCGTCCTCATACCAAGCAAGGAAATATCAACCTGCACAACAGTACAATCAGTACCAGCCACAGCAAGCTGTGAGAAAGCCCAAAGCCCCACCACCACAGGACAAGACTCGTGCTCGACACTAGAGGTTAGTCATGCTGGAAGATTACATTATTTCTTATCTTGTTGGCAAAGGATCTGTGACGATGTTTCAATATTGAATCATGTCAATGGATACTCAATACCTTTTACTGACACACCTTTTCAGTCACAATCTCAACAGTTGTTACAAAATGATATTTTAAATGATCCTGATATGCACACAGCCATTAATAATTTACTGGCATTAGGTGCAATTTCTTCCTGTACACCATGTAAAGACCAATTCATATCTAAAGTGTTTTTGATTCCAAAACCAAATGGTAACAAAAGATTTATTCTTAACCTTAAGCCACTTAACAAATTCATTAACACATGCCATTTTAAAATGGAAGATCACAGAACGGCAGTAGCTCTAATTTCTCCAGGAGAATTTATGGCAAAGATTGATTTAAAAGAATCCTATTTATTGGTAAATATTAATCCAGCTCACAGGAAGTATTTACGGTTTCAGTATGATCAATTGTATGAATTTAATGCACTCCCATATGGCTTGAGTTCTGCACCTTATGTGTTCTCTAAGATTATGAGAGTGGTGGTTACATATTTAAGATCTAAAGGTCACAAATCAGTACAATATCTCGATGATCTCTTGTGCATTGGTTCTGATTATAAAACATGTTTGAAAAATGTTAATGAAACTATTGCTATTTTAAAATGTCTTGGTTCCGTTATTAATTATGAAAAAAGCATAATTAGACCATCACAGTCCTGTAAATTCTTAGGTTTTGTATTTGATACAAAAACAATGACACTAACATTACCCACTGACAAAAAATTGTCTATTCAAAAATCTGTTGAAAAATATTTGAAAAAACAGAGTTGTAGTATAAGAGACCTTGCACAGTTAATAGGAACATTGACTGCCGCATGCCCGGCAAGTACATATGGCTGGCTTTACACAAAACTATTAGAACACCATAAATATCATGGTTTAATTAAAAGTAAAGGCAATTATGATGCAAAGATAAATATTCACTCAGATATTCAACTAGACCTACAGTGGTGGGCTGATAATATCAATTGTTTACACAAAAGTATAGCATACTCAAAATATGATTTGGAAATATTTACAGATGCGTCAAGAAGTGGGTGGGGGGCCGTTTGTAATGATAATAGGGTTCATGGGTTCTGGAAAGAGACTGAAAAATTATATCACATAAATTATCTAGAACTACTTGCCATATTTTTAGCCATAAAAATGTTTCTTAAAAATAAACAACATTTACATATATTGTTACGTGTTGATAATAAGACTGCCATATCATATATTAACCGAATGGGAGGTATTCAGTACCCACATTTAAATAGCTTAGCCAGAAACATCTGGCAATGGTGTGAAGATAGGAAAATTTGGATATTTGCTTCTTACATAAAATCAAGGGATAACAAGGAAGCAGATGAAGAGTCACGTAGAGTCAATCCTGACATAGAGTGGGAACTGAATACCTCCACGTTCCACTACATTGTGACTCAGTTTGGCCAACCTGATATTGATCTTTTTGCCTCAAGAATTAATGCAAAATGTGAATCTTACATTTCTTGGAAACCAGACCCAGATGCATCGAATATAGATGCTTTTACCGTGTCTTGGACGAACTATTTTTTTTACGCCTTTCCCCCATTTAGTCTATTATTAAGATGTTTACAAAAAATAAAGAATGATAAAGCAACAGGCATTATGGTCATGCCATATTGGCCGTCACAAGCCTGGTATCCATCAATGCAAGCAATGTTAGTCTCAAAACTGTTAATCTTTAAGCCCAATAAACAATTATTGCATTCCTCTTTCAGAGAGTATCACCCCCTACATCTGCACCTTACACTAATGGTCGGGATATTATCAGGAAAGCATGGCTAAGACGAGCCATCCCCCCATCAGCAATAGATATTATGTTAAGTTCACTTTCGAATAATACCTTAAAACAATACAATGTCACCTATAAAATCTGGTGGGCCTTTTGTCAAAAACAAAGTATAGATCCATTTACACCATCTATACCAATTATTATGTATTTTTTAACAGAGCAATTCAACTTAGGAGCCTCGTATGGGTCTTTAAACTCACACAAGTCAGCTCTTGCTGTAATAATAGGCTCAAAAATTGGGGGTGATGACCGCATCAAGAGGCTACTTAAAGGTTTCTATAAAATCAAACCACCTGGGACCAAGTATCAAACTACATGGGACCCAAGTAAAGTCCTAAATGTTTTAAAAACTTGGACTCCAAATAATTCCTTAAATTTGGAAAAGTTGTCCAAAAAATTGGTAATGTTATTAGCACTAAGCACAGCCCAAAGAGCACAAACTTTGTCTTTAATTAAAATACCTAACATCACAGTAAATCACGCAGGTGTCCACATTGCTATTACAGATTCTATAAAAACATCTGGTCCCGGTCGCAGCCAACCGAACCTCTTTTTACCTTTCTTTGAAAAGATCGAAATTTGTCCAGCTAGTACATTACGCGATTACATTAACTATACTAAAAGCATTAGGGGAAATAATATTCACTTAATACTTTCATTGAACAAGCCCCACAGACCAGTTTCCCCCTCTACCATCAGTAGATGGATAAAAAATACTCTATCTGTTTGCGGCATAGATATTAGTATTTTTTCAGGACATAGTACAAGACATGCCTCGACATCCACTGCTAACGCTAAGGGAGTGTCCTTAGATGTAATAAGGCAAACAGCAGGTTGGACAAATAGCTCATCGACCTTCGCAAGATTTTATAACAGACCAATTGTTAATTTAAGCGAATTTGCTAATGCTGTGCTTAATGCTGAACAAAATACTTGATTATTATTAATGTAACCTATAAATATTACGTGCCATAATAATTATAAAAATAAATTAGGAAATAAGTCCAATATTAAGATGAATAATTTGATTGTTTATCTATTATTGTAATTTGATTTAAACTTATTTAGAATTTGGACATTATGTCCAATATTAAGAGATGAATGAGACTGTTGTTTCTAGGATATTCATGTGTCTAAAAAATAAAAGATTTTAATTTCCTATTGAAATACTATTTTTTTTTGGAATCTCAATTTTCCTAATAAACTCTTAACATCTGCTATGTAAATTTTATATCGAGAACGAAGCCTAAGTATAATAAGTGATCAAACGAACTTACCTGTTGTGAAGTTCGATCATTATTATACGAAGGGCTTCGTTCGAAGATATAAGGACCCTCCCTACCCAACCCCTGAAAAATTGAGATTCTCTAGCTTACTCTAAAATAATGACAGATTATGTATAGAACGAGAATAGTTACACTTGTGCGTTTAGTTTTTGCTTTCAGCTCTAAATATGCGTTTGGTTGTCGACTGGCGTCGGGAAGCTGCTATGTAAATTTTATATCTTCGAACGAAGCCCTTCGTATAATAATGATCGAACTTCACAACAGGTAAGTTCGTTTGATCACTTATAATAACCTATATGGTCAAGTCCCGACGTCATAATTTTGACGCAACCTGTCACAGGCCCGGGCGACTGCGGCTGCGCGAGATGTTTATGACCCTGCTTAATAAAAATTAATTAATATTTTAGTGTAATTTGTTTATTTAATTTGTGTAATGTTCGAATAGAATAAAGTAATCGTTCGACTATTTCTTCTTGTAAATTTGTAAGTATAAGTATAAAAGCCAGTCTAGTCTTATCCAGAGTTTTCCTTTAATTTTATTTATATTCGTAATAAAAGCAGGAGGGGATGCATTCGCCCAGCAGTGGGACGCTATAGGCTAGATTAAATTAGAAGATGTGTCCCACTACGCTGGATTTTTGCAATGTCAGTCGATTTTTTTATGTACCAATAGTAGAAGGGGGCGTTACCACATCTCTAATACGGCTGAGACCAGCTGAGGGTTCTTCATCAGATACTTCAGACCTTCGATTTTTGACATCAAATGAAGCGGCCCACCAAGTTGAATATTTTTAGTAAAGGCGGTATGTCGATCTCTAATAGTTTGGTTGGGCTCTTGTGTTTTCTAATCAGGGTCACCAGGTACTCCAGATCTTCGATTATCCTAGTTTTTATAGTTTTCCCTTTATGTGGCCATTAAACCCTAACTCTGTACCAAATTTCAGCTCTCTGAGTTTATGGGAAGTACTAGTTCTATTTTGATGATCATTAGTGAGTGAGTGTCGAAAATGCGAAACTTTGCTTTCGCTTAACTTCGGAACTAAATGACCTACAGACTTGAAATTTTGGATTTTAAGTATGTGATTATAGCTTACTGGATGACGAAAATTTCTGCGTTCTGGTCTTATCCAGAGGTTCTCAAATAGGGGCCTGAAAATGCGGCGAAATGGTTCCAGTAAAGGATGGTACGGCAGTGTTTGCTTCGCGCTCGACTTTGCGGGGGCACTGGCGTGCCCCCCGATATTCATATTTTATGCACAACTTTTCGGAATACATTCTCTAAATGACGGTGAAAACCGCAACAACATTCGTTAGTGTTTTAGAAGAGTATCGCGGTCACACAGACACGAAAAGTGAACAAAAAAATAATAATATCTGAAGTGAAAATCTTTGTTCCCGATTTCTTTTCAATGTTGAGAATATTAACCATCTACGTATAATTTGGCCCGCTTCCACTTCTGACACACACAAGTTTTCAGGTTGAAGAGGGGGTTTTTCGTGTAAGTGTTATTCGCTAGAATATAGTGAGAGGCTGACTTCAGCAGCCATGATGATCAATGCGCCTTCCTTCTCTTTTGTAGTAATTGTAGTTCATTTACCTCAGTAGCATCCTTTACAAATGTCAGCTCTTACAAGAGTTGAACAAACTCGTCTCGTCTTAATAAATAATTCAATTCGCAATAAATTCAAATGTTGCTTTAAAATTGAATCAATTTTAATTAATTATTGTTAATTTATATCTATTAATTAGAAAATCTCATTTAAAATTAATTTAGTTCATCATACATTTTTAAGTGGTTTTTCACGAAAAATGCACAAATTAATAGCAGAGCTTTAAATTTACTGTTTGCAGTTTATTAAATCTAGCTTCTGGCCGCGGCTTCGCCTGCGTGGATGTCGGAATTGTATCCCTCGGGAACGTTCTACCGGGGCAAAAGGCCAATGTTACTTCTTATAACAGACGGTTCAACTGTTACAGAGATTAGCCGGAACAAACAAACAGACAAAAAAAAAAAGTTTTTTTAGCAGGTACTGGATACTTTCATATGCATTAAGTAAAAAGCTGTTATATTCACATTAGAAACAGACACTTCAATTTTATTTATTTGTACATGTAAGCAAAAAATATTGTTATTAATAAGAAATTAATGTGAGGATTAGGTAACGAAAATGAAAAAGCAAAAGAAATGTTATCAAATTGCAAACGGATCGGCAATCGCAGTACCTATGTATGTCATTTTCCTTCCCCTAATCCCTTAGGGGCCGTCTCCACGAGCGAGAGAATCGCGGCGATTTATTATCGTCGTGCCACGTATTTCTATACACTCTCATAGAACGTGTCTCCATACGACGATATCATCGCGGCAAAAATTTGATGGCACGGCGAGACTATCGCCGCGAGTCTCTCGCTCGTGGAGGTGGCCCCTTAGAATAGGATTTTGATCTCGAGGTAAAATTCTCACAACAACCACCAGCTCTACCAGGTTTCTATTACAGCTTAATGTGCTTCACCTCATATTTATCCATTACCTCCAGATTATAATTACGACTAATAAGCCGACATTGGGCACCTCGGCTCGTGTCGACAGAACTCCTTATCAGTTGCCGCCACTTGCCTGAGCTTGTATACGTATTAACTTAGGTATCTTTATGGTAATATATGTTTTACCAAGTAAAGTACAAAGGGTATTGTGCGAAGAGAGACGAACAAATATTCTTATTACAGAGAAAATTTTGAAGTGCGGTAGGAGGACATGACGGAACACAATGTCACGTTACATATTTCTGCAGACAAGTTGCATTGCCTATATTGTGGCTTGGAGGTTGTTCTTCTGATATTATGATGGGGATACGACCTTTTTGTCTCTGGTAGGACTTAACCTGTGTAGTCGTGACCTGCATACATTTAGCAATAGTGAGCCATCACGCACACACAGTAGGTATTGATATTTACTTATTAATAAAGTGTAAGATGTAGATTTAATATTAGGTACTCAAAAACTGTTTTCTTTATTTTTGGCTGAGAATTAGGGGAAAACATATATTGATTCTGTACTTTCATCATAAATCCTGCCTACCCTGTCGTGAGACAATTGTCAGTGAGCTTAAATAAGACGGTCGGTCGGGATGTATACAGATAGTTTGTCCATACAAACAGTACAAAAAGAGAGCATTGTGTGCTCCTTTTTAATCGGCAAAGTGCGAAAGACCATCGATCAATGTGTTCCGACCCTTAAATGCGATTGGTTCACGTTGGCAACGCACCAAGCTTAAGGTTATCCGGCATTTTATCTTTGTTGATGGAAACTAGTATTAGTTCTTGTATAGTCAGAATATTTAGAATTTTCTTAAGTCAATTTGTACGAAACCTGTTTACTCTCTCGAATAGCTATTCTAAAATCTTAGCCATTTAAAACAATCTTGAGTGATTTTGATCCAAAAGTAATTCAGGCAGGGTGAGGTCTATTAAATTCTCATCTAAAACTTGAAAAAGCTGTATTGTTATCATTTTCAAAGCATTTTTTATGCCAGATTGATTTATAAAATGTCACTATAATACGGTGCATGTATACCCCTGCCATTAAGCATAATATTCCTCTCTTCCACTAATGCATTGAAACCAACTAATCCTCAAATCCAAACTGTTGACCAATGTATTTGTAAACTTCGGTTATCTGCAAACCATTCCACTTATGTTCCACATTTCATATTCATAAACTTGGTCCCCGTGACCAGGTGTCCATTAGTCCCCAACGGTCCCCAACTCAATCATAGCGCTATCTGTTTGAGCTTGTTGAGCTGTGTTGAGCGTGTTGAGCTTATTGAGCTACATATGTCAGCACACGAGCGTAATTAAGCGCTCATTAATGGTCGTCTCCCGCGTCAACTTGCACAATATGAAAACTTTCAGGTATCGTGCTGTTGACTTTTATAAATTTCTGTTTATGGGCTTCTGGACTTAGGCTGGTTGCTTTTGTGGACAGTGTTTGTGTTTAATTTTGCTGATAGGAGAATGTATGGAATATGATTTTAGCAATTTATGTCTTTACGGGATGGTGATACAATAAGTAAAGTCGAAATGCATGTAAGTTTTATGTTTGGTAACTTGACTTTTTCTGGGTATTATACCCATTGAAATATAATATTTCCCGTAGTTAAAAGTTACGACTTTTTAAACAAGAGGCCCATTTCTATCTCCAGTTGCTTGTCAATTAGGTTCTTCATTGTAATCGAATTCGAGGTTGGAAAAAATAAAAATGTGTGAAGCGAGAAACGATGCGACGCCACGCTTTATAAAGTTGGACAGGTCTGGGACACGGCCGCCACACACACACAGCAAACAAATAAATAAAATCAAGCCAGAGGCGTGCGACTGCGTCATGCCTTTCCGATGCAATCAGCGTATTGTTTCATTTTCCATGGAACTCGCATTTACCTATAGCATCGGATATCTATGACATATAGCATAGGATGGCATACCGCTGAAACTTTTTCGGATATTTTAACAACATAAAAATACAAATAATTCAATTCAAATCTTTAGGGGTTAAATATAATTACCAAAAAATATACTAAACACCAAAAAATTAAGCCTAAAATTACAATAGTTCTAGCTGGGCACCCCGAGGTTAGGTTTGGTTAGGTTACTTTAAAACCTTTACACAGAAATAGATCGTCGACATAGGATGCAAGAGCGAGCAAATGAGAAAACAAATACCTTTACCTATGTATTTTACAATACAATGTTTTTTTAGTTTTTTTTTACATCGTTCTCACATATAATTATAAATTCAAAATAAATGAAGTAACTAATATTTTTGTAAAAATAAAATTTAAAAGGTGGAAGAAAATGGGGGAGGCCTTTGCCCAGCAGTGGGACAGTACAGGCTAACAGAAAAAAAAAATAAGAGTGTCCATGGAGTTTCTTGCCCGTTCTTCTCCACAGGTACCTACGCTTTGGAATGGGCAACTAGCTTCATATATTCTGACTGACCGACTTCTTGACAATTCAAAAGTGCCAGAAAAAAGGGTTTTTTTGATGTTATATTTTACTTTATCTGGTGATAAGTTAAACATAAGCCAAATCTTTACTGCACACATCATATATGTTTTTCTAGCTTCTGCCCGCGACTTCGTCCGCGTGAAATTTCACCCTCCCCCATTCACCCTCTTAGGGGTGGAATTTCGAAAAACCTTTTCTTAGTGGATACCTACTCTTCACAAAGAACACATCCTCCAAATATTTTCATGTCTCTAGGACCAGCGGCTTAGGCTGTGCGTTGATATATCAGTCAGTCAGGACTTTGAACTTTATATGTATAGATATAGATAATAAACTTATACATAAATCTCCTCATTAATAAACGCGGAGTAAAGTTAGAATGTATTGGCTTCAGATTTATCATTGCGTTTTTGAGGTTTAACTTTGGCATAACATTCATCATCATCATCCACAGCGACTTCACCCACTGCTGGGCATAAGCCTCTCTTCTCTTGTGCCAATCCCCACGCTCCTGTGCCAGCCTCGTCCAGGTTCTTCCCGCGATGCCAACGATATCGTCTAGAAATATTTTTTTTTTCATTTTAGGTAATTTGAAATTTCATGTGTATAGGTATAATTTAGATATTATGTGTTTTTTAAGTTTATATGTAGACATTTGTATAGGTATAATATTCTCTCTATTAAGGCACTCTCATTTCTAATTTAGACGGGCATAATTTGAAAAATATATATTACAATAAATTAACGGGGACAACGGGAAGTAATTTTAGTAATTTTATTAAATTCCCGTTGTCCCCGTACGCTGTCCCCGTTAACGGGGACAACGGGAAGTAATTTTAATAATTTTATTGAATTCCCGTTGTCCCCGTACGCTGTCCCCGTTAACGGGGACAACGGGAATAAATTTTTCCCTCAAACATACCTGTATAATATGCACTTGTATTTAAGCGAATTTAGCTAAATATACAGAGTAGGTAAATTTAGCTAAATTAGAACTGAATCCGCGAGCGCTAAGACAATATCGTTTTAACAATTCTGTAATTAACACCCTCTTAGAAACGTGTAGTCTTACTTACAATGGGGGACAAGTTTAGAGGAACACTTCTATAAAATATATTTTTTTATTGGATAAGTCAAATGCCGAACTTAATTTGTAGACGGTGAGGTTTTAATTACTTACCGCAATCAGTGTTTACTATTCCACGAAGGAACGGACACTTGGTTTGTACGCGTCAGCCAGGGGGGGCACACTTAGCACTGTCATCAATTTCCATAGACGACAGCGACATCTGCAGTTTGGTGGGTTAAAAAAACTTGGCAGCCATTTTCTTGTTTGTCAAACAAATGTCATTATCGCCGCCGGCCATCCGCCATTATCATTGTCAACTCCGCAACTCCGGCTTTCCTGACGTTGATGCGCTTCCCGAAATCCCGAGTTTATCTCAGCTAATTATGTAAAAATTGTTACTTGTTTCTGTTATTTGTTAAACCCTGATTGTGACCCTAAACATTATAATAAAGATTCGCTATTTATAGTAAGTATGCTTAACTATAGGTATGTGTATATTTATTAGAGCCTTAGGTCACCCACCAAACTCAAGGTGGCAGCACTTTCCATACATGCAAATTTTACCACAGAGTTGTCACTCTTTCCCTCTATAGTTACTTTACTCTTTGGCGTCAGCGATTTAAGACCATTGATTGTACTTATATCTAGGTCTACCCACTATTTTTTTCTTCAAATATGACATTGTAAAACCACATTGCAAAGCAAACTTGCCGATTTATAAGAACGAGAGAAGATTCTGGACAATTCGTAAAAAGCATTTTAATTCAGCCATTAATCATGTAACAACATAAACACTACTTGTAAACAAGAACCTAACAGTCGTCATTAACAAGTTGCGGCCATACTTGGAGCAACTGATGTAAGGGACATAGTTTTGTAGCGGTTGTAAGAATCGACCCGAAACCCTTCGCTATAATGTATGTTAATTGTTCTTACTACAAACTTAGTTTTAATGATGAATACGACGTTATTCTCTAATTTTATGTATTTTAGAGTATATGAGGTAGTTTTTTTTAAAGTTGATATCAGACCCTTTAATCGGAGTGAATGTAAATTTTCGTTTAATTTCACGTTAACACGACAAAATTACATAGGAATGAACGTTCATCTGCTCCTTTCATTTAATTGTTCTGTGTGTAAATTTAATAACAAAAAGTGAAGCATCTGATTTCTCCTGTATGTCTAGCGTTAAACCCTGACAGACCACCTGAAGGTGACAGTTCTCTATCAAATATAGAATTTGATGATATGGCTCTCATTTTATTTATTTATTTATTAAAACTTTTCGCACAAAAAGGTACAAAGGCGGACTTAATGCCTTAGGCATTCTCTACCAGTCAACCAAGGGTGGTGAAGAGATTAGATGGCAGGTGCTTTGGTTGAGAGGAACAAGGAAAAAAAAACTATTACTAGGTACACAAATACATAAATAGGTTATATACACATACATACTATTCACTCATTTTCGCCTCAATCTTCAAACATGATCATATACATATACTAATTCTAAGCTTATTCACCATAATCCGATCTTAGCTCAATGTGGAATATTAATTATAAGTATATATAACTAAACGAAATTAGAAATAGATACTGTACGAACCCGATTGTCAGGAGGTACATTTGTGCGCTAGTATTGAGTCAATTCAGTGTGAAATGAGACACGTTTTTCGATAGTAATTTTAGTCTATAATATAATAATCACAGTCACAGGTTAAGTAGTACAATTTTGTTAGATGTTACACGATTTAACACCTTTTATTACGACGGAGATACGTTTATTATAGTTATCATTATGAGAGCGAGAACAGGAACAAACTGGCGCCCTCGTCCCGTGCGGAGGTATTTATACAGTATAGTGACGTATGGGGCGAGGGGCTGTGGTCAAGAATATAAACCAATGAGGGTGTCTGTCGCTTGCGCAATACCTTATATGGTCGCGTTTTTGTAATGTCGCATCGAACACCTACGCTGACATGACACGCCCCCAATGCTTTCTTAGAAATTCTAAGTATACAATGGAGTCACGTTTTGTTATGACATCCTGATAACTTGTTCGGTTCTGAACAGATACGATAGAATTAATTACACTAATTATAAGGCATTTGAATAGCATTTGGAGGCGCGGTGCACAATTTGCACGCCAGTGTACGACAAACGTCTTGTATGAATTTAAGAGAATCGTATG
Source organism: Hydraecia micacea (assembly GCA_914767645.1). Classification (NCBI taxonomy): domain Eukaryota; kingdom Metazoa; phylum Arthropoda; class Insecta; order Lepidoptera; family Noctuidae; genus Hydraecia; species Hydraecia micacea. The sequence goes on from OU611776.1 coordinate 21,006,236, forward strand.
CTATAATATACTTGTACGTGTATGTGGTAACAAGACCACAATATAAGAAAGTACAGAAGTCCTCCTAGATAGAATGCGAAATTTTAGAAAGAAATACGAAGAATTTTTAGTTTTGCTAACAACGGAGAGCAACAAATGAACATGAATATGAAATTATATATTATAAGGAGGATGATGTTAGTGTGTATTGAACCCTCTGCGTCTCAGTTACGTGGTAACTCGCAGTGAACAAACTGTGGCCCTTAGCGTGACATTCAGTGTAATATCTTTAGTTCTAATTGAACCACCTGCGAGGTTAGTTATCGTGTCCTTTACTGTTTACACCGGGATTATAGAAGTTTGTATTGTTGTTTGTATGGTGAGTACCTTTGTGTTTTGTTCTAACTACGTGATCGTACTAAGTTGGGATTTTTTTGTGGGTATATGTTCCGTAGAGGATTAGGATCTAGATTAATCTAGATGATGGCTTGAATATTTTCTATGTGTGGTGAACAATGAGATCAGTCTAGCTGACGGATCTCATTGTTTCTAACAAACCGGAAGGAAACTTCGTTTTTTTTTTTTAATTAAATAACTTTTGAACCGCGTTGGGTGCTGCCTATATTCAGGTTAAATTAAACTCATAATATAAACCATACTGGGTCATCGGTTTTATTTATTGGAACAAGTTATAGTAAATTAGGGAAAAAATAAGTTAACACAAAAACAAATACCTAAACTAATTGTTGTCTTGTGCAATGCCTACAGCGTCAATGTCTGGCGCCAATCAATACTACACTCAACGCCACTCAATGTTCTTCGTGTACAATATAATAATGTTTTTAGGGTGTTGTTGGGGAGCTGCCAAGATGCTGGCTAGCATGTTTATGGAGGCTCGGATCGACGGCTTTCATGCCATCATGAGAAAGCGAGCGGCTTCCATATTGCACAGTATCTGAGCAAGCTCCAACAGCATTCTGAAAGTAAATTCTTAGAACTGGATCGCACTCCACGTGTCTATTTGATTTCGTTTGTTTTTTCTTTTTGTGGTTTACTAACTTAGTTCTTAAGTAATTACCAACACAAACATGGATGTTCTGTGAATACACTGAAATAAAGTTATTATTATTATTAATACACCAACAAAATCTACCTACTTAACCTATAATTATATTGTAAGTATAAAGACGAAACGATCATTACACCTGAGTTCATTGTAAACAAGTTTCAATTAGACAAACTATTAATGAATTATTTCCAAATTATTGTACAAAATAGTTGTACGATAAACAAAGCTTTGTTTATCGTACCTACAACTATTTTAAGAGAAAGTTTGTTGAATCCATACAATGTGACGGCGGTACAGAAATAGTTGTAGCTTGTGAGGGGTTCAATATAGTCCTACACTGTTAATAAAATATCAGTATAAGTATTTTGAAACAAGTTATAGCAGTCGAGTCTATAAATATTTGAGGATGGCATGTATAGTGCACACAAGGGATACGTAGCACTCCAGCACCCCGGCTAAAGGTAGCAGCAGGACAACGTGTGGTTTTAGTCAGTAAGAGTCTGACAGACCCCTCCACCCACCCCAGGGTGGTGGACATCCATGAGGATTTCCACACGATAAAAAAAAAGGTATGCAGATCACATAACACAGGGTGACAGGGACATCGACGAGCAACCTGTTACCATGGTTTCGAAAGTTATAAAAAAAAACAGCAATTTTTTTTTGTCTGCGCCCCGATGCCACCCTGTATATAGATTTGTGTGAGTTTTAAATTGCTGAGTGGCCAAAACTTCCTCCAAAGAAATTTAACTGCACAAGTTGCCTGTACACCTAACTTTTTATTTATTACTAGCTTTTGCCCGCGACTTCGTTCGCGTGGAATAGTGACTTCTGGCAGATTTTTGGTTTTACCCACATAGTTCCCGATCTCGCGGGATCTCTTCAAAAATGAAATGTGGAAGATATTCTAGGGAACTCTTCAAAAATCAACATAATACAACGGAGCCAATTTTAAATTTACGAAACGATCAATCCACAATTCCACGACAGTACCGAAGCGCTCGGCCGATACCCAACCAAATGCGTGTAACGAAACCATAGCGCGATCTATTTCGATCCCAACGCCATCTATCGAGCATAGTGACAACTCGGATTATTTATCTGTACTCCGTTCGGGCATTTTCTTTGTACTAAAAGTTTTATTATATTGATATTATTTTTTTCATACCTTTTTACTATTTATTTACTTTTTTCCGATGAATTAAAACAATAACATGAACCGAACTCGTGTAACGATCGACACCATTGCGCGATCACCAACTCGACATATAGTACTAATAGAATTATCTATACTCCGTTAGAGCATTTTCTTTGTACTAAAAGTTGTATTATATTATTATATTTTCATACCTTTTTACTATTTATTTACATTTTTCCGATGAATTTTCAGTACTGAATTGATGCCGACTCTTGACCAATAGATGGCGCTGTATGTCCGGAATAAATTTTATTTTTTATTTTATTTTATTTTTTATAATAAAAACTATCCTATGTCCTTTCTCAAGTTCCAAACTATGTCTGTACCAAATTTCACACAAATCGGTTCAGTAGTTTAGGCGTGAAGCAAAGACAGACAGACAGACAGACAGACAGAAAGACAGACAGACAGAGTTACTTTCGCATTTATAATATTAGTTTGGATTATTATTTATTTATATTTACTTTTGCTATGTGTAGGTACTTTCTGATATCAAACGCCATTTTGATATCCTGGAATGACGGAATATTGTCTTCTAAAATCGCGTGGAAAGTCAAAACTCGATACAAATCGCGAAACAATCGATTCTAAAAGAAAGATATCTGGTTTAGGCACAAGCACGTAACTCTCCAGTGCGGTAATAGTCTCCGCTAACGGTTTTGTTTGCTCCATTGAGTTTCTTCCTCAAACATTACTATCACGACGCTAGAGTAAGACAGTGAATGTAAAGTTACATGTGTCAGACAGAGATGGAATGGCAAGGTGGAGCACGCAAAGGGTTGGAACACGTAGATTGCTATACCTAAGGAGACATAATGTACGGTCAGCAGGTGAAGATAGTTGTTTCTTTCTGCATTTTATTATCACCCCTCTTTTTTCGGAAGTATTTTGTTAACGTTCTTTAGTAAACCGCTTCGTCATAATATTCTACGTCAATTTACAGGCCACAATCAAGCAGTTATCATAAATGTTACCTAAGTACATAATATTTTTTCAATACTAAAAATGTCCGAGTTTACATTTGCATACAATAACCAGCCTCCCACCTGAACATGAGTTACCTTGAGTAACCTGGAAGTCTTTAAACAGACTCCGGACCCACGTTGGCCGAAGCAAGAAAAACTTGTTCAGGTGGAGATTCATAGACGTCTCCGCCTTGTAGTGTAAATGTGGTGTTGTTCCACAAACAATGGGACACTTAATATTGTGCCCTGCGTGCCCTGTCAGATGCATTACAGGAACTGATGGAAGCTGGTGATGGCGCCAAACAAGTACCTAGCTGAATTCTGGGCCGAGTCCATTTAGATTGCTATCGACACGCTAAGAAGAGACCAGTCTATATGTGATTAAAACTACGATAATGTATTCAACATGTCGCTTTTAAAAATATTATATATATATATTATTATAGATATAATTAATATATTATTAATACCTACAATAAAAAGAGATACAAAATATTTCACCACCTGTGTAACTGTTATTATATCTTTTGTAACTAACCGACACATTTGTATGATTAAAATAAATGCAAATATACAAAAAATGGTAAAGTGAGAAAAAATTATAGGTATGTTATTTTGGCTTTACTATACTAACTTATTTCATGTGACCCGACTTCGACATGCGGTAAGTTACTGGTATTTAAAAATACTTAAAAAGAACGTCGTAAAACTACTCACACCCAGAATCTAGAAAGATAATATCTGAATGTTTCCGCTGTCTCTACACAAACCGCTTACGTTCAAAGAATGTGGTCATGTGTTTCTATTTCTTTTGAGTTTATCTTTTGGCGCTTTTCTATGCAACTTCCAGTCTTTTGTACATTGTGTCTCTTTGTATGCTCTACAGCCATCTACGGAATGTTTAGAACTGACGTTCAGCTGTCTTATCCGTGATCTAGTCTATTAGTCAGAAGAGAATAGTCTGAAAAGACGCGTGCTGTTAATTATTTAAGAAAAAAAGCTGTGAAATATTTATTTTATTCATCATCTTAAATTATAATGATCGCGAAACCGCAACATGCACATGCAGAAAAGTATGTACTGAAATATGGATTAGGGATTTTTTGCAACAAGCGGCATATAACTTGAGCATCAGAAGCGATTACAAACCTAAAGATGGGCGCCAAAGCAGTGTGGCCATGAAGTGTTATTCATTTGAGGGAATGCGTTTAAGGTAGGTATGTATGTGGACCAACGGCTTAACGTGCTTTCCGAGGCACGGAGGATATTTGATTCATTTTGTATACCTATTACATGAAATTAAATATACCTGTATATATTTGAAAAATATCACCCACAAAATAAGTCAGTCATAAGAAACCACTTCTAAACCCTCACCACAGCAATGCTGCACCACTGACATGTTCCACTCCATCGCGGACCAGGATAATATGTCTCCATTACATCGTCATAAATATGTAAAAGGAATTGTTTCATTAAATGATTCCGTCGCGTCCTGATGAAACATTCATACTTCGGAGATCGGGAGCTCAGGGATCGATTGAAGTGACTCGGAATGTTGAGTGCTATAGGTAATATCTAGCAATAACAGAGTTTGCTCTCTCTAATTGTCCAACTTACTCTTACACAGGCAACGCCAGGGCTGGCACTTGGCTTAGCCAAACTGTGTGGTGATTGCCGTAATTCTATCGATTTAAATCTTGGTTGTTGCAATTTTGCGGTAATAAAAGATCCTTTGATTCATGAGTATTTGTGGGACTTAAAGGCAAAATACTTATACTATACATGTGGTCTAAAGAGTCATGAGCTCGAATTAGGAAAAAACTAATTAATACTTCAGCATTTTAAACAAAAAAATGTATAGCTCTTGCTTTTGCCAACATCACTATTAAAAAAAAATTCTCAGTATTATTATTGCATCGAGCGATAATAATGCTGATGCTGCAATTTATGTCAAGTTACAATTCAAAGGATATTCTAAAAAGTATCTGATGCGATGGAAACTAGCTCTTTTGTATTTAATGAAACACTTTTAAATAAGGATTTGTTGAAACAACTTGAGTGTCAACCCTAAAATCTCCAATCTGGATTTATTACAGCCGTACCGTGAACCACTGCTGGTATTATTGAAATTGAATTTTAATGGAATTACTGTTTTACCAGGGAAGTTCAACTTTACGAAATATCTAAAAGACGTTCCACCTATCAAGTTATACCGTAGAACTGTTCAGTAGAACTAGTGGGAACAAACGCAAACTTTTACGTATTAGTACATTACACGTACTACATTTGTTGAGTAATCGCAAGTGTGGCTTATGACTGTGTTGCTGTGGGTTCGATGACGAAAATCATCATCATTCTCCTGCCCATCCCAATTCATTTGGGGTCGACGCAACATGTCTTTTTCGTCCATACTTCTCTTTAATCGTCATCTCGGTAGTCACCCCCTTTCAAACCAGATCATCATTCAGACAGTCATTCCATCCTTTCTTTGGTCTTCCCCTACTCTTATAGCCATCGACATTCTTACTCAAAACTTTCCTCATTACACCTTCCTCCGTTCATAATAGATGCCCATAACATAACAATCGATCTCCGCACAACTTTTCAGTTACCGGTGCCACTTTCAGACTTGACGAGATGAGGCACCGAAAATATGGATTTATTATGTAATACATTTCTGTAGTTTTGAATATCGTCTGTAACAGTAGTAGGTACTAGGCGACGGCCTATCAGGGTAAAATTCAAAGTCATTACAGGCTGGCACATGACGTTGTGTTAGTTTGAAAGACACTTTGCAATGTTAAAACTAAGTTTCCGCAACACGCACGTCTCTCGCTTCACACGACGCTAACCATGTTCCACACTGTGTGTATGCAATTCACGCCGAGCTCGCGGTGATGTGCCGGTGTGGCGGTGTGGGTCAACCTAATAATAAGAAGGCATCCCTCTCTGTCTAGGTGGTTATCGTAGCCTACCACTGGAGGGTCTTATTACGTTGTTTTTGCGTTTATTCGGTATAAAAATAGGCCATTTTTTGTGGAAGCTACAATGTCGTTACGTGAAATAGATGGGCAGCGCTGTTCAATTACGATTATTTGCTTTCTTTTATTTACCCACAAGGACTTTCGAATATTTCATGAAGTCATTTCAGGATGCCATTACATCTGAACTTCTCCATGAATGCAAATTTAACAACACCTTAATTGCTACCATACGTAGTCGATGTCATTGAAACAGGTCGTACATACTATAATAGCCCTCTCCAAAACAGTAGTAAGGGTCAGGTTTACATTAGTCTACCACACAACACCAGCTTGAATCTAACAGACCTATTATTTCCTCCAGCGAAGATGTATTGGCATCATGAAGCTTATATTGAGAAATTCAGCCTTTCTGAACTCCGTCTCAATATTCATCTGCTTGAAGTGAATGTACTCAGCGAGTACTTCAGAGGGGTAGTGTTTGATTACAGGGTAATGTATTGGTGATTAAAGTAACGGCAAAATTAAGTATGTTTAATGTCCTTTTCGAGTATTTACGTAGTACTAAAAATACTGTTTGCAAGGTAGTACGTTTTTGTTTTGCTGACTCGTTACTTCATGATCTACCGCCGCATGGAATGAAGGATCGTCTTCATTTATTTATAAATGAAAGCATATGCTGAAGTGGGTTTTGTAACTAGCTGTTGGTAAATCATATCTATGTGCCTGTATAATGTCATCGTAGAGCTAAAACGAAACTCGCAAGGCTTCAAAGTATCGAAGAAGATGATGCAAATCTCTAAAAACCACACGCACGCATTTTCAAGGCTAAACTAATATTATATAAACTTAGAACGAACTATGAAAACCTCTTTGTTTAACAACAAAGGCTTGACGGACGATCAGGAGAGTTACCTTAGACCTCCAGCCTCAGGTAATAGCTGGCACATAACTCATCGCTTTGCATAAATCAGCGAGATTCGATTAAAGTAGGGTCTCAGCCGACCACGCTATATCCTCCCGTTTTAACAGCTTGGCTATATTAAATCCATGATCAAATTAAAGGATAGAAGATAACATGTTAGGAAGGTATTTTCATCATAATATTTCACCTAAGAGTGCTATTATATTATATTATCAGTGTCTTCTAAAATGATGAATGTAGATAATGTTACTAATTGCGTACCATCATTCTCAAGCGATGTATTTAACCTGAAGAATAAATATTTCTAATAACTTCTTTAGGAAGAATTGTAACAGTAGTTCTACACTTACAATTCTTCCTAATGAAGTTATTAACGCGTAATATCACAAACTAAGTTGCTTGCTAACAGGTAGGTACTTTTAAAAACAAATTTTGTCTTCTATGTAGGTATTTATTTTGTCTTCTATGTAGGTATTTATTTTGTCTTCTATGTAGGTATTTATTTTGTCTTCTATGTAGGTATTTATTGCTTTATTCTGATGTCTTGCCTACTATATGCCCCGAAAATCTGTTATAAAATTACATTGTAGTTAAAATAAAAGAAACATTTACGTATGAAATCATGAAGTTAACTAACCTACGTATCAATATTGTTTGCATTTTCACAACAGGGAAAGACCAAGAAAACACCATATTATTATTAATGATTCAATACTAAATATAGAAATATTCTTCTCTCAACCCACGTTTCACTAGTACATGTATCACTCAAGCGCCACTTCAGGGTATCTAACATACTCGTATAGAACGTTTTAAATAAGATTTTATGTTATTAATTTCGGTAAAGATTAAAACGCTTAGGAAAATTTTGACCAATTAAGAAGTTGTCATTGAACCTAATAGAAATTGTTCAATTAATTCTGTTAAAGGTCAGCATTTGAATACTTAGACAGAAAGTTACCTCAGTTTCAAGTAAACTTCGCTTAATTTAATTTTGATTTGAGAAGTGCACTTTATACTAGATGTTAAGAGGATCTATCGATGTGTTCAGTCTACGACGGATACTTGTTTGTATGCCCTAGTAAATAATTAGGTAATACGCACATATTAGGTGTTTATTTTAGTTTTTCATTAATCACAACACAACACACACATGTATGTCACAACATTTTATTTGATTTTGTAAAAGCTCATGCCTGTTAATATGAAAATTACATTTTGAATTCTCTGAATTTATTATAACGGACGACACACTTCCCTATATGTTAATTATTATCGTGTGACACTCGAGGGTTGCAGCTGAAAATCAGCGTCAGGTGGTACATCTTGTGCTGTCATCTGACATTATGCTGAGCTGAGGACCTTTTGGCATTATAATCATTGTTTTCTTTGTTTTATAGTTTTCAAGGTGTATTTTTTTAGCTGTAATGCCAATAAACGCATTTTTCTTTATTTCTTTAATTCCTATTCTTTGATCTGGATCTCGTCTGGTGGAAAGTGATGGATGAGGCATTCGATGAAATGAGTGAGCCCAGAAAATAATAATATCTTTAGGAAGAGCACTACAAGTATTGACTTGCAATTTTAAAGAGTTTTCTGATTAAGAAGTTTTCAGCATAACCCCCTTGTGCTAAGAATTTAATGGAAATACTGTTAACGTCATTGTATAATCTGTCTCTGTCTATAATATCAATAAAATAAATAATAAGTATGTCATATATTTTCGTATCCATATTCCTTGCTATTATGTATTCCTATAGGAAAAACAAAATACAATAACTGTTTCAGTTATATTGCGAATCATATTTACTTGAATTATTGACAGCCAGTCTTACCAAGTGGTATCGTATTACCTAGTAACTGGGTTCTAAAGGTCAGATAGGCAGTCGCTCCATGTAAAATACTGGTATTCAGCTGCATCCGGTCAGACTGGAAGTCGACCTCAACATAGTTGGGACAAGGCTAGGCAGATGATGATGATTTACTTGAACTATTTACATTTGTAGGGATCTATCGATAGCATGGGATATTGGTTTTTCTATAAACTTGTTTGATATGATCAGATTTATTTATTTGTATAAACATGGTATATACATACAAGAGCATGCATGATCATAATAAATTATATTATAGTCCAATCATGTTTAGCCTTACAGTATTTGGCGTACAAATATTTTAGTCACATCACTACTTTTAATCATTACAATAAAAAATGTAACATTATAATAAAATTAATGTCAGACAAGTTTTTGACTAATAATTCAGACACTATAATATGCTTTTTGCGATAAAACACTATCAACTGACGTTTGAACGCATTGACACAGCTCCTTACAACGCTTAGGAAGCTTGTAAATATAGTTGGAGCCATGCAGATGATACTTTTGCGCATGAGTGCAGTTTTAGCAGGATATAAGCTAATTATGCTCATATCCCGTCTATTACGTGGGACAGCGTCCTGTAAGCATGGAAATAATTTGGGATTCACTTTAACAAACATTACAGGATATACAGATAAGAAAAGTTAATATCTTGTAGGTATCTTATAAACTATGGTTTACAAGTAACAACAGTCTTTAGCCTAAACATTGACCTAATGCATCTCTTTTGGGCCCTGAATGCGATGTTGAAATCGGTAGAATTTTACACAGTAACTCTACACATAGTGTCTGGTGGGTCTAATCCCTGTAGACGCGAATGAAATAAGTGTGAGTGTATAAACTATTAGGGAAAACGTCTCAGGAGACGGTTCAATCTACCCTCTTCAAATATCTGACGTTTGGATTTTGCATAATATGATATGAAGATCTCATACGTTGCCTACGTAATGTATGAACATATACAAATATGTAAGTTAACTGGAAGGATTTATGACTTCCACAATGAGAGGTTTGTTGAAGTTGCTCTTTAAAAACGTGGAATTTTACAGCTAGGTCTGGGGTGATTCTAGAGCATTCGTGCAGCTAGTCTGTACCCGTCGTAGCCTTTGATATTATTGTAGTGTCACTCACGGATAACGAGTGGTAGTCTATTAATTTGACAGTAGGTACTTAGGTACTCGTTTAGCTAACTCCATAAAGAAAATGGTAAAAAATGGTACAACAATTTTCCTTCTTTGTTGATATACTATAAACGCATAATGTAGTGGCAGTAGGTTCTACTATTGTATTTTGTGGGTGTGTAATGTTTGACATAATAACAAAAGTTCTGATGATCATATGATCTAATTTCATTTAGTATACTTTTGTTTAATACATATATGAACGTTATTTCAAGTAATATAATATGGCATAATAACAGATAGTATAATAATACTATCTGTTATTATGCCATATATTACACACCCGTATTTTGTTATGCTATCCTTGAAAAGCGTAAGACTGAGTATGGTGCTCGTGGCTCGTGGGTCAAAGAGAAGTCATTATGTTGGTTGGCGAGCTGCCAACACCTCTCACTTTGTGAAGCTCTAGTGGCGCCATCATTGAACTTTACACGCTTTTTATTATAGGACTTTATATTTGGTACTAATTTGCTTACTTATTTTTATAAAATTCCATACAAGTGACTAGATGCAGGGTAAAGATGTTCATAATAACAAAGATTTAAAAAAAAGATGTCATAATAAAGAAACTGGAAAAAAAAGATGATCAAATTCACCTATATTAGTCCATACGTAGATATTATCAAATTCTTAAAGGTGATCAAAAATCTATTACATCATATTCTGCTTCGAGTGAATTGTAAGAGAATATAGACACTTTCAAAGCTACCTACATCTGCACTGACCGAATGTGCAAATGTTTGGAATGAGTACCTAAATGTTTAAAATGGCTGGCCGTAACACTGCATACTACGCTCGTCCAAACCAGACCACATCATTCGCTTCGGCTGGCCTTGCTAACATCAAGACACTATAAAATGGTAGCCACAACCGTGGCCGGTTTCGGAAGGTGTTCCTAATTCTAGAGCGTCTTATATTATGGAATCAGGCGTTACTTTACGGAAATCCATGACATTAAGATGTTATGTGTAATATCTAGTTTTAATTCCGTGTAACCGTGTTCCGTGTTTCCGTGTAACGTGTGTGTTCCGTGTGTGTGTTTTACACGGAATTAAAACTAGATATTACACATAACATCTTAATGTCTAGAGCGTCTTATTATTTTTATGCGTTAAGTATCACCTATTATTGAGAATGCGGGTTTTCCTGTGAAGGGCGACTGTAAGTCCTTTGTTACCTACATAATATATTATATACAGAAGCTTTTGGTGTACCTTTATAAATAAATTCCTTTAGAAGAAATGTGGTTCCTGTGTAATGGTAGCGTACCTAGCATAGCATATCCTCAAACAGTGGCGGTGCCTTCATATAAGCAAAAAAAGCCCGGCTTGCCTTAATAAAATCATAATTCACAACAACAAACGTAAACCTATCAATAAAAATATATATTCATGTCATAGGAATAATAAAATTTCAAAATCCCTACTTTATGTGTCGCGCGCACTTGGCCAGGTTGCCAGATATAGGTACGTACTCATTGAACTCAATCATTCATAGAATAATATTTAAATTACGCGCTTTGTTACCAAACCTACGCGCCAATTTCGCCTCTAAACGCTATACAATGCGTTCAAACGCGCCATCTCACTCACACTAGTCTGACTTTGTCTGGCTTGCCTTTCCTTTCTCTGTCTCGCAGTTTTCGCCTAAAATAGCTATAGAAACGTTTACATATTTTGTTGATATATTGGTAAGTACCTACTTATACACAGATTTCTATGAAATGAAAAGCCCGGCTTTTGAGAGGCATTTAGCACTTCACACACAGCAGCTATAATGTAAAAATGTATATTATAACACAATACATCTCATTACATCTTACCATAGAAATCGTCAGGAGACCACACACGACATCTATAATGTACCTATATAATATATGTACATTATAGCGGGATGTAATCTACATTAATATTTAAGTTTGCGCAAATAGGGATGACGACTAACTTTTTTTTCTTCGTCTATCAGGTAGATTATTAAAAAGTATTGGGCACGTATTTTTTCTTTTTTCACATAATCAAAACATTACAGAGATATATTGATTTGAAATGTCGCATGACGTCACGTGTTGGTACAATTTTTACCTACACGTGACGTCACGAGCCCCCACTCCCAAACTTTGACACGCTTTATCTTTGTAATTTTTTGGTTGATTGACACAAGAAAAAATATGTGTCCATTATTTTTTGATAATCTAACCGACGGACTAAATAGAATTTCGTTTACTTTACCCCGTCGTCATCCCTATTCACTATCCGCGTTGACCCGCGTGAAGTTAGTTGCGAAAGCGATAGCACTCTTCTTCTTCACTCACTCACACACAATTTGTTATTGTTTTGAAGTTTTGAATATTTTGAGAATTAGTTTTATTATTTAAAATGAAGATGTCATACCATATGATTTTGTAAATGGATAATGAATATAGTGTTATTTCCTTTATTCATCTAAATACAAATAAATTATATTTTTAAATATTAGAATATAAAAAAAATATATAAAAACATTTAAAAATATAAAAAATAGTAGCCCACCGGTATCGGGAACAGGGTCCAAGCTACCGGCGGTCAGGGCTCCAGAGAGAGGAACCTCCTGACAATGCGAGCCGTGTCCAGAACTACTGCTTTCTGAATCATGCCCTTGATCCAGCTGCCCAACGAGAGCCTCCTCAGGTGTTGGTCAAGGCTCTTGGCTATCAGTCCGTTGGCTGTAACGACTATCGGCACAATGATTGCTGAGTCAACATCCCAGATGTTGACAACCTCGCGAGCCATGTCAAGATACTTGATTTGTTTATCTTTCTCGGCTTTCACGAGGTTCTCATCATGCGGGACGGTTATGTCAACAATAATAATAATTGCGCGCCGCTCTAGTCGATCCATCACCACTATATCAGGCTTATTGGCAACAATAGTCCTGTCAGTGATGATGGATCGATCCCAGTACAATGTGATATTTCCATTTTCGAGAACTGTGTCGGGCACAACCTGTAGTACGCCTAGTATGTGTTATTTTATCATTATGTGAATTCGGAATGAATATAGTGTTCTTTTATCATTACGTGTCGTCGAAAAGTTATGTAAATACATTGAGTTTTCTGTCAATGAGTAACTCTTTACTTCATCGTAACGAATCTTAAATTCCTGTAGGTACTTCTCGGACATTAAAACAAGTAAGTATCTATTTTTGTCAGTGAAGACTGGCGAATTAAATAAACTGAGACTGAGGGAAACTGACCAGTGATACGCGGACTCGAAGACAGATTAATAGTTACCTACTCAATCGACTGTTTAGTAGATATGAGTATGACAAACATAGGTAGCTGGTACCATGAAAAGACATTTGTTTAAGCACATGAATAATGTTAAACAACTGAAAAATAAACGATCTAATTATATCTCACCGAGATAACAAAACACAAAAATGTTCGAATCGAAGAGGTTCTTCATAGGTGTTTATGTTAGATTCGACGTGGCTAAAATTATCATCATGATTAAGTATAAATATTATAAGGTAATATCTCACGTTAACATTTTAAATCGAAATTAAACATTTAATCGATCGACAAAAGAACAATAAATCGACCATTTGGACGCCTTTTGATTGATCAATGTTGCATATGACAAGCGAATTATGAATTAAGGAGAAAAGGTCCGGCTAAGCACTGTGGTTATGTGCATTCATTAATATAGATGGCGCTTATGACAATTACGTACTGATGCTTGAAATACGTAGTACACACGGCTACACATCAGGCTATACATTTCCAGTTTTAGCACCTAAACTGACCTCGCATTGTATAGGTTTTTCGTATTATCAGAAGTCAGTTTATACTGGGTAGGGTATAGCTTGATGTGTCGCCGTGTGTACCTACTCTTCGTATTTTAAAGGTTTTCTTACCAATTATTATAATAATGATGTTAGTACTTACTACTAACAAGCAAGATGACGCTTTTTCGTGTAGGTACCACAAGAAGCCCGTACCTATTTAGTCGTGGACGCTTACTTACTAGATTAATATGAATCTATTTATCCTCTCATCATACATACACGAATACCCCAGTCAGTCAAGGTAAAAATACGGGTACTTATCCACACCACACGACGACGCTGCCAAAGTATTAATAGTCAAGCAATATTGCATTTCAGCGAAAAGCGATCTTGTTTAACTTATAGATATACCAGTGTATTTAAAATACAAGTATAAATGCCAGTACAATGGCGGGTTTAGCCGTCTCAACCCTTTCATAGCGGAGTTATGCGGTGACACGAGATATGTATTCACGCGAGCATTGCAAATATTCGCGAAATGCTTTTGTGATTATGTGTGAATAGGTTGTTTTAGTTGGTTTGTGTTGGTTACCTATGTGCTGATGGGTTTAGTTTCTGAATTGATGAATGTTTTAAGCACCAGAATAAAATTATCATTCAAATGAAGGTTCATTTAAAAGGCTAATTATAAATTGTTCCAAGGAAAGGACCGAATCTAAAATCAAAAGTTGAGCAGGAAAACTTCACAATAGAAACTTAACGATAAAAATAAAAATGTCATCAAAAGGAATCCGATTCAAGTGTTCTACTAATAAAAATACAAATGAAAAACACAATAAAACACTCTTATTGTAAAACAAAAACAAAAAATAACACTGCATTGTAGGAGTCATTTTGTAAAGAGCGGTTTCGCGACCACTCGCGGAAACTTTGCCACTTCTTTGTAGAAGTGGCCAAGTGCCGTTGTCATAGCAACCACTCATAGTAAATAATGAATTTATTTGCAGAACAATTATTTTTTTCTCAGCCTGTTTAGATTGAAAAGAAACAGATACTTAGGTATTTTGTTTAGGACATGATGTTTGCTTGTGGTTAGAGTCTTTATTGTCCACGTGGACGTCTATAGAAGTTATTACGTTTGTTTTCCTAGAATGCTCCATTTCTTTCTTTTCTTTATTTCTATCAAGAACTTGATTTATGACGTATTTTTATCTTCATTTACTCTAGGTACTGGAAAACTTAAAAAAAAGAGCCAAGCCCCTAAGTCTACATGGCCTAACTCTACAAACCATACAATTAGCTGATTTTAACATTTGATTTAAGGTTATCGAGTTAGGGGCCGGGCCTACATTCGATCTGATAACTTTTGAACAGTGAAAACGTTATGTAAGTCTTGGCAACCTGCTTGAAATATTTCTTTGAGATTCTTTAGCCAAATATAGGCTAACCCTCTTAGTCACGTAAAGAGTCGACCAACCGCTTGGCGTTATCTCGAAAAACCAAGTGGGCGCTCGGATCCCATCACCCTAGTGTTTCAACCCCAAACGGCTCGAACATAAAACTCCCAATAAGATTGGAATATTTTCGCTGTTTCAAGTTTTCCGCACTTGCAGCAGCTGCCCCCGGACAGCCCGTCGTGCTAGGCAGATCAGACGGCGCAAGGGTGTCAACACATGTGCATCCTACACTAAACGGCGTAACTTCCAAGGCATTATGGCTATTCCGTCTGAACACTTCTCGTCGTTGCGTGTCAAGCCATTGGGTTCTAAAACAACTGCTACCGCAGGTGACTAGAGCATGACGGATGAAGTAATTAATACTGGCGTGCCGTGCTAACCAGCCTGTGCTCTTACTGCAGGATAAGCCATTATAGCTTCACCGCATTGGAGGACGGATGCGGAGCTAGGAGCGCCCAGACGCAGACAAGTAGCGAGCCGGAAGGTGGTTTCACCCAGCATAGTGTCTTTTTTGGGTGACGGTAGCGCCTGAAACCAGAGGCATCACTCCACTCACCACAGGCAGCAGGCGGGCACGCTCAGCAGTATTGATGGACTTATTAATGAGACTATTCCGTACCAATCTGCAGAGCGGCTCATCCCAGTCTCTAGGAAGATAGGTTCACGGGCCGATCTGTATCCGGGAAAGCCACTTCCGTTCTTTCAAATAAATTTAAAACATCAGAAATCTTTATCAAAAGTAGGAGATAGGTACCTAACTACTCAAGTATCCCGGATAAAGGCAAACATTGTTAAGTGATTTCCTAATAATCGTTCCATTTTTTTTCTATTTAGGACAATTTTCCGGAAATGGGAAGGAATTCCTCTGTAAGAACGTTCATATTATCAAGCTTATTAAATTTTTACGAGAGTTCCTTTTCTAGTAAGGGGTGTACTCCAACAAAGTAGATTTTTTATCAGATTCCTATAACGACCTTCCGTAAATGTTAAATAATACAAAGGTATAATATTTTAAAAATATTAAATTATAAAAAATCATTTAGGAAAAACTCGCTGGTAAAGAATAATTTCTTAATTTATCAAAGAATTTAAGTTTAAATACTTAATATTGTTTTATCTCTTCCACTTCATTTCGCATGAAATATATATCTACTTTTTCTTAGCAGATATACATACCTACAACCTTTTAACCGACATAGAAAACTCGTTTATTAAAATACCCCAAATTATCCAACATATCCGGAATTTGAAAGAAGCTCTTTGTGTAGATCGAGAGCCTTCATTCCATTAGCCGTATTTTTAATTCAATTATCAGAGATATCTGGGCAGGGACAGTCCCTGATCGGACTATAAAGTATTACTTATACTTTTTGTTTGATTTGCGAAGCGTAGGTCCTTTAACAATCAGAAGGGACTTTGTTCGGATCTTCCGAAGATCCAAAGTTGTGTGAACTTTCAGATCGTAGGTAGGTACTGCAAGAACTCAGCACTCCTGCTGTACAGGTTATAAGTAAAAGGCGTATATTATACTATTATATGAATTTGTTAACCCAATAATCAACTACCTTTTTACTTGCCAAAACCGCCCGTCAGTCAACATTTATTTCTCAAAAGAACATAAAACGTAAAATACACAATGTATACGACAAATACTGTATACGACATATCTTAAGTAATAAACATAATTTTCGTTCGATGGAACGACAATTATGTTTAACAAGTTACCGAAAGAAATAAGATATTCTTCATCAGTGAACATTTTCAAAAATAGGTTAAAACTGTATTTAGCTAACCAACAATAATAAATAATTACTCAATGTATGTACTCGATACATCTATCGAGTACATACATTGAGTAATTATTTCCCATTAAAATAGATGGACAAATTTTAACACAGCGCTCAGTACGTCTAACGAAAGACATTCAAGCAAAAAAAAAAACACTGATTCTCTTGATCCTCGCTAATGAGACACAATTGATTTTCTATTGTATCGTGCCACATGTGGTACGCGCGGGGCTTGACCGGTAGTGATTTTATTTTGACCTAAAATAATAAATTGCCGGCACATTAGTGTATTTTCGTTAGCTGATTATTTTTCTTGTAAGTATCTAATGCGTTTTTCTTATATATTTTTTAACCATCGCCCTTATTTTGGTGGTCTGAATTACTTCTAAAAGTATGTCCATCTTTTTAATGACCCTCAAACTGAATAGTTCGTCTCCCGTACAAAGTCCTAACTGAAGGCAGTTCTATACTATCCCTATTCCTAGTGTAGTAGTGGTGAATTTTGTGGTTGAAAGTGATTTGTGAGTGTATTTTGTTTGTTTAAATTTTCTTTAATAATGTGTGAAAAGTATGTAGGTATATAATTTTAATATTCTAAGGGCTGATTATTTTTATTCGTGGAATAAAATTGACGTCTGACAGTTATTGTATGAAAGAACTGTCAAACATTCAAAATTATTCCTCTGATAAAATTATCTGGCGTTGGAAAAATCAGCCCTTAATATAAAATAGTGTTAGGAGCCGAGCAAAAGGAAAAAAGTCAGAAAGAACGCTAAGTGCAAACGATGTTATAGCAGGCGATGCGATGCGACGGGCTGGGGCGGGGAGCAAGACATTTCACGCGGACGAAATCGCAGGCAGAATCTAGTTAACTTGTAAAAATGATTGTGGATGTTGATTCACAAAGCCATACAACCTCTGTAGTACATTCTAGGCTCGGTTATTAAGAGTAACTAAAACGTTTTGACTGTCCCTTTCAAAATCAGTGTCTTTTGTAGGTGTGGCGAGTCATGGCAAATAATACAATATACTAGGTTAAGGTTTCTACGGGTGTATGCCACCCGAAATAAAGTTATTATTATTATTAAAACCCAGGGATTACAATGAATTCTTCTGCCTCTATGCGCCTTCTTCGGTGAAATGGCTCCTCATGCCCCTATAAGTGAAATGTTATTTTTTGCGGACTTGGCTGGCTATTTCGAGTATTCTTCGGTAATATTTATACCAAGAATACTCGAGATAGCCATAACCCAGTCAAGATTATGTCAGATTACGTCTAAGCGAGGACTTAATAAAATATCTCGATAAATTTACTAATATACGGCGTTTTTCAATTCTTCAGTCTATGTTCACTAATCCAGTTTTTGCAGCCAGCAAATCTTTTACAAAACTGGTTATTTAATGAGTTCGGTTGGTTCAAGAAAATTAAGTAGATATAAGTAAGTGGTACCACTAAAACCAAACACGATTAGGTAGATGGTAATTATTTAGAAAGAATAGAGAAGAAGAATAAAGTTTATTTGGACACAGTTCGTGAAACACAAAATTAACAAAATAAAAATAATGTTTCAAACAACATTAGTGTGGCCCTCACGGCTGCGCCAAAAAGGTTCATTTCAGCATTAATTCCAGACAGATGCTGTCTGACGCTGATTTTCTAATGAAACTTTAGGGACAAGTGACGTCCTACACACAGTTTCAACATACTTTTTATACTTAATAAATAAACTATTAATTAAATACATATCATTACAAAACAAAAAAAAAAAAACGAGAACAACAAAGTCTCAGCAAAACCTGTTCTTCGCGATCGTCATATTGATCCGTGCACGGTGCACTCAAAGCGCAACAGGCCGCCGATCACGACTGACAGTACACCGACAGTTATTTACTTAAACTACTATTATTAGGGTAGTATTTAAACGCAAATCAAAAAATATCCTTTTTCTATGCAATAAGATTCCGAATTCCCATCAAAATTACTGATTGCACAGCAAAATATTCAACTCAAAATATCACTAAACACACTACAATTTATTTTCGCAGCGTACAGCGATTTTTCCTAAAGCAAAAGCTTTTTCAACAATGCACAGCTAATAATCTTAATGCACATTATACATGTTAACTCTTTTTCTTTTAAATATAGCTTCTATTTTTATATTATTTACAGCAGTTTTTCTAAATAAAACAGCATTTTATTAGTCACAGTCGTCTTATTATTTATTAATTACCACATAATGAGATCAGCAAAAAAAATATAAAATTAGATACAAAATTGTAATTTATTGAATTATTAAAGCGGGTCTAGCTTTCGCGGGGCGTCCACGCTTCCTTTTTTGCCCAATAGGCACATTTTTATCTTCTGCAGGTGGCGCCACGTACTTGAGTCGGATCGAAAGTCCGATGATATGCTATGCTTAATAATTAACCTATTCTAACTAGTTCGGTTCCAGACAGCCTACTAAAAATAATCTCTTTTTTTCTATTAGCGCAAGTCGTTTCTGGCGCCCATATTTTGTGTAAAAGTAATTTTTTTCTAAATAATCTCGTCGTTTCTGGCACTCGCCGGCCGCTGCCGCGGCACCGCTCGCTTCGCTCGCTCGGCTCGTGCGTAGGGGGTCACGGTTTTAACCTAACCTAACCTAACAACTTTTTTTTTAAATAATTAACCTAATCTAACTAGTTCGGTTCATTTAGCCGTGGTTTGCCGGTTCTTTGTAACCTTTTTTCAGTTAATTTGTTCTGCTTTTAGAAATAATGCAATGTAAAAGGATTTTTTTGTTATAATAATCATTAAATTTGCCGAGCATGGCTTCTTGAAAATTAAGACAAAAATGATGAACAGGTTTTGTTGTACTTACTGGTGAATATGCGACTGGGATAGTTATTTTGCTATGAAATATGGAAAATTTGCTGTGCAGTCAGTATTTATGCTATGTATGTAGTATTTTTGTACAAAAATAAATTTAACTGTATTGCATTATGAGGAAAAAAGTAATGTCATATTGATGTATAATTTCGAAATTATCTGCAGTTTGAGTTTTGTTAAACATTTAGTTTATTTGTAGTGAAGTAAGTTGTTTGATGTAAAAAAGAATATAAATGATGAGTATGTATTGATAGGCGATTATTTATTTGATATGCAATTTATAATATCCCCTATTATTATACTAGAGTGTTATATAGTTTTGCGTCAAGAAAACTGTGGAAGTTTATTTGATTTATTCCGGTCTGATCCCCTGAGCCCCCCCCCCCCCCTCCATCCCCCCTCCTCGATCCCCTGTTAGTTCATCTTCTGTTTTAAACTTTGTCTTGTCCACTTTATGCTAGGTTACTCTTTTTGACAGGTAAGTACAGTCAAGAGAAAATAAACGTTTCATGTTTTACAAAATTAAATAAATTCAATACAAATAGTCATGATTCGTGGTGAATCAGCGACAAAATGCCATCGGTAATCATAACTCATTGATCACACCATTATCATCATCTCATTTAGCATTAATTATCTCATTTATTACTTTTTTTTTAATCTTAGTTGTTCGATTATCGAATGATAATTGATCTGATATAAATTTATATAGGTAAATTGGTTAAAAAACACTTTCACGTTTAAAAATACTTAGGTAATGTTTTACATAAAACTAGAAGAGTCCAACAACTGATATGACTTCATCGAGACATCAATCATTGCATTACAATACACATTTTTAACCGACTTCCTCTAAAAATAAGCCCAATCATCCTTGCTTACCAAACCAGTAGGTATATTATAAAGCTCTATCTTCGATATGCGGTACAAAAGCCGTTCAACCTGAACTAAGGGGCGTCAGACACAGCTAGTTATCCGCGCCAGTTGAAGCTACGCGTGCTTCTCAATGATTTATAATACGGAATAAACTTTTTTTGGTGCCAGTTTTCAGAAGTTCTCCCACGGTTTTTATTTAAAGTTGGAGCTTCTTTAATTCGAAATGGGGGAAGAGATAATAGGTCCGCTAACCAGTGGCCTTATTTTGTTCGAATTATGCAACATCATTTTTAATTATGTTTCTTACCTAATACCTTAGACCTAAAACTTAAGAGTGTTGCCTAAAATACTTTGGTATTCTATAAAAAGTAATAGAAGACTCAAGTATTTTAGGTAACATTCTGTTTTTAAACGACTTATACTCGTATAAAGGAGGAGGTTCAATGTTCGTCTGTATGTATTTTTTATGTATTGTCATCGATATTTATATTAATAGTGAACCGATTTTGAAAATTATTTTTTAATTTGATAGAGAACGCTTGCGCGTTGGTCCCGTATGGGTTTTAATTTTAATCGGGTAGTTTTTGATTTGGCTTTAATAATACGTATTTAATCCACTTGCTTTATGTTGATGATATTATAAAAAATTCCTGTCACTGATGTTTACATAGCAAGTCGGGGTATATGAATTTGTGTGGGGTAGGTACCACGACAATACACAGTGAAAAATAAAAAAAACTTTTTCCAAAAAAATAAAACTAAAAGTGAAATGATGAATCGAACACATAAGTTAGACAGTGTTATACTGGAACGGATCAGTGATTAGGGATATATAGTGACTATAATCTCGATTAAATTCTACTATAATGGTGCCGATTCTCTTGTCACAAATGCCTCTAAACTAGACTAAAAATCACTAAAATTTAGTTTATTCCTGTCAAACGACGATTTCTCATTCTGAAATTGACTAAAGTGACACAAATTAACTATATTTTAGTTTGGCAGCACTAAGATGGCACTGAGTTATTAATTTATTAAAAATTGCAATTTTGCTATTCTGAATTTCACGTTTTTCACCTAAAATTTAGATTGTTTAACTAAATCGAACTAAGTCTGACAATTTTTAATCGCGATTAAAAAGGTGTGGAATAAAATTAGTTTTCATGAATAGAAATTCACACCAACACCTCGACTTCAGGTGCAAAAAAACTGTATCTTTTTTTTTCTTTTGATTGTATCTCGAAAAATAATGGTGTGTCCTATCGCAAAAATAATGAAAATTTCGACCCCCTTTATAATACTCATAAACCCCTAAAACTCAACATGTAGGTAATAATTTTTCATATTTTCCATACAAAAAGTGAAAAATTCCTTAAAAAACACGCCAAGGCTGCCCCCTGCGCGCCTGCGGCTCTAAAAAAAATCATGGGGTAGGGCAAACAAGTATAGTCGCCGGCACGTAACTTGGCAAGGTTTTGGCGTACTGAGAGTAAGTTAGCGCATGTACACTTAGTGCAACAAGAAAATGCTCACTTTTATTGTTTGTCATTCATCATCTGCCTAGCCTTTTCCCAACTATGTTGGGGTCAGCTTCCAGTCTAACCGGATGCAGCTGAATACTTTATTGTTTGTCATTATACGAGTACTATGGTTATTGCCATAGATTATTTTTAAACGTGTCTGTTTAAAAGGAAGCTAAAGAAAGGAAAAACACATCTAACGACTCCTGCCAAGGTACGTGCCGGGGACTGTACCACGTGTCGACGAGTCGCAATTGTCAAATTCGATTTTAGTTGTGTCAAAATGATTTTTTTAGAGAATTTTTTATGCAGAATAGCTGTAAGATTCTCATAGCAAAAAGTAAGGAATTTTAGTGTAATCCTACTTTTCCTACTAATATTATAAACGCGAAAGTTTATGAGGATGGATGGATGGATGTTTGTTACTCTTTCACGCAAAAACTAGCTAACACATAACATAGCTAGCATTACAATAACACATAGGATACTTTTTATCCCGATATTCCCACGGGATCGATATTCACACGGGGCGCTGCTAGTATGTTAATAATGTTAATCTTGACAGTAAATGCGTTACTGTCGTAGTAAAAAATTGTTTATGTAGTTGTAGAATATCTACAAAAACAAAAAAGTTAAAGGTAAAATGTTATAAGAACTTATAGATATTCCCAGTTAAACCGTTTTAAAACTAAACTAAATTGAATCCATGACTTCTGTTGAAAATAAGAATACAGCGTTCAGTAACTTCTTTTTTATCAAAAAAGGCTCATGTGATTTGTTGCCTCCAGATTGGCTGACGGTGACGTGGGCGCAGGGCGGCATGCAGCTGCAAGGAGACGGCTCCGCAGACGACGACGACTCCGTCAAGGGACGGTGAGTACAACAACTTGCAAAACCGGCCAAGTACTTGTAGGACTACGCACGGGGTAAACGAGATAATACAAAAATTTCATAGATTTTCCTGAAAAAAGAACTAAAAAGTATTTCTGCTGTTATAATCGAAACTATCCTATATCTTAAAAAGTAGAGACTCAATTAGAAACTTCATCACAATTATGGGATACGCCACACGCATAACTGATTTTTTTTTCGTCTCTCGGTTATTTGTATTGGCAGTGCCACTCCTAATTATTTTTTCCGTAACGTCACTACACCATTGTTTAGCGATGCACAGAAAACATCTTCTCAATTTTCACTGATTATTGCAAAATTATTTCTGAGTAAAACGACTGTGTGAAACACGAACAAATGGAAAGACTGACAAAGACACAGATAGACAGACGGACATGGCGAAATAGTAAAGGTTCCGTATTTGCCAATTGTGTACGGAACCCTAAGAAAGTAAAGCATTGTTTATACGAGGACAGGTTTTTGACCGTCGCGAGAATATACTCATAGGCGACTTATCGGACTCATGACGTGTTTACACACGTCGTGTAACCGATGCTTAAATACTTGAGAGCTCGTGTAAACGAGGATAAACCCTTGTAATAGTAGTCGTGTGAACTGTAGAACTCATCCTCGGTAGGGCCTTTCGTTCGTTATGTACTTCTAGTTTGTTTCGTTTTCCCACCACCTTGACTGGTTCCAAACAATTATATTTACGAATTATAATCAGACCGACAATCATGGCTCATCGACATCTTCAACAATATTGTTGTAACTTCATCATAAACCAGTTAGTGATCTCAGTGGGTTTACTTTGTAACTTGCGGCCCGTTTTCAAGAGCGCCTTCGTACCGCGCCGTACGACCGCCGTACCGCGCCGTCCCGCGCCTTCCCGCGCCCGCCGCCCGCCGCGACCGGACGTGATTATTGAGAAAACTTTACTCTTGTGTTTTAATTAAACAGATTTGTTCGCAAATTGAGGTTTATTGGTGTTGTTTGAATTCATTATTAGTTTTAAGAATAATGTTGCGATATTTTTTTTTTGTTGTTGTTGTTTTGAGGTTTAATATCTGCTGTTATCGACTTATCATAAACTTTTTCTTCATATTCGCGTGGTCAGATTGTTTTTAATTTTCATGATTACAATATAAGTGATTCAAGTACATGTGTGGCACCTCCGCACAGGACATGGCCCGCCTTCCATCCTGCGCCGCCCTGTCACCTGTGCACTTGATGACCTTACGACTGCGTCAGTGAGTGGCCCGCCTTCCATCCTGCGCCGCCCTGTCACCTGTGCACTTGATGACCTTACGACTGCGTCAGTGAGTGGCCCGCCTTCCATCCTGCGCCGCCCTGTCACCTGTGCACTTGATGACCTTACGACTGCGTCAGTGAGTGGCCCGCCTTCCATCCTGCGCCGCCCTGTCACCTGTGCACTTGATGACCTTACGACTGCGTCAGTGAGTGGCCCGCCTTCCATCCTGCGCCGCCCTGTCACCTGTGCACTTGATGACCTTACGACTGCGTCAGTGAGTGGCCTGCCTTCCATCCTGCGCCGCCCTGTCACCTGTGCACTTGATGACCTTACGACTGCATCAGTGAGTGGAGTCCGCGCAACTGAATTTTAGGCCAAAAATGTTTAAACTTTTTGCCATCGATACGCTAAAAAGAATAAAAATATAAGCATCTTCCGTCGAACTCTCATTGCTGTGGATCGTTACTCTCAACATTTTCTAAACAATAGTTTCCTACTTGATAACGTCTTGTAGTCTTATTTCTAGTAGGGTTATGTGGTTAATTGGGTCCAGTCCGATGTACGATATACGTTCACGAGTCAATTCAGTCATTAGTCTTTCACTGGCCTCTTGTACGAATACATGTAACGTCAGTTCAGTAAGTAACCCAGTGTGAAGTTTTCGGACGAACTGAACTATCTGACAAAAAGAAATCGACAATTTCATACCAGTAAATTTTCTAATATAACAGATAAACTGCCTGCGGGCTGTAAAGTCGATTTAAACGGGTTGCATCATTGTGCAAACTAATATAGCAAGAGTGTGCCAAGTTTCCAGCAGTCTGGACTGTCGCCCGCAGACGCCGCTGTGCAAGACTTGCAGATTATTATTTTATTGCGAGTCGCTGACAAGAATACTACTCAGAATACCGCGTCGTGAAAGTCATATTATTCAGTTCTCTTTGAAAACAAATGTTTTATTATTATTTTTAAGTTTTTTGCATATCCCGGGATCATAGGGACCCGGACCTTTGGTAGGCATACGAGGGGCCGAAGCCAATTTGCAGAGGCCCTTTAGACTCTGTGAGTAAAGGAAATGAATTACCAATCGACGATTATTCCTATATTCACTGTGCCTCCCCCTCCTCTAGGGGGCCAATTGCAATTGCATTGTATTGCAGAATATGGAACATAATTATTGGACCAACTAACCCGACCAATGTTTTATATATATAACTAGCTTTGTGAAATTCCACCCTCCCCCATTCACCCTTTTAGGGGTGAAATTTCGAAAAACCCTTTCTTAGTGGATACCTACTCTTCACAAAGAACACACCCTCCAAATTTCATATCTCTAGGACCAATGATTAAGGCTGTGCATTGATATATCAGTCAGTCAGGACTTTGAATTTTATATATATAATACTCGAATAAAATGGCAGGACGTGAGTTGCACACTCAACAATGGGCACCCCGGAAACGGTCGGTAGCACATGGTGACATAGCGGCAAAAGGGCAACGTATTCTGAGATGCTTGAAGACTGGAGAGGTATTCCACGGCTATCAGGACACAATCACGGAAGTACAGTCAAGATCCCTACCAGCATCTACCTGGATTACTTCCTTCCTCCGAGCACGTTTGCTCTTGCGAATTTCCACCCAAGCCGGCCAATAAAGGCCAGCCAGAGATGAGGAACAAAACTTTTCCCGGGAGATGCTGCCCTGTTGGTCTGGTTCCTCACCCTAGACCTGTTTCGGCAAAGCAAACTCTACCGGCACAGACCTAGAGTACATGGGAGTGCGCAAGCCCCACCACGACGGCAACGTAGAGATACGGCGATGGTATATATTATTTAAAAAAAATCGTTAATAATCGTTAATATTTCGTCTAATTATTAAATAACAGACTACGCAGATCTCAGATGATCTAAGAATATAAAGATGCCTATAATATACGTAGGTACTCGTACATTCACTTTGTATCGATATTGATTTACGAATTCACATTAAGCGAGACCCACTGGGCCCATGGTCATGGGTAGTATAGCCTAAAAAAAAATTGTATACAATGTTGTAGAGATCCAAGAAATAAATAAGTAAAATACCTTTTTTTTTGGATGGGAAATCATCTAATGACTCCTCCCGGTCTGGGTGGAGCGGAAGGGAGTGTCAGACTGTTACTGACCAAAACCCACCCGTGTTTTTTCCTTAGCCCTTTATGTTCCGGGCAGCGGTAACCCTTTCGGACGATCCCGCTACTAGTTGGCATTATTTATCTAGTCATTCTGTCAATGATTTAAATGCCATTGCCGAAAAATGCAGCAATTTCATTTATCTAAATAAATAAAATAAAAATCATTTATTTCAGACAAAAAAGTCCATAGGCAAGGCAAGGTTGTCAGTAACAAGAATTTTGCTTATAATTAATGTTAGTATTAATTAAAAAGTTAAACAAAAACAAACTAGACACACCGTCTACCCCTGCACAGTATGCTCATCGGTCTCGTAACACGTGGGAGTTCAGTGAGCCTACTGAGCAGAACAGTATCGTGGTATCGGTTCTCTCGCCAATCATCCTTAGGACGCTATTCGGGCTACCCCATACTCGTCGCACCACCGACGCAATTTTTTTACGCATAATTGCGTAGAAGTCATCTACGCTGGCGTCAACAAATATGATAACTGCAATATCGAGGGAGCCGAAATAGAGCCAAAAAAGCCGAAACAGAGCTCTAAAGGTTATCTAATGATGACTCAGTTGCACATTCCTGTTTCTTTTTTCTTCACTTAAGATTCATCCCCGGTCGCATCGCAGCAGTGGCGACAACACGACTTTAAAGAGAGTTTCTTTCTGATATATGTATATTGCCTCAATGTGCATAGCACCATGTGGTGGCATTTACTTAACCGCTTCTTCTTTCAAGCTGAGTGGCCGTTAAATACTGCTCAACGAGGCTTTTCTTAAGGACTTTTTTCTTGTCCCCCCTTGATCGACATATGGTCGACGATACGAAAAGCTTTTAAAAAATCACCAAACTGTTACAAAAATATACTATAAAATGAGAATAAAGATTGTGTTACCCAACAAAAATCTGCATTCGCGTCCCATTCATGATTAAAAGTAAACAAAACATAATAATTGCGGCGATTTATCAACAACTGTCGATCTGCGAGCGAACAGCCTCGCCAGTTCAATGTGCACCCTCCACAGATATACACCTAGATAACGCAAGAGCATCGTACAAAAATCGTAAGCCGCCACTTTCGCGCTCAGTCCTGAGTACTGCTGGCTGGGTGAGCGTGAGCGCTGGCGCTAGGCCCGGGTGGGGCGAGACGGGTGCCGCACGCGGCGGCGTCTTTGAATTGATTTGATTTTCCCATCACTAAATAGTGCTTGTGACGTCATAGTAGGTAGTCAAAAAATGGCACGCTTGGTTTTCATACAGATCGTGATAGTTGCGTTATCTAGGTCTATCTATATCTGTGGTACCCATCCACCCTCGCCGTCTAACGAGCTTGTTTGCGAACATAAATAATAAATAAACAGTTATTCATTATTGAATCCTCGAAGAGATGAGATTTAATGTCAGTTGCATGACAAGATAATTTTGTGAAGAGGATGTTTTCTTATATTTCAGTGTATCATTTGCATAAACTGAACAATTGTGAAAGGACCATAATTCAAAGAAGATAAGTACCTGTTAATATGCTGAAGGTGTTAATTTCTGGTATTTGTAAAAAGTGGTGTGAGTAGTGTGTAATGTTTCCCGGAAGAATCAAGTACCTATGCTTATTATTTAATAACTACTTATTAGTCGGACTTCTTCCCTATCTTGTAATCGAATCAATAAATTCAACTAAATAAAAGATCCAGCCAGAAGATAAATCCGGCAGGTTAATAAGAAAACTTAAAACCTTACCGCCGCCATAATCGATTACTATGAGTAGATACATCCCCTCTCGATACTCCCCCACCGCCAGGAGCTTCTAAGAACGCAGCAATACTCCTAAACGCTCCGTGGTTGATTGATGAGGGCGCCCTAGGTTAGTACAGTCAGCATCAAAAATATAGGACAAACAGATCGTTCAAAATTATTAAAACAACTAAGAAAACTAAATTTTTTCTCAATGACATCAGAGGTCTTTCAGAATGAAAACATCATCATCAACACACATTATGTTTAATGTATTTTGATTTATATAACTGTCCTTGTCGAACTTAATTGTACAATAATTGATGTGGTGTCCTATAACTGAAGGCACATTGCAGTTTTTTTTTAAACTTCCAAGTAATTGTGTAGCCTATGTTAGAATGTTTTTTATTTGATAAACATAGATCTCGTTTTGCCTTTAACGGCGTACAAATATCAAATAGTAATTACAAAATTACAATAGAATTTTTGTTAAATATTAAATATCAAGCTAGCTAATTAAGCTACCTAATATCCTAAAGTTAACAATTTTGCAAACAAAATTTGTTTCGAACATTTAAATTGTTAGAAACATAATAACATTTCATATGTATACGTATTATAGGAGGGGACCGTGGCTAAATAATAATAGCCGCACAGGTCGATCGATCAGGTTAAGCTACGCTTGCCGCGGTTGGTCTCTGGATGGATGACCATCTTTACATACCAAGACCCTTCCGTTCCTCGGAAAGCATATTAAGCCGTTGGTCCCGGTTGTCATTCGTGGATCTTTGACAGTCGTTACGGATAGTCAGCAGCCCGAAACTCTGACAACCAGTCTTACCAAGGGTATCGTATTACCCAGTAACTGGGTTGTGGAGGTCAGATATAGGCTGTCGCTCCATGTAAAATACTGGTATTCAGCTGCAACCGGTTAGACTGGAAGCAGACCCTAACATAGTTGGGAAATAGGCTAGGCAGATGATGATGTATACGTAATATTTTAAATATATTTACAAATGACAAACATAATCACAGATGCTGTGCATTTAATTAATTCTTAACGCATACATTTAGTCACATATCTTGTATTATCTTATAGGTAAGTTCCTTTTTAGTTGGGGAATTGTTTAAATATTTTTTAAATCATTTAGATCGTGTTTTCGCTTACAGGCTTCAGTATTTTATTATACATTCTGGGTGCCATTAATGTCCTCTGCTGGGCAAAGACCTCCCTACTCTCCTTCTAGCTCTCTCTGTCCAGAGCTGCCAAGGACCAATCTTCATTCAAGGAGTCCAGCTCATCCCGCCATCCCCGTCTGTCGTTTGCCATTAAGCGAGACCCACTGGGCCGTAAGTTTGGCCCATGGCCATGGGTAGTATAGCCTAAAAAAAATTGTATACAATGTTGTAGAGATCCAAGAAATAAATAAGTAGAACATCTTTTTTTTGGATGGGAAATCATCTAATGACTCCTCCCGCTCTGGGTGGAGCGGAAGGGAGTGTCAGACTCTTACTGACTAAAACCCACCCGTGTCCGTGTCCTTAGCCCTTTATGTTCCGGGGCAGCGGTAACCCTTTCGGACGATCCCGCTACCCCGGCAGGCTTCGGCCCTAGCGGGCCCCTTCCTTAATGCTGACATCTTTTTGAGGCGCGCGTGGAACACATACGCGCCGTCCGGCACGGGCCTGGTCCTGATCGGACGGTGAGCTACCCATTACTCTCCGCCCACAGGCCCGCGCCTACGGTGGCCGGGAGTCGTTACGCGGCTCCCGACGTCCGGAGCGTCTCCCGCGGCGGCTGGGACGTGAGGTTCTCTCCCTCAGCCATCCCGCCACCTCCTTCGCTAGCATGACTGCTTCGCAGAAGGCGGTGACTGCCTCCCACTCCCTCTCGCCCCGCACCATGGCTTGAATCAGGGCCGGACGCGAGAGGAAGTAAAATGCCTTTACTTCACGTACAGATGGAATTTTTGTGTCATTTTCCAGTACACGACAACTGTCATTCGACAAAATTTTTATCGAATTGAGATAAAGTTTAATTTCTTAGTTATTCCGTTCATTTTGAAAGATTCGTTCGTCATATTTCTGACACTGACTGTACCTAGGTAAACAGATACTCCCAGACCAATTTCTCGGAACAGGCTGAGACAAATTTGTCACATACAAGCGACAAAGGACCCGTGATTAATTGCTGTTTAGAGGTCATGTTAGAATTGTTAATACCTGTGCGGAATTTTGGAGGCTTGAATGTTTTAGCGCGTATTAAATTAAAGGCATGAATAATATACTTTCATTAAGAAGATAATGCGTCTTTTTATAAGTCTTTTGTGATGCGGGTTCTGACTCATTATCTGGAGACCTTTATGAAGGACGAATTTTGGCACGGGTGTCGTGTATCGTTTTCGCGGATGGCTACGTTACACCACGAATCAGCGTAATACGTCGCCGACTTAACGTATTACTCAATAGTTCAATGTTAATTTTATTTTTATTACATACTAGCAGCGCCCCGCGGTTTCACCCGCATAAGTTTTGATCCCGTGGGAATATTGGGATAAAAACTATCCTATGTACTTTTCCGGGACTCAAATTATCTCTATAACAAATTTCATCTAAATCAGTTCAGCGGTTTAAGCGTGAAGAGGTAACAGACAGACAGACACACTTTCGCATTTATAATACTAGCTGACCCCGCAAACGTCGTTTTGCAAAAAAAAAAAAGATAGTAGCCGATTCTCAGACCTACCCGATATGCACACAAAATTTCATACAAATCGGTCCAGCCGTTTCGGAGGAGTATGGTAACTAACTAACATTGTGACACGAGTATTTTATATATAAGATTATAGTATGGATTAAAAATATAGTTAGAATACTTTATTATTTTTTCAGATTATTTGTGTATTTGACCTACGGGCCTCAGTTGCCTAAATTCACTGTTCAAGTTCAATCTAATCCAGCACTACTCGGGACAAAGTCCACACACGTCTGCAAAATATAAACATTCATTATCAATAACTACCTTTTGCCCACAACTTCGCCCGCGTTAAGGTTGGAAATTTTCCCACGGGAACGTACACTACCGGAATAAAAAGTCTCCATTATCCTTACACAAGTATGGTCTACCTGTTTGCCTTACTTCATTAAGATTCATCTGGTAAAGCGTCAAAAGGTAAGACAGACCGAGTTAATTACTAATTTATAATATTAGAAGTACCTACGGGTTACTTACTCATTTATAATAATTATTAAGATTACAAGTACGGATATACCGTATGATTTTTTTACCGGTTCCTAGTTTTTACAGGAAGTTCTACCCATAAATATGAACAATTTTCACTATGGGACCAACTCTGAAATCACGAAAAAAAAATCAATACCTACTTGACCAAAATATATGAAATAGCAGATTTTTTCTTTCTTCTTTCTAAAGTAAGAAGGAATTTTGTCTATTTGAAGTGTCGCGGAGCCGTCGAATACCCAAAACTCAAAAACTCAAAGCATTTATTTCAGTTAAACCATTTACAGGCTCTTTTGAATTAGAAAATATGAAGCTAGTTGCCCATTCCAAAGCGTAGGTACCTATGGAGAAGAACGGGCAAGAAACTCCATGGACACTCTTTTAAATTATATTTTTACAAAAATATTAGTTACATCATTTATTTTGAATTTATAATTATATGTGAGAACGATGTAAAAAAAAAAAAATTCGCGTTAAAAGCGTCCAGAGTATAGCAAATAGTAACAAAACAACAATCCAAAATAAACTAATTAAAAATAAGCCGAGGCAGCTAAGTGATGACCAGCCCCAACTGACGGCGCCCGTTCACGAACATGACGCATAGATCAGCACCATTCCCCTTTTCAAAAAGTAACTTACTTCAAGCTTATAGTTAATTAACTACATATACATGTCCAGTAAGTGCACAAAAAATGCTAAACAAAACCGCGTAGCGACCAGTCCATCATTTGCTACGTCGTAGCTTACGTGGCTGCTACGCTGTAGCAACATCGTATTTCTTCAGATTAGCATCTACTAAAGATGGGCTAGTGCTGCGGTATTGAATGTAGCGTAAATGTTAGTAGCTTTAAATGTATTACAAGATTATCTTGAAACTAAGCTTACTATACAGAGCGGTTGCGTGCAAACAAAGTAACAAAAGTCAATAAAAAAAAGTTACTAGGACCTTTTAACAGTAACTGCCCGGCAACAGTAGTCTGTCCATCTATCTGTCGTAACATCAGTGTTGCCAGGTGCCACAGACTACACGCTAATGGCCCGACTATTGTGTTTAATCAGTTTTTAATCGACAACCATCGGTATAATGTTCGGAGATCGTGTCTCAGTAGGCTTTGTGTTTCAAATGGTTTAAGTCAGGGATGAATGTCAAAACTGTTTTACACAAAAGGGAAGGCGTCACTACTCCGTTATGTATTTAATATAATATTACTATTTTATTTTTTTATTATTTATTTAATATAATATTACTATTTTATTTTTTTATTACTCTATTAGTTCAGTTGCGTCAGTATTCAACAATCAACTCAGCCTATCGCAGTCCACTGCTGGACACAGGCCTCTCCCAGGCTGCGCCACAACACCCTGTGCTCCGCCTTCCGCATCCAGTCCGTCCCAGCCACCTTTTTTAGCTCAGTTAGGTTCTTTAGGTTTGGGTTTTGCGTCAGTATTGGTTTTTATGATTTCAGTTTAAGATTATTCTTTAGACTATTAAACGTTTTAGGTTAAGGAAAGTAGAACATATAAAAACTGTTGCCATTTCCATGTAGGACGACTAATACGCCTTCTTATATAGTGAAGTGGTTATCAGAAAGAGCTAACTATTACATGTTATTGTAAACACCTGTTATATAAAAGGTACATGAGGTGAGGTAACATAAATAATTATGTATTTCTTTTAGTCAACAATCACTTCAAATACTTTCTGCGGAACCATAGTGCTCATCGCTTTGGCGTCACGTTTATGAGTAACGCAGAAACTAGGCAGGTTCGTCAAATTGAAAGTAGGTAATCACAAACCTATTTCCTTGATGTAGGCCGCAAAAATATGCCTAAGTAAAGGTAGGCTATGTTGGGTACGTGCTCATTCCATTAGCGGGCAAGCAGTTGGAACAGCTCCAAGTCATTTAGTGCAATATTTGTTGGTATTAAATTTACATAAGCTCCTGTGCTATGAACTTACGCAGTCATTTTCACTCGAAAAATAAATAATAAGGATGCTTTAAGGACCAGCACTATCACAAGTCGATCGTTTTTTATGCAAGCCTTTTATAATATCAACACTCAATGTCAATGTAAAATCGCCTTACGTAATAAAAAAAAAGAATACTATAGCGGACATGTGGTGAACCACGGCATTTTAAATGACAGCCATTTCAATCGAAAAATATATTCGGTCGGATCTGCTCATGCGATAAATAAAGGGTGACATTTTGAACAATTTCACAAAAACAACCATCTTTTTTCAAAGCAATCGCGGAATGCTTAAAAAACCAATAAAACTCGATAAATAACATTTAAATTGTAACTTTGATCAGAATTCCTCACAATTATCATCGGATACTCGCGACGTCGCCGACATGTCCTCGGCGACATTCGTTGCCGGTTGGAACACTATTAATCACACCAATTAGCGAGACCGTTAAGTTTGCCAGCAGGGAGGGCTCCCCCCATATCTCCGTCTTGCGGTACACGCAAATTATATTTTCCTTCAAGTGTCTTACTGAAACTTTTAGTTCAGTAGTGAAATTCTTAATTGGTGAGGAAAAATGGTTCTCTGAAATAGACTTCAAGTCTTGAGATGAGTTGTCATAAAATATTACAAATCGATATTAAAATTGATTATCAGTTTTAAAACGTTGTTTTTGAAGAAATTTAAACCTACTGACTAGAACTGCGCATGGTAGACGGTAAGTAATGTTATGACTGGCGCGAATCTTCTGGGATATATAATTTAGTTCTAAATAGTCAGCTTATTGACAGCAGAATAAAAAAAAATATAGTTCATCCATTTCCGGTATCTGATTCTGAGACCACAAAACAAAAGTACACACTCTCAAATAGGGAGAGTATCCATCTTATTCATAATCCGCGCACAGTTTGTGTCATCGTTCCTTAGCATCATCGTCTGTGATGTCGTCACGACCTGTCTCGCTGTTTAGATTAATAAACTGTCAGACGAAGGGGGCAGGAGGAAATTTGGGAGTGCTGTTAGAGGGCTAAGTTCAGAACAGGCTTGAGAAATTGATGTCATTTACTGGAATATTGCTGTATTCAAGCTATGTTGGGGCGAGGTGTGCGGCGGTGGACGAGATCAATTGAGTGCACATTTCGTGCAATGTCAGGATACTAAATCAAAGCCCCTTAACACGAAATTGCATTTCACAGCTGACACCGAAGCCAATTTAATAAGAGGATAGTGTAAAAAATAACACATTATTTTATTACTCGGTTGAGCCTCAGATTTTTAGAATGTTCGCAAAAAAACAAAACATAACTCCCGAAATCATTGTAAAACCAACAGAATCGATTGAATTAAACCTCGGTGGGGAGCGGTGGCGGTGGATCCAAAGCGGCGGCATTCGATTCATATACGAGCATGTAATCATCAGCACCCATTAGTCGCTCCATTTACTACTGTAATGGATGGAACAGAACATTCTCGAGTTTTCAAAGTATTTCTATGTGGTTTTTGTACTATGGGGTTTCGGGTGTAAACAAACATTTAAATTAGGTGTGTGTAAGTGAAATGTTAATGGAAGGTATGTAAAATTCAAAACGTAAATGAAACATTCGATAGAAAATAATCGTGTTGGATATGTACACGATAAGTTGCGTTAGTTTCCGCTAGGCACATGTTAGGTTACATGCATTGAGATCCGAATCACATTAAATTATTCACAGTATCTAAGTAAAAAAGTTAAAAAAATAAAATATGACTGATGGATATTTTATTACTTAACTTTTTTAAACAAAGTGGCGTCAATTCTGAGATTCGGGACAATACTTTGGGGAAATTGTAGTCTGAGAGAACAGGTATTCAAGGCTGAAAAACGATGCATAAGGGCAATGTGTAACATGAAAGTAACAGATAGTTGCGTGCCTGTATTCAAGTCCCTAAATTTGCTAACATTCCCATCACTTTACATTTTCGAAATAGCTGTCGTTGTGAAATCAAATATGCATATTTTTAATAAATCGTCTGATAATAGAACACGACCATTTAGAAGGCAGTATACAAACATATATATGCTACGTGTTAGTGGTCATAACACTGCATTATTTAGGAAAAATGTTTTAGGTATGTGCCCGATTATCTTTAACAAAATACCCGATGGAATAAAAAACGAGTCCATTCCACTGTTTAAAAAGAAATTGATAAATGTTATTACTCCATTTGTGAATTTCTAAATGATAAAACTTTATAGTTAAGTACCTAATTAATCATCTTCTTTATTTTATTTTTTTGACCATATTATAAGAATTTTCATGTTGACAGTATTTTAGACTAGCACTTGTGCAAAATTTTTGCATGCATAACATAAGGTAGAATGTATAAGGTATCCCTAATTATAAAAACATCTGCATTTTTTGTACCTACTTTCTATGCAAATAAATAATTATTCTATTCTATTCTATTATATACTGATAGACAAAAGAAGATAGACAGATTGTTTATTCTGTACAAACAAGACGCACATTACAAAAAAGACATAAAATACACAAACTAATTCAAGGTAGCCAAAAGCCTCGGTAAGTATTCAATCAATAAAAGTTCAAAATATGACAATGCTGTCCATTGCTTGATGTTAGGGCCATGGACTTATAATATGGTCAGGGGAGGTCACAATGGAGATAAAAACTGCCACTTACTCACTTCAGATGTCGCTGCTATCCAACGCCCAAGAATTTTGTGTAATTATTATTACTCTGTGTTGCGACACTGGCAAATGACAACAAACTTTGAAAGTCTTGTAGACTAGATCTGTAGACCATTTTTTATTTTATCAAGTACCTGGTACTTGTTGACTGGCCTACGCTGTCCTCCCATACCTACTGTAACTCGAAAACATTGTAAAAGCCAATTATTTTTAAAAGAATAACCATGGAGTTTCTTGCCGGTTCTTCTCCATAGGAAACGACCAATTGGAACCGTGCACCTAGCTTCTGACGTTTCATAAGTGCCCATGTTGGTTTATGTGAAATAAAAATATTTTGATTTTGATTTTGAAACAAAATGCTGATTGTAAAGTGGAAATTATCTACTTTAGTAACAAAACAAAATTACAAGAAAAATGAAGCTGTGTGTCGCATCTGTGCAAGAACAGGTCGTTGCTCAGCTAAATGCTGTGACTTCGAACGAACCTACGACGCTTCGCCTGCTACTTTTTGCTTAAAACCATAAACCCAAACCTTGTTACAGTGTAACCTTTAAGTGTGCTTCGTTCTAGTATATCCTAAAACGATAGCCAATAATTAAATGAATACTTTCTTCATGAATTGAAAACGTGAAGCTGTAGTTAGGTACAGTCAACAAAAGAGATAAGTATGCATGATCGTTGAATATAGTTGAAGTTTAGTAAGAAACCGATGGATGTTGTCGACTGAAATTTAATTAGATAAATGAGCTGTAAATTTTATTCGAGAACATGCATCGGTTTCTTACTAAACTTCAACTGTATCCGACGATACTGCATATACTTATCTCTTTTCAATCAAATCAAATCAAAATATTTTTATTTCACATAAACCAACATGGTTTTTTGTTGACTGTACCTACTTCACTTATTAGAGAAGAGAGTTTATAAGTGGTTTATCATTAAGCTGAAGACGCAAGAGTTAGTAAGTGGTGAAACAGCAACTTGGCGCCCCTTGAGTAGCTTTAGATTTTACAAATTAACGATTCTGCTCACAACGGGTTGCTGTTGATTTATTTGCTCGTAAACTAGAGGAGTGTTAAATAATCAATAGGAATTAACACTATTGCGTAACAAACAAATATTTATTTACTATCCATATTTCTAACGACAAGTAACGTCTCTAACATTTAGGAACTTTGTTGTTACAAAACCGTTATTGACAATATTCAATTCTTATTAATGCAAGTTGACAATTTTATGGTAAATACAACTTTGTAATATAGTTCAACTAAAACTCACACTGAAAACGTAAATCCAGCATTCGACGAATCAATCCTTAACTGGATAAATTAAAACCTAATAACAGCCTCAGAATACTGATGAAAAGTTGACACCGAACACACCACTATTGATTCAAATATAACTGCATCTATTTAGGAGCAACCGCAGCCGATCAGAGTGAAACATGTTCATTAACGCATTCCGTGTCTGAGAGACATGTCCGGTCGGGCTTGCTCGCCATTCATTAACCGGAACTGTGATCACCGGGTGACATCAACGGGTATTCCTGTTTACCTGTGTTGTGTGGGTGGATAGCTAGTGTTACCTATAAGTAGGTCTAGCTAGGGACGTGTTCTATTGAGGGTACAAAAAGTGTGACATTGTGTTATTTTTTTTAGTAACACAAGAAAACTCATTATTTTTTTGAGTGAGAGTTATTCTACATTTAT
Organism: Hydraecia micacea; assembly: GCA_914767645.1. Taxonomy (NCBI): domain Eukaryota; kingdom Metazoa; phylum Arthropoda; class Insecta; order Lepidoptera; family Noctuidae; genus Hydraecia; species Hydraecia micacea. Next base: position 21,044,335 of record OU611776.1, read on the forward strand.
TAAATAGCGAATTTGGGAAAAATCAGAAGAAAGAAAAATAATCACAATAAGATTCACTTAAACGCATCCTGCAACGTACAGAACACATGCAAGTTTCAATATTACATTACAACCAAAGTACATCAAGAAAGAAACAAACCATGGTAAATGCCCAGATTAGTACCTACTAATACCCCCCCCCCCCCTTCCCCTATAGCTACATCATCATTGTCAGCTTATAGCAGCCTACAACTGGACATAAGCCTTTCCAGTCACTCGCTATTAAACTCGATCGTCAGCTACTCAATTGGGACGATAGTTTTCAGAAACTTGAATGCCTACTGCCCATTCACTTGATACTTGTTTTATCATTTCTTTCAAAACTACGTTTAAACTATTTCCTGACACGTTCAAAGCCTTTAACTGCTACAGTATCACAGAGCTCAATAGTGAATACACATATAATTCATGCGCAGACCGGGGCCGACGACTGTCCTGTAGAATTGCGCTGCCCTACATACCAATCAGAGCCGGACGTGTAATCGCCGGGACGCGTGCCGGGAACCACTCTCTCCCGTGTTTGAACAAGTTTACTCTTTGTTAACTTAGTACGAGTAGGATTGAAGATAAAGCCATTTGACGACAGGCTGCAATGAAAGATGGTTTAGTTTGGAATGCGGTGGACATCTCTGGGTAGCTCGCGCAAATATCAAAATACTTCAAACGGGAAAGTTATCTTGTAAATGTACCTGTAGGCCTTGACAAAAGTGACATTCCATCAGTGAGAACGTTGATGGAAAGTCAAAAATGTATGAGACTGATATAAGCTAGGTACTGAAAAGCTTTTGTCAATCCTGTTGGGAATGTCATTGCAGAAATACGAAACGGTTTGAAAGCGATTGCCACTTTGTTCATATTTTCCCATGATCAAAACCGTTTATTAAGAGCCCATATTTAGTAGACACATTCCGAGATACATGAAGACAGATATGTCTTATGTGTATATACATAGAGGTAGGTATCGATAGATACCTATTACTACTATACTATAATTCAGCATATACATAGAGTTAGGTATCTATCGATACCTACCTCTATGTATATGCTGAATTCGGCCGGCTATACATAATTCGTTAACTGGTCCCGCTGAATCAATACGTTCGGAATCAGCGGCGATCGTCAGACGTGACAAGTGGACGATGAATTCTATTCAGCAGCCGTACTGCACTCGTCGTCTGATGGCGACTGTTGATAGATTCGGCAATGGCATTCCTGTGTACGGTTTAGTGAAGGTTTCTATTTTTTAGATAGTAGATTTGTAAAGTTTGTAGCGGAAAAGAAATGGTTTAATATTGATATGTACTGGAATAAAAATAAAGAACAAACTAAGGACTTTTCTTTTAAAACTATTCTGGATATTTCTCCTTTGAATGAGGTTCTAAACTTATAACATTTTTCAACTGAGGTACTTAGATATTAATTTAATTCTACCTTGTTTTTTCCCATTGGAACTTTTTAAAGGGTCCCAGAGTCCCCCGTTCTAAAGGGTTCCAGTTTGAACGGTTTCTGTTGTTACACGTCCACATTGTCTCCAGGTGCGGTCGCGCCGGCAGCCTCGCAGCGACTCCAGGAGAGAAACTTCTAGAACTGCTCCGACCGAGCGTCGGTACCCCTCGGCGACACAGCACAGCGGCGTGTGCGCCGGCGCAGCCGCAGAGACCAACCGGCTTTGTGTACTGCCCCTCTGACGCGCTGCCCTACTGTCCACCTTCGAGGATCGCACCGCCCAGGCCTATCATGAAGGTAAAATATGGTAACACTATTTTGTAGATAGAAAATACTTTGAAGGACGTTAAAATACTGATCTTATTCGTACATTTGTGATGACAGCTCCAGCCACCGCCGCAACAGATCCAGCCAGTGGTGCCGCAGCCGCCGCCCGTGCCCCAGCGCACCTCGGCGACGGTCGCGCCCACCCCCCTGCCCGTGCCACCGCCCGCGCCGCCCCGCCGCACCTCCCCGCAGCCCCCACGCCGCGTGCCTCCTCCGACACCACCCAGACCACCTACCACGACGGCACCACAGACAGACCCCAACGGAAACAGAAGAACCGTCGCCCCAGTGCAACCACAACCACGACTAGACTGTAACAGAAATCCTGCGCACACACAGTCTTTGTCCGCCAGAAGAGCGCACCTTCCCGCAAGAATTCCTGACTCTACACCTTTCCCTGCCCCCTTGCCTCCTCAGAATACTGTCCAGCCGATGAAACGGTCACCGAGTTCAGGGTCAAATATAAGCGTCCGACAGGACTCGAATGTGTCTTCGGACTCGTTCAGTCAGACGTCCTCACCGTCTTATACGACGAAGACGATGGAAGCTCCCTTGCTTCCGCACCAACATGTGAATAAAAGCCTCAACGCTAAGATAGCTCGGGGTTTACTCCTGAAGGAGCAGCAGGACAGAGACTCAGGCAATGGCTCTATTACCAAGAGTATGTCCACACCGGCGTCGTTACAGACCATCGTCAGGTTTCAGAACGGAAGCAACATGTCTTTGCATCATCGGGTGAGTTTAAATGAATTACTTATAAAAATACCAGCCAGACAAGTTTATCATCCTGTCGAGCCGAGATTCCACGATTCTCTGTCTCAAAAGAACGCCGCTGTGTAAATTGTCTTTGAGTATTCAATTCGACTTGAAGAAGTATACCTACCACAATAACAACTTAAACAATAAATACTGCGGCAGAGTTGGTACACAGAGACAATTAATACCATCAGTCAGTTTGTATTTTCCACTTCACATTCCGTGCTCCACCATCCGAAAACGGTAACAGAAACGTTTGCAGAAACATTTTATAGCTGCAAAAATCCGCGCGTTCAACAAAATGCCGTAAAAGTAAGTAGGAACAGTATTTTCCCGCACAAGTGTATGACACATATGGCCACTGTAAAATTAAGTGTCGCTCGCAAGCGCTGCGTCGTAATTAAAATATTGCGCCGCATTAAGCGTTTGCTATGTTTACGGTAAAAGGTTTGGGTGCCAGTTGTGGTCCGTGGCATAGGGGTAAGCGATAATAGCGTATTTGCACGAATATTGTGTGACACTTTTAAAACTACAATGTCACTAAGCCAAATCATTATACGATTAAGAATCAGATTAACATAATGTTATAAGTAGTCGTTTGAAGTCAATCAAAATGCTACTCTAATAATAAGTAATTTTTTTATAAAAAAAAGCCTCTTTATTTCATGCAAAATTACGAATATGCTAATTTTATTCATTAGGATACGGAACATAATGTATTGTAATAAAATACGTACAAAACGCTTTATTTAAAGTGGTGACATAATAATATAACCGATACTCTTTTCAATCAAAAATCAGTTATACCACCATCTAAGTTCATATTGATTGATATTTCATGAAATAATTCTGTAAATACATACTTGTTACCGTCGCGAATCGTCTTTTTTGTTCAACATACAACCTGACGCTGACTACCGTTACGCTCCGCGGGCTACCCTGGCACTTCCCCCTAAAAGTAAATATTGTAAAACTTTATAAATAAATCTGGAGGAGGCCTTTAGCAGTGCTACTCTACCAAAGAGTAAATATTACTTATTGTTTCTGTGCGGTGAGCAAAATCCAGATATTCCACCGAACTATCAGAATTCAAACTTTTACAGATTAATGTCGTGGTAAATTGGAAATTCCTCGTCTCATTGTGTTCGCACCGCTACCGCTTCTCACTTGTTTCTTATATTTTACTATCGAGAGCGGACTGCACTTCGCTGAGTCGCACTTCGATTACACGGGAATCGTATCGAACAGTTTTGTCAAGATTAGGATTGCATTGCAGCGTATTGTGTGTGCACCTATTATATTTGTATCAGTGTTGTAGAATACCTCTTAAGTTGGAAGAATTTATGATTCAGTTCTGTTGAAATGAAATTATATCATGGAGATATAATTATATGGATATAAATATTTATCATAATATCCTTTGGCTTTACTGGTCCAATTTTAAGTTTTTTTAAACTTTCAATGCTAATGTATTTTCGATTACATAACTACTAGACGAAACAACTGGACAACATGACATTTAAATCGATTTCCAATCATTGGAAGCTTTACAATTTCTTATCGGATTTTACCAGATAAATTGAGACGAGTGATTGCGATATCGAGAGGCTCGAACCACTCGAGCCACTTGACGTAGAGCGATTGTTTGCTAGAAAATCAACCGCGTGTCTAGATGAAAATTCACTATTGAATTATTAACTATTTGGAGACACAATGCTTAGGTACTCTAGTATCAGTGGCGTGCATTGCATATAGGCATATAAGCAATGCCTACCTCGATATATCAACATAAACCTGTCAATTACATTTTAGCATGTGTGCCCCAAAACAAACACGCGCGGCAGTAGGTAGTCGCCGGACGGCCTACTCGGCTCCCGTACTATTCGTACATTGTCATTGGTCTTTATTCGTTCAAGTTAATACGACAAAATTAAAAATACGTACGTCTCCCGCGTAATACCATGACGTTCGACCTTCACAATTTATCACCCTTAAGTAGGCACTCCTACTCAAATAACCTCACTTTTGACCTTACTTATTTTTCTGATTAATTAGTGACCGCGTCTGCCTAGACTAGACCCGGCCTAGTGCCTAACTATTCTGAAAACCAATGCACGCCACTGTCTAGTATCTAAGTTTAAGCACGGTTCTTTACATTGATACTTTATACCAAAGCGCTTAAATGATGAAAATGCTGTTTCTTGAAGTAAAATAAACACTTCCTTTTCAAAAACCAGATACTGAGCTTATTTGACAAGATAACTATTTATTTTGAGTCAAACGAGCGGGGGATGTGAACCATTTAAATGAGAAAAATTGCCCGAGTGCGAGGGCTATGTTGCTACCTACTTGACTAGGAAAAATATTTTTAGTAATAGTGTATTCATAATGAGGAGCAAATTGATTTTGAAGTCTTAGTATATTTAGATACAGCTATTCATCATAATATGGTACCTAATGCAGCAACTAAACTTTTAACGTCGGCACACAAGTTTGCTACCATTCACTGCAAAGACGAACTCCTAATGAAATCTCGCTAACATCCTCTCTACAAGCAAAATCTTGTTTCATCCTCTTTAATACAATCTTAAAGTCCGTCCTCTTAAGTTTTCCACACACAATCTCAAAGTTTCTAATCGGCGTTCAAGTTCGCCACATACGTATCTGTGTGGAGACTGTTCGCCACATACGTATCTGTGTGGAGACTGTTCGCCACATACGTATCTGTGTGGAGACTGTTCGCCACATACGTATCTGTGTGGAGACTGTTCGCCACATACGTATCTGTGTGGAGACTGTTCGCCACATACGTATCTGTGTGGAGACTGTTCGCCACATACGTATCTGTGTGGAGACTGTTCGCCACATAATATGTGTGGAGACTGTTCGTCCGCCCGTACTTATAGTAGGAGCGAGTGTACAACCCGGCCCACATATTACTGTTTACATGAGTCAAGATTGCGTCCCGTCCTACGTAAGTATAACTCGGGGGAGTAATCTGTATTGTACTGCGAAAGAGATTTGTTTTGTTGGTTCATACTTTCTTATAGTCTTATCTCTGTATATTTTTTTAGAGAGATCATAGGTATTTATGTTCCAAAATAAAGTTTGGATTATGCGCAACTCTCTCACGAAGAGGTCTAAGGTCACTTCAAACAGTCTACACCGTCAGATTAACATGTCGATAAAATTCGATTCGATTGTTCTCATCGAAATCGGCGGCTTTCATAATATCGGCTTCCATGATATCTATCGCTTGATCTGATGCATATTGCATGACCTGACGGAGGTAGGTCAGCTTCGAAGTGGCTGTCATGCTAATATTCCATCTTGGACGTTCATTGAGGCGGGTGCCTAAAGCGTATCTAATGGGTATTTGCTCCTGGTGTGCCAGAGATTTACACGTATATCTGAATATTGATGAACTAATACTAAAGTAGTCATCATAATACTAATACATAGTATGCAGTGCCATTTAACGATATGTACTTTGTATAGCTAAATGGCATATATCAGAAACTCGGTAGAAGCTGGCAGGTGACATTTATTTTTTATAATAAGTATAAGCTATTTCTCATATAAATATAAAGTTTGTACAACATTTCAATGAAGCCCTCATTGTTCAAAGTTAAACTTTAAAACCTACCTTGATTTCGTATCAAAATCTGGAATCATGGAGTAATCTCAATTGTGGGCATCCTGAATAGAGATTAAGTAACAATAATATCTCAGTGGAGTCTACAAAGCCAGGGTTTCGTATTGAATATGAAACAATCGCGAGTACGCGCCGCCGCCGGAGCCCTGGGGCCCATTCATGTCGCTACTGCAGCTCGAGATAAACCCTTTTTGGTAGAATGGCTAACAAGTCATGAATGAACGCTGTTAGAGTTTCATGAGGAAATAGTCGTTGGCGTTGTTTTAAGTTTGTATGGATGACCTGAATAGGTTGCCTGAGTGTTGCAAGGTTCAGAGACAATCTAGTTTCATTCTTCAGTTAACTTGAACAATTTGTCTATTTTATCTAGGTCGTTGACTGAGTATGTATTTATTTTATTACTTCGAATCGTTTTCTGGGCAGTTGAAGTAATAGTTAAGCGTTCGCTGAATGCTTATTTTACTCACATTACCTATACCTACCTCACGGTCATGATGAACCCAAAGTTTTGAAAGTGCAAATCCACTCAAAATCCAACACTTTTCTGCATAGCTGGTCACGAAGCCAATATTCCAGCAAGCGATATTAACATATCGATCAGCTTAGGTCCTACTACGGGCTGATAAACCACAAAAAGAGCTTCCGAGGCCTTTTGTTCATAGTTTAGTTATAAACAGCATTAGTGCTCCGAGCCCGCCGGCTTAGCTCGCAGTACTTGCACTCATGTGCACCTTCCGGGAATAGAATAATGGTGTCAATTAAGGAAGATTGTAATTATAATATTTTATTTTAACCGACTTCTAAATAGGAGGGGTTCTCAATTCGGATGTTTATGTAATATATTTTTTTATGTATGTTCGGGTATAACTCCGTCGTATATAGACAGATTTGCAAGATTCTTTTTTTGTTCGAAAGAAGTTTATTCCGAAATGGTCCCATTTAAATGTCGTAAAGATCGGATGATGAGTTTTGGAGACAGACAACGGAACTCTTCAATAAATGTCAGCAAATCAACCGCGATTGCTGCTATCGCTTATGTGTGCATTGTTTAAGCAATCACACAACATAACATCACGCCTGTATCCTCTAAAGGGGTACGCAGATGTGTTCTGTATACCACGGTACACCCTCATTTCTGTTAAAGTTGTTATTGGGGTACCTCTAATCTAAAAATTCTCTCATTTTTTAATGGATAAGGTATGCTTCAGAGGTGGTCCCATATAAATTTTATGAACTTTGCTTAGGTAGTTTTGGAATTAGCTTCAATAATACGATTTTTTTCCACTTAGTTTATATTGATGATGTTTTATCTTTCTGTCACTGATATTCACATAGCAAGTAGTGTTATATGATTTTGTATGGGGTAGGTACAACTAAAAAGTGAAAAATAAAAACTTTTTTACAAAAAAAACACTACCAATTTCCAAAAAAACTCTACAAAGTGAAAAATAACATTAATTTCGGAAGTCAGTGTCAAAAAACGAAAATGTGGCACCAACGACACCGACTTCCGAAATTAAAGTTATTTTTACTTTTTAGTGTTTTTTGGAAGTCGATTGTTTTTCTTTTGTAAAAAAGTTCTGTTCATATACCTAGGTACCTACCTACGTATTGAAACTTAAGATGTGATGACAACATTGACTTATATATTACTAGCGGCTGACAAGTTTAACTTTATATTTACGAGTACAACTGTCAGTGGTTTTAACCGACTTCAAAAAAGGAGGTTCTGTATTCGACCCGTATTTATGTATATTTGTATGTCCGCGATTTTCTCAAAAACTAATGAACCAATTTTGATAATTCTTTCACTAATGTGATGAACGTACTTTCAGGAAGGTTTAAGTATATAATACATTAGATAATTATTCTTATGTACTATATTATATCCATAAATGTACTGCATCTCCGGCATTTCTATGCGAATTTTGATGATTGTTCTAGTCGGTGTCTTCAATTCTTCATTGCACTAGTGTTAATTTAATTTTTGTGGGGTAGGTACAACTAAAAAGTGAAAAATAAAAACTTTTTTACAAAAAAAACAACCGACTTCAAAAAAAAACTACAAAGTGATAAATAACTTTAATTTCGGAAGTCGGTGTCGTTGGTTCCGCATTTTCGTGTTTTGACTCCGACTTCCGAAATTAAAGTTATTTATCACTTTGTAGTTTTTTTTTTGAAGTCGGTTGTTTTTTTGTAAAAGGGTTTTTATTTTTATGAATAGGTATAGGTAGGTATTACCTACGTAGGAACCTACTAAGACTTTATGTTACAATTAAATTACAAAGCCAAAAAAATATATACATTCACGTGAGCGAAGCTGCGAGCACAGCTAGTGATATTAGTAGTTGTGGAAAAATAACGAAAATGTCTTGATGTTATTTTTACAAATTGAGATGAAAGTTTTAAATAGCTTTCCTGCACTGTTGTTTTAGTACCTATGGGAAATAAAAATAAAACATTTCTCTGCCTCAAACAGAAGAAGTGTGAGATTTTTACATAAAAATTGAAAGAACGCTGCGGTTGTGAATAAACACACAATCGAAATCGACCGTCTATCATGACCGTGGAGCTGAATTAATTGAGTTACTATCAAACCAACTCACTCTAAGCCTGCAGGAACCCGGTTCGAGAAACTGAATGAAAAGTAACGTTAGGATATTGGAATCTGTAACGATAGTTTTCGTATCTAGTCCATAGATAAATTGTTGGAACATTTGCACTATGTAACTTAAAAAAATTGTGAGCTATTTTAATAGCTCACAATTTTTTTAAGTACGTACGTAGTTTTTACTCTACGAAATAATTTATAATTATTTATAATTATAAATTATTTCGTAGAGTAAGGTAAATATCCCTCGAGTTATTTGCTTGCTCTTTATCATAGCACCGTGCAGTGAAACTTAGAGTTAGATGTGAAATTGACTTGAAAAAAATAAATTAAAATCATTTTATTTCGGACATCGAAAAAATCCCTATTGTGTTAGTAACATTCTTGCATTTAAAATACTATTTTAGTAACTTAAATAAAGACGAAATCTGATTAAACTTTTGCAAAGACCAAATACCAATTAGACACAAAAACAACAATCTATCGATGATCAATCTTCGTGAAAATTGCGTTATAGCGGAGGACGTACTTATCTGCCGCTACAGACTTCTGGACGCTAATGGGAATACCTCTTATTCTACTCAGAAATAGTGTAGTTTTTACATTTTTACTCCTTAAATGCATATTGAAAACGATGATTTAATACAATGTAACCCTAAAATGTTTGCTAATTCCCACCAGATGCTCCGCGACATGCGCGGCGCCAGTACAGACGCCAACCCCCACAAGTTCAGACTGATGCAGCTCGCACTCAACGCGGTGGCGCTACTCGCCATCACAGGAGCCCTGTTCGCGTACTTCAGAGCTAACCCAGCAGTACAGGTGAGCTCGCACGATATTTTTTTTTATTGCTGAATGAACCCGCTCTTGACCCCGATCACGCCTGATGGAAAGCGATGGAGGAGGTCTATGATGGAACGAGCGTGCGTGTGTAATCATCATCATTCTCTTGCCCTTATCCCAATTTATTTGGCGTCTGCGCAACATGTCTTCCTCTTCCATACCTACTTCTCGATTAGTCATCACCTCGGTAGTCATAAATTATAATATGAACCCATATCGCTCCCACGGCTGGGACACAGGCCTCCGCTCTGCCAGAGAGGCGGGCAGTAATCCACCACGTGGGCCTAGTGTGGGTTGGACTCACGCTTTATTGTAGCGTATAATGTATGTAAAAAAGTTATAAAGGGTATTGCAACTGGCTTCCTGAAAACGTCGCACAGCTATAATAACTATGAATGAATAAACAGGTATTTTCATATAAGATTGGTAAAACGTAACACGTTGCATTGAAACAAGCTCGCCTATTTGTTGTTACATTTCATGTTACGCTGCACCAATCTGTACCCGAAAATAGCCCACATCTTTGCGTTGCGGCACAATGCGTATGAATTTTCGGACATTAGAAACACTGCTACAAAACTAAACTTGCTTTTATTTACACTGGCTTCAACATGCTCAAACAAATTACGTTGGATTATTTTCACGCCCTTTAGAAAAAGAGCACAATTTCTCACTGTGTAAAATCAACAAAACAAAGCAACTCAATTACTGAACCACTTGCATACAGCTGAAAGCCATTCCGCCCACGAAAACGTTAGAAAGGCAAGGCTTTGCTAACAAAACAATTATTGTGCTCGTTGCTCAAAGTCGGTGCTCAGGCTTTGGGCAACAATTTCGTCTTACCTGGCCGTCTTTGTCTATTTTGTGAGAGTTACAACAATGGGCACATTGTGAAGGACGCGTTCTTGTGGATAAATATTGTTTTTTAGGCTCCAGAAATGTTGTAAAGGACCGGTAGGTAAGTAGTGAAAGTCCGAAAGCTGTTTTGCGAAAAATTAAAGCACTGAAGTACCTACCTTGTTACGTTTATTAAATAATAACATAGCATGCCTTTCCAACACTCTCTTCAGATAGGTCCTCTATACCGACCTCTCTCAACCATTCATCATTCTCCTGCCCTTATCCCAATTTATTTGGGGTCGGCGCAACATGTCTTTTTCTTCCATACTTCTCTATTAGACGTCATCTCGGTAGTCACCCCCTTTCTAACCATATCATCATTCACACATTCCATCCATCGTGTTTTTTGGTCTTCCCCTACACTTATAGCCATCGACATTCATACTCAAAACTCTCCTCACGACATTTTCCTCATTCCTCCGCATCACATGCCCATACCATGACAACCGATTTCCATACAACTTTTCAGTTACCGACCTCTCTTAACCTTTATTTTTTTATCTAGCGGACCCAAAAGACTTGTCCTGTCAAAGTTTAAAAAAATCGTATGAAATTTCCATAGAAAATGCATTTTCAGTTTTCACAAATTTTTACATTTTCCCGGCAACTATTCAAATTCTTTTTTCCGCAAGAACCTGTTTCGGACTCTTACGAACATTCTAAAACAACCAAATCGGTCCAGCCGTTCTGAAGAGATGCGCTTACCAACGAACAGCATTTAATTTTATTAGGTACTACCTGACCGGACCGACGTTGTCCTTTTTCCCAGAATTAGAGCAACAAAGAATTAAACTATTTTCTAATAATGTTTACTGTATGGCAATTACTTAGTAAGTATTTATAATAAATTAACTTATGTATTTAAAAATCTGAACTTCACGACATTTAAAAATAATTTATTGAACTTCCTATTGCATAAGTGTTACTACTCAACAACGAGTTCTTAAATAAAAAAATTGATTTAAAATTTAAATTAGACGACGACTCACCTTTGTGCTAATAATTGAATGGAACTTCATTTCTATGACATTGTATTGAATATTTTTTTACATTGTATTTAATAATTCTTGACATTATAATTAATAACCCTTGACATTGTATTTGGTAGTAGTTAACCTTTTCCTTATCCTTGACATTGGTGCCGATTCTCTTGTACACCGAACTAAACTATCACTAAAATTCCTTACTTTTTGCTATGAGAATCTTACAGCTATTCTGCATGAAAAATTCTCTAATTTTAAAAATAATTTTGACACAACTAAAATCGAATTTGACAATTGCGACTCGTCGACACGTGGTACTTGTTTGCCCTACCCGTGATTTTTTTTTAGAGCCGCAGGCAGGCAGGGGGCAGCCTTGGCGTGTTTTTTAAGGAATTTTTCACTTTTTGTATGGAAAATATGAAAAATTATTACCTACATGTTGAGTTTTAGGGGGGTTTATGTGTTTTATAAAGGGGATCGAAATTTTCATTATTTTTGCGATAGGACACACCATTTTCGAGATATAAGCAAAAGAAAAAAAAATACTGTACTGTTTTTGCATCTGAAGTCGAGGTGTTGGTGTGACTTTCTATTCATTTTTTTCTTCAACGACAACTAATTTTACTCCACACCTTTTTAATCGCGATTAAAAATAGTCAGATTTAGTTAAACAATCTAAATTTTAGGTGAAAAACGTGTAATTCAGAATAGCAAAATTGCTATGTTCAATAGATTAAATAACTCAGTGCCATCTTAGTGCTGTCAAACTAAAATATAGTTAAGTTGTGTCACTTTAGTCAATTTCAGAATAGGAAATCGTCGTTTGACAGGAATAAACTAAATTTTAGTGATTTTTAGTCTAGTTTAGAGGCATTTGTGACAAGAGAATCGGCACCATTGTATGGTTTAATTTTGACATTGTTTTAATACTCTTTTATTTTAATTCTTTGAAATATTTGTACGCTGGAAACAGCAGAATATTATGGACATCATATTACGTGTAACACTTTTGTACAACAATATTCTAACAAATAAATACATTTATTTATTAAAAAAACTATCCTTGTCCGCAGTACGTGTCCCAAGTAGTGAACCGGTCGACAGTGGTGACGTGGCCGGCGCCCACAGATCCGCCCGGAGCCAGGAACCCAGCACCAGGAGTGTGTCTGCCCGTCATTGTCAGCTTCTGTCAGCAGCACAGGATACCTTACAACTTCACTGTGTTCCCCAACTACATTGGCCATTTTGGGCAGAGGGACGCACAGCAGGTAAGCTGGTATCTACCTAGTCTCCTTTGTCCAGGTTTAAATGTATGTCACCAGTCGTAATTTTTGGGTCCTAAGTATCCACTTTGATAAAACAACGATCAGAGTTCAACTACTTCACTAATCTGTTGTAGACTAATTTATGTTGGAGAAATAAATAATTTTTGATTTTTGATTTGATTTAGATCAAATCATAACCTACATAGTGACACTGAAATGGTTTTAAACTTTCAAATTAGCTTCTTGAACGTACGAATCATTCCTACACATAAACTTATGTGGATTTCTTTATTATTTGCTATTCAGTTTGGAGTAAGTACCTACAGACAATATTCCATTGAAATATCTTCTATGTAGGTAATATTTGATTGTCGGTATGATCATCTACTTACATTATTACGAGATAATAAAATTTCAATGCTTATCGATAAGCTTCTTCTCTAACTATCAATTCACAGAGAGGAAAGCAATAATCGATGTATCAATATTTCAAACATACCAATTGCCTTCCTGCTGTAAAGGGATTCCCTGAAATCGGGTTGTTCGCTTAGTTCTAGAGACCTCACGAAATATATTGATATGCGATCTCCTGGTCTTGTTTTGGGTCAAATACAACAAGTCAAACGTTTCGATAGGTAGGTACGTCAAGTTTCAAATTGGATGAGATTCGTTTGGTAGTCATATTAGTTAAATTGCCGTACGAACAAACACAGCCGTTAAATTGAGTTTGCTAAGTGATTCTCGGTTTGTAAATATTCTGTTTTTAATTAATATTGGAGACAAGGTCTCGACGGTAACTTTGTTAGTTTATTTATTTCTTGCTTATTTGTTTGTTGATGGATTGCGTAATAAGTACCTAAGTGTATATTTTTCGGAATACTGTATAAATAACAATTCCCAATGTAGATACTGCAAATTAAATTGAAACCGAAAACCTAAGTACCTATTAACTTGTAAGACAATAAAATATCTCTGTTTTGAGTAACACCACATTAAGCAGTGAGATTAAAAAAATACTTTACTCTTATTTATAAATAACTAACTTCTGGGAAGAAAACAATGCTCAATCACGAGGGTTCCAACTTTCCAAGCAGTACGATGGTCTAAAGACGTTGTCCGCCCATTGCTGGGCATTACTGGGCAATGAGTTTAATTGCCCGAATCCAAGGTGGATCATTAAAATGCCATTAACAGGCTTTAACAGACACTTGGCGGGTCCCGGGGGTCGTTAATTAGCCGACCTGTGATGTATTCAAGTATTTTGGCGGGATTTTAAATTTTATTGAGTTAAACTCGCTGCATAAAGTAGGTGGTACCGACCTGGTATTTCATAGGTATGTATTATTTTTTTACAATATTAGCAATGAGTTTCATTACCCACTAATAAAAAAAAAGTGGCACTCTGGGAGTGACGACAGAAGTGAAAACTTGAACAATCACGTGTGTATTTTTTGAATCGTCATATAAACAAAACACCAGCAGAATACGTTGCCATCATTCACTGACATATCGGAAATACATTAAAACCGAGTACATCCCCAAGACAGCCGAACACATCCGAAGCGGTGTCGGTTACGGTAACAGTGGCGCGAATTCAATGGTTTTTTCCCATCTCAAAAAATGCCCAACGTGCCTAAAGAAGTTTTCACTTCAAAAAATTACATCATATCATTAGGAGACAACCATAAACACTTTTCCTCTGACATAACCTTTTCCAACCAAGAGAAATGATGAATGAAGTGGATCCCACAATAACTATTATTTTCAATGTCACTACAAAAATCCAAACATTCCCGTTATTAGTCCGGTCAATTTAGACATTCGAAGCTACATAAATTCCCACCAAGCTGAAAATCAGTAAGATTGTTTAAAATATGATTAAAAATAAAATTTGAAAGTTCCCCATCTTTCCCCTGTATGGAAAAAAATTTATTCAAGGTCAAAGGTAAAAAAAAATAGTTTTTCGCGATTTTCAGCAAAACGGTAAGTTTTATCATAAAAATACTTCAGACAAAAATTGTAAATCATAAAATTCTCTACAAAAAATGTATCAATACTTTTTCCTACGAGCCACCGTTTTTGAGATATAGCGATTCAAAGAGTTGTAATCGTCATAATATGCACACGTATTCACGCCAGCAACTGAGGTTGGAGGAAGACAAGCTAATTGTACTTGTTTTTTACTTTTGGTATTTTTAACGAAACATGCATAAATATCTATACTTATCTAAGAAGGTAGTTTTTTTAGGAGCTCCGTACATAGAAAGAAGAAAGCGAATGCCGTTAGTGATAATTTCTTGTCGAGTTGAATTGCTATTTTTAAAAACTTCAGCACATTGAACTAAATTTTGTTTTTCAAACATTTTGAAAACTGTTATTTTACCCCTCCTGTAAAATGCAGATGTCGTATCACAGCCAGTTATTGCGTGTAAAAATAGTACATGATTTGGACACTTTGCAAAAGTAGATAAACTTTTTGATGAATATATTTCCGATTGATGTTGAGCTTTTCTTGGTTTTAAGAAGAATCAGTTGGAGTTCGAGCAGTGAGTAATACGAGTAAGTCTACATCTTCACCAACAACAATAGTTGTATTTGTCAAATTGAAATGCTCTATTGCTGTTTCAATTATCAATACATCAGCATTGGCATTGGCTTATTTTACCAATATATTTTCAGCAGTAAATTTTTCTTTCAACATTGAAATGAACCGAGACTTGTTGTATTTGTAAGAAATTTTTGTTGACTGGTTGGAACTGTCATATTTTTATCAAATAAAATATAATTTGATGTAGATGTTCGACGACGTTGTTCTGCAGCTTTGGTACTTCTCGTGCAATAATTATAGCCATCAAATACGACAG
Organism: Hydraecia micacea; assembly: GCA_914767645.1. Classification (NCBI taxonomy): domain Eukaryota; kingdom Metazoa; phylum Arthropoda; class Insecta; order Lepidoptera; family Noctuidae; genus Hydraecia; species Hydraecia micacea. Next base: position 21,060,024 of record OU611776.1, read on the forward strand.
TAACTCTGGAACCAAAATGTCGACGTACATACTGTACGTATTTATCTAAGATACCGTTAAATGTTTCTTCGCTATCCCACACAACGCGATGTAGTAAGTATCCTCCGTCAATGATGTATGGCGCATTTGTGTTGTTAATATCAAAATCGTACCTTTTCGAAACAATCGTAAATGGCAGACTTCTGGGTTTTATTTTACCTGATATTCTTATAGCTATAACTTATGTATATTTTATATTATAAGTGTAAGTTACAATGACCGATAGAAAAATATTTTAACATATATTACAACTATAGAGATACGTGGCGCACTCATGCATATTATGACGATTACAACTTTTTGAATCGTTATATCTCAAAAACGGTGGCTCGTAGGAAAAAAGTATTGATCCATTTTTTGTAGATAATTTTATGATCTACAATTTTTGTCAGAAGTATTTTTATGATAAAACTTACCGTTTTGCTGAAAATCGCGAAAAACTCATTTTTTTTACCTTTGACCTTGAATAAAAAAAATTCCATACAGGGGAAAGATGGGGAACTTTCAAATTTTATTTTTAATCATATTTTTAACAATCTTACTGATTTTCAGCTTGGTGGGAATTTAGGTAGCTTTACTCTTATTTTTTGGTCTAATTTGACCGGACTATTATATCGTATTGTATCAACACAATATTTGTTGCCCGACCTTTACTCCCACAACAAAACGTATCTAAGTCTATGCAGCGAATTTTCTTCAAAATCCTCTTAGCGAAAATGATTTGATCGAAAACCTACTAGGCGCAGATCAAAGGGCTTATGGAGCAATTAATTTGTGTGCTCGTCGCTCGCCAGCCGCTAATCTCTGCGCCAAGCGTCAGGGCACGTCTTTCCAGAGGCTGTAATTATATCATACGAATATTAGGAATGCGGTAATTGTTAGTGATAATTAACCTGCCACTACTAATAAGTACTACCTATTAACACTACGAACAAAAGGGATTTCGAAAGAATATTAATATCAATATGGCATTGTTCGACCTCCTTTCTTATATTATGACGTCTGTAGATGAAAGAGCTCCGGTATGTGCGATATATACCGATATGACGAAAGCGTTTGACTACGTGAATCAAAAGATTTTCCATATACTTTGTTTAGCAAAATCTTATGATTCACGTAGTCAAACGCCCAACGCAAAATATTCCTTCTGATTCCATAGCCATATGGCTAAGGAATCGGAGGTATAATTTTAAAACTTTTGGAGTCATATCTGGATAACAGATCCCAGTGCACAGAAATATCACAACTATGCCAAAAAAGCAATTTAGTAACTATTTACACATCTCAACCAAGAGATATAAAATACGGGGTGCCTCAAGGTACACCAGATACATTCTTACTTAACATCAGATGAAACAAAAATAAAATCTAATAAAAAAGTGTAAAGTCCGATGTAAGAAGTTAGCAGGAAAGTGTGCCTCACGGCTGTGTCAAAAAGGCCCAGTTCAGCAAAAATGCCAGACATCTACTGCCTGACGCTAGTTTTCAACTGGACCTGATGTGTGAGGTGACGGATGTAAATCAGTTTTATACTGCAACGTGACGTGTGTATGCATACTTAAATAAATATAATAAAATAAATTTGTGTCAGATAAATACAGTAATGAATATGGATAAATAGTGGGATATTGAGTAACATTGCAAAAAATAAACAAAAAAACACTGATCATTAAATAAATGAGATGGCCGCATAAGTAATAGGCCTTCTTAAAGAAATTCTTCGAAACTAGTCAGAACAAAAACCTGTTTTTAAATGCTGCCTAACTTTCACTTTCCAACACAAGACATTGTCATAATAGGTAATCTATTAATCCGTGCACTTTAATTTCATCGCACATTACGCTGCAAGTAGCCGAGCCCGGCGGACTATTTGTGGACAGTTTTTATCTTGTGTGTTATGAACTTGACTTAGCTGTGGTTTGCATTGGAATTTACTCAATACGATGGATATAACGTCTATAAACAAGTCAGCTAAAACAGGCAACTTTTTGGCGAAAGTGGAAATTAAAACATTAGGTAACAAATAAACGAAAAACATATTATTAGAATGAACGGTGAACGGTAAGCTCCAGTCGATAATAACACTGTTTTCAAAAAATAATTTTAATGTGAAAACACCTACCCACTTCATCACATCACCTTCAAAAGTCAATCTTTTGAAGGTGATAGAGACATAATGATGTTCCTGTCAGTTAGAAACAGAGCGATCTTTTAAATACCTACGTTTACCGATAAACGTAGACATTTAGCTTTTTGTATTGGAATCGGGCCTAAAGCTAGCAGACACACATTAAAAAACGATCAATGTTTTATTTAATTACCTAAATCACATTTATCGGATTTACATTACCGCAAACAAAGAATGATACGCGAACATTTTCATTCACAGTATATTACCCACAGCGCCGACCACAACAGCGAATGACGCGGCGACATCAATAACCATTAGCTGAACCCTTTCGCGCGCGAATCAATCATTGTCGCGGAAACAATGCGCGCCCGACAACTAAAATATCTGTGTCAGATTCTAAAGCACGTTTTTAACGAGCAATGTTTATTAAAACGTGACATTGAGTCGTCCTTGGTCTGTCTTGGTCTTTTCTAATCTGGAAAAAAGTAGAGAAGAGTAAAGCCTAATTTTCTCTATTATACCTTGGCAGATAAGGTAAACCAGCGTGCATACAATATGTTGTAACAATAAGTAATTTTCTATGATTTAAGTATAGGACACAATCAATTACCGTTTCTGTTTGACCTACTCGTAGATGGTCTAAATAAAGCAACCTTTTATAGTAAGTCTCTAGTTTAAAAATGTCGTACGAATTTGGATCAACGATTAGTCGGTAGCAGGACATTTGCACGAAAGACACTTGCGTGAATCCACTTGCGCGAAAAAGTTGCAGAAATTATCCACATACACTCTATTGACTCTATGACATACACATAATACATTTCTACATAACATCACGCCTGTATTCTTTCAAAGGTTTGGGGCAGAGGTGTACCCACAATTCACCAGTTAAGTTCCAGTTACAGACAAATTGGTAGTAATAATAGTACGTTCGTCATTAGATCTTGTTTTTCTTATTTATTTTTGTTCTTATATATACATATATTATAAGTTCGTAAGGTTGTTACTGTGCTGCTAGAAATAAATTTTTTTTTTTTTTTTTTTTTTTTTTTTTTTTTTAAATTAGTAGTCCAAATTAGGCGTCAATAGTTATTGTCGTAGTTTTTTATTGTACTTAGGTACCCTTTTTTTCGTCTTGGATGTTGTTTCAAAATCAAAATTCAAGATGGCGCCAAAAAATATTTGCAAAATGATACAATTTTTTACAAAATCTTGGAATAGTTTTTTTTAATTTATTTTAAATTTATGGCCGCGCCATTGAAACGGACACAAGAAAATTTAGCAAATTGTCGTCACCGATCTGGCTAGATAGTTGGCGCAAATTGCAAGATAACCCCGGACACATTTTTTTTACATTTACATGGTTGCTATAGTCCGCGTTTATGCAGATTAAATAAAATCAAATGCTTATTATTTCATCTCGTCTTCGATGCAATGGCAACCCTGGATGTTACTTGATTTTTTTAGAGATCATAAGGAACAAACTCTATCTTTTGTTCAGAGTAGTACCTACTTACATTACCAATACCTAGGCTTGTCTAGATACCTACTTAAATTCACTAAGTGTGTTCTATAGTCCTTTAATGTATTATATTGTGTACATAATAAAGAGTTTTCTATTATATTCTATATTTTATCTGTTGTCAGGATCTGGAGGTATACGAAGCAGTAGTAGACGTCCGCTGTTATGATCTAACAGCACTGTTCCTGTGCTCACTTTTTGTGCCTAAATGTGGGCCTCTGGGGCATATGGTGCGGCCGTGCAGAAGTTTATGTCATGGTAAGATACATTTGCAGTTTAACAAAATGCATGAAAATTTCGTACCCAAAAATAAAGTGTCGACAAGATATAAAAACTGTTTTGTTATGGGAAATAGCATCTTGATTTTTTTTTAATAACGACGAAATTCAACTAACCTATCGGAGTAAAGTAACTATCCAGAATAACATAGAATCTTAAGTTATATTTGTTCCGAACAGAAACGATGCGTCGCTGCGGATTCTTCCTAGAAGTTTTCGGTCTGACGATGCCAGACTACCTCCAATGTGACATTTTCCCAGAGTCGACGGACACAGATGTGTGTCTCGGCAATCGAGAAGTCGCCGACGCGCGCTTTCGAGACGCCATGCCAGGTAACAAGAAACTTGTGAAATACTTATCTGTCTTATTTTTAAAGCGCGTATGTATTTTCACTTACTTGCTATGATTCATTTAAACATGAAGGATACTTCTTAAACACGTCAGTGAAGGATCTTGGAATACTATTGGATACTATACTTCACCTTGATCAGCATATTCATATAAAAATAATTGTTAGATAATAAGGCTTACCTATGGTTTTGGTTGAGATTCATCACGAATTTGAAGCGCATTGATAGGTTTGGACCTTTGTACATGTACTTAGTATATAATTCACTAATTAGGTCATAACTCGAATACGCTGTATTAATTTGGAATCCTCTTTACCAAAAATAAAAGACAGCTTAGAAAATGTCCAGCGTAGATTCCTCAAAGCCCTGCACTATCCCTGTCGCCACGACTTTATTTCCTCTAATTCACGCCAAAGGAATGTTGAGCTGTTAAACTTAGAGGTTTATTTATAAATGTTGCTTGAAGTTAAGAGACGTTAAAACATCAAAAATGTATGGTTTAAATACAGTCGCTAATAACCATTTAACTTTAAGTAACGTTTATAAATAAAGTCCTTAATGCCTTTTCCTAGAAACTGTTTTTTTCTATGACTTGTGCAATAACAGATATCATTCCATAGATCTTAATAGTGAGATCTATGGCATTATATCTGTTATTAGTAGTTAAGCTACGTTGTTCCGAGAACTGTCATTGGTCGACAGGTGCACGCAAGTTCTTTTTTTGCGGTTTCCTCCCGCCGCCGTAGTAACGCTGGAGTTCGCGTAGCTAAAAATTTCAACACTGCGTTCTCTTTGGATTTGTTTACCTACGTTGTCGGTTTTTTAAGAGGACTACATGACCTAAAGCGCGGTCACTGTCGCACTGCATAGAAAAGAAAGAGAAGCGCGATGACACAACGCTGGTAATTTATTGCAAAATATGAAGCAATTATCTATGTATTTACGACGAAATCTACTGTTTGGACTAAAACATTAAAACACTAGAGTTTTAGTATTTTGCTTGTAGAATAATCTGACAAAAATCATAATGATTGTAATTATGTATATTAGTATGGTTTTTATTGTAAAAAGAATATTTTTAGAGGTATCTTCAAGATTTTTTTCTATCGTACAAAAAAGTTGTATTATGTTTTCAACACACTACTCGTATCTACCTAGCATATATTCTGAAGAATATCTTGTATTTTTTTGATTTAGTTTACTGTACTTTTATTGTTTCTAAAACTTGCGTTTTTTGCGTTTAGGTCCTCTTTCATTGACTTGAATGTGCCCTGGCGGCTGATAGTATGTCATGCTCACACAAACGTCTCGATGACGGTGGCGTGTGTGTTGGATCATTTAGCTCCCTTCAAAATGGTTGAGCTGAATGGTGCTGATCTATGCGTCATGTTTGTGAACGGGCGCCGTCTGTTGGGGCTGGTCATCACTTAGCTGCCTCGGCTTATTTGTAATTACTTTATTTTTGGATTGTTGTTTTTTTTACTATTTGCTGTACTCTGGACGTTTTTAACGCGTACGTCTTTTTTACATCGTTTTCACATCCATACTCTCCATACTTTAATATTATAAATTCGAAAGTAACTCTGTCTGTCTGTATGTTACCTTTTCACGCCTAAGTCACTGAACGGATTTCGATAAAATTTGGCAGAGAGATAGATTGCATCCCGGGGAAGGACATAGGCTACTTTTTGTCTCAAAAATATCCCTAAAGGGGATGAAAGTTTGTATGGGAAACCTGTTATTTCTTAAGTTATGAAAATTCAAATTTATGCTTTTGGTAACAAAATAAATAATGACTAATGTACTTATTTCATCGTTTTTCTAAAATGATCCCTCAGGAGGGTAAAATAGGGGATGATTTTAAAATTCACATGTAGGTAATATTTAATTTTTTGTGTTTCAAGAGATTTAACCTTTTAACCGCTTGTGTCGCATTTATGCGACACATATTTCCGTGCACCTACCGCTCGTGTCGTATTTATGCGACAGAGACATGCATGATTTTTTCGTTTTATTTTTGTCCTATTAACTGCGTGGTACAACTAAAACCATTATTAAATACCTAGAGAAAAAAACTTTTTGACTATTTTTTAATCAATACAACGATTTCTCCTCCTTATTTATTGTAGGAATTATTTTATCGATTTGTAGCCGGGCGCTAGGGGCACGGCAATGAATATTTAGTCAAGCGCTTAAAAGGTTAAGGGATTGGAAATATAGTCATAGTCCGTATCTGGAGGTGACATTTAGTCTATTTCATTAAAATCGGTCCACTCGGTCAACTTGGAATGGAGAGTTTAGGTTTACCAGTGTGCTCGATAGATGGCGTTGTGCAAATGACGCGATTTTCTGAATCGCGGTGTTAAGACTTTCCGCAGGATAGTGACCAGTGATACGTACTTAATTACCCTACGGGACTCCCAGGATTTTGGTGAAGCTCAAAATAATGAACGTTTATGAGCTTGCTCATGAAAAGCCTGTTTCAAAGTAACAATTGTTTTTTTTTTTTTATGTTAACCATAGCCATACCATAACACTTACTTAAAACAAATCTATCCACCAGTATGTCCTACGGGTTTCCAATGCGACGTGCGCCGCTGCATCCCGCACGACTGGCGCTGCGACGGCCACGTCGACTGCGCCGACCGCTCCGACGAGCTGAACTGTCGCGTGTGCAAGCGCAGCGGGGAGGTGCACTGCGGGAACCAGCGGTGTATCTCTCAGGCGCATCTGTGCGATGGCAAGGTCGACTGTCCGTGGGGACAGGATGAGAGGAACTGCCGTAAGTTTTTTTTGTCATGATTTTAGCTTGTATGATAAAATGTTTGGAGGGCTCACATGACCACGATATACTTACCTATAATTTCTTCATTGTTATTTTTAACAACTACTTAAGTTCCTGCATACATTTTGACCAAGATTGAAATGTTTTTGGTGAGATTTACCTGCTTTAAATGTCGTTCCAATTCTATTGTGTATTTAAATTAATAGTTAGGTATGTTGGCATAAGGCTTTCGCTGCATTGTCTAACCATGACTTGGTTCAGTGCCAGGGTCTTGTTCTAATGCGAGATTTTGCCAACAAGAATGTATGTTTGGTTGAAAGTTTTAAAGTTTGTGTGAAAGAGAAATAAGTTATGGTGTAGGCGGATCGAATATCCTTTAAGAATGTTCTGTCTATCGCCATTTTAAAAAATTGTACTGAGATCTAAATCATTTTATCTCATACCTACTTTAGTTGATTTTTAGCTGTAGACAAAGTAAGATAGCTACCAACTAAGTACCTACCTATATCCAAATTAAATACAATCCTTTCTACAAACAGTGCGTCTAAGTCAAGCAAACGGCGACGTGGGTCGAGGCGAGCTGCAAGTATACCGCGCCGCCAACCACTCGTGGTTCCCCGCCTGCATCACCACCCTCGACGACGACACCGCCTTCAAGCTGTGCTCCATCCTAGGATACTCGTGAGTATATACATCTGTTGGCTGTCTTAAATATCGAAAGTTTCCATAAATATTATTACCTACTAAGTACCAATCGAATGTTGATTTATTAGTCTATGTTACTGGTATACTTAATGAGCTTAGAAACAACATAAAAAAATCCGAAAACTGTAATTTTTTAGTTACATACCCACAAATTTGTATCGACTTTCAGTCAAATCTGTTAATAATTGGTAGACCAGGTACCTCTAATTTACCTTCAATTAGAATTTTTTTGAAACGACATTGCGACTAGATTTTGAACGTTTTTATATAGTGGAATTGACCATCAGAGGGAATTCCGTAAATACTCACACCTAGCTGTCAACGTTATTATTTATAAAGTTTGCTTAAAAATAAATGACGTTAGGTAACGTCAAAAAAAAAACGTGTAATGCTCACCTCCGCAGCTTCGGCTTGCTGGTCGCTTACGGCGCGGCGACCAGCCTCGGCCGCTACGGACCGCACGGGTGCCTATGCTTTGTTATAGCGGGCGAGGGTTGCTCTCCCGTTGCGCTTCCGGTTTTTATATACACTCTAGGGGTAGCAGCCAAAAGACTACGTGAAATCGGGGGTGCCCCGATTAGGAATTCAATCTATTCAAACCATGAAGTGTCCCCCAGTGGTCCACCAAAATTATTCTCGTTGTCCACAACGAGAATAATTTTTAAAAGTGGTCTGTCCCCCAGTGGTGGACATCGGGAACAAACCCCTCAAAACTCCGTTATTTATAAGCCGATTTGCAAAATTCGTTTTTTGTTTTTTAGATTAGTCCCAAAGAAATTTCATCAAAATCGGTTCAGTTTATAAACCAAAATTACTGGTAACAAATTCAAGTAAACGAAATTGCGTCGTTTGCTTTCCTATGACTTGTCAGTGATGGCTTAGTGGAATTGTCATAGGATGCATTGTGGCTATAACTGCCGTATCTTTACATAATTAACCGACTTCAAAAAGGAGGAGGTTCTCAATAATTCGACTGTATTTTTTTTTGTATTCGTTTTTTTTTTGTAAAGTTTTTATCGTTACGTGACGATTTCTCCCATTTTACTCCTACTGCAAGCTCCGTAAAAGAACTTCGATCCAAAAATTTGCGGTTAAGCAAACGTTACTCCTTACTTAAGTATAGTTTATAAATAAACCACTAAAATTAGTTCAATAGCAACTCATCGCATACCTAATGACAGTCCTTTTTTCCAAATTTCAAAATTTCTGTCCAACTTGACAACCAACCAAGTCTGACTACCTAAAATCATCCTCTTTTCTTGACGCAGGTGGCTAAACAAAAGCCAAGCGGTAATCAACGAGAGCCGGCCCGCCGCCAGCAGCATCAAGGCGGCGGTGAAGGCTCGCGCCACGCCCGCGCCGCGCGCCGCCGCCGCGCACGAGCACGGCGCCGCGCAGACCTACCGCGCCTTCCTCAGGAGCCAGGGCGGCCTGCTCAAGGAGCTTAAGGAATGTAGACCGGACTCGCCCAGAGTGCATCTTGTTTGTAACGACTATGGTAAGTTTCGTTCACTATTTATTTATGGTTCCATTCTTCCTGTAACGCGTTTTAAAGATCTCGAAAATTAGCGGGGGAGGACTTTTTCTTATTTGTCTTCCAAGCTAATCCCATACATGCTCCGAGCGCGCTAGCCACTCCAAGCATTGATTTCAACTTCTCGAAGGTGTTCGACAAGTACAGCCGCAGTATGGGGGCTTGCATCATCATACTTAAAAGCATAATTTAAAAACACAAGAAATCAATATCAAGCTGCTAAGTACTTAGGTATATGTTACTTTTTCTTATTTTCTATAAAAAGGATAAATGTAGGTAAGAACTACAATTACTTCCAAAATTTCAGTTAGATACATATCGTGCCGCTGTCAGTGAGCCATTCTCAATGACGCGGACGCGGAGTTCCGTACCTACGTGCCCCCATACCATAACTGACCATCCACCATAATGCCTCTTTTCCAATGATGTTGCATTGAGCGTACCTCTCTCCCGGGCGTCTGTGAATAGAACATGTCTCCGAGCTTCGAAATTAACATTTTCGTAATTGCGACCAAAATTAATCCGAATGTGCCTCTGGCAGGCAAATTTGAATTTATTCCGCCGGATTTCAGTCTTCTCCTCACAGTTTTTGTGCTTACTGTAACCCTTCGAACTGCTTGGAGCTGCGTTCTTACCTCAGAAGAACTTAAGGTCCGGTCTACCAATACCGCTTGACAACTCGGTGTATGTACCTACTACAGATTTTGATACTCGTAATGTTTTCGCTTTATGAAACAACCCAATATTTACATAAGAACAAATGAAATTGAAAAAAACAAACCAAAACTTTCTATTTTTTAAATTTACTAATATTTGTGGCCAGTACGCACGATAATAAACAACAGGAGAAATTAAAACATTTTTTGCGTTCCTTTAAAGGGCTTTGAAGATCCGCGATATATACCAATTGGTCCGCCATTTTGAAAAAAAAAAATAAAAAATGGCGCGACAGTAAAGTCAAAGTCAAATCATTTATTTCAAATAGGCACAGTAAAGGCATTTTTGAACGTCAAACATTATAATAAAACGAAATTGATTCTAGTCGCCCCTTCCGTAGTTTTCGTATGGAGAAGAATAGGCAAGAAACTCCACCGTAGGTATAAAAATCTTCAATCCCCATTGTCCATGAGTGTAGGTATATATGTACTTATGATTTGATTATTTCAAATTGTACTCTAGTGAACTTTAAAAAACACTAGTCGACTAATATATTTAAAAAAAAATTGCCGCCAAAATTGTGTAACATTAAGTAGGTACCTATGTTCAAATTACCTTAAAAATTAAATCCACTAAAAGTCACCGAATCGTGTGGAACAAATATCTATCAGTATAGCCGGCTATTTGGCTAATGGCGGGCGTTGAGCGTCGAGTCGGCTAGCAACAGAGTCAGTGTTGCATGTGATCGCATTACAGGCTTTTACGTCCTTATGATTATGCTTTTAACGTACCTGTGAAATAGGATTGTGGCAGATGGAAATGTCTTCATGTTTTAATGCCCCAGTCGGATTTACCTATAGAAAATTGAAGGTTACCTACCTTTAATTTACTTGCTCAGTTTTCGATTTCATTATGTAAAAGATTCCTTTCATGATCGTATTGTAGCCAATCGCTGACTTGGAAGTCATGATTATTTACATCCAATTATCAAGATAAGAAAGTAAATCAAGTTTTATTATACCTACCTACAATCTCAGACTCAGATCGAGCTAAAAAAGGTTTCTTTCCTAAAAATGCGTACAAGATTTACTATTAAATCAGTGCCCCATTTTATTTTCTTTCTCTGTTATTTCAATGTAAGTGGCGAGGCGTTTGACACCCCTTGAGTGCACACGTACCACTACCTACTTACGTAGTCTGGAGGCTGTAGGCTGAGCGGATCCAATCTTGTCAGTACAGAAGGGTGAATCCACTTTTGTTTTGTAAGAGCCTTGTAAACTGTACTCAAAGGTGTCGATAGGCTTTTAAATAGTCAGAATGTACATATATTGTAATAGGTACGTTTCATACGGGTTTGAGTGTTGTAAAAAGGTTAACTTGTAAGAGGCTTGACACGTAATATGTATTTTATTTAAATAAAAATAGCGATGGCGATATAATGCACCCACATAAGAAATCAGGAATGACATCATTTAACCCTCCTAACAAAGTCTTGCCAATCAAATAAGGGAGGCTCATCCTTATTTGGATATCATAATTCTCAGAATAATCAATATCCTATCCTTTACCCATCCAGCCAAAGAAATTCTCTGATATTACAGACAGCCCCGGATCTACGATTTATTCGAACCGAGGCAAAACCTTGATAGTGACGCCCCCTCCCTTCAGTGTTTGAGAAAAACTGTTAAAACTGCCAATGAGTAGCATTTATGTGTTATGTTCAGAGGTCGGAATATGTAAACTAATAAAAAAGCACCCATAAAAAATATACCTCTAATATGTAATTATTTCTTACATGTAATTCTTGCAAATTGTTGATTTCCACTATGATAATATATGATTTTACAAATAAATTAGGTACTTATTATATTAACGCTGATTACTCGCAAACGCAATCAACCACATTATCAACAGTGTTGTCACTTGACGTCCGACTGTTTGAATTTGTTCGACTCGGCTCGTATAGATGTGACGGGGATTCCCCTGGCAGAAAGATCACGGACACTACGGTGCGGTGCACGCGTTCAAAAATGTACTTTCATAAATCACTTAGTATGTGTTCAAAAAGTAACTGGCCGTATGGATATAGAAAAGTTTGTTTTTGAAACATATTATTATTATTAAGATTCGATTACTTGATAAAAACCTATGAGATTGTAGGAAAAGAGGCTTCATTTGTTTGATATTTCGAATTCTTGTCTCAAGGATTTGGCGCCCCCATGAAACTGCCGCCCGGGGCAAGTGCCCCATTTTGCCCCCCAATTAGATCCGGGGCTATTACAGACGATATCTGAATCAGTAGGTATATAAAGTGAAGCAATCATTTTCCCCAAATCGATTCCCTCCCATACGCTAACATTTCCTCAATAAAGCAGTTATTACGCTACATACTCATAAATAGGTTTTATATTCCAATTGAGGCGTAACAACAAAATGGCGCCATTACAACAACAGATAAGGGCGTCGCTCAGCGCTAATGTTTCCTGACGACTGACGGCCGCGGGCGATCCGTGCTCAGACTTGCTGAGTGCACGCTGATCTACATATATGTACTATACTTACACATTACTGATACCGATAGATTTGGATGGCATGATCAAGATGCTGTGTTATGATTTATGGATTTGAACACAGTGTTGAATACAGAAATCTTGCGTGAAAGATTGCCCCTAAGTTAGCTTAAAGAAAGGATAGAAACCTAAGGTAAGCATTGTGATTTACAACTATTTCTAATAAGTAAACATTTAGGAAATTAATAACCTTTCAATTACCATTTACGGTAGTTATGATTACGGCAATGGGTGTCTCATAATAAATAGTCGGTAACTCCTTATAACGCCAATGAATCACTGAGAGCCACCAGCCAGATAAGTACCACTAACAGAGCTGGAACCAATTTAAATTCTTGAAATGCGGTATGCGTAATATGTTTAGGTACTTACTTAATTATTTATGTATGTGTGTACGTACGTAGGTATTCCATAAATGCAACACACACACTCACATGCTCTTTATACGATAGCTGAATTCGATATCAATCATGACAGTCTTTCAACTTAAAAGGAAATTATATTAGGTATTACTTATAAGCACTTTCAGTTAGAGGACAAAAAAAATATTTTAATATTATCACAATTATTATGTAATAGGTACCTACTATAGTGCTGCCATTGACCACCTACAATAATACCAGCCTAAATTATGGCCCTGCAGTGGGACTGCAAGGCACAGGTGTCTTATGATAGAGAAGACACGAGCATTGATCACCACGCTTGCTCAAGACGGGTTGGCGATTTCGGACTTCCAGGAAATCCAGGTTTCCTCAGGATATTTTTCTTCACCGATGTTAGTTATGCCCAAGATTAACTCTGAAAGTACATTATGAATTGCAAAAGCCACATTGGTATTTGCCCGGATTTTAACCCACAACCTCGTGCATGAGAGGCAAGCCATCACGACATACCTGCATGTTAGAAAGGTTATTTTATAACTTTAAATTGTAATAACTTTTAACCGAGTAGCCCGATTTTGATGTAATAAAGACTGTTACCTCAACATACGGACTATCACAATATTTCCAATCCTTAAAATCTCTAGACAAGAAGTACACAACAAATCAATATTACCTACATGTGAATTTAAAATCATCTCCTTTTTTCCCCCAAGAGGGCTTTTAAAGATGATTTTAGAAAAATACTGAAACACGTAAATCTTTATTTCTTACCAAAAGCATCCGTGAAAAGCATGAATTTTCATATCCCTAACTTAGAAATGCTGGGTTTCCTATAAGAACTTTTATCTCCTATATCCCTTTAGGATTTGAGCAAAAAGTAGCAGAAGTACAAAAATACAAAAGGAAAGTACAAAAGGTACCTACAGACATACAGAGTTACTTTCGAATTTATAATATTAGTCTCGTATCTCTCTATCTATAGAATAATTACAATAATCCTGCAAAACGTAACAATAAAGATTCCGATGTCAAAACCACTGAAGGTCGTTCTGGGCACCATAACAAAATGAAACGTAATTTGTCGAGACAAATGGATTTAATTATGAAATCTGTCATAGCAGAGGAGTGTAAAAAATTATGAAAGGTTTTGTTCGCAATTATGTAAAACGAATTACGGAGCGCTAAGCCCACTCGACTTATTGATAAAGTTGATGAGATTCTCATCTTCTCTTTCTCGGTTTTCCTGTTGCTTGAAAGCTTGCTTGTTTATCAGATCAACTTTATTTGTCTCCTTTCTTGATTTGTGCCTTTTATGGTGGTATTCAAAAGAAGTTTTTTATTTACGGATACGTTACATATTGCAGAATTTAAAAGTTAAAATATCTTCCTCATACACTATTTCACGATAGTTTGTTGCGCAAATACAGACTGACAAGTCTTTGTCTCAAGCTCTCATACCCAGTAGCTTTTAAAGTTGCTCTGAAACATTAATAAAACGTAGCCACCGAAACCGACGGCACGAGAAGTTTGAGCGCGTAGCCACGGATAACATAATTATGTTACTATGTTATAAGTATATTCATAGTAAAATTTGTTCGCGAAATAAGTTGGTGAACCGCGTGAAGTAAGTATTTGAAGGTAATATTCAGGCTTTTGAATTTAAAAGCATTTTCAGTGTAAGTAGGTAAAGCTAAAATCACACTTAAATTTGAAGAATGTAAAATTAACTTATGTGGCCTGAAACAGGATTTAGACTTTACAAGAAAATAAACCCTGAGAATGGTCTCAGGGTTTATTTTCTTTTCCGCAGCCTTTAGAGGCTGCGAAAAAGCCAGTGTAAAATATCTAAATTACATACATTTTATTTAAAACAATTTAAAAGCTACGATTAAATTAAGTCTTCGAACAGAATAGGTAGGTACAGTAAGCGTTCAAAAGTATCTGAGCACCTCACCTTACGATTACGAGTCGTATATTGCTGTGACACGCGGTACAGCGTACATCTGTATGTGTAAACAACACGGTACTCGGTACACACACCACCTCCCTACTTCACACTGCCATATCGTCACGTAGGTACTCGTACTCGGCGCACTACACTAAACAAAAAAATATATATTTCCGTCCCTTTTGTTAGAAACGGTCCAACGCATAGCGTTGCTGAAATTCACATTGTTATAGTATGTGCTCATAGCAGTAATCGTCAAGCGTCGGACCACAGAGTACTTTTTTATATATGGCGTCGGACTGTGATGCAAGTGGCGTAGGTTCGAATCTCACGAAGCGCAGTGCGGTTATTTGGCAATATTTATTTTTGTTTGCAATAATAATAATATTCACAAAATTGCTGCCTTTTTTATTAATGTTGTTAGTGCAATAAAGGGTTTAGAATACAAAATGCGTGTTAAGTGATAACAACAATAAAAAATATTTATTCGATACATTTATTTTACCTTACATAAAGTTACCAAACCGCTAAGTAGGTTATTGCGGTTATAGCTTACGTATTCATTTTCTTTATGAAAAGAAGATTGAAACTAATCATCAAATTATGGCATAATATAGAGAATGAGCCTATAACAATATTACCTACTAAAATAATGTAAACATTTTCGGTCTATCTACAAGAAAAGCTACAAACACCAGCTGGTCTTCGACGATGCAAGCCTTCAGCATGGAGTGCACGGCGAACGATTAATAAAGATGTGTTGAATGACTCAGCAAAATGTCGCGTTGGTATGAAACTATTTGTTTCATGTTCATTCATTCCATGAGCCGTCGCTGTTCTTCTATAATAAGCGCTGGCCTTCCACTTCGCGCTCGATTTGCAAGGCTACCCTCTTCCTCGTATCGCTTAACCCAAAGACTCGCAGTATTTCTCTACAACAAAAAATGGAATACCTACTGTTAGACAGTGGCGTGCATTGGTTTTCAGAATAGGTAGGCACTAGGCCAGGTCTAGTCTAGGCAAAAGCGGTCATCAAAATCAGATCAGAAAAAAAAAGTGAGATCAAAAGTTTGGTTATTTGAGTAGGCATGCCTACTTAAGGACGCTATCACATTTTGAACTCGCTCAAGTTTAGGTATCTGAATCGCAACACAGCAACATTACGCGCACGCACACATTGAAACCATTGTTCGCTCGATTTTTATACGTAACTTAACTAATCTTGGTACTTAAAGATATTTTTTTTTAATTTTGCTGGTATTTATTTAGTAAAGTTAGTTGTAAGTTCGCAATCGAATTTGGTAAGTGTTATTAGTACTTACTATCTGCGTGATAATCATGTTTTTAGTATTGTTGAAGTTCATCAGTCAATATGTTCATTACTAGGTACCCAAAAACGACCTTAACATTTTAGTATTACACGGAACATCCACATTTATACCACAGTCTGCTGTTAGTTTGAAAATATGTACCTAAGTACTTTTAAATATTATTTTTGATGTCAATTGTTGGAGTATTTCATAATCAAATACTAGCCTGGGAGTTTATCGTAGAGTTTCGTTGTGATATTTAAAAATAATCATTCCCTTATGAAAACAGTAAGTATTTTATTTACTTAAAAATTAAAACAAAGTAAATCAAAAGTAATTTATTCAAATTAGGCTGAGAATCAGCACTTTTCGAATGTCAAAATTACAAAAGACAGTCCCCCAAAACGCCCGCCCTTCACTTCTTAGTGCTTTCGCTGGGAAGAAGTGGCGCAACAAACTCCCCAGCAGCACAGCTGTCTTTTCACATAGAAAATATTTCATTGTACAGACGCCAGCACATCAACCTACTGTCTGTCAGACTGTCTGATTTCTGTAATAGATTTTCAACTTTATTACTAAAGCATAAGGTTCAATGTTCATTGGGAAAATTTGACAGTTAGGTGTAGGTGGATGTGCTGGCGTCTGTACTACTACTATACTCCATAGGTTTAGGTAGCTAAATAAAGGTAAACAAAAAAACCACGCGACTTTCTTAACCGACTAAACGTAATACCAGTCTATTCAGTTGTCATGCTACGTCACAATTGTATTCTTCAATATAGCAACATTATAATTCACTAAAAAAATTACTGAATTGAAGAGTAAAACTGTGACGTAGCATGACAACTGGATATACTGGTATTATGAAGAAATTGGCCGTAAGTCGATTTGTCACAAACAAAAATCCGCCACCTTGAATAAAAAATGGATGTTATATTCGTAATCATCACCCCGAAAAACCCCAAAATCGACTATTAATATCGAATGTCTAAAAAAAATATTTCCATCATTTTAATTTGATAATAAAATAAATATTTATACAATCTTTATCCGTCATCTATATCCACTAAATAAATAAATTAAAAGTAAAAAAGTTTTTTTCAGATTTAAGAACTCATATTTACTTAGTTTGAAAATTGAAAAAATTAAAATCAATCAGATCATCTTATTTACTTGTTTATCTACACAGGTAAATCTCGCAACAAGCTTTTATATCATATAACTTGTGTACTTATTGACGTTATAAGTTGATAGTAAAAGTTTTAAAGGAAAATTTTATTTTATTCTTTTTAGCGCATTTAACTAAAAGCTTGTTTTAAAAAAAAGTTTTTACTTTTAATTTGTTTTTACTTTTTAGTTATCGCTTGACAGGTTTTTTTGTGGAGTTTAACTCGCATACGTATTCTGAGCAAGACCTTTCATTTGATACCCATGTTGTAGGAAAGCATAAAAAACTTAGTCCGCTATGTTTAGGAGTCCGCCATATTGCATTTAGAGTAACGTCACATTGTTTTTTGAGTTATTCTCAGCAAGCCCTTTCATTTGATACCCATATTGTTGCAGTGCATTAAAAGTAACTAGTCCACCATCTTTAGATGACCGCCATATTAGATTTATAGTGACGTCACTTTATTTTTCGAGTTATTCTCAGCAATCCCTTTCATTTGATACCCATATTGTAGGAGTGCATTAAAAATAACTAGTCCACCATCTTTAGAAGTCCGCCATATTGGATTTAGAGTGACGTAATTTTATTTTTCGAGTTATTCTCAGCAATCCCTTTCATTTGATATCCATATTGTAGGAGTGCCTTAAAAATAAGTAGTCCGCCATCTTGGGCGTTCCGCCATTTTGGATTTAGAATAACGTCACACAGCTAACCATGCATTGTCATCCAAACTAAACGTGCATACAAAATTTCAGCTCAATCGGTTGAAGATATCTGCTTCAAAATTTAGTTGCAAGAGTCCACCCGAACAAACATAGTTACATACATACATACATACATTGCAAGTTAAATAAAAGCTTGTAAAAATTACAACTAAGTATTTGTTTCTGAAACAAATACCAATAATCGTACTTAATTTTATTTCGGTCCGAAAAAGTATCAACTTCGTCCGACCTCAGTACACAACTCGGAACTCACTTTTTTACGTAATTATTTTTTGCGAGAAAGCGACACAGACGTGCTTCCACGAGCGCTTCTGAGCGCGGAATGACGAACCGCAAGTGTCCGCGGGTAGAAAATGTATGGAGAAATTTGAGAGCGTTTCTTGTTTGTCTCATAAATGAAAAAGTTATTTATTTATCTACAAAATATTTAGCTTATCGTATAGAGGACTATATAAGCAACAATATCTTCTTATTTTTAAGTTAAAATATGCAGTGGATTTAGCTATATAGGTCCTTATTCAAACCCCTTTTTATTAAATTTTTTGCGATTACTGTGATGGTAAAAACGTATTTGTGTGAAAATTTTGTATGGGGCTATTTAATTATTATGGAGCCATTCTGGAGATGAATATATTATCTTTAATTTGAAACCAAGATATCCTTGCAGTTGCGACTCCAAGTTCACTAAAATGGTACCTGAAAAGTACTGTTATTCGTGGAAAAATGTGATAGCGTCCTTAAGGGTGATAAATTGTGAAGGTCGAATGTCATGGTATTACTCGTACGCGTGAGACGTACGTATTTTTAATTTTGTCGAGTAAAGACCAATGACCATGTGCGAATAGTACGGGAGCCGAGTAGGCCGTCCGGCGACTGCCTACTGCCGCGTGTGTTTGTATGAAGATTTTGTTTTTTGTTAGGTACGATAATTTAGTGAGTTTCTTAATTGTGGGGCACACATCCTAAATTTAATTGACATTCTTATGTTGATATATCGAGGTAGGCACTGCTTATATGCCTATATGCAATGCACGCCACTGCTGTTAGACATCTATAAGCAAAATACTAAAACTGTTTACTTTACTATTAATAATTAACACTTTGACGACTTCGGAAAAAAAATATTACTCATCATTCACTAATCAAAATAAATTATCTTTAAAATTTTCTTTTATTTAAACCTCATAATGAATTTAAATATTTTATTTAATAAGGCATCTTCTGGCTAAAATGATTAACAATGTTTTTGATTTATTTAAGTAGATTTATGTTTCGTAAATTAGGAAATATTTAAATGATACACTCACACTTAGTCCGGTTTAATTTTTTCTTATATCCAATTTTATGCAGCGCAATAATATTTGCCCACGCTTCAATATTTATATTTGACTGCATTTTTAAAATAATAAGTACAACACCGCTAATATATTTAAACACCTCGTCACTAGTCACTAACCAACATAGTCGTAACGAACAGCATACTCTGTCTACCTCACAGAAATCGAAATAATTTAGTTAGTTTTCTGTGGTCTACCTACTTACTTTATTATTTGTGTGAACAAGCAAGACGAACGATCGAGACAAAAAACTAATGACTATTTATCAAACTACCTAACAAAGTGAGTGTGTGTGCGTATCTATAGTATAGAAACAACTTATAGAATAAGATCGTAAGTCAAACCGAAGCGTCAATCTATTGCTTTGTGAGATTGCTAATCGACTTATGAACGCCACTTTACATACTAAAGGTATAATATTTTGGTCAAAACCGGATATCTATGGTCAAAAACCAACCGAGTTGGATCTAATGGATCCAACTCGGTGGGTTTTGTGTTTCGCAAACTTAATTTTAAATAAGTATTCCTAAATTATTGATAACTTTCCGAAGTATTCCCTGAGCACCCAAATGGAACTATTTAATTTGGGTCCTTTATTCAATTTGCACATTAAAAGAGGATGTTTTTAGAACTGAAAATACGTTTAGTTCTACCTGAATGTTTGTTGTGATGAGATTCAGGCTGTATAGAGTTTAAATAGGAGGATCGCTTTATATTTTCCTTATGCCACAAAATACAGGTTGAGTAGGTAGAATTTTAGGCTACTTGACAATTTTTGAGAAATCAATTAGGTAGTAATGATCCTGCGGGGTGCTAATTGGTTTAATCCAATTTAGTGCAAACAAGTCAAATTAGTTTGACAAGAGTGATGAATAAAACGTGTTAAATCTCAGGTTACGCGTTTACACTTCCAGACTCCTAAATCTAGCCACCCTGCACTCTTTTGTATACTTATTTAAAGGTTTTTTTTTCAATGTTGGTGAATTGTAATTCGGAACAATGGTGACAATTTATTTTTATTTTTGTTTCCAACTTACATCTATCATTACAGAGAAACCTATTGCGATAGTGTACATATCTAAACTCTTATTCTAACTTATTACTAACTCATTATTATAATTAAATGTACTTAACTTATTACAAACAATGCATTCTTTGTGAACTCACTCAGAGAACAACAGAATATGTCCGTGTCACTAGGTATGAGGTTGAGAGTGCGGAGTGCACGCGTCAGTGGCGCCTCACTTAAAAGATTGGTCCGAGCGCGCGGCTCCGCCAGCAGCCGTGGCTGTCGTCGTCGCCACACGTACCTGTCCGGAACACACAAACCTGTGTGCCCTAATATGTCCGCATTATGTACCTTCCTTCTAAGTACTTTAAATATGTACGAGGTGAGTGCGAGATCCCTCCTGACCCTCAGTTCGTTATATCCAACCATACCCAAAATAAATGATGGCCAGTATGGCTTCACAACTGCATAACAACTTTTTCTTAGACTCATAGTCCGGAATATAATATAATATTTATTTGCCAGAAACATGGTGTTTACAAAGGTGTTCATACAATTGCATAATGCTACATGTCTCACCGTTTTAACGGTAGGTATGCAAAAACAATTTACAATTAAATGAAGTTCTTAAATAAATTTTCGATTTACATTAGGTATACAAAAAACATGTTTGTAAAATTACATTAATTTTAAAATTTAAATACTATTTCAATTATTATTGTTAAATAAGGTGTACAATGTTAACACATTTGTATAAGTTGGCAGTACTATTTTTGTCTATTGCTTTTCTCTGTGGTCATATGTACTTCACTTGTTTAGTCAAATAAAAACAGCTTGACGGTTTAAGAAAATCTCTGCGTTTCTTTTAAAATAACATCAGGTTATGGGCCCAGACACATAATCCTGTATAGTCAGAATCAAGGAGAGTTCGTTCGTTCACTCATCCAGAAGAAAGAAAGTGAGATTAAGTCTCACGGCGACGCGCGGTGTGGCGCGGTGTAAGGATAACTTGTTGAACAAGGTCGGAAAATGGATAACGTGAACGTGATCAAGCTGGAGGGTTCCAGAAATTGGAATATCTGGAAATTTCAGACTACGGTGCTGTTGAGAGGCCAAGGTTTGCTGGACGTTGTGGAGCGAAAATGTGTCAAGCCCGAAGCTCCTGATGAAATAACCAAATGGGAAGCTAAAGATGCCAAGGCGCAGACGTTGTTGGTTACACGGATGACGGAAGAGGCCATGTTACACATCATCACATGCACGAGTTCTGCTGAAATGTGGCGAAAACTTCAAAGCGTGTATGAGCAGAAGACTGAAACTAGCATACACATTATACAACAACGTTTTTTCCAGTACAAATACGAAAAGGGCATCGATATGTCAGTTTTCTTGTCCAAAATCCAAGAGATGAGAAACATGTTAAAACAGATGGGCGAGGAGATATCTGATAAGTTCGTTATCACAAAAGTGTTGATGTCATTGCCTGACGAGTATAAGCATTTTGTGTCAGCGTGGGAGTCTGCACCTGACGATAAACAAACCATTGATAACTTGGTGGCCAGATTATTAATTGAAGAAGAAAGGGTGAAAGGAAAGATTGAAGAGTCCCAGCAATCTTCATCCTCTGCGTTCGTTGTGAAAAATACAAGACAAATAAAGTGCTTTAAGTGTGGCAAAATTGGACATTTTCAAAGTGATTGCAGACAAAATAAAAATGGAAGTGAAGAAAACGCAAATAATAAAAACTGTTTCTATTGTGGAAAGTTCGGACATTACATTTCGCAGTGTAGGTTTCGTAAACAAAAAGCTAGTAAGACTGAGAACAAAACGAAGAGTAATGCGTTTGTAGTGTCTAGTTCGTCACATGAATTGCATAAATCAAAGTGGTTAGTGGACTCTGGTGCCAGCGAACATATGTGTCGAAGTCGCGCATTATTTACATCATTCGCTAGTACCACAGAACAAACAGTGGTTGTCGGTAATGGTGCGACAATTAGTGTCCTCGGCTGCGGACAGGTGGCGGTGCAAGTGTCGGACGGGACCGAATGGATTGATACGGTCATAGACAACGTTCTGTACGTTCCGGAACTAAATAACAACCTGTTTTCAGTCATTCGCGCCACAGACAAAGGTTATGCCATAATGACAGATGACAGATCATGCAAATTTTACAAAGATAACCAAGTTGGTGCGGTAGCGGAAAGAATTGGCAATTCTTATTATTTGGAATTGCGGTATAAGTATAATTACGAGACAGCAAGCTCTGCAACATTAGTGAAGAATGACTTAAACGAGTGGCACAGAAAACTCGCGCATCAAAACTTTACATACGTAAAAGATATTCTGCAAAAACATAAGGTTGATGTTAAACAAACCACTAAACCAGAGTGTGAGAGTTGTTTAGCTGGAAAGATACATCGATTACCGTTTAGCAAAAGTGAGAACGTGAGTACAAGGACATGCGAGCTGATTCATGCGGATACTTGCGGCCCAATGGAGGAAGCATCCGTTGGAGGGGCGAGATATTTTGTCATATTGAAGGACGACTATTCGAATCACAGAAGTGTGTACTTTATTAAAACAAAATATGAGATCAAATATTGCATTGAGAACTTCATTAATAAGGCCGAAAACATAACAGGAAACAGAGTGAAAATGTTTAGAAGTGACAATGGTTTAGAATTCATAAACAAAGAAGTGAAAGAACTGTTTTCAAAACGCGGGATAACACACCAAACAACTGTACCCTATACGCCGGAACAGAACGGAAAGGCTGAGAGAGAAAATAGAACATTGGTGGAAGCAGCACGGACAATGTTACATGAAGAAAACTTTCCAAAGAAACTGTGGGCGGAAGCAATTAATACAGCAGTGTTTGTCTTGAATAGAACTGGGAAAAGTCATGAAAATGGAAGGTCACCATTTGAAGTATGGACAAACAAAAAGTTTGACATCCACCAGTTGAAAGTCTTCGGCACGGAAGTGTATGCTCACATTCCGAAGGAACGAAGGAGGAAATGGGACAAGAAAGGTGAAAAAGGGTTGATGGTGGGTTATGAAGAAAATGTGAAGGGGTATAGAATTTATTTTCCAGAAACAAATACAGTGGAGATAAAGAGAGATGTTGTATTCCTAAACCGAGATGGTAAGGAGGAGAAACTTCAAGTGAAGGAAGGCGAAGAAAAGGAATCTGTAACATCAATAAACCTGGAAGAAGAACCCGTGGTAGATAGTAACCCTGAGACAGAACCTAACCCTGTGAATGAGCTAACTACTAACCTAGATGAAACAATGGAGGTGACTCCTACAAGTAGTGATGGATCAGAACGTGACTGTGACAGTGAGTATTTACCTTGCAGTGATGAGGAACATCTATTGGATGAAAGTGATTTACCCATAGATGAAAGAAGCAAGAGGCTAAGAAAACAAACATCTTTCTATAAATGCAATAATGTGCAGTTGGATGAGACTGAGTGTGAACCAGCTACATACACTGAGGCTATGAACAGAAGTGATGCAAGTAAGTGGAGTGAAGCTATTGCTAGGGAACTACAGACTCTTAAAGACAATGATACTTGGGATTTTTGTGATGTACCAGTAAATAGGAAAACAGTTAGCAGTAAGTGGGTCTTTAAGATAAAAAAAGCAAATAATGTTTTACAATATAAAGCTAGACTTGTTGCCAGAGGGTTTGAACAACAGGAGTCATTTGATTTGTGTGATATTTATGCTCCAGTTGCAAAGTTGTCCACATTTAGACTTTTTGTAGCAGTAGCAACAAAATTAAATCTGCCTATTTATCAAATGGATGTTACGGGGGCCTTTTTATATGGGGAGATAAAAGAAGAAGTGTATGTTAGTTTACCTAAAGGGGCCTATTCAGGAAATAATAATACAGTTAAGTTAAAGAAATCTTTATATGGATTGAAATGTTCTCCTAAGTGTTGGAATGAAAAATTTAATACAGTAATAACAAAAGAAGGTTTTGTGAGATCAAAGTGTGACTCATGTTTGTATACAAAGTATAATGGCACAGATAAAATCTTTTTATTAATTTATGTGGATGACATGTTAATTTTTAGCACAAATGATCAGGAAGTTATAAAACTAAAAACTGTATTAAATAAGGAATTTAAGATGAAGGATCTAGGGTTCATTTCAGATTTCTTAGGAATAAATGTGAAACAAAATTTGCAAAATGGTACAACTGTATTATCACAAAGAAAGTATCTGGAAAATGTATTAAAAAGATTTAATATGGAAAATTGTAAGCCAATGATGACTCCTATGGATAAAAATTTTAAGAGTAAGATATTTTTTGATAAAAAATGTGATAAAAAGTTTGAAGAAACTTGTAGGGAAATAATTGGCTGTCTAATGTATGCTGTTTCAGGCACTAGGCCTGATCTTTGTTTTGCCATTTCTATGTTAAGTAGATTCCAAAATTCAGCCAATAGTGAATTATTGAGTGCGCTTAAGAGAGTATTACGTTATGTAAAGTATACTATTGATTATAACTTAGTATATAAATGTAATGATACAGTGTTGCAAGGGTTTTGTGATGCTGATTGGGCGGGTGACCAAAGAGATCGAAAGTCTACTTCAGGGTATTTGTTTACTTTTGCAAATTGCTTAATAGTATGGTGTTCAAAGAAACAATCATCTGTAAGTCTGTCTTCAACAGAGGCTGAGTATGTTTCAATGAGCATGGCTGCTAGTGAAGCGTGTTGGATAGTTAATTTGTTACAAGACTTTGATTTTCAAAATGTTTGCCCAATAAATTTGTTTTGTGACAATCAGTCAGCAATATTGAATGCAAGCACAGAGTCTGTAAAACGCTTGAAACATGTGGATATCAGATATCATTTTGTCAAGGATTTAATTAAAAATAATAAAGTTTGCCTTAAGTACATATGCACTTCGAAACAACCAGCAGATATGTTAACGAAATCTCTTAGCAAAGAATTCATTGTAAAGTTTCTGAAAGAGTGCGGTGTAGGTAATGTAATGATAAACTAAAGCTACTATTGTTGTTGATATTTTTTTATTTTGAGTATTACAATATTTTGTTCAAATGTATAACATTGAGAGAGGGTGTTAAATAAGGTGTACAATGTTAACACATTTGTATAAGTTGGCAGTACTATTTTTGTCTATTGCTTTTCTCTGTGGTCATATGTACTTCACTTGTTTAGTCAAATAAAAACAGCTTGACGGTTTAAGAAAATCTCTGCGTTTCTTTTAAAATAACATCAATTATATTATATACCTAGGTACTTATACATGTAATAGTATGTAAAAATGAAAGTGTGTAAACACTTCCATTTTTACCATATTATTAAAGAAAACAATACATTGAACCTATTATCACTTAACTTAAATAATTACTTAAGCCTGTATTTTGATGCCAGATTAAGAGAAAAAACATTACAGAGACATTTTACAAAAAAAACTCGTGAATTGAGTAAAAACATTCCTGCAACACCCACTTCGAAACGAAACGCAAAAAAGTTATGAATGTTTTATTTGTTTTTATATCAACCTAGAGATTCTGCTCAGAAGAAAGTTAGTGTACCCCCGCTATATACAAATGTATGTCTGTACAAAACGCAATGTTACTACTGTTAGTAGGAGAACTTGGGATGCAAGAGCGAGCGAAGCGACCTTGGGACTTGGGGCACCATCGACTCGGACAGGTTAGGGTCGAAGGAGACGGCGGGGTCTAGTGAGCGAGCGTAGCGAGCGAACTCAGACCCCGCCATCCCCTTCGCGGTTATTAGAGTTCTGTACCTAAAAATGAAAAACGGAACCCTTATAAGATCACTTCGTTGTCCGTCTGTCTGTCCGTTTGTCAAGACCTTTTTTCTCAGGAACGCGTGGTGTTACCAAGTTGAAATTAGTATCATATACTCAGAGCTGCAATCCCTTGAAGCAGTGAAAAAATCAAACTTTTAAGTTAACACAATTAAAAGATACGGACGTTTACTTCCCGTAGACCTAGAATTATGAACTTTGGCAAGAAGTAATGTCATGTAGCATAAGTAAAGGGAAAAATCCGAAAACCGTAAATTTGTATTTACCGTACCTACAAAAAAAAACTATTTACCTACATACCCGCCACATATTTATTATAGAAAACCAAAAGTAATAGGTAATACAAAATGTCCCTTTGAAGTCTTCATAAGAAGATTTTATGGAAAAATAAAATATTATCATCTCTGTTGGTTTATTCAGCGTGTTTGAAGGACGTGTAGGCGGATACTTTTATACTTTTTTGGATGACAACCCTGACATCATAGCAATGGTTAGTTGAATTTCAAACGAATGGAATGGCAGCTGTTTGTTAGACCATGTACTAACAGTCAATAAAAGAGATAAGTATGCAGGTTCGTCGGATATAGTTGAAGTTTAGTAAGAAACCGATGGATGTTGTCGACTGAAATTTAATTTGATAAATGAACTGTTTGTTTTCTATTAATAAAATTAAATTTTATTCGAGAACATCCATCGGTTTCTTACTAAACATCAACTATATCCGGCGATCCTGCATACTTATCTCTTTTGTTGACTGTACATGTGAGGAAGAAATGTAATAATTCTCAAAGTGTATTAGCTCATTTGGTAGATAGCACGATCCACCAAAAGATCGTGTACAAGATCCGGGACGAGGAACTATTCAATTTATGTAAGGTCAATCAATCAAAACCTTGATAGCTTGAACTCTTTTGTACACTCGAATAAAAACGCAAACATCTTAAAGAATCTTTAAGATGTTTGCGTTTTTATTCGAGTCACAACAAATTTTTGAACCAGATCATCTGATGATCTGGTTCAAAAATTTGTTGTGTCTAAAAGAATTATCGATCGCGCGTAGTACTTACGCAACGGGCGGCGCGGCGGGCCGACGACCGAGCTTTGGCACAATGTTACTTGAAGGTTTGACCGCTTGCCGAGCGTCGCATGTCCATAGTCCACCCACACCGATGACATTCCGAGAATTACGATTATCAGAATACATGATAAATTATTTATTTTCTATAAGTAGGTTTGCACAAACATTTTAATACGTCAATCATATTTAAAAAAAAAACTACATGAGGTCGGCGTTTTCTATCTGACAATAATAACTATTTTTCAACACTCTCCTTCACTTTCTCTTCATTTGGGTAAGTAATTAACATTATAGGACATGGAACATGAAATTTAAAAAATTGCCATTTGTTAGCTAGTCACGACAATATACCAACAAATACAGTAAAATGTATACGTACTCAAGCAAAAAATAATAAATCAAAATGAACAATGTAAACAAAAAACTTACTCCCGACCTAAATAAAAGCATCTAGGTATAAAGGTCGTGACAGCTTACACATTTATGCAATGCTGGGTTTTGTTCACATAGCTGTCACTTGAAGTCATAAATGATAAACTAGGATCATCAAAGTAACATAAATAAACAAGTTATTACTAATAACAACAATAAAACCATGGTCAGGAAGACGACCAGTTACCACAAGCAGTACCCGTTCACTAGCATAACGCAAAGATTAGCCATTACCCCCCTCGCCATATTTGAGAGAAGGAGGCAACCCAAAGAGTACTATAAGATACCGAGGCAACCCGACCCACGACGCTACCGCAAGCAGTGACATCTAAGGGAGCATGACGAACTTGCTGCCGGTTGCTCAGGCAAGAATAATATTATCAATCGTAGAGGTCGCTAGCTAACCACATATTGCAATCAACTCATTAGAAAACATTGAAATGAGTAGATTATATCAATAATAAATTAAATTTAAATTAAACTGAATTGACTAACACAGTCAACTAAAAAAAAGAAGCAATTATATGGACTCATATAACCTGTCAGTAAGCTAATTCTGGAGAAAGAGCATAAACATGGTTTTGATTTAATCAGGGCGACCAACTATTCTTATCGTTTAAGTGATCGTTGATGGAATAGTAGGTATGCCTTTGAACAAAGGTTGGATTTTATTTGAGCTTTAAACGTATTAAAAGGCAAATCTAGCAAAGAGGAAGGTAGCTTGTTATAAAAGGTTATACCAAGCCCAAAAAATGAGTTATAAACCTTATGAAGCCGGTGAAAGGGAGCACGTAGTTTGTCCTTATTTCTAGTGTTAACATTGTGAATATCACTGTTTTTAGTGTAAGTACAAGTGAATATTTTACCTAATATAATATAACCGAGCCGTTTAGCCGAGAACGGAGAAACCCACGCAAAGAAAGATATAGAGAAATAAATGAAACACTACAAATGGCCGTAATGCACCCATTAATAAAATTTGATACGAATAAAAGGTCTAAGTAAATAATAATAATAATGTTTTATTCATATTAAAATTGGTAAAATTATTACATAAAAGTCTTGGAAACTATTTACAAAGGTATAATAATGTTAGATGCCTGTACTAGGATAAACCTGTATCACAGGCGGCATGAGCATACTTTATGGTGATTGTAGGACAATAACATTTATAACAATATTTAGCATTAGAAGTCTAGAAATAATGACAAAATTTTATTAATTAATTATTTTATACCTAGTTTACTTAAATACTAATTACCTATCTTAAAGATTAAAATAACAACAAAAAGTCTTATTAAAATTTTTGTGTCAGCAGAAATTGGTAAGTGGGTTAAAGTCAATGTTGCAAATTAAATCACGTCCGAGACAATGTGTTTCATCAACAAAATCGAGGGTTTGTAGGCCAGTGCAATGTTTTGTTGAGTCAGCAGCAGGCAGTAAACACGTAAGTATAAAAATCTTGAGAAATGAGAGCAATACCTATTGCATTTCACTTGAAACAGTTATTTACGTACTCCGAGTGCCTACTTGTAGTAGGTACTTCGCTTTCAGCTGTTTCTTCAGGGCAGGGAAATGTTTCTGGGTCAATCTCTTCCAACGTCGTGTCACTTATATTTAAGTCGGTCGCTATGTCAACAAATGTTCGCGAAAAATATGTAGATCTTGAAATGTTTCTCAGAAATTAATAAGAGCTGAGGAGTATTAAACGTAACTATTGGTTATAAACTAATTAGTTTGCAACTATTATAATTACCTAATACTTTTCTAAAGACTTAGACGTAGTGCGGTACCAGGTACCTATAAACAGATCTCTGACTTATTATTTTTGTGCTTAAAAATCCAATCGGAACAATCCATAAACTAGGATTAATGGAGTTCTACAAAAATAAGAATAATACTGACGGTACCGAAATCAAAACACGTAACTTCTTTAGAGTGTACTTATTTACCCAATATTGAGTATTTCGCCGGGTTAAAGGCAAAACCGACTATCTGCTATTTTTTGCAGTTTTTCACTTTAATATACCATTCGAATCGTCATTTGATTCTTTATCTAATGGTAAAACCAACTAAACCGCAGGACTTACCGTTCCCGAGATACCGAATGTAAAAATCGATTATAATCGAGAAAGTGTATCTTTAGAGAAATAAAAACCAAATAATTCGTAATAATTTGTCCGCAATATTTCAAAATATAGATGCAAAAAATACAAAACTTTTTTTGTGGGTTTTAGTCCTACAATAATGTCAAAGGAAGGTCTTAATCACTAATGGTAAAAAATAATATTTTTGATTAGCACCTTTTTGTTCTTGAACATTCAAACTAAATAAACATTATATAAATATAGTCGATTTTGGCATTCGGTCTTTCGATTTCTTTTTAGCGAATTGCCTAGAAAAAAACCAGATTAAATTATTATAGTCGGTACTTCCCCGCGCTGTCGCTGTCCCCCACGCGGTTTTTCGGGGATTTAGTCGAATCTTCTATGAAGTGCATTTTTCGATTTATGTGTATTTTTACTGTGTGTGGTTGCTGAGGAAAATTATTGTTGAAGAATCAGAACCGACAACAGCTGCATCTCCAGACAAGTACTTTTACAGTGTTAAAATAGTTTTGAATTTTTTATAGAAAAAAAGCAACACAATTTAATCTCAGATATGCCAAAACTTCTTCTGCATAACTCTGTGCATTTCTGCTTCAGTTATTATAGAATCAATAGAAAGTCGATACACAATGGGGCTTTATTCTCGAGATTGTGATCCGCGAGGACGACATGAGCCCAAAAACAAAACGCCGCCAGAAAAAGCTGAAGAAATCCGGCGTCATATCAAATCTTTCCCTACGATGGGAAGCCATTAAAGTGCGCAAAGATATTAAACGCCAATATCTATACTGTAGTCTGTCAATGACAAAAATGTATGCATTGTATGTGGAGGAGTATGAGAAGGAGAGCGTTACACCCGTTTCGGAGGCAACTATAGAAATGTATAAATAATTGGTTTTGCCTTTAACCCGGCGATTTGCTCTCGTCTGTACCCTTGGATGTACTTAGCTCGAGGATAGAGAGAATTCTTTGAATAGGTATTAGCTTTGTATTTAATATATTGCTATAAGTATTAATATTGTCTTTAGTGTATTATGCCAAACCACTAAACCTAATATTGAGATTGCACTTAATCCAGTCTAAGGCGATTTATTTGGAATTTCTAGAGTGCTGTACCTAACACAATCGCTTAGTTGTTGTAAGTACAAAAGATGTAGGTAAGTATTTATTGTAATAACTTTTTTTCATTGCGTTATTCCGCGTAAACCATACGGGCTCCGCACACTTTATGATACGACTTTACGTAACCACACTAATGGTGGTAAATTCGTATCCTACGTAAATGATTATCGTACCCATAAAGTGTCGGTAATACGTCAAATCACAGATTTATCATCTTCTTCTACAGTAACAAGTTAATTGTCTGATATGACAGCTCTAAACCTTTCAATTTCATTCAATCCCATTTTTTATACATTGAAAATTTAATTAAATTTAAACTAATGAAATACTGAAGAGCCTTACATCAGAGCTTTCAAGTGCCCATAAATATGATTTACTTTTATACAAATGTGGATTTTAATACTTGACAGATAAGGTTCAAATTCGTTTGTGGCATGTTGAACAGTGGTCTCATTACCTGTAACGACTGGCCATAAGTTTCGCCAATTTAATTCTATCGTCTCATCGCTCATACAGTACTTGTATTTTTACGACGACGAAATAAAAATGTTCTTGTTACATACATTTTGGAACAGGGAAGTTTCGAGATATGTGACGTATTTGGTTGTAACCTTTTTATCGGTTCGAATATATTATTATTACTTACTGTTATGTTACTAAGGCCCACTAAGGGGAAACGTTTTGTTATTAATGTTGACCATAAGCGGAACACCATTGCAACGTGTTACTCAGGTGAAGTACCTAGGACATGTGGTCACGGAGGAGTTAATAATAATAATAATAATAATACAGACGGAGAGTGGAGCGGTACACTCAGAATCGCAGATTCCAGAGTGATGAAAGGTGGGTTTATAGGGCTTGGGAGCGACCGGACCAAGGTGTGACTGACACGCGCCTGCCGGATGATGACGCCATGTGTTCATTCTGGCGAAACATCTGGTCGGTGCCTGTCAGTCACACCGAAGGTGATTGGACTGGGAAGATTGAGCGAGCGTGCGATCTAATACCAGAAATGGAGGCACTTATCATCAGCCCCCAAGATGTTGCTCGAGCAGTCCGTCCGTTGCCTAACTGGAAATCTCCAGGGCCGGACGGGCTGCACAACTTTTGGATAAAATGGTTCAAACGGTCGCACGACCGCTTGGCATCCCAGTTCCAGTCAGCCTTAGAGTCAGGGTCGCTACCCCAATTCCTAACGACAGGAATAACCCACCTGCTCTATAAATCAGGTAGTACCGCGGATCCCAAAAATTATAGACCGATCACTTGTCTACCGACGGTCTATAAAGTTCTTACATCTATTTTGAGAACTAAAATTAACAAACATATAGACACCAACTCCATCATGTCTGTCTCTCAAAATGGATGTAAGAATGGGTCCCGGGGTACTAAGGAGCTGCTCCTCATTGATATGACCATTAACCAACAGGTTCGTCGTTCCCGAAAGGATCTGTCGACATGTTGGATAGATTATAAGAAGGCCTATGACTCCGTGCCACATACATGGCTCATGAGGGTGTTGGAGTTGTATAAAGTAGATACAACTCTGTGCACCTTCCTGATGTCGTGTATGGGACAATGGAGGACGGTCCTTCGCTATCCAGGATGTCGAAATATCCAGAGGAATAGTGAGCCGATAAGGATCGAACGAGGCATATTCCAGGGCGACAGTTTGAGTCCGCTTTGGTTCTGCTTGGCCTTGAATCCTCTAAGCACACTGCTGGAGGATTCAGGTCTAGGCTATCGGCTGAGGAGAGGTGGTCAGGTTATATCTCACCTCCTTTACATGGATGACCTAAAACTCTTTGCCCCCAACAATTTGCAACTGATGGAGCTACTGAAAATTACTGAAACTTTTAGTAGCGCCATCAGGATGGAATTTGGTGTGGACAAATGTGCGGTCATGCATGTTAAGCGAGGGGAGATTGTGGAATCCGTGGGAAACCAACTCTCGGATTCCACAAACCTTAGGGCCCTCTCCGCATCCGATACCTATAAGTATTTGGGTATGTCAGAAGCGTTGGGCATCAATGTTACTGACATGAAGCAATCGTTGAAGGAGCGCTTCTTTGGTCGCCTGAAAAAAGTATTTAATAGTCTTCTTTCAGGCGGAAACAAGGTGCGTGCCTTCAACGATTGGGTCATGCCGGTTTTGATGTACTCTTTTGGCATACTCAAATGGACTCAGACCGAACTCGACGCCCTGGATAGGAAGGTCCGTACGCTGCTGACTGCAAATCGAATGCATCACCCACGGTCATCGGTAATGAGGCTGTATATTCCGCGAAAGTATGGAGGTCGAGGGTTTTTAAACGCTAAGACTCTCCACAATCGCGAGATATGCAGTCTCAGGGAATATTTCCTTGAAACCGACGTGGGGATGCACCGAGATGTAGTCGTGGTGGACAATGGCCTCACCCCGCTCTCCTTAGGTAAAGAGAACTGGCGCAAACCAGTAGTGCTTGACACTAATGATCGCATGGAGGTATGGCAGAGTAAGGAGCTTCACGGACGCTTTTTCCGGGCCCTACATGGACCCGATGTAGATTTACTAGCGTCCGTAGCCTGGCTGCGTTTCGGTGATCTTTTTGGAGAAACCGAAGGTTTTGTCTGTGCAATTATGGACGAAGTTATGATGACGAACAATTACCGGAGATTTATTGTGAAAGACGGCACGGTTGACATCTGTCGGGCATGCCACCGGCCGGGAGAATCAATCAGGCATATTATCTCCGGGTGTTCTCGTCTAGCTAACGGGGAGTACTTGCATAGACACAACCTTGTAGCCAGGATAATCCATCAGCAACTAGCTCTGAAATACAGCCTTGTGGAATCGGAGGTGCCGTACTATAGGTATGTGCCCGACCCAGTTCTCGAAAATGGAAATATCACATTGTACTGGGATCGATCCATCATCACTGACAGGACTATTGTTGCCAATAAGCCTGATATAGTGGTGATGGATCGATTAGAGAGGCGCGCAATGATTGTTGACATAACCATCCCGCATGATGAAAACCTCGTGAAAGCCGAGAAAGATAAACAAATCAAGTATCTTGACTTGGCTCGCGAGGTTGTCGACATGTGGGATGTTGACTCAGCAATCATTGTGCCAATAGTCGTTACAGCCAATGGATTGATAGCCAAGAGCCTCGACCAACACCTGAGGAGGCTCTCGTTGGCCAGCTGGATCAAGGGCTTGATTCAGAAAGCAGTACTTCTGGACACGGCTCGCATTGTCAGGAGATTCCTCTCTCTGGAGCCCTGACCACCGGTAGCTTGGACCCTGTTCCCGATACCGGTGGGCTACTATTTTTTATATTTTTGAATGTTTTTATATATTTTTTTTTATATTCTAATATTTAAAAATATAAATTATATGTATATAGACGAATAAAGGATAATAATATAATAATCATTTTATTATCAGGCAGCTAAGGCCCATAGATAAAATACACAACATAATCTTATACCTATAATAAACTAATACATATTAAAAACCTTAAAGCTATGACTATACACGTAATGTGGTCGGCGTCGTGTTTCGCTGCGTGGTGTCGCGTAACCGTCCTCGGAAACGTCGATATACGACACCTTTCGGCCAAAAGTCCTCTTTCAGGCAGGTCTGTAGATGTTGGGTTGGAACTCGTACCACGAATGACTTAAAGTTGATGTTGTGGCGCGATTCCAACCTTTCGACCCTCAGAGTCCAGTTGGTCTTCACCTTCAAATACTGCACAACTTCCTCAGTTGTCGTGGAGTGATGCAGACGCGAAAGGTACAGCTGCGTCGTAGGCACAGCAGGGCGCAGCAACATGTTGGGTCCACTCGGTGCAGTGCCACACAGGTTACGAGAAAAGGGCTTCTTCCTCTTCCTTTCTACTTTTGTGAAACCCTCCTCATCAACTTGGCTGGCTCTTGGCAAAGAGCTACGGACCGCAGTCAGGGCGGGTTGAGTACCCTTTATTGGTTTTTCCCCTTTTTTGGTATGTCGCTTAGGCTGCGACGCATTTGATTTTCCGCTGGTGACAATAGCAGCGTAGGCACGATTAGGGGTCGACGTACCAACGCGTGACGTTTCCGCAGCCGGTGTTGTGGCGCGGGCGACGGCGGCGGCGGGCGAGTTATGTGATGAAGCAGATTTGGATAGGGAGTGTAGAACGTTGGCGGTTCGGTGCAATATGTTAGCCTGCAGGTTTGCACGCTGTAGTAGTGATGCAGATGTGAAGGTGTATCTTTTTAAGGTCTACTGCCAAACCTTCTACACGTGCAGCTTGTGGGTGAAGTATATGCAGAGAACGTCCTATGCGTTCAGTATAATAATTGATTTAGGATGTTGCTGGGGCTTCCGCGCTTCTGTAGCGCTTCGCAGATGTTCGCGGAAGCCTGTGTTGACGATTTTCATGCCATACTGAGAAAGAGGGTGGTGTCTGTTTGGATATTGATTATTACTAGGGGAGT
Source organism: Hydraecia micacea (assembly GCA_914767645.1). Classification (NCBI taxonomy): domain Eukaryota; kingdom Metazoa; phylum Arthropoda; class Insecta; order Lepidoptera; family Noctuidae; genus Hydraecia; species Hydraecia micacea. The sequence continues at coordinate 21,095,491 of OU611776.1, forward strand.
GAGGGACTGAGGGCAACACTAAAATAAGAAATGTCATGAATACATTGATTCATCATGGACGACACTTGTTTTATTTAAACCATAAATCATGTTTAAACAGGGTGAATTATGGTTAGGTAGCGCGGAGACCCTAACAGCATCCTAAAGACATTGTTTGACAAGGTGGACAACCCTTTTATTAGGCGCTAGGTGTAGTTATTAGTTGTTGTTAGGGTAGTTTGTAAGTTTTATTAACATAGTTTTTAAGTCGTTGTTACTAATTCTATATGGATTGTGTGTATTTTTATGTGTGATCTGCTATAAACGATTATTATGTCTTTTGAAATTTCTCTGGACTCTGGGGACCCGGACCTTTGGAAAGCTTATGAGGGACCGAAGCCAACTTGCAGAGGCCTGTTAGACGTTTTTAATGAAATGTGGCACCAACCCACGATTATCCCTGTTCGCATTATGCTAGTGCACCCATTTTTTTTTTAACGTGGAGAAATGCTCGTGCATTCTGCACTGCCACGGAGAGATAGTGCAGTCATAAAACTCCACGGTGCCCTCCTTTGCCGCTTACGGGAGGAGCACGGGCACACGTTAGCACTTATCCGTGAACCCGCCGCGGCTGTACGTCACCGGACCCTCCTCTGGGGAGTATTCCCCATCACCGGCGCACCAGAACACATAGCACGCCGTGACCACCCCAGGAACCAAACCAGTACATGGGCGCCAGACGACCCCGTGTCTGGGCACCCTTGGTCCCCCAGCGACGGGTCAGGTCATTAGCCCCGCCGCCTGCCAATTTTTGGCCGCAGAGGATAGGGAGAGCGGTCAACGTCATACCAACACTCCTCCTACCCTGCGGCCCCACCGCGTCCGCCATCAGACGGTGGCGACCCCGTCAAGGCCGCGGAAGGTAGGGAGAGCGGCGCACTGCAATACCAACACTCCTCTCCCGCCGCGGCTTCCAAACCTCAGCCGCGTTGCCTCCCATACGACATCGCGGCCCGCCTCAGTTGCGATGGCGCCCAAGCGGCACCGCAACCTACTAGATGGCCGCTACGTCGTCAGCTTACCGGCAAAAGCCCTGACGAGCGGCCCCTCCTCAGTTTCCTCTTGCTTCACCGTAGGTGACCAAGCCACGGCTACTGAGCCCCCCCGACTCGACAATGCGGGAACCCACCGGGGGGATGGATGCGAGTGCACCCAAGGACAACCCCCGGTTGGTGTAGGACTATTGCAGGATATGGAAAAAAGATATTGGATTATGGGTTTGGGTGGCTAAAGTGAACTGGTTATTTAGGACTATGGAAAGACCAATGTTTTATATAAACCAAGCCCCTGCCTGACCAATGTTTTATATAAATTATACAGATAAAATGGCAGGGGGTGACTTGCACACTTAATAATGGGCCCTCGAAAACGGTCGCTAGCACATAGTGTCGTAGCGACAAGGGGGCAACATGTCCTGAGGTGCTTATGAGTGGAGAGGTATTCCACGGCTACGATTATAAAGACAATCCTGGAAGTACGGTCAAGATCCCTACCAGCATCTTACTGAAACACTTCATTCGTCCGAGCACGTTTGCTCTTGCGAATCTCCACTCAAGCCGGCCAATAAAGGCAAGAATGAGGTGGTAGCTCTGTTCCTCGTCATTGTTTACTCCAGCCGGCCAATAAAGGCAAGCCAGAGGTGAGGAACAAGACTTCTCCCGGCGGATAGGGTCCGTGGGGTCGCTACTATCCAACAGCTCGCCACATGCTGCCCTGCCCGACCTGGTGCTAACCTGATGCTGGCTGCCCGGGTTACTGTATCTCTTAATCTGGATCCTCATCCTAGGACCTGTTCCGGCAAAGGATACTCTTTCGGCACAGGCCTAGAGTTTGAAGCACGCAAGCCCCACCACGACGTCAACGTAGAGAATTTGTTTATCTTTCTCGGCTTTCACGAATTTCTCATCATACGGGACGGTTGTCAATAATCATTGCGCGCCGCTCTGATTGATCCAACACAAACATATCATTATTAATGGCAACAATAGTCCTGTCAGTGATGATGGATCGATTCCAGTACAATGTGATATACATTTTCGAGAACTGAGTTGGGCACATACCTTTAGTACGGCACCTCCGATTCCACAAGGCTGTATTTCAGTACAAGCTGCTGATAGATTATTCTGGCTACAAGGTTGTGTCTATTCAAGTATTCTCCGTTAGCTAGACGAAAACACCCGGAGATAATATGCCTGATTGATTCCCCCGGACGGTGGCATGCCCGACAGATGTCAAACTTGCCGTCTTTCACAATAAATCTCCGGTAATTGCTCGTCATCATAACTTCGTCCATAATTGAACAGACAAAATGACCGTTGGTGATGCATTCGATTTGCAGTCAGCAGCGTATGGACCCTCCTTCCAGGGCGTCGAGTTCGGTCTGAGTCTATTTGAGTACCTACCTATGCCGAAAGAGTACATCAAGACCCAACCGTTGAAGACGCGCACCTTGTTTCCGACTGATAGAAGACTATAAAATACTTTTTTGAGGCGGCCAAAGAAGCGCTCCTTCAACGATTGCTTCATTTCAGTAACCAATGTTCAAAGGCAAGGCATCAATATGCCTAACGCTTCCGACGTACCCAAATACTTATAGGTTTCGGATGCGGAGAGGGCTCTAAGGTTTGTGGAATCCGAGAATTGGGTTCCCACTGATTCCAAAATCTCCCCTCGCTTTAACTACATGCATGACCGCACATTTGTCCACACCAAATTCCATCCTGATGGCGCTACTGAAAGTTTTTGTCAAGTAACTAAGTTAGTATATTTGGGGAGTCTGATTACAAGGGATGGAAAGATTGACGAAATTGTGGAAAGAAGAGTAGACGCGGGAAATAAAGTGAATGATGCTAATTGTGTCCAACCGGTTGATGTCCAAAAAGGCTTGACTGTCTGTTCACAATGATGTGCTGGTGCCTACGCTTACGTGTGAATGTTGGGTGTGGCAAAATAATCAGGAAAATAAGATAAATACTGTGGAAATGTGTTCCTTGCGAAGCACGTGTGGTGCGGCTATGAACGATGGGCTGAAGAATGATGTGATAAGGCAACGGCAACGGTGCGGTTTAAAAGAAGATGTAGTGACAAATTTTGAAAAGAGCATGCTTTGATGGTGTGGTCAAGTTGAGAGGATGAATGACTAACAAAAGGTATTTACAAGGCACATGTGACTGGAAAATCCGGGAGGAGACGCCCTAAGAGGACATAATTATAGCGACGTTATTGGTGATGTTCTTCAGAAAGGTCAGGTGCGTAGTACTCGCAACCGGCGTGCGTGTAAAACCAGATGTATGAATATAAACGAGGCAAAAGGAGTATGTAAGAATCATAGGAGCTGCCGTTCTGTAGTTTTTGCCTACCCCCATGGGAAGAAGGGGTGAGTTTATGTATGTTATCCCTAGCTGAAAAATGTGTATTCAAGACTAATTTTATCTAAATCCTGCACTGACATATAAAGCACAAAACATTATTTACTTGGCTAAGTATTTATGAACCGGTATCTGCTTCCATTAAAAACAAACATCTTCTTAAACATAGCTAATACAAACTAATTCGATTATTTTTCATGAAGCGAAAATCCGAATAAACGAGAGATATTTCTATTTTTCTCGATGCCTAGTCATTCATAGGCGGGTTTGTAAACGAATTGTGTCAGTAATCATTTGTTGTCAGCTGTCTTATCTTATGAACGACGAGGTTAGCAGGTGGGCGATAAGTTTGCAGAATTACTCAGTAAATGCTCCTGTAATTTACTTGTACAAAAGAAAGAACAGAATTCTGTGGTAATGTAGATTTTTATTAGTCTGGGAACACAAAGACAATCATTATTCTCTGTAAGTTGGCGGATTAGATCGTATTTACGTATTTACGAAACATTATCAAATATTTCTTTATGATAAATGATTTTATTTCTGTAAGTAGGTTTGCACAAACACTTTCACATGTCAATCATATTTTGAAAAACTAGATGAGGTCGGCGTTTCCTATCTGACTACTCTGAGAAGAAAGGCCGAAACAAACTCAAAGGTCTGTGACCTCTGAGTGTAGTTTCTCTTTTGAAGTCCAGACATAATCTTGGTCAGGTTATTATGAAGACCATGTAGATCGAAGTCTGAGATGGTCTTTTGAGGAAAGAACCACACAGATTGAGTGGACGTGTCCAGTCAGTGCACGCATTTTTCAAAAGTCGAGCAGCTCAAAAAAAAAATCGAAAAATACAAATAATTATCTAATAACCAATTATTATTTCCTTTATTTCATTATTTACATATAAATTATATTTTTAAATATTAGCATATAAAATATATAAAAACATTTAAAAATATAAAAAAATAGTAGCCCACCGGTATCGGGAACAGGGTCCAAGCTACCGGGCGGTCAGGGCTCCAGAGAGAGGAACCTCCTGACAATGCGAGAAGTGTCCAGAAGTATTGCTTTCTGAATCAAGCCCTTGATCCAGCTGCCCAACGAGAGCCTCCTCAGGTGTTGGTCGAGGCTCTTGGCTATCAATCCGTTGGCTGTAACGACTATCGGCACAATGATTGCTGAGTCAACATCGTAATAACCAATTATTATTAATCTGCATTACATATTGGTTTGTCTACTAACGATATACAGCAAACGTCACGAATAATGAACCGTCGCGTAGTGTTTTGCTACGAAATCCTAGCGCTGCGTCGTAGCAAAACGACTAACGGGATCGTGTGCAACGCAGCAACGAAAACCTGCAGCAGTGGGCCCTTGAAGTGGAGAAGCTGGTTCGGAAAGCATACCAGTCTGTACCTGCGCTTATTGATGGGAACCTGGTGCAGGTATTCATCGATGGCATCCGCGACCTCGAAGTTAGAGCTGCTGTAAGGCTCGGTCACCACGGGACGCTTAAGGACGCCTTGGCCCATGCACTGGAGGTGGAAGCTGTGCGGCAGGATCATCGTTCCCATCGCGTCAGGGAGGTTGCAGCGGCTACAGTTCGCGACCGCAATAAAGGATACAGCCCTAGGTGCTATGGCTGTGGGGAGTCCGTTTCTACGCAGTGAAGTAGTACTCGGGGTGGATCTGCCCTAAATCCATCCACCTTTCCCCCAAAGAAACGAAACCATACCATTAACGAAACCGCATGAAAGGGAATTGCAACTAAATGTAGCGTGTTCAATGTTCATAGAACAAAGGAACTACAACTTCAGTATCTCAGTAACTTCAGTGTTATCAGTGTTCAGTTTATCTAATTTATATTTGTTTAAGAAGATTATCGGGTTCTTTATAGATTTTTTTCCCAGAAATTTTAAAACAGATTTAAGCGACCTTTAAAGGAGTTGCTAATAAATTTTTCATGTTCGTGACAAAATGGTATAAGTTGGGGTGGGTTACTAATATTAATACAACCCAGACATGGTCTTGAATTGCTAAAACAGTTCGTTCATCAATATCTATAAGAATTATTCTCTTACTACACAATATCTTAACGATTTACATTATGAAAAACTGTTTGAGAAACAAGTACCTATACAATCTAGTGAAGATTTATAGTATTTTATTGAGCACAATAAGAACTAGTTTATCTGCTGCAATATCGCGTGGAACGAGAAAAAAACACCGTTTCTTACGTAAAGCGTCGTTCATCGTTTATTTAGACTTTCCTGTTGTTGCCAATAATCCTCGCTCTAATATTCAGTCAGTCGATAAGCTTGCTATTTTCGTAAAATGAAATATTTGCATTTCTAGCTCTCGGTTTCATTTGGGTTATGTTTAAGTTTGTTCTTAACTTTAATTTTATTAAAAGAAGCCTACTCAAAGTAGTTATTAGTGTTTTTTGTAAGAGCGTTATGAAGGACGTCTAGATGTTTTGTCAAATAAAAAACAAGTAGTATATCAATCTTCAAACTAATTTATAAGCCTTAGGGGTTGACACGCTCGGGTCATGGGGCCCGAATACGCGTGGAAATTTTTCGCCGGCTGGTCGACACTTCATGTGACCAGAGGACTGGGTCGTTCTTTGACCAAAGAATTGTTATTTAACGTGGCAATGCTGCCAGTCTTCTAGGCACGTTTCCGGATGACAGCGATACAGACGAGTACTTCGAGTGTCCTTTTGTTTTTGTATTTATTTGTATAGTCGTTTAATTTTGTACCTAGTGTTAATAATAATAATAATAATAAGCCTGAAAAAAGTACTTAATAGTCTTCTATCAGGCGGAAACAAGGTGCGCGCCTTCAACGGTTGGGTCATGCCGGTTTTGATGTACTCTTTTGGCATACTCAAATGGACTCAGACCGAACTCGACGCCCTAGATAGGAGGGTTCGTACACTACTGACTGCAAATCGAATGCATCACCCACGGTCATCGGTACTGAGGCTGTATATCCCGCGAAAGTGTGGAGGTCGAGGGTTTTTAAACTCTAAGACCCTCCACAATCGCGAGATATGCAGTCTTAGGGAATATTTCCTAGAAACCGACGTGGGGATGCATCGAGATGTAGTCATGGTGGACAAGGGCCTCACCCCGCTCTCCTTGGCTAAAGAGAACTGGCGCAAACCAGTAGTGCTTGACACTAATGATCGCATGGAGGTATGGCAGAGTAAGGAGCTTCACGGACGCTTTTTCCGGGCCCTTCATGGACCCGATGTAGATTTACTAGCGTCCGTAGCCTGGCTGCGTTTCGGTGACCTCTTTGGAGAAACCGAAGGTTTTGTTTGTGCAATTATGGACGAAGTTATGATGACGAACAATTACCGGAGATTTATTGTGAAAGACGGCACGGTTGACATCTGTCGGGCATGCCACCGGCCGGGGGAATCAATCAGACATATCATCTCCGGGTGTTCTCGTCTAGCTAATGGAGAGTACTTGCATAGACACAACCTTGTAGCCAGGATAATTCATCAGCAACTTGCTTTGAAATACAGCCTTGTGGAATCGGAGGTGCCGTACTACAGGTATGTGCCCGACCCAGTTCTCGAAAATGGTAATATCACGTTGTACTGGGATCGATCCATCATCACTGACAGGACTATTATTGCCAATAAGCCTGATATAGTGGTGGTGGATCGATCAGAGCGGCGTGCAATGATTGTTGACATAACCGTCCCACATGACGAGAACCTCGTGAAAGCCGAAAAAGATAAACAAATCAAGTATCTTGACTTGGCTCGCGAGGTTGTCGACATGTGGGATGTGGACTCAGCGATCATTGTGCCGATAGTCGTGACTGCCAATGGGTTAATAGCCAAGAGTCTCGACCAACACCTAAGGAGGCTCTCGTTGGGCAGCTGGATCAAGGGCTTGATTCAGAAAGCGGTACTTCTGGACACGGCCCGCATTGTCCGGAGGTTCCTCTCTCTGGAGCCCTGACCGCCGGTAGCTTGGACCCTGTTCCCGATACCGGTGGGCTACTATTTTTTATATTTTTAAATGTTTTTCTATATTTTATATGCTAATATTTAAAAATATAATTTATATGTAAATAATGAAATAAAGGAAATAATAATAATAATAATAATAACAGTCTACTTATAATATTACTCCCACACTTAACCCCACTGTTGGACACTTGGCTTAGGCCCGTGCCATCAGTTCTATCCGGCTAGGCCGAGAAAAAAAAAAATATATAAACAAAATAATAATAATAATAAACAACTTTTTATTTTTCCTATCCTACAATAGTCCTACACCAACCGGGGGTTATCCTTGGGTGCATTTGCATAGTGCATACAGGCATAATCGTCGGACGGTGCCGCATTTCCTTAAAATTTCCTAAGGGGCCTCTGCGAGTTGGCTTCGGCCCCTCGTACGCCTTCCAAAGGACCGGGACCCCATGGTCCCGAGATATATAAATTCAAAAATAAATAATAATAATATGGCAACACCGATGTCAATAAGTCAAGTATTTTTTTCACATTTCAGTTAAATTCATTTTAAAAAGCAATTTTGATAATTATTTTGAAACCCTACAGCCATAGCCCAAATACGCAATTTATATACAATTTTATAAGACAAAATGAACCATAATCCGTAATAATGTAACCAGAAACTGCCGAACCGGAGGTGACATGACAGATGTCACCTCCGATAAAACGATAAAACCAAATAAATAAATAATACTTAATGTTGACAAGATCAGCCGCCGCAAGACGTGCACGAATACCACCTCCGGACTCGTCGCTCAGCTCCGCCTCGCCGCCCGCGCCGCTGGTATCCAGCCCCACTGTGAGCGCTGTGATGACACCGGCCGCGGCAGTTGCGTCGAGCTCGAGCGACGAGTATTTCTCTCCGCCCACGACGCCACCACCTGCTCGTCGACGGGGAGGACGCCGGCCGCCGGACGGCTTAGGACCTCGAGGCCCACCGGCCTCTGATAGGGTCCCAGCTCCCGGCGGAAGTGTGCAGCGCATGAGATGGACAAGATCCATCAATGAAAACGTCATGCGCTCATACTATGGGGCTACAGAGGGGGGAAGCAATCTGACCGCGTACCGTGTTCGGATGCTCTCTCTTTTTCAGGTGCTTGAACCAGCTGTCAACGTTTCGGCACAACGACTGTCGGATCAGGTGCGGGTTATCCAACGTAATCATATGTTGGATGACACTGTACTTGATCGCCTGCGAAATGAAATACAGAGTAGCCATGCCATCGCCCCCCAGTCGCAGACTGCTGTAATACTACCGCAGTCTAATACAAGTCATGCTGACGAGGGGAGTAATGATAGGGCTACAAACGTAAGTACCCAGTGCAATGAGGAATTGAGGAGTGCTTTGGAGGATGCGATTCAGGAATATCGCTTCATGTCGCCCGAACTTAGGCCACGCTTACCTCGTTTGCCCATGCATAACAAAAATAGGGCGCTGGTGGCGGTCCTGAATTCGCAGTTGTCAAAATATTTTGATGACTGCGAAGACCTCACCGATACTCATTCGATTCTGTACTGCGCGGCTGTAGCGGCATGTCGTGTAGCTCACGTCAAATTTACCAATGACTCTAGAGCTACACGACCGAAACCAGCCGTACCAGCTTGGCAGTGCAGAATTGAACGTCGTATTGGTGGGGCCAGAGCGCTCATTGGCAAACTAATCTGTTTCAGGGAGGGCAATACTCGCCCTAGAGTGATGCGCTTTGTGAGACGGGCGTTCTTGGGGACTGATATCAGTCCTCAAGACTATACGTCTTGTGTCACAGAGCGCATCGACTTCCTGAAGCAGAAAGTGTATGCATGGGCGAACCGTATTCGTCGGTATAAGCGGCGAGTAGAGCGATACACTCAGAATCGCACCTTCCAGAGTGATGAAAGGTGGGTTTATAGGGATTGGGAGCGACCGGACCAAAGTGTGGCTGACACGTGCCTACCGGATGATGATGCCATGTGTTCTTTCTGGCGCAGTATCTGGTCGGTGCCTGTCAGTCACACCGAAGGTGATTGGGCTCGGGATATCGAGCGAGCCTGTGATCCAATACCAGAAATGGAGGCTATTACCATCTGCCCCCAAGATGTAGCTCGTGCAGTCCGTCCGTTGCCTAACTGGAAGTCTCTAGGGCCGGATGGGCTGCATAATTTTTGGATAAAATGGTTTTCAAGGTCACACGCTCGCTTGGCATCTCAGTTCCAGACTGCTTTGGAGTCTGGTTCGCTACCCCAGTTCCTAACGACAGGAATTACCCACCTGCTCCATAAATCAGGTAGCACCGCGGAACCCAAAAATTATAGGCCGATCACGTGTTTACCGACGGTCTATAAAGTTCTTACATCCATTTTGAGAGCTAAAATTAACAAACATATAGACACCAACTTTATCATGTCTGCCTCTCAGAATGGATGTAGGAATGGGTCCCGCGGTACTAAGGAGCTACTCCTCATTGATATGACCATTAGCCAACAGGTTCGTCGATTCCGAAAGGATCTGTCGACATGTTGGATAGATTATAAGAAGGCCTATGACTCGGTACCACATACATGGCTCATGAGGGTGTTGGAGTTGTATAAAGTAGATACAACTCTGCGCACCTTCCTGATGTCGTGTATGGGGCAATGGAGGACGGTCCTTCGCTATCCAGGATGTCGAAATATTCAGAGGAATAGCGAACCGATAAGGATCGAGCGAGGCATATTTCAGGGTGATAGTTTGAGTCCGCTTTGGTTCTGCTTAGCCTTGAACCCTCTAAGCACATTGCTGGAGGATTCAGGTCTAGGCTATCGGCTGAGGAGAGGTGGTCAGGTTATATCGCACCTCCTCTACATGGATGACCTAAAACTCTTTGCCCCTAACAATTTGCAACTGATGGAGCTACTGAAAGTAACTCAAACTTTCAGTAACGCCATTAGGATGGAATTTGGTGTGGACAAATGTGCGGTCATGCATGTAAAGCGAGGGGAGATTGTGGAATCTGTGGGAAATCAACTCTCGGATTCCACAAACCTTAGAGCCCTCTCCGCATCCGAAACCTATAAGTATTTGGGTATGTCGGAAGCGTTAGGGATCAATGTTACTGACATGAAGAAATCGTTGAAGGAACGCTTCTTTGGCCGCCTGAAAAAAGTACTTAATAGTCTTCTATCAGGCGGAAACAAGGTGCGCGCCTTCAACGGTTGGGTCATGCCGGTTTTGATGTACTCTTTTGGCATACTCAAATGGACTCAGACCGAACTCGACGCCCTAGATAGGAGGGTTCGTACACTACTGACTGCAAATCGAATGCATCACCCACGGTCATCGGTAATGAGGCTGTATATCCCGCGAAAGTGTGGAGGTCGAGGGTTTTTAAACTCTAAGACCCTCCACAATCGCGAGATATGCAGTCTTAGGGAATATTTCCTAGAAACCGACGTGGGGATGCATCGAGATGTAGTCATGGTGGACAAGGGCCTCACCCCGCTCTCCTTGGCTAAAGAGAACTGGCGCAAACCAGTAGTGCTTGACACTAATGATCGCATGGAGGTATGGCAGAGTAAGGAGCTTCACGGACGCTTTTTCCGGGCCCTTCATGGACCCGATGTAGATTTACTAGCGTCCGTAGCCTGGCTGCGTTTCGGTGACCTCTTTGGAGAAACCGAAGGTTTTGTTTGTGCAATTATGGACGAAGTTATGATGACGAACAATTACCGGAGATTTATTGTGAAAGACGGCACGGTTGACATCTGTCGGGCATGCCACCGGCCGGGGGAATCAATCAGACATATCATCTCCGGGTGTTCCCGTCTAGCTAATGGAGAGTACTTGCATAGACACAACCTTGTAGCCAGGATAATTCATCAGCAACTTGCTTTGAAATACAGCCTTGTGGAATCGGAGGTGCCGTACTACAGGTATGTGCCCGACCCAGTTCTCGAAAATGGTAATATCACGTTGTACTGGGATCGATCCATCATCACTGACAGGACTATTGTTGCCAATAAGCCTGATATAGTGGTGGTGGATCGATCAGAGCGGCGTGCAATGATTGTTGACATAACCGTCCCACATGACGAGAACCTCGTGAAAGCCGAAAAAGATAAACAAATCAAGTATCTTGACTTGGCTCGCGAGGTTGTCGACATGTGGGATGTGGACTCAGCGATCATTGTGCCGATAGTCGTGACTGCCAATGGGTTAATAGCCAAGAGTCTCGACCAACACCTAAGGAGGCTCTCGTTGGCCAGCTGGATCAAGGGCTTGATTCAGAAAGCGGTACTTCTGGACACGGCCCGCATTGTCCGGAGGTTCCTCTCTCTGGAGCCCTGACCGCCGGTAGCTTGGACCCTGTTCCCGATACCGGTGGGCTACTATTTTTTATATTTTTAAATGTTTTTATATATTCTTTTTTATATTCTAATATTTAAAAATATAATTTATATGTAAATAATGAAATAAAGGAAATAATAATAAAATAATTTATTTGCGTAAAACATGGTATACAATGGTGTTAAGCATAGGTCAGAGTAGCACAAACATGTTTCGCTATGATAAAACATAGCATGCAAAAATTTTACGTTACAGGGTAATAAAATAATTAAGTACATTAACGTTAGAATAAAATGTCAATATTTTTTATCCATAAATTCTTTCAAACTATAAAAACTACATTCATTTAGCCATTTGTATAATTTATTTTTAAATACTCTTACATTTAATAGTTTGAGATCGTTTGGTATTTTATTATAAACACGCACACACATTGCTAGACAGTTTTTATTATATTTGGTTAGCTTTGGTAAATCATTTAACACCAGTCCATAAGGATCACGTCTGCTCCGAGGATATACCTCGCTTGCTGTCTTGAATAATTGTTTATTCTTGGTCACAAACACACATATTTCGTAGATATAGAGAGATGGAAGCGGTAACAAACCAAGTTTTTTAAATATTGGCCGACATGTATCGTCCGGCTGAAGTCCATAAATTGCTCTTAGGCACTTCTTTTGAGCGATGAACGCTCTATTTAGATCAGTACTATTACCCCATATTATAAGACCATAGCGTAGTAACGATTCAACATATGCATGGTAGGATATAACAGCAGTTTTTATGTTTGTTACATTTTTAACTTGCTTCAAGGCGTATACGAATTTATTAATTCTACTACTGACGTTATTTGCGTGTTCCTTCCAGTTCATATCTTGATCAATTGTTACTCCTAAAAATTTTGTATGTGTTACTTGTTCAATTTTATTAATATTAAGTTTGATATTATTTTTATGATTATTAGATTGATTAAATTGTATATATACGGATTTGCCTAAATTTATTTTCAAATGGTGTATGTCAAGCCAGTGTAGTAGTATGTCAATGGTATTATTAATGTCAGTCTCGTGATCTATAACTGTATTTTGTTTTTTATCAGATGTCACAATTATGGATATATCGTCAGCGAATAAGATGCATTTATGTTTAGTTATTTTTATAATGTCATTAATATATAATAGGAATAATATTGGGCCTAGTACGCTCCCTTGGGGGACGCCATATTTATTATGTCTATATTCCGATGAGTATGATGTGATGTCTTTGGCTTCGTTCATTTTACTGATAATAACACATTGTTGCCTATTACTTAAGTAGGATGATATCCACTGAAGTGCAGGTCCCCTAATCCCAATGTTTTCCAACTTTTGAAGTAGTATGTCGTGTGACACCAAATCGAAGGCTTTAGACATATCAAAGAATAGGGCTGTAGTCAGATAGTTATTATTAATATTTGTGAGTATAATTTTCATAAGAGAATAAATAGCTAACGTAGTGGATTTATCTTTTTGGAAGCCAAACTGTTCGCTGCTTATAATTTGAAATTTGTTGCAGTAGTCAATCAGCCTTTTAAACATACATTTTTCGTATATTTTTGATAAAATAGATATTAAAGTAATGGGACGGTAATTATTGATATCATATATATCACCCTTTTTGAATAAGGGCTTTACTACTGATAATTTTAATTTTTCGGGAAAAACTCCGGTCAAAAACGACATATTAATTAAGTGAGTTAATACACTAGTAAGCTCATTACAGCAAGCCTTTATGATTTTCGTGTTAATTTCATCGTAGCCTTCCGCTTTGGTGTTGCGTAGTGACATTATTTCCCGGCTCACCTCACTTTCTAACATTGGTTTCAGAAACATTGAGTTAACACTATTATTTTTCCTAATGCATGGGTCGACACTTTTTTGTGTAGGTAAAGGCGATAGATTTACGTAATGGTCATTAAATACCGAGGCTATCTCTACAGGGTCTGTAACCATAGTATCGTTTATCTTTATACTTTCTATATTGTTTTTAGGGTTAGTATTGTTTATTTCGTTTTGTATGACGCTCCATGTCGCTTTACACACTTGTTATCATGCTTATTGATATAGCTTATATTCGCGTTCTTTTTGGAACTATAGACACATTTTTTCAGTAGATTTGAATAATTTTTATATTTAGTTTTGTTAGTTAAGTTTTTATTTGTGTAGTACTGATAGCGCAGATTACGTTTAGTTTTACAACTTTGTTTTAACCCTTTGCTTATCCACTTTTGTGTGTTCTTATTATTCCTATTGACCTTGACTCTTACTCTAGGAAAACACAGATAGTAAAATAGGCAGAACAATTCATGAAAATCGCTGAATGCATAATTTGCATCAGTAGTGTTTGCATAGACGTCGGACCAAGAGAGATTTTGTAAGCATTCTTTGAATTTCTGGATGTTTTCCCTGTTGAAATCTCTTTTATAAATGTCCCGGCGATTTCAATGGTTGATGTTTACTAGGAAAGCTTAACATTTGTGCGGTTTCATGGTCTGAAAGATGCAGTGGTAGTACGGTTGCAGTTGCATTGTCAATGTTGCTTAATATGTGGTCAATACAAGATAGTTTGCGCGTAGGGACATTGATGTGAATTTTTAAATTATAATTTTTACACAAGTCCTGTAAAGCATTTGTGATGTTGCCTTCTTTGAGGGTATTTATATTTAAATCTCCGGCTATAACTATATTTATTTTTGCTTTGTATTTCTTAAACAAATCATGTAAAAGTGTTTCCAATTTTGTTAGAAACTGATTTGGGTCAGACTGAGGCGTTCTGTACACACATATAATTACTAATATTTAGTTATACAACAAACAACAGTTAGTTTACATACAATAAATATTTATAAGGGTTCTTTTTCGTGGAAATTAACTTACCACTATTGTGCAGGAGTATCACACCGATTAGATACGGTAGAAATTCTAGAAAAGAACACGCTTTATCTTCCAAACGCTTTTTTTAGCTGCAAAACGCAATCTATAACAAAAACCATCTCCAGTAATGAAACGTCAGAAAAATTCATTAATTACGAAAGGCTAGAAACACGAACAAACTGTTGGTAATCTGGTGTGGGCGCGACACGATTGCCAAAACTTTAATTATGTTTTTGTGAGGACCCGCCAGGTGGGTGCCGCGGTGTTGAGGATAAACTAGCGGCGGACTTAACCGGTTTAATGTATTATGCCGTTTCTCAAGTGAAAGAAGTGATGATAGCTCTGAAGATGGAAAGAATATGTCTACAGCTAATATATTATTATACCTGACGACCATTATTTGGATGAGTCGTAAAATTTCACGGAAAAATACCTACTAGTAACAAAGTATAGTAGATTGTACAACTAGTGCTGAGCGATAGCCGTTTTGCGTGGATGTGACGCATGTTTCCCTTACCTTCTTTTTTATTTTATTTTTGTGTTTATGCTCATTTTTTATTTTTTCTTTCTTTTCTTCTTTTAGTGCATAAAAGAAGCCATATTACCCCGAAACGTTTATATCCACCCGAGCCGCAGGCGAGGGTGGATATGTAAGTCGAGGGGTAAAATGGCTCCTTTATGCCCGAGTTATACACTCGGCATTTCACTTCGATTGCGAGAAAATGAAACAGGCATAAAGTATGTAACATATAATTAATCAAAAATGTTGCAAAACTGAAGAAGAGCATAGCTAATTCCCGCCACGAAACTTTTTAAAAGTTTTTTTTTTAATTTTCAACATGTGTCATTCGATACTTTATACTGCCAAGTCATAAAAACGTTTAAATCTCACGTTTAAATCGTCTTTGCATTTTTAAATAATAAATGATAACTATTTTATTTGATTTTATTAAATTAACGATAGAAAACAGTACGGAAGTGGTATAAAAATTGAGGAGTGGCTAGAGAGGCGTCACGGCGTTCTCACCTACCGCCTGACGCAGGTCCTCACCGGACACGGAAGTTTCGGGAGGTACCTGCACATCATCAGGCGGGAGGAGACGCCCGGGTGTCACCATTGCGAGGATCGCCCAGAGAACACGGTGGAGCATACGGTGGTCTGCCCCGCTTGGGCGGAGCACCGCCGCGCGCCGTGTCCTCGTAGAGGCGATCGGCAGCGGCGCTCTCGCGTCCGGCCCTGGTTCAAGCCATGGTCCGGGGCGAGAGGGAGTGGGAGGCAGTCACCTCCTTCTGCGAAGCAGTCATGCTAGCGAAGGAGGTGGCGGGACGGCTCAGGGAGAGAGCCTCACGCCTCAGCCGCCGCGGGAGACGCTACGGGCGTCGGGAGCCGCGTGACGACTCCCGGCCACCGTAGGCGCGGGTCTGCGGACGGAGAGTAATGGGCAGCTCTCCGTCCGATCAGGACCAGGCCCGTGCCGGACGGCGCGTATGTGTTCCACGCGCGCCTCAAAGAGATGTCAGCATTAAGGAAGGGGCCCTCCAGGGCCAAAGCCTGCCGGGGTAGCGGGATCGTCCGAAAGGGTTACCGCTGCCCCGGAACATAAAGGGCTAAGAAAGGAACACGGGTGGGTTTTAGTCAGTAAGAGTCTGACACTCCCTTCCGCTCCACCCAGAGCGGGAGGAGTCATTAGATGATTTCCCATCCAAAAAAAAAAAAAAAAAAGGTGGTATAAAAATAACGACTTTAGTCTGCGAATTTTTATTGTGCGTGTGGCTGTTGAGCCTGATTATCTTAGTCTTAGAAAAAAAAAATACTTTATGCACTAGAGCATAAAAAGCTACTTTGTGTCGCCTAAGCACAACATAAAGACGAACTTTTAGAGCATGAGAAGTGAAAATTATATTATAAATATATATTAGGAGTGAGGCGTATTTATCGTAACAGCTATATATAACAATGGTCAATGTACACGCGTTTCATATGACGTTTTTAACTCATTTTTATGCTCTGTAGATAATAGACTTCTTAGCGTGTCGATGGCAATCTGAATGGAATCGGCCCAGAATTCGGTTATGTGTTTGGCGCCATCACTAGCGTCAACCAGCAGTTCCTGTAACGTGCTGCTTATAAGACACGTAGGACATGATAATAAGTGTTCCATCGTTTGTGAAACAGCACCAAATAGGAGCCTCCCCGAGCGACGTATCTACAGAGCCACTATACGTCCGGCGCACCCTGGGCAATCAGGGAGTTATCCACGCTGATTGGCTAATCTTTTCACCATGATGGCAGTCCAAAGTTAATAGTTGAGAGTAACTAATAAATCCGCTGGATCTTGTAACATAAACAGCCGGAAAAAATTGTTTATCATCACGGGAAAGGGTTTTACTTAAACAGTTTAGAGAGCGCCGGACGTCAAGTGGGTTGAATAGAGAAGTTCAGCTTTACAAGTTTAATGTTTGCTTTGCCAGCATTTATGCAAACAAGCAGAAATTACAATTGAATTAAAATTTACTTTTTTACTTGCTTACTTTGTGTTCACAATTGTTGGCTTGGAAAAATATGCGCAAAGACATCACAGCGGGCAGAATTTTATTTAACGGAGCTTTATTTCAAAGACTGTTGTTTGACTTTTGTTTTCGAATCATTCGCAGACTTTTTTAACATACTTACCTATGTTTCTGATCCTGACGATGTAGTTAATAGTTCAACCGCATAAGCAGTGGTAACAATTTCACATTGACATCGCTTTTGTGTCGTAGCAGTACCTAATGGTGATTTTCGTCGAGCAAGTGTTACGTACCAGTGATCTGCGGTTGAATGTAACTCGCAATGATCCCCTGTTCGCCCCCAGAATGCGGCAAGCGGCGTACGATAGGCATAGCGACGAAGCGTATTGTGGGAGGAGTGGAGGCGTCTCCGGGCGACTGGCCGTTCTTAGCAGCCATCCTCGGCGGACCAGAGGAGGTGTTCTACTGTGCCGGCGTGCTCATCGCCGACCAGTGGGTGCTGACGGCCGCGCATTGTGTTGGGAAGTGAGTATGACCGTGTCTCTTCATGAAATCTTTAAATTTTCCAGCAAAAAAAATACTTTTGCAGTAACACGTAACCTACTCTTGTATTTTAACCAATAACCTCACGCTTTTTCTAAAAACCAGATCAAATCTCTGATCTGTAAATCAGCTGTAAAATCTAATGTTAGCTGGTGTCGTTGGTTGAATAAGATGACAACAACCTATCGAGGTATCATAAATTATGAATTAGGTAGGTAGTAATTAGATTTAAGCAATCAAAGTTGTTCTAAGTACCTACTAATTAGTTAGGTATTTATTACTAGCGACCCGCCCCTGCTTTTCACGGCTGCAATCAATAATGATACCATTTACCTGAGTGGGGCCAGTGACTAAATAATAACATAGCCGCACAAGTCGATCGATCAGGTTAAGCTACACTTGCCGCGGTTGGTTTGTGGATGGGTGACCATTTTTACTACCGAGACCCTTCCGTGCCTCGGAAAGCACGTTAAGCCGTTAGTCCTGCTTATCATTCGTGGATCTTTGACAGTCGTTACGGGTAGTCAGAAGCCCGAAAGTCTGATAACCAGTCTTACCAAGGGGTAGGTATCGTATTACCCAGTAGCTGGGTTGTGGAGGTCAGATAGGCAGTCGCTCCATGTAAAATACTGGTATTCAGCTGCATCCGGTTAGACTGGAAGCCGACCCCAACATAGTTGGGAATAGGCTAGGCAGATGATGACCATGTTAATACCTATCGACCAGTGGCGAAGGTTGAATTTATGACAGAGGTAGGCCGGAGCAAAAAAAAAAGCCAAAAGAAAATTTAAATGACGAATTGACTATAGAGTGGTTATGTTCTGAATTTTCGAAGGGAAGCCGGTGAGAATCGAGTTGTATGGTACCTTCGCCACTGCTATCGACTAACCTAATATATCTGTCCTGTAATACCACATACATATGTAAGTACCTAACTAATATTTGCACACCATTGACTAATCTTAAGACCATTATAATGTAGGTACCAATATTCTGATAAATAAATGATTATGATTATGACATAAACCTTGCGGAATAAATTCTCTAAAGGATAGTGGAAACCGCATCAACATCCATTGTGGTAATTTAGAAGAACTCGGTCAGACTTTGTTTTATACTATGAACAACTTAACGTAGGTAATACGGCCGCATAACCTAAGACTACCATTGCATTATCGTCTTTCCTACATCTCTCTATAACCCAACAGCCACACGGACGTGAACGGCTGGACGATCCAGCTGGGCATCACGCGACGGCGCTCGCACGCGTACTACGGACAGAAGGTCAAGGTCAAGCGCGTGGCCCCGCACCCGCAGTACAACTCCGGCATCGCGCACGATAACGACATCGCGCTGTTTCAGGTTTGGGATTTTTTGCTCATCTTTTCTGTAATTATTCCATATATCTTGGGTAGGCGTATAAACCGTCTAACTACAAAATGATAAAATCAACTATTTCTAAGCACTTTTGTTAGACATGTTACTTTTAGTATCGATGATCAGCTATTCTACAACTTTATAAACGCTTCATCGCGTTTTGGCGACCGTATCAGGATTGTGTGTTTTTCATCTGTCCCTTTTCTATCAGCGACTGTATAGTATAGAAAGCGTATACATAGCTTATCATTTATACTTTAAAAACAGCATCTTTGCCTAAGCCTTAAAGTAAAGCCAAGTAGGTAGATATTTAACCCGATAAATGCCACATCACTCACACGTGCCAGATGCTACTGGAGGTTTAACCTTTTTTTTCTGCCTGGTAGGGTATTACCTTTACATTGTGTTAACGCAGTTTCGTTTATAGAACTGAACGCAATTTTACGCAATCTATCCTCCGTTTAACCTAAACCTTGTCCTATACAGCTATCAGTCCGAGTCCGCTATCACGAGCAGGTGTCACCAGTATGCCTGCCGCCCGCCAACCGCGTGCTCAAGCCGGGCACGCTGTGCACTGTCATCGGCTGGGGCAAGCGGGACGATAAAGAATGTGAGTCAATTTCTTTGCTCTACCTGCGTTAATAATACTGTCAGGGAGTTTCATATATATATATATTCTAATATTTTTACGTTTTTTTATAACCAATTCAGAATTTATAAGTAGGTATTGATGAATTAATTTACATAGTGTTTGCACTGTGGTTTGAGCGCGCAGTGGCGTACATTGGTTTTCAGAATAGGTAGACACTAGGCAGGCACTATGGACTAGGCCGGGTCTAGTCTAGGCAGACGCAGCCACTAATCAGAAAAAAAAGTGTGGTCGGGGGACCCCCGGCAGGAATAAATAATTCCAAAATGAAAATCCAAGATGGCGGCTGTAAGACTTTTAAAATTACAAAATTTTCGCAGCCGCCATCTTAGCATTGCGTATCATCTGATTACATCTATTTCTTGCAGCCTTAAATGATTTCCAGTTTTAATCAGTACGATCCTAATAAAACGGAACGCGCGGTTCCTACGTCGCATTGCCATCTGTCTAGTCATCCATGGTGCAGGTGGGCGTTTTAATTTAACCTTTTTGACTGCTATTATGTACCTTTATGTAGATAAACACTCATGTCATACTATTACTATTATTATATACCCACATTCGTGTTTTAATACCCCTTATTATACAACAATTGCATAAATACCTAACTATTATGCAATGCACGCCACTGCCTATACCTAGTAGGTACTCGGGCATAAATAGGTATGGCTCAGCAAGTTTACGAAGGGACTGTCACTCCAGCTGCCTCTACCATGAGTTGTTATCGAAAACTTGCTCGCTAGCGTTAAACTCGCTAGCGTAGTAACGTGGATCGAATAGATTTCGATAATGCTTGAACCATGAGTTTTACGGAGTCTTACGCAGTCGCTAAGGTAAACTCGATCCCACCAAAAACATTCTGTAAAAAACTAGCCAAGTCTCGATGGAGCTGCTTGTTTATCTCTAAAAAGTAATGAAATCTAGACAAAGTCGTGCCAAGTCTAAGGTCCCTTACTGCGATTTCTTTATTATTATAGTTAATGTTGTGTGACTTGGCCGTTGAACATTCTTATACGAGTACGTTAGTGGGTATAAGTCAATTTTGTTTACACGTAATGTTATGTCTGTTGTAACTACCTATGTTTGTTAAGCGAGATAATAGCCCATACTGGTATTGGTAATTGGACGCTAGTTTCAGCATTGACAATGCTGACTTCTGTTCTCTTCTTTTTGGAGCGTCAAATCGACCACCGATCTAACATAAAATAGACGTACAGACGGACTTCAATGATTAGAAGTCCGTCTGTACTGGAAATAATTTTTTATACTGTTTGTTTCAGGCTCGCCTATACATAAGTATTATTGAAATACGCAGCTTTATCAAGCCTACAATTGACTGGTTATTGAATCAACGTTTTCCAAGTGGCAATTTTCCATCGTCAATGGGTAGCGGTTCTGGCGAAAGATTGGTGCAATGGTGTCATGGAGCACCTGGTTTTATACCCTTGTGTACCCTTCAACGGCCAAGTCACACAACATTAACTATAATAATAAAGAAATCGCAGTAAGGGACCTTAGACTTGGCACGACTTTGTCTAGATTTCATTACTTTTTAGAGATAAACAAGCAGCTCCATCGAGACTTGGCTAGTTTTTTACAGAATGTTTTTGGTGGGATTTCACTTTTTTTTGTAGAAACGTTTTGACACATTTTTTTTCTTTTTAGGAGTAGTTTTTTTATCCTTACAAATCTTTCTTTTCTTTTTTTCTGGTTCTGATTCTTGTACAGTAGCAACAGTTTTTCGTATTACCCATTCGCGTTCATTATTTATTCTTTTAGACGGTTTACACGGTTTAATTTCTGATAGATCGGCGCGGTATTTACGCCTAAGCCGGTTGTATTCGGTGATCGCTGAAGCTTGAGCTTTTATACTCTTGAAGTCAACATTTATGAGGTGCACCCCATGAAGATTGGTTACTCGTGAAAGCGCCACGTAGGCTTGGCCACAAGAGAATATGGAGGTGCCAATGTCCATGAGGGCATTTTTTAAACTTAGACCTTGGCTCTTGTGAATTGTTAGGGCATACGCCACACAGATTGGGAATTGTTCTCTGTACACGTATGCCCGGGGTATGATCTCAAATTTTGACTTAATAGGCAATAATTCGTGAATCAAATTATTAGCGAATTTTACTACCAATTGTTTAGGCTTTGTTTGGTCTTCCGGGTCCCACCTCACTTTTTGTACAACGCCTATCGACCCATTTACTAAACCTAAACTAACATCAATGTTTCTCCTAAGCATTACTTTAGCTCCCTCTTTAATCATTATAGTTTCTTCCAGTCCAGCAGTCATCGACGCATCATCTTCATATTTTTGTAAACACGCCCGGGCTCTCGTTATCATACATTTTGAACAATTCAAGGAATCTTTAGCAACTAACTTTATCTCGGGGTGCAGAATCGCTTTTAACATAGCATTATTTGACTGCATACACATATTTCTAGTCGGTAGTAAACAAACAGTATCTTCTGGTAAGTCCCTCAAACATTGTACTATTTCCATTAACCTTCCTTCATTGGAATGCGAGAGCAGAGGTATCAATCGGTTAGACAGTACATCTCTGTCTGATTGAGTTGTCACTCCTACTCTGATTCTTTTTAACATTTCTACAAACGTAGAATCATCCAGCTGTCTCATATTCAACGTAAGTTCGTCGTAACTAAAAAGTTCAGTCCATAAGTTTGGAATACTTAAGGAGCCTAGAAGTTTATTAATTTCTGAAGGGGTTAGTTTTTCAAATGGCGACTTTTAACTTCAAAAGTAAAGGGATAGATTTTTCCAGCAGCCATAAGCTCAGAAGCTGAGCCGTAAGTAGTGGGTTTCATCATATCGCTCGTGTAGGATTGCGCGCTCGTGTATACGTCACCATCAGCATCACACGTGTACACTTGCATTTCGTCCCAATGTTCAGCAACGTATGCAACTATAGCAGATCTGATACTGCAAGTTGAGTCAGTTCTACCATACACCAAGAAAGATATTGAATGAAAGAGACAAGACCCGTCTTTGGGCATACCAACTACTTGGTAGCCACTAAGTTCATCGTCGTCTTTTAATATTATCGAAATTTTTTATGATATTATTATCTTGCGAAATCAAACACTCAACGACCTTTAGTATATGGACAACAGCGATAATATTTAGACTAAAACAATAATAACCTATATGGTCAAGTCCCGACGTCATAATTTTGACGCAACCTGTCACAGGCCCGGGCGACTGCGGCTGCGCGAGATGTTTATGACCCTGCTTAATAAAAATTAATTAATATTTTAGTGTAATTTGTTTATTTAATTTGTGTAATGTTCGAATAGAATAAAGTTAATCGTTCGACTATTTCTTCTTGTAAATTTGTAAGTATAAGTATAAAAGCCAGTCTAGTCTTATCCAGAGTTTTCCTTTAATTTTATTTATATTCGTAATAAAAGGGATGAAGGGATGCATTCGCCCAGCAGTGGGACGCTATAGGCTAGATTAAATTAGAAGATGTGTCCCACTACGCTGGATTTTTGCAATGTCAGTCGATTTTTTTATGTACCAATAGTAGAAGGGGGCGTTACCATATCTCTAATACGGCTGAGACCAGCTGAGGGTTCTTCATCAGATACTTCAGACCTTCGATTTTTGACATCAAATGAAGCGGCCCACCAAGTTGAATATTTTTAGTAAAGGCGGTATGTCGATCTCTAATAGTTTGGTTGGGTTCTTGTGTTTTCTAATCAGGGTCACCAGGTACTCCAGATCTTCGATTATCCTAGTTTTTATAGTTTTCCCTTTATGTGGCCATTAAACCCTAACTCTGTACCAAATTTCAGCTCTCTGAGTTTATGGGAAGTACTAGTTCTATTTTGATGATCATTAGTGAGTGAGTGTCGAAAATGCGAAACTTTGCTTTCGCTTAACTTCGGAACTAAATGACCTACAGACTTGAAATTTTGGATTTTAAGTATGTGATTATAGCTTACTGGATGACGAAAATTTCTGCGTTCTGGTCTTATCCAGAGGTTCTCAAATAGGGGCCTGAAAATGCGGCGAAATGGTTCCAGTAAAGGATGGTACGGCAGTGTTTGCTTCGCGCTCGACTTTGCGGGGGCACTGCCGTGCCCCCCGATAGATAGTGTCGTCTACCTAACTTCACTCCGTAGTTTTGTTTCTTTCTTTCTCAGTAATAAGAAGAGATAACGGCATATAATGATCAAAATGTAGTGCTATCGCCTATGCTAAAAATGTTGTGACACTCAATAATCCGACTAAATAGAAAGGTAGGCGGTTAGTGAACTACTTAAGCCTTAAGTCTTAAGGTATTTAGTGGTTGTTCCATTTTTAATCCTTATATGTCACTGTTGTCATAGAAACTGCTGTTGTGTCATCGAGCTATCAAAAAGTACTCTGTGTCATCGAGTGTCGTTTTCAATTTGTAATTTTATTTACGTTGTGCCGTTCTTTGCGTTTTTAAAATTCAGTGAAATAAGTTTACCACAAGATAATAATACAATGAGGACCAGTGTAGCACAATTTCCCGAAACTGCAGCAATCTTGTCGCTTCTGCGTTAAGAATCGCGGGTTCATTTCCCGCATGAAGAAAAAATTTGTGTGATCCATTCTTCCATATAATACCTAGTTCTTCCGGGTCTGGGTGTTTGTGTATGTGAGATTTGTGTTTCTAAAAGCACCCACGGTACAGGGGAAATCCTAATGTGGGGCAATATTATAAAATAATTGTGTAGAACTATACGTGTTTTTATGTAAATTTTTGTGTTCCTTATTTTGTTATAAATGCCTGTATGTTTCCCATATATTAATACAATGAATAAAAAGGTTAAGTAAAATGTCTTTTATTTAAATTTAAGTTAATATTCATCACAGAAAGCCTCCTAGCTAGCTGCGTAATGTCCTGCGCATTGGTAAGCTAGAAGTTTCATTTTCCTGTAATTTTGGCTTGAAATTCTCATTGTTTACGTCGTTGGTTTTCAAATTCAGTGGCCACTAACATATTACATGCTAAATAAGCTGTTCCAGGCATAATTTTGACTCAAAATACTCAAAAACGTATATAATTTTAATGTAAACATATGTTTCACACGTCAAAATGCTAGTGAGCTACGTAACTACTATCGTAAGCGTATTTTTTGGTAGCGTCTGTCAAATTTGTGACTCATGGTGCCGTTTTGTATGGCGACAGCTGAAAAACGTTAGTGACTATCGAATAGATTACGTTAGGTTTCTTACCTATCGAAATCTATAGTGCTCATGGTACGGATTTTAATTCTTTCTGTGACCGCTAGGGGCGCTGTACAATATTTCATACATATTATTTACGAAGACGCTAGTGAGTTTTATTTATGCAAACTCATGGTAGAGCTAAACTGAAGTTTTTCTAAAGTTCGTTGTGCCAAAAGTAACCGTGTACAGTAGGCCCAGGCAGGTATACGTAATAATCTTTATTGTTTGCCTACAGTATCAGAATACGAGCCAGCTGTGAATGAGGTGGAGGTACCAGTTCTCAACCGGGACCTATGCAACCAGTGGCTGGAACACAGAGATCTTAACGTAACGGAAGGCATGATCTGTGCCGGCTACCCGGAAGGCGGGAAGGATGCCTGTCAGGTACATTTCAATAGCCATTACTAATTACGGAATATATTTCCTTCTAAACGAATTCTTATCCTTATTATCATGAAATGAGCTGACACCGATTTTCATCCATTTTGTAACTAACAAAAACTTTATTACAAAAAAAAAAAACCACCGACTTCCAAAAAGACACTACAAAGTGAAAAATAACTTCAATTTCGGAACTCGGTGTCATTGGGTTCGCATTTTCGTTTTTTGTCACCGACATCCGAAATTAAAGTTATTTTTCTTTTTTGGAAGTCGGTTGTTGTTTTTTTGTAAAAAAGTTTTTTGTTTTTCAATTTTAAGTTGGACTTACCCTACACAAATTCGTATAACACTTGCTACTTCACTTGCTATGTAAATATCAGTGACAGCAAGTCATTATAACATCATCAATATAAACTAAGTAGCAAAAATAGGTATTATTGAAGGTAACTTAAAAACTACCCAAGCAAAGTTAATAAAATTTATATGGGACCACCCCTGAGGCATACCCTATTAAAAAAATAATTTTTGAAATCCATTTACCGGACTATCTGGATTGATCGTAGATATCGCGTAAAATACATACAAAAAATACAATAGAATTGAGAACCTCCTGCTTTTTGATGTCGGTTAATTATGTAAAGATACGGAACTTATAGCCACAATGTATCCCATAAAAATTCTACTAAGCCACCACTGAAAAGTCATAGGAAAGCAAACGACGCAATTTCGTTTAGGTATTTGAATTTTTACCAGCAATTTTGGTTTAATTAAAAACCAAAGTACTTAATTAATTGATTTTGATGAAATTTCTATGGGACCAATTTGAAAGTATACTCGTACACTTTCAAATAAAAAAAGAATTTTGCAATTTATCGGCTTTTAAATAACGGAGTTCTGAGGTAACAAACATAAAAAAAAACAGTAGCACTCCGGAAGTGCCGACAGAAGTGAAAACTTGAACAATTACGTGTGTATTTTTTTTATCGTCATACTTATATACAGAGATATCGGTTACGGTAACAGTGTCGCGAGTTCAATGGTTTTTTTCCCATCTCAAAAAATGCCCAACGCGCCTAAAGAAGTTTTCACTTCAATATCTATTTGTTTAATCATAAAAGCATAGTGTAGGAAAAGTTTTATCTCAGGGGTGTATTGGGTCTATTTAAATTATTGGAACGCACGATTCAGTAAAAGTATATAATTGTAAAACACAGTAGGGCACAAACAGGGAAAATGGGTAAAATATATAAAAAAACAATCAAAACTATTCGCGAGCGGGGCGCGAGCGTGGCGTACAGCATTGCGATTCTGTAACCATCTCGCCGTGAAAACTTAGGCGAAGTGAGCGTGGAGTGAGCTGTCAGTGTCATTCCACCTGATACTAGGGATTGACCAAGCATACATTTACAAGCATAATCGAGATTTTAATAATATTTTTTATGTTAATTCTATTGAAATCAATTAATAATTAATAATCATCATTCCCTATCTTTTGCTAAGCCTACCTAAAAAAATGTATACTGGGCATTCTGTAGCAAACTATTACAAAGTATCAAAAATAAAATAATAATTGTACAATAAATAAAAAAAAATTAAGCGGCGAGCGCATTCCGAAGATAAATATTCAAATATAGAAACAATTCGGCGCGAAGTTCAATAAATGACTATTATGGTCAAAGGTCCTCAGGTATTGACTCAGTTTCAATATAATGTCCAAAAAACTATTAAAATTACATTAAAAAGCATAAGTCATTATTATTAACAATGCTTATTGTTTTTAATGTTTAAAATAATTTTATTTCAATTTCCGAGTATCGATTTCCGATATTCGACATATTAATTACCCGAGTCAATCGAAATAAAAAAAAATTGTTTAGGATTATCGCTTTCGCACTTTGATCAACAATAGCACCTTTCGCACATCATTACGATAAAAAAAAAACAATAATGGACGGCGATTTTGAACACAAATTGAGTAGTGGTAATGAACAATAAGTGTTATTGGACCTGTGTTTTAATATTACGTTAAGATTTGGGCATTTTCGTGTCGTTCATAATATTTTCAATAATATTTGTCTCATTTTAAATCTTATCTACATGTGTGTGTGTGAAATTTGTGAAAAGTAAAAATGTAAACACGCACGATTGGCGCGAAACTTCGACATTAGATATCAAAAAAATTCATTACCACTACTTATTTAACTTGGACAATGGATGAATTCGTCAAATAATTAAATGATGTATTATTCACTGCCCATGTGGTGGAGTTTGAATGTTCGAAGTCCCCAAATTTTATGTTTTTTAGCCTCGACCTGTTAGATGATTTGCGTCTAACGCGCATGCGCGGCGTGACTCACGGCGTGAGTCTCACGCCGCGCATGCGCGTGAATTCTGGCTCGTTCCGAATTAAGCCATCATCACCCACAGCGCTCACTTGGATATTAAAAAAAATTAGTTTGATACCTAACGCGCATGCGCGGCGGGAGTTATGGCTCGGCACAGCGCTCACATAAGTAATTAGCGTTCCGATTTAGATAAATCACTATTATGGCAGCTAAACTATATTCACTTGAATAGGTACTAATGGTTGGATGGTTGGATTATAGTATTTATTTGTGTATACACCACGAATTTCTTCATCTTTGTTAAGGTGGCGACTGTACTGGCGGAAGCACGATTTAAAAAATGCCACGTTAGTTTAAAGGCAATATATTATGATGCGACTCAAAACAAAACAGCACAACAGGCTGTCATTCATTTGTGACAGCGCCCGCGGTGATAATTATTAATTTAGGGCATGGTCGCCGTTATCGGAAGATGGCGCATGCCATGACGTCATCTATGTCGACTTACGGGACATGGTTATCGCGCTCACGCTAATTCGGAAAAAGGGCCCTAATTCAATATGACCCACTTAATGATTCTTTACTTCGAAACCACATCAATTCCTTACCTATATAATCAATACATATCTGCTATTTACGTATTCTCTATGACACAATTTAATGAACGAAACCGGTTTGAACTGTCAAAATACCACGCTTGACAACCGTACGGCGTGGTAAGATTATGCGGGGAATAATAGGTAATTTATACCGTACAGAATAATTGGGGTCAAAGTGTAAGCAAGCTGTAAACGATTACAGTGCAATTCGGAATGTAGTTACGAGATTCTTGGAAGTGAATTACGAATTCACTTCCAAGAATCTCGTAACCATAGCAACATCACTTCGGCGTAGGGTTGCCACCAACCACTTCTTCATTTAAGGGTTACTAGCATAAAAAATACGGGTCTTAGTTATTTTTACGGGAGACACTCTGATTGCGAGCTGAGCGAGTGTCGATTGAACCGTTGAATTTTGTAATATTATTTGATTAATGTTCTTTTAATAGTGGCATCGGCGAGTTACCTAAGTAGGTATCTATTTACAATAATATATTTGCACGCGTAGAGGGGTCTGTGGCTAAATAATAACAGCCGCACAGATCGATCAATCAGGTTAAGCTACGCTTGCCGCGGTTGGTCTGAGGATGGGTGACCATCTTTACATACTGAGACCCCTCCGTGCCTCGGAAAGCACCTTAAGCCGTTGGTCCCGGCTGTCATTCGTGGATCTTTGACAGTCGTTACGGGTAGTCAGAAGCCCGAAAGTCTGACAACCAGTCTTACCAAGGGGTATCGTATTACCCAGTAACTGGGTTGTGGAGGTCAGATAGGCAGTCGCTCCATGTAAAATACTGGTATTCAGCTGCATCCGGTTAGACTGGAAGCCGACCCCAACATTGTTGGGACGCCTTACAAGTTAAATAAGTAAGAACAAATCTCCAATGTGATAATGACAGTGACTAACGCGCAAGCGCGGCGTGATCTTATCACTTCACCCGATTCACGCCATTAAATGTCATGGGTCGCGTGAAGTGGTCACTTCACCTGATTCACGCCATTAATTGTCATGGGTCGCGTGAAGTGATCACTTCACGCGACCCATGACATTTAATGTCGTGAATCGGGTGAAGTGATGATCACGCCGCGCTTGCGCGTTAGTCACTGTCATTATCACATTGGAGATTTGTTCTTACTTATTTGACTTGTAAGGCGTCCCAACAATGTTGGGGTCGGCTTCCAGTCTAACTAGTAACTAGTTCTAGTGAAGTGATCACGCCACACAAACTACGTGGGGTTAAAGTCTAACCATGGTCCGTCACGCGTCAGCAAGGCACACCGTTAGCACTCAGTGACTTGACACACTAGGCTATCTCTTCTAATTGAATAGATTAGCGTTGTTAGTCTTTACTAGACTCGATCTACCATCGCTCAAACTAACAAACAATGTCGATGCGTATTTTCATTAGTCTAGCTGTCTTAAACGTGAATCCATTTTCGTAATTTTTTAGTTTGGTACTATGTTGTTATTAAAAAAAATCATATTTTATTTTTGTCTATTGCTGATAAGTGTAACTATCATAGGAGTGGGAGAATCGTAGCGGTGGTTGGCTTTTTCTACTTTACCAAACTGATTTATAAATTAAACTTGAACCTTAAAAGTCTAATACTGAAAAAATACGTTTTTGGACTTAACAGGTTTCTCCCAGACACCACAGATTTTATTTACTGTTAGTGCGTGACGCGCTCACGCCTCAGGCTATATTGACTAGTCAGTCTAGGAATAAAATAATAAAAAAAAACATTAAGTTTCTGTGCTGCTATTTTATTTAAAACCCCCATGAAATAATAATGTTTTGACAACTAAAATACTAGCTTTGAAATTATATAAAATTTTCAATAGAATTAACATAAAAAATATTATTAAAATCTCGATTATGATTATAAATGTTTGCTTGGTCAATCCCTAGCATCAGTGGGATGACACTGACAGCTCACTCCACGCAAGTTTTCACGGTGAGATTTTTACAGAATCGACATGCAGACTCGCGTTCCTTCGTTCACTATTGGTTAGCGCGGGAGCGCGGGCGAGGGTGTATGCTTCCCGTTCCCGCGCATAAGGGCACGTTCACACACATTCTAAAAAGGCCGTGTTACAATAGTAATTTTATAAATATGTTTGAATGAAGGTCATTCTCCCCAAAGAAAATGTACCGCGCGTTGATGTCTTTATAATGGCAATAACTTAAAACAGACGTTTCGGTTACGGTAACAGTATCGCGAGTTCAATGGTTTGTTCCCCTCTCAAAAAATGCCCAACGCGCCTACAGAAGTTTTCACTTAAAAAAAAACAACCGAATTGAGAACATCTTCCTTTTTTGAAGTCTGTTAAAAACGAGTCAAAAGCCCTGACCCTGTAATTCGAGAAACGTGCCGTAAAATGTTGTTACATCTGTCAACAATACACAATATTGCATTAAGTTTATTATTGAGTGATTCAAATCCTATATTATAATTATCGACGGGCGAACATTTCTGAATATGCTACAAATTTTTTTTAGCATTTATGCACACATACTTAATTTATTATAAACAGACAAGAAAAGGTGATGTTTATTTCATAAGAAATCTCTTCCAGCATACCTGCGATAGGACAATAGAAAGAGAGTTGTAGACAGCGTGTGGAAGAGTAAAGGAGACAAAAAATACATAAAATCTTTTTAAACAATTCACTTATAAAACTAAAAAAATATGAGAATATACTTACATACATAAAAATAAACATACATATTGTACTTCTAAAATAAAGATCACTATAATGTTAATAAATATAACATAATCAAAATAATAAATACATACACAACCATGATGAAGTGGAAAGATAGTGTTCTCTTACTCTTCGTTTAAAAACTGCAACAGTTTGGCAGTCCCTAATTTCAGGCGGTAGTGAATTGGTGAAGTGGTTATAGGTACTTGCATATTTTTAGATATACTTTCTTATTATTTATTATCTGATTCCTTTGATACAAACTTAAAAATTGGCACGAATACTTATTTATCTAAATAAATGATAAAGATCATAAACATACATTTTCGAAATTTTTAGAGGAAAGTACGTAATTCACGCGGACGAGGTCACGGGCAAAGTGCTAGTCAAGCTATAATCTAGATAGGGTAAACTCTTTATAGCAGAACTTTTTATGTCATAATATTATTTTGCATAACAGCGGATAGCATAAACTTCATTTCGCAGAAAAGCGATTGGCAAACATTCATTTATCATACATTCAAAACTCATAATTTTGTAAGTCAGAATCATCTTTAGACATAAATTTCATATCCATAATAAATAAAAAAACTAAAAAACCCGACTGCGGTAAAAAACTTAAGTTAAAAAAAAACTAAAAAGCTAAAAACAAGCCCATTTTAAATTAAATAAAAGTTGGAAGCAGGCGGGACCCATTTGAGTTTGAAAATATAAAAAATGGTATTAGAAGAAAAAATATTTTGAACTCCAGAATATGGCACCCTAAATCCGCCATTTTACTTTGTTTTTCATTTTCATGTAGCCAGTGTCACTCGCGCCACCAAGACAACTAAAGACGCATAATTTATCGAAATCCGTTCATTCGTTCAGGAGTTACGAGGGAACAAAGAAACTGACATACATACATACATACAGGTCAAACACAACCCTCATTTTGGGCTTCGCCGCAGTTAGGTAACTATTCAACAACGATACCCCACTTGACATAGTTTGTTGACTTTCATTTTTTTTAATTTTCACAATATGGCATCCAGTAGTCGCCATATTGAATTTTCACTAACGTCATGTCTTTAGTGATACTCGCCGGACTAAGAGGAATCAATTGACGTGTGAAACATAAAAATCGGCCCAGGCGTTTGGTCTGTATAGTGCTTCAAAGGAACATACATACATAGGCTGATAAACACATTGCCACTCCTTTGCGTCGCGCAGTCGGGTAAAAAGTAGAACCATCGCAGAAAATTCACAGTCAGAGTCGTCTTTTGGCATACATTTCATATCCATAGTCATTAAAAGGCAGAACTATCATATCTCAGAAACTCTGGTCGACAGGAATCAGTCCACTTAAGGTTATATATCAATCTGAGGCATTTTTTTTGGACTATGAATGCTCTTTGGGAGTCCGTGGAATTTCCCCAGACGATTATCCCATATCGTAATACAGAGCACACGTGATGTGATGTCGCCTTTAATTAAAAGTGATGAAATATATGTTTAATAAGCTATTTACAAGCAAGGTCTTAATTTTCTTTTTAGGGAAGGTACCGAGAGCACTGCGGTTGTCACTAATAATCACACAGATAATAGAATTTACTTTACAGCACTTGCAAGACTAAACTTAGGAATCACGGAACCATCGTACGTGTAGTAACTCACACAAGTGTCGTGACACGTAAAAAAACAAATAATATTTTATGCTACAAAGAAAATAAATATAAAGCTAAGGAAAAACACAAATGAAACTTTTCTGCTCCAGCAATTTGTCTTCAAAGTTAACGAAAAGCTCTTGGTACTTACACTAATAAAATCAAGAAAACGTGCCAGTGAAGCAATAAAACTAAAAAAAAGTTCTAATACGACTCTCAAACAAATATTTCTTCATCCAATAAGTGAGTAGGTAGGAGCGACGACAGTAAACATCTCTTAGCATCGCCCAATAAAGAGCACGTAGGTACCTACTTACTCCACTCTGCCGAATTTATCGGAGTTCCTTTATGAACGCTACACTTTAATGTTTCAGTGAAGCATGCTAATATCCCACCGGTGATTTCGTGTAGTTTTTTTGATGTTGTTCGGGGATGTTAAACTTTGTGGCTTGTGAAATATGCCTAGAGATTTTGGTTTGGTTTTGGTGGCAATTTGTGTCTCACATCAATTCAACGGATTGCTATGATATTCCTGTCTTTGTCGCGTCGCTACATGCGTGCACTTTCATACAAACCCGTTGAAATGATGTTAGAGACAAATTAGTTGCTGAGACAAATGTTGCTCGTAGGCGCCCTCCCAAAGGCGACATTTAATTTGTGTTATTATCAATCCGTTTTGCCAAGATTCGAAACCTGAGCTCGATTCAACTGATCGGAGCAATTAGGTAAGAACCTTTGCGCCCTGCACCATATATAGTGACAGATCGACGGTTCTATAGAGGTTTCTTAAAGAGTTAAGTCAATAATGATCATCATCTGCCTAGCCTTTTCCCAACTATGTTGGGGTCGGCTTCCAGTCTAACCGGATGCAGCTGAATACCAGTATTTTACATGGAGCGACTGCCTATCTGACCTCCACAACCCAGTTACTGGGTAATACGATACCCCTTGGTAAGACTGGTTGTCAGACTTTCGGGCTTCTGACTACCCGTAACGACTGTCAAAGACCCACGAATGACAGCCGGGACCAATGGCTTAACGTGCTTTCCGAGGCACGGCACGCTCCAATAGATCCCAAGCTTAAAAAAATCCTCCTTTAACATTTAACAATTCTCTGGAAAGCTGCGTCTGTTTATATAGCATATAGCTAGAATTCCTAAAAAATAGCGGCACTTGCCTACTATCATTCGATATTACTCGTATTTTAGGAAATATTTGTTGTCATGTTATGGATATTAAGTTAAGAAACCCAAAACGAACTTGAACGTTCAGCTGGGAAACATTCACAACCTTCAGCTGTAACAAGTTGCGCAGAAAATAAAATGGGACTGAAAGCAATATTTTGAGTTCAGTTGCCATGATTTAGCTAGGATATAGTTATGAACTAGTGCGGAAAATAAACCCGCAATAAGCCTGAATGGACTGTTATTTTTTAAAGTTTAATGTAAGTCTTTTCAGTAATAATAAGTTATTCAAAGGTTGACATAGCTATAATTATTTTTTAAATAATATCACCATGGTGCAAATATTTTGAACCTATAGATAGGCTACCCAGTACCGTAATCTTCCTAAAATCATCAAATTGTTGATTACCCAGACCATTATCAAAAGTAATTTGAAACATGTCAGCACTTTCAGGGCATGACAATGAGTAAGATGGGTAGGGGCGACCCGACGACGTGTGGACAAAGCCTAAGGCATTTTATCCGCCGCGACGTCAACGGTACGTCAACGAAAACGAGATGACGGCGCCGAAGTAGCAATATTTACTATGGCCGCGTGTCCACCGCACGTCCGTCAATTGGTGATCATTTCATTTTTTGCCCCTTTATTATCATAACCAAACAAAGTCCTTTTTATTTGTAATGTACGAGTATTATTTTAACGAAATCCACGTCATCGAACTAGTCGACACGACTAATTTACCTTCTCGACTCGATCGTCTTTACAATTTCTCCCTTCCTATATTTCCAGGGCGACTCAGGCGGGCCCCTGCTGTGCAAGGACCCGGACGACCCCATGCGCTGGTACGTGGGCGGCATCGTGTCGTGGGGCATCAAGTGCGCGCACCCGCGCCTGCCCGGCGTGTACGCCTACGTGCCCAAGTTCATTCCCTGGATACATCAGCAGATCGCGCAGTACAATGACGACGATGCCAAGTCGGAAGACATTTAAGGACAAATAATAATGCTGACATCACTTTGGAATAGAAAAAATCCGGATAATCAAATCAAGGGTTCTCTTTCCCAGAAAATCATTAGCGACATTATACAACCTATTATATTTTTGAAATTTTACTTATACAAATATGAGGATAGGTATTTTAAAAATAAACCGTGTTTATAGATTTATGTTTGGGTTTATACAAGTAGTAGTAGTGAAACTCAGGCATACGAAAAGTTTATGATGTAATTTATTATTCTCAAGTGGTGTCAAAATTAACTTGACAATACACGACTCTGCACGTTTTGCAGAGAATTATGATTATGACAATAAATATAAGTATTAATAATGACAATAAATACTTAATGATGACAATAATAAAACAATTATATACAATCGTAAAATATAGTAGGTAAGTCAATTTTTCAAGAAAATCAAAATATATACAATCAATATATACAAGAAAGCTCCGACGCATAAATAATATGTCTTGGGGAGTTGACTTAAATATTGCTTTCGACTATGACAATAATATGGCTAAATATTTTCACATATCACTCGTATATCGCGTGATGTAAATTATTTGAAGCTGTGATAGTAAATCATTAATTTGAAGCGAAGGAGGTCGATATTGTATTAAAGTTTAACCGTGACTTCAAAGTTGACTTTACATTATGACTGGGCGCGCCTCCTGTCCCTCGATACTTTTTCTCGGGGTAGTCAGTCATTATCGGTGACATAGATATATAATTAATGTGAAAGTTTTAAATAATGTGAATTTTATATGTAAGCTGCTTTTATAAGTAATGTAGTATTCTCAAAGCTTTAGCAGACTTTTAGGATGATTGTTTTTAATATTGTACCTACTCCTTATGTTTTTTATTTATTTATATTCTGTGTTAGTAACTAGTGGAAGAAATTCTTATTTGTCATGCGTGATCATGAGTCCATCAGATCTGGTAGACAGATCACTTCAACACAGTTTTGGACAAGTTAAGGCCACGAGTGACAAATAAAGTGGACATCTATAGAATTAAAGTGTATGTTTGTTTGTTGTTTGGTGTCAGTAGTTTAGGGGAAAGTGCTTTTATAGAATAAAATTAAATCCCATTCACATGGATGCAGGTTAAAAAAATATAGACAAGAATGTTTAATAAAAAAATAGGTGTTATCTATGCTGTTCTAAAGTTCTTCCTCAACGACAATAAATTACAAAATATCACGTTTATATGCGATAAAATCGTGTCAGTGTTTAAAAATGAAATTCACTGTCAATATAATTACTTACCTAAATATAATTGAGATGTAGATAGCTAAATACGTTTGTTCTGTGACAACATCCCAAGTGGAAAGTAAAGCGTTTCGTCTATGTAAGATCTAGAAATGCTATTTGACAATAATCATTTTTGACAATATATTTACTAACAGACGTAGCATAAGCTTTGATAATATACAATTTAGATACTTCTGTTTCAGTATTATTTCTAAACATAGAAATTGTGTCATTTTTTAAAACCTTGAACTTATGGAACTTGTAATTAAATTAGAGAAATAGCTTTAATAGATTTTAAGACATCATAGTATTAGATATAGTAGATGTAGGGGTGGTAAATATTTTTTAAATTTAGTATACTTGCCTAGTTCCTTTTATATGGGTAATGTTTTGATTTTTCGTATGGTCTCTAGATGTTCTGTAATTCAAAGGGGTCTCTAAGAAGACGTGGTTATAGCACAAAGCTATGCTCAAAATAACGTAGGTATATTTATATAAGTATAGAATGAAGTAAACATTTTAGCGATGTGAACTCCTAGTATAAAAAATGGCAAGTGCTGCCAATCAATTGCCAGAGTTCACGTTCACATCGCACTAAATATATTATTATATTCTACATTTACATGGAAGTACATTTGTTGACTTCTTATGAGTCTCCTTCTCAATTCGAGCTTTCTACTAGTGTTACGAGAGTAAAAGTGATATAAAATTATTATATCAAATATTTAAATTACCAGTTTTGTTATTATCACGATAAAAGAACTTAGTGCAAAAATAATTTAATAAAAATATCATCGATCATCAATAATCATCTTTTTCTACGTAGTGACTGAATTAAAGTAACTTGAAAACGAGAACAGAATGAAGAGCAAAGAATCTGAACTGCAAAAGTATCCAAGATTAAATAATTAACGAGTTTATTAAACTGTTCTCGTTTACATAAGACCTAGATGTAATAAATGGTAAGTTAGGTTAGGTATAATAAAATAAATTAGTATCTTAGGGCCATGCTTTAGTGTTCTGTGACATCTTATGATACTTGTGATCTCTGCATTATGAACTCTGCACTATAGTACTCAGTACATTAGCTAAGTTTATTTTCTACTCGCCTTTATCATTGCAATTTTCTATTATTATTTCAATTTTAAGCAAAAATTATTCTTGCTTCTATTTATATGGATATATTTTGGGTGAACTGGGAGGACGATATGGTAGCGTGAAAGTACGAATGCTGATAAGGAACAAAGTAAAATTATTTTATGAACGAAAATCTCTTATTCAACAACAAAGGACAGAGAAAAAAGTAAAATGCGAATATATTTTAGATACCTTAGTACAAACATTTTAAATTCCTTACACATTATCAAATGTATAGTAACATGTTATTGATGGTTAACCTTTAATAGTTGGGGCGGAGCGGCTCTATACCTATTCAATATTATTTCAAGCGGCGAGCACTTTTTATTTGTATTAGTCTGTCCAAGTTACTTCTGTAGTAGCGAAGCTTAATTTATAGAGATGTGTCTCAAACGAAACTAAGTTCGTTAAAGAATTATAAATAAACATAAAAATGCATTGGTATTTGGCTTTATATAGAACATGTGTGGAATATGCATGTTCAGCTCTTAATGTTTATATGAACGTAGTTTTACATGTTTAAATGTACATGTATCGCGTATATTGTATACTGTTGTAGATTATAATTGCTGTTGGAAAATAAAATCTATGGTAGACTAAATTGTGTCGTGTTCAAAGCATATCTTCTCCGAGTCAGCAGGTTTGACTCCAACCCATAGTTATAGGTAATCAAATTATTAGATATACATACGTATTTGTAAAGAAATAGTGACTATCGTAATTAGCGACAATAAATATTTTGATAATGAACAAAAAAATATATATATATTATTATAATTCTAAATTTCTACTGGTGGTTACATAGTGGTTAAGTTTTCATATAAATAATAACGGAATGTGTTAAATAAAATAAAATTGTGGAAAATCGTTTTATCCGATGCTGAAGAAACAGGTCGAATAAGGTGAAGACCTAACCACTAAATATTCCTAAACAACTTTACATTAAGCTTGGAACTTGAATTACATCGCTTTAATTTATTTAGTTTGTCATCAATGTCCTTACGCCTACATGATTTTCATCGAAGCCACGCATTTCAGGCTAAAATAACGGTTGTGTATTAAATGTTTAGTGGTGTTCACGTCACTAGTATGACGTCACTGTCTAGTGCTCGCATCGGTGTACACTGGCCCCTATTGAATGTTGATCGTTGTAGAAAAATATTTATTAGATATTAATGAGTGTTTCTTTACTAACTAAAATGTATTTTATACTAGCTGGGTACTTGTTGTGTTATAGTAACAACGAATGTCAGCACATTGTCAATGAAATAAGACTTAAAGTATACTTAATAATAATTAGGGTACTCTCCATACTTAGAAAAATCTATAAAGTTTTAAACTAGTTAAAAATTTACTTTCATAATCTATCTGGGCTGGTCCTAAATTGTTATCATTTTAAAATATACATTAGTATGGTATGGGAGCTTATTTCTATGACAGTGTACTTACATAATTTTATTTGAGACTCATTTCTACTCTGTTGAAATCTTTAGATATTTTTATACCTATGTAAGTCGAACGAAAGTTTAGATATTGTCAATTTCTTGCCAACGAGTATTGTATGCGCAAAAATATCAATTAATCTCAATTACCTACACACATAATGTACTTCGTATCTTAATTTGAACATGTTAAAGTATCTCCTACTGAAACATTAAATAATAATACTAAGATGCTCCATACAACAGGACAAGAAAGCTACGATGCACAGAAACTATGCCAAAAACAACATAGCAATTGGGACAATATTAGATAAACATCGATTCCACTTAAGTTCAACAGTTTCTGGTAAGGGATATTTGGTAGGTGTGGATGACAATAAAAGTAATGAGACAATATTTCGACGAAGTTAACTCCGTAGCCTAGTTTGTTGAGTTATTGAACTTTTGTATTTTTCCAACATCTAGACTTATGAATCAACCTTCGTAGTTTAGATATTTGTCATTAAAAAATTAGATTAGAGTAATAATCGGGACTATATTTGACAGATTTGTGAGAAAATAAGTAGATCTATAATAAATATTAGGTAAAAACGTAACGTTTAAACACTTGTTAAAAATGACACTCCTTTATAATTGTTGGCGTCAAACACTCGCTGAATGTGATTCAATACATTGTGAAAGCAAGATATCCGGTAATAAATGGTATGTGGATTTATCGATAACATGCCTATGATTGATAACTTTATCGGGCAAGCAGCAAGGTTTTGACCCAATTATAACGACCCTAAAATACTTGCCCCTTTATTACTATAATCTAACAATTATATAATTATGTAGAAACGTAATAGATACGCACAAATTACTCTGTACTATAAAGCCACTGTTTAGAAGATTTCCGTTTATATACAAGCTCATATCTGTGGAATATACTACTTATATGTTTATTATATCGATGTTATGTGTGCTAGGAAGGTGTTGCTTTCAAAGCTGTTTGTGATTCCTGTTTTTATACGATCCTGCAAACTTGTGCTTGATATATTTAGTGTTACCATACCTATAGTAGTTTTGCAGAGTTTATGTAAACTGTCTGGTAAAGATCTTGGTGTTGCAGAGAATTTACAGTTTTTTTTTATAACACTGTCTTACTGTAAATTCGGTTTTCACTGATTACGAAGTGTTGTGAAGTTGTGATCTAATCTTTATAGTATTCTAGTATTTTATTCAATAAACTGTATACATTTTGTAAAAAAAATGAGCGAAATTGTGGTTCTGCAGTTTTTTATATTACAAAAAGAACTCTGCAGAACTACTATCCACCGCACCAACAATGTCTGCAGAAACTTTGCAATATGAACATCTTTACTAAACCTGATATCTGGCACAAATACATAATATGTCAGAATTATAATAAGATGGTTGTACACCAAGTTAAGTTGATCTCTTACAGAACATTTAGTATTGCGTCGTCAGTTTGTCTTTGTGGCGAGCCGGAGCGTGTCGCGCTGTAACCCCCTTGTGTAGCTTTACTTTGTTCCTCAAGCTTGGATTAAATATTATAATAAAGAGCGTGTTTTATTTAATTAATACGAAGATATTCATTTAAAGCATTTGTTACTTCTCAACATTTTAAAATGCGATGTTTTTAGCAGCGTATTTCAATCAAGGATTTTGCAGTTAAGCTTTGGTTTCCTACGATAGCGGTTCCGTCACGAAAACGTGTCATTATCATTGTGTATTTGACATAAATTCAAACTTCGCTGTCCAAAGATTTATATCCTTAGCTTTACTCTCACCGTATATGTTAGTCACGCGAAAAAGTGTCCATACTGAGAATGGAGAGCTCACAAATCATTAAATAGCTTTTCCATGACATTCACGTCATATCACTGCGTCACTGCGCACGACGCGACGCGACTATTTTGGTGGAGGAGCGGTGAAGCGAAACGATTCACATGTTTGTCGCGGTCATCATGTTCATGCCAGCCGTGAAGTGCGATTTCCGCTCTTCTAGGGAACAGAAGCGTAAGTCGATAGAATCTATATACTAAATAAAGGTTCCATATCTACATCAAGCGAATAAATTGAAACTACAATAGTAATTGAATTAATATTTTACTAATGGATACAATATAGTTACATTAATCAACAATAGGTATAAATAACTAGGCGTTAGCCGCTAACTACTTAGACGTGGTACATTTCCTTTACACATTCGGGCGGTTATTGAGGCAGACGACGGGAAAAAGGCGTCACCATCGCTTGTACAAGCTGTACGTAAGTTGGAAGCAAAATTGCTTTTTAATAATTCAAAATTCGCCTGTCTGTAGGTTCTAAGTAAATAAAGTTTTGTCGTTTTGATAACAGCGATGCGTACCCTTTTTTTCATATTCAATTCGAGACGCTGGTTGCGTGAAATTACCACGCTTTTGTAGCACGGTACATGCTCACCAAAAGCGTGCCATGTGTTCAAACTGTACACTGTTTTGTAAAAACAAAACCTACATTTTCACAAAACCGTGTTTTTCAGCCGATTAGGCTAAACAACTGTGCAACAGGAGATTAATGTACGGAGTTTGACGTTAGACTGAAAGTAGACACGCGTTGATCAAGTGTCTTAAGTTTTTGTGGTAAGACCTAACATGTTTAGTCGGTTACAAAACAGTGTATACCTAATTGACGCAAACAACACGGTCTTAGTGGGCATGTACACACGGCGACACATCAAGCTATACATTTCTAGTTTTAGCTGACCTCGCATTGTATAGGTTTTTCGTACAATCAGAAGTCAGCTTATACTGGTTATGTATAGATTGATGTGTAGCTGTGCGAACTGTACTAAAAAAGCGTTGTTATTCCACACAACCGGTTTCTTTCATTGAACACGGAAATGAAAAAACTTTTTTAAAAAGCTTTTAGTTAAATGCGATAAAAAGGATAAAATAAACTTTCGTTTAAAACTTTTACTATCAACTTATAACGTCATTAAGTACACAATTTATATGATATAAAAGCTTGTCGCGAGATTTAAGTAGGTACTCGTATTTATTTACTTATTTAAAAAAATCAAATTAGTCAGATCATGTTATTTAAGGGGCTTACAGGATCTAAACGCAAGCAAAAACGCAAGTTTTAGAAACAATAAAAGTATATGATCGACTACAGTAAACAAAATCAAAAAAATATATGATATTCTTCAGGATATATGCTAGGTATATAGTGCGTTGAAAATATAATAGGTACAACTTATTTGGTACGATAGAAAAAAAT
Organism: Hydraecia micacea; assembly: GCA_914767645.1. Classification (NCBI taxonomy): domain Eukaryota; kingdom Metazoa; phylum Arthropoda; class Insecta; order Lepidoptera; family Noctuidae; genus Hydraecia; species Hydraecia micacea. The sequence continues at coordinate 21,137,417 of OU611776.1, forward strand.
CATGAAGATACCTCTAAAAACTTTCTTTTTACATAAAAACCATACTAATATACATAATTACAATCATTATGATTTTTGTCAGATTATTCTACAAGCAAAATACTAAAACTCTAGTGTTTTAATTTTTTAGTCCAAACAATAGATTTTTCGTAAATAGATAATTGCTTCATATTTTGCAATAAATTATCAGCGTTGTGTCATCGCGCTTCTCTTTCTTTTTTATACAGTCCGACAAAGACCGCGCTTTAGGTAATTTATTTATTTATCCATTTATTTCAGGCATCAAGGCCCATATAAAACACATAAAATACAATATTAATATAACTTAAAAATACTATAAATACATATATATATATATATATATATATATATATATATATATATATATATAGTCCTCTTAATTTACTTGTTTATCTACACAGGTAAATCTCGCGACAAGCTTTTATATCATATAAATTGTGTACTTAATATAAAAAAAAAAGTAGTAAAAGTTTTAAAGAAAAAGTTTATTTTATTCTTTTTATAGCATTTAACTAAAAGCTTGTTTTTAAAAAAGTTTTTTACTTTTATTTTATTTTTTACTTTTTAGGTATCGCTGGACAGGTTTATTTCGGAGTTTAACTAGCATTCGTATTCTTAGCAAGACTTTTCATTTGATACCCATATTGTAGGAGTGCATTAAAAATTACTAGTCCGCCATCTTGGGTGTTCCGCCATGTTGGATTTAGAATGACGTCACACAGCTAACCATGCATTTTCATCCAAACTAAACGTGTATACAAAATTTCAGCTCATCGGTTGAAGATATCTGCTTCAAAATTGAGTTGCAAGAGTCCACCCGAACAAACATAGTTACATACATACATACATTGCAAGTTAAATAAAAGCTTGTAAAATATGCATTAGCGATGGTGACGCTCTCAAGTCATTTCACTCGTAAAACAAGTGACAGCTAGTGTTGGGAAATATTGGTATAATAATGATGTAGGTATAGCTAAGTATTCTAGAGCGTCATTCGTCGTTCCCAACACTAGTGACACGAAACTGCGGCCCATTAGATAGTGACATCGGGGGGTCTACGTTATAATCGAGATTTATCAACTCTTCGCCGATATTAATTTGAAGACTGAGGCTTATTTCCACAATTGGACTTTTGAACACGCAAATGTATTTTTTTTGCCATGTATTTTCTGGTCAAAAAGTATATAAATCAATAACAAATACGAAAAATAAACACGATTACAATTATTGAGATTCGAAAAGATTTCTTATTCTTGTTTGCGACAAATAAACCTCAGCCTTATTTTTCATAATTTCGATTTAATAGAACTAATTATACGTAACTTGTTAAATACTGCTACAATCGATAATTCATAGCTTAACTAAATAGTGAATACATCGAAGACCGTTTTGAAAACGCACGGATGAATTTGAACGATTTTGAAACGGTTTGACCTTACATTGTAGATATATAATTTTACTTTGTTACATTTATTGACTTTTGAATTGACTCTCTTATGCAGGAAGTAAAATCTATTTTGTTAACAATTTAGACTCAATAAACAGGGTCATTAAAATAGCTAGCGAAACTGCACACGTGATGGGTAGGTATCGATATCTAAACACGATAAAATAATAATATAAAATATTTGCTGTTTTTTTTTTTTTTTTGATGGGGTCAACGACCACTGGGAATGTTGTTACGTGAAGTATGTGTTGAGATTATCTGTTATCTTTTGTTTTATCTTCTTTAGATATCGATAGGTACGTCTGTGAAGTACCTAAGTATACACAAAAAAAAATCCACAATATAAGTCATCAAATCAATTTCTTTTCTGTTTTAATTTAGATATCAATACCCATCTCGTCTGCGGAGTTTCGCTAGCTTATTTATTTTGACCCTGTATAATAGTCAGTTTTCATTAATAATAATCTTCTAAGTCCTGAGGGGTAGCGGAAAACACAGAACAAATAAAAAGGACTAAGTTTTCTGGCAGTTAAATTATGACCAATGTGATACCTATTATGTACGCATGGGAGCGAAACTACGAGGAAAACGCTATGACTGAACCAATTATAACGTTTTTTTTTTTTTTGAGTTTTCTATAAAGTTTACTTATAAGAGTGGTGTCTATCAAAACGGCCCTCGTATGAAGCATGACTTTAAGTGAAAGAGTTCGCACAACATCCAAGTTCAGTCTTGAGTATTTTCTCTAAATTGACTAATCGATTGATCTGTTACAGTAATTACAATTACAAACGAGTTTACAAGGAAAGTAATGAGCAGAATGAGAATGTAAAATATTAAATGCGCTCATGCTTAAAAAAAACTATAAAGGTAATAAAAGGGTATATTTTACATTAGAAAATTGTGATGATGGTTAAAATATTCGAGTTTCATGAAGATGTACTATGAAAGATATCTTGAGCAATCAAATACGTCTATGCAATAATTTCAACATAAATTCTAAGCAACACAATATACTTAGCTGCGATAAAAAAAAGACTTTTGTTTTAATTATTAAACAAAGCCTCAAATTACAGTCTCAATAGAGGAGTATTATGACAAATCACGTAATATATAATAATCAGTACCTATAATATAATACACACAATATATAAGGGCGCACGCACGTACACATGCACGATAACGTAAGCGTAATCGCATTTAAAAACATTCGATTACCGAATAATTCAGCTACTTCACATAATGTTCGACATTAATTGTAGGTTATTCACAAAACTAATACGTGAATATAGTTCTACTTTTTATGATAATGTAGAAATAAAAACTAAAATATAGTGAATATTCGTTTTGAGTTAATAAAATTATCATGTAATTAATACTGTTTTACATTCATATAAAATTGGTCCATATCTGTCACACACCTTGTTAACAATAGAAAACAACTTTGTCAAATACAAAGTATACATCAAAAGGGAGCTCAATAAATCATTTTTACGTCTCCCCAATGTTATTTATTAAAAGCCCTAAAATACTTTACCACTGCAAATAAAACCTTAGTCAAACAGCGATGAAAAAACTAAAGAAACAACAGAAGAGCATGTGAAAGATATAGTCCTAATTCAACACCCGAATCCTACTGTAATTACAATCGATGTTAGTGCAAATTGACAATACACAAGGCTTTATACAAACAACTATACAATGTACAAATGAAACAAATACATTCTTTAGCCGAACACCTACGTCAACAATTACTTCATAAGTATTCTAAACAAATAATAATATGTCGAATAATTTTAGTCTTTTTATAAGAAATGGTCTGACAGTTATGTACGACCTAATTCTGTCTACACTACATCCTACTTGTTAGGATGCATTATTTTAAATTAGTCGAATTACTAAAAATCGACGAGCAGCTTATCGATGTCGTATAGAGTTGACCACATAATTATCGATATTTAGCTATTCAAAACATCAGTCTAGTCAGTTCATATTATTGTCGACTAACGAAGACCAGTCGATTCAATTTAAAAGCTTGCAAGTATATGTACACTGGGCCGTGATTTTAAGAACAATCTTGGAAAGTGAAACCATTCAGAACATGATTTTTGTAGTTATTTCTATGAAATCATTTAAACTGATCCAGACGATTTCTTACACAAATAATAATAATATAGTACAGTGTAATATTAAAAATAATGTATGTACAGTTAAAAATAATACATAAATCTACGTAAATACTATGTTAATAGAGCCTCAAGGCAGAGCTTTACAGATAAAATATAACACTTTATATTAACAAATTATATAGTGGTGATTAATCAGTGGCTGTACAAGTTATTTTTAAACAGAATATTTTGTCTAACAGTTTGATCTTTCTGATAAGGTTTTCCTACGGAAGTTTTGCTTCAAGATTCAATCAAGAGAAAACTTTTTTAATGTATAATAAAAAGATAAGATATACAAATAGAAAGACTTAAACAGCCACTAAACAATACCCTGTATAGGAAAATCTATGATTTCAATAACATATCAGTGATATAATTCATTTACTTAAATTTAATGATATGAAGCAAGCGCAAAAGTTTACCAATTTTAAACAATTTAAAATGTTTCATAACTTTTAAAATTTCTAATTTGATACCACTACATCCTACATCCTATGCACCGAAGTTATATTAATATCGATAGTTGAGTTGGCTGTTCACATAAAATTTGTTGCTATGAGCTTATTTCGTACACGTCAAGATTTCGTACTAATAATGTTCTAAAGTTACCAAACAGCTCATCTATCGAAGTCATATAAAATCTATGCTACAATCCTTCGATAATTCTCAGTCGTTAAATAGCCTCTTTCGAGAAAATATCACGTACACAATTTCTACCGCTAACAATATTGAACGATCAAACATTAAAAATCTTTGGTGTGCTAAGTATAAGTTACTAAAATTAGTATTAGTCGATTTTAACATAGCATTTAACCCCCATAAGGTACCTACCTCCTTCATATTTAGTCCCTGATCAATTTTCGCTTACAAAAACTTGTTAGAAAATTACCCAAAATAAAACATAATATTTTAAGATGGGCGAAATACTGCTGTTAGTTTACCTTATTCATAGTAACTAACCAACTTTTGTACAAAGTGATGACTGATGATAATGTTATAATTACTTTACCCTTATGGACTGAGCAGATGTTCAAGGGCTAATTACCGCTCAAAGTTAGAAGTCGAAGGATGGACTATAAAATAATAACGAAAGGTGATCACAAATACAAATAATTTAAAGCAAATGATAGAATTGTTCATATATCCAATTCAGACGCGATTATATTGACAAATAAAATACACAATCGAATAATAAATTATTTTTGCAAGTATGCTTCATTAAACGAACAATAGTAACCTCTTTAAATACGATAAGTACTGTATAATGATTGAAAAACTTTTGATTATTTATTTATTTGTAATCGCCTATCGACAATTTTCATGTTACCATATAGATAACGCCTACTGTATTGTTACAAATACTTCAAATGGATATGTAATAATCCACATGGAGTATTTGTTATTCTATGCTTACGAGGACAATTTACGATATAATTAACGAGATAATTATTCATAGTTATTTGTCGATCGTCATAGTTAAGATAGAGATAAGTATTAAAATTTTACAAAATGGTTCCAGCTATGCAGCTTTTAAGGTATTTTGGATCGGAATGGACAACCTTAAATTAATAGACTCTTGGACTAATAAGTTTTGTGAAGATTTATTAGGGAAGTGTGTGTAGAGGTGGAGTACTTGGCAAATAATCATGTGACTACCGCCAGGTAGTCACATATATTATACTTATTATACTTTTACTATTTCTGTTTGTTGTTAAACAAAAAGAGGAAGTGTGACAACACAGTTCCTGTTTAAGGTGAATAGATCTGAAGAACGCACACATGCATATATTGAAAAGCGCGTTTTGTATCAATAATTTCAATGAATTAAATCGTTCTTTTGAAAACTCCAAGCAGTGTATAGAAGATTCTAAGAGGTATGTACAGGGAAGACGAGTGTTTAAATACCATTAAAAATGTTAAGCATTTTCACGAATTTCATCCTTATAACGATAGACGTAAGATTAAAAAATAGATTTGTAAGAGACAACAGTGCTACATTTACTTTTTAGTCTTTTAACATTCGCTGTTTGGGTTCGAAATTAGGCCTTTAAGTAAAATATTATTTATATTGTTTTATATATGTAAACCAAACGATCATTAAACAATATCATTATTATACTAAGCGCGGCAACTAAATAGTATGACTGAGTTCAAATTTCATTCATTTCGGACTCCTATATTCAATCAATATTTTTACTATTCCAAGCATCGGAATATTGGAAAATATATACAAAAAACTGAAGATGGAGGTACAGCAGCGTCCATTTAAAGCACTTAATCACTATTATTTTCGTCAATCCTATAAACCACCGTCCAATCTACAGATATTCTACAAATGAGATTTATTATTAACGTTTATAAAACCGTATAGTTGCGCTGACACAGCGCGTTTCTAATTGTTTGTAACTAATAACCATTTCAAAATACATTGAAATATAAGGCATGGTTGTTAAACAAGTGTACATAAAAATGCTAATAACTACAATCAAACTAAAACAAGCCCCGTTACTTAGAATTCTTATGGAATATTTCAATTAAAATCTTACTATTTCATCCATCCATACATCTTAGTTATTAATTTTCATATTCAATCAATAATACGTTCAAAAACGATTTCCAAATATACAACCCATAAGTTGTCTATGTAACCTGTTTGTAACCAATAACTTGTAAGTAATAACCGACCTTATGTTTAGCACGTTAAGGACCTAATTGGACTGCTGTATGGACGCGAGGAAGGCGGGGTCCACCGAGGCTACCTTCGCTGTCAGGAACGCGTGCATGCAGAATAATAAGCTCTGTAGTATCTGACATTCTAGCTCCTGAAACACATTTATCAAAATCAGTACATTTATTTAAGCTCAAAACAATTGCAAAGATTTAGTACTTGCTTCGAAGAAAATAGAGAGAGGTGATAATAATTACCTTAGTTTCAATAACTTTAGTCTCAGAATCTTGGAAGTGTAGTTTTAGTTTCGATTTGCCGTCATCGCTCGATCCTCGGAGCTGTGAAAACCTGAAAATGATAAAACAATGGGAATGTAAACAAAGGTACTTAGATGAATAAAAAAACAAAACAAAATACGCTTAAAAGCCCTGTATTCATTGCAAACTGAAGTTATACAGGGTAACTTGTAACTTGATGTATTCCTTCCAGGGCGTGATAGCGTGACCCATTTGCAACAATTAGGAAAGCACCCTATAATGCCTACTAGGCCAAAAATGCATGGTCGCAAGGAACTGGCTACATCACGTAGGGATGATTGCTGAGTTGTGGGAAGGTAAAAAGATAACATAAACCAGTTAATTAATTCGATTATCGCACAATTTTAAATATTTCAACAATTTGCAAATTCGGCCTTTGCCAGCATTATCGACTGTTTCACCAGCACCTTTAAATATTTTTTAAATCTTCGTACCTCGTTAGACAACTGAATAAGTGGAGATGTTTTCCCCGTAATTTGTACGCTTAATGGCATAGTAAACCTTCGAGATAACTGGTTTCAAAGTTCATGTAGGTACATAGATGATTTTTTACTTTTAACTGTTTGATGTTGTAGAAAATGTTGTTACATCGAAAGCTACGTTTAAGTATTAGGTACCCAATGGAATAGCAATGATGACCATGCAATTTGTGTTTAGAGAAAAGTGATATTTAGAGTGAACAATTCTGGGAAATTTTCAAAAAAAACCCGGAATTAACTTTTTCTCGAATTCCATGCATTTTCGCCTAGTCTTTATTATGCGGTGCTTAATTGTTGAAAATGGGACACACTATCACGCCAAAGGAATACAGCAAATTACAAGTCACCCTGTACAAACTGCACAAGAATCTTCTAGCGCGTGGCCAAAATCGGAACTAACACCGACATCTTGTTTTTTCAATACATTTCACTAAACAATTTCACAACTGTTTACTAACATGTCAACGGTATTCGAGCGTCAAAAGATCCTTGTAGCCCTGTATACCATGTTGCTGAAACAAACACGTTTTGTTTTTGTTTCATTTGAATACGAAACATTACACAATATTCACTGTTTTGCTCCAAAGTTTTGCTTACCTATAAGCCCACACGGGCTTGGCGCCGGGCGTGCCCTCGCTGAGCGAGAAGCCCGCCGACCAGTCCAGGGTCAGGCCGGCCGCGCGGCCCATGTGCACTACGGTGAACGTCTTCTTCTGTAACAACCATAGAGATTTAAGATAGGTACTATAAAGCTTAGAGCATTTAACCTACTATAAAGAGGCTATCAGAACAAACGTCAGACGATAACCTTTAATGATAAATTATTTATTTCTGTAAGTAGGTTTGTACAAACACTTTTACACGGCAATAATATTTTTTTTAAGCTAGATGAGGTCGGCGTTTCCTATCTGACTACTCTGAGAAGAAAGGCCGAAACAAACTCAGAGGTCACTGTCTCTTTTAAAGTCCAGACAAAATCTTGGTCAGATCATGTGAAGACCATGTAGGTAGGTATTTTTAGGAAAGAACCACACAGATTGAGCGGACCTGTCCAGTCAATGCACGCATTTGTCAAAAATCGTGCAGCTCAACTCAGAACTTGAGCTCAACGATTCGACAAACAATACCAACGAAAGGACATTTGGGTAGGCCGCGTAAATTACTCAAACTGCCAGATCATGATTAAAATTAACTAAGATGGAAAACAGAAAAAAGAAATGACCCACATAGTCCTCACATTCACAATAATTAAATGAAATAAAAATACTTTATAAAGTATCATTGTACGAGTATATATAAAATTCATAAATGTCAATGTGTATATAAAAATCCGGAGATAATCTTTGAGGACCATGTAGATTGGTGTCTGAAATGGTCTTTTTAGGAAAGAACCACACAGAAACCATTTTGAAACACTTTGATAACCAACTGTCAGATTATTTGACATATCTAGTAAATAATAGTAAAACCAGGTTAAGTCCAGTCGTTTTATCACGATGAGTTTTGCAAAACCACAATGCCAAAAAATAATATTCGGTATATTTTCTTCGAAATAGTACATACTACAGCGGCCAGCTAAAGAGGCATTCGCCTCGGCCCACATACGTAAGGGTGCGTTTCCACTGAAGCGGAGCTGTGTAGAGCGGAGTGGAGACGTGCAGGAATCGTCCAATCACAGACGAGACGGGTCACGCGATGAGGATTTCGATTGGTCGATTCCTGCACGTCTCCACTCCGCTCCGCTCAGCACCGCTTCAGTGGAAACGCACCCTAAGTCCATCAATGCCTAGTTGTGGCCAAGGCCTGTATAAACTTTTCTCAAATAATGCGCGGAAATTAAAACTAAGTAGTACCTAGGCAGACCTTTTTTGTCAAATACAATTATTTTATTACAATTTTTTTTTTTTTTTTATTTTTTTTATTTTTTTTTTACGGACAACGAACAACAATATTTTTCCCGCGTTAAAGCGTTAAAGTGTTCATTTTTTTTTCAATAAACAGCTTTCTATTTACAAGTCAGTTCGAAATTTAAATAAAACCTTTGATAAGTTACCTCCTTGGTTGCCATGTTTTGGAGTAAAAGATCGTTCCATTTTTAAATTACACTACAGATATGAGTTTACTAATGTAATTTATTTGGCCGCTAAACCACGACAGATATGGATTTTCATAGAACTTTTACCGGTCGCTGCTCGCATGTATTTGGCCAGTACAGCGATTTCGATTTATCTCGAAGAAAGTTTTCAAAATAATGCTCAAATTTCCAAGCATGTTTGAGAAAAAAAAAATATTTGCACACAACGCCACCTATTATGTGGGGCGTGTCATGAAACATAGAATTTAACTGAGCGGGTTGCGACCAAGTAGATTTTGATGTTGTTTGCTTTGTCCCGTCTATCGTTATTTAAAAGTCTTTAGTAAAAACATGCTATCATTAGCCTACAGTGTTTCCACTGCTGGGACTAGACCGTTACCCACTACGCAAGCACATGGCTGGAGAGTGGATATCACGTTTTCCTCACAATTTGTGCGTCACTTTTAGAGCAGTGCTGATGAAATAAATTGCATAGAGTGCATGCCTGCCTGGGCTCGGACTCGCAACCGAAGTGAAATAGTTTGAAAATAGTAAGTACTGTCTTTACATGGTCTTTGGACTCTTAGCTGCCTCTACAATTAGGTAGGTATATTAACGTGTTTTCGATTTCACTCTATGAATTAAATTCCAACACTACGCATATAATCTATGGCACGTACGTGTTTCTATTAAACCTTTTTGATAAAAGATATAATTTTTTGATTTTGTCAATACTTTGACATTTTCTGGATTCTACGTCGAAAATATCGTATTACATAAGAATAAATTGTGAATTACTTTGGTGAAATAACATAACGGACATGTATGGAGACGGTAAACATGTTTGTACCATATCGCAACCACCAAAATGCGCTGAAGTGCCGCCAACTGCTAACTTTTTCCAAAGGCAGGTTAGTATATCTTAAATACATTCCTTCATTCACTAACAGACAACGCGCAGCTAAACCGCTGGGGCTAGAAGTATGACATTTTGCTCTAGAGTCCCTCCCTTTCATAATTGAGGTTGGAAGGGAGGAAAGCAATAAGGAATGATTTTTGAAAATTCATTGGGATGAAAATTTGCATGGAAGTTCGTCATTTTTGTTTATGGGAAATCCTACCGGGTGCAAAGCGTGTACCATACTGAAAAGGTCCAATTGAATTTAAACTTTGTCATATTCATGTTATTATTCATATTCATTTATTGCATTCCATATTGTAGAAAAGATGTTTGCAAAGGACTTAGCTTAGGAGCTCTATGGCGGCCAGTTTGTGAATCTGAGAGCTCGGTGTGGTCCTCAGCGCTGCGTGATTAGAAACCTGGCCTTCCCATGCGCATGGCACCACGGCACGGCGCAGTTCGTGCGCAGCCTGTGGCGACTGCGCAAGGAGCGCGAGCGCCACGCGCACTGCTATGTGTGGCACCCCTACAGTCCCATCAAGTTCTACTGGGACTGCTTGCAAGTGTTCTTCACGTTCGCCGCCTTCCTCTACATGCCCGTGCAAGTTTTTATTAGTTGTGAGTTCATTGTTTTTTTTGCATCTACGACATGTTTAAATAAGACTTCGCCTTAAATAAGTAATTTTTTTAAGGATTTTTATTACAATCTATCATTCTTGCAGATATTCAACAATATTTTTGGTATTATTAGCGGGTTTGTACGGAAGCCGTCCAGCGACTGCTCTGTTTATTCTTATAGCCTCTTAAATAAGGTCTTAAGGAATCTTCTTTTTAGTCTTCTAGCGACTGTTTGGGTGTTCATCAGGTTTACTACTAGCATGTTTAGATGGTTCGTGATACGCTCTATCTACGCTTTTGTCCTTTCTGAGATTTCTTATATCACAGTTTTGATACAGAGGTCATGATGGAGTCTCTTATTTGAGACATACCAAGGTGCATTCGTTATCATTCTTAATATTTTTGACTGGAACCTTTGTATTATTTCAATATTTGATTTTGCCGCTGATCCCCACAGTTGTAGACCGTATGTCCATATAGGCTTTCTTATGCAATAAAATTACAACAATTTGTTTTGTAGTGAGAGTTGAGATTTTTTATTTATTAACCAGTCCATTGTGGGCAACTTTTGGCCCATAGCCAACCGCTTTGTGAATATGTGCTTCTTTCAAGTTAGGCGACTATCCATATATTCCAAGATACTTTATTTTAGTACATGGAGGACTTACGGCTAATAAAAACAAACATAAAAGGAAATCATAGTCACCCGAAAGCCTGTACTTGGCATAATCCTCTTGCGGTAGAGGTATTCCGTTTAGAGTGACAGGGGGACATGTTCCTTTCCTGTTAGTGAAAGTCACCTGGACGTATATGGTTTCTTTGGCTTTGATTCGCCAATCTTTGAGCCATTTGGATATATGATCGAGACTATTTTGAAGCTTTTGTGCTGCAACTTCTGGTGAAGTGTCCACTGAAAGAATTACTGTATCATCAGCAAATGTTCCAGTAACCAAGTCATCGGTAGTTGGGAGGTCGGCTGTGAAAAGCAGGTCGAGCGTTGCACCCATTACACTGCCTTGCGGGACTCCAGCTTGGATAGTATGCAAGTCTTCTCCTTATTTCACAAAAAAGTGTGTCGCTTAGATACGAGTTTATAAGGTTGTAGCAGTATTGTTTCGAACACGATCCGTTAATTTAACGCCTAGTATACTGCGCTCCATTTCTCGTTGGCAGACCTTGAGTTTAGACTTCTGGATGTTAGTCAAAGACAGAGTTTGTACTCCTTGGGTTACGAAGGGAAGAATACACATATCCATGAGCCTGCGTTTCAGTGCCATAGGCAACTCACCCTTCAATAGTTTCTTCAAGGACCAGTGGCTCAAAAGGCTGTCCAACTTAATTTGGAGTGGGCAGGACATTCTGCCGCATGCCGAACAAACTGTGGGCCCAAATAGCACATAATTGGTGCCCTGAGTCAGTGAGGCGGGGTCGCGGCAGACCACGTAGGAGATGGCGGGATGAGCTGGATAGGTTCCATCAAAACTGGAAGGAGGACGCGCGGGGTCGTGAAAGATGGAAGGAGCGGAGGGAGGCCTTTGCCCAGGAGTCGGACAGAATAGGCTAGTAAAAAAAAAGGTAGACGTTTATAGGCAGGTCCCGTTTTATCTTGAACAGTAGTCCGTCATGCCACACACAATCAAATGCCTGAAATATATCCAAAACGTCTGCAGTACTGTACTGTTTTAACTCAAGAGCTTTGTTAATATGTTCCACTAATCTGTGTACTTGTTCTATGGTACTGTGTTTTCGGCGAAAGCCAAACTGAAGATCAAGTAACAGCTTATTCGAGGAGATAATCGGAGACAATCTACGCAGGATAAGAATCTTAATGATTTTCGAGGGTATGAGCAGCAAGCTAATAGGCCTATATGATAGTGCCTCAACAGGATTCTTACCCCCTTTATTATAACTTTAGCTAATTTCCATTGAGGTGGGACCATACCTCTTCGCAAGATAGCGTTGTACAGGAAAGTGAGAAATTGAATGTTTTCCTTTGGCCGCTCTCTCTAAGACTTTGCCTGTTATGAGATCGTATCCAGGAGCTTTACTTCTTTTATGTCTAAGTTTCTACCAGTAGCTGTCTGAAGATCTCCCAATTAGTTTTATTAGTGTTTAGCTTGCATGGCTTTATAGGTGTTGCTGTGGTTTTCCTTTTTAATAATATTAGTTCTACTGGGGAGTGATCGGAGGATAGTGCACCTAGCTTCTGACGTTTCATAAGTGCCCATGTTGGTTTATGTGAAATAAAAATATTTTGATTTTTGATTGAGTTCGGTGCTCGTTTTGGTTGTTAGATAATTATTAGCAATTCCTTTAGTATTAAAAAAGTCAAGCGAGCCTTAAATAAGTGTTTGAACTTATGTTTGCCATAGTGGTGAAAGGATTAACAAAACCCGCAAAACGTAACAAAAGGTCGGAAAGCACAGTGAGGATTCTCGGATCGTTCCGATGCTCAATGTTCACATTGAATCCTTATGCCAACATGTCTTTCGCCGCAGAAGTCATATGAGTCGTCAACGACAAAATACTAACATTGTTACGTCGACTTAACGTACTGTATTTTATTTCCAGGCCCGGCGTCCCACGACTGGTTTATCTTGTTTACGGACGGCTTAGCATTCCTGAACATGTGCACTCAGTTTATCACCGGCTACCTCGAATATGAACACAAGATCATCGTCCTTGACCCCAAAAAGATTTCAATACACTACCTCAAAAACAACTTCATTACAGACTTCATTGGGTGTTTGCCTTTACAGCTCATAGTATCTTTCAGTGAGTGCCAGTATCCAACCCACACAGTCATGTTTATATTCAAGTTGCTAAGAAGTATATCTTTGACCCAACAGTGGAAGAACGTCATCGGTCAGTTTCAACTATCCTACATCAATTACGTGGCACTCAAAATATTGGTCATGTTAATAATGTTCTTTCATTGGATGACCTACATCCACTACCAGGTGCCGATACTGTGCTATCACTTGTACGAAAAGAACGACACTTTAGTAGCATGGTTGGAGCGATTTCACAAAATAGACTTTCAGCGGAGCGTTAGTCCAGTATTTCAGAAGTATACCACGAACTTCTATTTGGTGTGTGGTCTGGTTATCGGAGCTGGATACTACACGCCTCTAGACACACACTTCCTGCCAGAGTTGATGCTGTCATCATTGTCGGAACTCATAGGTCTTTTGTTTCTTACATATTCATGCTCTGCATTACTGCGGTTGTCAATATACAGGCAGTACGAGTCATACTGCTTCAAAGGGAAATCGAAGGAGTTGGAAGAGTACATGCACTTCATGCGATTGCCGAAGTATTTGCAGAGAAAGATTAGACTGTTCATAAACTATAAGTTCAACGAGCACTTTTTTCACGAGGAGGCGATCCTTAGCACAATCAACGAGCAGATCAAGCAGGACATCAGCATGCATTGCTGCCAGCGCCTCGTCATGAACGTGCCCATGTTCCAAGACATGCCAGTCGCACTCATCAACTCTATTATATTTAATTTACGACAAGTTTTGTTTATGCCTGGCCAGGTAAGGTTATGTTTATCTTAATCAAATAATATCAAGATGTATTTTTTTTAAACATACAACTTCCCTATAAATTGTTGTTATCAGACAGTGGTGGAGTTCAACAAGCCGGGCGAGAGCATTCATCTGATATCGTCCGGCACTGTCGCCGTTATGGACGCCTTGGGAAGAGAGGTTTGTGTCATAACTCTTTGCAACTACTATTATTGTCTTGTTTCGATAGTGATTGGAAGATATTGATGGATTTAATATTACAGGTAGCACATCTCCGGGATGGCGCATTTTTCGGCGAGAACGCCCTGTTATCGCCGGGAGTAAAGCGAACAGCAACCATCATTGCGCTCGAGATTACAGAGATTTACATGTGAGTTCTAAGAAGTATTGATAGTAGATCTTGTTGAACATCGCCATCATTGCAAAGAGGGCCACTGCTGGACGTAGATCGAACATGTGTCCCACATCCATCAGTTGTGTCGATTTTAGTTAAATATTTGGAGTAATTTCAGTGTTGCCACTCGTACGCGGCCGCTAATATGGCACATCCAGTTTTATAAAAAGTTCGGCTTCGCGAATTGTCGTGTCTGTCATTCAGGACCCCAATCAGTGCATTTTGGCGTGAATTTGACCCTCATTCACATTCTAAAATTCGAATTACCATGTTAACGGGCCGGTACTGTACCCAGTGTTTAAAGCTAGGGTTTCTTAAGACTGGTGCCAGCGGCCAAAATTTACCGTCGAAGACACTGAAACTTTATTTATGAAAGTTAGTTGGGTGTTTCCTTCGAGAGTGTTGTCTGACATCCGTGAAGTCAAATCCCGGTGCCATCATTTTCATTAAAGCCGTCTGCGGCCTTATATGGCGGCCACCGCTGTCGTAGGAAACCCAAGCTTTATCGGTGTGCTGCTATAGTTGTGCGTGTGTGCAGTCTGGAGGGCACGTCCTTCCAGTCGTGTCTGGCGCCCTACCCGCACCTCAAGCGCCGCATGGAGGACGAGGCCGCGCGCCGCGGCACCAGCCAGCCGCGCGCGCGCCGGGTGCGACCCTAGCGCCCTACCCGCACCTCTAGCGCCGCATGGAGGACGAGGCCGCGCGCCGCGGCACCAGCCAGCCGCGCGCGCGCCGGGTGCGACCCTAGCGCCCTACCCGCACCTCTAGCGCCGCATGGAGGACGAGGCCGCGCGCCGCGGCACCAGCCAGCCGCGCGCGCGCCGGGTGCGACCCTAGCGCCCTACCCGCACCTCTAGCGCCGCATGGAGGACGAGGCCGCGCGCCGCGGCACCAGCCAGCCGCGCGCGCGCCGGGTGCGACCCTAGCGCCCTACCCGCACCTCTAGCGCCGCATGGAGGACGAGGCCGCGCGCCGCGGCACCAGCCAGCCGCGCGCGCGCCGGGTGCGACCCTAGCGCCCTACCCGCACCTCTAGCGCCGCATGGAGGACGAGGCCGCGCGCCGCGGCACCAGCCAGCCGCGCGCGCGCCGGGTGCGACCCTAGCGCCCTACCCGCACCTCTAGCGCCGCATGGAGGACGAGGCCGCGCGCCGCGGCACCAGCCAGCCGCGCGCGCGCCGGGTGCGACCCTAGCGCCCTACCCGCACCTCTAGCGCCGCATGGAGGACGAGGCCGCGCGCCGCGGCACCAGCCAGCCGCGCGCGCGCCGGGTGCGACCCTAGCGCCCTACCCGCACCTCTAGCGCCGCATGGAGGACGAGGCCGCGCGCCGCGGCACCAGCCAGCCGCGCGCGCGCCGGGTGCGACCCTAGCGCCCTACCCGCACCTCTAGCGCCGCATGGAGGACGAGGCCGCGCGCCGCGGCACCAGCCAGCCGCGCGCGCGCCGGGTGCGACCCTAGCGCCCTACCCGCACCTCTAGCGCCGCATGGAGGACGAGGCCGCGCGCCGCGGCACCAGCCAGCCGCGCGCGCGCCGGGTGCGACCCTAGCGCCCTACCCGCACCTCTAGCGCCGCATGGAGGACGAGGCCGCGCGCCGCGGCACCAGCCAGCCGCGCGCGCGCCGGGTGCGACCCTAGCGCCCTACCCGCACCTCTAGCGCCGCATGGAGGACGAGGCCGCGCGCCGCGGCACCAGCCAGCCGCGCGCGCGCCGGGTGCGACCCTAGCGCCCTACCCGCACCTCTAGCGCCGCATGGAGGACGAGGCCGCGCGCCGCGGCACCAGCCAGCCGCGCGCGCGCCGGGTGCGACCCTAGTGCCCTACCCGCACCTCTAGCGCCGCATGGAGGACGAGGCCGCGCGCCGCGGCACCAGCCAGCCGCGCGCGCGCCGGGTGCGACCCTAGCGCCCTACCCGCACCTCTAGCGCCGCATGGAGGACGAGGCCGCGCGCCGCGGCACCAGCCAGCCGCGCGCGCGCCGGGTGCGACCCTAGCGCCCTACCCGCACCTCTAGCGCCGCATGGAGGACGAGGCCGCGCGCCGCGGCACCAGCCAGCCGCGCGCGCGCCGGGTGCGACCCTAGCGCCCTACCCGCACCTCTAGCGCCGCATGGAGGACGAGGCCGCGCGCCGCGGCACCAGCCAGCCGCGCGCGCGCCGGGTGCGACCCTAGCGCCCTACCCGCACCTCTAGCGCCGCATGGAGGACGAGGCCGCGCGCCGCGGCACCAGCCAGCCGCGCGCGCGCCGGGTGCGACCCTAGCGCCCTACCCGCACCTCTAGCGCCGCATGGAGGACGAGGCCGCGCGCCGCGGCACCAGCCAGCCGCGCGCGCGCCGGGTGCGACCCTAGCGCCCTACCCGCACCTCTAGCGCCGCATGGAGGACGAGGCCGCGCGCCGCGGCACCAGCCAGCCGCGCGCGCGCCGGGTGCGACCCTAGCGCCCTACCCGCACCTCTAGCGCCGCATGGAGGACGAGGCCGGCTTACTTTAATTATTAGGTAAGACATTGAATAAACTGTTATCAGAAGAGTTATGATTGACACGTAATTTTATTATATACGCAAGTTCGAAATGAAGGCATTTATTTTAATTAAAGTACGATTTCCACCGACAGGGCAGCGCCGGAGCGCAGCGTGTCCTAGCGGCTTCACGCGCACTCGGCGGCGGCCTACTACTTAAATCCGCTGGAACCGGGGCGACAATTGGGTTAGTGGGTGGTATGGAGGCAAACGCAACACTTCATGACCGTTTCTTTTCAATAATAACTCGTCAATTTTGTAAATATCTTCTGTGAAATGGCTTTTAATTAATATAAGTCATCCTTTCTAAGTTTATCATCAAAAGGCACGTCATGCCGTCGTAGCCAATTTTTCATAACTGGCGTAGAAGCCATAGTCGGCTTTTTCTCTTCTCGAACAGAATGATAAGCTCAGTGGCGTGCATTGCATATAGGCATATAAGCAGTGCCTACCTCGATATATCAACATTTACATTTTAGTGTGTGCCCCACAATTAAGAAACTCACTAAATTATCATACCTAACAAAAAACAAAATCTTCATACAAACACGCGCGGCAGTAAGCAGTCGCCAGACGGCCTACTCAGCTCCCGTACTATTTGCACATTGTCATTGGTCTACTCGTTCAAGTTAATACGACAAAGTTAAAAATACGTACCTCTCACGCGTAATACCATGACGTTTTAACCTTCGCAATTTATCACCCTTAAGTAGGCATGCCTACTAAAATCCAACCGAGTATGAATGTTGAAATAAAAAATATATATATATATATATAATTAAATAAATAATTAATAAATAGATAGACCTGTATATAAAATATAAATAGAATAAGTGAATAAATGGAAATATAAATACATAGGTTATAGGATAGAAAATAATTCTAACTTTACCACAAGGAAAGTTAATAAATCGCTCTTCCTCTCTCTACTTATTTAAAAATTTGCTGTGACCGACAGGGTCCATAATTGTTTCTATTATTTTTTATTTACCACCTGTAATTGTACATTATAGATTGCAATAAACAATTTGAGATTTGAAATAATACTTCGTAATTTGGCTGTGCGAAGAAAGAAAGGGATTGATATTGGATAATGACATCGCCGATAATAAAGTCAAAATGAAAATCCAAGATGGCGGCTGTATTTTTTTTTTTTAATTTTTCACCATGGGTGTCGTTTTTATGGTTTTCAAGGGTGCTAAAGCCGATAGTGAGGTCAAAATGAAAATCAAAGATGGCGGCTGTAATATTTTTTTAAAATTTCGTCATGGGTGACGTTTTCATGGTTTTCGATGGTGCTAAGGACGATAGTAAGGTAAAAATAAAAATCCAAGAGGGCGGCTGCGAAAATTTTAAAATTTTGTAATTTCAAAAGTTTTACAGCCGCCATCTTGGATTTTCATTTTGAACTTCGTTCCTGCCGGGGTCCCCCGACCACACGTTTTTTTTCTGATTAGTGACCGCGTCTGCCTAAACTAGACCGGCTTAGTGCCTACTTATTGTGAAAACCAATGCACGCAACTGGATAAGCTGCGTTATCCATTACTATGACAGAATTTGGTGGTATATTAGCCACGAGTTTTTCATTTATCCATTTACTGGACTGGAAACTTTGAACTTACCCTTGATGTGCACGCAGCTAGCAATGGTGGTCCGAGCGCTTGGCAGCGATTTTGTCACTGGACAGGTGCAGCAGTTGTTTCGCATCTTGTATTTGTTTTGCGTTCAATAGGTACATGTTCGATAATTCATTCATTTTATTGTTTATTCCGCACTTTTAATGGCAGAATCAGACGAATTGTTAGTGCTGGCCTACACAATGTTTTGTTTCGTTGTCACTTGTTTCTAGTAAAATTTGTAACTCCGTAACACTCTCACCATTAGTTTATTTCTACATTTCATCCATGTCGTTAATTGATTACCACTTTCCACTTTTCACTGTAATGCTGTTCCACCGGACAGCCGTAATGTTATTTATTCTATTCATGCCGGAAGGTCGGCGCCTGTGCGACCCTTTACTTGTCACAGGAATGCCACAGACACACAAGAGTGCCTCTGACTCTCAAGGCATAGACAAGTAATGAGGTTACGTCTGGCGCGGATTAAAAATTAACATTTTATTGTATTTGCTAATATTTTACATAATCATTATACCTATTTTATTATTTATTTATTTCTGTAACTGCCCGTGACATCACAGCGGGCCCTATCAGAATACCAGCGCTGTGACATTTATTTTTTAAATGCTGCAGCATCGTGCTGAGATAGGAGCCTTTTCGCCTCGTATAGGACTTTCTGTTTCATTTTTCTTTTTATTACTTTTTTTTATATAACTTGGATTTTTAATTGTTTTACTGTGTTTAGTTTGTGATCTTCCTATACGATTCGCAATAAATACTTTTTCTTTTTTTCTACTGAAATTCACGAAATTCATAGAATCCTGATAATTCCACCTCCACGATGCTATATTTGGCTGTTCGATAAGGAGTGTCCATTTAGATTCGCATTTCTTAAATTTAAAACCTAGATCATGTAATAATAGTCTTAATTAATATTCCCTGCCGCAGGGTAATATTAGGTCTTTACCTATTAAAATTGGAGATTATATGAAATTTAAAAAAAAAATTGGTACCAAATTTTTTTAGGCGCCAAAGATTACCAAAATTTCACAAAAACAAAAAACTATCTAAAAACAAATGCCTGAATTTGAAATTAAATTAACACGGCTATCAAATAAAATTTATTTGAATTTCGAATTGCGCGCCATTACACAGATAATTAAATCTGAAAATGCTGGTTATAGAATCTCCAATTACATAGGTAAAGACCTATTACATTCTCTTCTCTAAGTACAGCATTCACAGTTTTCAGTTGGTATTTAAAAATAAATTGTGTATAACTGAGTGAATTTTCATCTTACCACGCCTTTTGTGAAATCGCTTATTTCCACTCTTTTTCTGCGAATCTGTTTTGGTTTTCTCGGTGATTTAAACCTTTCGTTGTCTTCTAATAATTTTCCTTGTTGTACAATTCTAGATACAGACTTTTCCGATAGTCCAGTAACTTTTACTACGGTTTTGTTTAAAGGTATATCTTGTTGATATTCAGCAGAATTTGGATCCAGTTTTTTTTTCTAAAATATATACGTATACGTTGAAAGCCATTTGCTTGCACTGACTATTAATTTTATGTCCGAAGATATTTCGACTCATCTTGATAATGTAATCTCATGCAACTCGCACAAAGTCCGCAACTGTTAACACGTGCGATCGCTGCGTAGCGAACAAACTGAGTTTTGATAAGAACGCGCGCCGCCCGCACCGCTCCCGCTCTCCATGCTCGTCCTCCCTCCGCGCCACTACACCCTCCCCGCAGACGAGGACTCAAGCGGTGTGCAATTAAACTTATATTGGCAATCCATAATTACGCCTCAGTCACGAACCCAAGACATCAACAGGGGTACAGTATTAATTGTGTAAATTGGGTTAGTGGGTCTTCTTGTAATTTTAATACGCTTACATTTATTAACAATCAATATCATGTAGTTTTCGATACACCATCTGGACACTATAGATTTCAGTTTGCAATTTAACCGAGTCTTTAGCACAGTTTACTGTTTGGTTCAATTATAGGTCAGCGGCGTACATAATTAAAATGCATTCTATTTTACTTGCGAAATCATTTATAAAGCCACAGGGCTTGTGGCACTCCTGATGGTATAACGTTTGTTTGAGATTTAAAACCTTGAACACGACAATTTGTGTTAGATTTTTCAAATAGGACTCACACCATCGCTGTAATGGCCCATTAATGCCATGCCTGTTATCTTATTTAGAAGAATATTGTGATCAATAAGATCAAACGCTTTACTGAAATCCGTGTACACAGCGTGTACCTCTTTCCCTTAGTCGTGTGCATCTGTTATGTCACTAGTAAAATTAGAGGTTTGATGTAGTGAATCTCTTTGGAAGGGAACCGTGCTGTGCAAGTTGCAGCTGTTTTACATGCCAGTATTTTTTTTCTACCACAAGCGGTTTAAAAACTATACCAAAGGATGAAAGAATGGAAAACCATTCACGGGTCGATAATTTGACACATCAGAAACACCGCCATTTTTGAGGATCAGGGTATTACGAGCTATCTTCCATTTACTTAGGAAATATATGGGTGATGTAATTTGGCTCGTACCAAAAATTGAAAAACCAGACACAACGTATGTATGCACAATATGTGTGGAGTACGGACTCACCCCGAGCCGCATGACGGAGTTGACGATGTTGTTGGTCCAGGCCGCCTCCACGCGCAGCAGCTCGCGGCGCGTGTCGGCGCTGAAGTAGCGCGGGCCCGCCGCGCGCGCGCCCGCCGGCCCCGCCGCCGAGCTCTGCACCAGGAAGCAGTGCTGGCGCCAGTCCACGGTCTCGCTCTCCTTCACCGTGCGGAACATCGTCTGGTACACTTTGAGGGTCTCGGGACACTTTGCTAGCTCGGTTATATTCATCTGGGAAAGAAAGGCACGGTTAAAAGATTATTGTTACTAAACTGACTATCAGTTTTAAGGTTGAAAAGCGGAACATGAGTCGGTCTAACTTAATTTGGAAGAGGTCATGTCCGGCAGTCGATTGCGATAGATTATGTATCAACATATACATATTCAGGAATTTAGAATATTTTAGTATAGGTCTAGTGGGCGCACACGCAATTGCTGAGCAGACTGTCGGGCAAAGCGTATTTGAGATTTTCTGCCATAAAAATCAATCTGGATTTATGCCCGGTTGATGGGATTAAAAACATTACTGGCTATGTGGGTGTACCATACATAATAATGTATCTAATAATAAAACCTCTGAGTTTATTTCGGTGATTCTTCTCAGATGAATCAGGGAACACCGACCTCATAATAGTTTTGGAATATTATTATAAACTCAATCTCAAAGCATTTATTTCAAATCAACCAATTACAGGCAAACTACACACACAGGGAAACTAGTTGCTCATTCCAAAGCGTAGGAGGTACATACCTACGAAGAAGAGCGGGCAAGAAACTCCACGGAAACTCTTTTTAACGTTTTGGAAGATCCTGACTTCAGGTACCGGGAAAATGGCAGATAGATGGGGTCGTCTGCTACCTACCCAGCCCAAAAAAAAATCCTCAGGCCCCATAGTTCTTTTTTTTTATTACCGAAACTCATGAGTTTTAAAACTTTGAAGGCCTATAACTTTATGTAGGATAGATGAAACTGGCAACACTTTTTTGTTTTTTGTCTTTGTCTCGACTATTGGTAGATTCATCTAAAATTATTGTTTGGTGCAAATAGTAACTAGACAAAAAGTTATAAGCCATCAAACATTACAAAAAGGGATAAAACGTGATTTTGAGCATTGCATTGCAAAATTTTCAGTTAAAAAAAGAACTAAAAGTGATTGAAGACTTAGGGTTTCATCGATACAACCTTGGTGTATGGCCTTTCGAACGGTATGTAATTTGTTGAATTAAAAACAAAAACAATATAAAAAATAAACTATGGGGCCTGGGTATTTTTTTTTTGGGCTGGGTAGGTAGCAGACGACCCCACCTATCTACCATTTTCGTGTGTTCAACGTTCTGCCGAACACCCTGTATACTAAAAAGAGGAAAGGACCTAATATAGAGCCTTGTGGGACACCTATTTTTACTTTTAAACCAAGTGAATTGAAACCATTTATTTGAACTTTTTGATGTCTATCATTTAAATAAGATTTTACCTGACCGCAAATTTACCTAGTCCGTAATGTTCAAGTTTCATTAGTAAGGTTTCGTGATTAACGCAGTCAAATGCCTTGGAGGTCACAAAAGATTCCTATGGGCCTCCTGCCACACTGTAAATATGTGTTTTAATAAGATGACACCGGCGTCAGTCGTACAACGTCCTTTGGTGAAACCATATTATTGATCGTGTAAGATTTTGTTGTTGTTAAAATAATTAAGCACTTGATTGAGCATTACGTTTTCGAACACCTTGCTGAATACCGGTAACACGAATACTGGTCTATAATTGTTGGTATCTTTGCTGTCCCCAGATTTAAAATGTGGAATAACTTTATTACATTTAAATCTAGGAAGACTCCTTGATCAATCAATCATTTACTTCAATCAATCATTTACTTCAATCAATCAATCATTTATTTATTTGCAAACATGGGTATTGGTACAAAGATGTTCTTTTTAACATAGTATAGTCCTCCATATTTTACCGTCGTAAGGGCATGCAAATAATATAGAATTCTCAAATTAAAGTCAAACAAAATAAAAAATAACAATACAAATTAAGATTACAAAAATTATAAATGTCATATTAAGGTTGCAATAATTTTTTTTTTTTTAAAATGTCAGACTGGTTACGCTAGTAAGAATTATAAATGTCAAATGATTAAAGATCTACACACAAATTAAATATTAAAGCTAAGTATAGTGCTAGTCACGATTATGGATGTACAGACGCCAGCACATCAACCTACCCCAAACTGTCAAATTTTCCCAATCAATCTTGAACCTTATGCTTTAGCAATAAAGTTGAAAATCCATTAAAGAAATCTGACAGATTGTAATAGGTTGATGTGCTGGCGTCTGTACAAACTTTGATAGACATTCCCCATAGATCTTCGGTCAATTTGATTTTGATTTGTCGAAAAGCTTTTATAACTATCGTAGGGTTTATACATAAATTCAACCGGACAGCCTGGAACGTTCGCTTTTAATAAATCAATTGATACATCGGGTGAGCAATTTAAGGCTTCCGTCATTTTTGATGGCATATTAGTAAAAAAAAATACAAATTCTTGAGCTACTTCTAGTCAGAGCTTATGGCACCATGTGAAGTCTCCAATGTGTAATCAGTGTTTCGTTTTTTATTCCTACTGGTTTCGTTATTTATAACATTCCAAGCTGTTTTTATTGGTTTTCTGCTGAATTGATTTTGTTGCTAATGTACAATTGTACAGGGTTTTGGTTATCATGCAGGTATTTCTAAAAAATTTGGAATATGTAGCAACATACTTGTTGAACGTTTCAGTGTTGATGTAAGGCTTAAGGCCATACAGCTCGAAAAGTCTTTCACTACTTATCCTAATACCTCTAGTTGCCCAGTCACTAAATATAAAATTAAGAGTAAATACTTTTTATTTTATTTTCAAAAGTTTTATTCAATTCAGTGTGGACTACTGAAAATAAATCCTCGTACAATTTATTTGCATCATCCATATTATGGCCCAGATCTTTTAACTTATTATTTAGGGCACAATTGAATCTATTTAGTTTGCCAGTCGTTTGGTCTAAATTGTATTTGCAAAGGTGTTTTAAACTTAAGGCGCGACTTGTCGAAATTTTTCCATACAAACTTCGGGAGAATATTACTCCACTGTTTGACATTGTACATCCAAAGTTAAACATTGTATCGTTTTGTCTTATTATTAATTGTGTCTGTACGGAAACAGAATAGTAAAATAATAAGCCATTAAAAAGTTATGAGCCAACAAAGTTTCGTTTTTCTTGCTAATTTTAACGTAACTTTGGATGTAAATAAGTAATAAAATATGGACAAAATCTTCAAAACAAAAACCGTACCGACAAAGTTCAATTATCGAAGAGTTCAATAAGCTTTATTTGTAATTGACTTATGCAGTGGTTTTTTCATAAAACTCGATTTTCCAAAGGACGTTTCGTAATTTTTACGCGCACGTTTTACTATGGAATGATCGTGCCTTTCACTCAATAATGTTCCCCCCGGCGCGGTGCGGGGGGAGACGCTCACGCACACATGCACAATATCTCACGCGCGTTACGAACTATTTCGATTCGACTCAGTCTGCTGCTGCGGCCTACGTCGTTCGTACGTATGTAGACTAAACTCCCGTGCACTATAAATTATTATTATCATTCGCACGTAAACACTACATTGACCCCTGGCTTGAACTTTGGATTTCGATACTACCTACATTATCTGTTTGACTTCGCACTACAATTTGGACTCTGTATTTTCATTTGAAATCGGAATTGTTGGTTTGAGTGGACGCTGTGTCAGTGAAGTTGTGTTGGTTGATTGAAGGACTACAACTAAACAAAGGGTAAGTCGTACAATTTCTTAGAACTAACCTATTTCGGTAGGGACCTCCTCGAGCATATTTTTTGTTATAATATAACTAGCTTCTGCCCGCGACTTCGTCCGTGTGAAATTTTTTGTTCCCCCGAACCACCGCGTCGCATCGCATCGCCTGTCTGCGCTATTACTACTCAACTCCTAAGGGTCCTAGTAGCCTATAGCTAGCTAAGACTTGGTGCTCGGGGTTTGGCGACAGGCGCGGCCGCGCACAGTGGGCCCATACTGAAAATTAGTGGACTTAGGCAACAAAGTTCCAATATCGATGCGATTTTTTTTTATATGACGTGTTATGATATTCCTGACAACTTTTATTCTTATAACATTTCTTCTAAAGTTGATAGTTTGTCTTGAAAAAAATTAATTAGATTATTTTGTATGGAGCGAATCACGTTTAATTTTTTTTCTTCAATTGTACTAATATGTTGGGTGTGTGGCGTGAGTATATGATAGCTAGGGTCATTCTCTATCCACGAAAAAAAAAACAGCGCCGGCCATCTGCGGCAGCGCGAGTAATCATTCGGTAAAAAAAAATGTTTTGTAAGATTTTTTTTTGCCATTTAAAATAAATTCAAAGTAAATTTTTTGTGTCATTAGGCTAATTCACCTTTTCTTTATTAAATATATAGTTTTAACAGCGCATAGGTACTTATAACTAATTATTCTGGTAGAAATTTAGTAATTATTGCTATGTTATCGGTAGCACCTGCATTGTGATTGATGACTCATTTGTTATTGCGCTCGTCTAAGCGTATAACTAATGAGTCGTCGAAAAATGCTTGTCTCTGATTGGCTGTGTTATTTTTTTAACTGCACGTTATCTATTGTTGAATAAAATATCGTAATAAGTTTCAGGTTATACTAATTTTGTTAATGATAGGTGAAATAATTTAAATTTGTACGGGCAAGTCGTTGATAATTATCTACATAATCAAGCGTATGAAACTGTGAAGTAATTGTAGCCCTGAAAAGGGCTGTTTGTCATATACCTAGCCCTGATGGGCTTTTGTGAGGATAATCTAGAGCCGGATCACATTATTTCTTGTTCCAGAAGTGCTAGTGGGTCCGGCAAATTTTCGGACTCTGCTATGAGGCATTCTTCTTCCTCCATAATCTCACTGTCACAGGGAGGCTCAGTAGTCTGTAACAACTGAATTGCTTCAGGCAACAACTCATTATGACCCTGTTTCAATATTTTAGGCCTTATGTAGGATATGTGGGGATCAGAGCTTATTAGAAGTCCATGGAGGATGTCTTCGTTTGTTGCTATTCTCCCCGTTTTCCGAGTGTGCCACTCCCTGACGTTTCTGAAGTCCTTATTACGGGCTTCCGAAGCTTCTTCAGATAAGATACCTAAAACGAATAAGTACATACATTTTAATTTCAAAACGCAATTGAGTCAAATAATACATCAAACTATATTTATTTTTTACTTACCGATTGGCAAAACACCAAAGTGGTTACAGATGTCTGCACCGTGCATTAGAAGTTTATGTACACTAACTGGCATGTAGTACCACGAATAGTGTTGCACGTACACATCAGCTGTTTCTCTGCAGTATCTTCTAAATTTTTCACAGTCAATGTTTTTGCCTGATGATATGGCTTGTAGAATAACGGAAAATCTGAAAATCAGATTTTCGTCAATTCCCGTTATTCTGGATGATCTTTTGTAATCTTGGAAAAAGCGCCTCGCAGTATTCCCGTCATTTGTAGTTCCAAAACCCTAAAATGGGAAAACAATACTGTAATATACAATACATAGAGATATAATACACAAACAACATAAAAAGAGCCAAAATTAAATACATACCTGTTTGACTATATCAATCAGCATTCCAGTTTGCTCACGAAACTCTTGTTGCGTGGTATTTTTTTTAGCTTGTTTCAAAGCCTTATGTTCGCCTCGAGCAGTCCATCGTTGAAAATCCAGATTATAAGATATATGGAGAAGACATTCCATACACCGAATCTTCATATGCAGTGAAGAAATTCCTTGTTTGTAAATTTCTTCACGAAGTGGTTTGGAAGTCAAAGCGTCTAAATTATTCATCTCGCTCGGTTTTGCCAAGCAAATAGGACACGTTGCATATGATGGTACTTCAGCAATAATATTGGCCACTTTTCCATCAATCATGGTCATATGCAATTCATGTGATACAATAATATTTCCACACTGTGTAGATATTCGTTCATCAATTTGTTTTTTCATCTCAGACTCTTCAGACATTATAAAATCAGCTGTCTCCGAAGTGAAAGTGAACTTCACCGGTCGACAGTACAGAGTTGAGCAAGGTGCACAGGTTCTCCCAAACTATATTTTCATTCCCAGAAGATGGGCTAGTAGACACTAGCCGAAGAGGGACGATGCTTATCATGACTACTGATGAATCATCGAACTCTGTAGACGTTTTCTGTTTATAATTGCTCTGCGACGAAGAACCATCAAGTCCCCATTTCCAGGTCAACTTGAGTTCTTTATTTTGAGACCTATCAACAGAATTACTAATACCTAGTAAAATCCTTTCCACAGTGTGGTCCAATAGCGCTTGCAATTTAATTTGAGCTCCTTTTTCGGTAATCTCCATACTCTCTTGTGGTGGGTAACATCTTTTCTTGGCATTTACAAGCTTTGGATAAGATGGAAAGGCAGCACAGTTTTCTTCTTTCAGAAATTGTCGAAGAGCTAAGTACTTCCATTTCGAGAGCGCAAGTGATGTATAAAGAGCTAAACAGTTATCTTCAGAGACAGTACTTAAGCTCTGCTTTTTGAATAGTCGCTCGTCTACTTCGGATAGGGCATCTGGATTACTGGAAAGGTATTCGATCACTTTTGCCAGATTCGTTTTGCCGTTGTCTTTCAATTTTGTTATGTACCAGGTCTGCAACTCTTCTTCGGAATTTTCTTCTACTATGGAAGTAGAACGTCTTTTTTTTTGCTTCTTACTTAACTCTTCGAATGGTTTTCTGTGCTCCTTTTCTGTAGATGTTCCCGCTTCCGCAGTACATACTGCAAGAGTAGGAACATGGGAATCTATATCCACAGGTTCAGATAAGACTGCGTCCGAAAAGCCCATCTCACTTCTCAGGTCAACACTGTCACAAACAGGCCAGTTGATGTTTTTTTCCAACCACTTGCGATTACTTACACGATTCATAAAAGTTTTTTGGTTTCTACTTGACTCTATCCACTTTTTATTTAGATTTACACAAAAAAGTCGACAGAACTCCTTGATTCGGTTCTTGTCTTCTTCAGAAACTTCGGTAGTCAAGACAGAAATGATACTTTCATATAGAAACATATGATTTTTCAGATCACCGCCACTTCTTAATTTCACAAAAAAATCTAGGTTGGTACAAAATCCAGCCATAGTTCTAATGTAAATATAAAAATAAAAGTATTTCACTGTGTTCACAAATAAGCGACAAGAGCGAAACTAGATGGACTTAATGAATGTCTTTATATTTATAGACAGTGTTAATTACTCAAGTAGTGGACACTGTTATCAGTGAGTGAAAATTATTCAGCCAATCAGAGACGAGCATTTTTCGATGACTCATTAGTTATGCGCTTAGCCGAGCGCAATAACAAATGAGTCATCAATCACAATGCAGGTGCTACCGATAACATAGCAATAATTACTAAATTTCTACCAGAATAATTAGTTATAAGTACCTATGCGCTGTTAAAACTATATATTTAATAAAGAGAAGGTGAATTAGCCTAATGACACAAAAAATTTACTTTGAATTTATTTTAAATGGCAAAAAAAAATCTTACATAACATTTTTTTTTACCGAATGATTACTCGCGCTGCCGCAGATGGCCGGCGCTGTTTTTTTTTTCGTGGATAGAGAATGACCCTAGCTATCATATACTCACG
The DNA here is from genome assembly GCA_914767645.1 of Hydraecia micacea. Lineage (NCBI taxonomy): Eukaryota > Metazoa > Arthropoda > Insecta > Lepidoptera > Noctuidae > Hydraecia > Hydraecia micacea. Next base: position 21,166,573 of record OU611776.1, read on the forward strand.
CCACACACCCAACATATTAGTACAATTGAAGAAAAAAAATTAAACGTGATTCGCTCCATACAAAATAATCTAATTAATTTTTTTCAAGACAAACTATCAACTTTAGAAGAAATGTTATAAGAATAAAAGTTGTCAGGAATATCATAACACGTCATATAAAAAAAAATCGCATCGATATTGGAACTTTGTTGCCTAAGTCCACTAATTTTCAGTATGGGCCCACTGTGCCGCGGCGCGCGGCCGGCGGCAATGAGAATGTAAACACAAGCGTGCGGCGCGGCGCGGCGCGGTGTTTTGTGTAGGTAGGTAGGTACCTACACAAGGAGGTACCCTATCATAAGCACAAATTATTATGTGACTGTTTATAGTTTAGTAATTCTTTATTAATAATTATTATAAAGACGAAAAAAACTTTTTGTGCTATCCTAAACCCACTGAATCGCAGGCAAAAGCTAGTACAAAAAAAGGTATATGTATAAATACATTACTTTTATAAAATAAATAAATAATAGTGTGTAGGTATATTACTTTATTATTACAGGGTCAAATTAAATTAGCCAGCGAAACTCTGCCGACGTGATGGGTATCGTTATCTAAACATGATAAAATAAAAATCAAAAATATTTGATGTATTTTTTGAGGGTCAACGACCGCTTCTAGAGTTGTTACTTGAAGTATAAGATAGAAAATCTGTTTTCTTTTGTTTTATCGTATTGGGTAATCGATACCAATCACGTCTGTGAAGTTTACATAAAAAAAACTGTATATTTAAACTTATATTTACAAGTGCCTCCTACACTGTGCGGTAGTGCGGTCGTTGACTCCACTAAAAAGTCATCTATACTAATATTATAAAGAGGTAAAATTTGTTTGTAAGTTTGTAAGTTTGTATGTAGGGGGTAATCTCTGGAACTACCAGTCGGATTTCAAAAATTCTTTTTGCGTTTGATAGCCCAATTTTTGAGGAAGGCTATTTAACATCACGCTAGCACCCTTAGGAGCCGAGCAAAATGAAAAAAAGTCAGAACGAAAGCGAAAACGAAGTAGTAGTGCGGTCAGGCTATGCGATGCGACGAGTGGGTTGGGGGAAACAGAAATTTCACGCGGACGAAGTCGCGGGCTGAAGCTAGTCAAATATATTTTTTTTTGTTTTATCATGGTTAGATATCGATACCCATCAAGTCTGCGGAGTTTCGCTTGCTAATTTAATTTGACACTGTATATAAATAATTTTGTTTTTTTTTTTGGAACAGATCCAAAAGAGAATTGACGAATGGGAAGAAAAGGGTGCCTAAAACTAAGTGCCCATCGCAAGAAGAAGTTCAAAAGAACATTGAGGGGATGTTTCTTGAATACAGAAAATATTCCTCCTGGACTGGATACGTCCCAACCGTAAGTATTATTTTGAGTGTATAATTGACATATTAGGTAACGACCTAATATGTCAATTATACACTGATAACGACCACTACCTCAAATTCACGTAGACCAAAATTAAACATTTTTGAAGTGGTTTTTTAACTGGGTCAGATTATTGTGAGGATGGGTACTGGGATGGTGTGTGGTTGGATTGGTCTTGTAATTGTCTTCACTTATATAATCTATATTTTTTTCAGATCGACACTAGAGTCATTCGAGCAGAATATCTGTCAAGCAGAAGTACAGACGCCAGCACATCAACCTACTACAATCTGTCAAATTTCTTTAATCAAATTTCAACTTTATTGCTAAAGCATAAGGTTCAAAATTGATTGGGAAAATTTTACAGTTTCGGGTAGGTTGATGTGCTGGCGTCTGTACATAAAGCAATCTCTGCACAATTCAAAATGTTCCTGGAGTAAATGAACAGATTAGTTCCGGTATTCCTCATGTACTGACCACACCCTAATCGTAAGTATTTTCATAGGTATATCTACTACCATAGTTATGCTATCACTTAGGTTAATTCCCTTTTTGTTATGTTTAATATAATTTCCGTTAATGTTACCCATGTTGTTTTTAGATCACCTCGAGAGTCATTTAAACAAATCGTCGTTCAAGCACAAGTACAATGAAACAACCAGTTCACGGTGGAAAAATGTACTTGTAGAAAATGATTCTTGCGTACAGACTGGCTCCGGAGTCATTCCAACTCAATTTTTTTGTGTCCGGTGCCCTATTATACAACCCACTTCAGAAAGTGAGTTAAAATTTGGTCCGTAGCTACGTTTAGTCCATGAGCGTCTGTCACCACGACGGTCATACATGGTACACCTTGACTAAAATTTTTATTTTCCAAAGCAGGTCGCCTTTCTTCTGCACCTGCTTCCAACATAAGCTGTAACGCTATGTCTTTTTGGAAATGGCTAATCTTTGATTATTTTTTACATAATAAATTTTGCTCATATTAGGCATATTTAAACTAGCACAAACCTTATCAAGCTGGCTCCATCCATTGCCAGTTAGTGAAATACCCTCTACCCTCACATTTAATTAATAGGGATCTCTTTAGATTCTTTATTAGACTCCCTGAGATTTGATCTTTTCTATTTTGTTGCACAAATTGCTTTTGAAAATAAAATTGTAAATCCTAATTCTTTTTTCTTTCATAAATTCTAAATGCTGAAAATTACATTCAAATGGATCATGTCTAATATTTTTCAATTGTTGAAATAGATAAGCAATACTCACTATCCTATTTCTTTCTAAAGTTGCACAATCACAATAAATTGTCGGTTCTAAAAGAGAAAAAGAATAATTTTCTACAAGTACCGTGCGTACACGAGCTAATATAATTTGACGTGCCTGTATACCGCCTTACTGCATACCTACCGCGAAGACCGACGCGAGGACGACGATCGGATATGACCGCCCGCGCCGGCGCCGGCGCGTCCCCTGCGCACGGATTGCGCCCCTCGGACGCCCTCGCCAGTCCGCTACAAACCTCAACGCCAAATGCATGCCATTTCTTTCTTTCTTTCACGCCGCGCATTTTAGTTATTAGTGTTTTAAATCTATTGTTATTATTAGTGATAATAAACATTTATATTTTATTTTATAGTAGTGTTTCATTAATAGGTATACGGTATACCTACCTAAACCTACCCTAACACACTACAAAATCACCCTTATACTCGTAATAATGGAGTAAGCAACTGACAATCCTTGTAGCAATCTACCGCTACTCACTCAACGTTACGAGTTTGATACCTACTACCTACATACTACATACCTATTACCTATGATGTGCGCTCGCGACACCGTAGGTACACTAATCATACGCTCAGGGCTTATCATTAATTTATACCTACCAGGTGATTTGACAGTAGTCATGAATACGAACAACTTTCATTATGGGACCAACCCTGAAATATGAAAAAAAGTCAGCTGGCAGGCAAGGTTGGCCTCATAGTAAAAGTTGTTTATATTGATGCATACTTTCATCACGTAAAGCATAAAACGGCGGCAGTGGGTGTTTTGTGCGTAAAGTATGTCCCATCATCCGACGACATTATTTTCTAAAAAAAAACCTGCTGTATATTACCTACTTGGTTCATTGATTCATTCTATTTACTTGCGAAATAATTTCATTCAATTTTCTGTAGGTAGGTAAACAGACGCCAGTACATCAACCTACCCGAAACTGTCAGATTTCCCCAATCAATTTTGAACCTTAGCCTTCAGCAATAAAGTTGAAAATTTATTAAAGAAATTTGACAGATTGTAGTAGGTTGATGTGCTGGCGTCTGTACAATAGGTAGATGTCCCCAGATAACAAAAAAGACGTATGTCCCTACATGATGTAAGTACGGAGTCGGCGACTTGCCACGGATGTAATAGGTTCACGTAGGTTCTAGGTTAGGTACCTAGGCTGTTCATTTATTACGTAATACAATTTTACCACTTTCTGTCCCCCTCCCCTACGTAACAAAAAAAAGACTTGGATGAACCCCCTCCCCCCTTTTTAATCTTACGTAAGATCAGTATCTACCAAAATTGCATAGAAAAGTACCTAGCAAAAAATGAAAAACTTATAATTTTTGTTTACTTTTGTGATCTACTAAGAACAGTCTAGACCCCTCTCACCCCCACGTAAGAAAAAATAAGACTTGTTATAACCCCCTCCCCCCTCAAATCGTCTTACGTAATAAATGAACATAACATCATGTGGGATTATCATAGTTTACCCAATAGAATATTATTATACTTATCTGCATACCTAGTAGGTACATAATACATACATAATCAGCGTATAATGTTCCCACTGCTGGGACACAAGGCCTCCTTTCTGTGAGAGGGAGTGGGCCGTAATCCACCACGCGGGCCCCGTGCGGGTTGGTAGATGTCTTCGAATTTTTGGTTCTAGGACATGCCGATTTCCTCACGATGTTTTCCTTCACCATTTTTGAGAGCAGTGGTGATGAAACAATTTACACAAAGTAAAGCTCCTGTCTGGATTCGAACATACGACCTACAACTCGTAAGTCGCGGCCGATACCACTGGGCCACCACTGCTCTCTCTAGTAGGTAACTAGGTACCTACTGTTATAATTACTTACCCCACCAAAAATAACAAACCGTCTTGTGTCGTGGGCACTAAAATGTAGGTAAGTACCTACCTACCTTAGCGTACGTCTGCGAGTAGGTATCTATGTAGGTACTACGTTGTCCGTGTTACTTGTCATGAAATTCATAAAACTCTAGAACTTACTCAAATTATTATAAATTCGTTTGTAAAAAACACTAGATTTTTAAACGGTTTATTTAGATAAAAATAATTATGTGTCAAACTCAAGAATCAAGATTGTTTAGGTAGGTACCTAATATTTTGGGTATTGATAAAAAAAATAAGACAGGTAAATAATTTTGAAAACAATATAGGTAGTCAACTATAATGATAATAATTACAATTTTATTATTATCTAATAGGTACGACATAAACAGTAGGTAATAATATCACTCGCCCGACCGACGCGACGGCGCTGCGCGTCGGGCGAGCGATGACTGTTTGTGTGGAGCGATGAATGGCGGTGCATGTCAAAGAGAATGTAAACACTAGCGTTATTGTGCATGTGTGCATCGTCTAACGTGTCGTTTCAGTTCGGAACGGTGTTTGTGAGTGTGAACTAGATGTTGTGTGTGTAGACTATCGTCTAACTGCTCTTCACTGATACTATCTCTGTCAGACACGATGCCGGGTGAGACAGCGTGCTTTTTGGCCACGCCCACCTTCAAGTTCGAGCTCGCGAAGTGTTGGCTCTTAAAAGTTACTGTTTGTCCACTATGATCAGACGGCAGATAATTTACTATGGCTTAACTAAATATCTTCTTTTGATGGTGTAAAAGATTTTTTACAAACAATTTACATAAATAAAATATCTTTTATCATATCGGCCTACCCCTTCGGGAAATACAGGCGTTATAAAATTATTTTAAAAATTACCGGCGGCACATCGAACAGCATGACGTCGGTTCCCTTGAGCAGTAGGAACTTGGGCCGGTACGTCTGCCACGGCTGTTGTGCCTGAACCACTCCCTCGTGCACCCAGCCCATGTACTCGATGCGTTCACCAACGCCGAAATGACGGTTGAATAGCTTCATCTGTGAATAAAATAGAAGATAATACAAATAATGTATTCACTATTTTGTATGTATACAGTTAAGACTCTCAATACATTTTACTGTAACATCACGCGTAATTTTTCGGACATTTCAATTTATTATTATTTTACAATATTACAAGTAGGTGGTACGCGCAGGTGGTGAGAGCAGAGGTGGCCCAGTGGTAAAGGCCGCGACTTACGAGTTGTAGGTCGTAGGTTCAAACCCAGACAGGCGCTTTACTTTGTGTAAATTATTTCATCACCACTGCTCTCAAAACGGTGAAGGAAAACATCGTGAGGAAACCGGCATGTCCTAGAACCAAACATTCGAAGACATGTGGCATCTACCAACCCGCACTAGGCCCGCGTGGCGGATTACGGCCCACTCCCTCTCACAGAGAGGAGCCCTGTGTCCCAGCAGTGGGAATATTATAGGCTGATTATGTATGTATGTTATGTACAACACTCGTTTGGATGATATTATGGTTACTATGACACTGGTTTATTTATTTATTTATTTATTTATTTATTCAGTAGTACACAAACATTTTATACATTTGAGTTGGTGCCAACATAAACTCATTAGAGTTTTACCGTGCACCAAAATCATCGACTACATAATTTTGAGAATCATATCCACTTAAGTAGGTACTTAGTAAAAAGTTACAACAAAAAAAATAAAATTACAAAGGGTATAAGCGAAAGATTAGCTAATACTAACCAGTGCACATCAGTGACAAACAAAAAGTGGTGGAGAGTATTTGAATTGATACAGGCTGTTCCTAAAACTACCTATATGATTTTTAGTAAAAGGTAGTTAATTTTATTTGTGTTATGATACGAGTATTATTGTTAGGTATTATTTTTGCTTTATTATTGTTTTACTCTATTTATCTATAATTAATTAAATAATATATTGTTATTAATGTATCTCTGTATATATATTAGGTATTCATATTTTGTAAAAAATGTTGCTTTAATATGTATTTTATGTTTTTCTGAGTTATTTTGTCTCTCAATGATATAGGTAGTTGATTAATAAGGTAAGGTATTATATACTTTAACGATCTCTTGCCGTGAAGATTCGTGTACTTTGGAAGTAACAGCTGAGCATTGATGATGCTACGAGTCCTAATTTCATTACTATTAACGTTTTTTGTTATCTTCAGATTTTCATTAAAGAATTCTTCTTTTAGCAGTGCCAATTTGGTTTTTTCATGTATTGGTATTATCTTGCAGAATTCAAATAATTTGCGGTAGTCATTTTTGTATTTCTTCTTAATGTTATGCGGGACAATTGCTTTTAATATACGTAGTTGGATTGCGTAAATTTGATCAAGGTGTGTCTTATATGTCCTACCATAGCTTGACAGGCCATATGATATCGTTGATTCGACCAGGGCTTTGTAAAGCATTAACAGAGTTTGATAAGGAATTTTGCATTTAATAATAGAGAATTTAGCTAGCATACATCTCAATTTATCACACACCCCGTTAATGTGCTCCTTCCAATTAAGTCGGCTATCAATGGTAAGTCCTAGGTATGTTTGGCTATCTACGAGATCTATGGAGTCACAGCTGCAAGGGTTGGCTACTTTACTGGTGCAATTGTCATGCAAACACTCATGACAGTGGGCTGTTAGTTGCGGTAAGAAAAAGCTTCTATTTTGACTGGAACTGATGTACATTAATTTGGTCTTACTCGCGTTTAATACTAGACCAGCGTCATGAGACCATTTAGCCAACAAGTCGAAGTCCTCTTGTAGTTGCCTTTGGGCATCACTAACACTCCGTCCAGCAGCAACAAGGCAGGTGTCGTCGGCGAACTGATAGATCTCGCACTTCTTTATGACATTAACAAGGCTATTTACATAAGTGAGGTAGTGCAGCGGTCCCAAGACCGAGCCTTGTGCCGTCCCTTCCGTTACGATGACTGGTTCACTAGTCGCGTTACTGACTCTGACCATGTATTTTCTGTCCTCAAGATAGTTTCCGCACCAGTCTTGTATTTTGCCTCTAATTCCGCTGTCATGAAGACACTCCAGTAACCGCTCGTGTCTGAGCGTATCGAATGCCTTGCTGTAATCTATAAATACTACTAAAACGTGCTGTTTTTCATCTAAATGTTCATGAATACTATCTGTGAACTTTGATAACAGTTGTGTGGTATTCTTTTTTGGCTGAAAGCCATATTGTTTGTCAGTTAGTATTTTGTTTTTTTCATAAAATTCGTGTATTTGTTTACAAATGTATTTTTCTATTATTTTATCAATAGTAGGCAATATAGTAATAGGTCTGTAGTTGTTGTAATCCAGTCTGCTTCCTTTTTTGTGAATCGGTCTGACAATCCCTGTTTTAAGTGTCGATGGATACTTGCCTGTTTGTATGCTTAGATTAATTAAGTTAGAAATCACTGCGGTGATTGTCGAACACAACAATTTTATATCTATGGCTCTAATTCCATCTATTCCTGGTGCTTTGTTATTATTCAAAGACATAATGATTTTTTTAACTGAGTTAGGCTCTGCAGGTTTTATACGCATAGAAACGTTAGCTGGATTTGTGTAGTTTGTTTTATTTAACAATGATTTCGAGCACTTGGTTGTTTCAATGTTGGCAATAAGCTAACTGTTTCAGAAACTTTTATAGAGGATTTATAACATGGGTGTAGATAAATATAATTATAATGAATACAAGACATATTTAACAGTCACTAGAGAAAAAATATAACTGGCCACCCCATTTTATCGTATTTAGCGTACGGGTGAAATATGTTTAGAGAAAGTACGTGCAGTAGCTCCTCCGCGTCACCACGCCCGACGTCAGCCCCGCGCACCTGCGTTACATACACGTGCAGTAGTGACCTGCAGGTTGGTGAGTCCCACGATGTTATCGGAGATGCTCTTGAGCCACTGCGACAGCGCCGCCGGCTCCTCAACGTCACCACGCCCGACGTCAGCCCCGCGCACCTGCGTTACATACACGTGCAGTAGTGACCTGCAGGTTGGTGAGTCCCACGATGTTATCGGAGATGCTCTTGAGCCACTGCGACAGCGCCGCCGGCTCCTCCGCGTCACCACGCCCGACGTCAGCCCCGCGCACCTGCGTTACATACACGTGCAGTAGTGACCTGCAGGTTGGTGAGTCCCACGATGTTATCGGAGATGCTCTTGAGCCACTGCGACAGCGCCGCCGGCTCCTCAACGTCACCACGCCCGACGTCAGCCCCGCGCACCTGCGTTACATACACGTGCAGTAGTGACCTGCAGGTTGGTGAGTCCCACGATGTTATCGGAAATGCTCTTGAGCCACTGCGACAGCGCCGCCGGCTCCTCCGCGTCACCACGCCCGACGTCAGCCCCGCGCACCTGCGTTACATACACGTGCAGTAGTGACCTGCAGGTTGGTGAGTCCCACGATGTTATCGGAGATGCTCTTGAGCCACTGCGACAGCGCCGCCGGCTCCTCCGCGTCACCACGCCCGACGTCAGCCCCGCGCACCTGCGTTACATACACGTGCAGTAGTGACCTGCAGGTTGGTGAGTCCCACGATGTTATCGGAGATGCTCTTGAGCCACTGCGACAGCGCCGCCGGCTCCTCAGCGTCACCACGCCCGACGTCAGCCCCGCGCACCTGCGTTACATACACGTGCAGTAGTGACCTGCAGGTTGGTGAGTCCCACGATGTTATCGGAGATGCTCTTGAGCCACTGCGACAGCGCCGCCGGCTCCTCCGCGTCACCACGCCCGACGTCAGCCCCGCGCACCTGCGTTACATACACGTGCAGTAGTGACCTGCAGGTTGGTGAGTCCCACGATGTTATCGGAGATGCTCTTGAGCCACTGCGACAGCGCCGCCGGCTCCTCCGCGTCACCACGCCCGACGTCAGCCCCGCGCACCTGCGTTACATACACGTGCAGTAGTGACCTGCAGGTTGGTGAGTCCCACGATGTTATCGGAGATGCTCTTGAGCCACTGCGACAGCGCCGCCGGCTCCTCCGCGTCACCACGCCCGATGTCAGCCCCGCGCACCTGCGTTACATACACGTGCAGTAGTGACCTGCAGGTTGGTGAGTCCCACGATGTTATCGGAGATGCTCTTGAGCCACTGCGACAGCGCCGCCGGCTCCTCCGCGTCACCACGCCCGACGTCAGCCCCGCGCACCTGCGTTACATACACGTGCAGTAGTGACCTGCAGGTTGGTGAGTCCCACGATGTTATCGGAGATGCTCTTGAGCCACTGCGACAGCGCCGCCGGCTCCTCCGCGTGCACCACGCCCGTCGTCAGCCCCGCGCGCGCACCACGCACCTGCACAAGGAGAGTTACGACGCGTTACATATACAACTCACTTGAGCCGCGAGAGACGGCTGCGAGCGTGCAGCCTCTGTTGTGTAAACTGTACGCACGCCGCAACCGCTCGGCGGCGACAGACGACACCCACGGCCTGCGACGTCGACGGGCACATCAAAATAATCACAACCTCAACCCGATGTGTTTTCAAATCTTCAAAAAAAAAATTAAACAAAAGCTTCCGACATTAGGTCCATGTAGTGCTGATGAAATTATTAAAATTATACTCGTACAGGATGTTTGGTGCATCGTTTGCCAAATGGAATCGGCCGAAAGGAGAGGTTATTTGCTATCTCTTAAGGCCCAATAACTCAGTCCTTGTTACAGCGGTTTTTTTATTATGAATTTTTATTTCAAAGGAGATTGCTCATCTTCATATGAGATCTGGTCCAAATGCTGCCCAGGAATGGGAGTACCTGCGCTCGGTTCCTGGCACTAATCTATGTCTTTATACGAAATATTTTTAGAATCTATCCTGGTGTTCCTAATTTTTTACCTATTTATTCTGATGATGTTACTTATTTATTTATATATACTTTATTGCACACCAGAAAAAACATAACAATAAAAAAACGATTATATACACACATGAACACACGCACATGTGTATTTTTATAGATGGTTGTTTTTTACGTACTTTTAAGGTTTTTACACCTTTTATGACCACAACTAAAGACATTTTGTATAAATGAACAGTTTTAGTACTTATTCCGTGCGTATTGGAAATGATAGATAGGATAACAAAAAAAAAATTGAAACGGCATGTATTAGGCCTATTTATTTTATAATAATATTTAATCGTCATCATTTTCATCAATGTCTCTTATTTTACACAACACACACGTGCGCAACAATCAATCGTTCTTCGGCCAGTAAAGCAAGAACAGCAAAAATTATTTATTGCGTTTCGTCCACTGAACAGTGACAACATAAACACAATGCCTGTCCTTCAGGTTCAAACATTGTCCAGGTGAAAAGAAAACCCACACGTAAAGCAAAATATCAGTAACCAAAATCAAAGGCCAAATCAAAAAAATACAGTCCGAGAGATAAGATGAAACGCTCAGTAACAACACTAAGCAAAGCAAGCGTAAAGGCTTATTCAAACCTAAGCGGTATTTGCTACCGTTTGAGGTAGATAAAACCGAGTGGGTATGCGGTAATATTACTGTTCACACCAAAGCGGTTTTTGCTATCCTTGTGGGTATAATACAGAGTTCGAGTTTCGCTCAGGAAGGTAATGAAGTTTTTGTAGAAAAAGGTAAACAATACCAGACCTATGCGGTACTATGGCACCAATTATTCAGCTTTAGCCGCGGAACTTGGTACTAAATACCTGAGCGAAACCCGCGCGGTATGTACCTCTACCCACAGCGGCAGCGAATACCGCTTAAAGATTGCAAAGGTAACGCCAATCTATAAATTGGGCCCTAAAACCGAGCCCCGTAAACTATCGCCCGATCTCTCTTTCTGTGCTACCAATAATGTCAAAAATTTTGGAGAAAATAATTTATAGTCGTCTGTTAAACTACTTGGACTCTTTTAATTTTATATCGGAACGCCAATATGGATTTAGAGCTAAAAATAATACCACTGCAGCCACTATTGAACTGATAACAAAAAGGAATAATAGGTACATATACGAAATAATTAATTGGTTTCGGTATGTTTATAGATTTTAAAAAAGCCTGATACCTTTAGTCACAAACTGCTATTACAAAAACTATAATACGTTGGTATCAAAGGCAATGCACTTAAAATGTTCAAATCTTACCTATGAAATAGATTCCAAGTAGTGAAAATATATAATGTCGAAAGTAATATTTACCAATCAAATATGAACTCCCACAAGGATCCATATTGGGACCGCTATTATTTTTAATGTACATAAATAATAAAACAGAGCTAGGACTACATGGTCATTTAACTTTATACGCTGATGACACATGCTTGTTTTATTTCGGAACTAATATTCATGACGCTATTTCACAAGCCCAAGAAGATTTTAAAATCTGTTTGAATGGTTCCAACATAATTTGCTAACCATTAACATCCCAAACACATGTTACATTATCTTTAAAGTAAAAAAATTAAAAGAATCCGCTGGCAAAAAACCTACGAAAAATACGTTGCCTTAGAATCGAAAACTGTTTAACATGGAACAAATTGATTAGGTATATTAGAAAAAATATTTCTTCGCTTATTGGATCACTCATCAGTATAAGTCAATGTATACCCAAAAAACTGCGTTTAAACAATAGAAATCTGGGGTAGCGCCGGTAAAACAAACTTACAGGAACTGCAAAGAATGCAGAACAGAATCATAAATATTTCTGTAAGCAGGTTTGCACAAACACTTTTACACGTCAATCATATTTTTTAAAACTAGATGAGGTCGGCGTTTCCTATCTGACTGACATAGAGATTTGTTTCGCTATCCATACTTGACTATTAATACTGTCATTAATTCTTTAAACTTTTAGAGTCGACAAAAGAGAAGCGTAATAATATTTTACTGTATCACCAAAATATAAATCGCATCTCTGGCAAAATCTTAGACGTGGAAATGTTAATAGATAAATATCATATGGATATCTTATGTTTTTGTGAAACATGGTTAAAACCAGATAGAATGCTGTTTAGTGTAAATAATTTTTCAGTTGCCAGTGCGTACAACAGGTCCTCAATAGGGGGTGGTACTTTAATATTATGTAATAGTTCTTTTAGATATAAAGAAAGAAAGGATATCACTGCTTGCTCTGTTGATCGCTTATGTGAGGTAGCATGTGCAGAGGTTGAAGGCCATACTTTCTTATGTGTTTATAGACCACCAGCCTCTAACTTGTCATCATTCTTGATTGTAATGGAAGAAATCCAGAGTAAACTTTTTAAAGATAGTAAATTCGTTTTTGTTTGTGGTGATCTAAATATTGATCTTTTAGTTAATTCACCAGAAAAATGTAAGCTAATCTCATTGTTTAAATCATTTAATTTAAAATGTATATTTAATGAAGCGACTAGAATAACAGCAACTTCAGCTTCATGCATCGACAATGTATTTACTAATTGTAAAATAAAAGACTCGTCCTTAATTAGTGGCGTCAGGTCTGACCATACTGGTCAACTTGTATCATTTGACTTAGGTAAAAAATTAAACACGGAGAAATCCATTCAATTGAGACCTTTAACTAAAAATAAATTGAAAATGTTTAATAATAATGTTCTTAGCAATCTTTCAACAGCTAGTTTTGATTCACAAGACCCCAACATAAACTATGGTACATTATTTTCTACAGTATGCCAAGAATTCAATAAAGCATGTCCTGTAAAAAAAGTTACTATAAATACTAAACCAAAATTTAGTGAATGGGCCACTGCTGGCATTAGAAAAAGCAGAGATATACTTTATATAATCTGTACCACGAGAAATCACTAACTTCTGATCAAGCCCTTCATAATTATGTAAGAAACTATTCTAAAATATTCAAAAGAGTCTGCGCTGTGGCTAAATCTAAATTAATAAGTAACAAAATTAGTATGTCTAATAATAAAATAAAAACTGTGTGGCAAGTAATTAACAAAGAAACTGGAAACACAAAACAGCGAGATCAGAATGAGTTGTCCCTAAAAATTGATAAATGAAACCATTTCAGATAAGTTAAAAGTTGCTGAGACACTAGAACATTTCTTTACCAACATACCAATAGAGGTTACAAAATCTCTCCCCTCATCACCTATGTTAGCTGAAGCTCTTCTTAAAGAAAACTTTAATAAGGATATTCCAAGCTTTGAATTCAAGCCCATTTCTGTTGCCACAATTAAAAAAGCGTTTAAAAGTCTTAACATAAAAAACACTGAAGACTTATGGGGGATTTCTGTTAAGGTTCTCGGAGATATTATTGACACAATTGCCCCTGCCCTAACAGGCATATTTAATCAATGTTTAGACAGCGGTACGTTTCCTGACCTAATGAAACATAGTAAAGTAGTACCAATTTTCAAATCGGGTAGTAAGTTTGATCCCTCCAATTATAGACCTATATCTGTGCTACCAGCATTGAGCAAAATCTATGAAAAAATCATGCTGGACCAGATGTTGTCACATTTTAACTCAAATGGGATTTTACATAGTCGCCAGTTTGGTTTCACGAAAGGTAGGTCGACGACGGACGCGGGAGCAAAACTCATCAGTCACATTTTGGAATCCTGGGAGAAGTCCCAGGATGCAATTGGCATTTTCTGTGACCTCTCAAAAGCGTTTGACTGCGTTGACCATAATACACTGCTCTGTAAATTATACCATTACGGAATTCGTGGACAAGCTGCTGATCTTGTTCTTTCCTACCTATTAAAAACGGCAGCAAAAAGTAAACGTTAACGGGGCGGTTAAGATGGGCGTGCCTCAAGGCTCAATTCTTGGCCCTTTCTTATTTCTAGTATATATTAATGACCTTCCTTACATGATGGCTAACTTATCGGATATCATTTTATTCGCTGATGACACTTCCTTTATTTTTAAAATAGATAGAAAAGATACGTATGTCTTACATGTCAACGATAGTCTGGCTGTTCTTTCGAAATGGTTTGCAGCTAATAATCTTTTACTTAATGCGAACAAAACTAAATGTCTGAAGTTCTCATTACCAAATGTACCTCAAGTGGATCGGAATTTAAAACTTGATGGCAAAAAACTAGATGCTATTACGGAAACTGTATTTCTGGGAATTACTTTAGATTCAAAATTACAAAGGGGCGCACACATTAGAGCTCTTTCAGGTAGATTAAGTTCAGCTGCATATGCAGTAAGAAAAATAAGGCAGTTGACAGATATAGCCACAGCTAGGTTAGTATACTTTGCATATTTCCACAGTATTATGTCTTATGGTGTTCTGCTGTGGGGATCGGCAGCTGACGTAGATTCAATTTTCATTTTACAAAAGAGGGCAATCCGCGCAATATATAAAATGGGTCCTCGCGAGTCTCTTAGAAACAAATTTAAAGAAATTGATATACTAACTCTGCCTTCTCTTTACATTTTAGAAAGTATTTTGTATGTTCGCAAAAACTTGGACTTTTCAAAATAAGAAACGATTTCCATAATATAAATACACGCAGTAAAAATTAAATTGTGATACCTAAATTTAGACTAGCTAAAACTAGCAAGTCATTTCTTGTAAACAGCATCCGTTTTTATAACAAGTTGCCAAAGTCGGTTACAGAACTTAGCGATGGAAAGTTCAAAACCCCCATCAAACGAGTCCTTATCAAAAAAGCATATTATAAGATTAAAGACTACGATGAAGACAAGGTAGTTTGGCAATAATTCCTTCTGCACATGTAGCTTCCCTGGCACCTCTTTGCCGGCATAAGTCCTACGTAAATGTCTATAAACTGCTCTCAAATTACGATGTTTATTTTTTATTTGTACATACTTCTTTGACATAATCTTTTTATTATTTGACATTATATACAGACAATTTTAATTTTTCACCTCTTTCTTAGTTGAAATGGCAATCATATCTCTTGGTTTTAGTAGATTTTTATATTTTGTTTATCCTTTTGATACATCCTTATTTTGTAAATGTGAGGACTTTGTAAGCCTTGTAGACTTTAGATCTGTAGACCATTTTTTATTTTATCAAGTACCTGGTACTTGTTGACAGGCCTACGCTGTCCTCCCATACCTACTGTAACTAGAAAACATTGTAAAAGCCAATTATTTTTAAAAGAGTAACCATGGAGTTTCTTGCCAGTTCTTCTCCATAGGAAACGACCAATTGGAACCGTGCACCTAGCTTCTGACGTTTCATAAGTGCCCATGTTGGTTTATGTGAAATAAAAATATTTTGATATTGATTTGATACTAACGTACAATTTTTTTAAAGAATCAAAACTGATGAATATCGATCATCTTTATATGTACAACACTTTTATTTTGATTAGAAAAATAATGGGTAGAACCATTCAGGGAGGGCATCCACGAGCAACTATTGTCTTCGCAACTAATTTCTCTTACATCAAGTATACGGGTTTGTATGAAAGTTGTTGTAGTCTCATTTCCTACGAAATGTATGGGAAAAGCTTTTTGCGATTTCTGACTTTTCCATTACTCAAACTTCAGTTGGTCCAATAGAGGTATTAGATCCATGTAAGAAACAGGATCGATTGGCATAAAAAAGTTTTTGTGAAATTTCCCATTTTTCTGCTGACTGTAGGTATATATTTTTTCAAAATCTGTGAATGCCAACCAAAATTTCTCAAAAAGTTGAGGAAAGTGTCCTAAGACCGTTTTCCTGTAGCTACAACGGTTAAGGTCGCTGCCTTTACTGCTCCATCTCAAAATCACTTGCGTTCCCATTGAGGGTCCACATTTGAATTTTGAGCTTTTGAATGCATCAGCCTTTAGTAAAAGTTCTCAAACAATTGTAAATTAAGCCATTAATTTGTAAAAGTAGCCACTCAAAAGTTACAATCGGTTAAAGGTGGTCCCTCAATCGTGACTGACTGACATCCCTATCTCAAAACCTAGTTAAAATTTACAACTGCTATAAATGACTACTTTTAGTAAAAGATTTGTAAAAGTAATTTATTGAATATCAACCGATTCTGTTCTCATAATAAAAAGAACTAGCACGCGGAAGGTGGTCCCTCAATCGATCACCATAAGTTCACCAAGAGTGGATACCACAATGGAATTTGAAATTCACATATGGGTCTAGCGTTAGTAAAAGTACTGGAACGATTGTAAATTCAACCTCTAGTTTGTAAAACAAGCCATTCAAAAGTTACAATCGGTTAAAGGTGGTCCCTCAATTGAAACGTTTATCATAAGAAAGCTCAATTTACGTAGCATTCATAAGTTAAATAGACGAATGCTACAGCCTATCCTTTAGTAATTTTTTTTTACTAACGATTACATTACTAAACAGTATCAAACAATGTACCGTTTTATTGCAAATAATAATCAAATTCCTGGGAAGAAAACTAAGATAGAGGTGACCACACAGCAGGATTTTTTTGAATAAGTAAAAACTAGTGTGTTTGTTGATATTAATTTTTATTAATATTTGACATCACTTAGCTAATTAAAAACACAAAGAAAATAATGCTTATAATAAAAAAAAAAAACTAACGAAATTTAACCCTGCACTACATATTTACCATATAAATAACTACATACAAAATGTTCAATACAGCGACCTTCGAGTCGCTCGACGCTGCGAACGAAAATGTACCTACCCTTACAAGCGTAAAGTGAGTTTTGCATTGTAGCTGCGCGCTCGCGGCGTGGTTATTGTGAGTTGCCAGGGCTGCCTCTTTCGATAAAGATGTCAGTACGTATTTGTAGTACACTATATGGGTCGTTCTTTGGCCAAAGAATGGCAATGCAAAAAAAAATGCTTTTTAATGTTTAAGCATCTTTTGTTAAAAATACTTCTGAACTAATAATAAGTAAATAAAAAAATCTTATAGGTGTTTTATTTTTAAATGATTAATATTTTTTTAGTAGGTAGATTTTTTCTAAACGTAATTTTCAAATGACAGTTGACAAATGGAGGTCATTGACCTTTCTATTCTTATCTCAGACGCAGTATAGAAGTAATTACGTACCTATTAATAAAATACAAAACGTAATGCAATGTATGTATGTGGGTCAGGCCGCGAATTTTGACAAAAATTACGCAGTAGTGACGCAAAAGTTTACGCGACAGTCACGTAAAAGCGTCGCAGTAGTTTACGTCACCGTGACGTAAAAAGTGACTAAATGGTAGTGCAAAATTATAAAGGTTGGAGTATATCGAGTATGAATACCAGTCTAGATTTGATCACTTACGTAAAAGTATTGTGGTAAATTAGTTAAGGCAAAAAAAAAAACTTCATCTAAGGTATTAAAGAAATGAAATTTTATTGTAAAATGCAATTGTCTTATTGAAAAATTATTACAAACAAATAAACACACCATAACTAAACGAACTCCATTAGAAATATTACTTTTTGTTTGGCTCGCTACTTAACTACTAAAAAAACCATAAATCTTTGCAGAAATCATCATCAGAAATCGTTACTCTAAATCCAATATGGCGGACTTCTTAAGATGGTGGACTAAGTTTTTAGTTTTTTTTTTTAATTATAAGCATTATTTTCTTTGTGTTTTTAATTAGCTAAGTGATGTCAAATATTAATAAAAATTAATATCAACAAACACACTAGTTTTTACTTATTCAAAAAAATCCTGCTGTGTGGTCACCTCTATCTTAGTTTTCTTCCCAGGAATTTGATTGTTATTTGCAATAAAACGGTACATTGTTTGATACTGTTTAGTAATGTAATCGTTAGTAAAAAAAAATTACTAAAGGATAGGCTGTAGCATTCGTCTATTTAACTTATGAATGCTACGTAAATTGAGCTTTCTTATGATAAACGTTTCAATTGAGGGACCACCTTTAACCGATTGTAACTTTTGAATGGCTTGTTTTACAAACTAGAGGTTGAATTTACAATCGTTCCAGTACTTTTACTAACGCTAGACCCATATGTGAATTTCAAATTCCATTGTGGTATCCACTCTTGGTGAACTTATGGTGATCGATTGAGGGACCACCTTCCGCATGCTAGTTCTTTTTATTATGTGAACAGAATCGGTTGATATTCAATAAATTACTTTTACAAATCTTTTACTAAAAGTAGTCATTTATAGCAGTTGTAAATTTTAACTAGGTTTTGAGATAGGGATGTCAGTCAGTCACGATTGAGGGACCACCTTTAACCGATTGTAACTTTTGAGTGGCTACTTTTACAAATTAATGGCTTAATTTACAATTGTTTGAGAACTTTTACTAAAGGCTGATGCATTCAAAAGCTCAAAATTCAAATGTGGACCCTCAATGGGAACGCAAGTCTCAAAATCCCCCTGTATAAAAATATTAAGCTCTTTCTTTCTTTTTCAAAATAATTTTTGTATCGGTGACCATTACCTAGAATAAGTTTCGCGGCTTCCCCCGCGTGGATGTTGGAAATTATCCCACGGGAAAGTGTTACCGGGACAAAAAGCCTATGTTACTCCATAACATCAGCTATCTGCGAGTGAAAGTCCCATTACAATCGGTCCAGCCGTTTCAGAGATTAGCCGGAACAGACAGACAAACATTTAAAAAAATATTATTATTATTATTTATAAGTAGCGTCTAATGAATACTTGCATATGCATTTACCCCTTAGTAATTTATTCGATTTCTATATATTTATTTTTATTCTATCAGATGAATAGTTACGCACCGATTTCTCTCTTTCAGTCGTCAATAATTTAATTGACTTTCGAAAGAAGAAGACAAAGCGTTGTGTAACTATAAAGACGTAATAGAACTTTATTAGTAAGGGGGTTAATAAAAAGCTGTTATTTTGATATTACAAACGGACACTTCAATTTTATTTATTCGTATTGATACACATCGTGCGAAACACACTTACAAATTCTGTTTTAATCTCTGTCTTATCCACTTTATCTAGGTTCATACATATGAAGCAGAAATTAGTCCTTCCGTTTTCCTTCAAAGTCCGTTCGCTTCTGATTGAAAGTGTGTTACGCTATTGGGGTACAGATCGGATAACTAACATGGAATACACACACTTCGAAACAAATTCGACAAGTTGTTAAGTTACATTTCATTTTGCAATACATTTTGGACGACTGTGGTACAGTCAACAGCAAAAGTAGATAATGCAAATTAATTATAACTTTTGGAGTCAAAACTGATCACGAATATAATATGGCAACTGTACTAGTAGTAAATGTTTGGTATAATTTACAATCACATACTTTTGAATCACTTCGACGCCACACAGTTCTGACGCGAACTCCGTTCATTAGTATTGAATTTCTGATTTTAATCATCTACTTTTGCTGTTGACTGTATAGTTCATTTTATATTTCACTAATACTGTACTCGGTCGGCATTAGTTGAAAAATCAAAGTCATTTGGAAAATCATAAAGAAGAAAGAAAATACATTTATTGGACCCAGGTTTAATAACTCCATACCTCAAACGCGCCAGGCCGCAGTTTGTCTGTTCCTAGGACGTATCTCGTTACGTAGCCCATCATCAATGGTACTGGAAACAATATGAAAAATATTTGTAAAAACCGGAAAAATGAGAGTTGGATTGCCATAGACAAAAATGATGAACTTGCATTCCTTATATAACCTCTTAAGGGGATGACTTTCAAAAATACTTCCTTTTATTTTTCACCTTTGTTATAGAAGGTACTCTTGTGCAAAATGTCATGCTTCTAAACCCAACGGTTTTGGTCGTGAGCGTTTTTCAGAGAATTTAAGACTTTTATTATATAAATGTCATAGTAAAAAGTATTCTGCATACATATCAATAAGCTAGGTATTTAATTCGGCAATAAGGTACAGGCGGGGAAATTAATTGTTAAGCTAATTGTATATAACTGGCAAAGAATAACAGTCGTGATGTGAATATACGGACAATTTAAGTTGGTAGTCAATTCGCTTATCATTGAATTTCCGTGAGTTGACATACCTGACACAACCTCCAGCCACCCCGCGCGCTCCCGCGGCGCGTCGCCGGGCGCGCGCGCGGAGCCGGCGCTGCCCGGCCGACTGCCCTCGTCGCCGTCCGCCCACGCGCTCTGTGGGACAACGAAATAATGTTCTTCATCATAATAAACGGTATTTGTACCGGTCACTATGTGCTAGCGACCGTTCCCGGGGGCCCATTATTGTGTGCAAGTCACCCCCTGCCATTTTATCCGTGTATATATAAAACATTGATCAGGCAGGGGTCATAGTTCTTCCATAGTTCTTGGTAACCAATCCACTTTAGCCACCCAAACTCATAGTCCAGCTTTTTATTTTTCCATATCCTGCAATAGTCCTACACCAACCGAGGGTTATCCTTCGGTGCACTTGCATATTGCATACAGGGATAATCGTCGGTTGGTGCCGCATTTCATAAAAATTTCCTAAGGGGCATTTAATCAGACTACAATGAGGTCCACAGTGTAAGTAACAAAATAACTTACCCTACGTTAGTAATTAATAACTCCGTTCTTAATAATTCCATTCGATCGGTCCAGTCAGATCGGGTCCGGTTTATAAGTGCCCACACTACCGGGCTATCTGCCGGGGCCATTGCAAGATAGTACTAGGACTGTCACGAGTAGCGAGGCAGATTTCTATGCCACAGTGCATGAAAACCGTCAATGCGTGTATCGGCAAACATCACAGAGGCACTATAAAAGCGCGACAGTCGCAAAAATACGCTCAACACATTTATTGAGTTGAATACGCAGAGCATTATAAGACTTTTGGGTATATGTAAACCACAGGGCCCCCAAGTAAATTGATGTGCAATATGCCTTAAAAAGAGCTTTTTTAAATTATTGCGACTACATCGGGAGAACCTACAGGCCAGCATATATTTTGCCCTAACGATTAAAAATCTTGTTATCTTGTTGGACGAAACTAAGGCGAGGAGCGCAAAGGAGATAGTTTTTTTGGTTCGGCGATTAGGCCTACCAAAAATTATGGCGTATATTAATAAAACGTATGTTAATTTGTTTCTTATGATCTCTAGATTACAGTTGTAGTAATAATTATACTTCGTCTAACGGGAATACTGAGAAATATGATCATATAACCTAAAAACTCCTGTTTAGTGAGAGTAGGTTGGCCTCATCGGTATTATAAATTAGTAAAATAGTGCACTGTTCGGTAATAATGCATTGATGACATTGACGACCATATAATTGAATAAATAACGAGTTGTTTTATTTTTAGGTATAATACGATTGATAGAGGTTACAATACAGGGGGCCCACGTTTTGTCTAAAAGGTTTGCCTTGCTTCCTTATTAAAATAAAGTAGGTATAAATAATAATCTGTTAAGTACATACCTGCCAGCCATCATTAGTCTGTTCGGTATTCTTCTCAGTATTACAGTTGGCGTCTACAGTCTTATTGTGAAGCGAAGGGTGGTCGTCGCCGGTACTACTGTCCGTATCTGACGCACCGTCCGCTGGAAACGATAACTGACGTCATTATAGGAGCCGACTGAATGGCCTGCTTCGTAATTGCCAAAAATAGTAGAAATCTACAACTAGGAATTCCTGAAACATCATTGATTAGGTTCTGATGTTTGTGAAAGAACTCGTACTGGGATTTCCCAGAACGAGTTCTCGAATAAAACTTAACTTTATAATACAGAGTGGCTGGGACATCGACGCGCAAACTGAAACCATGAATTCAGCATAGGATTCTAGACCGTACGTAGCGTACAAATTTTTCGTCGGTTACCAAAAAAAAAATAGTCTACTGTTTCATAGAAAAGTGCAATACCTACGCGGTTATTTATTTTTAATAACCTTCAGAATCATGTACTGAATGCATGGTAACAGGTTGTGCATCGATGTCCCTGCCGCCCTGTAAATTCCATTACACCTTTACCCAGTAGTACCACAACAAACACATACCAGACAGGATCCTGCTACTTGGGTAATGATTGAAAGTAAGTAGAACTCACCCTGCTTTTGTAAGAAAGGTGTCGCAGCTCTATAGTGTTTGACAGTGAGCACCACAATGTCGCCGGCATTACGCAGTATGTTCACCGCGTCGTCGTGCTTGCACGCCGTTATGTACTCTCCGTTCACTGGAATAAAGAACGTTTTTTTTTTGTGTTAACATAAGTTGGTGTTAACATGACAAGGGCGGAGAAAAATATTTATATAATATATATATATATAATTTTATATTTGGTATCGATGACTTTGCAATAGAAACATCCCAAACATTCGTATAACTTAATACAACATCTTAGGTATGGACGTTAAGTGCAATGTTTTGCGAAAGATTTATTTTTCTGGAGATACACAATAAAACGAATTAAAGAACCATAACTGCATTTATCATTTCACTATCCATCTTGTGCAATAGAGTGTAATCGTGTCTCGTAATTATTATTGTTCCACATACTAGCGTGTTCGTATTTATAGTCCGACTGTTTGATCCCAGTAATTATATTAAACTCTTACACAACGGCGCATCGCTTCTGTTAAATCATCTTTGCTCTAGATCTATCGGTAAATATGTCTATGCGACTGATTTGTAAACGTTTTATAAGTGTTCTATAAGTAGACGAGACGCTGCACAACTAACCTACTTATACCAGCATGCAATAAGAACACTGATTTGTTATTATTCGACATTACTCGCTTGTTCGTATAGGCCGGCTGTTTGATCGCGGTAATTACATTTGCTTAGTAGTGACGCGTCTATGAATTGATCTATAAGGCGCCAAAGCGCCAAAATATTCCAAAGTTACCCGATTAGTAAATAAATCATGTTTATCATCAAGTAACAATGGCGCCTTTGAAAGGTATAGCATACGATCACAAATACAATCAATGTTAGCTGTAGGTAATGGAACGTGAATAGCTCAATAACTCAATAATCCTTCACGTAATTTCCGATTTTATCTAATCCTCGTAGATTGTGAATTTCGCAATCCATGTAGCAAACTAGCTAACTAGTCCGACAATGTTATCCAAGAAGCCAAGAGTATCCGAGGTATCTTAGGTTATTTCATCTCACTCTACAATATACGAACTGATATTATATTCACCTACTCCAGATAAATCCGAGATTCCTATCAAGCACGATCCGATAGATAAGTGAATAAAAATATCAATAAACCGAACAGACAATGACCGATTACCTACTAAAGCCAGCCGCCAATCCATCAAGCTTATGTTACGTCTAAAAATTATCCTAGATCCGCGAAGTCTGTTGATTGTCTTTAATTAATAGCACAGCAGACGTACAATTTGCCTCCAGTGGCTAATCGCGACTTGTTAAGCAATTGTTGGGACTGCACTGTAACTAATTCGAAGAATTAACTGTAATCTACTGCTGTTAGGAGAAGAACGTTGCGAAGCGATGCAGTTTAGCACGACAGAATAGTATGGTGACTGTTGATAGGCTAAAAAAACTTTTTAACAAAAAAATTAAACCTCCGAAAAAACTGAAAAGCAAAAAATAATAAACCTTTTTTATTTAACCTTAATAAATAGTTCTTAAACTAATGTAAGTATTCCTAAGTAATTTTGAGTCGGCGTCAAACAAGCAAATTAATGTCGTTGCGAGTGAGTGGTCGTGCGGAGAGCGCATTTTTGTTTGGAATGTTAATGTTTATCGCTGGAGACTTCACGTTGCATTGTAATTTGATTTGGTTATTTCTTTAAATTTAAGATAATTTTGTGATCTTTGTTCATTGGTTGTTTGGCGCCGACTCAAAAAAACATTTTTGGCTATTTTTATGTTTTTAATTTGTGCTGGTGGCCCGCCATTAGTTCATCATTTGCCCAATTGGCCGATGGTCTCAATAAGTCTGTGCATCCCTGATGTAAGTATAAAATTAAATATCCTACTCACGGTGTCAAGGGATTAAATCGGGAAAACTTCAAAGAAAGGTTATCCTAATCAGCCCTACCCAAGGGTTGGGTGCCTGTTGATATTTGTACTAATTCGCGGTTGGCAACGTATCCTATTATATTAACAACGAAACCTAATTAGAGAAGACAAAGGGCCGACTCATATTTATTGTAGGTGATGTATTTTCACGGTAACTTTAGTATGAGAAAGGGACTCTGTTAAGATATGAATATCTTTATATGTCTCTTTTGAGGAACTTTACTACTTAGCTTAAACTTTGCTCTGCCGGCATATAGCACACTGAGCACTAAATAGACATGTGGCCAAATAAATAAGAGTAAGAACGTGATACTTTCGTTAAGAAGCAAACATAACGAAAATAAAATCCGTATCCTTGTATCGTATACCATTGTATACAATGATTTATGCAAATAAATTATTTATTATATTAAAAACAGACGAGTAGTTACTAATTTTACTTAGATACTACATTCCGTAGTCCGGATCTTCTTATAATAAAACGCCTAAGTATATCTTTCTTGAGTCATGTTGAGCCAACTTTAAATCAATACTTATTAACTTTCAGTCACACAGTTCAGCAACAGAATTTTCTGGCCGTCGCGCGTCGTGTACCAACAGAAGCAAAGTAATACGAGTGCCTTTAAAACAAGTAACACATAATTCGTCAGAAAGCCACCGCTACCTACCTTGCTGACAGACTTAATCTTTTTACCCGATTGCGCCAGAAGGAGGGTTATATTTTTCGAGAGTATGTATTTATGTATAATTGTTTGGCACGCTCTGCGGCCTGATCGGCTCGATGGATTTTAGTATGAGAGGTGTCGTTAGATTCGTATTTACCGTGAGAGTGACACTGGGTATATCAAATTAACAAAAAAGAAAATGACGGATTTTTGGCCCAAATTATATCTTAAAATTTTTTTTTTCCCAAAACCTATCGAGTGGGGTATCAAAATAAAGGGTTTTAAAAGGTGATTACAAAAATATATGTAACAACTTATATAGTTAAAAGTAATTCGAGAAGTGACAAATCGTAAAAAACACGTAGGTACCTACCAAGAACTAAATCATCTGCGAAATCTTTCACATTTGTAAACTAAAAAGCTGGAAAAAAAAAAGTAATTAAAAAAATTAAAAACCTGACTGCGGTAAAAAACTTAAGTTAAAAAAAAACTAAAACGCTAAAAACAAGCCCATTTTAAATTAAATAAAAGTTGGAAGCAAGCGGGATCCATACTATTTTTATTATATTTTCAAATTAAAATGGGTCCCGCCTGCTTCCAACTTTTATTTAATTTAAAATGGGCTTGTTTTTAGCTTTCAGGTCGGGTTTTTTAGTTTTTTTAGTTACTTTTTTTTAAGTACTTTTTTTTAACAAAACTCTACGCTCGTAAGTACCAAAAGTACGTGCTAACACCAAAAAAATATGTCCAGATCATACCTTTAATAACAGCGTCTCCAACAAACAACTGGCCGGTCTGGTCAGCAGCCTGGTCCTTGTATATCTTGGAGATGAGGATAGGCAGTTTGTGTTCCGCGCCGCCCTTTATGCTGAGCCCCAGACCACCGACCTTCTGCCGTGTGATTTGAACCATGCGCTCCTAGAAATAACACCGTAAATCAGAAGGGAATATTATGGTGACACGCAGTAAAAGCGACGCCCTAGGGCCTAGGGCCGAAGCCCTAGGCTGCTGAAGTGACGACGCTGCCCCAACCCGAGGCCTTAAAGCATATTTTGGCAGTCTGTTATCGCGTATCATGCTGCCTTCTTCATAGCCGTGCATAAAGATTAATAGTGACAAGAGGTACCTTCGAGTTGTCTCAATTTGTTTTCAACTTAACTTTGAACCTAATGCTAAAGAAATTTGACAGATTGTAGTAGCTTGATGTGCTGGCCGTCTGTACTTTAATTATTATTGTAAATACTTTGATTATCTGTAATACGAATTTACACCAGGTTTTTTATGATTAATAAGTGATTAAAAACAAATATGATGAAGAAAATTTTGTTTTTATGTCCCTAATAATATCACTTATCTACTAATAATAAAACCACATTGGAAAAGTCAGACCGCCAACCCGATCATCGCGGCCGTAAGACAGACAGCGATGTAGGCGAGGGGTTGGCGATCCACGCCGCAGTATACAGCGATTTGAAGTGGGGGCAATAACTTCCCAATTGCCACCCGGTGGTAACTGGGAATTTTATTCCCAATTGCCACCTGGTGGCAATCCATGTGGGGGCGACTGGGAATATACCGTTAAAACAGAGAGAAGAGAAAGACTATTTTCGTAATTTAATTTCGAAGGTGTTTGTTATTGAAGCCTTTGGGTAATTAGATTTTTTCAACGTCAAAACTTAATTGGATTTGGTCGATTTACATGCGTCAGACGGTGTAGGCGTCGAGTCGCTAAATTATGAATGTTTATGACTATCGATCAGTTGATACACTGCTAGGTATGACGGCATTATATCACATTATGGAGACTAATTTATTCCGCACTTGTGCATTTGTTTCTTGATGAAAACATAAATAAATTAACTCGTATCACGAATAGAATAAGATTCTAATGAGTTTTTTGTAGCGGAAACAGAGAAGTAAATCCAGATGAAAACAAATTACGTTAATATTTTTAATCCGGCACAAGAGTAGCACCCGAGCGGCGAAAAGCTAATTATCTAAACAATGGGAAAATTTAAACACACTCCCGGCTTAGCTACAGTGAGATACCACAGGGCACAGAGCTACCTGCACTAAATGTTTCATTGTGCGTTTAATTATTCACTACTACCGCCCATTAGCTTGCTCTCTGTTTCATGCAAAAATTATTATCTGCGTGGATTTATGTTTGAATTGTTATGGAGAAGACCCACGGCTCTGCGAGTATCTTTTGTCTTTTGTCATATTTGCAAGAGTTTTTGGGCTTTACTTGAGGTAGACAACAGAGTTACATTTTGTCCGGTTTCGAAGTTTAAAGTCCACTACTAAATTAAATTAGTCTTCCCTAGCTTTTAATGGGTTTAGAAGAAGTAGTAAGTAATAAAAGCTCCGAAAAAAAAATATGAGCATACTCAAATTATAAAATTTACTGCTTTATGTATAAACAAATTTTCCGACAACTTATATGCGAATACAAATAAATAAAGAAACGACCGAATAAAATACTTACTTACTTACTGAAAATTCCGAAAAATCAATACAGCACCTGCTGAGGTAATATTTTTCCACCAGCATAAATTGCGTTTTGCCGAAAACTACAGTTAGTCATTTTCGTTGTAACTCACCTATTAAAAATTTAGAATAAACCTTACACATTTTATAAACTGTGGCGCTTGTTAAACTATTGTAACATTATAAAAATCCTTTTCAAATGCCCGGTTTCTGAGGTTTTTAAATGGCGTTTATCCATTCGATAGTGATTATTGGTTCGAAATCGTGTTTCTGAACACGTCATTAAGGAAGAATTTAGCTTAAAAGTCGAGTGAATTAATATCGAGGGTTTATCTGAGAACCCCAAAAGCAGAGCATAAGGGTCGGTTCACATCTGAGGCGCTGGCTCCACGAGCGAGAGAATCGCGACGAGTCCTCCCTTATATCGTCGGATAATCTCCACGAACGAGCGATAATTCCGCCGCGTATCGTCGCGAGTCGTAACGGAATCGCAGCGTTTCCGCGACGACTCGTAACGGTATCGCCGCGTTGCGAAAGAAAAAATTCAGTTACGTGTAATAAACTTTTCAATGTCAAACATTGTACTATTGTTTAAAAAGCTTCTCGAAACGTCCTTGCTTAACGAGAGGCAACGCTGAAATGACGCTGCCTTTGACAGCGCGCCCGCTGCGCGCTCGTCGCGAGTGCGCGGCGGGCCCGCTGCTAGTCGCGGCGGGCTAGCGACGATGTAATGACGTTTCGCGCGCTCATTGCCACTCGTCGCATCGCGGCGATAATATCGCCGTGTGGAGACGGTTCCATAGAGAGTGTATAGAAATACGTGGCACGACGATAATATCGCCGCGATTCTCTCGCTCGTGGAGCCAGCGCCTTACGGAAGATGCGTCGGGCGTCACTTCGATTGCGTCTATTTATTCGCTCGACGCACTAACGCATCATCAGTTAAGTGTGAACGGTCAAGTGTTTTTCTATACATTTGTCTGTTCTGGCGTTACGCGACCGATAATACGCGACGCATGTTCCGTCAGATATGAACCTTCCCTAAGGAAGGAATTCGCTTAAATAGATAATTAGTTAATAATTACGTCGAATCAACAGCTATTGAAAGTTTAAACTCCGTTTGGATGGAGTTTCTTGCCCGTTCTTCTCCATAGAGATCTACGTTTTGGAATGGGCAACTAGCTTCAACTTTCTGAATAACTGACCGACTATTTAATTTTCACAATTTAAAAGTACCTGTACATGGTTTAATTGAAATAAATGCTTTGAGTTTGAGTTTAAGAATTCTTCAGAAACCGGGCATTAGTGATTCCATAGACACTCCTAAGAAATATTAAAATGTGCTGGTAATCAATATCATTAATTACTTACACCTACTTACCTGCCACTCTAATCAATTAATATACAGAGTGGAAAAAATCAATGGGCCCTGAAGGGAAACCACTTTAAATCCTTAGGATAGATTATTTTACTTAAAGGAAACATTCCTTTATTTTTAAAAAGAAACAAAATTGCATTCAGAGATTTCTCTACAAGCTTACCTAAACCGGGAATCGAACCAGCTACAAATTCAAAAAATTAACACTCGCTATTTTATAAATAATCGATCGGATTATTGTTCAGGATAAAATCTCTCTAATAAACATTTGGCCTTAGAAATAAAAAAGATCTAACATTATTTTTATTTTATCATCAATTCTAATATGAAGGACACGTACTTAAACTTGAAAGAAAATTATTACCTACCTAGCAAGACATTGATACTTGAAATACACACATCAAAAGTGTCTAGGGATCAACATATATTTTTGCAATAACTTTTCTCCTGATTGATATTAATTAAAATTTTCTTTAAGGATTCATCAAATAAAGTGTTTTCGTTTGTCACAGTAACGATAAACCAAGTCACCTTTGCATTAATAAAGAAATTTGCCATTTTCCTAATAAAGGGATTTTTGACATTTGAACCACTAACACAAAAGTTCGAAAAAAAGACTGAAATAACAGTTTTCTTTAAAATTTTATTGGGTAACTTAAACAATTAATAATCCGTGTTTCTACCGCGAACACTAACAACACAAGAACATCGGTTTGGCATACTCAAAATGAGTTCATCCAAATCACGCTGTGGAATGGCAGCCCATGTTCGTTGCAACAACAAAAAAAGGTCTTCTTGCGACTGGATACCCTCCATATTCGGCAGAGCTCTTCTCTGTAGCATATCCCATGCATGCTCAATCGGGTTCAAGTCTGGCGACTGAGCAGGCCAGGGCAGGACATTGATGTTAGCTGCGGCGAGAGTCTGTCTTACAACTCTTGCGGTGTGCGGTCGTGCATTATCATGCATTAACTAAAATAAGGGACCGATTTGCACTTGTAGAGGAACGATGACGTCTGATACAATCGTCTCAGCATAAATTTGAGCGTTGAGGTTGCCTCTGATCCAAATCAACTCAGTTCTTCCGCCGATCCAAATACCCGCCCATACCATGATGGTTCCACCACTATAAGGATGGACTTCCTGGCAGGATTTTAATCGCTGTTGGCGTCCAGGGGTTCTCCAGTGTCGTATAAGTCTTGTATCCGGTCTCATACCAAAACGAGACTCATCAGAAAAGCACACGAAACGCCATTGTTCTTCTGCCCAATTTCTGTGTTCAAGAGCCCATTGATATCGAATCCTACGATTGTGCATTGCTATAGGTGGTACCCGTAGCGGTCTTCGGGAATGAAGGTTCACTTCATGCAAGCGGTTTCTGACTGTTTGGTCGCTAATTAAGTTCCCTGAAGAGTGATGAAGCCTCACGGCTAACATCATGGCGGTTATTGTTGGAGCTCTTCGAGTTAAGATTTGAATGTATCGGTCTTGTCTCCGTGTGGTGCAGCGATACCGTCCTCCATGGCGCTCAGCCACGGTACCAGTGCTTCGGTAACGTGTCCAAAGTCGACTGATAACACTCTGACTTGTATTCAGAGCTAAAGCCACAGTACGTTGCCGGGAACCAGCTTCTATCATTCCCACGGCTCTGAGCATTTCTTCCCTGCTTAAATGACGTCGCCGCTCCATAATAACGTTGGTTTTAATCAGTAGTAGGGAAACAGTAGCACTAATAATGTCTTCAATGCGTTGTATGTTTTTATAGGGAAAATATTGACAGCTGATTTTCATCTTTTACTCGAATTTGATTCACAGTTCCTGATTCAAATTATGAAATGCACCAAAAAGGATCCATATAAATTTATAAAATCATAAATTTATTACAAAGCCACATCTCAATCTCAAGAAATCCGCATAAAAATGCTTGATCCCTAGACACTTTTGATGTGTGTATTTAAAATTAAAATTTTGTTACACTTTAATAATTTAACTGATAAGTTGTTCGTAATGAGACCCCTCGTTACGGATACACAACTTACTCTTTTTGAAATTCACTTCGTGAAACATTCTGCAAAGTGTTGTGGTATATCATATGCTCCTTAGGTATAACATTTTCTACCTCAACCCCTCTTCTACAGTCTCATAACAGTTTTTGTAAATAACATGTTTTACATGGCCCTCTCACATACCACTGTAGAGCTAAATTTCAATTCTTGTTGTTAGTAAAGTCAGCTTCTAATAAATCGAATTGTTCATGATACGTCATTATTACACAATTACAAAATGGAAGCAAAACAAAACAAAATCGATAAAGATGTCCAAAATGTTCGTTCGAATTTCAAAATTGCAGTTCCGCACCGCAAACAATTTTGAAACTTTTCGTCAGAACGCCTCGTCTAAGAAGGAAATGTGCATATAATTATTATAACTAATTATTAAACAATTTTCATATCTAAATCTTCAACAAGGTACTTAGAGATAAATTAGCAAGCTTGTACTTCATGAATATCATTGGATGTTAGAGTTAAAAGAAAATTATAACATGTCTTTTACTTGTTAAAAGTGAACAGTTCAAGTCTAGGTAATGTTGATTAAAGCCCTTGTAAGTGTACTAAGTATTAGATTTCATGGATATCTTGTACGACAGACGAGTGTAAGACCTAATGTTTCTTGGAGAAATTTTATCTTTAATATTGACTGTATCGACTAGTAGAATAAAATTTTTAATTTTTAGCTGGTTCGATTCCCGGTATAGGTAAGCTGGTCGAGAAATCTGTGAATACAGTTTTGTTTCTTTTTAAAAATAAAGGAATGTTTTCTTTAAGTAAAATATTATATTATCTTAAAGATTTAAAGTGGTTTCCCTTCAGGGCCCATTGATTTTTTCCATCCTGTAGTTATACCTAGGTAAAGGTATTTGTATTCTCATTCGCTCGCTCTTGCATCCTAAGTATGTCGACGGAGCCCCGCTTTGCGGGGCTCTTATTTCTGTAAGTATAGAGGGTTTAAAGTAACCTAACCAAACCTAAGCTCGGGGTGCCCTTCGCTCGCTCTTGCATCCTACGTCGCCTATCGCTCTGCACCCGAACGAACGCAACCGATGTCACCCGAAGTACGCACGAAGCACCCGCGCGGGCCGACAGGTACGTAGTTATTTTCATTAAAATTGAGAGTTAAAAAGTAATTCTATAACCAACAGTAGAAATTAAGCTGGAGAAATTAAGCTGGTATCTATAGAGCTTAAGAAAACGATTATTATAGCAGAACATAATTATCATGTTTTCGAAAACTTAGTATTTTTATTCGGAAGTTTGGTACTTACTTATTTTTTTTTTTTAATGTAGTTTATTATTTGAAAGTACAGATTATATATTTTTCGTAGTATTTTAATTTAAATAAGCTCATGTTTGTTTGTTAAATACAACATTTTTGTCGCTTAATTTTGTATTAATTTTTCGGTAATTAATTTTAACACAGCTCAGTTAGTATTACAATCAACCACAGATCGTTGGAAGTTCATTTGTTTTCGGAAGCTTTATTATTTCCCGTTTTTAATAGATAAATTTTACGGAAGAAAGGCTTTGAAAATGGTACCTTTGCATTCGTGACTAGCGCGAAAACACGATTATAGAGTTCATATTCAAGCTTACTGCCTGATATTACGAAATTGTTCCCAGACTGAAAGCCCAAACTTTCATTAAACGTTGAAGTAGGTACCTATTGAAAACTACTAACAGGTTAATCGTCCGCTATAGTTTTGTTATATGACGCCGGAAATGACCTAGTTGCAGCACCTATAGCAGGCTATTGTCAATAGTTTTGTGTCGGCAGAGATGGCATGACTATTGTCTCTATGAAACAATTGATATCCACTGTTACATCCATTCAAGATCTGAGATAATCCAGGCATTTGTTATTTGTTTACCATCGATTATTTGATAGTTCTATAGACTGGCTTTATGGTCTGCTAGCGCCATTAGCGACTTCGTATCGATCAATCATGATCTTTAAATCAATTCGCACAAGTGATTCGTGCATTAATTTTAAATAGCGAGTGTTTTACAAGACTAAGAGAAACAGTGGATACCTTTTATCCCGATAGTACGTTCCTGTGGGATAATTTCCGACCTCCACGCGGGCGAAGCCGCGGGCAAAAGCTAGTGAAAATTATAAGTAATTTTCATCCTGATTAATTACCTATGTTGCGGGTTCCAAGGCAGTTGATTCATTACAAGCTGACTCGCCGCGCTTTGCGAGGATTCAGGGGTTTATTTTATTTACAAACATGGCTTAAATATACATATGTATGAGACATTTGAATGTAAAAAAATCTATGGCTAGCATAATTATGTTATTCATGGAATAGTGGGGTAGGCACATCTCAAAAATGCGGGTATTATATTAGTCTAATCTAAAGAATACAGTCACTATGGGAAAGTAAAAATTTCAGTTATAAATACAGCCAGGCTGCCAAAACTAGGCCTTAAGTGAAATGCCTTCAAGACTAACCCAACAGTTCAACACATAAACAATGGACTTGGCTATGTGCCTAACATTCCTAACATAGCTCCTCAATGTTATTAAATCACGAATCTTCAAAGGTTACTCACCCTAGCATGAGGCACATTCTTGTCCTTAGTTTGCTGCACAGGCACCGGTGCCTCTCGCTGTACGGTCACCGCATCCATTGTGAGCACCAGCCGTGCTGGCCTCGGACGAGACTTGCCATCCGAGACCTGAACCATGCCTGTGCGAATCTGAAAGAAAGGTGTTCTCTTAGTCGCATTGTGGAGGGCTGTCTTGCGCAAATATTTACTCCAGGATATTGGATCTCAATGATCTAACTGAGACTTGTTTCTTTTTTTGTCTCGTCATTACATTTGTTTCATAATTATAATGTTTGGTCCCAGCTGTATCCACATTCATTGCAGCATCAGAAGCGTTGTTTAGATTGTCAAGGGTGAGACGTTGACATCACTGAAAACCCAAATTTTAAAGTGTTTCCTGAGACTAAGTATTTTAATTTTTGTCCATGCATAAAATTATTTTTCTGTTCACTCAATTCGTCATTGATAAACAAACAATGGGATGATTTCAATGCTATTTTAAACTACCTACCTAGCTTTCAAACACAAAGCACCCATAAAAAATAATCTATCATTCTGTGTACAAACAAGGGAAGTAATTAGTAATCCATTAATGAATATTTTTAGCAGACAAACATTATTAGTCATTGTTTACACAATGAATCTTGCTTCAGTGAAACGTTTTGTCTTAATAACAACTTTCACAATATTTTTTCCTCTACCAAGCCCCTAAGACGACCCACTGACCCAATTGTGTGCTGTATGCATATTTACAAATGCTTATTATATTCTTCATGCTAACACTTGTATGGAGTTGTGCTTCTGGGCAGACAAACTGTATGAATGAGCTACAGAATATTATGCTTGTTTAACACAAAATATGAGCTGTGTTGAGATGAAGAAAATAATGCGTTCTATTGATATGATACTTACTGGTTTCCAAACCTTTCTTTGAGTGGATAATAACTGATCGAAAGGTGTCACTGTTGAATGGCCAGAAGAACACATGCATTGTGACTTTTATTCTTTCTCTGGGTAATTTGATAACACAAAGGAGACATCAAAGGAATTCTGAAGGCTGCATCTAGCTGCAACATTCTGTACTTACTGTTATTTTTTAACAAACCCATGGCATGTTTGAGAGGTCTGACACGGAATAGAAGATTCTGGGTGATACTGTGTCATTATAAGTATAAAATCAAAATACAGTACTTACAATTTAAATTTTCATTTTAACACTAATTCAGACAGCACAGAGATTGCAGATCTATTCAGTACAGTGTATCATGCATTTTTGTTTTATTATTTTAACTAATGTTGTAATTTTGTTGTCTTTTATGTGGATTTCTTAACTAAAATAAGTAAGAAAATCGAATTAAATAAATGACATTTTTCTGTTCTTTTTGTAGCTTTTCTCAGATATTTCTGACCTTTTTTTTGGATCCTGCAGCTGTTTAAGTTGTTTGACATTCATGTCCATAAGAACTGTTGATCCAATTATTATTCTTTTCTTTAGCTTCTCTGAATGAAAAGAAATCTTTGACCTGCAGTGAGATTCTTTCTAGCTGGTTAGTGTTATTTTAGATGTTTATTTTTTTTTAAATACCTTGTTACTTCTGAAAATAAAATTGAACATTACCTTCGGTCAGTGGGTCGTCTTAGTTCATTGAAATGTACCTACCTAAAAACTTTTGAAAGTCTCAATCAAAATAAATGAGTCTTAGGTCGACACTGGCCAAAAACCTACTATTGCTAATGAGGGCCACTGAATTAAAATACAAATTAATGAACACCGCCTACCTTTTCATCTTTCTTCTCCTCAATAGGCGTCATCATTGTAGAACATGCACACCATAATAACGATATAAAAACTTTTGGAACGTTCCAAATTTAAAACTAGATAATTCAAACAAAAAAATCACGATCCTCAGCTGCTCTCACGAACTTCGGCTTCATAACGCTTTCATGCAAAGAATTTATCATCAAAAGTCCATTTCTAATTAGCTCTACTGTTGCTTCTAATGAAAATGTTCATTATTTATGGGTTAAACATTACAAACACTAAAAACAGGTCACTGGCATACGATAAATCAATATAGGTGAACGGCATCAAAACAATTGAAATTCGGCGGATTTACTACGATCGTTTTAGATTTTCTAGATATTCATAACTATTTTATAAACTACTTCTCAATAGTTATAATGTTTTCATTGACAAAATTACTATTTAATTTTACAATAACAAATAATTTCTTGGAAAATTGACGACGGACGACACCACTTCTTATGCGCGCTAAGTAGATACTAGTGATGTCCATTCATGCAACTTACTATTTGCTGATTGCTGGCTGCCTTTGCACAGACTATGTATTGTTTGTATGACTCGACTCTAGATTCTTGGTTTCAAATCTCTAGTAAAACTTGATCGATTTTGATCATTCGTAGTCGATTATTGTAATAAAATAATGCGAAGTTTAATGGAGAAATGTGAGAGTACTTTATGTAACTATACAATATGTAACAAAAACCCTGTCCGATCCAATAAAGGCGTATTCCTGATTCAACATAGGTACTATACAAAATTGTTATAAAAATGTAACTCATAAAAACCAAAAGTTATTGATTTTTAATTTTTATAATCCATGCGAAATTTAACACTGAATATGGCAAATTTTCATAAGTTGACAACACTCCACCCGTCGGCAAAATCTTTTTATTTTTACCTATTTTTATTTCAAAGAACACCGCCATACACTACCGCGTTGTAGGCACTATTTAAACTAGTCGCCGACTCTTTGATGTCGCCGACTGGTTACCTACCGGCGCGCTATTTGTTACCAACTTGCCAGTCTTTCGTGGAGATAGCTTTCGATCGGACGTCCGTACGTATCACGTGCCGCTAAAGTTTCGCGAATAATGTATTCCAATCAGGATTTTTTAATGTGTTGATGTACTTAGGCAAGACCGACTGTAATTATGCAGCTGCGTTTCACTGGGGAAAAATAATAATTTCAAATCCATTAAATGGTTACGTATATGTGTTCGCAGTACGATGCCGAATAATACTCTTAAGGATCGGACAGGGTTTTTGTTACATATTGTATATCATTAGTCATTACAAATAAATTTAGGCATACCTCTGACCAACGCCACAACCCCTTGGGGAAACAGGCGTGATGTAATTCAATTTAACAGTAAGTTCTTTGATAAAGTTTGTATTAAGGTACACACGGCTACACATCAAGCTATACATTACCAGTTTTCGCTGACCTCGCATTGTATAGGTTATTCGTACAATCAGAAGTCAGCTTATACTGGTTAAGTATAGCTTGATGTGTAGCCGTGTGTACTCGTTTTTTGCGAAATATTGAATTTCATTTTTAATCTAATGTCAAGTTGAATGCGGTGTTCCAGATTAGTTTTAAATTTCGTAACCCACTACGGTATACTGGATATTCTGTAATTCACTTTTTGCCTTTGACACTAAAGCGAAAAATTATGGACATGTGCATCCTTCCCATTCTGACCTATGGATCCCAGACATGGTCTTTGACAAACATTCAAAAGTCCAAACTCAAGGTTTGCCAACGTGCAATGGAGCGCAGTATTCTAGGCGTCAAATTGACAGATCATATTGGCAACACCACACCAGGGGGGGCACACTTAGCACTGTCATCAATTTCCATAGACGACAGCGACATCTGCAGTTTGGTGGGTTAAAAAAACTTGGCAGCCATTTTCTTGTTTGTCAAATTGTCAAACAAATCATTAACAAATGTCATTGTCGCCGCCGGCCATCCGCCATTATCATTGTCAACTCCGCAACTCCGGCTTTCCCGACGTTGATGCGCTTCCCGAAATCCCGAGTTTATCTCAGCTAATTATGTTAAAATTGTTACTTTTTACTGTTATTTGTTATACCCTGATTGTGACCCTAAACATTATAATAAAGATTCCCTACTTATAGTAAGTATGCTTAACTATAGGTATGTGTATATTTATTAGAGCCTTAGGTCACCCACCAAACTCAAGGTGGCAGCACTTTCCATACATGCAAATTTTACCACAGAGTTGTCACTCTTTCCCTCTATAGTTACTTTACTCTTTGCACCACACTGCGTTCCAAAACACAGATTATTGACGTTGCTCAAAAAGGAGCTAAGCTGAAGTGGGACTGGACTGGCCACGTCTGCCGTATGCCCAATAAGCTGTGGGCTAAATTAACCACCACGTGGAGCCCTGACACAGGTAGAAGGCGTCGTGGCAGACCCCGTAAAAGATGGCGGGACGAGCTGAACAAAACAAACGACCAGTGGTCCACTTTAGCCCTGGATCGAAAGAACTGGAAGTCATGGGGAGAGGCCTTTGCCCAGCAGTGGGATGATGCAGGCTAACAGTAACAGTAACTTTTTTTGTAGATACGGTCTCTGGCGTCTTTTGCAGATAGTCCAGCAGCTCGGTTCCTCACATAACAATGTACGCACCTTCGCCTAATAAGCCGTCCTCAGTGATCAGACATCAATGATTTGGCTGAATTGATGATCTCTTTGCCTTTGTACACGAGCTGCTGAATTAGGATTCAGTTCCGAATCGATAGTAGAATGTCGGTGGCTGATATACAGTCCCTAGAATTCGACATTTTCTAAACACGCACGCGAAGTCTGTGTTTAAGACCTAATTGTATGTTTGGCCTGCCCTTACAAATATGTACAACTTACAATAAGTACCTACCTACTATTGTCTTAGATTCTAAGACAATAGTAGGTAGGTACTTATTGTAAACTAGTGCGCCACATTCTAAGACTTAGAATGTGGCGCACTAGTTGTGGTCCGCAGATAGCCCACATGGCCTGCCAGTAAGATTAAAAAATTTGTAGTGACTTGCTGCAATGAAATTTATGTGGGCGGCCGGCGGACCACATGGTGGTGAGAGTATATAAATGTATATGATTATGAGTGTTAATAAATTGTACGCGCCTAGAAATAGCAGCCGGGCAGCCTGCATAATGGAGCAAATTATTATTGTACCCAATTATAATTAAATGAGTTTCCTGTCCTGACTTTGCTAGTCACCATATTTGACTTTTCGGAGCTTAAGAACTAGTTCGACGTTCGTAGTATTTCCTCTATTAGTTGTAAGAAATAAAGAAAAAAAAATCCCACAGAAATACGTCTATTGTAACTCGTAATCTTTATTTTTGGAACGAAGTTTTGGGATTGGAGTAGGTAAACTGGTAGAAATCGTCACGTAACGAAAAAATCTTATGATGATATTACTGATAATTATATAGAGATGAATATTACTCCCAAGATGGGATCTGCCAATTTTTATTTTCATTTTTTGAA
Source organism: Hydraecia micacea (assembly GCA_914767645.1). Classification (NCBI taxonomy): domain Eukaryota; kingdom Metazoa; phylum Arthropoda; class Insecta; order Lepidoptera; family Noctuidae; genus Hydraecia; species Hydraecia micacea. The sequence continues at coordinate 21,205,465 of OU611776.1, forward strand.
GGATGTCGTTTTTATAGTCTTTGAGGGTTCTAAAGCCGATAGCGAGGTCAAAATGAAAACTCAAAATGGCGACAATTGCATGTACGAGTAGGTATATCATGTAGACATAAAAGTTATTTAGATAGGCGGAACTAATTATTTCGATTGAAGGGACCAATAAAATTAGGTACTAATTATTTACTTCGTCTCGCAGTGCTGACGTTCACACTTATGAGCTAGCACTATTCTTGCCACGAATTGCCACGCATCATTATTTAAACTATCTAGAGAAAAAATAATTCTTATCATCTGTGCAATTTGGTTTTAGAGCCAATTTATCCACATCCGATGCAGTGTACAGTCTAACAGATTTTGTCTCAGAAGAACTTGGTAAAGGAAACCAGACCCTGGGGATCTTCCTTGATCTGGCGAAAGCTTTTGATACAGTCCCCGTTTCGACGCTTTTGTACAAATTAGAGGCCTTAAGAATAAGGGGAACGCCGCTGAAACTTTTTGCTGACTACTTAAACGATCGTTATCAATGAGTTATAATTGAAAATATTTGCAGCAACGAGCAAAAAAACACAGCTTTTGGTGTTCACCAGGGAAGTATTTTGAGCCCCACCCTTTTCCTGATTTATATTAATGATTTGTGTAGTTTTAAATATTAAACATAGCAAAATTAAAATTATTTTATATGCAGATAATACGGCGTTAATATTCACCGCTAAAACAAATAGCGGATTGTACGAATATGCTCAAATAGGTTTCAATACTGTGTCTAACTGGCTTCAAAGCTACACTAAATGCCGACAAAACAAAATATATTCACTTCTCCATCCGCAAACTGCATTTTAATATTACTAACTCTCATCTGTATGCCCATCATTGCGGACTCCGCTCAGTCAGCGTATGTACCTATGTGTCCTTTTATCCTCAAAACATGTAACATAAAATATCTCTGGGTTCAAATAGATGAGTCGCTCTCATTGAGACACATATTGATAAATTGCTTCCAAGAGCACGCAGGTTAATTTTTGTTTAAAAAAAAATGCGAGCAATTGCAGATCGAAAACTAGTGTCACAAGTTTACTTGGCCCTAGGTCAATCTGTAATACAGTACTGTATAACTTCATAGGGTGGAGCACCAAAAACTTACTTACTGCCTCTTGAAAGAGCACAGAAAGCAATTTTAAAAGTAGCAAACTTCCATTCCTTTCTCTATCCTACAGATCTGCTATACAAATCGTGTAACGTGCGGACTGTTCGCCAGCTTTTCATAACGCACTTGGTAAAACAGCCCACCATGCTCTCCTAACATTCATTCAAAGGACTAATAGGAGACTGAATGATATTGTATGTGAGTCAAATGCAGCCTCTAAATATGTCTTTGTAAACAGATTCTATATTCTAAATATGTCTTTGTAAACAGATTCTATATTTTGGAACTATTTCTGGATAGGAAGTGCTTAGTTTGTGGCGACTTTAATATCGACGTACTGGTTGAAAGTAGAAAAGCTTCAGAGTTCATAAGTTTATTGAGATGTTATAATTTTAGATACCTTATAAAAACTCCTACTTTCATTCGAAATAAATCAAACTCGTGTATTGATAATATAATTACAAATGTTGATGACGATTGTATAGAGAGTTGTTTGGTCGATCACAATGGTATAGCAGATGGTCATGGTGGGCTTTTTTGCAATATGGTTCTAGATAAAATCAATGAGAAAACGAAGAGCTCAGAATATACCATAACAATTAAAAAAAGGTTATTTAACACAAAAAATAATGCTGAGTTTAAAAAGAGTATTTCAAATATAAATTTTAGTAATATGGGAATAAATAATTTTCTAGAAAATTTTGGTAAAATTTTTCGTACCTGTTACCCAAAGAAGGCTATTAAAATAAAGCCTGTGAAAAATAAAATAATAAAGTGGGTAACCAAGGGAGTCAAAGTATCAAGTAAAATGAAAAGAGTTTTATGCTGTGACACCCCAAATAATGATAGTATCTCGAATTACAAAATAAAATATATTCGAATTTACAGAAGGGTTATAAAGCAAGCTAAAAAGTTAGCCATATCAGTTCATCTTAGTAAAGCTAAAAATATACCCAAAGAGACATGGAAACTAGTAAATGAACATACAAAGAAAACAAAAAACAAGCTTAGAAAAAAACTTGTCCTAAATATAGACAACAAAGTTATCTATGATTCCCAGGATATTGCTAATAAATTCGTTGACAGCTTTGTTTACAAGCCATCACTGACACTTAACAAAGATAAAGCAATGTCCTTTCTGAATGAAACAACGGTGAGAGTTGAGAGTAACTTGTCATTCAAGCCGACTACACCAATGGAGATAAAAAAGATGGTGTGTCACATGGCTAACAAAAAATCGTGCGGATATGACGACTTACCAATAACAATTATTAAGCAGAACATAGAATTTTTAGCACATCCTCTTTCTGAATTTTTTAATAAATGTATTAAAGAGTCAATTTTTCCAGATCAACTCAAACTGGCTAAGGTAATTCCGATATACAAAAAGGGCACAAATACTGACCCAAAAAATTACCGACCAATATCCTTGCTACCAACTTTGTCAAAACTTTTTGAAAAGATAATTAAATTTAGACTAATGGTACATTTAAATCTAAATAAAATAATCCATTTAAGACAATTTGGGTATCAAAAGGGCATTGGCACTTCAGATGCCATAGACACTCTCATTGATGACGTAGTTAGTAAATTAAATGACAAAATGAAAGTGGCTGGACTATTTATTGACTTGAGTTCTGCATTTGATACTATAGATCATCAATTACTGCTGGCTAAATTGGAACATTATGGTATAAGAGGTGATGCTTTAAAACTTATGACATCTTATTTACAAAACAGACGAATGTATGTCGAAATAAAAAACATTGATGAAAACAATCATGAAATAGCATATAAATCAAAGATGATATACATAAAACGAGGGGTACCTCAAGGCTCAATTTTAGGTCCAATATTGTATCTTATCTTCACAAACGATTTATTAAATTTCATGAACACAGTTCAGCCTGACGTTTCGTGTGTTGTTTTTGCTGATGACACAAACGTAATAATTGCAGCGCATGACTTAAAAGAATTGTCCGCAAAAGTAAATAAAAGTCTAGATAATCTTTCTGAATGGTTTACAGCTAATAATTTACTAATTAATACAAATAAAACAAATATAATGTTATTTAAGACTACATCTCGTAACACTGATACTATAGATGTGACATTGAAGGGAGACAAGATAGGATTGGTAAATGAGGTAAAATTCTTAGGTATAAACATTGATTCAAATCTAAACTGGAAACAGGAGCTTGCTGCTATTGATTCCTCTATATCCTCTGCATGTTATGCACTTAGGAGCCTCAGGGATGAAATAGATTTGAAGCAACTTAAAGCATGCTATCATGCTTTGGTTGAATCTAGGTTGAGGTACAGCATCATGTTTTGGGGAAATAGCTATAACTACAACCGCCAAAGAGCATTCATCCTTCAGAAGCGTGCCATTAGAACCATTGTCAAAATTTCACAGCGGGATTCATGCAAAGAATATTTTAAGAAATTAGGCATTCTTACAGTTCCAAGTTTGTATATACTAGTTCTGTTAAGCAAGTTCGCAAAATATATACATCAATATGAATCACAAAAAGAAAGACAGCTGAGAGAGAACACACGAAGGAAAGTTATTAAAAATATAATGGTGCCTAAATTTAACATAGCAAAGCATTGTTCACGTTACCAAGCAGTAGAGTTATATAATAAGTTACCTACTGATTTAAAAACTTTGGTATATAACAAAAACTTATTTAAGGCAAAGCTGAAAGCCTTCCTATTAGAAAAATGTTTATACTCTATATCCGATTTGAAGTTGAATGATTCCAGATAAATTGTGTATGAATTATTTGATTTGGTATTGACATTTAATTTATTTGACATTTGGATTAGTGGCATTTATTTGAATTGACATTTTATTTGATTGACATTTAATTTGCATTTAATTGACATTTAGTTTGCAGTTAATTGACATTTATTTAATTTTGACTGACATTTAAATTACATTTGATTTTATTTTATTTTATTTACGCAACATGGAATAGACATGATTGTTTCGTAGCTTATGTGGTTGGATAATTATGTAATTCATAATTTAATTGACATTTAATTTATATCGATTTAGCTTTTTATTTTTCATTTAATTCAATTTCGTTGACATTTAACTTACATTTGATTGACATTTAATTTACATCTAACTGGCGTTTAATTTACATTTGATTTTCATTAAGTTTACCTAACATGGAATTGACATGGTTGTGTTTGGGCTTTTTATGGTTGGACATATAAACAGTAATTTAATTGATATTTAATGCTCAGTTGATTTACGTAAAATGGAATAGATATGGTTGTTTTTGTGCTTTTTATGGTTTGACATGTAAACGGTTTCCGATTGACGACATGGTAATCTTTTTCAAATTATTTTTGTTATTGCTTCTGTTATGATTTGAAATGTAATTATTTTGTAAAATTCGAACACAATGTAAATTGTTTGATGAATAAATAAATAATAAATATACATTTTTAGGCCCATTTCTATACAATAAATTAAATAGGAAATTATGTATCTATAAATTAAATAATTACTACTTTAAAAAGGTTATTCTGCAATTTTTACTTAGCATATCATACAGTGAGACAGAGGATTTACTCGTTGTCTGTAAATAAAACAATGTGAATTATTTTTATTGGATATAGAATAAATGTAATTAATGTTACTAGGTACTGGGTTACGTAACGCAATGAAAATAAAATGTCATACCACAACACACATCTTTATTTCTTTCCTCCGCACTAATATCAATAATTTTATTATTACACAACATGTATATAGAAAGATTTTTATACAATAGTGTATAAATAATACCTATTAACTATATTAATCAACAATATAGTAAAAAGAATTACGAATTACTTAAATACTGGCAGTCTATTTTAATGATATGTATCTTTTGCAGTTTGGAACAGCCGTTAACATTACCTAAGAGCTACGTAATTTAGTAAATTAATTAATTATTTATTTAAACTCATAATGTGAATGTGTACTGAAAACATATAATGTGCATCAGATTTTACACGCCATGCGTAGACATTTTTGTTTATTGAGGAATTTGGAAAAAAAGCAGATGCACATGTTATATTTTCATATTTAGGTTTGCTGTGAGATCATTAAGCACATTGAGATACCTATTGATAGCATAGCTTGTTACTATTATATATGGACAGCGAAATCTCCACATTCAATTTTTCAACTATAAATCTCACAGCAAACGAGTAGGTAATATTCATTTTACATAACATCTGTTAATATTTACAATTAATTAGATGCCATTTATAAATCTAAACTGTCATAGAATAACAGTTTTAAATAAATCACATTATTATATAAATAATTTATTTAACATTAATTAAATGGGGAGTCACAGTTTGCGACGACGTAATCACATGTATGAAATAAGCCCTTTTTACAAACAATTGACAGCTAACGAGCCGTTTGCTTTTTTTCTATTAATACTCGAAACGTTTTTCAAATTGCACAATTATAGAAAAAATGTCCTCATATTTAAATAGTTTGACGTTAAATTTCACAATGTGTGACTGGACTTGTTCAATTAGAAAATTGTTTAAAACACTAATGTTACACGTGAATTGTACATTCTCGCCGTTCTTGTTCTTTTCTTTGTTGATATCTGCGCAGAAAAATATGAAATTAATGTTTCATCTCAAACAAAACCAACAGTAATCATTCTCTGCAGCTATTAAGTATTATGTGCGTTCTAATTAGGTACCTAAAATGAAGGTATTCAGATTACAACAATCAGGTTCTGGTGGTGGGGAATATTTCGAGTTGATAAAATAATGTTACAATTGTGTTTGTTGATGAAGTTTTTATTTTAATCAAGATCAGTTACAGTTATCAAGATGTAAAGTAGTGTTAAAAAACACAGCAACGATGACGCTAAAATCATACGAATACCTAGTGAATAAGATCTTACTTGTCAATTAAAGAAGATATATCAGCGGGGACTGGGGCGAAGCTCCCCGAGAGGCCGTCGCTCCCGGTCGGGCCTCCGCTGTCAAAGACACACTAAACTCAGTCCTATATATACTACAAATTTCGTCATTTATGTTCCGATTTAAAGTTCGTAGCAAAGCTGGTTTGTTGTAAAGCTTTATGTTGGGTATATTTTAGGTAGAATAAACGCCTGTCTATATACAAAAAAATAAAATACATGGCTATGGAAGTGAACAGAAACTTAACTAAAACCCAACTACCATTACAAAAACGAACTAATAATAAAATATGTAAGGTGTTTAAGAAAGGCATAATAATATTGTAGCAACTAAAACAGAATCTAAGTCCTCACATGAAGCGCTAAACTGGCTACTAAATAAAATACTGTTCATTTGAAAGCTTCAACAAATTAATAAGTTCTCACTGAACCATTTCAAAGTCTAGCAATAATGGAGGTGCATGGACAAGGTGAGCGGTGAGCGGTGAGTGGTGAGGAGTGAGCGGGGGAGGTACCTGAGTTCTACCTGCTGGTCGTGCGGGCGCTTCGCCGGCCGCTGCCGTAAGCGCTGTTGCAGGGGGATGTGCCTGAACCTGGTGTAAAGAGACGATGTTAAAACCTGTCTGAGTGTCTTTGATGTTCAATACTGGCTACTTTTAAAACTGCAAATGCAACGATCGAATAAAAAAACAAGGTGAAAAGAATATAATCTGCTTCTAAAACTGGTATGATAGATGATGAGACACATACGATAGGCCAACAGTAGTTTTTTTTAACCTTTAGTAGTTGTATTGGCAGCACTATCGCTGTTGTCTTCGGAGTCGGTGTGCGTGTCCCTCCAGTTGTTGGGCGCGGCGCCACCCCCAGCACTGGCACAGGCGGCACGCATTCGGTGCCGCGCCTCCACTGTCGAGCATTTAGACAGACTCGATTCATCTGTCGGTACAACAATAATACGTCGGAACCAAGCGAGGGCTTGGAACATGTTGAAAATAATTCTAGTTGATAATTTTCCAATTCATAGCAATGTAAAAACTTTAAGTTACTAGATTTAGGTCCTTTTTATATAAAAAAGCAATATATAAAGTTTAAGACAATTATTGTGAAGTCTATTATTATTCAATTCAATTCAATCTTTATTGAAGTTTATTGCATCCATAATGTACACAGTTACACACGTCTACACATAAAGCTATACATTTCCAGTTTTAGCTGACCTCGGATTGTATAGGTTTTTCTTATAATCAAAAGTCAACTTATACTGGTTATGTATAACTTGATGTGTAGCCGTGTGTACACATAAAGGTGGTAAATATAAAACAATAGAATCAATTGTAGACCATATTAATAATTATTATTTATTATTAAGTCGATTATACGATAGATCGTATTCAATCGATTATTGTACCACAAATATTACTAATTTCATTAATATCATGTCGCAGCACTAGTACCTTTTGAATTGTCAAAAACGTACCGCCTAAAATTAAAAAAAAAAAAAAAATATCGTTCGTATTTCGTGATCGTGAGTGAGAATGAAAAGTGCTTATTATCGTATTTTAATAATAACAATAACTGACCATATCTGTAGTGATCACATGCGCGATGTCGTCGCCGGTGTGGTGGTGCCGCGTCGTCTTCACGCCTCGCGAGCGTGCGGAACTGCAGCGAATGAGCCGCTGACACGCCGAACGTCGCGTATGGACTTATTTCGTACAACTCCGCTGAAAATGGAATTCGGTAATAGGTAAGGTTATTAAGATACTTATTAGTTAAGCATAATACAAAAAAAAAACAAAATCCAGTAAGTACCTACTAATTAATTTCATATTGATACTATCTAAAATCCGCCATTTTGATTTTATAAAAACAAGTCTCTAGCTATCGCGCGACTAACGGCCGTTCCCAATAACCTATCTATCACCAGTTTTGACCTACTAAAGATAGAAAATTCTATCTATCATCGGTTTTGATGTCCCAATATAATACTGATGGTTATGACAACTAACCGCCATACGCTATCTATCGATGGGAGGGGCTATCTCATAGTGCAGATAGATATTTCTATGAAATTGCAACATTATGCGTCCCAATATCCTTTTGACAGCTATCTGTCAGTGATGTCAATACTAAAGATAACCAAATTTGTCAATCCGTCGAATTGCAGGGATATGCATTGTTTATTGTTCAAATAAATTTGTAGAAGTGCAGTGTTTTCATCATTCTTAATAATGTCTGAGTCTAGTGAAAGTGATTTATCAATGTTAATGGAATTATCTGATTGGGACAGTGATTTTGAAGATGAATCCCATAAAAACTACAAGACCCGCGTAAACCATATGAACGAACTAAATAGTAGAGAATTCACGTATAGATTTCGCTTAAACAAAACTGCTGTTAGTAATTTATTAACAGAAATATATCCTTTGTTAAAAGTAACCTCAGAAAGGTAAGAACCAACTTGAATGAGAAATATACATTCATTTAATGTTAATTACTCATTGTAATGTACCTATATCATTTTTTAAAGCTTTTTTTTCATTTTTCAGAAATCATGGGATATCTCCTTTGCATCAGCTACTTTTAACCCTAAGATTTTATGCATTAGGCACAATGTTAGTGTCTGTTGCAGACTTTGTAGGAGTCTCAAAATCATCAGCAGGGCGTATTATAGCCAATGTCTCATTTGCAATAGCAAGGTTATATAGAAATTATATACATATACATAGCAATACCCAGGAAGATTTTTACAATATTAGCCAATTTCCAAGAGTTCTGGGTGCAATTGATGGCACACATATTCTAATACAATCACCAAGTAAGTACAATGTATTTTTAAGAAAATTAACTTTTAATATTCATTCTCTACATTATGGTGATTGTTTTAATTTATAGATTCTAATATTGGAGAAGAATTTAGAAATAGAAAAGGATATTTCTCTATGAATGTGCAAGCTGTGTGTGATGCACATTTAAGATTTATGAATGTTGTTGCCCGTTGGCCTGGATCAACTCATGATGCAACAATCTTTAACAATTCAACACTGAGAGGTACCTAACAAAGTGTTTAGTTGCTTCATACTACCTATTTTGAGTCTTGGAAGTGCTTTTACAAACATATTTTTTATTGATTTTTCAGCGGAATGTGAAACTGGTTTATATGGAAATCGCTGGTTGATTGGAGATAGTGCCTATCCATGCAAACCTTATTTATTAACTCCTTTATTAAACCCAACTTCACGCAGTCAGCAAATGTACAATGAAGCCCATATAAGAACACGAAATACTATTGAAAGGTACCTTTTAAAATATTATTGTAGTGCACAGTCTTTAGTCACTTTATTCCATTCTAATGAGACATCACATTGTTAGACTTATCTATAATCTACGCTTCTTGCAGGTGTTTTGGAGTATGGAAACGGAGATTTCCAGTTATATCATTAAAAATACGGCTATCATTATCAACTACACAGTCAATAATAATAGCAACAGCTATACTACATAACATTTGTAGACAGATGAGAATTGAAGATGTAATGCCAGAAGTAGAAATACCTAATTATGATGCAGTCCCAATGATGTTACATGAACCTAGTGACAGTAATATTGATGAGCGACAAGACTTGATAAACAATTACTTTGGAGGGTAAGTTATTTGTGATCCCATGTCTTTCATACAGTTATTCAATATTTTAGTGAATCCTAATACATAAATTATTAATGTTATATTTTATTTGTTTCAGATTTGATTTGAGTGAATAACTTTGAATTAAGTGTAAGTGGGCATTCAATAAAGAAAACTTTATTTTAATACTTATTTATTTTGCTCTAAGTCTAATTTTAACTTTCTATTTGTTAATTCCATGTTTTCTAACTCTAATTCTAATTTCTTCCTTTTAATAATGTAATAATCAGCAATAGCTTGATTCCGTGCAGCTCGAGTCCTTATGTCTTCATCCAGTAGCCTACGTTTTTGTTTATCTGAAAATAAATATAAGTATTATTTAAAAAAACTGGTTTTATTGCAATTATGTAAATTAGTTTTTCCAGACGACCCTAAATTTACTTAAAACTGTTTAGATTACACATACATAAAAATGTAAATTACCCAAATGGACAATAGGGATGCAATAATGAATTGAGTATAGTTAGTCATATGCAAATTGTGAAATCCCTCATTTTACAAAAATGCTTGTTACTTTGGTAATATTTGAATGGTAAAATGTATAATTGTAAATAGACAATGTTGTTGGTAAAATGTTAAATTGTACATTTTGCTGACAGCAGATACATACTAATATTGTTGCCACTGGGAGTGTTAAAAAAGAATTTCTTTGGTTTAGGTGTTGTCACAACCAGCAGTTGGTTATTCCCTGATGATCCACTCTCATTTTCAACGCTCATCAATTCAGAATCACCATCACCCACACCACTGTCAATCACCATAATGCCACCACCATCACTCAAAACCTCTGAATCCACCGTCACCTCAGCATCTCCTCCTAATGATACACTGTAACCGTCACATGTTGCACCTAAAATGGATGCCACTCTGTCCAGTGCATCATCTGGTGGGATGTAATCTGGCTTGCCACCACCTGTCTGTAAGTATAGTTACATTAATACACTATAACACATATTTAAATAAAGATAATATCTATCACATCCTGCGGTTCATAAACACCACACACAAGAGTAAGGACGAAATGATTACCTTAATTTGGTTCATCCTAATTTTGGTGGATCTTTTTCGAGCAGTTTTTTTTAAATTCTCCCATTTCAATTTTAATTGATCGGTTCTTCGTGGGCAACTTGAAATCGATGCATTGAATGCATCTGTGAGTTTAGACCAGGCAGCTTCTTTAAGCTGATTATTTGTAGCATTTGTAGCCTTGCTTGTTATCACCTTATTAGCTTCAACAAGATCAATAAGCAAGGCCACCTCATCCTTGGCTAAAGGTACACCTTTTGTCTGAAAACAAAACAAATATTAAATACAGGGTTGATCCTAATTACATGTAGAGAAAGACGAAAAAAAGATCCAATTGTTCCGAGGTTTAGTTTGCACTGTAATTTACTAAATGTCATCTAAAAAGCCTCTGTCACTTGAATAGGAACGTATATAATAATGTCTGGTAATACTTACAGTGCTCATTATATGTAAAAAATAAGCAGAATTCACTAAACAAACTTGATAACACAACAATAATAGCGGTAGCGTCTCTACGAGTTGAAACTTGAATTGACACTTGACTACGTTTCGTTCTTCCTTTTTACGCGCCCAATATTTGTTCGCTAAAATAATGACAATCAAACATAACTATGATTACAAATCTTATTTTAGCATAAAAATATCACCAATGCTTTAATTCGATCAATTTGTATTGTTTTACGAAAAAGTTATATAAAATAATATTTGTTTACACGTTGTTATTTTTTATAGCTTTTGTGGTAACAAAACGTATGGGAGGGCTGGCTAGCTGAGCTTATCTATCGATGTCGATGCCTCGATAGACGTTATCGTCACTTGTGGGACGTAAAATAAGGATAGATAGAAGTCTACTATTTATCGTTCATAACAAGATATCGCTTACTGAGGATAGGTTATTGGGAACGGCCGTTATACGAGTCATTAAAATCCGTCCAGCCGTTAGGAGGATGCTTTGAGGGTATAAATAATCCCATGTAACGGCATCTACAACGCTACATTGTATGCGAACTACGCGTCATACTGACGTCACGCAAAAATCCTGCATCTCGCAAGTAGAGTTTACCGCGCATATCTAGCATAATTATACATATACAACAGCCCCACATGAATCATCGGGCAGTTGCCCGCCACATACGACACCCGTCTGGTCGGAGGACCCTCCCCTTAATATAGAGTACCTATGAATGAACTTTACACCCTTCTCATATCTCTATACCCACATTCAAAGATACTAAGCTATATAGATAGCGCGTGAATAACATAACCCTGTCGCGCAGTCGGGTAAAAACAAACAGATCGCCACGTTTGGTTTAGTGGTAAAATGTACTACTGCTATGCATGTTGTCGAGGGTTCAATCCCGGGTTGGGGTTTGTTTTTGGGGTTTTACTTTTCCCATAGGAATTTTTCAGTAGCAAGATGTGGGTGTACTTGTACTTAGCAGACACTTCTGCCTATCTGTTAGGGAAGTGCAGGTGTGATGTTTTATGGGTATGTTAGAATTACTCAACTTAGTACTAGACATTAGGTAAATGCTTCATGCTAACCTGAAGAGTCATCATTAGATTTTTCATTTCCATTGATAGAGGATGATGAATACAGCTTCTGCCCTTCTCGGAGCTTCTCCCTCTCTGCCTCATTACTTTCACTTAGCTTCCTATCATCTCTCATGTAGTGGTCACTTGAGATGCAGAAGAATCTGAAATGTAGATAGATCAAAATAGAAATATTCAAAATCGGTCCTGGATTTGATACTGCAGTGTTATTGGGTTTTTCCATTAGGAATTTCTTAGTAGCTACTGCTACTGAGACTCGGACTCGGAGTCTGTATTTATGACTGACTATTACTGGCGAAAAATTGTTATAAGTACTTTACCCCTCTAGGTACCTATCTCATATCCCCCATTGGGGAATAAAGGAGTTTAAAAGGAGTGTTATGTTTTCAGGGTTTATGTATGTTTTTTAATATTGTATTGTGTTTTCTGAACCTATAAAGTTTTTAATTATTTTTATTTACAAGCTTATTGATTACTTTGCATACATTTAGGATCAAGTTCTCAGACTGATGTGTTGCTGGGGAGTTTGTTGTGGGTTTTCTCTTCGCTTCCCAGCTAAAACTACAACAGTGGTGAAGGGCGGGTGTTTTAGGGGAATGTAACCTTTGTAATTATGACATTCAACAAGTGCTGAGCCTCAACCTAAAATACATGTTTTTTTAATTTGAATCCTTTAAATAAATAAGTGGGTAAGTAGTTGCTTCTTACTTCTTCTTCCCGTGCACAAGACACACGATAGCTGCTAGTGTGACGACGATGACCACCCCACTGGCGACGCATGACACCAGCACCGTGCGCAGTGATGCGGGGCGGGACGCATCCGACAATGGTGATGACGGCTTCATTGGGGGGATACGACCTGGGGGTTAGGTAAAGTCTATACTAGACTATATTCTCTATGGGCACAGCTATGGATGCGCGAATGTGTAGCTATGTGCAGAGCAGAGTCTCCCCGTGCCTTCCCTACAATCGATGTATCGCATAGCTAGAGCTGCGCATCTTTCTCGCACAGCTACCTTGCGGCGGCGGCGCATTTTTATAGCACATCTTACTCGCTCCGCTACCTAGCTTAGCATCAGTGGAAACGGTCACACAGTTTCGTAGCTTAGCTTTTACATTCTCGCAGCATAGCTGCATAGCACATCTCTGGTAGAAAGGCACCCTTATACTGTGATGTTGGCCGAAGTTTTTTTTTCTATTTTGCCTATGTACTATATATGGCAGTTTGAGCTTCTTGAACTCAATTTAAGGCACAATTAGAAGGCCAAGCGAAGTCATCTATAACACGTAGTCTCACATAAACTGCGGTGTTCAAACTAAAACCTCCTTTCTTAACTTAATGCTACTTAAATGATGATTTACCTCCTGCGAGGGTATGTGTGTCAGCAGTCAAGGTGACTCGCTCCAACCCTGCATCACTGTATGCTTCCACCGCCAGCTCGTACCATGTGGCTGGTGACAACTCCCCCACTACGTGGCTTGCTGAACTCAGGCCATCACCAACCTGCAGGCAACAAAATTCAATAACAATTATTACTCCAAAATGATTCCATTCTTTGTCAGACTCATATGTCTATTTTGCTGGTTTTATTACTTTATAATGAAATACGCATGGTTACCTTGATCCAATGTTCAGATCCTGCTCTTCGGTAGGACACCCTAAATCCAAGTATGGGGCAGCCGCCATCTCGCCACGCGTAGAAATTTATTTTTATTGCCGTTGAATTCATGTGCACATGGTCCTCAGATTTTGGGGGCTTGGGGCCTAAAACAAAGGTGTTTAGAATTTAGAAGGTTATTTTTCTTTTGTTGGGTTTATTTCTTTAACAGAATCAGTAGCTTCTACCCAAAGTCAACGGTTTTAAGTTGCAAGCTGAGGATAATCAGGGTTACTTGTCTTTAAACTTACGTCCCCCTCTCGTAGTGGCTGTGAGCACATCACTGGGTGGTCCTATTGATATTCTGTTCCGCGCTTGTATCTTTGCGTTATATGTAGAACCACACTTCAGCATGTCCATTGTATAAGAGTTCACTTCTGGAGATAAGTCTACTGTGTGCCATTCACTCTCCGGAGCTTGCTTGTAGTGGAGGAGAAAACCTGTGGATGATCAAAAATGGTGCTTAGGTTCATCACCATAAAAGTCTTTTGTCACTACACCATCTCTAGGAAAATATAAACAAAGTATCATTTGTAAAAAACCACGCTGTCGGACAAAGGTCCCATCTAATCATCGCTATAACACCTGGTACTGTGTAATGCGTAGCCATAAAAATACCTATATTTTTATCCAACTGACGAAATTTTTACTATTATTGGCGAATTTATAACATAGGTAATGATCAACTTCAATCAAATCAAATCAATCAAATCAAAGCATTTATTTCAATTAAACCATGTAAGTACAGGCACTTTTGATTTGTCAAAATTAAATAGTCAGTCAGTTAGTCAGAAAGTTGAAGCTAGTTGCCCATTCCAAAACGTAGATCTCTATGGAGAAGAACGGGCAAGAAACTCCATGGACACTCTTTTAAATCAAGATATTACAAAATCCTGTGTACATTATTCTTGATGCTTCTATATGTGAGAACAATGTAAAAAAAAAACACAAGTGAAGAAACAATTCAAAATATAAGATTAAAAATAAGCCTTGGCAGTTAAGAGATGACCAGTCTCAACCGACGGCGCCCGTTCACGAACATGACGCGTGGATCAGCACCGTCCAGCTCAACCATTTTGTAGGGAACCGAATGATCCAACACACTTGCTAACCTAATATAGGTTCCGTAGTATCCCCCGGCAGCTGCCAGTGCAGCTTGATGCTGGACGTGGTGGTGTACTGCAGCGACAGCGCGGGCGCCGCGGGCGGCAGGATGGCGGCCACCACGTACACGATGGAGTCTTCGCCGATCGTGTTGCTGGCAGTGCACGTGAAGTTGCCGGAGGATTGCTCATTTACTTCTGTAAAATTGAGAGAAAATTGAGTCTTTGAGAAAAAAATTCACCGCACCGTTCGAAAAATGTATAAGCGTATGTTGATGATTATACTGATATTCTAAACGTACTGGTTATGGACAATATTGCTGCATACCTATTCGGGTCGTCTTTGGAATTTACTGTTTTATGTAAAGTTATCGCTCCTCACTAAATGGCGAAATTGAAAGATTGAATTCGCACTCAACTATTTTTAAACTTGTGAACCCGTGCATATTTTCAATTTACCGCCTTTCGTATGACTAAATTGGTCGCCGATTTAAATCAACTAGGCGAAAACTGACTTTCCTTGTTATAAAATGTGAAGCAGCCCTTGATTGGTCACGCAACTTACCCCGTATATGCAGATGTCCTCGATGCGTAACTTGGTAGTACTGATGGTGTGTGACGGGTACCCGCGCGTGCTGCCAGCGCGAGCGCGGCGCCGGCGCGCCCACGCACGTGCACGGCAGGAGGGCCGCCCGGCCCGCGCCCACGGATACCCACCGACCGAACGAGGCGATGCGGGCTGGAACTGGAAATATAAGGTATTAGCTGCCCGGCGCGACCTTCGTTGGTTCGCGTGGTCTCCTACTCCTACCCATACCCTACTCCTACCAATCCTACCCCTGCCCTTCTCCTACCTTACTCCTACCCCTTCCCCACCTCTTACTACTACCCTACTCCTACCCTACTCCTACCGTACCCCTACCCTACTCCTAGCCTACCCCTTCCCTACTCCTACCGTACCCCTAGCCTACTCCTACCCTAACCCTTCCCTACTCCTACCGTACCCCTAATCTACTCTTCCCCTACCCCTTCCCTACTCCTACCCTACCCTACCCCTTCCCTACTCCTACCCTACCCCTACCCCTACCCTGCTCCTACCGTTCCCCTACCCTACTCCTACCCTACCCCTACTCCTACCCTACTCTTACCCTACTCCTATCCTACTCCTGCCCTACCCCGAGCCTACTCCTACCCTACCCCTACTCTACACGATCATCCTATCTTCTCTGTCGTCGCGTTGCTCGCTGCGCTGCGTGGAGCCACACTGGCGCGTCGGCGGGTATGTTTTGTTTATATTGACATTTTTAATTTCGTAATATCTTTTGAATGGAATGTCCGATTTCAATCATTCAAAAAGTAATCAACAGGTATAGATACAGTCTTGAATACGAAATAATTTTTTTGGATAAGAATTAATACAAAGGTATGGATAACATGGTCTGATTTTGATCGGCATTTCTATCAACTTTTAAAATGTAAAAAAGTAGTTATAGTGACATAACTACAATAGTTGGACATATGGTCTCGCAGAGTTTTTTGTAGATATTGATATGTTCTATAATATTGTAGAACATTTTTTTGTTCTATCATCAATACTTTCCGCAGCGCATGCGATGAAAGACATTTTATGCCTAATTTTTTACACCTTGGGTTGGTTTTAGTAGGGATTTCTAAGGATCTCTAATTTTTTTTAGAAATAAATATAGCCTATGTTACTCAGTGATAATGCAGCTTTCTAACGGCAAAAGAATTTTTGAAATCGGTCCAGTAGTTTTTGAGTTTATTCGTTACATACAAAAATACAAATCTTTCCTCTTTATAATATTATTATTATATTTTTTTTTTTTTATGATTTTACATATCTCGGGACCATGGGGTCCCGGTCCTTTGGGAGGCGTACGAGGGGCCGAAGCCAACTCGCAGAGGCCCCTTAGGAAATTTTAATGAAATGCGGCACCGTCCGACGATTATCCCTGTATGCACTATGCAAGTGCACCCAAGGATAACCCCCGGTTGGTGTAGGACTATTGTAGGATAGGAAAAATAAAAAGTTGGACTATGGGTTTGGGTGGCTGAAGTGGACTGGTTACCAAGAACTATGGAAGAACTATGACCCCTGCCTGATCAATGTTTTATATATACACGGATAAAATGGCAGGGGGTGACTTGCACACTCAATAATGGGCCCCCGGAAACGGTCGCTAGCACATAGTGACGTAGCGACAAGGGGGCAACATGTCCTGAGGTGCTTATGAGGAGTGGAGAGGTATTCCACGGCTATCAGGACAATCCCGGAAGTACGGTCAAGATCCCTACCAGCATCTTACTGGAATACTTCCTTCCTCCGAGCACGTTTGCTCTTGCGAATCTCCACTCAAGCCGGCCAATAAAGGCAAGAATGAGGTGGGAGCTCTGTTCCTCGTCATTTTTCACTCCAGCCGGCCAATAAAGGCAAGCCAGAGGTGAGGAACAAGACTTCTCCCGGGAGATAGGGTCCGTGGGGTCGCTACTGCCCAACAGCTCGCCACATGCTGCCCTGCGGGTTTCTGTATCTGTCTTGGTCTGGCTCCTCACCTTAGACCCATTCCGGAGAGTAAACTCTTCCGGCACAGGCCCAGAGTTCGGAGCGCGCAAGCCCCACCACGACGTCAACGTAGAGATACGGCGATATTATTAGTGTAGAAGTGTAGAAGTGTAGATGTAGATAGGTGGTAGATAGGTATTTGATAAGTTTCATAGAATGTGGAAAACAGTCTCATTTCTCTTTTTCTATAAGGTCAAACAGACACAGACACAAAGGTGAAAAGTTACAAAAAAACAGCCCCTTAAACGCCCAACTTACTTACTAGCTAGTGCTTAACACAGAATGGCCAGTGCCTTATATATATCACTGTGATTGTTTATTCAACCGTTATGTCTGCTTCGCGGACAGTTAACGTGGAAAGAAGTTTACACTCAAACAAAACACAATTTTTTAATAAGTACAAACAATTTTCAAGCACAAATTTTTTCCAAAAATTAAATATGGAATAGATTTTACTTACTTCTGGAGCTAGGTCCTTGTCCCACGACAAGCGTGGACTCTCCTTCTCCGGAGCCCGTGGTGGCCGATACCCAGAACTCGTATAGCTGGTTCTCCATCAGGTTTCGCACTTGGAACATCAGCTCCGTGTCGGTCTTCTTGTCTGCTGGGACTGTGAAGCTCGAGTGCTTGCCCAAGCTGTAAAAGGGAATACATTTGTCAGTGCTTATTTTATTTGGCTTATGGTGTCTTCTTGTTTTCGTTACGTCGGTACATCTATGTTGCTTATTCTTTTTGGGCGCAGTAGGTGGCCAAGTTTATTGTGGTGCCAGAGGCGTTGTTCAGCTTTGGTGTAATATACGCCAATTGACAACTTTTTATTGCTTTACAATAAGAAACCATTGCGCTTTTTTAGCGTCTATGAAAGTAGATAAGTGGCAAATATGTAGGTACATACTAATTAGTTTTGGTTTGCCTCACTTTTCAACATCGGTGGTTTATATAAGTTAATTTAAGTACTTGAAGTTAAAATCATGTAGTAAATATTTTAGTATAGAATTGTTTTTGTCCTTACCGTCCAGCTTCTCTGTAGTAAACTGTATAATGTGATATAACGCCGTTCGGATGCAGTGGCGGTAACCAGCTGACCAATACCGAGTCGCTGGAATATGCTAATGCTTTGATCTTCTCGGGCGCTGAAGGAACTGCAATTAAAACAGAAACGTTATGAAACTTTATTATAATTTCCATTACCTATTCACTTTTATTATTATGGACGTTTTTTTTACTTACGAATACCCATCTAAATGTAATATTTGATCTTACCATCTTCCTCGGTCATGCAGTAGACCGGCAGACTTCGTTTGCCGTCTCCAGCGTTGGTGAAAGCCAGGACTTGTATGGAGTAGTTGGAGTATTTACGAAGAGTGTGCAGGTATGTGTCTGTTGTCGCCACTCGTTTGATCTCGCCGACATCCACTGAAAAGGAGATTTTGCTAAACCGGTTGGACACTGAACGAGAACCAAATTGAAGTTTTATTGTTATTTATTACGTGTGGTGGCGTTTAGTGTCCCGCAAAGTGTTAATTAGTTTCTATCGTTCTATCAGCTTATTTTTACTTAAAGTCAGTGCCTAAAGCCAAAGTTATGCAATAATACTGATTGTTCAGTGATCTACTAAATATACTTACCATGATCTGTGGTTAGTGGGGAATAAATAACTTTGTATCCTTGTATGAGGCCGCCATGTTGGCCGATTGGTGGTGGGTTCCATGACACTTTCATGCCAGAAGACGATAGGGCTGAACAGGATACTCTTGTCGGTGGAGACTCGGGGACTGAAATAACAATTCACTCATCATTATTATTTTGAATCTGTGGAAGTGGTTTATAATAATAATTATGTACCTACACTTTCGATTAAAATAACCACTAATAAAGTTTATAAAAATGTTATTTTATGAGGATAACGTTTAAAAATTTAGCTTGAATAAATGACGTCTGACAAGGATTCAGCTGTCAATGAATTTTCACCTCCTTCTAGCGTGGTAGCAGACACCGGCGCGGACGCAGGCCCCGCGGCGACACCGTTGAATGCCCTCACGCGCACTTCGTATCTAGTGAACTTGCGGAGAGCTGATAAACTTAGCTCTGTAGCTGACCACCCGTTCACTGTTAGCGTTCTGAAAATCCAATAGACGAAGTTTTTGAGTGGTACCTAAGTCTGCAAAGTCATTAAAAAAGAATTGGCATTTACATAGCTATCGCCGCCATCTTTTTTTTCAATACGATGTCTGTGGCAATTTTGCACTTTACATAATTAAAATGGTTTTAAGTTAAGTGCCCTTTCAGGAGCGGGGTGGAGTGTTTTTTATTTAGTTTTAATATTTTTTATCCCTGATTGTATCTAGTAGGGAGCTGCTAGTTACCTGGTAGAATTCCTCATAGCCGGTGCAGCAGGACTAAGTTCCGCACACGTAACTGAGTAGCCCAGTAGTTCTCCGTGCCATGCGTCCCGAGGTGGTGGGCGCCATGACACGTGCAGCTCTCCCGGCCCGCCGGGGGTCACGTGCACGTTGGTGGGGGCTTCTGATGGCGCTGGAATTAGGAGTTGGATACTGTATTAGTAAACAGTTGAAGTGGAAAGTTATAACAGATTTTTTTAAACTGATCTTTCAAGTAACCACAATATCTGCAGTCGTTGACCCCAAAAGATATAAAAAAAAATTGTTTTAACATCTTTAGATACCGATACCATCACGAATGTGGAGTTTCGCTAGCTAATTTAATTTGACCTTGTATTGTTGTTTTCAGGATATTCACCTGTTTATTCAAGTTTTTCTTACCTTCTTCCTGCGTCTTCACAACGACTGGTTCAGTGTAAGCACTCCTGTCGATCTGATTGATGGCCGCTATTCGGATCATGTACGCGGTGTGTGGCTTCAGACTGCTCAGCAAGGCTTCATAATGTATGTCGCCTTTCTTGGTTAGGCTAAAATTTTAGAAAATGTACTCAATACCTATAGCCAATTTAGTAGCAAGGTTATTTCGAAAGTTCAAACGCAAACTTCATCAGACCTTCGATGTCCAAAAACGAATAGTTTTGCTTACCAATCGATTCGTGTTTCGCAAGTAGTCACCTGTCATCGCACTTTAGAAGTTATTTTCTTATTTAATGCTTCTAAATCCTTTTAACATTACGACTTGTTCTTGGTTTTCTACTCACGTGACATGCGAGTGTGCGACCCCATGGATGGACACGTTGAGCGTTACGGCTGCATCCCACTGGTTCACTCTGATGGCCCCTTGAGCTGACAGCGCGCAGTACTGCAAGGTGTAACCCACGAGGGGAGAGTTGCCGTCGAAGCCCTGACTCCAGGATAGACGGACAGCGCGGCTTACGATCTCCGTCACGGATAGCGAGTGAGGGGTGTCGGGTTTTTCTGGGGAGTGAAAATAAAATAGTAAGGAATATTGTAGGGTTATTTTTCGTTTCTTCAACTTTTACAGCTTGTTTAACCAGCTTCGGATAACTAATTAGGCACATCATTTTGGATATTGGATCCATTTATCTGGTAGATACTTAGTAATAATTTGGAGACTGTACAACTTACTTGCTTGTTAGGTTGTAGTTGTAATGGTCAATAACATAAAAGCAACTTTGTGGTTCAATAAGCTCAAAAGTCGTTTGTGGTTTTTTTAGTGTGTTTTATTTGGATAATATTCACCTTGGACGGAAAGATAAATATAATGGTCGCTGTGACCATACGCGTTGACGGCTTGACACTTGTAGACGCCGGAGTCCTGCCGGTCCGCTCGGCTGATGTACAGCTGCGATCTTAAACCACTATCAGTCTTTGCTTCAGAGATGCTTAACCTGTAGAAACATGTGGCAAAACTGCTTAGTACTTATAGATAATCAAAGAGATCTAAGTATTTTAGTGGCAGCATTACTCATCATGCCACACGTCACAATCCTTGTTGCGCCCACAGCTCCCTGTTTTGTCGTTTTTTTGGGCGCGAATCAAAGGACCGGCAATATGAGCGCGAGTAGCCGGCCACATAACCGCGCGGACACTGCATAGAGCGCTCGTTACGGAAGAATTATATGGTATAATTGTACGGAAGAATCTATTGCGATGAATAGATGTCATCCACAATCTCCGTTGGCGAGGGCAACGACGATGACGTATAAATGTTTTTATGACATTGATAATAATTAGCTATTCTATAAATCATAGCGCGCTCGCTGCCACAGTTTAAACATCCATTTTGTTGCAAAGGCGAGCGACCTGGTGCAGAGCGTCGCGATTAATTGCGCGAGGAGAGCAGTGTGTGGGCAGAGAGGGCAACATCGCAGCAGTGTGACGAGCAGAGTGATGAGCAGCACGAGGAGCATAGTGTGCCAGGCCGCCATAATACATTTATTAATGGCGCTCGTTGGTCATTTGGTTGGGCAATGTACGAGTATAAGTTTCGTTACCTATAAGTATTAAGATCTAAGTGGTTCATGTTGTGTGCCCATGTCACTCTAATAGGACTGTCTCCGCGCACGTCGCACACCAGCGTCGCAGGCGCATCTCGACGTGCTGTCATATTGTGTGATGTCAATTCGAACCTCGCAGGCTCTGAAGAAGATAAAAATACATGAAGATTTTTCTTTTTTTATCTAAGTAGCAGTCAGTACGTCGTTGGTAAAAGCAGTCTTGAAGTATTAGATACGTAATATTAATA
Source organism: Hydraecia micacea (assembly GCA_914767645.1). Lineage (NCBI taxonomy): Eukaryota > Metazoa > Arthropoda > Insecta > Lepidoptera > Noctuidae > Hydraecia > Hydraecia micacea. Next base: position 21,227,836 of record OU611776.1, read on the forward strand.
TATTACGTACAACACTGCAGGCAACTGTTCAAGTTGTGACCGGGAGTTCAAAACTAAATTCACTCTAGCGAGCAATCTAAGAGCACACACAAAGTATTGATTTGTAAGGAGGACTACTGTTATTATGAAATAATTCGGAAAGAAACGGTAATTAGGCGTACTCCAGTGTTCGTGAAAAAGATAGGACCATGTATTTTTTTAATGTTTATTGTTGAATCAATCATCTTAGCACATTGTAGTCCACTCCGGGACCTATTTCTAGGCCTCACCCAGGCTGCGCCCCAGCACTGTCTTCCGCTTTCCGCATCCAGTCTATCCCAGCCTTGGATGATGGACCAACCACCTTTTTAAGGTTGTTGGTCCATCTAGCATCTATTATTGTGTGCATAAAAGCATTCGTAGCTTTCACATGCATATTCGAAATGTAAAACTTACCGTTGACAGAAACAAATATAGTTTTGGTAAGTGGAGATCCTACTCCATTCTCTGATTTGCACATGTAGTTTCCCTCGTCATAGGGAAGTGCTGACTCTATCCATAGAGTTCCGTTTGAAAGGAACTGAAACCTTCCACCCAGGTTTATTAGAGGGACATAGTCAGTCGATGATCCTGAAAATAATGATATTTGAGATCCACTAAGTAATTTAAAGTGTTAATATGAGAAGATAATCTAGATAAATAAATAAAAAACCTTACCTACAGCCGGGTTGCAGTAATTTTATTGAAATAACTTATGTATTTTAATTATGAGAACTTACATTTTAACAGCTTTACCTTTGTTTAGACACGCAACTTGTTACGAGAGCAACATTTATGTATTAGGTATTGCATGAAAGATTGATAAAAGTTGGAACCAAAATCTAGTTACAGAGATTACAAAATATAATTATGCAATTCTTTGAAGGTTTTGCATTTGAGTTATCCTGACCGTAAGAATAATACTGAAATTGATTCTAAAGAAAAAATAGGAAAGGTATTTCTAATTTGAAAAAAAAAACAACACTTTGACATACCTCTTTGTTTCAGCCAGGTGACTTGCGGGGCTGGAGATCCTGTGGTCTGACAGTGCAAAGCCAACTGTTCGCCAGCCAGCACTGCTTCATCCTTGGGTTCCACCACCCATTTTGGGGAGACTGCAGCGTGCAAGTAAGTCAAGTTTCATTTATTTCTGGATCAATACATGATTTTTATTTAATTACGGTACGAAAACTTGACTATGATTAAATAATTGTGCTACTTAAGGCGACTTACTTTGTAAAACATTGTTGCCTTAATGAGTTCTTTGCATACATTATAATAATACTACTTTTACCTTTCTCGTCAGCAGCAAAACATTGTTATGAATATAAAGAGCTACTTAAGTTATTAAAGCTAAGACTTTAACATAGCTTGTTAAAATATACGGCCGTCTGTGCATTTTTACGCTTTTTGTTTATTTCTGTACAATTAGATAACTCCATTAATGATTAAACAATAATTTAAACGATCTGTTTGAACACTATGTTGGAACAATCATTAACATCAACTTCGAAAATATTGAAATCGAAGTTAGTCAAGTATTTTCCAGACAAATTACCATCAGAAAATTGCCAAAAATAATAACAGTTTCTTTGTCTTTTTACGATTTCAGATCGGTGAGTCCAGAACAAAATTCTTATAAAAAAAATTTACCATTTTCGTAAGCCATCTGAAATCCAACGCTGTGCAAAACAAAAACGTTGAAGAATTTATACATTTATACGAAATACATTTCTTGCGGAAAATAAATGTGCGCTGTGAATAAAGTGCTTATAAAAGTAATACATTTCCGATGGCATTTATTCAAACTGCGATTTTAAAATGACAAGATTTGAAGATGACTGGTAAGCTTTAATTTTCTTTGTAAGAAAAGATTGGAAACAGATAAAATTTAATTAATAAGCAACATGAATAAAACCATCATTTTGACACTTCTTGGAACAAGGGAACTACACATTGTGGTAATTGTGATCCTGCAAAGAAAACAGCGATATATACAAAATAATGACAACTCTGTGCTCTGTGCAAGCGTGATTAGTCTCTTTGATGGTGAGAGAGCGGTTTCGGGTGGAGTGTTTGTTCGCTACGTCAACAAAGCTTTAGAGGCTGTATTGACTGTTTGGGTGTTTTGGACCAAAATCTGGTTTAAACACTGGGTAAACATTAAACCTATATTACTCAGCATCCTTATAGGACCGTACTTAAACGTTATGTCTACAAAAAATCGAATGCATTCTGACATGAGCTTTTAGGTGTAGTAATATCATTTTCAAGTTCTTGTAGTTTTATAAAGTTAATCAGTAAATCTTTATTATTTATATTTATACCAGCACATCGATTTATTCGAATATTTTTATTGAAAGACATTATTGTCTGGTGCCTACCCATAGATGATAATTTTTCTCTACTGTTGAATCTTTTTAAAAGATTAATCTGTCAATTGACAATTAACGACCGTCTCTTCCCGCGCTCCCACCTCACTTGGACATCATGACGGTGCTTGGTGCTCTTGTGCATATTGACATGGCGGGTACCTTTGACCACCAATTCGGCGGTATAGTTAACCTTGGCCGCAGTATTGGAGGCCACGCAAGTGTACAGCCCGCTGTGGCGGGCCGACACCTCTTTGAATACGAGGTTGCTGAAAAAATCAGCACCCCGCTCTTCCACCTATACAACCAGGCCGGGTTTTGAAGATATGCTCGTGTAAATAATTTAGAAAATTTGGTATTCGAGGTTTGATTCTTGAACAAGGTCGAAATATTGATTGATGGACCGACTGCTTAGGAATACGATTTGTCTTCATCCACTTGCTAGTTTTGTGGAACAAAAGGATTGGTCCAGGTAAAAAGCCGTGCTAATGTAGGTTGCATATAATACATTATCTCGAGTGTGAAAATTATAAAAATCACTCTATATTACTTATCAATATTTCAAGAATCAACCCCTTAAATCGCAGTAAACAAGAGCTGTTTATCAATGATCTGACCTGTAAACTAGAAAGAATGGGCGCGTTGTCCTTGAGCCAGGTGAAGTGGACGGGCATGTCGCCTGACGTCACGCTACAGCTGACCTGCGCACGCTTGCCTTCTTGCAGGTTTGCAGAGAAGGAGAACGGCTCTATTTCTGGAGGATCTGTAAAAAAGCCAAATTTTGTTGACGGAACGATGTAGGCTTCATAAAGTGGTAAGAGCACCGAAATCATATAAGCTAAAAGAAAAGTATGCGTAGTCGCACATAGCATACGAATATTGTAAACTAACAACTCATTTAAAGTTTTGCTGAAAAATCAAGATTAAAAAAGCCAGTTTTACAGGAAAATAAGCATATTAGTGACCAAACAACTCACTGCTAACAACTAGCTGCAGCTCTCGCCTGGCTATCTCTCCATGCGGGCCCATGACTGCACAGGTATAAGCGCCTGCGTATGAAGGCTCTACTCGAGACACTTTGAGGGCACCATCTATGCTGCTGTCCCATTCTACTGGGTTGCCGTCTCGCTCCCATTTCACTGAACTGAAAGAAAAGCCACGATTAGAAGAAATATTTTATACAAGTGTACTAATTGCAAGCAAGACTAGGGTAATTTTCAGTTCTCTCACCTGATTGGATAGCCAGAATAAGGACAATAGAGAATCAGTTCTCGACCTGCTACAGCTCTGATTGGTCCTATGGACCTTACGTAAGGCGGACCTGAAGCGAGACATAGAAATGACAGTATTATACTTTTATTGTGAATTAATTGACACGATTGTGACAGTTAAGCAAGACTTTTATTACTTCGACTTTACTGGAGCGAATAAAGCTTTGCTGTTGTAACACTTTGCTACGACTGCGTAGCGCTTTGCTACGACTGCGTAGCGTTTTGCTACGACTGTGTAGCACTTTGCTACGACTGCGTAGCTCGCGTAGCCGTACGTTCGGTTTATGTGTGTAAGTTCTGTGTACCAATATGCAAACATTAATCTTAGGGAAATATTTGATTACAGACTGGGATCAGACCTTTACAATAGACGTGTAAAGGCAAATGTGAGAAAGAATCTTGGTTATACTCAATTCTTTATTGCATTCCATATGTATTACATAGATGGTATCACAAAGTAAAAGATCAATATGGACCCTGTCGGGCACAGCAAAATTAAATTATTAGAGAGGAAGAGGGCTAAGTAGCAACCACCAACCACCAATCAACTTACCATAAATATTGAGTCTGGATGTGTGTGAGACCTCCCCGAGTGAGTTGGCCGCTCTGCAGGTGTACAGGCCTCCGTCTTCAGACCTCACGGCTGAGATGTTCAGGTAGCTCACCACGTCATTGGTTTTAGTCGCAAACTGTTCCACGCTGTATCTGCCAGACAGAATTTTGTAAAAAGGAAACGGCAATTTGCAGTAGATTTATGCTGAAGCATTATGTAAAAGATGCTTACTAAATATATTACAACAAATGAAACATGGAAAAGAGATTTCATTATAACGTAGATACGAAATAAGTAAATAATTAAATGTAGTTTACTTGAAAACAACTTTGAATGTTTAAAGCGATCTACAGCGGATGATAGTTACGTACAAAGCTACACAGACCAAATAAATGTAAGACAATTACTTGTAGACTGATGTAGGATTACAAATTTTTGTCCGATATCCTCTGCATAAGCATTATTAGATAAGCCTAGAGTAAAAAGGCAAGTCACGTAGACTTCCCCTTTTTTGCACAAGCAGTAACGTATCCACTCTTAGTTCCATTTTTAGTTTTTGGCATTCATTAAGTGATTGAGGCATGATTACAAACCTGTGCCCTCTAGCCATGGTATTCAGTGGTTGCCCATCAAGCATCCAAGTAAAATGGGGTGGTGGGGAGCCGGCAGCGGAACACTTGAGGGTCACCACCTGTCCAGGTCTCAGGACCTGTTCTATGAATGTATACTGGAGCTCTGGCGCTGTGTCTGTGTGGAAAGTATAAGTTTTTTTTAGTCGCGAATGGTTTTTGTCATTCCAAACTGGCAAAGAGTTTCGCTTATGCAGAAATTTCAAAAGATTGCTCAAATCGAGGAGAACGTAATTAATAATATAATACCAGCCTATTGTACCATTGTACGGCAAAGGCTACATCTTATACTTTGGAAAATGGGCACCAACATGACAGAGAATCTTATAGACCTTATAATGCAAATTCAAGATTCAGACTCACCTCCTAACCTCAACTCCGCGCTAGCCTGCGCCGAGTCCCTCTCATTCCTCGCCATGCACTGATACACGCCCTTATCAGCCCTATGTACTGACGCGATGACCAGCTGTTCCCCGTTGTTCTGCACCCTGACCCGGCCTCCTGCCACCCCAGCACCAAGGGGCACGCCATTGTGCAGCCACTCTAGACGAGGGGCAGGCCAGCCGCCCCATGTGCAGTTGATGACGGCTGTTCCACCACTATTTACCACCTGAAGAGAAGTTACTTTGTTATATCTACAGAGAAGCTCCGTGATATTTTTGTATGCCCGGAGCAAAATATGCAGTGAATCCTCTAATAACCTTGCTAATGGGCTTAAATCTCTTATAGGTTATTACTATATTATAAGCTCAGACCCTCACGGTGGAGAGAAAATGGTCAAATACCTACTGTACGAGTATTTCGAATTTGTACCTATAGAGGCCAATTTCCTTTATTCTTCTTGTACGAGTATGTACAAGCCACATTTGTTATCTTTTTTTCCTCTCTCTGCGAACCTAAATCAAGCAAATAAGCACGCTCTCGTTCATAACGGAAGAGGAGGTTTATTTGCTAATAAACGACACTATTTGCTTTTACGACGACCCGTTTAATTAAACCGAATATATACGCGCACGAATATCAATAATTTTGTTACATACACGGCATCTACAAATAAGGATGACACATAGCACATGAATAAAATGAAAAATTAGTTTTGCTGTTTTCCATTCAGGCCATAACTATAATGACAGAGAATGCCTTGTGGCATTTAGTGCACTTTTAGTTAAGGGAGAAGCGCTAAGGTAGTTCGCGAAATTCAAATTTACTTACGTATATTGCAATTTGCAGGTCAGTGTCACGTTGTATGTTGATTAATATATGATCGCGACCGTAAAAATTAAGGCTTTACAGAATTATAATCATTAGAATCAGCAATACAACTTCTCAAGTTATAATTGGGCTCAAATGTCATGATTTCATTCAGTAAATGATCTTAGTATAATGTTTATGTTTGATGATTTTTATGATTTTAATTCTACAAATAAATATTTGTTACGGCCGCGATTGAATTGATTAATTGAATTTCGCGGGCTACCTTAGCGCTTCCTTTAACCTTACTATTGTACCTACCGATATAGAAGAACCTTCCTTCTTAACTATAAATAAATCATTATCATCAGCCTAGCCTTTTCCCAGCTATGTTGGGGTCGGCTTCCAGTATAACCGGATAAATATAAATAAACGAGGGTAGGATAACACTAAAGTGAGTCAACTTTTTATCAATCTTCACAAAAGTATTTTTTATTTAACTTTATAATCAAAATATCAGTCAACCCACAGCCAACCAAATTTTTTTACTAAATATGACAAAGATAAAGTACCCTTTTACCTATATTTATGCTATAATAAATCAAGGAGTTTGTCGGTATATTTTATCCTTATGAAAATTGTAGTATTTTTTGGTTATTTTGTTACAAACCCAGACCACATAATCTTAGCCCGGGGCGTTACTTATACAATTTTGTGGTACTTTACTAGATATATTTTAACCAAATGAAATGTGTATTATGTCGCAGCTTTACCTTCATTTCAGTAGGTCTCTTAATTGTTATGATCCTCTTTTGACACCAGCAACTTTTCTCAATTATTATAATGTAGATAAGTCCCTGGGTTATTCCAATTTGTACCACTGTGTAATAATTAATGAAACGAGCCAGAAGAGAAAATAAGCAGAAAGAATGTTCAATGAAAATCTCAAACACAGCGCTAGCGCTAAAAAACATTAATATTTTGATCTCCCATGAGTCAACCCTATCTATAATTGCGCGCGTAATGTTTGCGGCCCGGTATCGGGACGCATTTATTTTATTTTACGTCGCAAATATCCTGCCAGCAATAACTTTGCGCGGAGCTACAATGCTCGAAATATCCGGTTTTTTCCAACAATCGCCGGTGATTGCTGTTTATTTTGCTGATAAAATACCACATCGACTTTTAAATTGATTGCAATACTTGATTAATTATAAGCGAATTTTATTGTTCTATTTATTTGGTTAGTTTTGCCTATAATAAATTAAATGATAGTTATCATTCAGCATTATGATCTGGAAATGACATTAATTGTCTATTATTTACATTTTATATGCCTCGTTGATAAAATAAATTACGTAGTTATGTACAATAATATTCTTTAACACGTAGGTACCTACCTACACAGTTTCACTTTACCATAAACGAAATATTAGAACAACACTTTCAACAACCATGCAATGGCAGTCTATAAACTTTGCATAACGATACACAAACAAATCTAATAGCCAATAATATCGTATTATAACAATTGTTAGTAAAATCAATAGGTACACCACTGAACGGAATAATGACGGCGATCGAGCCGATACGAGCACATTCCACTGATCATTTCGTAGAATTATGAGAACGTTTACTGAATGTACACCGATTTTCCACTTCGATAGCTCTTTATATTCCAAGAACAAGTTATCATTGTAATGGCATATCCATTACAATGATAACTAACCTACTTTTGAAATGTTACCTTGTGATTCATATTGCATCTTTGATACCAAAAACTACTAAGATATTTGTACGGTTTCTGTTTTCTGGAATATTTTTCTTAATACACATACTTGTTAGAAGAACTAAAATTGGAATCTGGCGAGGCACACATACGTAAGTCCATCAATGCCTAGTTGTGGCCAAGGCTTGTATAGTAGGTACTTTTCTCAATTTTTTTTTCCGTTAGCCTGTACAGTCTACGGTCAAAAGTGGAGTAGCACGGTAAGGATTGTTTTGCTGTGAACGCGCAGTACAGCACGCGCAGTGCAGTGCAAGCCGTACCCGTACCTAATATGTGTATATAAGTGTATTAACACAGAACGCACACCTCAGAATTTATACACTGGTGTCGAGCGAAACAAAAACATATCGCTTTTTCACACACGCAGCGTACGTAATTACGCAGCGTACGTAAAACGTAATTATAACCTTGGGCGGTTCGTACGATTGCTAAAATTGACAGTGTTCTAATAAGTTCAGATACCTCATAGTGTAACGTATAGGATAAAGAAACACTAGGTTCTATACTCCATTTACATTAGACAGAAGTTAAAAAAGGCTCTTTTAGGGGCACACTTTGTAATAAAACTACAACAAACATTATTACAGTCAAGATTGATGTGGAGTTTAATATAATCAATTTAAATAACTGCAGTCACACTTAATTGTACTTATTTAACCTATTTGCTTTCTGAAATTACAAGGCTTTCATTTAATATTATTTAGTTTTTACATAAAATATTGTCGTGTCAATGTTTAAAATCTAAAAGAAGCAGGGGCGGAAAGTACCGGGAACGTTTTTCATGTCACTATAACCCTACCAAATCTAAAATGTTACCTATTCCCTTCATAAGTTGTGGCAGCAAGTGTTTTTTATTTTGTCGGTTTATATGGATACTTATAAATGCTATACCTTTTCTCGTTGTTATTGCTGAATTTTCGTGGTTTAGTTGCTATTTGTTTCATTTCATCCAAGCATCGTGACGAGTAGATAAATAGAATATGCTTTATTGTATGCCATACATTGTTACTTACAAAAAAAGGACATACATTATTTATTAGAATTGTTTGAACTTTAACTTGAAAATAAAAGGTTTCGTACTCCTGCTTCTGCGAGCCTCTTTTTTCTAATGTTATAATAAATGGAGTATAGGTTCCAATCTCGATATGAGTTTTTTTTTTCTTTTCAACAATTATCTTCATCGGTTCTTTTATTATTCGATAAATTAATAAACGAGAATAATAATGTAATAATTGTTTTTGGAAAACATGTTTGAGAAAAATAATTAACCTACTTACTAAGTAAAAAGTAGAATAAAACAAAAACCCTACTTTTACAGTTAAAAAACTATCGATCATCCATTTACTACCGAAAACATCCAACAAAACACCTTCTAAACTTCAACATACGTAGTTAAAAATACGAAACTCCTCCAAAGAAGCGCTCGTTCTGACCTAAGATTTTATCTCGAACCAACTGTAAAAACCACCAACGGCCGCTATGCGCTACATTTTAGCCAAAATACTCTGCATCCAAACAAAATTGTCGAGAGCCAAGTTTATAGCGCCCGCAGCAAAAACGGGCATATAAAAAATAACATCTCTAGAACATACTTAGATTTTAGATTTTCTTCCACAAATGGAGGTGAGAATCTTGGGACAGTTGAAACAATCTTATTTGCAATTCGAAGCCCTTAAAAGGGTTTGTGGTAACAAGTCTCGGGCCTCCGAATAGTGACCTCATCCGACCCAATCTGTAACAATCAGGGCAGGAAGCGCCTAAGCTTATATTATAACAGTACCACAGCAACCACAGGTAGTGCTCTGTTGTTGACCTCAGGGCAGAGATTCGAATTCTAGGCTTGTGTAATTAATTCTAGTTTTTGTGGTTATTTATGCTTACCAAATCCATCACTGTAACTGACATGTGGAATGGTTGAATTTACGACATCTTTACTGCAAAGCATTTATATGCCAGTCGGTGGGCCACTTTATACCTTCATAACTTGATTCAGATGTGGGGATCGAGAAGGGGGGCGTGGAGGGGGGGAACAGGGGATCAGACCGGAATAACTCGTTTTAATAATTACTAACGAAGCAAACATGATCTTGAAGTCACGCACTTGGTGACAGTAAGTGCCTAAATACATTTTAGATAGGGTGACATAATGGGCGGCACCTATGTAAAACTTCTACATTTATGTCAACATAACAAAAAATATTCTATCTATATAAGGTGCTACAAAAATATCTGCCACGGCTTCAATGGGAGACAGTATTTTGTATACCTATAGATTACAGTAGTGAAGACCTTCAAAATACGCACATATTTTGTAAGAAAAAATGTATGACTTAAGATCAATAATGTATCTTTACTATTGTAATCTAATGTATACAGAATACTGTCTCCCATTGAAGCCGTGGCAGATATTTTTATAGCACCTAATATAATTCTGGAATTATAATTTCATATAGGTTCGTAACATTCTAGCTGAGAGCAAACGCCGTTTGCAATTAATTGCGTACCTTTACATAGGATAAACACGTTTGACTGCCAGACAACAGACATCATAGAAAATGTATTGTTGGCGGACACCGTGTGACCGCGGTGGCAGTCAATGACTTAATTCCGAGTTACGTTTTTTTAGGCAAACATGATTTAGGGCAATACTATCTCGTATTTTCAGTGGCTAACCTACAAATGACAACCTATCTAAAATGTGAAATCCTGTTCTATTTCGTTTTTTAATAAAATCGGCATCAGCATTCCGAAAATAAACACCGTTGTCACAATTTCCGAATCTCCATCAATATTCGGCTCCCACTGCCTTCACACGATTTTTCTGATCCTCGTGTTATTTTCTCATCGGCAACATGCCGTGACAAATAAAAAAGCCAGTCACACGTTATTCGCATCACGGATCACAGCTCCATGTTCGAAAAAGGCAAACAAGTCTTCCGCAAAAACACGAAAATTCTCGGCTTTAAAAAATCGCAATTTCGTGTAGAAATAACTTTAATATTTAATTGGATAAGCGAGGTTAATCTTGGGAGACAGTTTAGGTCCGCACTTCCAACTAAAATATTTACAAAGGTCTGCAAGTAGTGGAACTGTTGAAGAAAGAAGTTGGTTTTATTGAATTAGATCGGAGGCGTAACGATGTTACAACGATTTGGGATTGGATGGCGCTGTTCAATTGGATTGTGTATAAGGGCACGGTCAATAACCCCGGTACTATCAGCCCAGCTCTCACAATGGACTAGGCACACTCATATCATGTTATCATAATTTGTGCAGGTACACAGAATCGACGTAGGCCTTGATGCACAGTATTCTTGATCAAAATAGTAGTAATTAATTTACATTGTAGGTTGATTAGTCACGTAAATAATTTTAAGTATACCTATGTGGAGGTAGGTATCTTGCGTTAACATTGCAAGCGGTACTATACATAAACCATTTCAGTTTGTAAGGCACATTAAGGTGTTTTAAATATGTTGTACCCATAATGTCGCAGTGTGCGCTTTAGGAGAGAAGAAAGTGGTTTGCGTAATTTTTAAGACAATGCCTCTTTTTTGAGGAAAATACTATTATTTATTTATTTAATCTTTTCCGACAAAAAAGGTACAAAGGTGGACTTACTGCCATAGGCATCCTCTACCAGTCAACCAAGGGTGGTGAAGAAATTAGATGGCAGGTGCTTTGGTTGAGCCGAACAATGATAAAAAAACTATTAAAATATTACCATTCCTATGCTTTAGCATACCTACGTAGGTAATGTTTTCATTTTTCTTGTCAGGTTCGTTACACTGTTACTCGATTATATTTTTATAAGTTTAATTAAGATTAATGCGTCTAATTTGGCGCAGGTTGTTTCATTAATAAACTGTCACAGGGTTCGGCTTAATGTCCGAGTTATCTAATCATTTTTCTTCATTTTGAAAAGGCGTGGTGTTGACGTTGCAATTTATATTGACTATGTTTTTTAATTATAAAATCCTAGCTGTAGCCCGCGGCTTCGTCCGCCTGGATGTCGGAAATTTTCCGGTACTGAGATTAATAGTACCCTATGTGTTAAGGGGCTAATGATCTAAAGCGCGGTCACTGTCGGACTGCATAGAAAAGAAAGAGAAGCGCGATGACACACGCTGGTAATTTATTGCAAAATATGAAGCAATTATCTATTTACAAAAAATCTATTGTTTGGACTACAAAAAAAAAAAAAAAACTAGTGCTTTAGTATGTGGCTTGTAGAATAATCTGACAAAAAATCAGAATGATTTATGTAGGTATATTAGTAGGTTTTTATTGTAAAAAGAAAGTTTTTAGAGGTATCTTAATTATTTTTTTCTATCGTATCAAATTAGTTGTATTATGTTTTCAACAGACTATCTACCTAGCATAATCCTGAAGAATATCATATATTTTTCTGATTTTGCTTACTGTAGTCGATCATATACTTTTAGTGCTTCTAAAACTTTCGTTTTTGCGTTTAGGTCCTGTAACCCCCAAATTTCATCCAATGTTTACGCAACACACGCCAGTAAAGCTCCCAGTGGGCATGATTATTTCCGAAATCTTCAACAATCCTCGTCATATTTCAGACAATTCACACAAAACCGTAATTTATACACCTAAATCTTCCTCATGAATCACTCCGTGCATTGGTGGAAAATGTATGAAAATGCGTTCGGTAGTTTTTTGAGTTTATCGCATTCAGGCAGACAAGCAGACGCGAGGGGGAGTGTGGGGGGGGCTTTATAATATGTAATGATTCAGGTATGGTTAGGACGGTATCGGGTACCTAAATTTGATAAAAACACTTCAATAAACGAGGAATATTTCCCAATTTGGACATAATTCTACCGAGAATACGACCTGCATTCGACAATATTACCTATGCTTCGCTTCGACATCTCTCATCTCAAATACATTAAAGTGGTCATATAACATTAAAACCGCAATTGCCTGCTACCACGACACCTATTAAATGCAGTCGTTGCAAATTCATTCTTTTTGTTATACATCTGTTCGTTTTAATTAATTAAAAAGCTTTTAGGTACTACCCACCTCTTGGCATTCGACGTCATTTCATTGAAAAATATGACGCTCTACGTATCGAGTTTATTGGTGATTTTTCAGCTTCGTCACGACGAATACGTGTTCAAACATTAAGAAAATAAAACGCAGCCAGTTAGATTATTCGAAATAGAAGCAAAAAAAAAAAGAGTAAATATATGTATTTTCCGACACGAATTATTATTGGGTAAAATCAAGTCGCTGGAAACGGTTTGAGAGCGAATGTGTTTTCAAATGTTGGAGACGGGTTTTTTAGTAGGTAATTGCTTACCAAAATGGCGTAATGGTTCAGATTATTAGCAGGGAATGTATCTAAATCAGTTCTTTTCTATGGGCCATAGAATGGTTTGTAAATGGGATTTCGTGCAATTACCCATTTTTATTTCATCACTCACGACCAAACATGGTGTCATAGGTATCTAAACCAATTTAAAATTTTATTAATCATGCTAATATCAATTTGTAGGAAAAAATAACCTCTTAGAGTACCTACTATTGAGACTGGGACCGCCATCTTACCTGTGTATGTGGTTGTGCATGAGCAGTGAGATGCGCCCTCACTGCCAGGTGTAGCCTCAGGGTCAGATGTCCATGAGCGTTGGCCGCTCGGCAGGCCCATCGGCCACCATCGGCGATCTCCGCCCTCCGAATACCGAGCGCGTCGTGTGTGCGGCTGTAGCGACCTCCACTTTCGCCGTCACGGATTTCGCGAAGTACACCCCCACCTGTTTCGCGGTACCATCTGGAAAAAAGGCAGGGATTAGCAATGAGTTAATAGGACATAAAGTAGTGGAGCTGGTGTCGGAACCAAATCTCACCATAATTATTTCTGAGTTGTTGTAGATGTCTATAGGCGTAGCGAGTATCATTGTACACAACGTGGCCTGATGGCCAGGTTATCAAGCTGAATTCAGAGCACTTCGGAAAAGAGGTAGAACTAAAGTTGTCATTATCCGATTCGACACAACAAAAAGGAGGATCATAACAAAAAAGTATCTCTACGAGTAGGTATTAAGTATATTGTTTTTATTGTTCACGTTTCCTTCTCAACCACTCAACAGTCTTAATGCCTCTACTACATTAGGAACTAAACTCATACCTTATACCGGCAGCTTCCTGTTGAGGACATCAGGAATTAGCCGCGTTAAAAAGTTGTCGTTTTCAAATGACTTCCATGCGAGTTTTTTCACGACGTTCATAATAGTAAAAACTATGATAAGTCAAATGTCCAGTAGGTAACACTTCATTCATAAAGAAAATATCGGCCAGTCCCTTTTCCAAAATGACCCTAACACTTATTAGGTACCTACTATTGTACTCTGGTATTTCTGAAAAGTTCCTAATAATCGCATTAAATCTCCGCCTACCCTCTCAATCAGGGCGAAGTGTCGAGCAGTCGAGCCCTCATAGGACCCCATCCCCAGCACAATGCGTCCGCATGAATGGCCCACATCCTTCTTAACAGATTTTTACAAGGAGTATGCTCACAAGATCGCATCACTAACTACCGGAAACCGGAAGTCCGCATTACGTTTATACAGCTAACGCTTGGTAGCGTTCGGAATAGTAGCTACTCTAATTTGGCGTACAATAAGGCAACGGTTATTGGGAAAATCGTGTTCGACGTTTTTTTGGTAAACGATTTTTTTCCTTTAATAAGGGCACGTAAGTTATTAATTCAATTTATGTTTCTTTTATCGCGAGCACTGCCTTTGATTCTAGTTTATTACTAAAAAAATATAATTTCATTTATTTAATTCGTTTTTACTTTTTACATTATGTCGAAATGTTTATAGGTGTAGACGCCGGTAGTTGCTACCCGAAACTGAAAAAAAATCCCAATCAACCTTTGAGCCTTATGCTGTAGCGATAAGGTTGAAAATCTATTAAGGAAATTTGACAGGTTGTAGTAGCTTGATGTGCTGGCGTCTGTACTTACCTACATATTATTTTTCATTATGAGCATAGGTCGAATTATAGACTATTGGTATTTCCCAGTAACTAAATTGTGACATTGTAGAGGTCAGATGCCAATCAATGGATGTAAAATACCCATGCACGTGTCCCGCTCTGTGCGTGACGGCGCATGGAATGTGGCATCTATTCAGCTGTATGCTGGTTAGGTAAGAAACTGGAAGCCTACCCCTACCTATATGTAGATGGCATGATATGAGTTCCTTCACTATACATCCTCATTAGTAAAACAAAACAACTGAATATCACGTTTCAAGAACACAATAAGTACAAAACATGCTTCCTATTCAATCCTCTCTCCCTCTTCAGTAGTGTTGGGTACACATCTAAAACTGCACTAACTCAAAAGGAACTTAACCCCGTGCCACCTCGATCTCAAACTACATTTTTCCCTTACAGACTAGAAGGGCCCTCGTTAATGCGTTATTTTTCTCATAGTCGGTTGCTAGGCAACGGCACGTTTCCCGGTCATTACTACGAAGAAAGAGAAACTACGAATATTTTCTACAAGGACTTAGGTGAAGCTTTGGTCTAGAAAATTGGGCTAAGTAGAGTTCGTAAATATATTCATTTTATGTTAATTTAGTAGGATTTGGAAAATGGGTCTGCTTTATTTTATAAAAGTAATAGGTTTGTAAGTTGGTGATTTTTCAGTAACCTACCTGGTTTAGTAACTTGTTAGTTTGTCAAAATTAAAGTTGAACGAGCGTGTGAACGCTTTTACATCGAAAAAAAAATGTATCCTCTTTCTAAACCAACACAGGAGTAAAAAAAGAAGACCCAAAATACAGTAACTAGATCGAAGCTAGAAAAAACCCAGTTCGGACATAAACAAAGCAGTATTGCCAGTATAAAATATACCTACGATAGAAACTGTACAAAACTTGTCCTCTTTGTAACGCGACCAGGCTATTTTGTTACCTTCAGTACCTGCCTGATCACTGTCCAACTAAACTTTGATCAAAGAAACGCTGTTCATTGAAAATAACATTTTGTTTGAAAAGTTACTCCAGCGTGATTAAATAATGTGATCTTAAAAGGCAGTCTGAAGTAATTTTTATATGTTTCGGGAAATTATGAAACAAAGGAAGCAGTCGGAGGGAGAGAAGAGGGAGGGATTTAGGTCGCTTTTGTAAGCATGGCGTTCAAAACATTTTATTTTAGCCTATTTTGAATAAACGAAGTTAGAGTTGAGAAAAAGTAGGTACCCAAAACTTTTTTACTTTTAATTTTGCAATAAATTGTTATCAAATAAATAAAATAATGGAATTGAAATAGCAGCTTAAATAAATACATAGCATACATAAATCAAAATCTTTAATGTTTAGATATTGTTGAAAATGTTAAGACCGACTCCCTAAGTAGAAGCAAATAAGCTAGCATCTTAATTAGGTACTACTAGGACAGAAGCCATTTCCAGCTATGACAGGTAGGTAGTCCTCCAGTCACGTCCGTTAACATACGCAGTTGTAACCGATACTGGTACAATGTACATACTTGCAAACATTGTATAATATATCTCACGTACCGTTTATCCCTGTGTTTGACATTCAATTAAATAACTTTACCAGGTATCTCGCCAAAGATTTGATAGCACAGGTAAAATAGGTATTCATATTCATTTGGATGTAGAATGGTCAGGTAGGTAATGTACCTAGGTATTAGATTGACCTACATAGGTAATGGCAATCATCATCATTCGTCATCCCCTGAATAGGTCACCTACTGCTTGTTAAAGCCTTCCTTGGACTACCTATATGTCATTTTTGTTGATCCTGTATCTAGGTTTTATCATACAAGCAATAAGTAGTAGGAAATTCACATTGTATTTTTTCTGGTCAAAAAGCCTTGTAGGTACTACTCTCAGACGCACGGAAATGAAGATTTGCGTAGTTACAATACTGGTTAAACTAATGTTGAGATATTTTCCGTTAAATCTCATTTGGCATTCCATTAAAAACAGACGATCTAAAAGTAACTCCACATTTAACGGAAAAACATTATTTGGTACTCAGAAAAATTAAATAAATAAAATACATACCTCTGCTGCTTTCATAAAAGCTACATTAAAATCAAATTGAACAGAAACGCCGCACAGTGGGCCCATACTGAAAATTAGTGGACTTAGGCAACAAAGTTCCAATATCGATGCGATTTTTTTTTATATGACGTGTTATGATATTCCTGACAACTTTTATTCTTATAACATTTCTTCTAAAGTTGATAGTTTGTCTTGAAAAAAATTAATTAGATTATTTTGTATGGAGCGAATCACGTTTAATTTTTTTTCTTCAATTGTACTAATATGTTGGGTGTGTGGCGTGAGTATATGATAGCTAGGGTCATTCTCTATCCACGAAAAAAAAAACAGCGCCGGCCATCTGCGGCAGCGCGAGTAATCATTCGGTAAAAAAAAAATGTTATGTAAGATTTTTTTTTGCCATTTAAAATAAATTCAAAGTAAGTAAATTTTTTGTGTCATTAGGCTAATTCACCTTCTCTTTATTAAATATATAGTTTTAACAGCGCATAGGTACTTATAACTAATTATTCTGGTAGAAATTTAGTAATTATTGCTATGTTATCGGTAGCACCTGCATTGTGATTGATGACTCATTTGTTATTGCGCTCGGCTAAGCGCATAACTAATGAGTCATCGAAAAATGCTCGTCTCTGATTGGCTGAATAATTTTCACTCACTGATAACAGTGTCCACTACTTGAGTAATTAACACTGTCTATAAATATAAAGACATTCATTAAGTCCATCTAGTTTCGCTCTTGTCGCTTATTTGTGAACACAGTGAAATACTTTTATTTTTATATTTACATTAGAACTATGGCTGGATTTTGTACCAACCTAGATTTTTTTGTGAAATTAAGAAGTGGCGGTGATCTGAAAAATCATATGTTTCTATATGAAAGTATCATTTCTGTCTTGACTACCGAAGTTTCTGAAGAAGACAAGAACCGAATCAAGGAGTTCTGTCGACTTTTTTGTGTAAATGTAAATAAAAAGTGGATAGAGTCAAGTAGAAACCAAAAAACTTTTATGAATCGTGTAAGTAATCGCAAGTGGTTGGAAAAAAACATCAACTGGCCTGTTTGTGACAGTGTTGACCTGAGAAGTGAGATGGGCTTTTCGGACGCAGTCTTATCTGAACCTGTGGATATAGATTCCCATGTTCCTACTCTTGCAGTATGTACTGCGGAAGCGGGAACATCTACAGAAAAGGAGCACAGAAAACCATTCGAAGAGTTAAGTAAGAAGCAAAAAAAAAGACGTTCTACTTCCATAGTAGAAGAAAATTCCGAAGAAGAGTTGCAGACCTGGTACATAACAAAATTGAAAGACAACGGCAAAACGAATCTGGCAAAAGTGATCGAATACCTTTCCAGTAATCCAGATGCCCTATCCGAAGTAGACGAGCGACTATTCAAAAAGCAGAGCTTAAGTACTGTCTCTGAAGATAACTGTTTAGCTCTTTATACATCACTTGCGCTCTCGAAATGGAAGTACTTAGCTCTTCGACAATTTCTGAAAGAAGAAAACTGTGCTGCCTTTCCATCTTATCCAAAGCTTGTAAATGCCAAGAAAAGATGTTACCCACCACAAGAGAGTATGGAGATTACCGAAAAAGGAGCTCAAATTAAATTGCAAGCGCTATTGGACCACACTGTGGAAAGGATTTTACTAGGTATTAGTAATTCTGTTGATAGGTCTCAAAATAAAGAACTCAAGTTGACCTGGAAATGGGGACTTGATGGTTCTTCGTCGCAGAGCAATTATAAACAGAAAACGTCTACAGAGTTCGATGATTCATCAGTAGTCATGATAAGCATCGTCCCTCTTCGGCTAGTGTCTACTAGCCCATCTTCTGGGAATGAAAATATAGTTTGGGAGAACCCCACACCTTGCTCAACTCTGTACTGTCGACCGGTGAAGTTCACTTTCACTTCGGAGACAGCTGATTTTATAATGTCTGAAGAGTCTGAGATGAAAAAACAAATTGATGAACGAATATCTACACAGTGTGGAAATATTATTGTATCACATGAATTGCATATGACCATGATTGATGGAAAAGTGGCCAATATTATTGCTGAAGTACCATCATATGCAACGTGTCCTATTTGCTTGGCAAAACCGAGCGAGATGAATAATTTAGACGCTTTGACTTCCAAACCACTTCGTGAAGAAATTTACAAACAAGGAATTTCTTCACTGCATATGAAGATTCGGTGTATGGAATGTCTTCTCCATATATCTTATAATCTGGATTTTCAACGATGGACTGCTCGAGGCGAACATAAGGCTTTGAAACAAGCTAAAAAAAATACCACGCAACAAGAGTTTCGTGAGCAAACTGGAATGCTGATTGATATAGTCAAACAGGTATGTATTTAATTTTGGCTCTTTTTATGTTGTTTGTGTATTATATCTCTATGTATTGTATATTACAGTATTGTTTTCCCATTTTAGGGTTTTGGAACTACAAATGACGGGAATACTGCGAGGCGCTTTTTCCAAGATTACAAAAGATCATCCAGAATAACGGGAATTGACGAAAATCTGATTTTCAGATTTTCCGTTATTCTACAAGCCATATCATCAGGCAAAAACATTGACTGTGAAAAATTTAGAAGATACTGCAGAGAAACAGCTGATGTGTACGTGCAACACTATTCGTGGTACTACATGCCAGTTAGTGTACATAAACTTCTAATGCACGGTGCAGACATCTGTAACCACTTTGGTGTTTTGCCAATCGGTAAGTAAAAAATAAATATAGTTTGATGTATTATTTGACTCAATTGCGTTTTGAAATTAAAATGTATGTACTTATTCGTTTTAGGTATCTTATCTGAAGAAGCTTCGGAAGCCCGTAATAAGGACTTCAGAAACGTCAGGGAGTGGCACACTCGGAAAACGGGGAGAATAGCAACAAACGAAGACATCCTCCATGGACTTCTAATAAGCTCTGATCCCCACATATCCTACATAAGGCCTAAAATATTGAAACAGGGTCATAATGAGTTGTTGCCTGAAGCAATTCAGTTGTTACAGACTACTGAGCCTCCCTGTGACAGTGAGATTATGGAGGAAGAAGAATGCCTCATAGCAGAGTCCGAAAATTTGCCGGACCCACTAGCACTTCTGGAACAAGAAATAATGTGATCCGGCTCTAGATTATCCTCACAAAAGCCCATCAGGGCTAGGTATATGACAAACAGCCCTTTTCAGGGCTACAATTACTTCACAGTTTCATACGCTTGATTATGTAGATAATTATCAACGACTTGCCCGTACAAATTTAAATTATTTCACCTATCATTAACAAAATTAGTATAACCTGAAACTTATTACGATATTTATTCAACAATAGATAACGTGCAGTTAAAAAAATAACACAGCCAATCAGAGACAAGCATTTTTCGACGACTCATTAGTTATACGCTTAGACGAGCGCAATAACAAATGAGTCATCAATCACAATGCAGGTGCTACCGATAACATAGCAATAATTACTAAATTTCTACCAGAATAATTAGTTATAAGTACCTATGCGCTGTTAAAACTATATATTTAATAAAGAAAAGGTGAATTAGCCTAATGACACAAAAAATTTACTTTGAATTTATTTTAAATGGCAAAAAAAAATCTTACAAAACATTTTTTTTTACCGAATGATTACTCGCGCTGCCGCAGATGGCCGGCGCTGTTTTTTTTTTCGTGGATAGAGAATGACCCTAGCTATCATATACTCACGCCACACACCCAACATATTAGTACAATTGAAGAAAAAAAATTAAACGTGATTCGCTCCATACAAAATAATCTAATTAATTTTTTTCAAGACAAACTATCAACTTTAGAAGAAATGTTATAAGAATAAAAGTTGTCAGGAATATCATAACACGTCATATAAAAAAAAATCGCATCGATATTGGAACTTTGTTGCCTAAGTCCACTAATTTTCAGTATGGGCCCACTGTGCGCCGTCCGTAATGAGTTACTTCCAGAGCATTTTCTGGGACCAAATAAATTTCTTATTAAGAATAACCCGTCGTTGCGACTTTTTTTTTGTCGTTGTCGGTTGCAATAGCTCTCTGCGCGACCCACACGTAATTAGGTTTGGGAGGTCAACGCGGACGAGGTGACATGTTGACCATGCGTTACGTAGAGGACGATAATGTTTTTCGTTATGATTATTAGGTACCTAGGTTTGTTACAACATCCTAGCAATCAATCTGGAACTCTGAACTTAAAGGCTGATCCAACTATGGTAGGTAGGTAACCTATTTCCTAAATAAACAGAATCGTGAATGGTGATGCTCGACACGGTTTACATGAAGTGTATAAACCATGTCGAAATACTAATTAAGATGAGACGTTCAAGCACTTTGCCAAGTAGCAAAAGTATACAAAAGCGTTTCAAAAGTATTCTGAAAAGTGTGGAACCTACTTTAGAATGTTTTTTACAATGAATATAACGAATAAAACTCAATACAGTTGATTGTCAAGAAACAGTTATTTAATTAACATCATGGGCATTTAATTACAGACTAATTCAGCGCCTACCGATGCACAGGAACCAATTCCGCTCATTTGCATAGATACTAGATTGCGTCGGCAACTTCAACCAATTCACTGTGTTTTTCTTTATCTATCATGCTGGACCAGATGTTGTCACATTTTAACTCAAATGGGATTTTACATAGTCGCCAGTTTGGTTTCACGAAAGGTAGGTCGACGACGGACGCGGGAGCAAAACTCATCAGTCACATTTTGGAATCCTGGGAGAAGTCCCAGGATGCAATTGGCATTTTCTGTGACCTCTCAAAAGCGTTTGACTGCGTTGACCATAATACACTGCTCTGTAAATTATACCATTACGGAATTCGTGGACAAGCTGCTGATCTTGTTCTTTCCTACCTATCAAAACGGCAGCAAAAAGTAAACGTTAACGGGGCGACGTCATCGGGGTCTCTAGTTAAGATGGGCGTGCCTCAAGGCTCAATTCTTGGCCCTTTCTTATTTCTAGTATATATTAATGACCTTCCTTACATGATGGCTAACTTATCGGATATCATTTTATTCGCTGATGACACTTCCCTTATTTTTAAAATAGATAGAAAAGATACGGATGTCTTACATGTCAACGATAGTCTGGCTGTTCTTTCGAAATGGTTTGCAGCTAATAATCTTTTACTTAATGCGAACAAAACTAAATGTCTTAAGTTCTCATTACCAAATGTACCTCAAGTGGATCTGAATTTAAAACTTGATGGCAAAAAACTAGATGCTATTACGGAAACTGTATTTCTGGGAATTACTTTAGATTCAAAATTACAATGGGGCGCACACATTAGAGCTCTTTCAGGTAGATTAAGTTCAGCTGCATATGCAGTAAGAAAAATAAGGCAGTTGACAGATATAGCCACAGCTAGGTTAGTATACTTTGCATATTTCCACAGTATTATGTCTTATGGTGTTCTGCTGTGGGGATCGGCAGCTGACGTAGATTCAATTTTCATTTTACAAAAGAGGGCAATCCGCGCAATATATAAAATGGGTCCTCGCGAGTCTCTTAGAAACAAATTTAAAGAAATTGATATACTAACTCTGCCTTCTCTTTACATTTTAGAAAGTATTTTGTATGTTCGCAAAAACTTAGGACTTTTCAAAATAAGAAGCGATTTCCATAATATAAATACACGCAGTAAAAATGAAATTGTGATACCTAAATTTAGACTAACTAAAACTAGCAAGTCATTTCTTGTAAACAGCATCCGTTTTTATAACAAGTTGCCAAAGTCGGTTACAGAACTTAGCGATGGAAAGTTCAAAACCCTCATCAAACGAGTCCTTATCAAAAAAGCATATTATAAGATTAAAGACTACGTTGAAGACAAGGTAGTTTGGCAATAATTCCTTCTGCACATGTGGCTTCCCTGGCACCTCTTTGACGGCATAAGTTCTACGTAAATGTCTATTAACTGCTCTCAAATTACGATGTTTATTTTTTATTTGTACATACTTCTATGACATAATCTTTTTATTATTTGACATTATATACAGACAATTTTAATTTTTCACCTCTTTCTTAGTTGAAATGGCAATCATATCTCTTGGTTTTAGTAGATTTTTATATTTTGTTTATCCTTTTGATACATCCTTATTTTGTAAATGTGAGGACTTTGTAAGCCTTGTAGACTAGATCTGTAGACCATTTTTTATTTTATCAAGTACCTGGTACTTGTTGACAGGCCTACGCTGTCCTCCCATACCTACTGTAACTCGAAAACATTGTAAAAGCCAATTATTTTTAAAAGAGTAACCATGGAGTTTCTTGCCGGTTCTTCTCCATAGGAAACGACCAATTGGAACCGTGCACCTAGCTTCTGACGTTTCATAAGTGCCCATGTTGGTTTATGTGAAATAAAAATATTTTGATTTTGATTTTGATTTTTGATTATGGAAATAGGAGCAGTAGGACTCATTAGAGGTTTAAGTTTAGACTAAGCTAGCCTTTTTTTATTATTATAAACGACTAGCTTCTGCCCGCGATTTCGTCCGCCTGAAATTTATTTTTCGCCCGACCTGCCCCGTTGCATGGCATCGCCTGCCCATTTAATTTTCGCGCAGCTTTTATTTATTTATAATATTATTTACGAATTACACACAGTACCTAAAATATAGGGATATGACATAATTATAATTTGAGTACAACGGTACTGCTTATTTCTTAAGAAATGTCTTCCAGCAGACCTGCGAAAGGAGAAAAGGAACGTAAAACGTAAAAAAGGAATGTAGATAATAGTGTGTGAGAACAAAAAGAGAAAAATATGAATGTGAAGTCTAAAACTAAAATATTAAATATACCTACACATTAATGCAAAAAAAAGCGTTCTTCCAGACTTAAATTTGCTCGGCTGCTAAGGGTCCTAGCGTGATGTTAAGTAGTCTATAGCCTTCCTCATGAATTGGGCTATCAAATGCTAAAACAATCAATCAAATCCGACCAGTAGTTCCAGAGATTAGCACGTTCAGCAAACAAACCTTTCAGCTTTATTATTAGTATATATACAGGCTGTCCAGTAAATAGTACGACATATTACAGGGGGTGATAGCTTGGGTCAATACCTACCAAAACAACAAAATATATGTTCCGCAAAATGTTACGGATTTACAGTTATACAAAATTTTCCGAAATATCGAAAAATCTCTACCTTGAAACAGATTTTGAAGTATCTCGTAATGAAAAATTTATTTTCTAGTTTTTTTTTACATTAAATTATTTGTGAATTAGTTCTAGTTTTTTTTTTACATTAAAGTAAACTCTACTCATTGTTAAGTCTTTTTTCTATCAAAAACAAGATCTTTTTCAAGAAATACCATTTTTTGTTTAAATTTTCGCAGAACGATTTTCTTATCGGTGGTGAAAAAAAAAGTTACATTTCGCGGAACATATATTGTGTTGTTTTAGTAGGTATTGACTCAAGCTATCACCCCCTGAAATATGTCGTACTATTTACTGGACACCCTGTATAATAACGAAGCATGAAAGATGCAAAAACTAAAGTGACAATACTGAGCTGTCTGTGTTGCGGCAACCTCTAAGTACACATAAGTCTGGGAACACATTAAGTACTGACTAGATTAAGCGAACATTCATGTCCACAGAACCACATTCAAATACGTAATGTTCCAATTCGCGCTACATCGTGGGAGCGTGGGACTCCTGCCGGTCCACTATGTATGCGAGTGCCTGCGCTAACAGGGTTAATTCTGCTTACCCAGAAGGCTCAAAACATTTATTTGTATTTGAACTAGAAATGAACTCCTTTGTTACCTACACACACAAACATGATGTTTGTTATATGCACACACATACCTAGCACACTCTCGTTGTTTTCATTAAGGGTCTCGTAGGGTTACGACGGACTTGCTTTTAATTACTTGTAAGTTTATATTAGTTAATGCATTGTATTGTATTTATAGGAACTTGCCTAATTAAGTTCTGTGTTGTAATATCCTTGTGAAGGCTTTGTTTTGTCAACTGATTCTGTAAGTTAGCTTCTAATACAGGATACTTTTTTAACTTGATGAATTCAGTTATTCAGTACATGGTTCTGGACCCCTGCGTTGACCGCGTTGGTATTGCACTTTTCTACTTTTTTTTTTCTTTCTTTTTTTCTTTTCTGCTGTTCATTCATCATTCATGTATGATAATACATGAATGATGAATAAAGTAAATCGTGGACAGAAATCCTAAGATAACTTCAACATTGGATTATAGTACCACCAATCTGCTTAAAGACATAAATAAATGATGACACATGTTTCCTTGTTCTCTCAATATTTGTAACAAACACGCTAGAACCTTCAGCTGGCACAAATCTCACACGCCCGACCTACATAACACGGAATCACGAACGCACTACTACCGCAGACATTTACTCATACTGGTGTACTAACGTATGCAAAATCTCGCGATATCGCATCGTTTCTCAAATCAAACGCTCGTGGTGTAGGGATGGGAATCAAAGCGGGATCGGTGGCAAGGCGGACTCCCCGGGGGCAGCACTCAACGCGTGATGGATACAGCTTTGACTCGCCCCGGGATAAAGAGTATGGTGCAAGTGATGAGAACAAGCGATTCGGACATTGTTGGTGACAAAGACATTGTTCATGTGTAACGGGAGGCATTTTTCCGAGGACAATTTCAAAACATACCTACTGTGACTGGTGTAAGGGTTGAGAAAGTGCGATTTGAATGGTGGATGTGATAATATCGTAATTCTCGATTGAAAATAGGTATATTTTCGAAACAATTGTGTTTCAAAGAGGATGCATATGGATTTGTGCAATCTACGACACGAACATCTGTTACAATCTGAAATCTGAGCTTCTAAAATGAAAATCACAGCTTTCCCGCAGTTACGTATTTATGTATGCAAAACACACCCAAATTGCATCGTCCGTTGAATCAAACGCACGTACATAATGTAGTATGTATGTTACATGGAAATCACTTGCGTCATGCATGCCGGTGGCGTCAGTGGTTGGCGATCTTGCCGGGGAACATAATAAAAACTCGCCTTGGCATAGTTTAGGTGGTACGGAAAAGCCTTTCAGTCCGAACATTCATAATTATGTATGTCTCACTGGGTTTGTTGGTTAGTGCATCCTTTCCTAAAATTCATAGTTTGCATGTTACCGTGACTGATGTAATAGTGCAATAAATACGATTTTATTGTTATGGTATGGGCTAAGTAAATAACTAGAGGATAGAAATTACTTCATATTTATGTAAAAATATACAAATAATGAAGTGACGCAATTAGTATGAAAACTGGATGCCGAATTACAATTCACGTCCCAAACAATGAAAGCGGACACTAGAACTAGTATGTTATCGGCAATAAAAAATGCGAGCGTGCCATTGTGCACCTAACAATATGACAGTAGGTATGTATAATGTAGGTATATTGGTTACGTTTATCTGAGCATCGCAAAAAGTTGGTGCTGATCCTCTCCCCTCCCCTGGGGCAGCACTCAGCGGGTGATAGATACAGCCTTGACTAGCCCCGAGGTAATCAGAGACGGCTTACACTATGAGAGGAAGCGAACTAATGTGAATTGTGATATTTTAACAGGTACAACACATGAAGTAGATCTATTATAAGCTTTTAGTTCAAGTATCGGGACTGCGGGAGACCTTTCTTGGAAAATTTTAAAACACTGATTTATGTTGCCAATCTAAAACCACGATCCATATTATGTATTTAATATAATCCTTCATATTGAATAGATCAATATTTAGGCATTTCACAAGAAGAATAAGATATAGGTATCTACAAACAGCAACTTTATAAAAAATGTAAAACACGAATTCACAAAAAATACAAAATCATAACCTCTTGTCGCTTGTAACTTGTGCTGCTAAGCTTCGCCGATATTATTTATATGATCGCGGCAAAATTCTCGTTTTCGTAACCCCAGGGGAGCGTGCGTCAGCGTGTGGTTTTGATCTTATGCCTTATGCACGGTAAGCAGGGTTGAACGGAATCTGCTCAAGAACTTGTTGTGCAGTCTTTGGATATAGGTATCTACAATTTCATTTTCATAATTTATTGTGACTTGTATGTGCAGCAGGCGGGTAGAATAACATTGTGTTTTACATACAAGTTGCAGCTTTTTTTTTAAACCGAAGGATTCAGATATGTGAAACGTCCGAAACCTTTGGATTCAAGTATGATAACTAGAAATGATAATGTAACTATAGGTACAGTCAACAATAGAGATAAGTATGCAGGATCGTCGAATATAGTTGAAGTTAAGTAAAAAACCGATGGATGTTCTCGAATAAAATTTAATTTTATTAATAGAAAACAAACAGCTCATTTATCAAATTAAATTTCAGTCGACAACATCCACCGCTTTCTTACTAAACTTCAACTATATCCGACGATCATGCATACTTATCCCTTTTGCTGACTATACATTAACTTCGGCCAGAGATAGTCACCCTAGCCAAAATCAGCATGGGTCGTGTTGTGTATTACAAGTTCGGCCTATGATATTTTCAGGTGTCATATAACCTTGTTACGGATGCGTCTACTTAATCTTATGTTAAATAAAAACTTTTTTACAAAAAAAACACCGACTTTCAAAAAAGACACTGCAAAGTGAAAAATAATTTAAATTTCGGAAGTCGGTGTCGTTGTTTGCCACCGACTTCCGAAAATAAAGTTATTTTTCACTTTGCAGTGTCTTTTTTGGAAGTCGGTTGTAATTTTTTTGGAAAAAAGTTTTTATTTTTCACCTTTAAGTTATACTTACCTCACACAAATTCGTATAACACTACTTGCTATGTAAATATCAGCGACAGGAAGTTATTATAACATCATCAATATAAACTAAGTGGCATAAATACGTATTATTGAAGCTAGCTCAAAAACTAACCATGCAAAGTTAATAAAAATTTATATGGGATACCCTTGAGGCATACCCTATTCATTAAAAAAATATTTTTGACATCGATTTACAATTGCCGGAGATATCGCGTAACATACATACAAAAACAATTTCATTTATTTGAGTTCTTACAAGTAATTTTGGTTTAAAAACCAAACTACTAAACCGATTTTGATGAAATGACTATGGCACCAATCTGAAAGTATATCCTTTCAAATAAAAAAATAATTTTGCAAATCGGTTTATAAATAACGGAGTTCTGAGGTAACAAAAGTAAAAAAAATGTATTCAACCGAATTGATAACCTCCTCCTTTTATTGAAGTCTGTTAACCAACAAAAATTAACAGGTGACCTCAGGCTGAGCATGCACGGTCTACCACATCATTAAACAGGCGACAATGGTCCTGATATTAAGTGAGCTGCGAACTTATATAGTTTAAAAAAAACACACCCTTACAGCAATATTATTAATCGCTGATCGCTCATCACTTGCTCCACCAATTTTATATACATCGATAATGTCGGGTGGCGGTAAATTTCACGTTTTTATGACTGTGTTGATGTGTGACGTCAACAAGTCGGCAGCATCTTGAAACATTTTGTGAAAAATATATTAAGTATGTGTGTGACATAAGGAAGCGAGAGTTTAGTTACGAGTAATAAGAGATCCAGTGCAGATAATCGTAAAGAAAATGTTTACAAATATAGTGTTTATTAGTTTGGTCCCTGTATTTTCATTTCCTTGGCTTCTTTTTCAACGTAGTTAGTCTTTCGTTTGGGTAGGTACCTATTGTTTATTTGACTAAGTTTGTAATCGGATTTCAGATAGTTAAAATAAAATTTGTTGGTATTACTTTGTCTTAAAAATATGTTAGTCATGAGGAGATCAATTAATGTATTTAAGTAACATACTAAATTCATTCTGGTAGTTGTTACACTTAGTTACATATATTGTACTTGTCATAGTAATCTGTGGAAACTGTTTCTGGATTGTGTTAAACTAATTTTTTATACTTATGTTTGTTATTGCATCTGTTTGTTTCCCAAATAAAATAAAATAAAATAATAATATTATTGAGTTTGAATGATCTACCGACCGACTTTTCTGTAAAGTTTAAATGCATGTGTCCCGAAATTGTCAAACGCGATGTGATTCATATTATGATATTGAAAATACAACGAGGTAAGTCCCTAAAATGTCATCATCATTGCAAGAAGCATTATTTTAAAGAATTGCATTGCAATTTAACTATGTGTGAGGTTTTTGAAAATTATCTAGCTCTGTCCTATATAGTCATAAGTAAAATAGTCATTATCCTGAAATGATAAGTTAAAATACTAATACTAGTAAGTCATCATCATCATCATCAGCCTACAGCAGTCCACTGCTGGACATGGGCCTCTCCTATTGCACGCCTTGAGTTAAGTACATACTTGTATTTAAATGAAATATTAGCTTATCTCTTTTACTTGGAATTTGTTTATTTACATTTGGCATTTATGTTGAAGAGAGATCTCGAGAGAAGAGGAGTCGAGTACAAGTGATATTGACAGCAATAGGATGGGTGTTAATTTTATCGATACAAATTTTCAACAGATAGGATTATTTATTTAATTATTAAACATTTTACGACCACGTAGTCTACTACCACATAACCCAAAAAGACAAGCATATTGCAACTAGTACACGATGGGCGATCTTACCACACAAGTCGATCTCTTACAGACAACCTTGTTAATGAACTGAAAGGAGAGACATTTAAGTGTAAGTACCTACGCTATGTAGATTTAGAATACTTACTTATATATAGTAGTGGTATAAATATCGATACACGCAAGTAGGTATGACTGGTCAACTTCCTTAGTGGTGGTTTGATTACAAGCTGACAAAGAAATGCAAACATTTCAGAATAGGTAAGTACGAACAAACTTTATAAAAACTGCGCCAATTATTTTAAGTTTTCTTCGTGAAATAGTATAAGTAATCGACAAACTAATAATAAGCTCAACACTCCAGAACAAAATATAACAACTGCGAACCTGTAAGTTAGAGATCAACGTTGATAGGTGTGAAACTTGCAGAACTTGTTTGTATATTGTTAGATCTTTGTTACTGAACTAGTAAGTAAGATCTAACAATATACAAACGCTTCATTAATCAGTATGTATCAATCAATAACAAACTTACGTAAACATTCTATAACAATATCCCTAAACTCGAATTAGCTAATTCTTACAAACTTACTTTCGGCTTTAATTCCCTTAATATCTCAAACTCTAAGCCTGCCAAAACTAGCACTGGTTTCCAATATCCTCCAAAATTGGCCGCAAAGGCTTCACTTAGTTATCTGTAGTAATGGAAAACGCTTGTTCTACCCTCCAGGGAGTGACAGAAGATGCTCTCTCCGTATTTGTGTAAAGTATTGCGGAGGAGAAAATGCAAATATGGCTTTGAGAATATTTTTCCGTGTGTCATCATTTTTTATTTTCAGCCGAAAGACGTTCACTGCAAGCACCTCCACTTTGACCTGTGTTGTGCTTCTCGCATCCAAGGGGTTCCTGCGGCTCTCACAAGGTCTTCGCTCCACCATGTGGGAGGCTTTCCAACGCTACGTCCGTTAATATTTTTCCGTGTATGGTTTAGGTATAAGAATAAGAAATGGCATTATTTGCATTATTATAATCATGATGTAAAATAAAGGTAGATTGGAATATGAATAGGTAAGTCTCATAAAATTGTACGAATTTTGGTAATCTTTATTAAAAACCGTGTATGTAGTTGGGACAAAAAACAAAAAAAATATTGCCGTCCTATATTTAAAACTTAAAAAAGTAGGTATACTTACCATAATATTTTTCACTTATTTAGTTAAAATATTTGGCAATAATAACCTCTAGAGGGCGCGAAGGTAAGTATGTAAGGTAATTCGTTACCTTACCTACAGAGAACCGGAAACGGTAGCGATGGCGGTGGCATGCCGGGAGAGCAGCGGATACAGCGCCGAGCACTCGGATTTATTCGTTCCGGAGCCGTGACGTCACGACCGTTTGCGAGAAGAATGGAGACGGATAATTATGCTTTTTTTGTGCCTGAAGAGAAGGTAATGGGATTGATGAAATATGAGTGACCTGCATACATGTTTTGATATTATCAAAATTGACTCGGAAAATCTGGCATACCTACATTTGTTTCGGCTTCAGAAATTTTTCCTACAAAGAATAGCCGTAATTTGAAAAGCAGCCAAGACCTTTCGCCGTACTAGATCAACAGCGACAAAGCTTTGGCAAAAGAAACGATTGCAAAGCACAGATTTCAATATATTTTCGGGAGATGCCGTACTTATAGATAGATCTCTGGACATCGTGACAGGTTAATAAATCTATCACGAGTAAATCTCTTACCATCCGCGTCGCCATGACCGAAATCTCATAAATTGTCGTGAAAAGCGTCGTTTCTCATACTATTCACCTAAGGGTTTCGTAAAGTTGTGTATGTATTCACTGGGCAACGATGATACATGTTGCAGCCGATAAAGTGGTCAAAGATTGTTGCCAATAATTAGGTACATTGTGTCTTGCCATGTCATTTGATTTGAGTTATCATGGGGCATAAGACACTTTTTTTTGCCAAGAGCTTAATAATCTACTACGGATGGCAACATATCGCACATCGCGCATCGCGCAACGTTGCCGCCTAGTCGAGTCGGTCGCCAAGTGAGTCTATGTATAGCTTTAGTAGAGCTGCGATGTCACACAAAATAAACGTTGTTTGACGTATCGATACACTGGACAGGCGGGCTGAGGATAGATGGATGGATGATGGATGAATTTATAGCCGACAGGGGAAATAAACAAGTACGGTGCACGGGGACGGGGCTAGTCCACTTTTTATTTCTTTATCGACACACAGACGGGGGATACGGTAAAGAACCGACGATGCAGGTTTTCATAAAAATCACAAACATGTTGGTCAATTTGGTACTCTGCCCTAAAATAAAAAATCACGTAAGTAGTAAAATCTTTATAATAATAATAGCGAGTTAAGTTATCTAGTTATTTTGATTTATTTGATCAATATCCAGAATTTTATTGTAAAGGCGGCCATAATAAAGTGGCAGAAAACATAATCATCAGGTAATTCACAGGTAGGCATTTTACATTATAACTGTAAATCCTGCAGTCGAATACCTACGTAAATCGAATTTACTATTTATATTTAAACAAATCAAACTGCCATATACATGCTACTCGAAGTTGTTACAAAACTACACGTGCAAACGACTCCCAGAATGTACACAACTGAAGTATATAACGATAAGCAAAGGAAATGTGTTAAAGATTTGCCGCCGGCACCCGCTATTTATCGATACAAGTTTTCAACTACATGCTATTCAGTTCATACGATAGAAAAAGGATGTAAGGTATGAGAGGTGGCGAGGAGAGGCTGAGAATAGAAATACCGAATAGGTATGTATTTTTACTAAAACTCTTAATAGTAGTTTTAACCTAAAATAACCAGCACCCTAATTTTTAAAAGGTAGGAACATAGAACCACGGTAATGTTAAGATAACATTACCGTGATAGACGGTAATATTCTTTTGATTTTGTTGCGCAGAAACAAAAGTAAGTTTACGCTTCATTGTTTAAAATACGTAGGTAATGGGTACAGAAACCGCAGTAGGTAAGTACCTATGTAGGTTGCATTACGTAATGTGCTCATATCCTTCCATAATTCCCCGACTAATGAAAAACATCTATTGTTCGTGACTCCTCATCCTCTTCGTTGAAAGAAATCAAATAAAATCCACAATATTTCCGCAACATTATTTTTACCCCCGAACAAAAACAGCCACCACAGCTCGCTCCCGTTCACACACAACTCATAGGTACATAAACATAAACGGTGCAGTGACAATAACACAGTTATAGTGTAAGTACTTAAAACTTTTTAGTAACGACCTGCGAGTTGCAGGAGGTCGATACAGAACTCCTGCCAAGTACCAAATAGTCAACGTTATACTTACTTCCAGTTAAAGCACCTGTACTTAATAGTACGATGGTAGAAGTATTATTGTGTGTCCTAGTTTTTGCAGTTAAGCTACAGTGATATGAGAAGTTTCAGCTTAGATTGCCCTGGGGTAAATTGACGGAATATTTTGGGACTGTGTCAAATTGTAGCTTTGTGCTGTATGAAATGTTGCCAAGATTCATGTCAGAGATGAAACAAAGACAATATTATCAAGTAGCGTCGCGACATCGGTTCTTATTACTCGTACTGTTTCCTCAAAATGCAAATGATAGAAGTGCGGTAAAAGCTTTTCAGCAGCTCGTCTGTTTACTATTTATTTCAGCAGAATATGACAAAAACACGGTATCTCCAGACTACAGTTTTAAGCACAATTTTGGATACAAATATTTCAACTCACGGCACAGCATAAATCACCACGAACATAATCCTTTCCCTGTTTTCTAAAACGACATCCATCACACATCCTTTTCCCTTTAAACCACGTCATTCTTTACCCCTTGCAATCTTCGCCACGGATGTAGAGTAGGTACCTAGCTGACGTGGCGAGGAGCCACGACAATTAATAACGCACATCAAAGTTGTAGGCGGCGCAGTTCTTGATACTTATGCCTGTTTTCCCTAACAGTAGGGGCTACCTAAATTTAATGCGTAAATGTACGCAGTTAGGTACTAAGTGCAAAAAACATTTCACCTACTACTAGGCGATGACTAAAGTTATTACACCGATTTGCCGATGCGTAATGCCCAGATTTCTAACAATATACAGATACCGAACTTGCTTAAGAAACCACAGACAAGTGTCAACTATTAAAATTTCGAAACGTAGAGGTGTCTATTGAGAAACGAATAGTGAAACAGGAGTGGGTGCTTAGGGATCTGCTTACGTTAGGTTTTTACCTAACTAGGCTTTGCTTAACGTGACGTATATTTCGCTGGAGATCCATTAGCGTTCAGACCCCGCGTGCGCCGAGTCGCTGACACATGACAAATGATCGGTTATTGCCAGCTGCGGTGCGATCGGGAGCGGTTCTGAGGTGGGAAGGATTTGAGTTTAATTATTTATACATTTTGCGAGTATTTTTGGTGTTTGGAATGGTTATAATAAAATGATCGGGGTGCATAAGTATAGTTATACTCGGGTGTTCAATAAATGACTTCTAAACTATAGAGGAACCAAGTATTTACCAATATTGGTATTAGTTCAAGTCAATCAAACGGCAGCGGATACAAAAAGTGATGTAATAGGAGAGTGTAATACTAAGGTCCTCGCTCCTCGCTCTCAATCAAACACAAATATCTGCCAAAACAGGCGGTGATGACAAAGTACTCAGCAACATAACATCATAATGTTGTAAACGTCAGGCAATCTACCAAGTGTGAGCCTAACTTTACTACGTGCGCAAAAGTAGGGTTCGCTGCAAAAATCCTTGGAGTGTTATGTCTCTGGAACTTGTTAAACGCGTTTCTGGTGTTTTTTGATCCGTGTAGCTAATTACTGACTATAATGTGGTGTTTTTGTCTGGAGATAGTTTTTTCTAAATAAGTACTTACGTAATTTCTAGCAAATTTCTTTACTAAATAACATAGTTTTTCCAGACAAAATACGAAATACCTACCCAAGATTCATGCGAGTACTTTTCATGTTTCTCTAGGTATTTACTACTAGCTGACCCGTGCCCACTTCGTTGGGCGGTAAACATTTTAACTTGTGATGAAATTATGAGTGTGGTTCGGTCCTGCGAATATGTTCTCGCGCTTTGGCTAGCGAGACTCTGCGAGCGTTCAGCGCTAGACTCCCTATCCGTTGTTGCAGAGACATGCTGCCTTAAATCACTGAGACGCTGCGCAAGTTCAGCGCTAGATTCCCGAGCACGGGCCTGCGATGTTCTCACAGTTTGGCTAGCGAGCCGCTGCGAGCGCTCAGCGCTAGACTCCGTATCCCTTGTTGCAGAGACATACTGCCTTAAATAACTGAGACGCTGCGCACGTTCAGCGCTAGATTCCCGAGCACGGGTCTGCGATGTTCTCACAGTTTGCCTAGCGAGCCGCTGCGAGTGCTCAGCGCTAGACTCCCTATCCCTTGTTACAGAGACATGCTGCCTTAAATCACTGAGACGCTAAATTCCCCAGCGCGTGCTTGCGAAATATTTTCTCTATTCCTCGAGAGGCGCTGATGTTTTTCAAGAGCAGACTCTTCCGTACGGCGTACTCGAGCTGCTCTTGTCTGGGATGTCTGACGGGAAAGTTGTGATTTCCTTTTAGGCATGATAAACAATCGCTGAAACTGTCCGATATCCCAAAAACAGAAATACGACAGCTTCGAACTCGAAGAATGAGAACGAAGTAGTATTTGTGTTTTAAGAAACCGAGCAACCAAAACAATTTTAAAGACCAACAACATCCAACCAACTACTTAGTGCGTACAACTCACCTACCTAACGACGAAAGTTAAATAATAACTGGAGAGGGTCATTATGCACAACGCCATCTATGGGTAAATGGATAAAACGTCCGTACAAAGCATGTTCTAATGCGGTTCGTGAATGGACGGCGGCATTTTCCGATTTAGTAATTTTATATTATCTTGGAAACTATTTAACCAATTGACACACTGTTTTGGGCAAATCGTATCTCTACGATGTTCTTGTGATCATAATGATATTTTTTTCGATAAGGTTTAATATTTTGTTGTTTAAAAAATCGTCCAAAGGTAAGTACGTCGAAAAATACTTTTTTTAACACATAAAAGCTACTATATCTGCTAAAATATAAAAGATAGAAATATGGTGTCGAGGACTTTTTTGTAGAACTATTCAAAGCGGACCAGGTTGCCATACATTGTTTTCAATTATATACAACTTTTAAGGCAGCGCATGCAAATAACTCTGTTATTAGAGCTATTTTTTTCCGCCTGGCTAGACAAAAATTGAGATAGTTCGGCTAATATGCATGATATCTTTATAATTTATAGCCTATAGCACTACCGAATAATGTAGCTTTCTACCAGTGAAACAATTTTTAAAATTGGTTCATTACTTCCGGAGATTACCCCCTACATACAAACTTACAAACAATTTTACCTCTTTATAATATTAGTATAGATTACTTACATTGCAAAGAACTCACTAGTGTATCGTTAACTATTCCGAAATTACTTCCAGTCAAACGGCAGAGATAAGTCAGGGGGACATTTAAAAAGGGGAGTATATTTAAAGTAGGTCAGCCTCGAACTACAGGTCAACAGAGCTCGCAGAGCGGTCCCAAACGTAATAAGTATTGTTCAGGGATGCACGGACCCACTCACACAATGTTGTGTGTCTATAGCTTTACGCGTAGATGTGTCATGCCTTTATTTCTCCGTATAAACAAGTGAACGCGCGGGAATATGGAGTATATGTTGTCTTTATTTCATTCTTGGCTATATGTTGAATATATTATTACTTCCAGCTCCAGGCGTGGAATTACAGGTATTGTACTTGAGAAATTAAATTAAGCTTTGGTGACGGAAACTGGATAGGTTCTTCAGGAAATAAATAGGCGTTCATTTTCAGCACGAGTCAAAAAATGATTTCACGATTTTCGTGTAGTAAACTCAACTGAAGGAGGTACCATGCGATGAAACCAGTTTAGGCAGAGACACAAATCAGCAAGCCTGTTATGTTGGTAACTACGCAAAAACACTGACTGTGATAGCTATATACTATATCTGTGATAGCTATATACTATATCTGTGCATGGCGTGAAGAACTTGATAACTCGACTTACACGATTTTTTTTATCGTCGCAATGGCTTTCTACGGCATTGGTTTTGTAGGAGGAGTAGTAGGAATCGATAACTACGTAACTTTTAGGGATATGGCCTGTGGCAGTTTATGAATATCTCGATATTTACTTAGCGTTTTTATTTAACAAAATGAGATATCAACGCGATGAGTCACAAAAAATATCTTACATCATAATATATCCTTATATCAACGTATACTCAAAAACCGAAATAGCGTACGTAAATTGACAAAACAAGATATCAAAGCGACGACCAACACAACACATTTTTTAATTTAATCCCTAAAAATCAGTTTTTCTGCATAACTAAAATGGGTAATTTTATATGGTTTTTAAAATAAAGTTATTTTTTTTCTTTCTAATTATCTTATTATTCATAATAATTGACTTATCAACTTATTCACTATAGATTAAGGTATCAATCACGTATACTCTTCAAGCTTTAATCTCTTGATCCCCGCTAATGAGACACAATTGATTTTCTATTGTATCGTGCCACATGTGGTACGAGACGAGTTCAAGATAAAAACGGATTTTGGCGAAAATGTCAAACTTTAAAATCGCGGCCCTGTAAAATTGACATTTGGACTTATCAAGTTCTTCACGCCATGCACGGATATATACTAACTAGGCTACTTATAATAATATGTTTTAGTGGTGAATTGATGGGGTTGAACGACATTGGTCAAGTCCGATAATCGTCAAATCGGCAATTCGTCAAATTTTATATTAGTCAAAGCTGTAGTTCGTCAAATCGTCTTTTTGTCCAATTACGAAATCCTAGGATTAAACAAGTGTTTAATTAAACTCGATTATCAAGGTAAGTTAAAATTGGTTTGGAACCCGAAAAACTTGATGAGTTCCATTGTTAAGGTGGAACGAGTCGCTAGCTCGAACTCACTGGTAGTCATGGCCAAAAAGCACGCTGTCTCACCTGGCATCGTGTCCAACAGTGATATTAATAATGATGAGCAGTTTGACGCCAGTATACACGCATAACGTCTAGTTCTCATGCACAGAAACACCATCCCGAACTGAATGACGCGTAAAAAATTCGAAAATTGCTTTGGTATATCGAGTGTTATGAAAAAACCACTGCATAAATCAATTAAAAATAAAGTTTATTGAACTCTGCGATAACTAAGCTTTGTCGGTACTGACTTTATTTTGAAGATTTTACAGTTCTTTTATTACATATACGTTAAAAATAGCAAGAAAAATTAATCTTTGTTGGCTCATAACTTTTTAATGGCTATTTATTTTACTATTCTGTTTCCGTACAGACAAAATTAATAATAAGACAAAACGATATCATGTTTAACTTTGATGCGCAAATAAAATAGTGGAGTAATAAAAATATCGACTAGTGGCGCCTTAATGGGGAAAATTACGGGGCAAAACCGTAAAAACATAACTTTTATGTAATTATTATTTTTTATTATTTAAAAATGATTTCGTGTGCAAATATGTGATTTATAAAACAAACTACGTAAATACAGCGTATTAAATTTATTTATATTTCTTCACACTTGTGTTTTATTATTTGCCTTAGCATTTCGGCTCTACCCCACTTTCCCATACTACCAGCTACCGACGAAGGCACTAAAACATTGCGAACAGAAAAAAAAGAACCTCTTTGCTTGTAATAAAGTTGCTTCCTACATTTTATTTGATACGGAAAAAGATAGTTTCGTAAAAATATAACGGGGGTGTTTAATTATTGAATGCGGCTGCTGCCTTTGTTCAGCAATTAAAACATAACCGAACGGCTTTCCAATAAAATTATATTGCGCGCACGAGTGCGTAATTACTTGAGAAATAACTTTCTGTGTGTGAAATGTGTGAAAACATAGGTAGCGATGTTGTGAGCGGGGCACATTGTTTGATGAAGGGTGCTGTGAAGAAAAATTTAGAGAACGAGAAAAACAAGCTTTTGTATAAAGTTAGCCTTATTTTGCGAAGATATAAAGTTTCATAAAGGCTTGATTTGTCTATTCAGGTGCGAACCCCTGAAAAATGGCACATGTAATTTTTTTTAAATACGTGCGTTAAGACGTGAAAGCAGGTCAAACAATATGAATAGACTGAAAATAGGAAAACTAAACGAGATGGGTTCTTGTGTAACGTCAGGGAATACAAATTTATGTAGGTATTGAATATTTTGTGACATTCAACTACCTTTGCTAATACCTACATAGTTGGATGAATTTAGGTCACCAGTCACACCTCATTACCATTCTGTGAAGACATTGTTTTTTCGTTCGGGTTGCGGCTAGACAGCAATAAAACTAGATAAATATTATACAAATCTTCTATCTATATATATAAATAAAAATACAACTCCTGACTGACTGACTGACTCATCAACGCCCAGCCCAAATCCTTGGACCTAGAAAGCTGAAATTTGGCACAGATGTTCCATTTATAATGTAGACAAGGAATAAGGAAGGATTTTTCGAAATTCAATCCCTAAGGGAGTTAAATAGGGGATGAAAGTTTGTATGGAAAATCTTATAGAATAGAATAGAATTCTCTTTATTCGAGTATCCAAGACTCAAAAGCTGTTAGTTATTCCTTGAGTTAATAAACTTGAAAGTAAATTATGAAGTTTGGGATTTTTTGTTTTTCTTAACTACCCCCTAAAGGGGAAATCAAAATCAAAATTTCAAAATAATTTTAATTAATTTTTTAATTTTTGTCAAATTTTGTATGGAAGAATTTTAACACGCGGTCCGATTAACTCGAAACTCGGTATTTATACTTAAGACCAAAAATATATATACTCGTATATAAAATTCAAAATCCTGACTCACTGATATTTATCAATGCACAGCCTAAACCGCTGGTCCTAGAGACATGAAATTTGGAGGGTGTATTCTCTGTGAAGAGTAGGTACCTAGATATCCACTAAGAAAGAGTTTTTCGAAATTCCACCCCTAAGAGGGTGAATGGGGGAGAGTGATATTTATTCTGTGACTAAGAAGAAATAACGCTTCCATCAAGAGAATATTATATGTAAGACTTCTGACGCTTTTATCTACACCACATTTCCTTTATTTATTATTTACAAGCTTTTGCCTGCAACTTCGTCCACACTTTTAAACAGTCTTTCAAAAATATTCAATGTACAGTTTTGATTTCGTTAGTAAATATTTTATTACATGTCTATTGTATAGGTAGATAGAAGATATAGATTTATTTAATAAAATCATGCACAACTTCACAGACATAGGTAAGTCCAAGCTGTTGCACAGTAAGATTTCAATAAAAATACATATTTTCATTGCGGAACGAATACCTAAAAATAAGAAATAGTACTTACATAAAATTAACAAATAAAACTAGTAAGTCAAAAGGTAATATGTATAAATTTAATTTTTAAATGGATAAATATTATTTATTTTTACTTGTTAACTAACGATTCCGCACATATTAATACCGTGTACATTTCCAAACCCACAGGTTAAAACTTAGAAGCCTCGGGTTAACGAGAGCCCTCGACAAGTGAACGTGAAGCGATACGTTAACTACACTCAGACGTTGCCTGTTTACTCACTGTAATTGGTGAACTAAACTTGAAGACCATGCAAATTGGAGGAGGACTATGTCGTTTGTTTGTTTCGCCTTTGATACTCTATTGTTGTATTATATGGAACTGATTTACAAAGTAGTTCACATTGTTGTTACATACAATAGAGTATATTGTGACCTATAATAGTCTTTACATTGTGACACACGAACACATACAGGCAGTAAAGTTTTGCTGCCTGCATACATTGTACGTGGACGAAGCAAAAGGATTATGTGAGAATCGTAGCAGGTGGTGTTCTGTAGTTTCTGCCTACCTGCATGGTAAAAAGGCGAGTACCATACACCCTTGTGTGGTAAGCAGTACGCATCTCACAATTATTTAGCAAAACAACTGGAAAATATTTGGCTATAGCGGAATAAATCGATGTTAGGTAGCCTAGTGATCGGTTGATTAGATTTGAAATGAGATTTGACAAGATTAATGATCACGTAAGTATGGGTATTATAAATTATTCATAAATTAGATTATGAAACTTAGATAGATTCTACGTGTAACTAAACTTTCGGAAACATGGTACGTAAGATCTGAAATGGACTAAACCTATAATGTGCCTAGCTAGATCCTACAGAACTCGGCGTCTGTTTGCTAAGTTCTTGTAATTGGCTGAAGTAAACTTGTAGACGAGCCAGCTGATTGAAAGGTCGCGCTGTTGTTGTCGTTGCATTGTTTTGCTGTGATACAAAGATTGCCCTGTTGCTAAAATGGAGTTGGATGCAAGAATCTTCTTTGAAGTAGGGTCCTAAACTGTTGAGGTCGAAGTCGGATGGAGGTTCTTGCTCAATCTCCAAACAAAACTATCTTTTGGAAGGGACAACTAAAATCAATTTTATTTTCTTATTTTTGACGTCATTAAGTATCTTTCAATAGCCTACTTGAAATATGCTGAAAAAATAAGTCAAATATCGTTGAATGGTATCGGTGAATGGAATGTACTCGTATATTAAGTCAATTATAAAAATAAGTTAAATGTCGCAGCATCATGCTGAGATAGGATTTGGCCTCGTACAGGACTTTGTTTTTTATATTTTTATGATTGTGTGTTTAGTTTAGTTTGTGATCTTCCTGTGCACAATAAATACTTACTTTTTCTTTCTTTCTGTCTTTCTAAATAAATGATTTGACTTTGCCTTGTTTTCACTGTTGCTAGCATAGATTTTATTTAATATTGTGCTATGATGACATCTAATTCACACATCCAGAATACAAAAAAGTAGGTACTTTTTGAATTTATTTGTATATTAGTCAGTTAGCTAGTCATTTAATTTAGTACTAAGTGTAAATATTTAGTTATGTTATATATTGTATACATGTAAGTAAGCATTTTAGTGAAAGGCCTTTATATATTAATTATGTACTTTATGAAAATAAATTAATTTAAGTAATATGAAAGAAACATCTCTTACTTAACGCGCACCAATCCGTTGTGGTAGGTACGACAAGGCAATTACGTTGTAAATCAGTTCTTAGGTACAGTAAGGGACATAAGTGGAGTAGCAAATTCACAAAGCAATAGATTGACACTTTGGTTTTACTTACGACCTTCTTTTAATGAGTCATTTCTTTACTATAGACACACACACTCACATTCATTTGCAACTGATTGTATTTCATAAATTCAACCGCTACGTTATATGTCATGATAGCCTAGCGGTTATCATATTTGGGTAAGTGCGTTCTGCGTAGCGATCCGTGAGTTCGAATCTCACGCGCGATGATAGTTTTTTTAATGTTTTAATAATTACTTCGAATAATCACGCTTTTGACTATAATTATATTTCCTTGTCATGTTCGTCTTGTGCGCTTAATTCGTAAAACTTTATGATTATACCCACAGATATCTAAATAAATAAATTATAAGGTAGACAGTTAAGTTATACGAGTCATTCACCGCGATTAAATATTATAACGTTGTTGGTTGGTTGTTTATTGGCGACGTGTGTCTGTGTTCTATCTATTAGCCGTGTTGTAGTTCCTTTTAAAATGCAGAATATTGAAATTAAAGCGAATATGATTGCGCTGCGTAAAAGTGGACTTAATATAACACAAATATCTTATGAAACCGAACTTAATGTGAGTATTATGAATATGAGTTAATTATTTTTTCAAACATTTATTTTATTAAAATAGAACTGCTGATCCTTGTAGTTATTTTTTGAAACGTATTATAAGGTCTAAATAGATAAAAAAATTATAATTTCGAAGTCCTAGATTTTAAGTGATGATTATCTATATGTAACATTTCTTTTTTCATTATAATTTTGTTTCTAAATCATAGGTAATACTTATTCGTATTTTGCTAGTAGCCTAACAGTACTTCTTTTTTGTTTTAGAGAAATTACCTTCTGTGAGTCGGAGGGTCACTAAATAAGGAAGAGGGTAGCCTTGCCAGTCGAAAGCGACTGGTTATATACCAACGAGATATTTTGCCGAATTATTATTCGACACGTCTTTACGAACCGTTCGCCGTGCAAACAAAAACCAGCTCAAAAACCATAGTTGATTGAAAATCATAAACAAGAACGTTTATATTTTGCGATACAGCGATGGAAAGCAAGGAATTAGAAAATAAAAAAATATAAGTATATTAAATAAAAAATAGTAAATAATAATAAAATTATATTGTAGCATATTCGTAATAAGGATTATTTTGAGGTTTAGTTTCAATCTTCTTTTCGTAATGAAAATGAATACTTAAGCTATAACCACAATAAGTCCTAAACTAGAAGTTTATTTATACTTTATAAAATTATAACGAATAAACATTTTGTAATCAGTTATAAAAGATTTTTATTCTTAACCCCATATTTCACTAACTATATAATAATAAAAACAATTATTACATTATTATTCTCGTTTATTAATTTATCGAATAATAAAAGAACAGATGAAGATAAAATTGTTGAAAAGAAAAAAAAATCCCATATCGAGATTAGAACCTAGAACCTAGTGTTTCTTTATCCTATACGTTACACTATGAGCTATTTGAACTTATTAAAATGTTATCAATTTTAGCAATCCTATGAACCGCCCAAGGTCATACGTAATTAGAAAGTGATATGTTTTTGTTTCGCTCGACACCAGTGTATAAATTCTGAGGTGTGCGTTCTGTGTTAATACACTTATACATACATATTAGGTACGGGTACGGCTTGTACTGCGCGTTCACAGCAAAACAATCCTTACCGTGCTACTCGACTTATGTCCCTAGATTGTACCTACCCATAAAAAAACGCTAATATGATTTCAATGTGTGATTAAAGACAATGTTGAAGAAACCTCACATCTAATTACCTATAGGTACCTATTGAAGTTGTATTGTGACTAACACAAACAAGTTATGACACTGACAATCTGAAGTGGGTAAGTATGATTGATGTGAGAAATCAGCTTTATCTAGATTGATGCCGCAGACTTATGATGATAGACCGAATATAAACTTTGCTTATCAAACAATGATACGGACAGTTTCTGAGTGAGACAGATTTTCACGTATCCTCTAATTTCAAGTGTATCGGAGAAGCTATTTAGATTATAATAGTCTTAACTAGTTGATCTCAACGCTCTTCGGTCGAACTGAACGAAGTGCTTATAGTTTGATCCTAGATTAATATAAGATTAAGTTTAGTTAA
Source organism: Hydraecia micacea (assembly GCA_914767645.1). Taxonomy (NCBI): domain Eukaryota; kingdom Metazoa; phylum Arthropoda; class Insecta; order Lepidoptera; family Noctuidae; genus Hydraecia; species Hydraecia micacea. The sequence continues at coordinate 21,271,710 of OU611776.1, forward strand.
ATTGAGTTTACATACATAAATTCACGCCTTCTTCCCATGGGGGATGGGGGTCAAATGAGGACTTAAAGCAATCATTAAGTTCCATGTAAAGTGTACCTGAAGTGGGCACACTACCATAATAATAGGCATAAGGAAGATCTAGGCAACAGATGTGGTTGAAGGTAGAATGGAGACCCAAAACTTGCTGTAAATACGTGAGCAGGAATAGCGCGAGGTAGACTGACGACCTGAAGGCCAATTCCTGTAATTAAAAACGTTCAAAATATCTAGTTGCAATCTCATCTCAGCGACAATCAATGTCAAAAACTTGTCAAAAATTTAGAAATTAGAGGTAAGTATTTCTAACAGATTGAGATTGAGATCAGACTGCGAACGTTCTTAAAATTACGAGAATTGCCCCTCTGGTCAAGGTAGCAGAAAAGAGTAGGATAGGGATACAGCCTAAGACCGAAAATAATGGAATGTTGGGCTTACTTTATCTCAGCATTGGGTCGACCTCGACACGAGTTGAAAAAGAGAATGTGTATCTACCTACACATTTCGTGGGATTTTTAACAGAGGCCCGGCTCCTCCGCGTTTGTCGTAATTTCTGAACAAAACATTACGTCAACCCGTAACTTCTGTCTCAATGTCACTAAATTATTCATTCATAAACCATAGAGAATTAGAAAATGTAATAAGGATCAACCATGAAGACAACTTTTGGACTTCCCTAATTTAATTCAGCGTGCAAGCATTGTCTGGCGCGCTTCGTAATCTAATCTTTTATTTACGATTTTATCGTTGCCATGGTGAATGGGTAATAAAGGAAACACCAACAGTGTAAGGACTTCTTTTTCTAACGTAGTTCAGGGAAAATCTATTGATGAAATAAAGACATAAAGTTTCAATGGGACAGCTTTTCCCAACTTCATTTTAAAAGAGAACAAGCGTTTTACTTCTTCCATTCGTCTTTACAAGCAAATCAATAATAAATCACAGCGGAATGTAAAACTCCGTTTTCAAACTTATGATTAATAGGCGCTTCCATTATGAGCAGACAATAGCAACCAATGGTTTGTTATGAACAAGGAGCGTCTGCTTTGATTTACACGGATATCATTATTTACTTCAGTATTGATTAGGAAACAACATGAAATGTGTCTCACTATCTTACTACTTGATATAGGTACAGTTATTTATCCAATTAGGTACAACTTGTGGTAGGAAAAGGCTCACAAAATGAGTATAAGTATTTTTTTTTTTAATCTAGCGCTATTCTTTCGCTGCTGATGAAATTCGCCATGGTCATCACTTATTAGATAGATTATAAATCAGTTCTTAGCAGAGGCAAATCTGTAATTTTTCCTGGTACTGACACTCTTTGGTTAGAAAGAGAAGAGACATCTTAATCACTTAAGTAAATTGAAATAGCTTCGTGTAATGCACCTGCAGGTTTCGAGTCTAACTCGAAACCGAACCCGACGTACTGTGTCTGTGTCCGTATACTCAGTACAAAAGAGCCAGCCTATAGACTGTTGTCCGGTCTGAAACGAGACAATAGCCTGACTAGCCTGTAGGTATATCATCTGTAGGTCCTGCCGTAGGTATTACTGATAAGCTTGCCACGCATGGTAATATTCGCAGTATGGCCGTTGTATATCACTCCCTTGGGGTAGGCCTTGTGTAGCAGGCTGTGTGCGCGCGGTTGTGTTACTATGTATGTACTTATGTGTTGATACCAGGCATAGAATGAACATGGCTAGATACGTAACGTGTGTAATCAAGGCGATATGAGTATTTACCTACGTCAGGACATCTTGATTCAAATTACAGGTCTAAATAATTAGAACAATATGTAGGTGTATTGTTCTTCTTATTTTAAGACCTTAAGAAGAGAGAAGAAGAAGAGGAGAAGTTTCGTTGCAACAGAATTTAAATGATTAAGTAAAGAATACCGTTTATCATGATAGCCTTAGGTTACGTATCTACATAATTATACTGAAAATGTGAATGAGAGCAAAAGCAGTTTGCAACTCATTCCATAACTTTCAGACCAATACCTACCAATATTAACTTTCTACTATTTAACTGAGGATACTTAAACCACAAACTAACAAATATCCAAGGATATTGTTACGGCTGCCACCGCCAGATGGCGCACGACAGGACTTGTTACCGTCGAATGTATTTTAAATTTTTTTTCACTTCCGGGTAAATGAAGGGTGCCTATGACGCTCACGAGTGTCGGCTAATTTTGTCCGTGTTTATAACATTGTTACGTACCTGAATGATTGCGTTGGTTAGACAGTAAAATTGCTTCAAAGATTTTTACAATAGTTTATTCAAATATTTTAATTAAACAAATTTTGGCTATAAGATATGCCAACCTGAGAGGCAGTGGCAGTATGGCACTAAAACTTAACTTAAATACGACTTACAAAAGGGCGCCACGAGGGCTTTAGGCCGGTGGTGGTCTTCCTGTCCACAGTACTGTCGGCTGGCGTGAGTCTTCGAATGAAGTGGTGAACAATGTTAGTAATAAATAAAGTTGTACATACCTATATTTAGCATGCATTTAGCAAATGTCCATAACCATCAAAGGGCGTTAACACCAATACTTATGTAAAATCAAATAACTTTCCCGAATGGGTTAACACAACTACTAATTCATAATGCAACATACGCCTGTATTGTTTAAGATATTCACGAACCAATATAGATTTTCCGTATTACCTAATTGTCGGTCGGCTGGTTCGAGGTGGCGCGGGAATAGTGTTCCTGGAAGGAATTGGGGGAGGCCTTTGCCGAGCAGTGGGACAGTATAGGCTAACAAAATTGTCGGGTACAATACCTATTGATAATTTTGACATGGTGGTATATTGAGAACATTCGCTCTTAAAGCGCCACACGTCTTTATCCGACTACTCTTTGCGCTGCCGTGTCCTTCAAACTCACGGTTGCTTTTATAATGCTACGGCTACATTTTCGCGATAACGCGAACTACACTTCGCGCGCTCTCTTTTGTACAGCGAGACGTCGAGCGGTGTACGAGAAAGAGAGCACAAAGAGTATTTCGCGTTATCACGACAATGTAGCCGTAGCATCTGAAACGCAAAAAGACGATCCTGACCGCCGCGCGCCACGAAGGCAGAGTATAATTATCTATCGAAGGGCTTGAACGCGTGACACATGATACGACAGTCCACAACCAAAGCGGGTGTGCTATCAACAATGATATAACTTAATTAAAATTTAGTTTCAGGTCATCTCTCGTAGAACTTCATAACAACATGATTGTGGCAGTTCTCACATTTTGGTTGTAACCATGTTACGTTGCACATTTCAACTCCGTAGGATAAGAGGAAGCGGTTTAATTCAGCTTGCAAGATTTGACCAATATCTCGTACTAACTGACTAACAAAGCAAGTTAAATAAAAGTTTGTAATAAAGAATAATGTTTCTGGTTTGAATATGTATGACATATTAAACACGTTTGTGAATCTATAACTTTCTTTTAAGAATTTAGGTAAGAACACAAATACAATCGTCAAAACCCTACTTTGTTAAGTTAATTTTGTGTTACTTTTTCTAATATTGTTCTAATTTTGGGTATGTAGGTACGGTTCCTACTTACACAAAAAAAATCATTTAACATTTATCATTATCATTTACGATAAATTATGCAGTCCGATTTTTTTACCGTTAACTTCAAATAAATGGTGTCTACCGCATTTAATCCGAGGGTCCAATGTGCTTATCAATTTAAATGAATAGAACACAATCGTTGTTAAAATATAAACACGAATGTGTACCTAACAACGGGTCCTCAGTCACCATATAATTGGAAGCGACATGATAGGCAGACTGACAAGGGTTAAAATCCACAAAATATAACAACAGGCCTAGTTGAGGGTCCCACAGACTTTACATAAAAAAACCCAGCGGGACACGCGCGTATGTTTGTCACACTTGATGACTTGACGCGAAGTCGGCTTACACTTGCGGCGCAAGAAATGTACACGTTAACATTTTTATGTAGATACTCGTACATAGAATAAGTCAATGTAGGGTAGTGATCGGGAAAGAGTTAGGTTTATGCTAACTTATATTTAACATTTAGGGAGTTGTTACGTCCAACAATTCTTGCTATAATCCAATAGGTACCTAAATCTGTTTTAGAGTACGAAATTGTATGACACTCATTTTACTCACTTTTTGAACACTATTACCATTAAATTTAAATGCAAACCTTTAGTTGCCTTTGACTGTTTTTACTTACAAATCTGTATTTCATACTCTTAATTTCTTCCTTTTATATAATCTTAAGAAATTTTTATTGATTTTCATATTTTGACATTTTCATCACAAATAAAATTGTCATCTGTCAGTTTTACTTTTCTATAAAGCTTATTTGCTTAGGTAGGTATAGGGTAGGGCTTAGGTATTTTGCTTGGGTAGGTCTTCACTGTAATAAGGTCAGGTTCTCATTGTAAGCCGCTTTTATTATTTCTGGCAGTCAATCGAACATGAAGCATTTAAAATTATGTTCGAAATATCGAACGATACTTTCTAGAATGTTCGACTGAGAGACGATAAAAGCGGCCGTCACTCATGACAAGGGTTCAGTTCCAGAGAAGGTTTTAAGTTCAGAGCAGTTCAGCCTCTAGCAATCTTTTATCAGTGTTGTGCTATCTACCTACTGCTCGTTCTGGAGGGTATTAATAACAGTGTAATAACTTGTTTAAGAGTGCCCTCCGGCTTCTTTAGCCTGTGTAATAACTGTAATAGCGTGGCAATAAATATTAATAACTGCAATTGCTTCTTTCTCATTCTATGTGACAATTGGTGTGCGCATCACTCCTTGGCTGCGTAACGAGATACGTCACGATCAGCCATCCTTGGACGGGAGTACTCCGACGTCATTGGGGCGCTCATCGCACGTACCGGTCGTCGGCGCACGACCTCCTTTACCACGGTCTTGCCGCGCCTGCTTGGCGAGAGACGCTCATTTGACCCCATCCTACTCTTCCACTACCTGCAGTTCCAGTGGGTCCTGTATCAAAACCGACCTAAAGTCAAGATCTTTTTATTAATAATGTGTTGTGTTTTATATCAGTCTCTAATATTAAATTAAATTTACAATTAGCCTTCAGCTAATTGATGTAAGTTATAATTAGCCATCAGCTAATTGTAACGTTACAAATTATCTACGAAAATCTTAAACGAATTCTGCCAGAGCAATTAAGCAGACGGGTTAGTGTTTATTTCCTTCGGTATTTTAAAGATTTTGCGTTGCTTTTATTCAAATAAGTTTTTCTACGAACCGTTACGTAGCCCTCATAATTATATATCAAAGAATCATATAAGACGTGTTTAACACCAAAGTTTAGCTATTATTCGTTTATTTTCGAGCTAGCTGGCTTGTTTTTCGAATAGAAATGATTTATTTCCGACATCCTGGCAAGCACGAGTTTCCTGCCAATATTCCGATAAAAAAGTTGATAGCCAAGTAAAGAGTAATGGAAATTTCCTGATACCCATAATTTACAAGACAATAATATTAATCAACTTTTATCTAAATGGGGAATAGATAAAACTTTGTATCTAATTACAAAAGATTCGTGACTGTAAATTATTCTAATTAGTATTTTGTACGTCTAGCTGAGAAATAAGAGTGAATTGTTAAACAAAACAAAAATATTTATGAATGAGAGTGGTGAAAAATGATACATGTTTTAAGTATCTTTTTTGGAATTATTATTTATTATTAGCCTGTGATGTCCCTCTGCAGGGCAAAGGCCTCCCTACTCTCTTTTCACTTCTCCCTGTTCAAAGCTGCTAAGAACCAGTTCTTGTTGAAGGAGTCCAGCTAATCCCGCCATCTCCGTCTGGGCCTGCCACGATGTCGTTTGCCATTAAGAGGAACCCATTGGGTCGTAAGTTTGGCCCATTGTTCGTCTGATATGCGGCAGATGTATCCAGCCCAGTTCCATTTTAGCGTGGCAGCTTTCCAAGTGAGATCAGTTATCTTTTTGATGGAACGGATCGTCGTATTCCTAACCCGGTCTGTTAGTTTGATACCCAGAATACTCCATTCCATAGCCCTCTGGCAAACCTCGAGCGTGGACCTCTGCTGATTTGTCAAAGACCATGTTTGACCATCATATGTGAGGATGGGAAGTTTGGAATGGAATTGTTTATTATTAAACATTTTTTTTACCAATACATTTCGTTTTTATTCGTAGGTCTATTTAAAAAAAATATATTTCAATAACAGTTTTGCGAAACCCTTAATTATTACATTCATTGTTTTAAATAAAAGCTTTGTTTAATTATTTCTACACACAAGTTTTACAATAACAGTAGAAAACAATTTTGCTAAAGTAAAAATTCTGTTTCGTCTCGAGTAAAAAAAGCGCAGTTATCTGTATAAATTGAATGCCACATGCAGATTTATTTAAAAAAAAACCTCGTTAATTCAACAACAACACGCCTCTGTATTATCTCGGAAATAAAATTTAATAGTGTGCAGTTTTGTGCACAGGACCCTAACTGGTTAAAGAAGGTTTTTATTCATCGTGTAAACCACGCAACTGCAATTAAGGCTAAGTTAAGGTAGATATAGTAGTAATATTTTCCCAAAAAGTAATTAAAAAAAAACAAATCAACTTCAAAAAGAAATTAACTCAAAATTATGAAATAACTTTAATTTCGGAAGTTGGTGTCTTGGGATCTGTGTTTTAGTTTTAGTTTTTTGCCACAGACTTCCGAAAATAAAGTTATTTCATAATTTTGAGTTAATTTCTTTTTGAAGTCGATTAAATTTTTTGAAATTACTTTTTTATTTCGTAATTATTAGTTTTAAGTAAAAACTGGAATATTTTTTTGTAATAAGTAGGTAATAGTTTTGTTGTAAATATTTCACTAGAATTTGACCAAGGTTTTAAGATTTTTTCCCTTTGACACTACACCCGTAGCTCGTATCAATAATCCAGGCCGTCACACTTACACGTATTAGCCCATATCTTCAAAATTACTGAATCGATTTTGATGAAACTTGCACTGTTCCCTAAGCTGGAATTTTCCGGACTGAAAAACAAACCCAATTACACTGGTGTCTGACCTGCGGCCACAAGACCGGTGGAATATCAAATTCCTAAAAAAACATTTTTGAAAAAATACACTGGGTGGGTGGAAAACCACGTCCTGTCGTATATCTGGCAAACAAAGCGCAGTTTGTTAGCGTGTAGTCGTGTGCACTTGCGAGCTCTGATTTAAGTGGCTTTGAGCACTAACTGCACCGGCTCTATTCTATATTTTTGCGAAATGTGCTCGACACTCGTGTTAATTAATGTTTATTTTACGAGTTTGTTAGTTGGACTCAAAAATAGGTTTTTCTAGAAGTTATGTTTTTAATTAACGGTTTTTTGACCCCTAACTAAAATGTTATTAATTTCAGCAAGCAGTCCATAAGTACGATTCTGGAATTGCCAGTGACGGTTTGCTGCATGATATTTCATAATTTATCTCTAGCTTTACAAAACCAAAACCCTTTTTAGGTAACCCTGAATGAATCTCCCACAATGGTTCGATACAAAACTAAACTTTTCCAATAAAAATGTAAGTACTAAGAAATTCTTAATTACACCAAATTCAAGTAGGTATATTAGAGCTGACACGTAGTACGGAGGTAATTATGTTTTAGTGGCCTCCAGTTTACGAGTCGTCGGGGACTCGTCGGGCAGTCGGCGCGCTGTCGTACGCACTCAGCGCTTACGACGTCTATCCCGACTTTATGTGTTCTTTGAGATGCTCACTTTACATTGCTGGGTTTGTTTTGTTTTCAGAAACATAGTTGAGGACGCGGAGTGCGTTGAATGCTGGTTTTTGAGATACGATTTTTTGCGGCAGTGTTTTGTTTGGCTCTGTTTGAGTGTCTCTTGTTGGCTGCTGAATGAACTGGGTTGTCACATACAAAATTATTTCATGACATTTCTGGCTAGCTATAGAGTTTTACGAGCCGCCTGTCTGTATGGCCTCGCGTATTGTATTTATCGTAGAAGGAATTTGATCAATTGAAGACTTGACGAAAAGAGAATTTGAATAAAACTGAAATTAGACGAAAAAAGGACTTGGCGTAACAATAACTTAACTGACAGCGAGTTTGAACTTTATGTGGAATTTGACTGACAGCGAGTTTGACATTTATGTCATCGAACCCAAATATTTTTGTATGTTTGTAGCACAGATACACCTAGTTAACGCAAGTATCACGATCTGTATGAAAACCAAGCGTGTCATTATTTGACTACCTACTATAACGGCAATTGCCATAGTGTGTCAATTGCCGTGTTTAATTTCGTGTTTATTTAAACTATGATTAAAGTTAAGTGACGTTCAAACATAAAAAATATGTACGGTTAAACAGTCGCTAAGCGCTACTTAACTTCAAGCAACGTTTTTGAAGAAGGGGTTAATTTTCATGACCTTACATAAAACCAGTCTTTATTCGAGTTCGTTAAATATGCTCGACGAACTACTGCGTCGGTATTACCTCATTATTTTTCTCACTTTTCCTCTAAGCTAGTAGTTATGGCCCCCCGGGGTGCCATCCCTGCCTACATTAGCCGTACCCGGCCTGTTTGGTCGGGATAACGTAAATGAATTGGTAATACCGTCCGTATTACCGCTCAATGCGTTCGGTTGGCAGGGAACCGAGATATAGTTCTGTTGATGACCTTGTGTAGATGGGAGTAATAAAAGGGTATTGTGAGATGTTAAGATTATGATAGAATTGTGCAGGTGCCGGAGATGGTGGTTTGTAGTGCAAATAATTATCGGCATTCGTTTTCTGTGAGACTATACTTTTGCTGGAGTAAATATTACGTTTTTCCCAAAAATACTAGTGGGTAGGTAGGTACACAAGAACAGAAACCTACACACATCAAAAGTGGCTATGTTGATCCCTAGACACTTTTAAGGTAATTAAAAAGTATATTTTTCACTTCTCATGCTCTAAAAGTTCGTGTTTATGTTGTGCTTAGGCGACATATAATCGCTTTTTATGTTCTAGTGCATAAATTTTTTTTTTTTCTAAGACTATGATAATCAGGCCCAACAGCCACACGCACAATAAAACTTCGCGGATTAAAGTCGTGATCTATTTCATTTTCTTTAATTTATACCACTTCCGTGTTTTCTATCGTTAATTTAATCCAACCTCCAATACCCTGTACGTCTAGTATCTGGCCTCATACCAAAGCGAGATTCGTCAGAAAATCACACAAAACGCCACACTTCTTCCCAATTTCTGCGTTCACGAGCCCATTGTAAACGGGCTCTGCGATTACGGGGCTCAATAGTAATAATAGTAATTTGTATGTAACGATCTTGTCTGCGTGTAACGATGCGAGCTCATCCTCCATGTCGCTCTGCCACGTTGCCAGTGTTGCGATAACGTGTCCAAAGTCGACTTATAATACCTACTCTGCGTAGTGCCGAGATCGATTGCTAAGCACGTTGTCGAGAACCAGCTTCCAACATTCCCACGGCTCTGATCATTTCTTCTCGGCTCAAATGACGTCTTCTCTTCATAATAACATTCTTTTGTATTGATTCCACTCAGAAGTAGGTATGGCAGAAATTTTACTGTTTAAAAACCTGATTTTTAGTAACTAGCAAAAACGTGCTTGATCCCTCGACACTTGATGTGTGTAGGTCATAGATATCCGTGGTGTAGGTATATCATGTCTGAATTATGGTTGTTAACGTCACATCAGTTAACGATTATTTCCTAAATAATCTACTCAAGGCTTTCATGCGTCCAGAGTCCAGATTGCTATAGGTAATTAAAGACTGAGTAATAAGACATTTATTTCTATGAATTAGTGCTTTCAGACAGAGAGTTAAGGACTTAAGGAAACCTGGAAATTACATTTCGGTTACAAGTGTTCGAATCACTTCAAATCTCTGAATTAACTACTTACACAAACGAAATTAAATGAATTTATATTCTTCAAATTAATTTGCTGATGTGAGGCTCTCTGTTGTGTTTTGTGGCGTGCACTCAAACTGAAGTCTTAATTTTCGTCAAGGTATTAAAAACTTTGGTCACCACCTGCTATAAATATTTGTAGGGAATTAGTTAATGAAATTAAATTGTTTTTTCTGTGAATAGGATAAGTATTAGAATCACTTTTAAACGTCATTTAAGAAAAAAAAAGGGCTGCCATTTCCTATCGGACTACCCCTGTGAATTAATGGCGAAACAAATTCAGGGGTCAAAGTCTCTTTTAAAGTCCAGACATAATAATCTTGATCAGATCATGTGAGGACTAGATTAGTGTTTGTAAAGGTCTTTTGAGGAAAGAACCACACAGATTTGAGTGGATCTGTCCAGTCAGTCCAAGCATTTGTCAGTAATCACTCAGAATTTAGGGAGCTCAACGACTCGACGAACAACATCCAAGAAAGGACATTTTATTCATCAATGTCAAGTTTTATGGTTTTATCACAAGGCTTCATTACAATGTGCAGAGTAACACCCCAAATAACGACAAGCAATAGGTACACTTTCTATCACGATCTGAAGGATTTTGATGGAAACTCTTCATCCATTGTTTCATATATTTGAAAAAATCGTGTGCTCAGCAACGTAAATACCACAATAAATTTGAATTGTTGACTTGTCAAAATGAATGGCATTGCAGGGATTGTGAGTGTATGCACACTATTACAATTACCCCTCGGGTTTAGGTAACAGTTAACAATTTGTACCAAACATGGTACAAAACCGTACGATACTACACTTTTTGTCTAATATTGAGCTGCTTTATGAATGATTTTATTTCTGTAAGTAGGTTTGTACAAACACTTTTTAAAAACTAGATGACTTAAGGTTAACACGGTTAATATAAATGATACGAGTATGACTGTGGTGGTATCTACAAGGCCACATGTGAACTACGCATGACACTACACGTAGCGCAAGCAAAGTTATCCGCGCAATTACCTATATACTTACAACATTCCGACATCGACCGTCAGGCAGTAGCCCACCATACACAAGACCATCCCTTTTCTATGGAGGATGAAGATCGTTTCACCCTGTTCCTCATATATCTATTAGACTATAATCAATAATCAAGGTACTCACGTGATAGTGGCCGGAGGGTTAGCATGTACTAGGCAGGGTAGGACGACATCACCACCTCTCCGTACTGCCGCCTCCCACTGTCCGTGTGATACGCCGCGCGGAGCTGATGCCACACTCATGGCTAGAACAGAAGCCATAGGGCAAATCACCATCAACTTAATCAAAAATCTTAAATTCATTCGCTGAAATGAATAATAATAATTTATTTTAATCATGAACTTTATTGTGTTTTTATATTATGTTCTTTCTATTCATGAAAAAAAAAACAATTATATTATAAATTTAAGAATTATTTTTAAGCTGATTGGAACTTTGTAAATTGTATTGTAGTAGGTTGTACATAAAAACATCTTAGTAAAGCTTTGGTGTCTTATAAAAGCACTGAACTGTCACACAATAATGGCTGTCTAAATACAGAGATTTTTTGACACCTTAATGTCAACAATCTGACAGGCTTAATGACAGGCCTGATGGTCTAGTGGTTAGTGACCCTGACTGCTATGCCGGAGGTCGTGGGTTCGATTCCCACCCAGGACAAATGTTTGTGTGATGAGCACGATCATTTGTTCTGTGTCTGGTTGTAATTTATCTATAATATGTATGTATTTAGAAATATATAAGTATGTTTATCAGTTGTCTAGTACCCATAACACAAGCTCTGCTTAGCTTGGGACTAGATGGCGTTGTGTGATAGTTGTGGAATATTATTATTATTATTTCGTTTATTTATCTATTTACATATTCGGTTATATTTTTAAATATTTCTTAAAGTATAAAAAATAAGAAAAAAAAAAAACATTTAAAAATATAAAAAAATAGTAGTCCGCCGGTGTCGGGAACAGGGTCCAAGCTACCGGTGGTTAGGGCTCCAGAGACAGGAACCTCCTCACAATGCGAGCCGTATCGAGGAGTACTGCCTTCTGAATCAGGCTCTTGATCCAACCGCCTAACGAAAGCCTCGATAGATGTTCATCGAGGCCTTCGGCCATAAGGCCATTGGCCGATACGACAATCGGCACAATGACAGCCGAGCTCACATTCCACATGTCAACAACCTCGTGTGCTAAGTCAAGATATTTCATTTGTTTCTCTTTCTCAGCTTTCACGAGATTCCCGTCATGTGGAATGGTAACATCGACAATCATTGTGCGGCGCGCTAATCGATCTATCACCACTATATCAGGCTTATTGGCGACAATAGTCCTGTCAGTAATGATAGACCGATCCCAGTACAACGTGACATGGTCATGTTCAAGAACTGGGTCGGGCACATACTTGTAATACGGTACCTCAGAATCCACAAGTTTATATTTCAAAGCAAGTTGCTGGTGAATAATCCTGGCTACTTCGTTATGCCTGTGCAAGTACTCGCCGTTAGCCAGACGAGAACAACCAGAGATAATATGTCTGATAGACTCACCTGGACGGTGGCATGCCCGACACACGTCAACCGTCCCGTCCTTCATAATATGTCTCCGGTAGTTATTCGTCAAGATAACTTCGTCCATAATTGCACAGACAAAACCTTCGGTTTCCCCGAAGAGGTCACCAAAACGTAGCCAGGATACGGACGCTAAGAAATCTACACCGGGCTCATGAAGAGCCCGATAGAAGCGCCCATGAAGCTCTTTGCTTTGCCATACCTTCTTGCGGTCATCGGTAGTAAGTACTACAGGTTTGCGCCAGTTCTCTTTAGCCATGGAGAGCGGGGTGAGCCCCTTGTCCACTGCAACTACATCACGGTGCATACCCACTTCAGCTTTTAAAAAAATATTCCCTGAGACTGCACACCTCGCGGTTGTGGAGGGTCTTCGCATTTAAAAAGCCTCGACCCCCGCACTTCCGCGGGATATACAGTCTCATCACCGATGATCGTGGGTGATGCATCCGATTTGCGGTCAGCAGTGTACGGACCCTTCTATCCAGGGTGTCGAGTTCGGTTTGAGTCCATTTAAGTATGCCGAAAGAGTACATCAAAACCGGCATGACCCAACCATTGAAGGCGCGCACCTTATTTCCGCCCGAAAGAAGACTAATTAATACCTTCCTCAGGCGACAAAAGAAGCGTTCCTTCAACGATTGCTTCATGTCAGTAACGTTGATGCCTAACGCTTCCGACATACCTAAATACTTGTAGCTTTCGGATGAGGAGAGGGATCTAAGGTTTATGGAATCCGATAATTGAATTCCCTCGGATTCCATAATCTCCCCTCGCTTTACATGCATGACTGCACATTTGTCTACGCCAAATTCCATCCTGATGGCGCTACTGAAAGTTTCAGTTACCTTCAGTAGTTCCATCAGATGCAATCTGGTGGGGGCAAAGAGTTTCAAATCATCCATGTAGAGGAGGTGAGATATGACCTGACCACCTCTCCTTAGCCGATAGCCTAGACCTGAATCCTCCAGTAGTGTACTTAGAGGATTCAGGGCTAAGCAGAACCAAAGTGGACTCAAACTGTCGCCCTGAAATATTCCCCGTTTAATCCATACAGGCTCATCATTCCCCTGGATCTGCCGACATCCTGGATAGCGAAGGACCGTCTTCCATTGCCCCATACACGACTCAAGGAAGGTGCGTAGAGTTGCATCTATCTTGTACAACTCCAGCACCCTCATGAGCCATGTATGTGGTACCGAGTCGTAGGCCTTCTTATAATCTATCCAACATGTCGACAGATCCTTGCGGGATCTACGAACCTGTTGGCTAATGGCCATGTCTATGAGGAGTAGCTCCTTAGTACCGCGGGACCCATTCCTACATCCATTTTGAGAGGCAGACATAATCGAGTTATTCTCAATGTGCGTATTAATTTTCGCTCTCAAAATGGATGTAAGAAGCTTATAAACCGTCGACAAACAAGTGATCGGTCTATAATTCTTGGGTTCCGCAGGACTACCTGATTTATGGAGCAGGTGGGTAACGCCTGTTGTTAGAAACTGCGGTAGCGACCCAGACTCTAAGGATGACTGGAACTGAGATGCTAGGCAAGTGTGTGAACTATTTAGCCATTTCAACCAAAAGTTGTGCAGTCCGTCCGGTCCCGGTGATTTCCAATTCGGTAACGGACGCACCGCTCTGGCAACGTCTAATGGCGTAATTAGTACTGTTTCCATTTCTGGTACAGTCTCACACACTCGCTCAACATCCTGTATCCAGCCAGCCTCAGTGTGACAGACGGGCACCGACCAGATGCTGCGCCAGAATGCACTCGTGGCGGCATCATCCGGGCGGCATACATCTGTCTTATTTTGTTCAGGTCGCTCCCATGCTCTATACACCCACCTTTCATCGCTCTGGAACATGCGATTCTGCGTGTATCGATCAATCCGCCGCTTATACCGCCGAATACGGCTCGCCCATGCACAAACTTTCTGCTTGAGGAAGTCGATGCGCTCTGTGACATGGGATATGTATTCTCGAGGACTGATTCCAGTCCCCGAGAACGCCCGTTTCACAAAGCGCATCACTCGTGGTCGTGTATTTCCCTCCCTGAAGCAGTATAGTTTGCCGATGAGTACCCTGGTCCCATCGATACGACGCTCGATCCTGTGCTGCCAGGCTGGTACAGCTGGTTTTGGTCGAGTAGCTCCGTCACAAATTGGAAACTTGACGTTAGCTAAACGACATGCCGCCACAGCCGCACAATACAGGATTATTTATTATTATTATTATTTATTTTTGAATTTATATATCTCGGGACCATGGGGTCCCGGTCCTTTGGAAGGCGTACGAGGGGCCGAAGCCAAGTCGCAGAGGCCCCTTAGGAAATTTTAAGGAAATGCGGCACCGTCCGACGATTATCCCTGTATGCACTATGCAAATGCACCCAAGGATAACCCCCGGTTGGTGTAGGACTATTGTAGGATAGGAAAAATAAAAAGTTGGACTATGGGTTTGGGTGGCTGAAGTGGACTGGTTACCAAGAACTATGGAAGAACTATGACCCCTGCCTGATCAATGTTTTATATATACACGGATAAAATGGCAGGGGGTGACTTGCACACTCAATAATGGGCCCCCGGAAACGGTCGCTAGCACATAGTGACGTAGCGACAAGGGGGCAACATGTCCTGAGGTGCTTATGAGGAGTGGAGAGGTATTCCACGGCTATCAGGACAATCCCGGAAGTACGGTCAAGATCCCTACCAGCATCTTACTGGAATACTTCCTTCCTCCGAGCACGTTTGCTCTTGCGAATCTCCACTCAAGCCGGCCAATAAAGGCAAGAATGAGGTGGGAGCTCTGTTCCTCGTCATTTTTCACTCCAGCCGGCCAATAAAGGCAAGCCAGAGGTGAGGAACAAGACTTCTCCCGGGAGATAGGGTCCGTGGGGTCGCTACTGCCCAACAGCTCGCCACATGCTGCCCTGCGGGTTTCTGTATCTCTCTTGGTCTGGCTCCTCACCTTAGACCCATTCCGGAGAGTAAACTCTTTCGGCGCAGGCCCAGAGTTCGGAGCGCGCAAGCCCCACCACGACGTCAACGTAGAGATACGGCGATGGGGTTATTATTATTATTATTAAATACAGGTGATAATGACTTAAATAACAAACTTTCACGACAAAAAAAAAAATTGTAAATTTTTAAGACGAACTAACAATAAGTGATATCAACTATTACGGTATCCGTTGTTGGTCAGATAGCAATCTATTACGACAAACCGCATTTGACCATTTTAATAAAAAGACTGCAAACACAGGCTAATGTCGTCTAGATGATAGCTATGAAAAACTTTCAGTCAAAGTTCGTCTCACTACCTTCTCGTTTTTTTAATCTAGACTTAGTTCAATGTTTAATTTTTGATCTTGTATGATTTCCTCAAAAAAAAAAAAACTGTATCCTGGAAAAAAATGGCATAAATGGGTAGGTAGGTACTTATACATACGAGTAAATACTTACGAGCAACATCGATATTGACTGGCGTACTTCTCCGCCTTTCACCAGTGAGAGAGTCAAGTACTGAGCACGAGTATTGTGCCCGGGAGTCTTCCACTCGAGCGGACCGGATGACCAGTCGCCACCCTTCATCAGCCAGGAGTGTGGTACCAGCTGCCGGAAACAAAAGAGTTCAGATGGACAGCCGAACATAGATACGAGTATAAGTAACAACTACTTATATGTGAATCAAATCAAATCAAAATATTTTATTTCACATCAACCGAAATGAGCACTTATGAAACGTCAGAAGCTAGGTGCACGGTTCCAATTGGTCGTTTCCTATATGGAGAAGAACCGGCAAGAAACTTCACGGTTACACTTTTGAAAATAATTGGCTTTTACAATGTTTTCAAATTACAGTAGGTATGGGAGGACAGCGTAGGCCTGTCAACAAGTACCAGGTACTTGATGAAATAAAAAATGTTCTACAGATCTAGTCTACAAGGCCTACAAAGTCCTTACATTTACAAAATAAGAATCTATCAAAAGGATAAATAAAATATAAAAATCTACTAAAACCAAGTGATACGAGTATGATTGCCATTACAACCACTAATAAAGACATGAAAAATTTAAATTGTCCACGTATATAATGTCAAATAATAAAAAGATTATGTCAAAGAAGTATGTAAAAAGAAATAAAAAATAAACATCGTAATTTGAGAGCAGTTAATAGAAATTTACGTAGTTATGCCGTTGATGAGGTGCCAGGGAAGCCACATGTGCAGAAGGAATTATTGCCAAACTACCTTGTCTTCAACGTAGTCTTTAATCTTATAATATGCTTTTTTGATAAGGACTCGTTTGATGAGGGTTTTGAACTTTTCATCGCTAAGTTCTGTAACCGGTTAGGTATGTGTGAACAGCAAAGACAGGGTTATCTTTTTTACACGTATCTATGTATCAAGGTTATGTATCTTTGTATGTGGGATTCTTTATACCTATCCTCAAAGAATCCTAACGGCTAGATAGATTTGATTTTTTTGATTTCTAGTGGGTAGATTTTGTTTTCATAAATCTAAATAGCGGTTTTGAGATGTCAATAAGTAACACTCAATGATACTGTTGTCACTGTTTGGTTCTTTCCTCAAAATAACATTTCAGACATCGACCTATGTGGTCTTCACATGATCTGACCAAGATAATATCCGGACTTTAAAAGAGACTGTGACTTCTGAGTATATTTCGGCCTTTCTTCTCAGAGTAGTCAGATAGGAAACGCCGACCGCATCTAGTTTTTAAAATATGATTGACGTGTAAAAGTGTTTGTGCAAATCTACTTACAGAAATAAAATAATTTATCATTTAAAAACTTGTGAAAAAAATAGATTATAGGGTAGGTATCAAAATAAAGGACTTAAATGTCGATTCCAAAAATATAACACACTAAAAGGTTAAAAAAAAAAGGAGCGGCCTGTCACTAAATAATAACAGCCGCACAGGTCGATCGATCAGGTTAAGGTACGCTTGCCGCGGTTGGTCTGTGGATGGGTAACCATCTTTACATACCGAGACCCGTCCGTGCCTGGGAAAGCACGTTAAGTCATTGGTCCTGGCTGTCATTTGTGGATCTTTGACAGTCGTTACGGGTAGTCAGAAAAAATCTTAATAATAACATACATAATTATGTTTAAAAAGAAACTGAAACAATTTTTAATTCATAAATGTCCACAGCTGAGTTTATGGAGGACACCACTGACATTTAGATTCATACAATACCTATTACATTTAATTTAATGATTTTATTCTCCTCACTGGTTTGGATGTTGTTGAAATGGCTGTTTCTTTTGTTTTCAATGTAGATTTAAGTATATTCTATGTTACACTTGCTTATTTTCTGGTTCATATATTTAGATTATTACTCGTATTATGTTGACATTAAGTAATTATTTTATTTTAAATGTGTGCCTGTGGTTTCGACACCACTAACTTTATTATAATTTGTATACTCTCGAGTAAAATGTAGCGAACCTACCATCTTATTATAACATCCTGTAATGAAACCTACATTTACGAATAAATTTGATTTGATTTAAAGCCCGAAAGTCTGACAACCAGTTTTACCAAGGGGCATCGTATTACCCAGTAACTGGGTTGTGGAGGTCAGATAGGCAGTCGCTCCATGTAAAATACTGGTATTCAGCTGCACCCGGTTAGACTGGAAGCCGAAGCTGAAAACCCGACTGCACTAAAAAATTCAAAAAAAGCTCACTTTTAAAGTAGTCTGATGCATTTGCTGGCATCAAATCTGAGATTGAACTAAAAAACTGCCACCCTGAGACACGAACTTACCTATTAGGTGCAGTCGGGTTATTTTATTTTGTAATTTTTAGTTACACCTTACAATTGTGTTATGCATAAGTTATAACGCACCCAATAACAATAATTAATTAATGACAATGTACTGTAAAATTTAATATATTTTTGCCTGTGGGTATACCTTTGTTGACTCTCCTTTGACTGTACAAGTTAAAGGTTCCGCCATAAAAAAGGGAATCAGCCTTGACGATGTTTTAATGTTTCCCCTGAGTCTGAAGTTCCGTAGAATTTACGTGAAATTAAATTCGTTCTCCGAAATTTTGGGAAAGATGGTTTATTGTAATGGTCGTGGACAGCGAGTTAGTTGAACGTGACCAAAGCTCACATCCTTATTTAAGAAAAAATGAAAAAAAGAATACTAGAGTAAATACGTACTCGTTTCAATTAGTCACCGATTTCAACTTCGTTCAACAAGATCTTGGGTCCGTATTCTAAAGAATGCTGAAGCATGAATCTTTGAACCATGTAGATTTGAGTTTACTGTGAAATCTATCAGTTTTATCTTCATTAATCTGTTGAAAGAGATCTAAAAATATATATAGGTACATATAATGAACGTTCATCATTTTGCATAAAGCTTTCCTAGTATTTCAACGCCATTTATGTGACGAACGCACTTTTCATATTTTATTCTTACAAAATGCTTAGAATAAAACTCTTTCTAGAAACCTATGATTTTTCATCAGTGGTTTAAAAGCGCTTTTACACGGTAAAATTATCTACAGTATTCTATCTTTAACAAACGGTCGGAACGCGAGTCATACCTACGCGCCTCGAGTTCGATATACACTCGGTAAACAAATAGTCGCGAATGTGCCGCAGCAGTGACGAACGGACAGTGGTAATGATTTGTGATAAATATTAACTGAGATAAGTACAAGTACTTACTTAATCTGACAAACAGCAATCTTTCAACAGCAGACTTTCTGTGCTATTTTGGTTGTTTGAATACGTTAATAACGCACCCAGAGATGATGATTTCGTGGAATATGTAGAAAAAATGGAGAAAATATTCCGAACGTCATTTAAAACAAAAAATATCAATTGTAAAGTAGTTGCAGGTATCTATAACCAAGTGAAAGATATTCCTTTTTCTCCTCCTTAAATGATAAATGATTTATTTCTGTAAGTAGGTTTGTACAAAAAACACTTTTACACGTCAATCATATATTTTTTTAAGCTAGATGAGTTCGGCGTTTCCTATCTGACTACTCTGAGAAGAAAGGCCGAAAAAACTCAGGGGCCACGTATCGCGTGTTTACTTACGTGCCGCGCGGCTGTAGGTAATTATTTCAAGAACAGGGCCGAGTCACAATACTGTTAGATAACATTGCCGTGGCTTTTACTTTATTGCGTACACTTCAGCCTATCCTTTCGCGGAACGCAAGCGAGATGTTATTTTACTTACACATATGATCAGCGGCGGGCAACACAGAGTCATCTCTGTACCACGCTGCGACGGACGCATGCTCCCTTAGCGCGGCAGGAGCCACGCAAGTGAGGAGTGCAGGCCCACCTGCCTCCGAGGGCGTGGAGGTCACGTGCACCTGCCAGTCTTGCCAGACCACTGGAAACAAGAAGACACCATTAGTACACTGGAAGTATATGTGTTACATGGTTTTTATTTGGAAGCTTTGTATCTAAGTAACGGGTTATGACCAGAATATACAAGATGATACGTTGCCTTCACCAGTTAAATGAAACTAAAGGAGCATCGTAAAATGACACTGGATTATAAGAAGTAGCTTCCTACGTCGCAACCAGTTACGAATAAAAAACGTTGTACTCTGAATTTTGTACATTCTAAAACAAAATAAAACGTAAAAGTAAAACCACTAATTGTAAAAGTATCAATTTCAAACCAATCAAAAGATCGTTTTTACTGAAATAACTGCAAAAAAACAGCAGCTTTGATACCGACTAATTAACCGTAAAGCTCTGTAACTCGAGCGCGTCGCAGCGATGGGGTTTAAAGCGAAAAAGTATTTGCAAACGAATATAGCCGTGAATGCCAACGGTGAATAATTTCTCATTTTCTCATAATGTATTCGACACAAATTGCCGTCGTTTCTCTAGGACCTGCGGAGTACAGGATCGGATTTGGCTCGTTTTATTGCGAGCTCAGGGTTTAAATATTGAATTTTCTCTCTGGTACCAGGCATTACATAGTTTATTTAAGATATGATTGTTTTAGAAAGACTAACTGCTGTAAAAACAGATATTGAGTAATACATAAACCAACTTGTAAATTGAGTTTTAAATAAAAATAAGTTTTATAGATAGCCACCGAGAAAAAGATAATCATTTTTAAAATGGTCCTCCTTATTCCACACCTAATACGGTTCTTGTGGAAGCGGGTGACAAAATAAAAACTCTGTGAATCAGCATTAGCCAGAGGTTCCGAAACTTTTGCTAGCTTATTTTTTTTCGCCAACTTTTTCTTGCATGCAGTGAAACTCTGTAGCAGATGCTTTAAAACTTTTGTGTTTCGCTCCCTTTGCTAACTTGCTAACTTTTTTAAGCGTCACTCTTGGGAAATCTTATATTAAACGAAATAGTAGATAGCCAAATAAGTCAAGTTTCGTGTTTATTCTTATGGGAATACCATGGGAATAGCAACATTACTAGCACTGGTTGTCTGGGGTGTCACACTCACACGACGCTGAGTTTAAGTTTCGCACATTGTGCACTATTTAAACGAACAGTTTTAAGTCATTATTATTTCAAGTTTCGCACATTGTGCACTATTTAAACGAACAGTTTTAAGTCATTATTATTTCAAGTTTCGCACATTGTGCACTATTTAAACGAACAGTTTTAAGTCATTATTATTTCAAGTTTCGCACATTGTGCACTATTTAAACGAACAGTTTTAAGTCATTATTATTTCAAGTTTCGCACATTGTGCACTATTTAAACGAACAGTTTTAAGTCATTATTATTTCAAGTTTCGCACATTGTGCACTATTTAAACGAACAGTTTTAAGTCATTATTATTTCAAGTTTCGCACATTGTGCACTATTTAAACGAACAGTTTTAAGTCATTATTATTTCAAGTTTCGCACATTGTGCACTATTTAAACGAACAGTTTTAAGTCATTATTATTTCAAGTTTCGCACATTGTGCACTATTTAAACGAACAGTTTTAAGTCATTATTATTTCAAGTTTCGCACATTGTGCACTATTTAAACGAACAGTTTTAAGTCATTATTATTGTTTGCACAGTTCGCGAGGTATTTTGTAGGAACTTAGTAAATTATCTTAGTAAGTAGGTTCAGTTCGCCTCTTTTCTTTTCACAATGGTTTTAAGTGCACTATTGAAAATAA
Source organism: Hydraecia micacea (assembly GCA_914767645.1). Taxonomy (NCBI): domain Eukaryota; kingdom Metazoa; phylum Arthropoda; class Insecta; order Lepidoptera; family Noctuidae; genus Hydraecia; species Hydraecia micacea. Next base: position 21,293,437 of record OU611776.1, read on the forward strand.
TGTAGCAGTTTTTCATTAAATTCCTTGTTTGCTATGAGTTACCATAACGAGTTTTACATTACTTGCGTACCTTGTATCACTATATAATACATCTTATGTTCTAAATATTTGATCTTCCAGGACCAAAACATACCATAGCGTCAATCTCATAACTTTAGCAGACATTAGCAATTAATCTAAAGGAACACTTACACGACCATGCCCTGCCCTAAGCATTCGATGTAGGTATGTCCTACTTTAATAGTCTTAACCCAACAAACAAACATGCATATGTTGTCAGCTGCACTATTCAAGAAGTTGCAAAGGTACCTACTACAAGAACTTGCAACGAGACAAGTAGCAAAGGTTCTCAAATCTTTCGCAGACGTCTGGGAGCGTCACTGTCTACATGTTGCATCTTTAAACACGTCTTGTTAGTAGCGGCAAAAGGCTCACTATTTGCAAACACGTTTCCTCTCTCCTGAGGCGAGCAAAACTGTCTGGACGAACTATTTTTGTTAAGAGTCGGAGTTGCAATTACTTAATTGCAGGTCCTTAAAAGTAGTGTGTCAATGTTGCCGGTAATGAGGTTCTCGTCTAAAGTTTTTAGGGAAAACTGAGAAGGATAGTTAAATACACTTTTTTTGGCTTTAGTCGTTTGTTTTAGCGAGAGTGATAAGTGATTACTTTAAAATTGTCTGAAATGATCATCTGCACGTCAATGGTAACAATTTGATTTCGACATAGCGTTCAAGTTTAAAGCGCAACTTTAAATGTTTTCAAGAAATAGTTATCCCCAAAATATATTTTAAGCTCACTACTAAACCAAGCCTATTTCTTTAGCCAGTTACCTCATACGTCAGATCCTCTCAGCTCGAAGTGTTCTTTTATTGTAACAGCCGCTGGTCGTACCATTCTTCCTTTTACATAACAACTTTAGGTCCTATAAAGATAATAGGCTTCTTTCATATTCACGACACGACGACGATACGACTCCGGTGTTGTTTCCCTAACGCGATCGATGGTAATCATGATCAAATTCTAAGAAGATACAGAATGAAGTGTGCGTAACATAATTTGAAACACGTTCAGGGGATGTAAAATTTTCTAAATATTTTCGAATATTGGAGCTTGATTAGATTAGGGGCGAATGTTTCTTTGCTTTACTTATCTACTTCATATCGGAAGATGTCGTTCAATGTATGGTTCGATAAGTAGAGACACCAATAGTAATATTATGACTCGGTGCCACATATATGGCTCATTAGGGTGCTGGAGTTGTACAAAATAGACGCAACTCTACGCACCTTCTTGGTGTCGTGTATGGGGCAGTGGATTATGCAGACAGATCCGGGGGGTCGATAAACCCATCAGGATTGATTGAGGAATATCTGAGGGCGATAGTTTGAGTCCGCTTTGAAGTTGCTTAGCCTTGAATCCTCTAAGCACTCTACTGGAGGATTCAGGTCTAGGCTATCGGTTGAGAAGAGGTGGTCAGGTAATATCATACCTCCTTTACATGGATGATTTGAAACTCTTTGCCCCTAACAATTTGCTACTGACGGAGCTATTGAAGGTATCAGACGTTGAGTAGCGCCATCAGCATGGAATTTGGTGTCGAAAAATGTGCAGTGATGTAAGTAAAGCGAGGGGGGATGATGGAATCCGTGGAGACCAAACTCAAGGATTCCATACACTTTAGATTCCTCTCCTCAACCGAAACCTACCTTCATCAGGCGTGATCGGGGTCAAGAGCACGCCCATTTAGCAATAAAAAAAAAGTATTTGGGTATGTCGGGGAAGCATTAGACATCAATGCTGTCGACATGAAACAATATTTTAGCCGGCCGGTATCGTTGATTCCGCATTTTCGTTTTTTGACACCGACTTCCGAAATTAAAGTTATTTATCACTTTGTAGTTTTTTTTTGAAGTCGGTTGTTTTTTTTGTAAAAAGTTTTTATTTTTCACTTTTTAGTTGTACCTACTCCACACAAATTCAAATAACACTAGTGCATTGAAGAATATTGAAGACACGGACTAGAAGAATCATCAAAATTCGCATAGAAATACCGGAGATGCAGTACATTTATGCATATAACGTCGTACATAAGAATAATTACATAATGTATTATATACTAAAACCTTCCTGAAAGTATGTAAATCATATTAGTGAAAGAATGATCAAAATTGGTTCATTAGTTTTTGAGAAAATCGTGGACAGGACATACAAACATACATACATACACACATACGGGTCGAATACAGAACCTCCTTTTTTGAAGTCGGTTAAAAACCAGAAAATTGCAGCATCAAACTGACAATCAGTGACCCTCTGTTTGTCGGTTTACTAATGCAAGCAACTCAGGAAGTTAAATAGCGATGCACCTCTATTTAACTTTGTGAGTTCAACAGAGAGCTAGGAAGAGCAAAAAACATGAAATCACGAAAGAGACTCATAATTCTCACTCAACATGCAAATAAAACGGGCAAGATAAAACCGTAACGGTCTTTGACAAACTTTTACTAACTTCAATAATAAAAGCATTCGTCTCACGAGCATAAAGTCGAGCACTATAAAGCGATTGCTCGCTTCGAGCATAACTCGAGCACTTTAAAGTGATTGTTATGAGAACAGGTTTAATGCTCGGGGATATGAAACTTCTTTTTAACGTCCGAAACGGCTTTTGTACTTAACTCCATTTTGAATTTTCTAATATCTTTTTGCAAGACCTTTATTGTGAAGATTTTACTTTTCAAATGTTTTTCTCCGCGATGTAAATTAATTACATTAGAGTGATATCTGACATTCTTAAGAATTGCGAGGTTTTTAATTTTATGCTGTAGACGTAGTAGCTAATTACACCCAGCAATCTTGCAAATATGCATGGTAAGGGCATGTGATGCAGAGTAATGAGGAAAATGTCGTGAGGAAAGTTTTAAGTATGAATGTCGATGGCAGTAAGAGTAGGGGAAGGCCAAAGAAACGATAGATGAACTGTGTGATAGATGATTTATGGTTATTAAAGAGGTGTCTACCGAGAATACGACTTATAGTGAAGTATGGTAGAAAAACATGTTGTGCCGACCACAAATAAATTAGGATAAGGGCAGGGGAATGATGATAAATCTTGCGAAGAGGCAAAATTTAAATGACATAATGAAATAATTTATTTGTGCCGTGTTTTCAATCAGTCCTGTAAGCAATTCCGACAAATTTTTCATTTCATTAGAGATTTCCGCCATCACCTTTCACGTTTTTAGTTAAATCGTTAACACTAATTACATTAGCTTATCCACAAAACATAACGAAGGACCATTATTTTAGTTTTCGTGGTTCAAGAAGTGTAAGTTACGCGCGCAATTTACGCTTCCCTAAACCAAGCCTAAGATTTATTAAGAGTAATGTACATAAAATGCGGTTTGTTGGACCGCCTTCGTTGAGGTCTGCAAATACTCGTAAAAGTGTCAGTACCCAAGGACCATTTAGAATATTACAATGATTTACTGCAGGGAAAAAATGTCCAAATTGATCCAAGGCTTGCCTTTTTCTCTTGTCTTGAGGGTTAACGAGATTTAGTACTGTAGAGCTATAAGCTAAAGTATTAACTTAAATGTTAAAGGGCAGTTTCATGTTTTGCCCTATTTAAAATGGAAACAAGAAAAACCCATTAACTTGACCTCTTCCATATTCAGTTACACACCCCCACGGTTTTGGGGTGAGAGAATGATAATAAGCCTTTAAATTTAATTTTAACCCTCTGCGACTACCTTATAAACACGTAAACTCTGCACACTGTATTTATAAAACGTTATGAATTTGTAGTAAAACTTTCCTATCGGACATCTTGAACCTCTTTCAACTTGAATATCATTTTATTAGCTGTCTCTTCTGGTCCTTTGAGGCAGCATCGCCGCCATGCTCGGGGACACTCGGAGGTAAATTCGGATGAAGTCAAACTTTCATAAATACTCACAGAATTTAATGAAAACTCATTAAGTTTGTGACTTCCACTTGAAATAGACTGGCCGGCCGAGTTTGAGGTTCATTTGTTTTTCTCGAGTTTAGTTTATATACCTACTATTTAGCTTTTGTGTTAAGGCGCTACCTCAAAAATCTAAAATCCTCAAAAACCTACTAAGCGAGCAAAAGTGATGCGATTACTTTTGAAACGCAAAAGAAGAGTGATGGTTATAATGTGCGTGCGCTCGGAATAAAACGACGTATGTGCCAAAACGAATTTACTCCTTTTTTTAACAAAATAAATGAATTAAATTTAAAACTACTCTAAGTAAACTTTGATATGATAATTTTCTATGTTTTAAAGTTAATTCCATTGAATAACTCTTAAGCGTTACGCCGAGATGTCGAAAAAACAAAAAAAATAGATATAACTTTGCAATTTTTTTGCATCGAGTGAAATTAATTGAATCGTATGTTCCTTTTACATGATACTAGAACAAAGAGTGAAAAAATATATACCAAAATGTTAAATCCCTATTCCACATACTTAACAAGTTACACGAAATAGAAAAACATTTTTTTCAATATATCACTTTAACATGGTCATGGAAGTTTATGTCTGCACTTAAAATAGTTATCCCTACCTACATTATGTAACACTCACTTAAACACTTCACTCAGTAGATGCTTTTAGTTTTTATGGCTTATTAAGTAAGAAAACATAAAACTATAGAGTTTTTGGTCCACCATAATAAGTTATTATATAGTAAACAACCTAAAAATCTCAGCGACCACTTCTCAAAAACACAGCCATATATTAACAGATCTACGATATTAATATCGCGTAAAGTTTTGAATAACTGAAATGACCCCGGTCGCTGGGAATTTCATCCCGGTCCGCGTCTTACCCCTGTCTGTATACTTGATTCAATTAAGTCATCCCGATCTGCGCCTACTGAATATTTTAGAGGTGCTTCGATTAATACCGTCTATGAACTGATCACATTTACAACCTGATGAGGACAAGCGAGTTCCAGTGGATATTGACTGCTTTTTGTAAAGGGTTGGTGAAGGTCACCAAGGATGTTTGTTGGAACTCATGAAGTCGGTTCTGTGAGCCACCGAAAAGTTTATATGAAGTCTTTCCGCTTAAATATTTCCGCGGTTTCAAAACCACCGCAAGGTGCGAGCCGCTACAAATTGTCTTCTCATATCGATACATCAAAGTGGAAAGATAAATAATTGTTGCATTAAACATTTATAAGTACAATTATGAAATCCTTGATTAGACTATCTTGAGCAACATAATCATAATTAATTATAGATACTTACTTATAACTATGTCAGTTGCACATAAAAAGCAGTAGATAGAACCGTTGCACACACACACATTAATGATCCCACTTAATCGTTTAATCTATCTTCAGCTATTATCTTTGAAACCTTACACCCTTCCACTTAAATCCCGAATGCATGCTCGGCGCTCTAAATTGTTCGTTAGCGAATAAATTGGGAGCACTCTGAAGCAGCTAAGATCAGCAGCGACCTATCGAGCCGTCAATTATTTTAGCCGTAATGATAAAATTAATGGCCGCAGAGATAGCTTCATTATACCTAGCTGTATTTGTTGGCAAAGATGACGAATTTTATTGGAATGGTTTAATTATATTTTGAGTGAAGCCTTTTAAACGGCCGTTACGATAAGTCGTTTGTGAAAAAGATAGGCTAAATACGTTTTGTTAATCATGGAAAAGGTTTAAATATAATTATAAATTAACTGAAATTGACAATATCTCTGATAAAAGTAAATTAAATTGTATGTACAAAAAAGATTGTCGTAGAAATCTTTCCCAAAAGGAAATTTAACATCAACATTATTAATTTAAGTCTGAAATTATTATAATCACCTTATAAAATTGTTCACGGCCTATTAAATATTTGCGTGCGCCCAGAGACATGCCTTTAAAGAATTAAAGCAGCTATTATATTAAAATAATAACAAGAAAAACGGTTCACAAATTCATAAATCCGCCACAAATTATTTACAACGAGAAATCGGTGACCTTAATAACATAACCAGAGGCAATGTAACCTCTGCCTCATTTGTAATAAGGCAGAAAGTGGTCTGCACCAAATGTATTACATTAGAGAATTATATGGAAAAAGATTATTTAATAGCAATACGAGTACCTTTTCTGCGGCCAGATATGCTTAGAAAACCTTTACGAAGTTGTGTGTACGTAAAATGAATTTAGATAAAAGCCGTGAAACAGTTTTTATTTAGTACAAAAAGTATACAAGTGAGCCAAGTTCCCTTGTTTGTTCCGTCAACTAGAAAAATTAAAATATAAAGTGTTGCCAAGTTTTGGAGAATAAGAAATTTTTATTTGAGAAACTCGCACGAGATAATTTTTCTTATGAACCTTTTAAGTGAGTAGTTGTTTTGGAATTGTCGGACAAGTCATATTTTATTTTACTTGTTAGTTATAAGTATATTATATTTTCTTTCTTCATCTTTTTTATATCTTTCTTATCTATCTTTCTTATCTATATCTTTCTTTTAATTTATTTTACGAATCATCTTTTTTAGTCTGTAATTTGTTTAATTCAACGTTGACCTTTGTGTAGCAACTGGACTGGAAACAATTACAAATATCCAGACACGATTTTCAATAAGGCAATAATTCTTCATTCAGTACCTACCGATAGAAGTCAAACGTGAATTGACTTTCCACGTTAAGGTTTAATCAATTTCAATTTATTATATTGGAATAAAAATTGTGCCGAGTGGGGCGACCAGGACCGTGTTGAATGGTCTTTATGACTGTCTGGCAAAGGAAACAATAAACTTTTTATCTTTTCCTCTTCTTTTTCCTTTATTTGGCTTTCATTGCTGGTTAGTCATAAAACGCCACTATTTCACGTTTCTTTTCCCTTAACCGTACTTCATTAATGGTAAAGTTTTTCATTTATTGCGGAGCGAGTCTTGTATAACTTCCGCAGGTTTTTAAGCAAGATATTATTTTTAAACAGTACGATGTAGCTTTCCACCTAAATAAAATAATAATACTTGCCCAAATAAAACCGGGAAGTGTGTTCTTAAATTAGGCAGCAACCGCACAGCAAAAAGGTCAGTCGAAAAATCTGCATACACCAAAACCTTTTTGCTTAATCACAAAGTACATTTGTATGCAGTCCCGACCGCCCCTTATCTCTGGGAGGGGAACCTGTAATGCAGTTGTCAGACTTGAATTATTGGCGGGACGTCCTAATGGACTGGCCCGATATACTCAGATTTACTCGCCGTTGGAGCGGTGGAACTGTCCACTCCGTAGATTATTAAGGAGAATCAGTTGATTAGTTTTGGGGCGGACTGTGTGAAGTGTGACGGGACTCGCGTTAGGAAACGTTTCGAGGAGACAGCTCTTAATTTAGCCTGAAAAAGACAAGGAAGGATTTTAATGAGGTTTAACTTTACGGAAATAACAACAGAGTGTATGTAACAGGCAACAGAAAGACAATTTCCGTAAAGTATTTTGGGCTTGAACTCAACTTTTGAACAAAGACACCGCACAGTCAAAAAGCGATTCCTCCAAACAAAATCATGAAACTAATTTGAAGTCGATTTGTCTCTCCTGCTTCCGTGTAATCTCCTGTATGAAATTATCTAACAGTTTCCTTCCTGAGAATGTAAAGGTAGTATTTTTACATTTCACAGACTTTCAAGTAATATTCAATTCACGGCAGTTCCTGGTTATAAATAGGAGTGTCCTATCTTCCCCCCTGGGCGTCGTATGAGGCGTGTGGATGATGCCCGGGGGGGATGAACAGCATCCATTTGTGAAATAATAGCATTAAAATACGATTGCGGTAATTCTGTTTGTAGTGTTCGGGAATAATGCACTGACGTATCGTTTTTCGTTTTGTGTTTTTAATAAGCTGGTGCATAATGTGTCTGCGGTTTGAGCTCGCTGGTGTATTGATGACCGAACAAAAATGACGCATTGGTGCCACTTCGCAGGATTTGATTTTCATCTTAAGGTTGTTCTGGGTAATTGTATACAAAATGTCATTAATGGTTACTCCACTGCGTTGGTTTCTTTTGTTACTCATCAAATGTTTGGCCATTTCTGATTCAAATAAGTACACATAATCACACACACCTACTAATAATCAAAGTGAGAGTGAACAGGCTTCTTCTGGGTAAGCTCACTCCATCGTCGACTTTGTCTCTGTCAAGAGCAAACCCATTTCAAATAAAAAAAGCGGCCAAGTGCGAGTCGGACTCGCCCATGAAGGGTTCCGTAGCAGCAAGTAACATAATATAAAAGTTCTTGTAGTTCGTTGTAACTTTGAGTTGATTGAATCAAAGGTAAATTGCGGTTTACGATTTATGATGTAGGTATTAAAAAAGAAACTACTTACTAGATCTCGTTCAAACCAATTTCCGGTGGAAGTTTACATGGTAATGTACATCATATATTTTTTCTAGTTTTATCATTCTTTTATTTTAGAAGTTACAGGGGGGGGGGACACATTTTACCACTTTGGAAGTGTCTCTCGCGCAAACTATTCAGTTTAGAAAAAAATGATATTAGAAACCTCAATATCATTTTTGAAGACCTATCCATAGATACCCCACACGTATGGGTTTGATGAAAACAAATTTTTGAGTTTCAGCTCTTAAGTATGGGGAACCCCCAAAATTTATCGATTTTTTTCTATTTTTGTGTGAAAACCTTAAAGCGGTTCACAGAATACATCTACTTACCAAGTTTTAACAGTAGGTATAGTTCTTATAGTTTCAGAAAAAAGTGACTGTGACATACGGACGGACAGACAGACAGACATGACGAATCCATAAGGGTTCCGTTTTTTGCCATTTGGCTACGGAACCCTAAAAATAATAAATACAGGGTTATTTTAAATTGGCTAGCTAAACTCCGCAGACGCGATGGGTGTCGATGTCTAACGATGTTTTTACGGACCTACCCACCAGAACGCACACATAACACCCTTAAACGTATGAACCATAACATCATGTTTATAAAACGCATTATATCGATTATCTCGCACCCTCCTCGATCAAGAGGCACATAAAACCGTCATGGCTATAACGCTATAAAGCTTATGATATAAACATCAAAAATGCCTGATTTTTGCGTTCGTGATGGCAACGCGTGAACGCTTCCATTTCGGGATTGGCTCGTTAGCGGCGCGCAGGGACGGACGGACTCCTATACAAAAATAACCGAATATCTGCACTATTGGTGCAAACTTTTTGATGTTGTGGAAGTTATATCGTGAAATCATCACGACAATATTGTGTTGAGAGCAGCTCTGTTATGCATTCACGCTATTCGAATTCTCAGTCAAATTATGATTAAGACTTCAGACACATATAATTTCGGTATTTAGGTGTAATTGCCATTTAGGCACGCTTCGTTAATACAAATTGCCTTTGGAATTATCATGATTGTAAGAAAACAATAGAGAACTAAACCATTTGACATAACAAGAATTGTACATACATACATAGAAAACAGAACGAAACAGAAAATTGAAACATCTATTAATCCTAAACCATTCATTATCCGAATTGGCGGATAAATCCACCTAATCAGCTGTAACTTCACAATTGCGTAACATCGTTGATCTGTGATCGGCCGGTGTCCAATCACACGAGAGCACATCGAGCCTCTATTACGTGGATATTCAACGAATCGGGAGGTTAAAGGCTATCAGTCAAAACATTTTAATTAATCAAATTCAGGGTCATATATACACGGATTTGTAAAATTATTTTTTTTTGTCCTTAATAAAGTTTTTATTTTTCATTTTTTGGTTCGGAATTCGGAGCACAAATGTTTTTTTTATTTGAGAAAATGTAACTAACTATTTACATTAGATACCAAATTATTACTAATAAAAATAAATACAAAAACAAAGGACACTTAGGCTTCGAAGTACTCGTTCGCATCGCTGTTATCCGGAAACGTGCCCAGAAGACTGGCAGCATTGCCTCCTTGAATGGCAATGCTAATTCTTTGGCCAAAGAACGACCCAGCCCTCTGGTCACGTGAAGTGTCGGCCAGCCGGCGAGAAATTTTCTTAAAAAGAGACGCGCACTCGGGCCCCATGATCGTTTCAACCCCAAACAGCTCAACGCTGTAGTTGCCCATAAGGTACAGTATTTGCGCCGCTTGAGGGTCTCAGCAGCCGCAGCAGCGGCGCCAGCTCAGCCCGCCGTGCTAGGAACATGAGATGGCGCAAGGGTATCCACACACGTTGCGTCCCACACCGAAGGCCTACCCACCTTCCAAGGCAACAACGTCATGCCGTCTGGTCTCTTCCCATCGTCACGTACTAAGCCGTTTGGTTCTAACACCGCTGGTACGCCGGCGGTGACAAAGGCTCGACGAATGATATTGTTGATGCTGGCGTGCCCTGCTATGCGACCTGCGCTCTTGCAGCAGGACAGGCCATGGTGTCCGAGGCTGTCGACAGCTTCAACGCAGTGACATCGATGCGGAACAACACAAGGGGTGCCCAAGCGGAGACACGTAGCGAACCGTAAGCTTTTTAGTTGTACCTACCCCCCACAAATTCATATAACACTACTTGCTATGTAAAAATCAGTGACGGGAAGATATTAAAACATCATCAATATAAACTAAGTGGAAAAAAATCGTATTATTGAAGCTAACTCAAAAACTACTCAAGCAATGTTAATAAAAAAAAGTAATTAAAATAACTAAAAAACCCGACTGCGGTAAAAAAACTTAAGTTAAAAAGAAACAAAAAAGGTAAAAACAAGCCCATTTTAAATTAAATAAAAGTTGGAAGCAGGCGGGACGCATTCCATTTTTTTATATTTTCAAACTCAATTTTTTTTCAAATTCTTGAGATGATCAAGCGAATAAACTAGGCCTTGCTATATTATTACCAGCTTACAGGTTACTGTAATAGTAAACCTCTCGCTCGCCACTAATTAACAGTGCTATCATTACCCGAATTAATCACAACAGGCAGTATTTATCACCTCCCGATCCGTCACGTTTAACGGGAGGATATCCAAACTACGTCGCAGGCAGTAACTCAGCGGAGCACGTAAATCAATTGTCCGGTTGATTCACTTCTATGTACCGACTGCGGATCAGCGGGCCGGTGTTATTGGCACGTTAGATACGTATGTAGTTATCTGTGGGGGTACTTGCATGTAAGCAGAATTTGAAATAAATGGGACCACCCATTTAGGTATTTCAAATTCTGCTTCAGACCACTGACGTGTAAAGCCTACCAAGGCTTTACACGTCAGTGGTCTTCCTTTCATTGGAGAGGAGTCGAGGATGTTAGTCTATTGTTCAGTCTGACGATAAAATACAATATTTAGTAGGAAGATAATCTAATGGAAATTCGCCTTTTCAATGATTTTGAGCTGCGCGTCGCGGTTTCATCCGCGTAAGTTTCGATCCTGTGCGAATATTTTGCCCGTCAAGATGGAGGGACCAAGTCTTGGATAACGATATTATATGCATAATCAGCCTATAATGTTCCAACTGCTGGGAAACATGTCTCCTTTCAGAGAGAGGGAGTGGGCCGTAATCCACCATGCGGGCCCGGTGCGGGTTGGTAGATGTCACAAATGTCTCCGAATTTTTGGTTCTAGGACTTGCCGGTTTCCTCACGATGTTTTCCTACACCGTTTTGAGAGCAGTGGTGATGAAATATTTTACACAAAGTAAAGCGCCTGTCTCGGTTCGAACCTACGACCTATAACTCGTAAGTCGCCTGCTCTTAAAACGTCATATTCGCCATAATATAGGTATATCATAATATTGTTTGGGATAAAAAGTATAATGTGTCCGTATCCAGGTCAGGTGCTAAATTTAATCCAAATCAGCCGTAACAAACAAACATTAAAAAAAAAACAAATCTTTTATGATTATAAAATACTATAATCATAAATGGTTTGTTTTCTTGAATGTTTGTTTGTTACGTGGAAAAAAATGGATTCTTTTATCTAATCTAATAAGATTACTTAGATAAAAGGATCCATTTTTTTGGGAAAACACGCATATTTCTTTTTCTTAAAAACTACACGTACAATAAAATATAGCTAAGTGTATAAGCGTTTTGAGGGTGTATAATCCAAAGCCAATTTCCTGATATAACTAAAAATAGACCTATGTCTTTCCTTCATGCCGACATCAATCCAAGAATGAGTGACGAACGATTAAAAAGTCACCGGTTAACTTCCGCCGCCTACGCAAAGAAACATCTAAGATAAAATATTTGTATCAAATCATACGACTCATACTTCTTAGGGCGCAGGTTGAGGGTTCGAACCTGGCAACCAATGTGACATCTGCAATAACATTTTTATTGGAAGTAGGAGTTAAGACATGGGGTAAAAGAAAAGTGCCTATAGGTACTTATAATCTGTTTGTATGTAAAAAATAACAAGAAAATTACAGACAGAGAACGTAATTTGCAAACAAATAATTAATTGTTTGCAAATTACGGGGAATAGCACCTTTGTAAATTTTATTGTATGTAACTAACTATTTACACTAGGTGGGTACTTAATTAAATGAGCAACTAACTATACAAATGAATACAAAAACAAAGGACACTTATAGTCGTCGAAGTACTCGTCCGTATCGCTGTCATCCGGAAACGTGTCCAGAAGACTGGCAGCATTGCCATGTTGAATGACAATTAATTTTTATTTTGGTCCTAACCTACGGTGCTCAGACCTAGTCACCGCGTCGCAAAAGTTCCGCCTTGGAGTTTGCCAAAGAGCGATGGATGGAGCATTCTGGGTGTTAAAAGACAAAACAGAATTCGGAACACCACGCTGCGTTCCAAAACGGGCATACTGGATGTTGGAAAGAAGGCTACCAGCCAAATGGCTCAAATGGGATTGGGCGGGTCACGTCAGCCTTATACACGATGACCGCTGAGTAAAACTCTCCACACAATGGGTGCTTGAAGATGGACGGCGCCGCCCAGGCCGGCCCAGAAAGAGACGGCGAGATGACCTCGCAAGGGCAGGTTCGAGGTGGCGCGGGAAAAAAAGTTCCTGGAAGGATGTGGGGGAGGCCTTTGCCCAGCAGTGGGACAAAATAGGTTAAAAAAAATGTTTTTTCGTTACTTCAGGTTTTAATTGGAGATTTCAAATTCTATTACCTAGAACAATTAAAACGTCTTAATTGCGGTCCTTTGAATATTTTAATTAGAGAATTATATTTGCTGTCCTCAATTTTGTGGTAACACAATTTGGGCAATAAAAGTAATTTTCAAGAAAGTTTTGTGAGACAGATTGTCAATTCACGTTGTATCTACTTTATTGTTGTTTTGCGGCTTCTAATTGTAATTTATACACTACTTAAAATTATTTATTAGGCTTGCGGTTTCTTTAGGTTATACTATCGGGTTTTTTTTCTATTATGTCTCACGCTTTTATCAAGGAAGACGGCCAGGAACTTGGATTAAATTTAACTAAAGTGGGAACACATCGGTAGCAACACCTGCTCACCAACTTTGTTGTTATTGGAATGGCTGGTACAGTGGGTATCCGATTGGCTCCTATTCTTGGTATCGTGAGATCGATTCCTGCTCGATACCTATATATGTGCAGCATATTAGATCCGTTTCACTTCCAAGAATTTTACATGTGAAGTATGTTGTTAAGTTTTTATTTCAAATGTACAACATATAATCTTAAATGGATTGAAATAAATGATTTTTGAATTTCAATTTATGTTGACACGTTTACGATATAACGACGTGATTTAACAGAATAAATTCTTTTAGTTGTGTCAATTTTGTTTTTAGAAAAAAAAAACACAAACAAAAAACGTAGGGATACTTGCACGCAAACACAATCGTATGTTATAGAAAGAGACAAGGAGAGAGAGAGAATGTGAGAAAATGTGAATTTTTAATACAGAGCCATCTAATATAAGTTTTTGGAAGCTCTCATAAAGTTGTTGCCATAGGTATTGGATTTTCATTTTGACTTACCTATTGGCTTCAGCACCCACGAAACCATGAAAACTATCGCTCTCTCTCCCTCTGTCCCTTTCTATTATATTCTGTTCTTTAAATTATACAATAGAAAGAGACAGTTTTTAAAGAACTTCGTTCCAAAAATACAAAACTATAATATAAGTAATACTGAGTACACAGAGCTGGCAATCTTTTGCAGCACGTTCTTTTCAATCCCAGTTTCATCTCTAAATACTGTATAAGGTACAGCAGATATGCTTGACGTTGGTCTTTACCAAAATATCATCAAAGTCAAAAGTGAGCAGATTTGATATTTAATAAAATACTTACTATAAGGATGATAGAGTATCAAAATGAGAGTCCATTCAAGAGAAAACTCTAAGTATTATTTCAGAATTGGAGAAAATGGAACACTTATGGTAACAGGTCATTACAGCCATTACATTATCGTTCCGCCTGACATTAAAGTACCATTCGTAAGTAACCATATCCTTGGGTTAAACTCGAACAAATTACGCCGCAGATAATCGTGTCGTTTTGATTTAGAACAGACAAGGTTACGTCTCACTCGTAGACTTACTGTGGCATATAGCATTAATAGAATAAAGGTGGAAGATTTGAAAAAAAAACCGGTCAAGTGCGAGTCGGGTTTCGTACAAATTTGTAGGTATGTAACTAGATGGTTTTCGGATTTTTCCCTTTACTTGTGCTACATAACATTGCTTCTTGCAAAATTTCATGATTCTAGGTTAACGGGAAGTACTATAGGGAGCGTGATCGCCGAGGGTGCTTAAGACATATAATTTAAAGAGCGTCAAGCTTTAATCAGCATTTATTTTTAATAGAAGTACATTATATCAAGATAAAACTAGCACTGCTTCTATATAAGAAAAAACACTAACAGAATATTTGACACACGCTTGAATGCCCGAATGGAACACGCCATCAAATTATAACCAGCCTGTGTCACGAAGGAGGTCCCAGTCTCTACAGTACCCTATAAATTTGGATTCCCTTGAGAGTGTCGAAATACAGGGTGGGCAAAAAATCGTGGATCTAACGAAACAGGGCGATAGTTGGGGTTATTTGTAGTAAAAAATATGTTTGTGCGAGAGCCCTAACTTGATCTCCTTAAAAGTTATGACAATTTGAGTGTTTACAGTAAGGTTCTAAAGTTACAAATAATTTTTCGTGAGCCTTAAAAGATATTGAAAAAAGTGCCAATACTGACAAATCATGGCACCCACTATCATAAAAGCACTGTTGTAGTGATGATACTTTTTAATTTTTTTTAATTTTTTTTTTTACTGTAAATAACCTCAACTCAATCATATAGGTAGTTTTAGGAACAGCCTGTATCAATTCAAATACTCTCCACCACTTTTTGTTTTAAGGATGGACGGCTGGATTGGTCACTGATGTGCACTGGTTAGTATTAGCTAATATTTCGCTTAAATACCCTCTGTAATTTTATTTTTTTGTTGTAACTTTTTACTAAGTACCTACTTAAGTGGTTATGATTCTCAAAATTATGTAGTCGATGATTTTGGTGCACGGTAAAACTCTAATGAGTTTATGTTGGCACCAACTCAAATGTATAAAATGTTTGTGTACTACTGAATAAATAAATAAATAAATAAATATAATAAATAAATATAACTATCGTCCTGTTTCGTTTGATCTACGATTTTTTGCCCACCCTGTATACGTTTTTTGCGGCATAAACTGCCGTATCTTTTTTTTACGTTAACTTAGAAATTTTATTTTTTCACAGCTTCAAGGGACTGTAGATTTGAGTATATGGTTTTAATTTCAACTCGATACCTCCACGCGTTCCCGAGATAATGGGTCTTGACAGAGAGACAGACGGACAACAAAATGATACTATAAGGGTTCCGTTTTTTCCTTTTGAGGTACAGAACCCTAAAAACGTTCAAAATAAGTCTCTTTATTATTTAGGGTAGCGGAGTTGAGATGTATATATATGTATACCTAAACGGTACTTAGCACGTACTTTGTCTAAACTTTATTCCTATCACTGTCGCACAGCTGTCAAACTACGAGTTCAAGATAGAGAGGGGAACAAGTCAAGTCAAAGCACGACTTAAGTGACGTGTATAGATTAGTCTCTCTGGGGTAAAGTGGAAACTTGCCAAACCATTGATAAAGATTATGGTGATGTAATATGCTAATATGCCACCAGAAATGGCATACTAAGGAAAAAGTGTGACATAATTATGATTATAGTAAATCCACTGTTAAAGTAAAATCAACAGCTACTATCGTAGTCATAGGTTCATTAATTTGGGCATTAAATTTATTAATCGCATGAAACCGAACGCTGAATATTAATTAATGATCGTTTATTAAAAGTATCAGGTGCATCTCGCCAATTATTTATTAAATCATCAAACAACGATAATCCTGTTAATATTAATAAAGTGGAATTGTTTACAGGGGGGATCAGCAGAAAATCACTGTAATTAATAAATTATTTTAAATCAATGTTCGATGTGAATGATTGATTCATATATTTTGATTGATTCGATTTACAAAAAAGTACATAATATCACGCGTGTATTCCCCGAATCTAATATTATAAAGAGTTATATGATTTCTTGTATGTTTGTTTGTTATGCTTTCACGCTAAAACGGTTGAACGGATTTGGATGTTCGGCACATCGGTAGACCATGACTTTGATTAGGACATATAATACATTTTATCCCGATATTCCCATGAATCGAGATTTATGCGAGTGAAACCGTGGAGCGTAGCTAGTAAATAATATCATTAATTTATTATTTTACCATTAAAATTTTATTATAACATTACAACAGCCTGTTCTGGGTATTTTGGCCAAGGAGACATTTAGAGCTCTTGCTTATGTTGATTTAATAAAATATTAGCCAACCATACCACTTCTGGTAAAGAGAAGAATCGAGCATTATTATCTATAACTCTTGTTTAAAAAGCGTTGCCGGTCCGTCCGGGTTTCCTCGAAATGCTATGCAGAGGAAATCGAGAGCTTTATTCTATGTCACAGAAATAAGGCACAAATAGCCACCACCGGGTATGAAACCCTTTAAAGTTGCGTCAGTAGTACCTATCTACCTATATCTAACACAACAACACACACAACGACAACACTCGTCACATTTTCCTAAGCTCTACACTAAAGTTCGGACTAATTCGGAGTGACATTTCTATTTATACCATTTTATATTCAAACGTAATTTAAAATGGCGAACGTTTTCATAATAAAATTGGAATAGAACGTGTTCGTATCATAATTTCATGCTCCTCACTGATAATACGGTGGGCATAAAAATATATGCATCGTTAAAACTGATTTGAGAAGATATTTATATTAGATATTATATATAAAAAAAGGGTTGGAGGTAAGTCGGTTTAATAATAAGATAAATGAATGATTTAAAATATCTATAAAGAGCTTGACCAAGCTATATTGATGCTTAACGTTCCGTGCCAAGCAGCAGACTGCGGTAGATCGATTATTTCCTGTGGACTTTCAAAAGTTATTCTAAGCATTTTCTTCTCTTCCAGACATAATCTTTCACTCTACCTTTTACGACTCCCCTATGAAGGTATGCAGCCTATTTTACGCCAGAAACCACACGGTAAACCCTAAGCCTTATTTACCGACAAAGCAACGTCCAATCAGATCGTATCTCGGTCACAGTTTGATGGAGGCAGCATGATTTATCCGACGCAAATGAAGATGTGTTCGGATCGGAAGGTATTATCGCATACCAACCTCTATCTGAGGTTGTGTGATTGATAAGGGATGGCTTAAGCCTTTAAGGTATCATTGTAAATTATAAATCGTCGATGCTGTTAAACAAACATGGTTTAAGTTGAAGGTGACATTTTAATTGACTGCTTCGTTGGTCTAGTGGTCGTGTGGCGGCATCTATATCGCCACATGCGAACTAAGCATTACACTGTCGTCATCCAAAATCCTCCATCACGCAAGCAGCTTACCGCTCAAATAGTATATACACAAACTAGTAAGTATACACAAAAATAAATTATACTATAATACTGAATAATTATATTACAATAATAACAATGAACAATTATTAAGCGAGTAAAGAAATAAACAATATTAAATATACTTCAATAAATAATCAATTAATAGATAAACCTGCATATAAAATATTAAAAGAATAAGTAAATGAATGGAAATATAAATACATAGATGATAGGATATACAGTAATTTTAATAGATAAATTCAATAATAATTATTCATAATTATGAATAACAGATATATATTAATGAGTAAAATAACAAAAACTTTTGTCGGTTGTTTTTTTTTTGTAAAAAAGTTTTTATTTTTCGCTTTTTAGTTGTACCTACCCCATAATACAAATTCATATAACACTAATTGCTATGTGAATATTAGTGACAGGAAGATAAACATCATCAATATAAACTAAGTGGAAAACAAACGTATTGTTGAATCTAATTCCAAAACTACCCAAGCAAAGTTCATAAAATTTATATGGGACCACCTCTGAAGCATACCTTATTCATTAATTAGACTAGATGCTGATAATCCTGGCTGCAGCATCAGGCCAGACTTATGTCAACATTGCATTGAACTTATAATTTAGTCCTGTTTAAAATGAGCCCAAACACGACTATGGTGCTGTAATTTCAAGGTTTGTACTTTTTCTGATGCTCCTGGCTTCAGCATCAGGTTTCTCTCGTGTTCCTCATTAACAGTACATTTATCCACACATCGAGCCCTTTTCAATGAGCCTAAACACGATATATCTGCTGTTAGTTGTCGAGGAGTTAGGCACTCTGCAGACTATCCTGATGCAGCATCAGGTCATGACATGATGATCATGAGACCAAATGTGGCAAATGCCCTATCCATACCAAACATCAAAATAATTTACTAAAACGGGACCCTTGCCTGTTCGAGTAACTTCTTACTGTTAAGAAGTTGTACCTTCCATCATCAGCTCAGCTACCTGAGATGGTGACAACCATACGCAAATACACAAGATACTTAATAAAATATGCGAAAAACAATAAGTGAGCCTATAAAATTTGAGGGTTGCCCTCGATTTCTCTAAGATCCCATCATCAGATCCCGACTTGTTGACTATGGGACTATTTGGGAAATATACCCTTTCCAACAAAAAAAGAAATTTTCAAATCGGTTGGCAAGCGACGGAGTTATGCGCGAACAAACCTAAAAAAAAAAAAAAAAAAAAAAAAATACAAACATTTGAATTGAGAACCTCCTCCTTTTTTAGAAGTCGGTTAAAAATAAATTATAACATAATACTTAATAATTATACTACATTAATAATAATATACAATTTTTAAGCGAGTAAAGAAATTAGCAATATAAAATATAAATAGAATAATTAAATGAATGGAAATATAAATACATAGATAATAGGATAGAAAATAATTCTAACTTTATAACAAAGCGCTCTTCCTCTCTCTACTTATTTAAATATTTGTTGTGCCCGACAGGGTCCATAATTGTTTCTATTATTTTTTATTTACTACATGTTAATTGTACATTATGGATTGAAATAAACTATTTGAGATTTAAGATTATAAGTAAGTGCGACTAATAAGCTTAGGATCCTAGGTTCAATCCCTAGGTTGGGTTTTTCCATAAGAGATTTCTCAGTAGCAGTTCGAAGTGTGGATATGTGCTCAGCTGATGGCAATAGGCTCGCCCCTGTCACATGGGACTTGAGATGACAAAACTGTCGAAATGTGGACGAACTGTACTACTCTACCTAACCTTAGGGGAATGGGGGCTTGATTGTGTCATGTGGAATTGAAATGTCCGCCGTATTGTATATTCCTGGTATTCGAATCGTTAGTGCATGTCAATTTGGAACAAACGACATGTTGAGTTTAGTTCAGGGAACAACCAATTTTCTCTTTGTTTGATACGAACTGTCTAGCTCAGCTTATAGTTAATGACAAGTCTATCAAATGCTGTTAATAATTGAATAGTAGATAATGTACGTTTCACTTATAATGCGGTTCCGTGATCTTTAAATTCGCCCATTACGTGGTACTTTACCTACCACAACATAACATAATCGCGCATCACAATGGATGGCGGATGAATAGTAAAATGTGATTTTTGTGACCCAAATTACAAAGATGCCTGTCATGCAGGTATGTCTCTGAAGTTAAAAAATATATTCGATTACTTTGTTCTAAAGATCCTTTTAATGGGTATTAAAAAACCTGCTGTTTCTGCATCCATACTGGCAGTATTACTAATATAGAGTGCCAGTTTAACTCATAACGATTGGTTAGTCATTAATAACTGCATTTTAAATGGATTGACTACGAAGTTGATACGGCGCAGCAATCGACAACGACTTAGCTACGCCGTAGCCACCGACTACTACGCCGTAGCAAAAGATTATTAATTTCTCAACCATTTGATAAAAAATAAAGGTTTGTAATTACATTCCCTACTACTTTGACAACGGTATTACCTAGAACTGTAGCTGGTACACGGCACGTGAACGGTACGTGAACGGTGGCAGCTATTTATTTGTAGGACGAGGGTGTGACGTTTGACGGATACCTTTGTCATTGTGCGTAATGTGTTATTTTTCTTCACTTTGGTAGGCTATCAAGTAAAGATATACCTTTCGAGTTAATTTAGTATTTCCAGCTTCAATATTCATGCAATCACGACTATTGATTACATTTTTGCCAAGTATCTATCTACTGCGCGGTTAGATGTTACAATCCACTAGCGAAATAACAGCAGTCCCTACCTATACGGTCATTAGCTACTATATAACTTAAACTAATATCACTGGGCTTGACGATGACCTCACCTCACCTCACCTCTGCCTGTATAAGGTCACCTAAATGGGCAACATACAGCCTAACCATGCGTACATCTCAGTAATAATATATGTAGGTGTCTTTTTAAACGCCACCTATAAGTCAGTACTTAGTTATTATAAGTACCTAGGTATTCTTACTGATCAGTTGGACGAGGGTACGACATTTGACATGTACCTTCGTTGTTCCACTATCGCTTTCTCCCGCTCTTGAAAATATTTTAAGTTAAATTGCCTATTGTAAAAAAGTATGCATGGTTTTCTATTTTACTTAAAAATGAGCAACCATCATTTATTATTCATTTTGATGTTCTCAGTGCAGTGCACTATCAAAATTACAAAGTCTAATATTTGATTACACATACATAATTATCTTATATATCGGGGCTTGAGGCCAAGTAATAACAGGCATATAATAACACTAGCTTCTTCCCGCGACTTCGTCCGCGTGAAATTTCACCCCCCCCATTCACCTCCTTAGGGGATGAATTTTGAAAAATCCTTTCTTAGTGCACCCCTAGACCTCATAAGGAACGTACGTGCCAAATTTGGAATCTCTAGACCCAGCGGTTTGGGCTGTGCGTTGATATGTCAGTCAGTTAGTTCTCCTTTTATATATATAGATAGATATAATAATAATAACATATAATAGTAATAATAGCATATAATAATAGGCATTGTTTCTGTCACTGTCGCACAACTGTGAAAGTACAAGTGTAAGATAGGAACGGCAACATGTCAAAGATAGGGACGACAACATGTCAAAGATAGGGACGGCAACATGTCAAAGATAGGGACGGCAACATGTCAAAGATAGGGACGGCAACATGTCAAAGATAGGGACGACAACATGTCAAAGATAGGGACGGCGACATGTCAAAGATAGGGACGGCAACATATCAAAGATAGGGACGACAACATGTCATAGATAGGGACGGCAACATGACAAAGATAGGGACGACAACATGTCAAAGATAGGGACGGCAACATGTCAAAGATAGGGACGGCAACATGTCAAAGATAGGGACGGCAACATGTCAAAGATAGGGACGGCAACATGTCAAAGATAGGGACGACAACATGTCAAAGATAGGGACGGCAACATGTCAAAGATAGGGACGGCAACATGTCAAAGATAGGGACGGCAACATGTCAAAGATAGGGACGGCGACATGACAAAGATAGGGACGGTAACATGTCATAGATAGGGACGGCAACATATCAAAGATAGGGAAGGTAACATGTCAAAGATAGGGACGGCAACATGTCAAAGATAGGGACGGCAACATGTCAAAGATAGGGACGGCAACATGTCAAAGATAGGGACGGCAACATGTCAAAGATAGGGACGGTAACATGTCAAAGATAGGGACGACAACATGTCAAAGATAGGGACGACAACATGTCAAAGATAGGGACGGCAACATGTCAAAGATAGGGACGGCAACATATCAAAGATAGGGACGACAACATGTCATAGATAGGGACGGCAACATGACAAAGATAGGGACGGTAACATGTCAAAGATAGGGACGACAACATGTCAAAGATAGGGACGACAACATGTCAAAGATAGGGACGGTAACATGTCAAAGATAGGGACGACAACATGTCAAAGATAGGGACGACAACATGTCAAAGATAGGGACGGCAACATATCAAAGATAGGGACGGCAACATGTCAAAGATAGGGACGGCAACATGTCAAAGATAGGGACGGCAACATGTCAAAGATAGGGACGACAACATGTCAAAGATAGGGACGACAACATGTCAAAGATAGGGACGACAACATGTCAAAGATAGGGACGGTAACATGTCAAAGATAGGGACGACAACATGTCAAAGATAGGGACGACAACATGTCAAAGATAGGGACGGTAACATGTCAAAGATAGGGACGACAACATGTCAAAGATAGGGACGACAACATGTCAAAGATAGGGACGGCAACATATCAAAGATAGGGACGGCAACATGTCAAAGATAGGGACGGCAACATGTCAAAGATAGGGACGGCAACATGTCAAAAATAGGGACGACAACATGTCAAAGATAGGGACGGTAACATGTCAAAGATAGGGACGACAACATGTCAAAGATAGGGACGACAACATATCAAAGATAGGGACGGCAACATGTCAAAGATAGGGACGGCAACATGTCAAAGATAGGGACGGCAACATGTCAAAAATAGGGACGACAACATGTCAAAGATAGGGACGGCGACATGTCAAAGATAGGGACGGCAACATATCAAAGATAGGGACGACAACATGTCATAGATAGGGACGGCAACATGACAAAGATAGGGACGACAACATGTCAAAGATAGGGACGGCAACATGTCAAAGATAGGGACGGCAACATGTCAAAGATAGGGACGGCAACATGTCAAAGATAGGGACGGCGACATGACAAAGATAGGGACGGTAACATGTCATAGATAGGGACGGCAACATATCAAAGATAGGGACGGTAACATGTCAAAGATAGGGACGGCAACATGTCAAAGATAGGGACGGCAACATGTCAAAGATAGGGACGGCAACATGTCAAAGATAGGGACGGCAACATGTCAAAGATAGGGACGACAACATGTCAAAGATAGGGACGGCAACATATCAAAGATAGGGACGGCAACATGTCAAAGATAGGGACGGCAACATGTCAAAAATAGGGACGACAACATGTCAAAGATAGGGACGGTAACATGTCAAAGATAGGGACGACAACATGTCAAAGATAGGGACGACAACATGTCAAAGATAGGGACGGCAACATATCAAAGATAGGGACGGCAACATGTCAAAGATAGGGACGGCAACATGTCAAAGATAGGGACGGCAACATGTCAAAAATAGGGACGACAACATGTCAAAGATAGGGACGACAACATGTCATAGATAGGGACGGCAACATGACAAAGATAGGGACGACAACATGTCAAAGATAGGGACGGCAACATGTCAAAAATAGGGACGACAACATATCAAAGATAGGGACGACAACATGTCATAGATAGGGACGGCAACATGACAAAGATAGGGACGACAACATGTCAAAGATAGGGACGGCAACATGTCAAAGATAGGGACGGCAACATGTCAAAGATAGGGACGGCAACATGTCAAAGATAGGGACGGCGACATGACAAAGATAGGGACGGTAACATGTCATAGATAGGGACGGCAACATATCAAAGATAGGGACGGTAACATGTCAAAGATAGGGACGGCAACATGTCAAAGATAGGGACGGCAACATGTCAAAGATAGGGACGGCAACATGTCAAAGATAGGGACGGCAACATGTCAAAGATAGGGACGGTAACATGTCAAAGATAGGGACGACAACATGTCAAAGATAGGGACGACAACATGTCAAAGATAGGGACGGCAACATGTCAAAGATAGGGACGACAACATGTCAAAGATAGGGACGGCAACATATCAAAGATAGGGACGGCAACATGTCAAAGATAGGGACGGCAACATGTCAAAGATAGGGACGGCAACATGTCAAAAATAGGGACGACAACATGTCAAAGATAGGGACGGTAACATGTCAAAGATAGGGACGACAACATGTCAAAGATAGGGACGACAACATGTCAAAGATAGGGACGGCAACATATCAAAGATAGGGACGGCAACATGTCAAAGATAGGGACGGCAACATGTCAAAGATAGGGACGGCAACATGTCAAAAATAGGGACGACAACATGTCAAAGATAGGGACGGCGACATGTCAAAGATAGGGACGGCAACATATCAAAGATAGGGACGACAACATATGTCATAGATAGGGACGGCAACATGACAAAGATAGGGACGACAACATGTCAAAGATAGGGACGGCAACATGTCAAAGATAGGGACGGCAACATGTCAAAGATAGGGACGGCAACATGTCAAAGATAGGGACGGCGACATGACAAAGATAGGGACGGTAACATGTCATAGATAGGGACGGCAACATATCAAAGATAGGGACGGTAACATGTCAAAGATAGGGACGGCAACATGTCAAAGATAGGGACGGCAACATGTCAAAGATAGGGACGGCAACATGTCAAAGATAGGGACGGCAACATGTCAAAGATAGGGACGGTAACATGTCAAAGATAGGGACGACAACATGTCAAAGATAGGGACGACAACATGTCAAAGATAGGGACGGCAACATGTCAAAGATAGGGACGACAACATGTCAAAGATAGGGACGACAACATGTCAAAGATAGGGACGACAACATGTCAAAGATAGGGACGGTAACATGTCAAAGATAGGGACGACAACATGTCAAAGATAGGGACGACAACATGTCAAAGATAGGGACGGTAACATGTCAAAGATAGGGACGACAACATGTCAAAGATAGGGACGACAACATGTCAAAGATAGGGACGGCAACATATCAAAGATAGGGACGGCAACATGTCAAAGCACGAGCTAAGTAACGTTAACAGATCTCGGGCTTAGATATCTGTGCTTGACTCGTGTCACGTTGCCTTCGCGTAACTTCATCCTTTATGTATAGAAGCAAATGCGCCGAAAGATAGCATAGCACCCAACACTAGGGAACAGGCAGAGGCGTAATGTGTCGCCCACGTCCATTACAAGTTCCAAATGTTAAAAGGTGAGCTTTTTGAAATATATTAATGTGATGAAAATAGATTTTTTAACTATTCATGAGGACGGTTATAAACGCAAACACATTGAATACAAAAGCGTATACATATTTTACTTACTTAAATAAACATGTTCTGGGTTATATTTTTAGTTTACTTTGTTGTTGTTGCTTTTGTCTGTATTATTTACCTGGGAACCTAGATTTTTATGAATTCATATCGAGGATAGCATGTTTTTCATAAAATCAGTACTTCAATAAATTCATTAACTTATTGGGAAAACTTTGCAGTACATTTTCTAAGATTCTTTAACCGCTTAAGTAACTTGGTGTTGGTAATCGTCTTCAATCCTCTAGAACTACTCGTACAAAACCTTGTACTTTTCTATGTGCAAAGCTAAAAGCGAGGTGTGGTTAGTTAACTAATGTAAAAGTCACGCCTCCCAATTAAGAATAGTTTTAATCACTGTCTAGAACTTACTCAATAACACTGAAGTATCATAGTGTCAATTAAAATACAATTTATTTCCATTAGGTCCCTTTTTGTGGCGAGCTGAACTCAATACTGCCATTAAAAACGATGATGTTTTTGTAAAGAGATTGAACCTGTTTTGGACAATTACAACGTAGGACGACGAGCAGTTGAGGCCCAGTGGTAAGGGCTGCGACTTATGAGTTGTAGGTCGTAAGTTCAAAACCTGACAGGCGCTTTACTTTGTGTAAATTATTTCATCACCACTGCTCTCAAAACAGTGAAAGAAAACATCGTGAGGAAACCGGCACGTCCTAGAACCAAAAATACGAAGACATGTGACATCTACCAACACGCACTGGGCCCGCGTTGTAATTACAGTCTACTCCCTCTCACAGAGAGGAGGCCAGTGTCCCAGCAGTGGGAACTTTATAGATTGACTATGGTATGCTATTGTAGAACCAGAATTTAATAATTCCGTTATAGTTTCCTACAAACAAACACAGGCGCCACTGTTGCATAAAGGAATCGGTTTTTTTTAAACCTTCTTTCTAACATTGACTTGATTAACTTTCAAAATACGTAACACGACATCAGTAACACACTTTATTACTTACGAAAACATAAAGTTTACAACATCGTATTTCTTACAAATGAATTACCAATTCGTCACACGGAAAGAAAACGTCTTGAATTAGCTGACGGGTACTCCACGTTTTAGAGCTCAACAGTAAGAACGACGGAGACTCAACTCACAACTGACGTATCGTACGAAACTGACAGTTTTTAGTAACAGTACAAAATAACACAATTTAACTTAACTTACTTTTAATTTAAATCTTTTGCTCTCCAGAAATGATTGAATCAACTGCTGAAAGCAGTAATTAAATAACTGTGGTGTTGCCGTAATTGACCAATGCATTTGTGAATGCACAAGCTTATAATGAGGTCGTTGGTGCCAATCCTTCTGGGAATTGCAAAGAGACAAGCACTTATTGCTGAACGTTGTCTGATAGTCAGTAACAGAATGTTTAATTTAGTTGTGGATGGAAAAGCGTATTTTCAGCCACTATTTCCCCTAACTATGGTGACAGACAATGCTATTCACGATTAAACCATGCTCTTAGCAAATATCCGTTTACTCACAACACAAAGGCTTCTTATCAGTTGTCAAACACTCGGTTCCCCCTACACGATCTTAGCAACGAGGCCGAGACGATCCGAGCTCGACACGACTTCGGAACGGATACTGAAACAAAGTTCACTGCTGCGCCTGTATTTATTCATTTTACCCCCCTTCACTCGTTTAGAGTAAAAATTTGATTATGTTCGCCATCCTTTGTTTGTAGTAAGATGAAAGGACTTAGAGGTTTTATCATGCCAAGCTTCCTGATAAAACCTCTAACTCCTTTTACCTTTAAGGCTTTTGAGAAGAATGCCATACATAGGGTACAATACGATCTGCTTATAAGTACCTAATTAAAGAAGATTGTATTGTACCTTTGCCTTATTTAATTTAAATGTGCATTTTACACAAAATCAACTTTGATTAAAAGTAAAAGAGAATCAGTTAACCAATAGGGTTATCAGTTATTTTTGTAAATCATGATTATGAATTGATTATTACTGACGTCACTCGCCAGTTATTTAATGCACAGATTGCAACTGTATTGTCATGATAAAAAAAAAATATTACTCATACCTCATAAGGGTGGGCTGAGTTCACACATAATTATTTCACCAGTTGTATTATAGTTACAAGTTGTATTCTATGGATATTTCTTTTTATTCAATAAATGTTTGGTTTCTCCTGTAAACATCAGATCATACAGTAGATAGTTGTACCCTATTACGATGAAAGAAAACAAGACCACAGCTCGTTAATAAGCCGGTTCGACGTAACGAGCAGAGCAGCCACAACGTAGTCGTGTAAAGAAGGTTTTTTTTCTTTTGCTAATATGTACGTGATATTAGACTTGCTAGGGTAGCAACTACAAAGTATTGAGACAAGAGAGAGTTGGAGATATGTCTAATACAAAGAGTATTGTTACCGTGCCAAGGAATAATACCTACAAGAGTCACCAATTCATGGTGAAAAAGAGTTGCTACTATCTTATAAATAAAGGGTTAAAAAACTTAAATCAAGTCACTCTCATTGACAGCGACGCGGACGCATATTTTTATGCCCAATGAGCTCCTCCCTATTTTTTATTTTTTTTAGTATAGGTAAATAATACATCTTATATTAATAAAGCAAAATCAGGTTAGTTACATCATTTACAACTCGAGCACGGCTGGACGGATTTTTATGATCTTTGATTTTAATGATTTTTCTCCGCCCTGGATAGCAGAATAACTATAAATACATTGGAAAATTTCACAAAAAAAAAATTATTCATTAATCAAGTAATATAGACTCATACAATTATTATAGGCATACAATGTCAATAGAAATAATTACACATACAAAAAAAAATTAAAGTAAATAATATTGCTCGGTCATAAAATAAAATAAATAAGACAGAATAATTATAATTTTGTGACCGGCATTCGGACAGCAACAGGCCAGCCACAGCCATCCCGGGTATAAGAGAAGTCCAGGCTGGCCCGCACCCGAAGGTATTTTTTTTCTCATACATCATAATCGTTCTTATTGGTTCTGAGGCGGTACGATGTTCGCCGGGTCAGCTAGTATAAATATTTTAGTGTTAGCTTGTAAATTGTAATTAAGACTTTTTGTTAGTAGTATTGTCTTTGTGAATAAATAAGTCCCTGAATAGATTTGTTATCTATCGTAGTGACAGCCGGGCAAGTTTCTTATCGATGATATTCAGTTTATCTTCTGCGACTCACTGTGTAGTGTTTGTAGTGTAGTAACGGTTCTTTACGCGTCCCGGGCCGGGTATAAATGTCTTGTGTAACAATACCAGCGAGCAGTTCGTAATAACGTAGTCTTCGTACCCTTTTATTTGATTCTTGTGGACTGCGTGCGATAAGGACAAATTATTAGGTTTTGAAAAGATATCGATAAGTTTGAGAAAGTCACCTGCACCTGAAACGTCATCAGTGGCTGTAAGGTGTCATTATAAATTAACCGGTAAATATCATTCTTGTTTTGTAGCTAGTTTGTATCAAAAGTAGGTCAGATATGATTGAGTCAAAATTAAAAAAAAAAATTAATAAAAATGAATCAACATCGCCGTACAACATGGCAATGCTGCCAGCCTTTTGGGCTTTGTTCCTGTTGACAGCGATGCGGACGAATTTTTTGATGCCCTATGATTCTTTTGCTTATTTTTTCATATAAATGTACATATTATATTTTAATTTATGTAAATAATCAGTTTAAAGTATTAAAAATATTAAAAACGTGAAAGACTATACAGGGTTACTTGTAATTCGACGTATATCCGTCAGGAGCTGATAGGGGGGCCAAAATGCAACAAATTGAACCCCACATATTATGTATGGCCAATACAAAAAAATATATTATTTAAAAGTGACGATTCGCACGTTTTTAGGCGAGTAAATTTGTGCGAATCGACTAATAAACCAATCGAAAGATTAGGTAGACTCTAAAGAAGAGATAATAAAAATGTATTTAGTGGGTAGATACATGGTCAAGTAACGCAACCTCCATCTTCATCATCATCATCCACCACTTTTGCTGTTGACTGAATTGAAAGGTTACAGGATTCCGTCAGATAACCAAGCGCCTGTCATGTCAATCTGTTCACGATTGCATGTCAACCAGTCACGAATGTGAATCTACTCACTTCAACATACATTTCCATAATATTCTGTTTATATGTCTTTGTCATAATGAAAAAACATTAAAACTCAAGTTTTATAAAATAAAACATAAACAACTTGCGATGATTCAAAATGTCAATATATCATTGAGTGTTCCCCTCAAAACGTCCGACCTTCACTTAACAGAACTAGTACCTATGTAATGTATTGTTCCCACGCGGTATCATTCTTGGAACACTGAATATTCTCTAATTTTCCTGTTATTGGAATATTCAATTTAACATTCAAAAATGAATTATTAAAATCTGCACCACTTCTGTAAGGTTTTCCTCGTAAACCTTCATTATTATTCTCGGTACTCTAATTTTAAATAACTACCATCAAAAATATTTTACGTTTCTAGCATTAGGTAGTACCGTTCTAAAAATACTAGAATACAATGGAATATTCTTTATTATGTACACCATATAAATTATAAATATAAAAATAGAAATTTCACAAAAGGTGACGATACAATGGGCGGTCTTATCGCTAAGAGCGATCTTTTAAAGACAACCTTTAGATGAAGTAAAAAGGTAAGGAGAGACCATACTGTAGGTAGTCTGTGGGTTACCTTTTACATCCATACTAACATTATAAATGCGAAAGTGTGTCCGTCTGTCTGTTACCTCTTCACGCTTAAACCGCTGAACCGATTAAGATGAAATTTGGTATAGAGATAGTTTGAGTCCCGGGAAAGGACATAGGATAGTTTTTATCCCGATATTCCCACGGGAAATTTATGCGGGTGAAACCGCGGGGCGCTGCTAGTAATACAATAAATACATTCATAAAGCATATGTATACTAATCTATATAAAAAAAGATGTTTAAGGAGCGAGGAAGTGTTTTTTATCTCAATTATAAAAGTAGACAAAGATTGAGCACGCCTGACGACACGTGCGACGCGGGCAGGACTAATGTAATATTTTCCTATACAACAATGATAATTATTATCGTGACACAAAATATAAACAAACATAGCATACATTGTTTTATTTTAGTATTTTACTTACCATCTTAATATTCCGTGTCTCGGAAAGCACGTTAAGCCGGTGGTCCCGGCTGTCATTCGTGGATCTTTGACAGTTATTACGGGTCGTCAGAAGCCCGAAAGTCTGACAACCAGTCGTACCAAGGGGTTTCGTATTACCCAGTGACGGTTGTGGAGGTCAGATTGGCAGCCGCTTCATGTAAAATACTGGTACTCAGCTGCATCCGGTTAGACTGGAACTAGAAGCTGACCCCAACATATTTGGGAAAAGGCTAGGCAGATGATGACTTTCCATCTAAAATTCGTTGTAATCTATCAGCGGAATCATTTCCGGGAAATCTAATTATACAGAAATGAGTTCATGTAACTTCGACATTACACCCCTTATCTAAACATCCTTCTGTTATGTTTTCTTTGTAACTGGAGAAATGAAATGTCTTATAATTTGCTTGCTTGAAATTTACCTGGAGCTTTGTCTATCCCTTTATATCTGCATAGAGTTATTGGAACTCCGATAGGGAAGCTGCACAACAAAAGGAGTCGGGTTACCAGCGTCATGTTGTTGGTAAGAGCTGAGAGCTATACGTGCCTCTCGCTCATTCCCGTGAATTTGCGTGCGCCACAGGATAAATATTTTTGCCCTGTTATTGAGTGGTTTTTAACTGAATACAATAGAGCTCTCAAGATGATTTGTGCTGTTATGTATAGGTAACTAGGTTAGGAAAACTAGAGATGTTCGTTCGTTTAAGGTCCGACCGCGGCAGATTTGCCAAAGATGTAAACAACAATGGCCGCTCGAAATTGAATAAAATCGATAAACAAGAATATTTATTTTAAGTAATGTTTGTTTTTGTCTAGTTAGCTCGGAGATTTAGACGAAAACAAACATTACTTACTTGTTTTCGTCTAGTTAGTTCGGAGATTTAGACGAAAACTAACATTACTTAAAATAAAAACTCTTGTTTATCGATTTTATTCAATTTTGAGCGGCCATTGTTGTTTACATCTTTGGCAAATCTGCCGCGGTCGGACTTTAGATAGGCGATGCTTTAATAAGTTTTTTTTAAAACCAATTTCACGTAATATACTCAGTACATAATTAAGGATACTCGTACGATTTGTAAGATTATTTTATCATCACTTCTACTGTGAACTGCTCTGAATAGCACCATCATCTGCCTAGCCTTTTCCCAACTGTGTTGGGTAAGACAGCTTCCAATTGAAAATTAATTGGCAACCTTCGATTATTTTACAGAAACAATAGTTAACTCATTGGCATGTAAGAATGACATGTGTTTCTGTAATTAACTAGCATCTGTTATGCAACTATATGGTTTAGTTTTAAAATAAAGTCCATGTTTAGATCTTTTTGTAAATATTAATAGAAAATATCAACATCATAAGGCTTTACAAGATTTACAAGTTACTTTTATCTACAACTAAATACATAATAAAACGCTCCAACCGTAATCATTTAAAATGCCTTATAATAACGAAACTATTAACCTAACCGCACTCGGCTGTCGCTAAAACTACAACGTCATTTCAGATTAACGTTTACCTATAATTACCGCATTAGATCTATGCCGACGGTTTTATCTCTAATTGTAACCCACTCTCCCAGTTATTAGCTAACGGGCTGTTTGATTAAAGTTCCCTCTACCAGCGGGATACGGTCAACCGCAAGCTAGTTGTGCTACAAAAACCACCTTTAATGCTGCGGAATAAAGGCGGTGTCAATGTGAACCTGTTACCACGGACGAACGGTGAGCTGTTCTGCTAAAAACGCGGGTTTTTGCCGTAGATACTGTTAATTACTAAGGTTTGTGAGTGTTAGTGTGTCGGACAGTAGGTCACATGGTAAAAGATGGAGAGTTATTCGGTGCCTAGTGTATGTTATGTGGCATCAATTCTCGCAAAGGAATGTTATGCTTAGATTGGCTGAGAAATAATTTTGCTGCCTACACCATAAACTGAAATTAAATGTCAGTAATTTAACAAGAAAATCTATCGTTACGATATTTCCTTGGAAATTGAGCAACAACGCAGATCAAAAACCATGCTGAAATATTATTTTATTCTTTGACTCAAAACTAAAAAATATTTTTGTGAATTACCTACTTCTGGCATTACCGACTTAACTAGCTCTTCTATCTACCCCGTGTATACAAAGCGCATGTATTTATATACAGGCGTAGGTAAGTAATCATTACTCCATGACGTAATCTTTGCCATAGGGCAGACGCACGGCAACACAAATTGTGGCCCGGGAGTGCCCGGGAGGGAATCAGCGAATTATGAGCGATATGAGGCGGGTAATAACCAGAGTAATTGCCTTGCCCACCACATGACCTCTATCCACTGATGGGCGTCTGTTTTACGGTAGGTACGGCACTACTTCAAAGTAGAAATGGAACATTCAAGTATACCATTGTTCACGGTTTCTCACATCTTTGGGTGTGAAAACCAGTGAACTTATCATGCCGTCGCTACTTCATACCGTACCGAAATATATTGATGAATAAAACATTCGTTATAACCAGGTGGTGCTAAAGTCATCACATTACAGATATTGAAGTCATTACGAACCATAGATATATGATTTTACATTTCTATGTTACGAACATACGATGACATAATAAGTAGTTCTGGTACGATTGGTATGGATGGATAAAATCTAACAGTGCTTTTTGGCAAAGTATGCGTATTATATTTTGCTTGTATATAATAGTTAGGTACCTACCTAACTATTCTGTGTTACGTTAAAACGAACCATCGAAATACAAGCAAATACTTACCTCTCTGAAACAACTGGTAGGTGAAAAAACGACAATTCACCATTTAATGTTGAATTTAAACAACCGTCCATCGAACAGTTATAATAACTGTTTTTTTTGCTCCATTTTTGCACTTCACAGACGCGTGTCTCAAGCGGATGGCACTCGCACTCGCACTGTTTTCAACCGTTCTGAGATATCGTGTCCGTGAGCGGTGTCTATGTGTGCGTTACTCGAGCGCACTTTGTATGTAGATTGACTTCTGTACTCTCTGTATTTTTTCTCGGGGCTAGACTTGGCTTTGTTATTTGTTTTTTCTATGACTTAATGTAATCAGATGTGCACTAAGCTTTATGAGCACAAGTTTTAACTTCTTTGCTTTGGAATTAAAGTTTTTAGAAGTAGCTCATGAGACTGAATGGTGGAGTTTTGCTGAAGAATAATTATTTGCTTTTGTTTGAATGTATAGAACCTTGTGTATTCTGACGTCTAAGGATAAGCGAAGTAGGAGAACAAATTTTTTTGTAACGAACTTGAAAAAAACCTAGTTTGTGATTGATTTACTCAGTTGATGAATAGTTTGAAAAGTGCATCTGTTTTATTTATATTTATCGACTTTGAATTTATAGAAAGTCTTTGAGTTTATTTAGGTATACTTTGTGAGTCATTCTCTTAAGACTCATAGTTCTCTTCTTTTAAAGATCTTTTAAATATTGAAGGTTATTTAACTGAGGACTAATAAATGTTCCCATTCATTATTTAAAAAAAAATGAATCACTCATTGACCCATTCCATCTCATCCCTATTTACTGCAGGGAACTGAATTTTACTTTAGAACAGGAGTGTCGCGGAGACGTGCGGAGTCGCGCGGCTCGGTAAATGTTTACAAATTATCTCCCATAATGTTGTTACAGGGGGAATGAGCGAAAAATTTGTGACGTCACGGACTGAAGACACAAAAGGAAGTAGGGGGATGATTTGATGTTTTTTTCCGTTTATTTCTGGGCTTAAGTTGTTTTTGAAAATTATTAACAGTAGGTATGCAGATTTGATGAGGCTTGGTCTTGATTTAATGGTCAGTTACGCAAACTGGAACTGGTACTCTTAAAAAAGGATTGTTATAAATACGATTCCACGGTTCTTTTCATCGCATCCCTACCCAACAAATATCGTCATTATTCAGGCATAAATTCAATCATACAAGTTGGCACCACAACAGTTTTCATAATATTTCTTACAGATTCAGAAACCAGCACAATATTGTTGTAAATAAAGCACCAACATTACTTTCCCACAAACACGAGAAAATAAAATAAAATATCAGCTTTCATACATCATCTGTGAGGCGTATGAGTATATAAGTTTATGTGCATGTGTGCGTTGACGTCAAGAATGTAATTTTGCCACAATCTTTGAAGTTATAAAGCTGGGGAGAAAGCAATCGTATACTGTGTAGCATTTTTTTGTTTTACGGATTATCTGTTGGATTTTGCTTTATGACAATACATTCTTTGTAAAATAATTAAGTACATTAAAAAAAAAAACTATTCTAATCTCTGCAATTCGAAATGAAAATGGTGAATGCGCTTAACTAGAATTTGCGTAGGTATATCAATTAAATACCAATTCTCAATTACTTTAGGATTTTTATTTATTGCAGCAGTAGAAACTGAGGCTTAAACTATTTCTCTAGTTCCTATACAGATAATTCATTCTATTCTACAGTTCTGTATAGTCACGCTAAGCGGCTTTAGCTAATAAATCTATCATAGATACCCTTGCTTAGTAACAATAGTAATGCGGCAAATGACAGCCTGTGGATTACCCCAGTACCTATAACTTTAACCTATTTCTACAGGCAAACAAAGTTATCATCAGAAAGATCAAAATATTATCCAGAGAAGTATATACGTAGACGTACGTGTATGTATGTAGAGGAGAATATGAGCTTCTAGTTCAGCATTAACTTTTAATTTTATTCAAAGCGTGTAAGATCAACAAGGAAGTCTGTAAAATCTAAGATCTTTTTTAAGATCACCTTGTGAGTAGCTAAACTTTCTGTTTTGCTTTCCTAGAACGCGATAAGCTGTGAATGCTATTTCTGCCTTGGTTGAATACAGGGTGGCAGCAGGAACATCGACACGCAAACTGAATACATGAATCCTGAAAACCTGCGATTAAATTTTTCGTCGGTTAATAAAAAAAAATTAGCTCTGCCATACATTTTGATCGAAATTTTCTTTGTAACAGCAGATTTTTTTTTGATAACCGGCGGAATATTTCTAATCTACGGGGTCTAGGATCATGTGTTGAATCCGATATCCGTGGTTGAATCCATGGTAACAGGTTGCGCGCCGATGTCCCTGCCACCCTGTGTGTGATAAAAAAAAAGTAATTGAAAAAAATTAAATCGACTTCAAAAAGAAATTAACTCAAAATTATGAAATAACTATAATTTCGGAATGCAGTGTTTTGGGATCTGTATTTTAGTTTTAGTTTTTTGCCACCGACTTCCGAAATTAAAATTTCATAATTATTTTGAGTTAATTTCTTTTTGAAGTCGATTTATTTTCTAGGGTTCGTTCCCAAAGGGTAAAAACGGACCCTATTACTAAGACTCCACTGTCCGTCTGTCTGTCTGTCTGTCACCAGGCTGTATCTCATGAACCGTGATAGCTAGACAGTTGAAATTTTCACAGATAATGTATTTCTGTTGTCGCTATAACAACCAATACTAAAAACAGAATAAAAGAAATATTTAATGGGGGCTCCCATACAACAAACGTGATTTTTATGCCGTTATTTGCTAGATATTAATAACGGCAACAGGTAGACGCTTGAAATATTCACAGAATATTTAGTTGTATATTCACTTTAAAAATAAATAATTAAATTAAAATAAAATAAATGAAGGGGGCTCCCATACAACAAACGTGTTTTTTTTAGATATGTAGTGTTCAATATTGTACAGTGGTACGGAACCCTTCGTGTGCGAGTCGAACTCGCACTTGGCCGGTTTTTAAAATTACTTTTTTTATTTCGTAATTTTTAGTTTTAAGTCAAAACTATTTTTAGTTTTAAGTCAAAACTGGAATATTTTTTTGTAATAAGAAGGTAAATAGTTTTGTTGTAAATATTGCACTAGAATTTGACCAAGATTTTAAGATGTTTTCCCTTTGACACTACACCCGTAGCTCGTATCAATAAGCCAGGCCGTCACACTTACACGTATTAGCCCATATCTTCAAAATTACTGAATCGATTTTGATTAAACTTGTACTGTTCCCTATGTGGAAGTAAATGTGAGCCAATAAAAAAAAATTGTCACGATCCGATTAATAGTGGCGAACAAATTCGTGGACAAACATACATACATCTATGAAATTTTGTATATTTGTTTGGAAGCCCTAATAGATTGTCATATGTGAATATATTGCAGTTCCAATAATATTACATACATACGTGTCGAATTGATAACGTCCTTTATTTTGAAGTCGGTAAAAAGTTAAAAACAAAACATATTTACAGCTGACTTATACAAAAAGCGTAAAAATAACCTATTTGTGTTTGCAATACGAGTATTACAACTAAGAAAGACCAAAAAATCAACAAAAACAAAAGTAATGAAAATCTGGCCCCAAAAAAATCTCAGACTAAAGCCACAACTTTATACCTATAACATAAACATAACATTAAATTAATTCCCCGAACATAATATGAGAAACTTCGCGTAACACATAAAGAAAATATTATGGTATAGGGACCTCCCACACGGAGCAATGAGAACAGAAACGGGTCCTAACGAGCGGTAAATTGCCTACGCAATACTCGTGACGTCATGTATTAGCGTACCATTGTGTTACAAGCTAACCTATGTTATTTATGACGTTTTCCTTCGTTAATAGTATTAATAGGGAAAGTAATATTAGGTTATGAATAGGATTGATTAAAAAGCTGTATTAATAACGTGTCATAATTTAAAGTATCCCGGACCTCTGCGTAGCTTGGTCATGGTGTGTGTATAAGTAGAAATCAAAGTGTGTGCGTCTTACAAAATTCTACAAGTATTTTTTTTAGTAATTCGTATATTTTAAACATTCATGAGAACCTTCAATGTAGTAGGTACTTAAATCTTTTAATGTTCGTAAAATATGGTAATATAAAGGTTTTTCTGCTTATACGCCATTTCGTGCCCTTTTTGACAAAAAGTCTGTCTGTCCACCAACCTGCCTGCGTCCTCATGTCTCTAGACACGATGGTGCCGTGCGCGTTGTGCGCGCGGCAGCGGTACACTGTTGCGTGGATGTCCTGTCGGTACTGCACCGCGCTGAATGGCAGGAACACCAGTGTGCCGTTGTCCAGGACTTGTCTGCGGAAAAAACGACTTAATTAGAAGTTATATAGATAGAAAGAAACGAAAACCCTGCCCTGAAGAAAAAAAAAACAGTTTGCCGCAATCTGTTAAACGTAACCCTACAGAAGACATTAAAAAGTACCCGAAACTCAACACCTCGGCTTTAATCCGAAACAAAAACGGAACGGCCAATATCTTGAGAAATTTACCTGGAACCATAAACCGCGCGATTCGTTCAATTATTCTTGGCTTAAATTCCCTCAATGAAAAAAGGATAAGACCGAATTAGGGAAGAATTGCAATGCTTTTTAAAAAAAGAATCGTGGTTCGTAATTGGTGTTGGGAAAATGGCGGCAAAATTTTCACGAAAAGTTTTACAGGTACGGCCATATTGAACTGAGCATAAAAGAAAGATCTGTTCGTCAGATAGAAATGGTCTTGTTGACTAGAATGAAGCTGGGATCAGTGCTATTAGACTGGTAATTGGCTTGATAGTTAAAATTCCTCTTTATAAATTGTACTATTTTTCCGACAGGCTCTCCTCATTTTAACTTTTTTTCGAATACTAACTCCATAAACTCACGCCTTTTTCTCATGGGGTTAGGTAGAAACTACAGGACGAATCCTTACAAATCCCTTTTGCTTCGTTTACGGTCATACACATCTGTTGCGATTTTTTTATGACTTAGTAATAACTTGTCATATAGTTTATCATTAAAACGAATACAAAGCAACACACTGACACGCTCGTGACGTCATCGTTCATGCCCGTCAAGCACACCACAAAGTAAGGGGAACACCCAAATATTCCAAAATATTTTATTCCGAATTTCGATGTTCCGATTTTCAAAAGTCCGAATTTCATAATACCTAAGAATTATAATGTCTATTATTAAAAATCACGAAATTTATTTTACCGAAAGTCCGCGAAAGTGCGATTTGTTTGTTTTCCGATTTTCATGGATTATTCCACTTTGCCCCACCGGCCGCCCCACTGGTGGGGCACGGTGGAATGCCTAAAATTTTGCAGTGGAATCTGCCCCAATAAATCGAAGTAGTGGGGCAGATTCCACTGCTTTAAAATCTTGTATTTTCATATGTTCGAAGAATCAAATGGTCGATGGGTTTTCGATCCGAAAAACGACATTTCAATTTTCAATACTTCGAATTATTTCCGAATTATCTTTTCTTATTTCGCTATTTACTTACGTTACCGTTACCACACGCTAACTCAATGAACGCAATAGGCGATGTAGGATGCAAGAGCGAGCGAAGTGCACCCCGAGGTTAGGTTTTGTTAGGTTAATTTAAACCCTTTACACAAAAATAGGGGCCCACAAAGCGGGGCTCCGTCGACATAGGATGCAAGAGCGAGTGAAGGACACCCCGAGGTTAGTTTTGGTTAGGTTACTACCCTTTACACAGAAATAGGGGGTCGTATTTTTTATGTTTCGAATTATCATTAATACGGACTTTTTGTTATTCGATCTATTGAAACTCGGTATTTTGTGAATAGTAATAAAATAAACATTAGGAATATTGAAATTTCGGAATTATAAAAATAGGATGAATGATAAATCGGAGTTGTTATAATTAGGAATTTTGAACCATTCTTATGAAAATCGGTATTTTGAAATTCATATAATTGTGACTGTCGGAATAAAGTTTTTCGTATTTATGTAGTGTACCCCAAAGAACGACAGCAGCTGTGGTTCTCAGAAAAAATAAAAATAAATAATATAATCACCACGGTTTCCCACGTGTTTGGAATGAATGAACGAAGGTATAGGTGAAGGAAGGTGTGTATTACTTATAGGACGCCCACATTTGCCGACCGTGTTTCAATGCGTCTTAAATTGTAAATTATAAGTCACATTTTCAGGGAAGAGCAAAAGTCAAGAGGGACTAGTGACGAAACTGCTTTGTTGTATAAAACATAAATTAATGTGCGATGATATAGTGATATTGTTAGAAGAAGTCTCGACTTAGTTTAGGTTTTAATTTCGTTAGTTTCTGCTGCATGGCGACTGTACTAATGCAAGTATGTAAATGTGAATAAGTATTTATTGTGTTAATCGTGTAAACTTTGCGTTATTTCTAAAGTATCATTATTGCAACTGCGGAGCAAAATCTTCACTGAAACAAAAACAAAATATAGTACCTAATTGCTAGTTTTTTTTTTAAGCAGGTGATTGGATACAGCCTTGCTATATCATACACATAGATCTAAGTTCTACAACGGGTACAGTATCTACCGCAGAGTTGGGCGTAATCAACTACTTTTGTAATCGGATTAATAATCTGATTGAAAGTAATCATGAATACATCAATCATGATTACTTTTAATCTTGATTACTTTCAATCATGACTACATTTGTAATCATTAGTTTTGATTACAATAGTCAGTAATCTTAATTACATGGGTAGATTTGATTAATTTTTTAAGCATATTTTTAATAAATGCGGTTCTATATTCAATCAGTATGTATCTTGTATATCTGCGTTTTTCTAAAAACTTCTGATCCAATTTGGATGTCATGGACGTTTTGTACTCTTTCGTTATTTAAATCCTTAAGTAAATTCGAAAATAAAACACACCTCTAAAAAAAAAAAAGAAATATAACACACCTCTTCCGTCATCGGGTCCTGTCGAAAGACTTTTCTCATATGCGACCATGACCATTTTACCTAAATCACACAGACTTTCGGATGAGATGTTTGAAAAGAGGGTGCTTTTAAAATCTAATTTAAGCCACACATGGCACACATAAAAATAATTCTTGATTGTTTTCTTAAGTATACTTAATAATTATTAAAAAAATTTAATTCATGAGACTGATCAAAAAATAAAGATGATTTACAATGGTGCCGATTCTCTTGTCACAAATGCCTCTAAACTAGACTAAAAATCACTAAAATTTAGTTTATTCCTGTCAGACGACGATTTCCTATTCTGAAATTGACTAAAGTGACACAACTTAACTATATTTTAGTTTGACAGCACTAAGATGGCACTGAGTTATTTAATCTATTGAACATTGCAATTTTGCTATTCTGAATTACACGTTTTTCACCTAAAATTTAGATTGTTTAACTAAATCTGACTATTTTTAATCGCGATTAAAGGTGTGGAATAAAATTAGTTGTCGTTGAAGAAAAAAATGAACAGAAAGTCACACCAACACCTCGACTTCAGATGCAAAAACAATACAGTATTTTTTTTTCTTTTGCTTATAT
This sequence comes from Hydraecia micacea, assembly GCA_914767645.1. Taxonomy (NCBI): domain Eukaryota; kingdom Metazoa; phylum Arthropoda; class Insecta; order Lepidoptera; family Noctuidae; genus Hydraecia; species Hydraecia micacea. Next base: position 21,334,522 of record OU611776.1, read on the forward strand.
CTCGAAAATGGTGTGTCCTATCGCAAAAATAATGAAAATTTCGACCCCCTTTATAAAACCCATAAGCCCCCTAAAACTCAACATGTAGGTAATAATTTTTCATATTTTCCATACAAAAAGTGAAAAATCCCTAAAAAAACACGCCAAGGCTGCCCCCTGCCCGCCTGCGGCTCTAAAAAAAATCACGGGTAGGGCAAACAAGTACCACGGGTCGACGAGTCGCAATTGTCAAATTCGATTTTAGTTGTGTCAAAATTATTTTTAAATTTAGAGAATTTTTCATGCAGAATAGCTGTAAGATTCTAATAGCAAAAAGTAAGGAATTTTAGTGATAGTTTAGTTAGTTTAGTTCGGTGTACAAGAGAATCGGCACCAATGTTAATGATTTTATTTTTCGAATTCCTAAATGTAGTTAGTATGCATCAATCAAAAAAGTAATCAATATAACGATTACAAACTAATAATCATTAATCACCGATATGATTACTTTCTTGATTAATTTCCGTAATCTGTAATCTTGATTGATGATTACAAAATGTAATCGTAATCCTTAATCATTAATCTTATTACAATTTGCCCAACTCTGATCTACCGGGCCTTAATTAAGGTTACTTACGAGTACATTTAAAAAAAGTGCGGTCGTTTTGAGCGTCATGTCTCTGCCACAATACCTATCTGTGAGACAATCTAAAGCTCGATATGTCATATTCACGCTCGATTACTGTACCAGGGTGTGGTCACTATACGAACAAGTAGCTACCTAAACAGTGTAACACATGTAACCCCTGACGTTACATTAGTACCCACAGGCTCCGCCGCAGAGAGCGGCGAGTGGCCCTTTGAAGTTCAAATGTAATCGTTTTATGTGCCGCGCGGTTTTGGGTCGGGTTTCACACTAACTGGGTAGCTTTCCAAGATTTTTTGATCAATGTTTTATCTAGTTTGGCTGGCCGACCTTATTCCGTAATGTGTTTGATAAAATGGGGTATAATGATTTGCATGGTTAGTTTTGAGCTTAGGCAGTGAGTCTGACCGGAAAATCGCTTACGTATCTAATTACTTAGTGAAATAGCTTAGGAATAGATCTCGAACATTCTGGTGAGTGTCGAAGAAGCCAATAGAAATATACTAGTCCTAGTATAGGTACTTAGAAATTTTGATAAACCAAACTCCAACTTGTGAGCGAAGCCGCGGGCACAGTTAGTACCATCTAATAAACTGGTACTGGGTAAATCCTTGATAATGAATGTGCTCTTGCAAATATATAATACAAAAGCAAAACCCTTTACTTTGCTCTCACATCACCCGGTTTTATATCCCACCTCCTTCACAAGGGACATTGACACAACGCCGCGCTATCGCCAAACTTTCTTCCACACAACATATTTGCCAACACCAGCCAATAACTCATTCATCTTCATTCAAACAAAACAAAAAAAAAAAAACTAAAGACTTTGGAAGTCAAAGCTACACAAGGCACATATCATCTGTCATGTTTGAAGTTAGTTCTGAAGATATCGTGTTTAGGGACGGACGGGCAAAAAATCTACGCTTTGTTGGGATTCCCTCGGCACTAGGCAGATTTCCTTCGTTTTATTTCAACGTGCTTAGGTACTTGTGTACCTAGGCTGTGTGCTAGTTGGGGTGACCTTGTGGATCTCGGGAGGAAACAATAGGGTCTCAAGTGAAAATAGAGAACATTTATAAATTGTTATAAAATATTTTAGCGGGATCTTTGTGGTATAACGTGCTTTAGGTTTGATAAGCCGAGAACAAAATATTTTTTATTGAGTCTGTGCCTAAATGCATCTGGATCTTGTTGCAAATTACGTCCTCACTCTGTTCACAGTCATAATACACCTACTTGATACCTAAAGTTGCCTATTTTTGTGGGATGTCGTAAAGGAATTGACCTACTGGACTTTAATAGCTGAGTAAAAACATGTCAGAGGTCTTCAGGGAAGACCTTCATTCAAAGTAGATGAGAAGGTAATATATTAGCATGATATTATGTATGTATTTACCGATGCCACATTCGTAACGCTAGCCCAGTTCATAATATGTGTATAATAATTGAGGTAAAAGCCGTTGCGCGTTTTAATTAACGAGCATTTTATTTTCGCTGAGCTGCGGCCGAAAAATACCAGTTTTTAATGTAGGTAGTTGAGTATTTTTTATAACGTTGAGCAATTATTTATATGCGAGTCCAAATGGAAAATGTAAATGTCATATATACCTACGTTTTGTTTTGGGATGTGTTTCAGTGAAAGTTATGAAAATAATTTTGTTTATTATAGTTGTCTTTCAGCTTTTTGTTCATTGTTTGTAGAACGATATTCGGTCTGTAGTTCTTCAATTGACATCCAGTTTCAATATTGGATTTTTTTGTTTTATTCTTTATGAGTATTGCATGATTGTGAAAATAAAGTTTTATTTATTGTACCTACAACATGTTTTTGTTGGTTTTTCGTAAGTATAGTACCTATCTATCAATAACATTCGTCATCTTCCTAGTATAAAAGTATTTAATTATCTAACGAGTACTAGACGCGTAGCAGATAGGCTCACCGCTATGAAACCGTAGTCGGTGTAAATGTAGACCCGACAGAAGCTACGCAAGAAAAATGTAACTTTTCTTATTCCCGGCTATATATTTGCCAATACTTCCCGCACTCGATCACGGGGACTAGGAGCAAATTTTACATAGGTACATGTCATCATTGAACAGGAGGTTCATTTCTCAGGGGAAATCTATGGATAAATTCGAGGTAACAATATTATAAGAGTTTTTGCCTAAATTATAGTACCGTAGCAATTTCTTTGTAGTGTGTTATGGGTCATATTGGAAGTTCAATCTGTTCAATCTGATTAGAAAACTTGACGTAGTTTGTAATATTGCCAAAGTTTTAACATGGATACCCAATTTCGTAGCACTCAGAATGTGTAAGAATTGTTCTATGGGTGACTGACCCGACTTAACGTCTTCGTTTACCTTTGAGAGCTTTGCCAGATAATTGTAGTCGATTTGGTTTCAAATCAGATCGCCTGGAGGTGCTTACTAATCTTGCCCGTTACTCGATTTGGATATTAGAATCTTGATCGGATGCTATATCTAATTCCCTTTCATTTTGGTGGCGAAAGTGGGCCTTATTCTATCACAAATCAATATTGAAATACACAGACGACAGGCACTATCAATTATACTTGAGGTAAATACTTGAGTAATAGTAAACTAAATAATTATCCTTGCTCAATTACCTGAGTAATAGGCAAATATATTATTATTATAATAGTATCAATATTTGGAGCCGAGCGCCCATCTCGCTCAATGCAAACATTAATCATGTCACGGCTCGCGTGGCCAGGGAATACGTATCCATGTATATAAAGAAGATAGATAGATATGTGTACCTACTGAATATTTGTCGTGAAACCTGACAGGAGAATGGACTGTTTATTTAGGTCACCCAAAATTGAACGAGTAGTGGCTAAGAGAGGTTATCATCTCCTGATATTACAACTGTAATATCATGGTGGCAGAATCAACCCTTGCCGACGATATTTCAATAAATTTCTTTACAATGTTATTTTGGACACCACTGATTTATGACGAAGGAAAACACCGGAGGGAACCAGGGACACCTGAGTTAATTTGATTTATCGTTTACGTTTCAATCCCTCTCGATTCATATGACTGCTCGATGAATAAAAGGTGTACTTTTATTGACAAAATAAAACAAAAAAAATGTCGACAGTAAATTGGAAACTACATCATATCACAGAAAGCTGCTAATCCTCGTAACGTGACCAGCATGAGCCATCCATACTTCCATACTATATACTATACTATATAATATACTATAATATTATAAATTCGAAAGTAACTCTGTCTGTCTGTCTGTATGTTACCTTTTCACGCCTAAACCACTGAACGGATTTCGATATAATTTGGCAGCTAGATAGATTCCTTACATAGGATAGTTTTTATCCCGATATTCTCACGGGATCGACACATATGCGGGTGAAACCGCGGGGATCAGCTAGTGTATCAATAATTGATACATGGTTCATGCTGGTGATTATTAGTGATCGATAATACTTAGATTCAATCACGGTGACTAGCGCGAACTAATCGTGTCTGATTTGATTACACTGCTCGTTTGTCATGCTAGCCTGGTACCGAGTAGTGGGATAATATTGAAGTGCTGATAAAGAACTGTAGAGAGTTGATGGTTGTTATGATATTTACCAAACTGTGTAATGAGACATTGATAAACGAGTAGGTGTTATGTTGTTATTTTGATCAACTTTCTACTAATTAGTTACCAATTTATAAATAGGCTATTAACCCTTCGTATGCCGGAACGTAGATCCACGTGAGACACAGTGGCTTTTTAATTGTTTCGGTAATTACGGCATTCAACCGGTTAATAGCCAATAGGTAACTAGATTTGAAAACGTTAACTCCAATTTAATTTGGGCTGAACTCTTTGTAAAAATAAATTTTATTTAATCCAGACAGATTTTCGAAGAAATACGTATGCCAGGTACATATATGTTACCAAAACTATTTAGGTACCTATGTTCACTTTAGTTTAGTATATAGATTGTAAATACATGTGTGGAGCATCTGACCTCAAACCCGAAGCTAGTCAAATTATTTACGTAATCAATAATCGATAGCTCATATTCAAACAAGCTGTGTCCGATATTAATAGCCAATTATAGCTCGGTACACTTCCTTGTTAGCAGCGCAAATAAGCACAATAACTTACTGTTTATTTTCACTGAATGAGTATGACAAGTTATTCGTGCAACGATTTTATATTACAAAATACGCAATATCTAGTTATTTTATTTATAGTTTGTAATAGTGATGACCCGGATTCTGTATTTGTGAACAAGTCTTTGTCCTGAAATGAGGCCAGTAAGTATTTATTTTATTTCAATAAATTAACTTTAGCTATAAATTAAATTAGCTTTACATTTCAATATTTATCTGTCAACTTTTGTTTTTATGAAATATGTGGTAGGCATGGCTTTCACAGCAAAGTAATATCAACAAAATGAACAAAACGGAATCTTATAAAACCCATATTATATTCACGTGACATTTAAAAGTAAGCAGTAAGGGTGAAGAGATCATTACCGTCCACCCACGTATATAACGACAAATAAAGGTCGTTTGTTGAAATGAGAACTTGTGTTTTAATATCAAATATAGTAAGAAGTTTATCCAAGGAACCATGACAACCATACCTGTTTCTGCTGGACTGTAGTTTCTTTATTTATTTATTTATTTTATTTTATTTTACCATTTATGTACACACATATATAAACAGACAAGAAAAAAACAGAACAGAAAAATACGTACAAGGGTGATGCTTATTTCATAAGAAATCTCTTCCAGCATACCTGCGATAGGACAAGAAATAGAGAGATGTAGACAGCGTGTTAAAGAGTAAAGAAGACAAAAAAAAACATAAAATCTAAAAGCAATTCACTTAATAAAACTAAACAAATAATATGAGAATATACTTTCATACATACAAATAACATACATACTTCTAAAATAAATATAATGTAATCAAAATAATAAATACATACACAACTATGATAAAGTGGAAAGATACTCGTAGTGTAGGTATGTGTTTCTTCAATACCTCTAATCAATAAAACATGTTTTTATGCAGCTATCTTGTAAGTAATTGCAGTAGTTATTTTCTAAAATTACTATAAAAAAGTGTTTACAATAAAATAACAACTCCGCTGTATGAGGATGGACGAAGCCGGATAAGGTAAAATGTTGTATTTCACTGTATAGATTCCCAGTAAAAATAATTATTATTCATCTCTTAAATAAATAGCAAAATATAGTTTTGTATAATATACTCGTAGAAGCATTTTTAAATGCATTTTTTGCATGCATTTTTTAAATGTAAGAACCATGGTCATTATGATATTTTGATGTTGATTTGAAAGAGCATGGCAGTTGAGAATGTGTCATGCAGATTGTGGCGCGTATGTTGGATCATTCGGCTCCCTACAAAATGGTTGAGCTGGATGGTGCTGACCAACACGTCGTGTTCGTGAACGGGCGCCGTCGGTTGAGACTGGTTGTACGTTAACTCCCAAGGCTTATTTTGAATTGTTTCTTCATTTCATTGAAAAGATCGCCCTTGGAGTTTCATGCCCGTTCGTCTACATAGAGAAAATGAATGATGATGATGTTTTGAATGGGCAACTAGCTTCAACTTTCTGAATAACTGACTGAGTGCCTGTAAATGGTTTAATTGAAATAAATGTTTTGAGTTTGAGTTTATTTTACTATTCTCCAAACACACAGAAAATACCCACAATGTGATCGAATCAATATACATTAATGTATAACCAACACGATGTTCTACTAATTAATACCCAATTACCAGTACAATGATTATTATCGGTTGAATCACTAAGTATGCCAGCTATTGAATAAATTTCTGTATAGACTTGACCACATGATACACATAATGATATACACATAATGGAAATAAGTTCCTTAAAACATCTGCTACACCAGGAGGACCTGATATATTGCTATGCTAAAATGTACCCATAACCTTGAAACTAGAAAACAGCCTTTGTTTCATTTGACTTGGTATGTACTTTTTTACTTTAGACCACATTACCGTAGCGTAAGTCTTGTACCCTACCTCATTATTCTTTTGTTTTTTATCAAAGTCTCGAATAGATAGGTTTTCAGTTTGTGAATGCAAACCATCTACATATGAATAAACACTAATCCATTGGCTAGGCCGTTACCCATTTTAATACCCAATTACCGGTAGGGTGAGCCTCATTATCGTCCTCCCGAACAAAAGTTATTGGTGTTAACTTTTCACATAAATTTTTGTCGTTCCCATTAAAGTAGGTAATGTAATTTTGGAGGATGAAGGGGCATTCGAATATCGTCTTTTGTTGATATTTGTGGCCTGCTCAATGTTGCGGATAAATTATTGAAAAGTTAAAAATTGTTTTTATAACAGTTTATCTTTGTGCATTACCTATGACAAATGTTTTCTGCAAGCGAAGAATGAAATCATTTGATAAGAAAATAAAAAAAAGGGTGCGAATTATCAAGAACCGGGCTGTTACAAGTAAAGTAGTTCAATATTAGGTATCCATAATACAAAAAAAATTACATACCAAACAAAAATTGTTATAAAAAGGCATTTACGTGGAACAGAAGTGGATATGTTCGTAAAATTATAATTATCTCCTAACGATATCCTTCGTTACGTCTCCTAGTGTTTTGACGTTTGGTGCAAGTTATCTCCTTTCGCGAAAACCTGGGTGTTGGTTTTTTGAATATGTCAGTTTGAATATCTATAATAATACAATTAAATAATTGTTCCCGTACCGAGTATCAGTGTTTTTGTGTTTAGTGAAAATCGAGTAGTAGTGTTAAAAAATGTTATAAAGAAGATAAGATTTAAAAGAGTAATCGTAGAGTTTCTTGAGGGCTCTGCTCTATAGAAAACGACCAATTGATACCGTACACCTAGCTTCTGGCGTTTTATAAGTGCCCATGTAGGTTTGTGTGAAATAAAATAGTTTGATTGTTCTATCAATTTGCGAGATCAAGCTGCACTTGCCGCAGTCTGCTTTTATATGTGCGACCATTTTTTTCCACGTCGAGTCAACTTTCTATGATCATGTAGAATCATCGGTTCTTGATGCATAGGAATCATTCAATGTACCTACATTTTAATTTATTTTTTGCTCACAGATTACATCTTGGACCGCTCGTCTCAGTAAATTTTCGCGGGCCAGTGCTCAAAGGGTGTCCGCGTTCGTTAGCAGACTCGCATCACGCGCCGTCTTTGAAAAATAAACTCCTAGCTCTCTAAATATGTGCTCTTTTTAAACGAACATGTACTAGGGATGTAGGCGTAAGGTTTTCGCGGGAAATCTTTAGTGTTTTAATATTACACCTAGTTTGTAGAAGGCTATATCCTCAGTTTAAAGTCTTAACATGTCCTAATTTCTTGCAAATGGTTGAATGTTTTGTAATAAAACGCTGTAAAATGAAAGTCAAGTTACCATGGAGTTAAAATAAATAATTTGATTGGCGTACACGAGACGAGCGCTTTACTTGGAATCTTGCACTCTTAATATTTGTATCAACTAGGACGACTACATATTTACACGACGTTTTGTTCCATTCATTGTCTGAAGCTGCATTCTTGAAACTTAGTGTAACGACTTCTAGTATGTTTTTCATCCTATAGCTCTAAGATCGTTATCAAAATAGTATTTTCTTTGTTTGCTCTTTTCTGACAAAATTATAAAACAAAAACATTGTAAACAGCACCGTGTAACTTTTAATTATGTTCACTTTCTTAAACTTCAGTAAACAAAATATATAAATCACACCTCCATAATGTATTACCACCCACTCAATTAATTAATTAATTTTTAATTTTTTTAATTAATTTATTTCTTTCCTTAACCGTGATTTGGAAATTTTCTCAATTTTGTGAGTTAGCTCGTAAGTTCATTATTCGTATCTGATGTTACAACTTGATATGGATCTGTAAAATAGTTTTAGATATTACATTAGATCAAGGCCCATTAGGAGTTATAATTTTATCTTTTCGACTACAACTAAAACGTTTCCGTTGATTTTTTTTTATTTAAGCGGATTTATCAGCACATTTTACCGGTTTAATAATAAACTTTAAATGACACTCAATTGAAGAAGCCATCATGATCATTGTTGGCAGGTTTTTTTCTTCCGTCTTGCCTATTTATTGTACTATACTGGTGGCAATCACACCCAGGCTAAGCCCGGTCAAGTTATTGTGTATTTTTAACCGACGAAAAAACAGAGGAGGTTCTCAAGTCGACGCGTATATATTTTTTTTATGTATGGGCACGCATAACTTTTTACAGAGTAGTCCGATTTTGATAATTCTTTTTTATTGGATAGGGCATACCTCAAAGTTGGTCCTATATAAATTTGGAAAAAAAATCCTACCCTAAGGGTGGGAAAAAAGGGGTGGTTTATTGTTCATTCACAGATTTTAATGCTGAGTTGTGTATTACAATTAAATAAAAAAGGCCTACCCATGTTGGTATATAAAGCCTGTTTTTGTTAAGTATTTTATTATACAACAAATAATAGTTAAAGTAGGATTATACAACAGTTAATAACTAAAGTAAGCTATTTTAAAAGTAATAAAAAATTAAGCATGTATTAATTAGTAAATTATAGCCTCAAAAAATTAAAAAATAAAACTTTTTAACAAAAAAAAATATACCTCCGAAGAAACTGAAACGAAAAAAATAATAAACCTTTTTTATTATTTAACCTTAATAAATAGTTCTTAAACTAATGTAAGTATACTTAAGTAATTTTGAGTCGGCGCCTAACAACCAATGAACAAATACCACTAAATTATCATAAATTTAAATAAATAACCAAATCAAATTAACAATGCAACGCGAAGTCTCCAGCGATAAACATTAACATTCTAAACAAAAAATGCGCTCTCCGCACGACCACTCACTCGCAACTATATTAATTTGCTTGTTTGGCACCGACTCAAAATTACTTAGGTGTACTTACATTAGTTTAAGAACTATTTATTAAGGTTAAATAAAAAAGGTTTATTATTTTTTGCTTTTCAGTTTTTTCGGAGGTTTAATTTTTTTTTTAAAACAATGGAAACTAGAAATTATTAAAGTTTCAACTTTTTTATAAATATTTAAATGTGAATATTTTTCATTCAAATCTTATTCCGTATCCAGAGAAAACTGTAGCAACTTGGATGGAGGACAGGCATAAAACATAAATATAACAGAATCGGAACCAGCGATTCTCAAAGACTTGAATATTTTCAAACAATAGAACGTGCCATAAAATGCGCATAGTCTGTACCTAGACGTTTTGAAAGAGTATATCCTATTTATATTAGGTAAATAATAGTGAACATTAAACAGTGAAATTAAATAGTTTATACTATAAAGAAAATTATTCCGCTAAAACTTCTGTGTACCTAACCTACTTACCTACTTAGGTATTCTATTTCTATACCTATTTCTATACAAGGTTATAATTACCAAACAATACAATACCATATTAAACGACAAAATAAGTACACACTCCAGGCTATCACACATATTTACAAACATTAGGTAATTATAATAATATAAGTATAGGTATAGCCTCTTGATTAAAAAATCTCGTATCATAACGCACAAACAAGCGTAGAAGTATAAACGTTCAACAAAAAAAAAAGTAAAAAGACTCGCTCAAAAGAACAAAGTACATAATAGAAAGACAATTTTGTTAAAATCCGATTAACTTGAACTTCTTTTCTTTATTTCTTTGAGGTCCAAAAAAAGTAATACATTAATTTTGCTATCGGACGGATGAGTCGACTAATAGTCTCGGAGCTAGGGCGCCCCGGGTGCCGGACGCGATCTAATGAGGCGAATACTTTGGCAACTTTTGACAAGTTTATTTTGAGAAAACAATGTTGAAATAATAGACATAATTTTCAGACGATTTGTTTGTAAACATTAATAAATTATTTTAGATCTTGAATTGAGAGTGCGTAATTACAATATTTTATTTTCAACAGGAATCAAAAACTTTTGGTTTAACTGCTTATTGTCACAAAACCAGTAACAGAGCGTGTTAATCTTCGCCTCGGGTCTCGTAAAAGAGCCGAGAGAACAAGAATGGTCATAACCATTTTATTTACTTTTATAGCTTGCAAGCTCCCTGCAAGCACCTTGATTTACGACACCAGGAACTTTAACTTGTGCAATCATAAAATAAGTCTGTTTATTGGTACTTATGTCATGTGGTTGCTGGTAAAGAATAGACTACGCTCTTCTGTCGTTAAGAGGATGGGCATAATAACAACTTAATGTGCAAAGGTCACCAAACTGTCTGTTGTGTATGGTGGTCTTTATGTCATCCATCACCATACATTTCTCGTTATAGTATAAAGATACTTGGTACGAATATAAGCAGTTGCGGATCAACATACATATTTCCCAAATGTTAATTGGTGAATCTGATTGCCGAACAAGATGAATGCCCGTTTTATAATATTGCCCTCCACTCTGGCTATATTCATCGATCGTTAAGTACTAATGTTAATAAGGTTGGTTTTCCTTGAGTTCAGAAAAATAGACCGAAGAGACCTACCGAACGTATTTGAGATAAAAATTTACACTTGAATAAAACCGGTTAATGTGACGGAAAATAATGAGGTCTTGATTTCGAGTGGATCGACGTCTGATGATTATTACGCATGAATGTACTAATAACGTACTATCTCCACAAGAAATTAATTGCGTAGCCACAATTATCTTCTGCTCTGAATAATCGAGAATCAAATAAATTACCTACGCTAAATAGTGGTCTGGAAAGTTTTCTTGGATAGAACGGCCTATTTCTTTTTGTGAAAAGTTCGCAACGACACGTGTGTGCTACTTTATATTTTTAATCTAGCATATTTATGTACGTTCCAGTCAGGTAGAATGTATTAAACAGATGTTCCATCTATAGATTTCGAATATTAGCATGTATTTGGCGCCGAATCACTGATTCTTTTGTATAGAGACTAAATTAAACTCAACATTATCACGACATTTGCAGAATAAGAACTTTAGAAATGAATGGAATCTAACAAATACATACGAATTGGGGTTGGGCGACATGACTTTTAAAGTATCGCCGTTTTCTGCTATCCTTTTGTTTATTATTTCGCAATCGGTCATCAACAGAATCTACCTACGTACAAATTAAGAGAATATAAAGGTTCGCTTTAATAAACCGTTTCTCCAAACGCAAAACCCCGACGCTAGTAAATGCAAAGTTAGCACTAAACACAGCACGCTTAAATAAAATGCTTAATTACATTTTTCTTTCATTCCGAATGCATTCACATGATGTAAAAATAAAAGTCCCTAGCTCCGCGCCTAACTTTCCGACTGACCCGCGAAATGTATTTAACTGGGCGCTTTGGAAGACTACAAATTATGTAAATTAAAGAAAACTTTTAGTCAGACTATTATGAAAATTAGAAATTCATTGAGAGGGATGGCGACGCTTTCAGGACAGACTGTTTACAGGCGCTGAAGCGATTCATGTAAACTGGAGTTTCTGTACAATTATATTATATTTTGTTGAGATTCAAAGGTTTCGGTTCATTTACATTCAGTGCTCGTGCTGGCTGTATTCAGGATTTTTATTTGTTGCTTATCGGCTCACAAACACTCACTGGACCTTTACAATAGTCGAGACATTTTAATTACAATTTCACTCGCGAAACGGATTTCTGATTGCAGTAAAGTTGTAATAAGCGCCCAGAAAATTGTTGTTGCCTAGCTTATTTCGTAATTCTATTTTTACTACAACCTACAAAATAAATACATAGAATATAATATAACTAACTCAGTTAAGTTACACTAAGCTGACAGTTAGAAATACTGCTTTGTTAGTTATTTAAGTCCTTTCAGAACCAACCAAGTTTTTACAGAACGCTGTATTATTATCCGCGCATTTCCATTTAATTACGACTGTAGGCTCAGCGCTAACCGTGTGATAATAGGAATAGACGCAATATTATTTAAATATTCACTATTTATTTATGTAGTCAGATTATGCAAATTAATGTGAGTACCTAGTGGTTGACTGGTTCTGGTTGTGATGTTGCAAATATATTCACGTTTTTTTTACAGAAAGTGTATCAAAATGAGTCTTTGTGTAATAAATGAGTAAAAATCGTTAGCCCTCTGGATAGTAAGTGGTCATTGCCGTCTATTCTCGACGCCTGCCAACCCTGGTTAATAACTGGTTTCAATGTATAGGGTTAAAAGACACAATTGAAATGTCTGTAATTCTTGCAACTATATCTGAGATATTTATCGTACAAGTACCTACATAATTTCTGGGTAAGTGAGTGTTTAGTTTTTTAATGCAGAATTAGCTAAACCTTTTCATAGAATATCATGGTTTAGTTCGTTTTACACTCGGAGTAGTATTCGCTCCAAAATTATTCGATGAACTCGTAGTTTGCGTCGATAAATACCTGGAATGTCTGAGAATATATACACGGTTACTTGTAATTCGACGTATATCCTTCAGGAGCTGATAGGGGGACCAAAATGCAACATATTGAACCCTACATATGTATGGCCGAAATTCAATAGTTTTCGAGATATTTGAATTTTAAAGGTTTTTCGATATAATTGCAAATAAAAAACAGTAGCATTCCGGGAGTGCCGACAGAAGTGAAAACAAAACACAAACAGAATACTTTGCCATCATTCACTGACATATCGGATATACATTAAAACCGAGTACATCTCGAGGACAGCCGAACACATCCGAAGCGGTGTCGGTTATACATTTTCGCCGCGCCGTAGAAAGAGAGGGGGATACTCCTACGCCGCGCCGGCTGTCTACTCTCCATCCGTCTTACGAATTTTCGATCAGGTCACGTGTCCTGGCGCGAGTTTAACATTTTTTACCCATTACAAAAAAAGTGTACAACGCCGCTAAAGAAGTTTTCACTTCAAAAAAACTACATATTGAATAGGTACCATTACAAGGTGATATTGTAGCTGGCACTTCAATTAAGCTATGAACATAATTAAAAGTACTTATTTCAACAAAATAATTAAAATGATGAGCGATTTAAGAACAATGCCTTACCAATATTTTCATTTTACGCTTCAAAAATGTTTCAAATATTTCGAAAACTATTGAATTTCGGCTATACATATGGGGGTTAAATTTGTTGCGAAACATGTTTGAAGCGTAAAATGAAAATATTCGTAAGATATTATTCTTAAATCGCTCATAAAATTAATTATTCTGTTGAATTAAGTACTTTTAATTAAGTTCATAGCTTAATTGAAGTGCCAGCTACAATATCACCTTGTAATGGTACCTATTCAATATGTAGTTTTTTTGAAGTGAAAACTTCTTTAGCGGCGTTGTACACTTTTTTTGTAATGGGTAAAACATTTTAAACTCGCGCCAGGACACGTGACCTGATCGAAAATTCGTAAGGCGGATGGAGAGTAGACAGCCGGCGCGGCGTAGGAGTATCCCCCTCTGTATAACCGACACCGCTTCGGATGTGTTCGGCTGTCCTCGAGATGTACTCGGTTTTAATGTATATCCGATATGTCAGTGAGTGATGGCAAAGTATTCTGTTTGTGTTTTGTTTTCACTTCTGTCGGCACTCCCGGATTGCCACTGTTTTTTATTTGCAATTATATCGAAAAACCCTTAAAATTCAAATATCTCGAAAACTATTGAATTTCGGCCATACATATGTGGAGTTCAATATGTTGCATTTTGGCCCCCCTATCAGCTCCTGAAGGATATACTCGTATGTCGAATTACAAGTAACCCTGTATATTATACCTTTACGACTGAATTTTTTCGTATGCCAAGATTATTTGCAAGGTTTGAAGTACATATACTAAATACTGGCCATGGCCAGCTATGGGAACTCGGGCTCAGATGACCTTTATTTATTTAAACTTTTCGCACGCAAAAAGGTACAAATGCGTACTACCCCTTCGACCTTACACCTACTTAAAATGTGCATTTCTTCACTTCTATAAAATAAAATGTAAAATAAAGGATTTCTTGTGTGTAGCACGCAGTGCACATCAGCTAAAAGAAAGATAATTTTTCTTAGCACAGAATAATTACTTGCGTTCGACGCGATTTATTTCCCCGCTGACTGCGCAAAGCATTTTATTTCCTGGCACCAAGAAAAGTACCCATTAACCATTTTATTCCAGCCATTTCCTAAACCTGAACAATGCTTTACAAAAGTTTTCTCAGCAGAATCCCATAGCTGTCCGGTCCGTCTGTACCCGCCCCGGATAAATCAAACGTCAGGCCGAAGATTTACGACGACGCCCGAGCTAGCCCGAAGAGACCTCGCTGACTTAGCGCAAGCTTAGCCGGTAATAAACTCAATGAACGATGTTTTACTGAGTTGTTAGATAATTTTGAAGACAAACAGCAAAATCCTATTCAAATTTAGATGTAAAGGACTGTTTCATTTAAGTTGTTAGGTTTACGAACGTTTTGTGAATGAGTTTAAAATGAAATTGTTGAGCTGTGATTAAAATTTACTAGCAAACAGCTTTTCCTTTGTATTGCAGAATATTCTAGGGCTCATTCGATTACTGTTTAATTTTAAAATCCTTGCAAAGTTGCTTTCAAAGACGTTAATGATTAGAACTTGACCTTAACCAGCCTTATACAACATTCAGAGAGAAATATTTTCAAGTTTTATTTTATTACGCCCGTGGGCGATCCCAAGGGCGTAATAAAATAAAACTTGAAAATATTTCTTTAACTTATATCGATAAGTTAGGAGATATTGGTAGACACCTAAAAGAAAATGAAATTAAACACCAGATTTAGACAAGTCGGTTAATGCTGTCGTCCGGCCGCTCGTATAAATTCTGCCTTAGGTAACTTGTTACGATCTCATTGCACCTGGGCATAATAATTAAGTCTCAGTATGATTAGCAGTCTATATGAGCAGTCTGCTGATCCTGCTCCACAGACACTTCGGCTCACTAGTTAAAATTTCAATATTTGGAAGAGGTGCTTTCTTTTTTCTTTTTTTAGTGTTTCTGACATTACGATCTTAATGTTTATTTTATTCAATCAAGTATTAATTGGTGAATACTTCAATATTACCTAAATACCTCTTCCTGTTTGGTAGTAAAATTTTATTCATCTCTTAAATAAATTGCAAACTATAGTTTTGTATAATTTGGAAGCATTTTTTCAATTTTGTAAATGTAAGAACCATAGATCCGTTTATTTATTACTTGTTAAATTTATATTTTTTTTCATTTACTTTTAACATGTTTGTAAATATGTGAGCACCATGTATCTATCAGATAATTAATTTATATGTCATGGTTTCGTTTTTAATTCTTTTATCTATTGTGGTATAGTAATTTTATTTTAGGTGCATCGTCTTCACATATTATTAT
Organism: Hydraecia micacea; assembly: GCA_914767645.1. Taxonomy (NCBI): domain Eukaryota; kingdom Metazoa; phylum Arthropoda; class Insecta; order Lepidoptera; family Noctuidae; genus Hydraecia; species Hydraecia micacea. The sequence continues at coordinate 21,350,566 of OU611776.1, forward strand.
ATAATTAATGTACCTATGCAAAATATTGTAATAGTAATTTATGCAACTGTTGTATAATAAGGGGTATTAAAACACAAATGTGGGTTTATACATGAGTGTTTTAATACCTAATTATGTACAGTTGCATACAAGACTTTATCTACACCCATGATATGAATCCTCTGTAAAAGGTTCTGAAACAGTTTGTTGCAATATAATATCGAACAAAAGCGGCCAAGTACAAGTCGTACTCGCCCATGAACAAAAATGGCGGCCGGTGGGATACGACGTGAATTCGAATAACCTATAATTTATTTTTTTAAATTACAGCGCAGTGGTATTGAAATGCGCGTGCATGACAATCTTCTTTTTTTAAAAAGGAGTTGCATAATGAACTTTAGTACAACATTATAACACTCGTTTGGATGTTATTATGGTTACTATGACACTGGTTGTTTTAATGTTGGCAATAAGCTGTTTCAGAAACTTTTATAGAGGATTTATAGCATGGGTGTAGATAAAACATTTTAAAAGAGTAACCGTGGAGCTTCTTGCCCATACGAAAACTACCTTTTGGAAGGGGCGACTAGAATCAATTATATTTTAATATCAATTTTTACGTTCAAAAGTGCCTTTTATGTGCCTATTTAAAATAAATGTTTTGACTTTATGGTTTTTTGATGTTGACTTGAAAGAGCATGGCAGTTGAGAATGTGTCATGCTCACTTAAATGTCTCACTGATGGTGGCGCGTGTGTTGGATCATTCGGTTCCCTAAAAAATGGTTGAGTTGGATGGTGCTGATCCATGCGTCATGTTCGTGAACGGGCGCTGTCGGTTGAGACTGGTCATCTCTTAACTGCCAAGGGTTATATTTAATCTTATATTTTAAATTATTTCTTCATTTGTGTTTTTTTTTTTGCTCACATTTATAGAAGCAAAAGAATAATGTACCCGGGATATTGTAATATCTTGATTTAAAAGAGTGTCCATGGAGTTACTTTCCCGTTCTTCTCCATAGAGATCTACGTTTTGGAATGGGCTGAGCTTCAACTTTCTGACTAACTGACCGACTATTTAATTTTGACAATTCAAAAGTGCCTGTACATGGTTTAATTGAAATAAATGCTTTGAGTTCATTTTGAATAAATTCTTGGAGATAATAATTATACTTCGCGACACATAAAGTTATAATCAACAGATTCGCCTCTATAGCCTCTCAACACTATACGCTTGCCTCGTAGCCAATGATAACAGTAGAGTATTTTACTCACAAATAGTTACCAACAAACCAAGGAACTGGTGTAGCTCGGTTCTGTAGCAGTCTTCGAGTGCACTAGCTTCATAGACTGAGACCTGACAATCTCACAGCACAAAGATAAAAGGAAATTGATATAACTACGCGACAAAGGTCCCGACTTTCAATAGAACGAACCGAAACACAAAATAAATTCTAATACCGCAACAGTAAAATTTAATTTTGCTAGAAACACTTCTTTGTAAACAATGCTAGAACATTTCAGTTAATTATCTCTACGGGAACCCGTAATTTTGCGGGCTTTTTAATGCTAGATGTAACTTTACGTCGATTGTAAACTTTATGCGGTTGTGATAAAGATAGCATTAGATTGAGTTAACGTTGTATCATTTAACAGAGATGCGATTTTGTAGTAATGAGATAGTTTTTATACCGCTTTAGAGGACAATAACATCGAGCTAGAGGGTAAAAAGTTGCAGACCGGATATAACATGAATTAATAAATCAGAAGAGTATACTAGAGAAAACCGTTTCGTTTCGAGTATCCTACCAAGGTAGCACAGGTACTATTATTCATATTATGTAACAGGACACAAAAGCATAACGAGCGTATTCATAATTTGCAACACTAAAACCAGGCAGTGAAAATTAGCAATTAAGCGTGTGTTATATGATTTTATAGAAATTATTTATTTTTGTATTTATTTATTTTTGTAAGGCTTAATGATAATCCTGTAGATCGGAACCTTCGACACGACACCTATAGCAGGTATAAGTTGTATGAATTCACGGATTGCATCTAAATATAAATCAAACTAATACACCAGACTACGCTACTAGACTTTCAAGTGAAAGTGTCCGAATACATAGTTTTGAATATCCTGAATTTATCCCTAGTTTTATCCTTTCGCAACTATAACCTTTGTATAACAAAACACTCTCAGTAGTACAACTAAACCAAGCTCCCAAAACATTATACCATTATTCCTTCCCAAAATATAGTGTAGCGTTAATTCGTTCGACAACGACGGCCCGGGCAGGATAAACCACATGAATATGCATGAACAGGGCAAAACAAGACATTATGTGGGACAATGCCACCCTACACCTGCCCGCCTGCCCACCTGGCCTGGCCCACGTGAGGATCGGACGCCGATGCTAACTCCCGGATAAATATGACTGATTTATTGTCCGGCCAAATTGGCTGCTGCATTTCGCCGGACGGTTTTTGCAACCGGACATTGGCTACGCTCTGCGGTCGTGACACATTCCTGCAATATTTTTTTAGTGTTGTGAAAATAGAAATGTTTGTTTCCCGTTGAGGGCCGCTGTTGTGGCGTGTTTACATGTCTGTGACGTGATTTAGAATTTTCGTTGCAAATGTTTTATTTAGGCTAGTATTTGCTAAAGGTGTAAATATTGACACATGATACACACACACACTTACATGATTTTTCCAACAAGTAAATTACGGATTCAGATTGTAATACCGTCATGCTTATGACATGTACCAAGCGAAGGTTATTTTATATTTAGAAATTCTACATATTTTCTCTTAAAAAAATCTCAAATAGACACAAACAGCCCAAAATTTCTGTGGATTTCCACGAACACGTACACTCAAAACGCGGTGCGGTCCAATAAGAGAATTGTCATAATTCTCAGCACGGAGCCTGGTCCGAGTCCCAGTTTACGTCGGCGGACCAAACAAATTAGTTTGTGCTATGAAATAATGTCAAATGTGATTTTCTTTATGTCGGACATTGCGGTTTTAAGTTTCGGGGCACGAGGAATGACAAATTAATTTGCTTCGGTTCGTGGTTTTAGGTGTATTTTGTTCATGAAATATGTGTTTGGTTTTAAATGGGCGTCTGTATACTAGAGTATATGTAAAGTGGACAATATATAACTACAGGTATATGAAGTAGTAAATAAAGTCCAAACATGAACATAACTTGCTAACAATGTTGATGAAATATTGACAAATCACCACTCTTTGGTAATAGATTATTACCAAGGAAAAATAAGGTTGATGTTTATTTATGATAACGGAGCCTATAAACCAATTATGAATGCCTAAGTATATTATGTTGACTGCACTATGTTAATAACTAGCTTTCCAAAAATAGGTCATAAACAAGTTTCGCGCTTGTCAAGTTTTTCAAATTCTCCTACGGGTAGATATCTACCGTTTTCCAGGAATATCGTCTTAGTGCTAGTTTAATTTAAATAGCATTTACAATTGCCCACGCTACTTAGAAATTCTCTGAAGTTGTTCAGCATCAAATTCCTAGAATAGGTTGATAAGTGCGAACTCTTTGAAAATCCGGTCGAGAGCTTTAATTAAATATTCAATCAAAACGAATCTGTCGGCTGTGATCACCAATGCTTTACTTCCAGTCACTACTTCTAGGAATTTCTCTTTTATTTTTCTAACGACTAAGAACGCTTTACTGACGCTTTACATTTTATTTATCATCACTTAGTGATTTAACCTTACCTATCTACTTACTTAATTTTACATGGATGTGAGCAATCACATCGAGAGAGAGTGAGATCCGCAGGTGAAACAAGGTAACCGATATAGCCCGAAGAATTGCCAAATATAAGTAGTGGGCAGGGCACATTGCTTGCAGAACAGATGGCCGATGTGGCCGATAGGCTCTGGAGTGGCGACCGCGTATTGAAAGACGTAGTATCGGAAGGCCTCCCACATGGTGGACCAACGACCTTGTGAAGGCCGCAGGAACCCGTTAGATGCGAGAAGCACAGAACCGGTCGAAGTGGAGGTGCTTGGGGGAGGCCTATGCCTAGCAGTGGACGTCTTTCGGCTGAAATGATGATGATGATGAGCAATCACATAAAGAAAATCGTCCAAACTGACATGTGTGTATGTTTTGACGAGTAAGTAGTAGTAATAGATGAAGTACCACTATCAATTTCCTAAACAAATCCTGTCCAACCCTCCGTGGAGCTATGAGCACTAACGGGGGCGCTGCCCCGCATGCAGCCACACTCAGCCGCTGTCATTACCGTTAATGTGCTCACTGTTATGACACCATTAGCAGCCGGTTTATAGGCTTTTGTGCCAGTAACTCGCTTATCTCTCGGATCCGACGTGCCAATGAGCTGATAGTTAGAACTAACTGTACGTGAGGTCGAAGGTGTCTCGTCGTGTGTTAAGATTTTATATTTGGTGCTACAAAAGTAGGGCGTCAAAAAAGGCAACAGAGTGAGTGTGTAGAGTGTAGGAAAAGGCCAGTAATATTTGCTTTTGGGCAAAGGAAAAACTTTTAATGTAGCTGTTTTGTTTATGATCCCTTTTCAGACTATGAAAGTCCTATGTTTTCTTTTCATTTAAAGATAATAGCTGCGGTAGTCGTTTGGCGGCGACTTAATGTCCACGAGTGCTAGTGTGATGTTTTTTGATGGACCATGTTACAGTACTGACAATTTGAAAACAACTTTCTAAAGGTAATAATAATATAATAATAATAAATTTATTGAACCAATGTTACAAATATTACCTTATAATTAACTTAACGTCGGTTGTAGCTGTTAGCGATCATCATTTGGATCTTTACGGCGGTCCCCAAACTAGGCGGCGCCTGTATCTTGGGGACCTGAGTTGTGATTTTGTGATACATAATGCTATTTACCACTGCAGTGTATGTAACAGTGGGTAGGTAATTGCAAAAGATTATATAAACTAAAATAGATATTGAGATCAAAGTGAAAGTAAAACCTAAATAGTAAATTATTTAAAACAGAAATAGAGCTTAAATTGCACTGAACAAAGCCTAAAACTAAAAATATTAAACAATTGAAATGAAAAATTAAGCAATCAAAATTAAAATGCTACACAATGAAAAATAAAATGTTAGATCAAGAATAGGGTGTGGGTGTGTTAGTGTGTGCGCGTGTGGTGTATAGGTGTATTAGTGTGTGCATGTGAGTTGTGTAGGTGTCGGTGTCTGTGGCGGGTGTTGGATTCCGAGTGTGTGTTGAGTGATGTGAGAATGTTTTCCGATTCATCGCATGAAAGTTTGACAACAGTTTTGCATGTGTAGAGGGAGTTCTTTTGGGTCACTAGGCAAACTACTGGTGACCTTGTTATACACAAAAGTGTGTAGATAGGCAGGGCAGCGTCTTGCTAGGAGAGATGTGGTTCGTTGTAGCGGGATGTGAAAGACACGTTTGGAAGTCAATGAGTGGTAGTCAGGTCGGATTTTTAGGGTTTTGTGTATGCGTAGGTATGCATTGAGAATAAATAGGTCAAACTAAAGTCGCATTGTTTTGAATAAACAGTTAAATCTCCAAACAATACAGCTACGCGTGCCATTGAAGCGTCACTTAAAGCTGCTTATGTAAGTTTTTTGTCGTTTTATTTATGATGATTATGAATATCAATATTCTAGTTTTATTTTAGACTAGCGTCTGCCTGCGAATTTCGGACCCCACCCCACCGCGTCGCATCCTATCGCCAGCGCTATTACTTCGTTTTCTTCTTTTCGCTCGGCTCTTAAGGATCCTAGCGGGATGTTAAATAGCATATAGCTTTCCTCAAGAATTGGGCTATCAAATGAAAATATATTTTTATTCAAATCAGACTGGTAGTTCCAGAGATAAGCGCGTTCAAACAAACACTTCAGCTTTATTATTAGTATATATTGTTAGTATAGATAGACTAAATAACAATAAAACTTCTATCGTGTCTCGCTCAGTGTGCTTCAACCGATTAACTAGCAATTTCAATAGTTTCAGTTTTATTGTTGTTCAGTTAAGTATATTTAAATATTCTGTTTATCACGTAAACGTTGACATCGTTTCATAAGTTCTCTAAATAAATAATGTCCATTAACTGCTGGAGTCTAAACTAGGTCACTTTTAAAGAACAGTTCAGTTTTATATATGGAAACGACCATTTCCATTCAAACTTTTTAATATTTAGTGCTGCGCTTTGTCAAACTTCTATTTTGCTACCTTTGTATGTTTATATTAAGTGCTTACTATTCTCGTCCGCGGGACATAGAGAATACGAAAGAAGGTTTGTTATTTTACGTGAACATAACTAAACCAGAGAACGAAAAAAAAATTTAAAGAAAAATTGTATATCTATTTAAATGCACGCCAATGCCCCTCGTGAAAATATAATTATGTTGCTACCACAAGAATTCCCATCTAAAAACAAGTTTGATAAATATCAAACAATTTTCAAGCAATAACTAACTCCAGACTCCAATCAGTTTCCAATTAGGTACGACCACTACAAGTTCTTCAATCAATGGCGCTAGTACCGGCTGTTCCGATTGCACTGGGACATGGGAATATTTGTCCAAATCGCGATATTTGCGGATATACCACACGATATTTACCATTCTATTATGATTTACTGGTATTTTATTATTAACCTGTAAATACGGTACAATATGCGCTCTGATTTATTATTCAATAATTATTATTAAGTATACGCAAATATTTGAATATGAAATGTCTGGCGTTATAGATAATAATATCGTTATTGATAAACTAGCAGCGCCCCGCGGTTTCACCCGCATAAGTGTCGATCCCGTGGAAATATCGGGATAAAAACCATCCTATGTCCTTTCCCGGGACTCAAAGTATCTCTATACCAAATTGCATCTAAATCAGTTCAGCGGTTTAAGCATGAAGAGGTAATAGACAGACAGACACATTTTCGCATTTATAATATTACTAGCTGTTGCCCGCGACTTTGTCTACAATCCAGGATGAAAAGTAGCCTATGTCCTTCTCCAGGTCGTATACCCATGCGCCAAATTTCATCCAAATCCGTTCAGCCGTTTTAGCGCGAAAGCGTATCAAACAAACTTACTTTTGCATTTATTTATTTATTTAAACTTTTCGCACAAAAAGGTACAAAGGCGGACTTAATGCCTTAGGCATTTATACTCAGAATTAAATAATGTGACAAAGTTCAATAGACACGTGGCGCCATCTATTATCATAATAACGTTATTGTTGTTTTCCTCGGGAACAGCACTTTTTTTCAGGATGAAAGGTACCCTATGTCCGTTTCTGTACACCTGACAACGTATATGCAAAATTTCAGGATGATCGGTTCAGTGGTTTAGGCGTGAAAAGGTAACAAACTTACTTTCGCATTTATAATATTAGTTAGTATTAGGATTAGTATGGATGGATTATAGCAGTTCCTGCTAACCGTTATTTAGTTATTATTAGCAACTGATTCAGTATCATTAATAGTATTTTCGGTTAACAAGTATCAATTTCACTCAACGTTTATTATCTTGCCCGGTCAGTAAAATATCTTTTAATTGTTATATCTGTACTGCAAGTAGGTATTTCCTTCTTTTCCTACAAAAATAAACCAGCCTGTTAAGTGTACTCATATAAAAATAACCTCAAAGACAAAACTTTATTTTCTTTTTATAAAAACACACCTAAAACTTCGCTCCCTTATTCCGAAAGTCTCCAAAAGTATATACGAGTACAAAGAGTTTTTATTCTTTATTGTGGACTTGCAACCCGCTGTAGTGTTGTAACGGGTGCTTACACACTGAGTGGTTGCAGTTGAACAGTAAAAGTCACATTTTGTTGCCATTCATAATGCTATGAAGAAGACGAGCTAAACATAAAAAATCTGGTTATTGAATCAAATTCAGTGCCTAAAATAATATTATTTTGGTTTCTCGGTTCGATGAGCTCCGGTCAAGCCCCGCGCGTACCACATGTGGCACGATACAATAGAAAATCAATTGTGTCTCATTAGCGGGGATCAAGAGATTAAAAACCATTTTACCATGTCACCCGTTTCATGAAACTGGTGTGTATTAAAAATAAAGGTAGCATCTGGTAAATAGAACTTGAGGATTTAAACAATATTAGAATTACGGTGCCACTGATGCTTCGATCTAAGTCCTATGAGTCTATTGCCAATCATAACCTAGAAAGTTAAAAAAAAACATGAAAATGAACGGTAATATTTTCTCATTGTTTGTCTTATTTCTTTTTATTTTAGTAAGTATATTCGTGTATTTATGTATATTTATTTATGCTTATATTTATATTTAGTATGTAGGTATATATTATATTCATAGTTTTAATAAGTTTATGCGTATCTTTATATTTAAAATATTTATTCCTCAATGTTCAGGATTGCACCTACCACTGTTTGTCTCTGCATCACCCAAAGGTTGACTAGTAGAAAATGCCTATGGCATTAAGTCCGCCTCTGTACATTTGTGCTTAAAGTATTAAATAAATAAATAAATAAAAATCAACGTTGGAAAAACACTGAGTCAGTGTGCAGGTCCCGCTACTTCACAAGTAGTTGTACAACTTTAGATTTACTGGCGCTCTCTCGGCTCGGCTGCGACGCTTTGTCGCGACCGCTACAGTTTTGCATTCTACCCACCAACCAACAACGTTTTACATTGCGTAATGCTCCGAGATTGTTGTTCTTCGATATTTTAACGTTAAACGTTTGAATATTTCTTAATGAGAAAAAGTTATTTGTGTTTGTTGGTTTACTGAAATTTTGGATTTGTGAATTTTAATGCACATCTTGTCGTTTTTAACGATACTTAAACCTTTTGCCCAGGAATTTCCTTACGACGATTTACTACTAAGGAAATGCTAAACAAAACAGTGTTTAGGTATGATTTAAAATCAGTAAACAGTTTGATACAAATATAAATAAATAAAATACACGTCAATCGTTACGAGGTTCGTAGCACCGTCTAAGTGCTACGCGGCTACGGTGCTACGAGTTTCGCTACGACAGCTACGATATCTTTAAAAGTGACAGAGTGTTGTGGAAAACAAAGGGAACAATTTATACTTGTGACTTTATAAAAGAAAACACTTCTCTTCATTAGAGGCGTTTAATGAGTTCACAAGCTTTTACACACCTAATGGGAGTCTGGGGTTTCTAGAACGATGTATAATATTGCTTTTTTTCAAAGATTTCAGACATATTGTGATAAATCTTCTTATAAACTCGATATCATATACATTTTTGCTAGAAAAACCTATTGTATCATCGCAATGCTGGGCAAAGTCCCCTAACCCCGTTGGCTATACAAAGTTTTTTATTATTTTCCTTTAGAAATACATTGTATGTTTGCCATCCCGCTGGTGTCATGACGTTTGTCTTGTAATTAATTGCAACATACTCGCTCGGAACAAAAGACTCTTTCTCTACAGACTTCTCTTGTTTTGATATTGTATGTATCATAGCGCTATACACACTTACTAGGTAGGCAGAACTGGACGTACCAGGGATTTATTCATAAGCTAATTATTTGGAAATAAACATCTAGCCTTTACATGTTAATTATGAAGTACCTACGCAGAGTTAATATTTTTTGTAACTTTATACCAGTATTATCGGTTTTGTGTAGTGTGACGTTTAAAATCAAATCAAAAAGGCGATTGAATATGAATTTCCACAGCTACAGAAATGGTGGCTTACGTATTTATGTTTAAAACAACCTATACCTTGCCATGGTCATGCGTTCATTATATGTATGATTTGAGCATGGAAAAACTAGAGAAATCAATTGTTTATCAAATTGAATACCACTTTAAACTGTTCGTAATCACAACTATCATTCTTTTTCGTTGCACGAAATGGCTACTATCTCGGCAAATTGGCGGAAGGTGTGAATTTGATAAACAATTGATTTCCCTGACTACCAATTTACAAATAATTATAAAACAACCCTAATCTGTGTCATCACAAGTTATTACACGTAGAACATATAAACAAGCTCACATGAACAAAGGCGATCTTTGTGCGCCTCTCTTTTGTTTCGGCTATTTATGACGCCGGTAATTGCGATGACGTCACGGGTATACATGCTGCTTGCTAATCTGAAAGGAATACCGTGTGTGTTGTTTACTAACAGCGGCGCTTAGTTCAGGTTCTATTGTTTGATGTTTGTTTTTCCGGATAAAGGAATAGTGCATGTGTTTGGGAGGTAGATTTTCCTAATTACATAAATTTGGACTGTCGGCCCCGCTGCTCCTTGTCAACTTCCCCATATTTTTGCAACGGCATTGGGTATTCTTTAAGTATGATTCGTGTCGATACAAGAGCCAACGTTTTTCCAATCCTTTGGTTTTGGAATGTATTTTGAAACCTCAATTGCAATATGTCTTTATCTTTTCCGTTTTCGATGGAAATATATTCTGCTTCTCAAACGTTAATCTCTAATGCAAATGCAATGTTCCGCGTCAGTCATTAGTTACGACGGATGCATCTAATTTACTAGACGAATACGACCATTGACGGGAGTAGGAGCGTTCATGTTCAGCTAGCTAATCCAATTCCTAATACCTTACCGACCGCTACTGGTTAAATAACAGTCTTTTATGTTCGTTATCGTTGCCAAGCTTTCACGAGTAAGTTTATATAAGAAACCTTTTCATATAATAGAAACGTTTACTCTAGGAGGATTACAGAATGAATTTTAAATAGCATTTACCAGTTTAGGCATTACAAAATGGGTGAGCGAAACGATTGGTTTTCAGACCTAATCAAAGTAGTATCCGTTAATGTCTCGAGTTCTGAATTGAGCTGCATGATTACTAATAAATGCGTGCACTGACCGGACAGGTCCACTTAATCAGTATGGTTCCTTCCTCAAAAGGCCATTTCAGACTCCAATCTACATGGTCTTCACATGATCTGACCAAGATTATTTCTGTACTTTAAAAGGGACTGTGACGTCTGAGATTGTTTCGGCCTTTCTTCTCAGAATAGTCAGATATAAAACCCGACCTCATCCAGTTTTTAAAATATGATGACGCGTAAAAGTGTGTGCAAACCTACTAATCAAATAAAATCATTTATCATTTGTCGTCTTATTTAATAATACCCATTTTTTATATTTTAGTGTGATCTATTAATAACCTTTTCATGCACAACTAGGCTTTAATATGGTACTAACTGGTTATGCGACAATCTGTTGACCCTTAATACAACCAAAACCAATTACAAAGCATTCTCCATGAAAAACAATGGATCCTCCCAAACATTACCTAATACTATTGTAGCTCACTCTTGCACAAACCTACTCACCCTTAGTTGTAACTGCGAACTACTCACCAAGGCTGAGAATGTAAAATACCTGGGAATAACAATCGACAAAAACCTAAGATTTCAAGACCACATAAACACCCTTAGTAACAAATTACTGAAACTAATATATGTGTTCAAAACGCTGAGACTTGTAGTCGTTAAAAATATGATGAAATTAGTGTACTTGCTCAATCTATAATAAGCTACTGCATCATCTCATGGGGTGGAGCTCCGAAAACTACCCTAACAGAAATTTGAAGAACCCAAAGAGCTGTAGGTAGTGAAAGTGTCGTCTTTTCGATCGTATCGCTACCCCACTGAACAGTTATACAAAGAAAATAAAGTCCTGACAGTGCGTCAACTGTTTATATTGCACATTCTGTTGAAACAGCATACTCTCTTGGTTTATAATCCAACGCTGTCCGCTGGGGAAAATACGATAATAATTATGATCCAGTGGAGCGCCATCACCTACGTCACAAAACTATTTTTGCAAAGCGTTTCTTTTGCTATCTAGGTAGTTACTTATACAATAAAACTCATAAGGTGTTACATATCTTTAGTTTTAAAAAGAATAAATGAAAAAAGAGGCTAACGGACTGGCTACTAAATTAAACTATAATGATATTGAAAACATCGTTTTAAAGACCTAAACACACAATCACTCACTCACACACACCCACACAATCACACATACTACACATTCGTCTCGCGTACTTAATTTAGATATTAATCAAAATAAATAAAACTATAAAATATCGTATGATGCCTTACTACATACTGTCAGCACGCTTAGTACATCATTTATGAAATGAAAGCGTAAATGGGTGCGATCCTGGTGTCCTGCGTATGAGTGGCTGACAACCGGTTTCTTACTGATCCTTGGCGCCATGCGAGCCTCACGAGTGTGATAACAGGCATATTAAAAGGCTGGTGTCCTGAAACTCAGGCCACGAGCTTACCTTAGGTACCAGTCTCCCTCAATTATACTTGCCTGAATTATATGTCATTGTCGAATCTGACCAATGTAAAATAATTTATGTATATTGTGGTGAGAAAATAAATTTGATTGATTGATACTAATCCGTACTTTCATATTAATATAATATTACTATGCATACAAATATTATAAATATGAAAGTGACTCTGTCTGTGTGTTACCTTTTGACGCCTAAACCATTGAATGGATTTCGATAAAATTTGGAAAGAAGATATATAATTATGGCATGCATTCTATACTGTATTACTGGATCACTTTAATTTTAGGTGTGAAAACCCGCTTGATACCGTAGCAAGTAATGTAACGAATCAAAACACTGTGCTGATGAGTACATTACACTTCAAACTTTATTTTTAAGAGCGTTTTTTTATACATATTTTCTTTTCTTCATGAACGCCTACGCTGTCCTTCCATACCTACTGTAATTTGAAAACATTGTAAAAGCCAATTATTTTTAAAAGAGTAACCGTGGAGTTTCTTGCCGGTTCTTCTCCATAGGAAACGACCAATTGGAACCGTGCACTTAACTTCTGACGTTTCATAAGTGCCCATATCGGTTTATGTGAAATAAAATATTTTGATTTGATTTGATTTGAACCAGTTCTCATAAATTCGATAAAATAATATAATTAGAAAACTAAAATATTCAAAGACAAAGGGCGCTAAGAAAATAATTAGTTTCGCTCTGGTATCACAAAGGAACACCTTTTGAGAAGGCCTTCACAAGCAAGGCTGAGGCTAATTGAACTATCTGCTGCGTACTGAATGTTATGTAGTGTATATATGTAGTGTTCTTTGTACTTATATTTAGATGTTATTTCGGTTTATCTCTGATGAGTGATAACGATATCGGTTGATATGTGGATCTATCTGGCTGTATTATTATACAATTGACCAACCTTATCGTTAATAAGGCCCTCAATTGTTCTACCACTACATCAAGCTGTTAATTTAACTTATTTCTTGGCTTAAACCATCAACATGTATGGTCTATTTCAGTATCACAAGTTCTGGCAGATAATTGCGTACAAATTATGTTCCCTGGTGGATAGTGGAGGGTACACAATTTACTGTTTAACTTAATATGAATTAACTAAAGCCCACATTTTCTAATACAAAAGAAAAAAAGTGATTTAGATCTAAAATTAGCGTCAGCTATTAAGGAATCTCCGCCCACTCATCACCGCTCGCGTGCTGATCGTGACGGGTGATTGCTGTCGTGTCGGTGATAAGAAAGAAATACGACGCGATGCGTATCACCGTGAGATAAGACAGCCATCCGTCTCTTTGACGGCGACACACGGAATGTTCAGCGAAATAAGATTAAACACTGTATTTATTAGGAGACGTTAACGTTTAGAAAGTAATAAGAATATATATAAAATGGGATTAAATGCTATACCAATCTACTGTACCTATTGAAGGTGTAGGTATTATAGTCTACCTTAAGCTTGCCCAAAAGAAGGCATTCAATATATAGGCACAGACACCAAAGGGACTAGGGAGGGAAAGGGAGGGAAAGGGAAGGGGAGGGAGGGGGGGGTTGTAGACTTTAGCAATATTTCAAAAACCTGACACGGTTTGTTCCCACTTGTTCTACTGAACAGTTCTACGGTAGAACTAATGGGAATTTTTTTTCTCACTAGTACTACGATATTAGGTATAACAAAATAGTAGAACTATTGGGAGTCTCTAGATGTTATTTATTACGACACATAGGCTCGGTACACCGCAAAATAACATTTATTTTCAAACTAGTGTCACCTCTTCGTGGTGTCAGGTTTTTGAAATATTGTCGTTAATTTTTTATATCTTTTCTTGGGTAAGGATTTGGTGGGTAAAGACCAAATAGGTTGCTACCCGGGGGAACTGAAAGCAATTGTTGGAAGTTATTTCAGACGTTAAAATTTAAATTAAGATAATGCTAAAAGTCGGATGTCTTTGTCTTTAGATATTGTACGTCCGCACACATCCAAATTACTTCTGACAGCAGACTTTTGGAAAAAGTATTTTCTACTAATAATAAACCAGTGGCTACTTTCCCACAGAAGGCGATTTAAGAATTCTAAGTCAACACTTGGTTTATATTCTTCAAACTTCTCCCACGTTAAAAGTTCGCCACGAAAATATATTGACGCATGACCTAGTCTCAACTATTTTTTTTTCTAGGATTTGAAATGACGTCCAATGGAGTCCCGGTTTCCAAATATAGCGTGAACTATTGATCTAGTGGGATCAGGAAGCGTGGCGCCATATTTAGATATAGCGAGGAATAGGTATATATTATTGTTGTGAACCTAATGTGAAGTTGAGGCGAAAGGGCTACATCAAGAGGAATATCGCAATATGTTTGAAGAAGGGTTAGATCTTGGATGGCTGGTAATAAATGTGCATATTGTGTTGTGTGTTGCTTTTGATCAATAAAACTTCGATGTCTTTAGACCAAATTTCATTCATTCATTTTATATTATAATAATAATAATAATAATACTTTATTTCAGAACATAGTTCCATATAAAATTGTTAGTACTGCTTAAAAACTATGTTAGTACCTTAAAACTACTACAGAACATAACAATTACATAAAAATATTAGTACGACTTAAAAACTATGTTAGTAACTTAAACCTACTTATTAATTAATTTAACTGACATAACCTTACCTGACATTGAATAGGATAGCACCAGACCGATGCACCCTATTCCATATTCCTATTATGGGTATGAAAATTATGAAATAGACTCATTTGATAAAAAAAAAACGTGTGCGGTCGGCGGACCCCCGTCATGAACGAAGTTCCTTACGCGATACTCGCACAATACACAAATTCGTATTTAATGGAATGAGGCGGAAAGAGAGGGACAAAGTCGCATGGAGGAATAACGCTTTTTCGTGACGTTTTCTACCAGTCAACTTCTACCGCAAGTCGCGTTAAAAATTTCGTCCCAAAAAATCTGTAGCTTAGCTAGGTCCACAAGTACGTGCTATAAAGACAGTTGGTACTTTCAGGTTAAAAATTAAACAGAATTTACTGCAGCTTCAAAAAGATACCAAACTTTGAACCTACCCTTGATGTGCTCGCAGCTAGCAATGTTGGTCCGAGCGCTTGGCAGCGATTTTTCACTGAACAGGTGCAGGAGTTGCTTCGCATCTTGTTTTTGTTTTGTGTTCAATAGGTACATGTTCGAGAATTAATTAATTTTATTGTTTATTCCGTACTTTTACTGGCAGCATCAGACGAATTGTTAGTGCTGGCCTACACAATGTTTTGTGTCGTTGTCACTTGTTTCTAGTAAAATTTGTAACTCCGTAACACTCTCATCATTAGTTTATTTCTCCATTTCATCCATGCTGTTAATTGTCTACCACTTTTCTCTGTAATACTGTTCCACTGGACAGCCGTAATGTTATTTATTTTATTCATGCCGGAAGGTTGGCGCCTGTGACCTTGTCACAGGAATGCCACAGACACACCAGAGTGCCTCTGACACTCAAGGCATAGACAAGTAATGAGGTTACGTCTGGCGCGGATTAAAAATTAATATTTTATTGTATTTGCTAATATTTTACATAATTATTATACCTATTTTATTATTCATTTATTTCTGCCCGTGACATCACAGCGGACCCTATCAGAATACCAGCGCTGTGACATTTATTTTTTAAATGTTGCAGCATCATGCTGAGATAGGAGCCGTTTGACCTCGTATAGGACTTTCTGTTTCATTTTTCTTTTTATTACTTTTTTTTATAACTTGGAGTTTTTTTTTTTTTACTCTCTTTAGTTTAGTTTGTGATCTTCCTATACAAGTCGCAATAAATATTTTTTGTTTCTTTCTTTACGTCAACTTAGCTAGGTCCACAAGTACGTCAAGTTCTTCATAGCGAGTAAGTACCAATATGCGTAGAAAAAGACAAACAAAACTCTTCATTTCCCTTTCATTTGTTCTTCTTTACTTATATAATTCTTTATTCCAAAAGTGCATTTCACAACATACATGTCACATTAAACCACATAAAATGTTGTGCAAACGTGAACTTTTTTTATTTCATCACCACTGCTCTCAAAACGGTGAAGGAAAACGACGTGAAGAAACCGGCATCCTAGAACCAAAAATTCGAAGACATGTGACATCTACTCTACCAACTGGCACTGGGCCCTCGTGGTGGATTAAGGCCCACTCCCTCTCACAGAGAGGAGGTCTGTGTCCCAGCAGTGAGAACATTGTTGACCGATTATGAATGACTAGATATGTATAACTAGCTTCTTCCCGCGACTTCGTCCGCGTGAAATTTCACCCCCCCCATTCACCCCCTTAGGGGATGAATTTTGAAAAATCCTTTCTTAGTGCACCCCTAGACCTCATAAGGAACGTACGTGCCAAATTTGGAATCTCTAGACCCAGCGGTTTGGGCTGTGCGTTGATATGTCAGTCAGTCAGTTCTCCTTTTATATACACACATCAAAAGTGTCTAGGGATCAAGCATTTTTATGCGGATTTCTTGAGATTGAGATGTGGCTTTGTAATAAATTTATGATTTTATAAATTTATATGGATCCTTTTTGGTGCATTTCATAATTTGAATCAGGAACTGTGAATCAAATTCGAGTAAAAGATGAAAATCAGCTGTCAATATTTTCCCTATAAAAACATACAACACATTGAAGACATTATTAGTGCTACTGTTTCCCTACTACTGATTAAAACCAAGTTATTATGGAGCGGCGACGTCATTTAAGCAGGGAAGAAATGCTCAGAGCCGTGGGAATGATAGAAGCTGGTTCCCGGCAACGTACTGTGGCTTTAGCTCTGAATACAAGTCAGAGTGTTATCAGTCGACTTTGGACACGTTACCGAAGCACTGGTACCGTGGCTGAGCGCCATGGAGGACGGTATCGCTGCACCACACGGAGACAAGACCGATACATTCAAATCTTAACTCGAAGAGCTCCAACAATAACCGCCATGATGTTAGCCGTGAGGCTTCATCACTCTTCAGGGAACTTAATTAGCGACCAAACAGTCAGAAACCGCTTGCATGAAGTGAACCTTCATTCCCGAAGACCGCTACGGGTACCACCTATAGCAATGCACAATCGTAGGATTCGATATCAATGGGCTCTTGAACACAGAAATTGGGCAGAAGAACAATGGCGTTTCGTGTGCTTTTCTGATGAGTCTCGTTTTGGTATGAGACCGGATACAAGACGTATACGACACTGGAGAACCCCTGGACGCCAACAGCGATTAAAATCCTGCCAGGAAGTCCATCCTTATAGTGGTGGAACCATCATGGTATGGGCGGGTATTTGGATCGGCGGAAGAACTGAGTTGATTTGGATCAGAGGCAACCTCAACGCTCAAATTTATGCTGAGACGATTGTATCAGACGTCATCGTTCTTCTACAAGTGCAAATCGGTCCCTTATTTCAGTTAATGCATGATAATGCACGACCGCACACCGCAAGAGTTGTAAGACAGACTCTCGCCGCAGCTAACATCAATGTCCTGCCCTGGCCTGCTCAGTCGCCAGACTTGAACCCGATTGAGCATGCATGGGATATGCTACAGAGAAGAGCTCTGCCGAATATGGAGGGTATCCAGTCGCAAGAAGACCTTTTTTTGTTGTTGCAACGAACATGGGCTGCCATTCCACAGCGTGATTTGGATGAACTCACTTTGAGTATGCCAAACCGATGTTCTTGTGTTGTTAGTGTTCGCGGTAGAAACACGGATTATTAATTGTTTAAGTTACCCAATAAAATTTTAAAGAAAACTGTTATTTCAGTCTTTTTTTCGAACTTTTGTGTTAGTGGTTCAAATGTCAAAAATCCCTTTATTAGGAAAATGGCAAATTTCTTTATTAATGCAAAGGTGACTTGGTTTATCGTTACTGTGACAAACGAAAACACTTTATTTGATGAATCCTTAAAGAAAATTTTAATTAATATCAATCAGGAGAAAAGTTATTGCAAAAATATATGTTGATCCCTAGACACTTTTGATGTGTGTATATAGATATTATGACTGAACCATGACTGGTATAGTACCGACATACATGGCATGCAAGTCATATGAGTATTTACGAGCTGTTTCAACGGAACATCGCTAAAAATCAAGAATTCAAAATAACTGGCTGATCGATAGCAGATGTTATGGTGAGGACACACTGGAAATGTTCTAATCGGCCCGTTTATGTTTAGTGAGCTTAGTTTAAAATGTACTCGTGTGTGCCGTTTTAAGCCTAAAAGTTTTATCATATGAATAGGTATTAGGTATTTTACATTGTAAGTTCACAACGCACAAGTTACAAGCCCTCGGATTACTTTGAGATATAGATTAAATAAATTACTAATCAGAAAAGAACTGGTAGAATAAACTGTATTATGAAGTCTGTTACACTCTTTTTAAAATAATTTCGCACCTACTACGCACTACATGGTAAAGGTGTGAGCGTCACAATGTTTGTGTATAAGCCTAAACAAACACAAATCCTTTTCAACTCTCATAAATCAAGTGATGTGTGATATTATTTGGAGTTCACACTCGATTAGACACCGGAGTTCGGACAAACAAGAGAATTTTATCAGCTTATTACTTCCAAACTTAGTTATAACAGCCCGGGGTTCTAATGTACCCCACGCGTCAGCTTACATCATGTAATATTATTATAATATTGAATGTTAGTTTAGGCAGTCAGCTGTGAATGGAGGAAAACATTAGTTTTGCGAAGGTTTGAGTAAAGGGCAAGGGAGGATACCTAATATGAATTTTGACGACGAGCATTCTGGTATGCGGATATAACTTTTTACTGTTACAAGACACCTACTCCGACCTTTTTTATATTCCTAAAAACTATCTGTCCATCCCAACTATACCAGAAGTTCGTGACTTGGGTACCTGAACTAGCACGCTAAGTGATTAAGTGGAATTCATATTTTTTCAGAAAGAACATTATTTCTTACATCTTCAATTTTTTTTTCACGACTTTTTATTAATTCTGTAAATGAACTATACGCAAATAATAACTAATACCTAATTAATTAATAAAAATAACTAAATTAAATCCTAATTTAACCAAAACTATACAGAAACTAAAATATAGCGTCGAAAAATTCATCCGCATCTTCAAATATGAAAAAATAGACTACCCACCTCTACAGCCATCTTTCATTTCAAATGCAACACAAAGGTACATTCGAAAATTCACAAAGGATACGGCAAATGAAAATGAAAGAAAACGAGTGAGTGCACCACCGCGCGCCCTGTGTGCCTCCGTCACAGCGAACTATTCACAATATCTGATACATATTTCATGACGCTCATCCGAATCGCGCCGACACTTGGATTATTTTAAAGATATACCGTTTGTACCGCAAACCGTATCATTAAAATTCAAGGTTTAACTCGGTGGCGATTTGCTAATTTTGCGTTTTGCATCGTCTGGATTCTGGTTGAGGAGGTTTTTGGTTTATTTTGTGACGTAAAATAACGGTAATGGCATTTTTTATCGTAGCTTTCATTTTGTACTTTAAATCCGTGGTGTACAAAATGTGTCAGTACATTAACATTAATCCGTAACCGGATTTATAAATTGGTAAGCAATCTAACTCAACGCCAACACATTTTCTGAAACAAGTTAGTCATCTAAACGCATACTCTACACGGTTCTCCACTGAAGCACTCTCTGTTGGTAGTACCTATATTTACTTGAAGCTGAGCTAGAAGAGCTCTTCTCGAGTAGCTGCTGCGAGCCGTATCTGACCGCAGCCTTTATGCTTGGCCATGTCTGTCGTACTGGTATCTATACCTAACTACATCCCGAAAGTGCGTACTATTGATCAAAGAGGGAAATTACTATCAACTGGTTTTTATTACGGGTTAAAAAAATAAAACGGTAAAAAGTAAAGAAAATGTTACTTTGTTGTGGTTTGTATGTCGTTGCGTGATGCAAGCAATCTACGGTTCTTTTGAATGAAGCACGTTTATTGTTCAGCTCTGTAGACAGTTACATAGGTACAATAGTGTGCTCGTAATTATTACTTATTGCACCTGTGTATCTGTCTACGTCATTCTTTTTATGATACTTTAGTAATAGTATCTAACAATATAATTACTTTAATGTTAATAGAATAAATACATTATATTTTCGTCAATCATCCTGTGCATGTGTATGTGTCTGAGCGTGTATATTTGACATTTCCATACGATCCATGCGGTGGACTTTTATTTACGTTGTCTGGAGTCAGGTTATCAATTTACAAAGAGAAAAATCAAAGAAACCACATATCCCGCAAAAATCACGCGTCACCTTACTCTAACATAATTTTATTCCCAAAACCAATCTCCCAACCAAACACACGTATTACTAAAACATCCCTTATTCTATCACACACTGAAGAAACCCCATCTTATTGTAATTCGCGGCACTTTCGCTACGAAACAGAATTCTTCGGAGCGTTTGGCACCAGGTGGCGCTGTGATCCCTCTTATATTATACACGAGTCTGATACGACGAGTACGTGTTTATTTACTTTTATAAGAGTTTAGGTAGTCTGTTGGTTGATAGTCTGGCTTCCGAGAAGGAGTGTTAAATTTGTTTCTTATGTTGTTAGTATTTTTTCCTGTGATAAGCATATTTCAATCTAAAGTTGGCTGCCCGATTGTAAATGTTGGAAGGAGTTCAATGTACATAGGCAACAGGTCAGGCTTAAGCACCCATATGAGAGCAATTTATTCCATTCAAAAAGTGTTTTTTTTTACTGAAAAAAATATCAGTTTCAGTTCATTTTTAGCACATATCTCCGGTAAATAATGGCGTGATGTACGATGAGAGCCGCAGCTGGTATGGGTGTGATCCCTCTTATTCAGCCTTCCCCAATACATAGCTACGTGTTTATAAACTACGCATGAACTTTGACGCCCAATGTTAAGTACACCATGCATGGTGTAATGTTATTTGCATAATATATTGTATCCAGGCAAAGGTTCGGTTCTTACTTTATAAGGATCGTGTAGGATAGAGGGTGGTTATAGTAGTATAGATGTTGATTTGTGGTCCTTATTAATAATTCTGGGCGTGAAGGTCACACATAATTATTAAGACAACTTCTCGACACGTGTTACAACGGCAGCTCAGCTCATCTTGTCAATCTTTATAAAGACAAAATGATACAAGATGAGCTGATAACCTTAAAAAAGACACTGACGTCTTGTTTGAGGATCACTGTGTTTTCCGTCCGTCTGTTAGCCTGTCTAGCCCCTTTTTCTCAGGAACGCGTGGAGGTATAAAGTTGATAATAATATCAAATACGTAAGTTTACGGTCCCTTGGAGTTCTAAAAAAACAAGCTTCTAAGTCAAGGCAATAAAAAAATACTACCATTTATGTGTATACATATTTTGATGTTCGCAAATAAAAAATAAAAAAAAAAATTCAAAACCTATAGGCTACTTCCGTTGATCATTACATTTGGCAAAGAAGCAAGCACAGCACAAGTAAAGGAAACAGTCCGAAAATGTTTGTTTTCATCACCAAAATGTTTTTTGTTTCTTTTGTTGTTGACCGTGACGTATATTATTGTATGTTAGAACATGTTTTTCAACTACATCGTTAGTTTATTTTTGGGATAAATTCACCCCAACTACGGAACCCTTCATTGTGCGTGGTCCGGCACGCACTTGGCCAGTTACAACAAACGACAATTATAGTCCAAAAACTGTCAAAGTGGCGAACATACCCAGGATTCTAAAGATTACCAAAAAACACTCCACTAACCTCAACCCCGGCACATCATCAAGCTGCGCGCCATCCGGCTGTTGCCAGGCGATCTGCGGCGAGGGAAACCCGTGCGCCGCGCACGAGGCTCTGGCACCCGTGCTGTTGGAGAACACCAGCCGTGGGGGCGGCTCCATCAGGAACACCGGCCCGTGCTCCTGGCCTTCACCACCTGATAAATAACGCGGGGATGTTAGAAGGGTATCAACAGAAAATTAAAAGAAGAAGTAAAGAGTAAGACGAAATAGAAAATTGTTATTTGCTCTTGGATAAATAGACCTTTTGGTAACATAAGGTCAACATTTTAAAACATGGAATAACTTTGTTTTATAAGCTGTTATTTTATGTCTTTGATTACGAGAGCATGCTTACAAACACCTGTTAATTGTGAACTCGAGCTCAAAAGAATAATGAATAAACGTAATTAAAAACATTCAAAATGTAAATCGCAATCTCATCTCAGCGACAGAGAATGACAAGAACTTGACAAACATTTAGGTACATTACAGTTATTTTTTTGACAAACTGAAACGAAGATTAGAATGCGAACATTCGAAATTGTCCCTCTTTTTTTGTTTTAGTAATAGTTGGTGCCGATAAAGCCATTCGTCATCCTAGAAAATCAAGCATGAATTTGACTCTTCATTTGAATATACACCACAAAATGAAGCTACATTTTATGGCTTAAGAATTATAATTTAGAATTATTGTGTGAAACATTAATACTGGTTTTAACCCTGAAACGAAATAAAAAGAGTACTTACAACGTGTATTTCAACCATAGAGTAACGTTATTACTATATACTAAACCTATGGTTTCGGCGGATAGCAGCAGTTGTCTCATTCCGTTAGTTACATTACAACGTTACATTGTTACCACTTTTCTCTAAGATGTATAAATATAACTTTTATGAAATACTCGTACATAGAATGTATGAATCGTTCCCGGAAAACTTGCTGTTTCCGCAAAACTGTTCGGGTTGCGATAACTTACTTACATTTCAGCAATCCTTACAAGTTAGCAATTGTATTGTATTTTTATCGAAGGAAATCCTATTATTTTGCTCCAAAAGACCTTCCTGAAACTTAGTAATCATAATTGGGTACTCTGAACAATTTTTGGCGTACCCAAAAATATAAAGACTGCTATAAAATTCTACAAAGGGTTCTCTCCAAGGGATTGCAAATTGTCAGACAGTCGTTAAGGTCTGTTATAAACGCAATATAGCCATACTAGCCACGAGGTTAAACAACGATTAGATCTCAACGTACCTGCCGAATGAGGCTGCTATCCAGACAAAATAACTTTTTAAAAACTAAGTTGAAAATGAACATTTAGTTTCGGGGTCTACTCTGTCGAAAATGTTGAGTTGGCTATTTTAAAAGTTCTTGCAAACTTTGATGACTACTTTTTCAATTTTGTAAAGGTTAGTCGATGTATTCATTAAAGGCATAGTGTGTGGTTAGGCTTAGTGTGTTTGTGTGTGTGTGTTGTGTGTTAGAATTGTTTACTTTTTCAATACTGAATATATCACTACTTTCATCATTAGTACGTTTCTACATCCCTACCTTTCTATATTCTAACGAAGTTATTCTAGTTGGATTAAATAGCAATGCATGACTGGTAACCCAGAAACCAAGCCAGTCAAGCGAACCAGTCACAATCAAATATACATAAACGGATTTCCAGGAACGGACTCCGTAGTTTCTGAATGTATGCACAAAGATGTCGTAGAACGCGAACAATCGAGCAACTTGCACAGATTGTGACCATTGACACATTGGCTGCAACGACTTTGTAGCGTTGAGCATAATATACAGGGTAGAACTTAGTTAGAAGCAAGTGATTGGTGCTGTGCGAAGTGAAGACTTACTTACTTACTTACTATAACTTGATTGAGTTTGTTGAGTTTTTACTTACGAAACGTTTTGGTCTCTAACTTCAGAGGCAAGATTTAATGACAACGACATCTAGCATTTACGAAATGTAAGTACTGGTTGGTAGCTAAGTTTAGAATTACAGTCCGTCAAATCTAAGAAGTACCGTTTGACGTTTCATATTTTTCAACTTTGTTCATACGAATTCATCATAAAACCATGAATTTAGAAAGATTTCATTATTGTATCTAAAAATGTACAATTCTTAATATCTAAATGTAATTGAAAACTTTCAAACAAAGCAAAATAACACATATTTATAACTGTCAAACGGTACTTCTTAGATTTGACGGACTGTATGGTTTGAGTGTAATTGGTACGAATACCTACCTATGTTATGCGATGTAGCATTGAGAATTATCAGACCGAGTACAGGTCACCTACAGTCTCGAAAATAAGGTCGCTCCGTATTTCGAATTCAGCCAGACGACCGTCGAAACATCGGAAACAAAAATGTTTTCATTCAATCCAGAGTTTGTTATCGTTCTGTAGATTCCGGGTTAAACCGAGATTTGTCAAATTAGACATCGGGTTAACTGCCTTAACGTGGTTACCGCCGACAGACAGACGGCTGCCTTGATATGTATAATACGCCATTTGAATTTCAAACGCCATTCCTCCGTGCATTGGATTCAACTAGCGTTTGCCACAATGTTATGTTGGAATTAACATAATAATGTGTTATATAACTAAGTTTGGATTATGGAGACTCGGATTGGTTCGAACTGGTTGCGGATCAATTTATTTTGATACAAGTTTGTTTGGGATCTGTTGCGTTGTTGTTTAGAATTAATTCACGTAGGGTACCTACTTACCTACTTATTTTTTACTAATTCTTTGTCACATCATAGTAATGCAAACTAATATATTTAAAAAAATAATCAGATAAAGTAAACGTTATGTAAGAGATTGTATTTCAAGACTCGTATCTGTTAACAAAGCATTCTCAAAAGTCCACACACACACTCTTAATACTGAAGTAGCTGGTACCAACCGTACTTCAGCCGCCAATCATCTAAATATAGAAAAGTCTCATTCGTTAAATTCGCACATTCTTATTACCGTCGGTAAGTATACGGGCACCGACGGGCTTCTATTTGCGCGCGCATAATTATGCAGTTTTGTAGGTACCTAACTTGTGACGTCATTGTATCGCGACCGTATCGGAGCACCCTGTAGCTGAATGATCCAATTTTGCTTCTAAATTACTTAACTGATGTGCCGTGCTTCACCGAGGCTATGGATGCCTGGAGACTCGCTTACCCGAATTCAGATCCACCCTACAATCCATCTTCCCAGAGACGGTGGAATTAGCCGCAGAACAATTTACTTGACACATTTGCTACTACTGCGGAGGGCTGAGGGATGAAAACTCAACCACACACCTCACGTGAACATTAATGACGTCATCCGATGAACTCTTGTCACCTTCGGTGTTCCAGCTATTAGGCTTGGCACGACGATGGTAAGAAACCGAATGGCATGTCTATATTTCCATGCAAGGCGGAAAGCACAGCTAAAGGCGGGAGGCCTTTAGCTGTGCCTTTAGTGTGAGACATAACATGTGTCGATACTCTTGCGCCATCCCATCTTCCTGGTTCGGCGTGCTGTGCTGGCGCTGCTGCTGCGGCTGCGCCAAACCTCAAGCGGCGAAAGTATAATTTAATATTGAATCATTTAATTTCGGCCGTTCAACTAACGGCCTCAATGATATTCAATATTATAGTTTAGGTTGCAATTGTAACCAATCCCGCGCGAGCCGAATTGTTCGCAGTAACTAAGCCAGGGCATCCCGACCAAATGGGTTAGGTTAGGTTAGAACTGTGATCAACCGCGTGCGAGCCGAGAGAGCGAAGCAAGGCGAGTACTTCTTCTAAAAGCCAGGCGGCTAATTTAACCAGTTGGCTGCGACATATATATTTTTATTCCTCTTTGAAATAAATGATTTTGCTATCTGTACTGCGTACACTGGCGTGCAAGAATGTTTGAAGAGCTTTTATTTTTTTTTTGTTTAGGGAATTGCTAAATCTTGATACAGATTTGGTGGCCCGAAGTTTTAAAAGTATTTACATAATTAAGCTCAAGCGGGTGTTCTGACACAATTTAGGAAGGCTTTGTGCATTGGTAGATAATGATATTTTGTTTTTATTTCCGTCATGATTTATGTGGGATTATAGTTTAAACGGCGACTTCTGAAATGAGTGGTTGGACCACAGACTCTCGTTCTACCTTTATTTTATCAGCTACATACCGTACTTAAGGCCCTAGAACAGTTCTGTGCCACTTGCATCCAACGCCCCTCGCTCTTACGAGGTCGTCGCCTTACTAATTCTAAGAGCTACGACCTGCGTTAGCTATTTTCTTTCAACTATAAAATTTCACATCTCTGGTTTACACTAGTAGTCTCGTAGTAGTAGTAGTAAGTAATAATAGGTACTTTAAACATCAGAGTTTTACGACTTCCGACCAAAATGGTCATCATTGCAAAAAAACTATTTCCAAGTTAAAGGGACGCCTTGAAATTGATGAAGATTACGTTGATAGATAGGTACAGGTCAAACTAATAAAAGCGCGTTAAAAACGATTCGATTTGCATAAAGAAACCGGAAAAAGCTGATTTAACTTTCGCAATTCAGTGACCCAATATTTCTAAAGCAAAACAAAAACATACCGTCCGTACTTTTGTACCACGAAAAAACATCCTTGAAACTTGAAACGTTTAATACTTTTATCTTGGCCGTGTCTCTTTTTGGTTCTGTTTTGGGAGTACCTGGGCTGTGACACAGAATAGATAGGTACAGAAAGTCAGCTCTATCCAACGAGTGAAAACCAAAGCACATATTATAGACACGTGTCTATGTCACAGAACAGATACTCTTTTAACTGTTCCGTGGTCTACGTACAGCGACATTTGCCCCCACTACGTGGCTTCTATGTACATGGTACTATTTTTTTTGTTTATATATGCGGAAGAACAAACAATATAGACATTATATAAATTACAGCTGCTAAGGAACACTAGAGATTTAATATTAATCACATACATTTTTAATTGTGTCAAGCAATATGTTTCTAAATTTTCCAACGGATAAAGCAAATAAGACTAAGATTGAGAAAATCTTATTGTAATGGTCTGTGAGGCGACGTAGAGGTGCCGCAAGCCTACATTCGTACGACTAGGAGTGACGGCGAAAACAGGTCGTGTGTGCACCTCACGTCCCTTAATGGTTCTATGGACAACTTAGCACAACTTGCTACAAATATACACAAAATCATACGAGTCGTTACACACATCGTATAAAAACTTAGTTTCTAGAATGGTACGTCTAGACTTCAATAAGAGGAAATTTTATTTTTTCAGTATGTCGCTTTAGGGACTATTAACCACACTTATTCAGCTCTGTTCAGCTTTTGTCCATAGAAAACAACGATTTAGTATGAGATGCGTACGCATCCGTTCAGCCGCGGAAAGCTGAACAGACTATATACAAAATAGTTGTTTTCTATGGACAAAAGCTGAACAGAACTGAATAAGTGTGGTTAGTCCCTTTGGGGTGGTAAATACGACGTACAGAACAACGGCAATTTATCGTTTTCAGGAACTTACTTTGTATACGCTCGATACAGTCAGTATATTTATTATAATAGGGACTCAACACCAGTAGTGCATATTCTATTTGAGTCCGCATTAATGATCGATACAAATGTAAATATGTGCTGGGATGGACGATGTTTCCGCTTATTGTATAATAATAATAATATATTTCATCAGCAACTTGCTTTGAAATACAGCCTTGTGGAATCGGAGGTGCCGTACTACAGGTATGTGCCCCACCCAGTTCTCGAAAATGGTAATATCACGTTGTACTGGGATCGATCCATCATCACTGACAGGACTATTGTTGCCAATAAGCCTGATATAGTGGTGGTGGATCGATCAGAGCGGCGTGCAATGATTGTTGACATAACCGTCCCACATGACGAGAACCTCGTGAAAGCCGAAAAAGATAAACAAATCAAGTATCTTGACTTGGCTCGCGAGGTTGTCGACATGTGGGATGTGGACTCAGCGATCATAGTGCCGATAGTCGTGACTGCCAATGGGTTAATAGCCAAGAGTCTCGACCAACACCTAAGGAGGCTCTCGTTGGGCAGCTGGATCAAGGGCTTGATTCAGAAAGCGGTACTTCTGGACACGGCCCGCATTGTCCGGAAGTTCCTCTCTCTGGAGCCCTGACCGCCGGTAGCTTGGACCCTGTTCCCGATACCGGTGGGCTACTATTTTTTATATTTTTAAATGTTTTTCTATATTTTATATGCTAATATTTAAAAATATAATTTATATGTAAACTAGCTGCCCGGCGCGACTTCGTTCGCGTGGTGTCCTACTAATACCCCCTACCCTACTCCTACCAATCCTACCCCTGCCCTTCTCCTACCTTACTCCTACCCCTTCCCTACCCCTTACTCCTACCCTACTCCTAACCTACTCATACCGTACCCCTACCCTACTCCTACCCTAACCCTTCCCTACTCCTACTGTAGTACTGTACCCCTACCCCTACCCTACTCCTACCGTACCCCTACCCTACTCCTACCCTACCCCTTCCCTACTCCTACCGTACCCCTACCCTACTCCTACCCTAACAATTCCCTACTCCTACTGTACCCCTACCCCTACCCTACTCCTACCGTACCCCTACCCTACTCCTACCCTACCCCTACTCCTACTCTACCCCTACTCCTACCCTACTCCTGCCCTACCCCGAGCCTACTCCTAGCCCTGTCATTTGCGTTTTGTTATTCCAAGTCTGATTCTTTTTTTTTTTTTTTTTTTTCAGATTTTTTTTAGTATCTTATGTCCGTCTCCTGGCTCTAAGCTACCTCCCTACCAATTTTCACCCAAATCTGTTCTGCCGTTCTTGAGTTATAAGTGGTGTAACTAACACGACTTTCTTTTATATATATAGATAATTAAATAAAAGACATAATAATAATAAATTTATTTCAGACCATAAGTCCATAAAAATATACGAAGCCGGCCTTCTGTATTGTGTATATTTCGTTGCTTTGACGTCACTCTTTGTGCACGTTCGGCTCAAAGAACCTGTCGCGTTGATTGTCTGGATGCTGCTATGAAATCTAGGACGCAAATTAAGGTGTTCACTTTGTGAGGTTTTTATTCCGATTTAAAATAAATGGGAATAGTTCAAATTGTTTAGAGCGTAGTTTGATGAATTATTTGGTATATGTAGGTATAAACTCAAACACATTACGTAAATATTTTTTGAAATGGTTATTAGATACATATTTGATTTGTTCATAACAACAACGCGCACCAAATTAAATTAGCTAATCTGTTGGGGGTAACCTGATCTCGCTCAGCACTATCCTGAATTAATAAGGCAAATAAAATAAATAATTAGTTAGGTACCCCGTGGCTAGTTAATACAAACACTAAACGGATATCCTCCAGAAACCTTTTAAGAAGTACTAAATTAATTTCACAAAGCCCTTTCGTATAAATTATCTTTAGCTAAATAAACAAGGGAACATCGCTCTTAATTTTCAAATACCTAAGTAGTTCAAGTGTTTTAAGTCTTGACTAGTAAAGTAAGACACGAGTTTTAAGAGTTGTGTTTTAAGTTTATACAAGTGGTGTCATCCCTAGAGTCCAAGCTCGTTTATGATATTATTGCTAACATGTACAGCGTTCTCTAGAATAAAGAGGCAAAAAGAAGCACTGTCTGTGGTTTATAGGGCTGTGAAGTGTGAGCAGGATCGTGCAGGTTGTGGTCAGATGTATCATGTAAAGTGGGAGCAAATTCATTTGGGAAAAAACCTTATTTTGGAACACTTTCCTACGTGTCTTGTCATCTGCATGTTACAGGAACTGAAGCAAGCTAGTGATGGCGCCAAACACGTAGCCGAATTCTTGACCGAGTCCATTTAGATTGCCATCAACACGCTCAGAAGACAGAGACGGAGAATGGAAAAACTTAGGATACAATTAGTTAGATTATAAATAAAATAAAACGCATTATACATCATAGTATGCCTCATTATTATTTCATGCTAATTACAATATAATTTTGTAACTAAGCGAAGGTATAACATAATTTCAACATTACAACGCTGGCATGTTAAACTCTGCAGCAAACGATTTCAGGCTCAATTAAGCAGTGTTATTTACATTATATACGAATGTCCGCGACGATGTTATATATGTAATAGCACTTTATGAGCATGTGATAATGTACACCATTCACGGTGCGATACACACTAAATAATTCTAGCTTATGTGATGTGCTATAAAAGCTTTTATGTTAACATATTACATACTCATTATATTTCAAATTAACTAAAACATGATATTATGCTTAATTAAAAATAATTTGTCTTCACTCTGCTACTAATCTTGCTTACAGGCTACAGTTTTGGTTATCGTTTCGGTATAACCGCTTTTTTGAATGGCTTAAGCTGTCACATAGAAAGAGATTGATTCTTGACCTGTCGTTGTCTCTCAGCAGGGCAAAGACTACTTCTGATTAAGAGAAGAAACGAACATTCATCGCTAGAGCTTGCTCAGTGCAGGTTGTCGATGACTTACCCGCTCAAATTCGTCTCCCGTATGTTTTCTCCTAATGTTTTACGCACCGGACGTGACGTTGCCAACATAATGGCGCCATTTGCTGAATATCAGACGAACTGGACATGTAAAGTGTTTAATATAGCTGTAAATAACTTACACCTAGCTTGTAAACTGGTTAAAACAGGGAATTAGTGTATGTACAGTTAGCAAAAGAGTTAGGTATACAGATGAAGATAACTATTCTATCTTTAGGCTGCGTTAATTTGTAAATTGTGTGTTTTCACTCTGTTGGAGACTTGACTTCACAACATTGAATAAAAGAACTTGCACCTAAGTTAGTTGCCTAGGTACTCATCTCTTTTGTTGAAAAATAGCTCTAATAATTCACAGTTTTGGTTTAGGCAAATCATTTTGTTTTCCATTTTGGTTCAGTAAAGGTTTGCTCGTAAGTACAACGTAGTATGACTTTTTTATTTGTTGCAAAAAGTACTGTCTTCTACTTTTTCATTTCTTTGCTGTTTGAGTTCAGTAACGAGATGAAAATGAAAGAACTTACTTTGATATCAGGAATAAGGGATTATTATTACGGTCTGTCTAGTCTCTTAGATTACTTTTTAATATGGTTGTGTTGCTATTGGTGCTACATCAAAACAATGTGGATACCTATTATAAGTTGTCATAGAAACTTAGCAGGTTTTACCCGAACAAATAAATAGCTAGTCGCTCTGATGTGTACCAGAGATAACAATTGGCCATAATTATATTCTTTTGTTCCAGTGTTCGAATAAAATAATAATTCCAACTGTAATTAACACACAAGCTCCACATTCGCCCCATAAAGAAAAAACAAAGCAGTCGTCACCCACATTACTTTTCTCTTCACATATTATTTTATTTACTTTTCATATGGCCTATTTTTTAGCATTGTCAACAAAAGTGTTTCAACTACCCGCAGTTACGTTCAAATTGAAACGAACAGCGCAACAACAACAATAGAGCCAGCAATTCAGCTCGTCATAACTCTATGCTCTTTTGTTTTTGGTATGTTTAAAAACCTCCGCGTACAATGGAGAACGAAAACATATATTTTACCCAAATAAAAGTTTAGGAGTTTGAAAAATGGGCAAGTACGATGTTAAAATGTTGCCGGCGGCGGCGGCGGCGGCGGCGGGCGCCGCGCGGGTGAGCGTCACTCACAATTTATTTGGAATTGGACTGTAGGTTCCGTGCCTCTGTTTTTGTAGATAGTGTGTGCTCAAAGACATGTCAGCTGTAATTTGCGAGATGTGGGTAGGAAAAAGACTCGATTTCGTTACGGGTTTCGTGTGAATCATAATTAATTTACAGATACATAAGTAATGTATCTATGTCGCTTGGTACGTAAATAAGAGTATTTCGTAACAATATTCTCGAAATACTTTTATTTGTTTAAAAATATTACAATCGGAATACTTTCAAGCAATGTTGCGCAAAAATCGTTATAACAGTAATAAATAAGGCTTGTTGCGAACACAATGCAATGGAAATGTAAAACGAAAACAAACCGGTTGTTTGGATGATATGCGTTATATTTCGCAGTTTTGTAGTTAACACCATTTAAGCTTGTTTTTTATGGCACAAAATCAAATATTTCTTTTAAATTTTTTCATTTTATCAAAAAAAAAAAACAAATTAATTTGCCTTTAAGTAATCATATAGGTACCTTGGTCGAAAATAAAAACTCTACCAAAGTACCAAGAGGTCATTTTTGGAAACTGACAAAAAATATCGTGTTATATTTGGCATTTAAACCCTCTGTCTTAATTCAAAAACTAAGCAAAAGCACTCTGTTGCTGTCTATTTAAATATTTTTCCTAATTTGCGTTAGACTCGCTTTAGTATTAAACTAAAGCCAGTTTTCAATATCAAATTATGGAGACGAACTCTTAAGAAAGCAGCAGACAAGAATGCATCCAATAACGGAGAAGCCTCACAAAGAGCCCGTTGTCTTGATAACCCCAAGTTTCCTCACTGCAGGTTCTTACCTAAACGTGCTCCATCCAGGGGTACGGAGCAATAAATTTAAAGTCCCAGCAGAAACTAATTTTAACTAAGTTTACTATGTTTTTTATAAACAAAAGTCAAACATTGTGAGTTAGGACACGGGTTTTATGTGTGGGGAATATTTAACGGTTTGGCAGACATTATCCGACAGTAGGTATATTTAAAACTTATTTTACAAAGATGTCTTGATATGAAACTTAGTTGTGAGCTAACGAATAAAAAAAACTACTATCAATTCTGTTTTTTTAAACAGAACTTTGAAAGAAATATTTATTTTTAGATGTCCATTGTCTTTGAATACTCTCAGGTTTATTCTAAGCTGTCCATTCTTAGAATCGGTGTCGCACGGTCCACATTTCAAAAATGTTATTTAGTCATTAAAATATTTCGCCGCTTCTAGAATATTCTGTAAACAAAAATGGCGCTTTGTAGACGGCCGTTTGTCACTTAGGGACAGGAAATTATGATTATGTTAGCGCCAAAGATGTTTATTTTAATAAAAGGTTGTGTTTAATCAACAGCGGTAATATTCTAAGTAAATTGAGTAATTTTAGGTCAAAACAAAACATGATTTCGCAACGTATTTTACTATTTAACGGATAAGATAGCTGAAGAGTAAAATCAATATATAAAGCACCGTGAGAAAATATAGCACCGTGGTACAGCTTTGAAATGCTCAGACAAAATAGATTGAATCAAAGTAACGTTGTCTTTTGATTCAGAATTTATTTGGAATAAACTCAATAGCAGTGGATGCGATTTGGACATTGACATTCGACATAAATGTTAACAATGTTATGGAATGTTATAAATGTTAACACAAAAGGATTATCACGATTGAAATATTAATTCACGGATGATTTAGAACGATAGTGTAGACCAAGTCACAAAATTATTTATTAGTGTGTAACCAATAGAAAATTTGTCTCTATAGAATTTGGACGCAGCGATAAAAGTTTGATGAAATACCTAATCCCAACTCAGTCGCTCCTGTAGATTATCCGTATGAGTAATGTCTTCCAGTTTTGTAAAGTCAAGTTGTATTAGTTCGCTGTACTCGCTCCGCTTCTAGTTCAAGTTGCAAGTAGCTGATGAAGTTACTATATTGTTCTTCCATCGCCGCGCGCTTGCCTCTCATATCGGGATGAAATCCGATTTAAAGCGATGCTGCATTTCCGACATTGTTCTTTGAATCTCAAACATGATCAATTTTACTTTTAGAGCCATTTGAACATTTGTAACTTTCATAAATTATTGTTTTGAACAAGGAATTTAGCATTAACTACTAATCAACACCTATTAGCCTGTCATTGTTTCATTGTGCACGTAATAAACTGTTTACTCCCCGCACCCTGCAGAGTGCATTGGTCGCATTTGTTTTAGTCGCGGCGCAGGCGTCGAAAGCACGCAAGCACGCGAAAGTTAGAGGTAAGTATAAGAAAATTTATGTTCCAAATTGCTTACTAATCCAAATAAAATTGGAATATTATTTTGATTTTATAATTTTGTTTTATGTCTTAACGTAATGAAATTGCGATAAATACAACAAAAAATTAAATATGATTATTAAATAATTAGTGTTTTAAATCCCTGAAATATCCCATAGGTCTTTTAGGTTATGCGCGACCGCTGGCGTTACAAAAACCGCGCGCCCGCTTGAAAGTTAAAAATGTTTGCATTCTAATCATAAAACTCTAATTTGCTTTCATTTTTGTCGCTGTAATGGGATTGCAACCAGAGGCGTAATTCTCTTAATCTTAAGAACGTTCAGTTTCATCTCAGTCTCAATCTGTCAAAAACACCTCTAATTTGTTTTTTAATTTTGTCGCTGAGATGAGATTGCGACTAGAGGCCGACCGCGTTACCTGAGGTAGCTGCGCGGTGCGGGAGGGCTGATAGTTGTCACAAGTTGACGAATCACTGAGCTCTCGCACACGTCACCACATCCCTCCAGCACCGCGCTGCTACCTCTCGGGCAACATCTCAGTTAAGCGGTCGGCCTATAGCTTTAAACGTTTTTAATTACGGGAATCGACCTCATGAATTCGAACATTTTTATGATCAAAATTTATTGGTTTACAGATATTTTTAAAATAAAATGACAATCTCATACTATTTGAGATTGTCATTTTATTTTACCATCATTAGCATGAATAACGTTTCGTGAACTTTTATGCAGATCTGTAAAGTTGAGATAAAGGGAATAGTGAAGGTCCTATAGAAAGAAAGGCAAAAAAAGACAATATAAAATCTTCCACTTTCGACAGTTGACCTTTATATTTTTCATCCAATTTTTATTCAAACATTCAGGCACAGACCAAGCCTTTACTCACCAAGAAATAGGCTTAATATTTTCCAACGGTTACCCAAGCGAGTGGCAGTGGAATCTAATAAGCGGGTTGAACCGACGCAATCCGATTGTCCCGACAGACGGACGGAGGGCTAACGCAATTTGATGCGGAGGCCGAATTGATGCCGACGCCCCGCACGTATGACTGACGAGTGTGTTGCTGATAGTTTTACACTTCAAGAGGACTGAGAAGGTGTATAGCAGGGTGGGGGAGGGGGTGTGTCACGTCAAGTGAAAGAGGTGTAAATTGTTTGTGTGAAAATGGGGTAAAATTATTATGTTGTACTAAATTATGTGGAGGTACAGGAATAATTTTCCTGATGCATTAATGTAAAGGTACTGTACAATTTTTTCTTTGTTTTTTCCTTATCTTTCTCTAGAGTTGTAGTAATAGTAGGTGCGTACCTACTCTCGAGAGCAGTGTTGGCCAAATGGTAACGGTCGCGACTTACGAGTGGTAGGTCGTAGGTTTGAATCCAGACAGGCGCTTTACTTTGTGTAAAATATTTCATCACTACTGCTCTCAAAACGGTGAAGGAAAACATCGTGAGGCAACCGGCATGTCCTAGAACCAAAAATTCGAAGTCATGTGACATCTGCCAACATGCACTGGGCCCGCGTGGTGGATTATGACCCACTCCCTCTCACTGAGAGGGGGCCTGTGTCCCAGCAGTGGAAACATTATAGGCTGATTATGACCTACTCTTGGTTTTGGTTTTTCTTGGATAGGCCATGATTCACCCTGTAGTAAGCGCAGCTGACGAAACTTTTTACTTATCAACATCTTCCAAAAACTACTTAGCGTGCCATTTGCATTGAAACAATACCAGAATAACACTTCATAACAAAAGAAAACAAAAAAAGAGTACCTAACATATCAAGTCCCTCTAATTCTCTCAGCCATTTATCGTTCCTCATTTCGGGACTAAAGCCATTCGAAAATAGACTTTAAGATGCAGCTGTAAGACCTAAATTTATAGAGCTAGTTATATCGTTAGGGGTGCACGCAAACACATTAGCATATATACAAGGAGACAACAAGTCTTCCGTCAAAAGTTAATGAAAATGTTTTGTGAACTCATTACATTTTAATAACGCGCTGAAGGGGGATCAAATTTGAAAGATGAATGCCATAAATATAGCTATTTATATGGCGATCTTAGAACTATATCTTATAACTATATTGCATGTCGGGAAACTGTATGTACCTATGTATGATCGATCTTAAATGTAGGTAATTTTCAGTGCATATTTCGGAATATAATAAATTAAAAGCATTTAAGACATGTTTTTAATTTTATACAGGGACCAAAAACTCACTGGCATTTGAATTCAACAAACAATAATAATGATCTTTAAATGTATGCGTTCCCATTAATGTTTCGGCAAGAAAGAGATATAGAGGGTCACGAAAATAATATAAATGTAAATTATCACATAATATTATGCTACTTCATTCATATGAATGATCTTTGGCGAAATCACTCAGCTACGAGTATAATAGCAACAAGAACATTTAACTAAATAAAGCAGGTAAGTACATAAGTATATGATCCCAGGAATGATTTAGGAGATAGAATATTAACACCATGTATGTCAAATTATCATAACTATCATAACTTCAGTAAGATGTTCGTGAGGGAACATTGTTACAATCACTAGGTAATTGGACATCATCAGGCTACAATACATCCCATTGTCATAGTCTGAGTTCGCTCGGAAGCAATAACACAGACACACACACATGAGACATTATGCAAAGTGCCCACAGTGAACGAGATAGTTATCAATGTGTGAGAATGTTTACTACTTTAATAACGTCGTAGGTACTCTGCCGCGCTGTTAAGGTACCAATTGAGAACTCAGAATGGCTCTGAAACGTTCCCTGTTCATGTTTGTTATTGAAATAACAAAGTTATTTTACAGTATCGTTGGTTTGTACTAGTTCAGGTTGAAATTGGTAACGGTTTAGAAGCCCTGAAGTTTACACCTGAACTTCTTCTGTTGCGAAGTTGCAATTATAAATTTTAATTACTAAACATACCTATACAAAATTAACCATACACTTTGGCGCAATAATATAATAAAATAACTCCACAACTATATAGTTACAAAGCGGTGCATCCACTTTTTTCCAGTATGTTTAAGTCGCATGTTATAGGGACCGAATCTATTGCCATGATCACTATATTATACCGGGCACAAATCCACAAATTGTTATTAGGTACTTACCTACTTTAAAAAATACAATGTCATCAATAATACTTATAATTATTGATTTTGTATTACTTATTATAAGAACCATTTTATTATTATAATAAGTACTAAAGTAAACAAAGTCTTCGGGATAAGCTCTAATAAAGCATTACCTAATAAAAACGATTCCTTTCTCAGCGTTATTGCCGTCGTATGAAAACAATAATAATAAGGAACTGTTCCTTATAACAACAAGTCAACAAACGAAGGGATATATCGTAAATTATGGGCTCTATCGATTAATGTCCCGTCAACAGTGTAACTGAGTAGGTTTATTAGAAAACTAGCAACCGACCCGATCCTGCATCGCACGGTTGTTCCGCCTTGAAAAGAAATGAACATTTCTGTATTATAACTAATTTAAATGTTAATGCAATATAAATAAACATTCCGGAAGAAATGACATAAATGATGTTGAAAACCGCAACAACATCCGTAACGTAGTTTAAAAGATGAACGCGGCCACACAGACATACACGATAAGTGACTTCAATTTATAATATGTAGAGATGTAGTCTCGTCTTACTTAAAGCTAAATAAATGAGCTTTTCAGACTACACACTTTTTACTACTATACTATGTTTAGTAAAGCATGACACAAAATGTAAACAAACAAATGATTAAGGTGGTAAGTGTCCTTATATTTTTGTATTCATTTTTATAGTTAGATAATCATTTAATTTAGTACCTAGTGTAAATAGTTATCTATACATACAATAATTTAAGTTTGAATCTAAAACAAACGCTAGACTAGCCTTTACAATTAAGGGGGTATTGTTTACAATTCTACATGAACGGTAAAGTAGGAGAATAGGCAGAACAACTTATTTATATAAATTGTGAAGTCATTATCATTGACATAAAATAATTCCGTTTTATCTGCCGTCGCTTTCTCGTTCCGTTTGCTATCGTACCTTTACAACCCTGTGCATTACAAAAGGGTTTACTTATTATGTTACATTACCAACCTACTGTTTTATTGTCACTCGTAAAATATAGCACTTTAATAACGTTTTATTTCGCTGATCGGGTTATAAAAGCCAAATGAAATGACGTATTTGTAGATTGTTAAATTATACAACAAAATAAAATGGTACCTGTTTTCTTCATTGTATTGGAACCCTTTTCCACTATCACCATGGTAACAAGATAATTCTTCCTTTGTTTTTGATAAATAAAGCTATTGAATTTCAGTACCGTGACCAACGCAATGCCAATTCATGAATAATGCCGAGTGAGTGGACTTTACCCAACAATTAACAACAAAAAAGAAATTGTCGAATAAAGTACAGTATATTTATATCACTTATGTTGTAGTTATGTCTTTGAATGTGTGTGCAAGCGCAGGAGCTCTCGATACCGTCCAAGATAATGGTGAAGTCGGAAGTGTGCGTAGGTGTGGTAGGTATGTGCTGACGCTACTCGTTTTCATGTACATACCTATGTACACGAAGACGAGTGGCGACAAGTAAATACCTATTTACAGCGTGTTTATACACTTGGTTACCACACGTAAAGTGCGCGTCGCTTTGTGAGAAAAATAATATATCTAAACTTAATTAATTCTCATAAGCCAACCCACCAAGAAAAATATCCCTCAACTCGACATTTTCAAACGTAACACTTACATCCTGCCCACTACCGGACTTACAAAGGGTGTCATGTATCGTGATTTTTCATCGGACGTACGTCAATTAACATGTAAATTGGACTCGTTCGCTGATGAGTCCCCCGCGTGTAGGGCTAGCCCCTTTCAAATGCTCCAGGATATGAAAGTGTCCTTTTTTTGTGGCACAGAGGGATTTTTATGCTGAAAGCGCTTTGGTGGCCTGTCGCTGATTTACTGAGGATGTCAGGTTTGATGGATATATGAAATCGCTAGGGCATACCTAAGATCAGACTATAGAATCGAGTGTCGACTATAAAAGATACGCGCATATAGAATAAGAAACTCTGAATCGGGAAGTTCCATTGGAAAATTAATACATAAAGATATCGATGCTTATCAAAAAGAAATATTAGCCTCTCAAAATAACTTTGTATCTTTATAAACAACATATTATGAACTCTGTCCGGAGATACAACATTCGAGACCCTAAATTATCAATTTCATTCAAAAGAATGGTAGGGCATCCCTACGGGCGTTTGCACGTGTACAGGGTGTATACACATTTCCGTGTACACATTTTAAGCGGTAAAGAGGATTTGCTTAATAAAACATGGGATTTGTTTAAATCCGTGACCGGGTGTTCAGAGTTCATACAACATTTAATTAAGTTATTTTTGGTGCAGGACCAAGGGATCGGTTGTTTTGGTTTACGTACAGAAATGATGGACAACTTGGTAATCTGTTGAAAGAAGTTTAGGTTTACTTACTCATCATTCTCCTACCCTCATCCCAAGTTATTTGCTGTCGGCGCAACATGTCTTTTTCTTCCATACTTCTCTATTAGTCGTCATCTCGGTAGTCACTCCCTTTCTAGCTTTATCAATTATCACACAGTCCATTCATTGTTTCTTTGGTCTTCCCGTACTCGTATTGCTATCCATATTCATACTCAAAATTTTCTTGCGACGTTTTCGTCATACCTCCGCATCACATGCCCATTACCATGACAACCGATTTCCACACAACTTTTCTGTCTTTGGTGGCACTTTGAGACTTCCTTCTATTTCCTCGTTTCTTATTTTATCCATTCGCGTAACATCAAACTTCCTTCTTAGCATTCTCATTTCAGCTTCATGCAATTGCCTTTCATTTATCGCTTTTGTGGCCCAACATTCTGATCCATACAAGACAGCAGGTCTAAACATTGTCATATAAATCTTCCCCTCAAGTTTAAGGGGAATGCGAGAGTCGCAGATTGTTCCCGTGACCTGCCTGTCTTCTTCGCCATAGCTTTGTACGAGTGAACCGAGATACCGAAAGTCGGAGCAGGATCGGGACCAAAGTCAAAGAAGCGCGCTATCAATCTTTTCGGCCCCACAACAGGAGAAACAACCGAAATCGTAGAACATAATTATATTAAATGGTTCTGGTTCTGCTGATTTTCAAACCAACGTACTCCAGCTTCTGTTCCATGCCATTTCTCCTATCTGCTCTGGATCTCAGGTCTATCTTCCACGACAAGAACAATGTCTTCTGCAAACAGCATGCACCAGGGTGCCTCTTGCTGTATGACCGACGTCGAATGAAGAGGTAAGTCTTTGATGCACGCCTACAGCCACACTAAACTCGTTGGTGTTGCCAGCAGCCAACTGGAGGTAGGTACGAGATTGAATGTACATAGCAAGAATTTACTCTACATACTTTCCGGGTGAACCATTCTCTTTCAAGGCCCACCAAAGCACATCCCGAGGTAACCTATCTTACGCTTTCTCCAGATCAATGAACACCATGTGCAAGTTCTTGTGTGCACGTCTTTACTTCTCGCACAATTAGCAGAGGTTAATTTAATGCAGATGCATTTATAGTACATTACTGCAACGGCTAGCAAAAGAGGCGTTGATGGACGAACGGTCTATCAATGCATAGTTGTGGCCAAGGCTTGTATAGTACTTTTCTCAAATAATGGGTGGAAATTAAAACTAAGTAGTAGGTACCTAGGCAGAACTTTTTATTTGAAAATACATTTGTTGAATGTACAACCCGCGTTAAAATATTCATTTCTTTTTTTTTCAATAAACAGCTTTCTATTTGCAAGCCAGTTCGAAATTTAAATAAAATCTTTCATAAGTTAGAAAGAAAGAAAGAAAGAAAAAAAGTTTGTTTGGTCACAGTTCGTGAAACACAAAATACAAAAATAAAATAAAGAGGTTTCAAACAACAATAGTGTGTGCCTCACGGCTGCGCCAAAAAAGGCTCATTTCAGCATTAATGCCAGACAGATGCTGTCTGACGCTGGTTTTCAAATGAACCTTTAGGGAAAAGTGACGGGGAGTACACACAGTCTCAACATACCTAATACATACTTATAAATAAATAAATAAACTAGTAATCACGTACATATCATTACAAATACAAATAAGAGAAAAAAAAAAAAAAAAAAAACAATACATCAAAGTCTCGGCAAAACCTGTTTTTCGATGAGATTGATCCGTGCACGGTGCGTGCACTCAAAGCGCAACAGGCCGCCGAGCACGACGGACCGTACATTTGTGTTATTTAGTTTTGCGACAATAAAACTGTGGTTTGTTTGAAAATATGAATATGAATAGTCGTAATAAAAACTATTATAAAAAGAATCTTAAACAGATCTACTTATACGAAAAAAAAATGAAGAAGTACCTACCTATAACAATAGATGAAGTAGGTACAAATGTTAGTAAAAGAAGGTAAGCGTTATTTACTACTTACGATATTCAGCATTGCTATTTTGTGTAATTTATTTATTTATTACCTCCTTGGTTCCCATATTTCGGAGTAAAAGATCGTTCCATTTTTAAATTACACGACAGATATGAGTTAACTATGTAATTTATTTGGCCGCTAAACCACGACCGATATGGATTTTCATACAACTTTTGCCGGCCGCTGCTCGCATGTATTTGGCCAGTACAGCAATTTCGATTTATCTCGAAGAAGGTTGTCAAAATAATGCTCAAATTTCTAAGCATGTTTGAGATACAATATTTTTTGTACAGTAACTGCATAAGACCCAGACTACTTTCGTATCTGGTCCATTGTAAACGAATAATTAAAAATAGTGCTTCAGGCCAAACCCTTTAAGTGCAAAAATTATCACGAAAATTGTAACTGCTCAGGAAGGCAAAGGGAAAGTAGGTTAAGTGAAGAAAATGTCAGTTGTTATTCAGGATCTTAGACAATCTTATCAACGGTGACCTAATAAATCCAATCTCCGAGCTAACTAAGTAGTTGGGAAAACACTTCTATTCCTGCAAGAGTACTAGAATCTGAGCAAACCTCGTAATAATGTGATTAGATCACAGGTGAAAGAAAAAATTGCGACTGCGATCCCCATAATCCTTTATTTGCCAACAGCGCCCATGGGGACCATCGAACTGCTTTATACCTCAGCCGAAAAAGGAAAACCTAACCATAATTGCAAAAAACGTCTTAAAAATGATAATAGATTTTTTCTTTAACTGTTTTTGGAGACAAAGGCGTAGGAAAGATAAAAGAGCGGCAGAGTACCTACACAAAAGATATTTGTGCAGAAGGTTAATAATGAAAATGTCAAGGTCACGTGCACAATAAAACAAAAAATTCCGATGAAAGTGCGTTCGCACGTGACGATTGTGTTTCTTTTTTTAACAAAGCATAGGTCCCTATAACGCGCACCACAATACCAAGTGGACGGGCACTAATTTGTAGGAAATTTAATAGTCTATTCACACGGACCACATTTGGCCGTCAAAACCAACCGTGTGAGAGATACCGACCATATCAATGCGACGCCGCAGCCATAACGCAAACAACGTTGTGACGACGTGACGATTCTGTCACAGCCGGAGTCGATCTGTCTGCAAAGACTAGCCACAACGTAACCCCATCGTACCCCCATATCGTAACCCCATACTAAGTAGCGACAATGCAATCACAATGCAACTGTAAGAAGCTGCAGCGATACTAGACACACATAACCAATGCTTGCCGACATTTTGTCGCTGCGATGTCGTGTGGTTCTGATACGTGTGAACGGACCCTTACTCATCTGCCAGTGAGTTTGTCTTCATGTATTCAATGTCCAGTCCTTCTGTAACCACCTGCGTAGTGTCCACTATAACTAAGATAAGTTCAAGTGAAATGTCACGTGGCAAATTGAATGGGAGTTGGGTCGGCTTTTTGTTGGATCTTTGTCGCGGGGACTCTTTGTTTTCCACGGCGAATGTCGGAGGTGAAAGATCTCCATTTTGGGAACGATTTCCTTTTGAATGTAGAACGGAAAGTCAGAGGAAAGTGAAGGGATATTAATTTCTGATGCTATAAGGTGACTCAAAAATGTTTTATGATCTCTGGGGTCGTTCTTGTGGAATAAGTTTAAAAGATTTTAGACACACGAAATCCCATTTTTTTTTTCAAATCATATTGCGAGTAATTTAACTTGTTACAATCGTTTGACGGTTTTTTTGTGAATGTGAATGATCGATTGGTCTGCCATGAAAAAATACACGAGTGAATCGAATTGAAGCGTTCCACTAGCACCATTGCTTACTTCCACATTAGATACGAGATGTACCATGATAAAGTATAAACTATTTTAAGGTAAGACTAATCCTGTGCGGCGGCAAGTTATGAACTTAACAAAAACTTAGCCATGTTAATCCAGTAACCTGTGAACTTCTCGATTAAATCATTTATATCGATTTTCTAGTAGAATGGTTAATTTAAACTATGTTAGACGAACTTATTAGT
Organism: Hydraecia micacea; assembly: GCA_914767645.1. Lineage (NCBI taxonomy): Eukaryota > Metazoa > Arthropoda > Insecta > Lepidoptera > Noctuidae > Hydraecia > Hydraecia micacea. The sequence continues at coordinate 21,394,223 of OU611776.1, forward strand.
TTAAACTGTGAAAAATAATTAGATACGGATTCACATATTAGATGGCAATAATGCTAATTTCACATTGTGAATCAGCATATTCAGGATTCTGGTTACTCCAACGACATCATGGACACGGTTTATCCATTGATGATTTTATTAACAAGCCCCTCTCTTATAAATGTGCTAGCCCCGGATATAAGCTTCTCTTAAGTTACACCACAACACGATACTCCGACATCCAGTCCTCTACAGATACTTGTAATATTATCTGTACTAGCTTCTGCCCGCGACTTCGTCCGCGTGAAATTTCTTGTTAACCTGACCTACCCCATCGCATCGTATCGACTGCCCGCGCTATTACTTCGTTTTCACTCAGCGTTCTTTGACTTGCGTGATGTATATAGTAGCAAAAAAAAAGGTTTTTTCAAATCCGACTGTAGTTCCAGAGATTAGTCCGAAACAAACTCAGCTTTATTATTAGTAGGTAGATATGCTTACTACTCACAGTACTGTTATATATTTAATTGTTTTCGAGTCAAAATGGCTTTAATACAGATAATCCGGCGAATTGAAATTAATGAGCACGTCAAGCTAAGCGAGAGTACATGGGTCCCTTAATCCGACTAAGTGGTATCATTGAGTAACGTGATATTGTTTATCAATTGATTTGACTGAGGCTCGATCTCCGGTGCTTTGATAGACAAGATAATTACCGTAAAATCCAATCAAGATAAGGAGCCCGCGAAAGAACAAGGGCGAACGCCTGAACAAATTTTGTTGAAATTTTTTTTATCGTCTACCGATGAAAAATATGTTAAAAAACAGAGTTTGAATTTCTGAACAGTTTTGTCTTCAGGTATACTTTTCTAGTTTGAAGATAAGATATTTTACAGGTTATATCATGTCAACAACATACCCTAATCGAAAAAGAAATATAGAAATACCTATTTACCACTAAAAATGGCATTGATAGAAATGCATTTTAACAGCAAAATAAACTGCAGACTATGTATTCAGAATTATAAGTCTAGCCGACCCCGACGTCCGTAGGTCTGCCATATGGCCTACATGCGATGTAAGTAAATAAGTGCTCAGAAGATTATTGGTTAGTCGAAGTCGCGGGCAGAAGCTAGTTAATCATCTATATCTATATATGATTAACTAGCTTCTGCCCGCAACTTCGTCCGCGTGAAACTTCTTGTTCCCCCGCCCCACACCCCGTCGCATCGCATCGCCTGCCCGCGCTATTACTTCGTTTTCCTTCAAGTCTTCCTCGAGATTTGGGCTATCAAATACAAAAATAATGTTTCAAAGGTTCTAGAGATTAGCCTTCAGCTTTATTATTAATATTAGTAAATATAGATGTACATAGATTATATGGTATGGGTAGGTCATAGGTAGATTAACATAAATAAAAAGCAATTTTTTTTAATATTTATTCCTCATCACACAGTGTCAACCACAATATCATCAAGAAAAACCACCTGCGGGTGCTACAATGTAACATTTGGGTGATGATAGTGTTCTGTGTATCTGGCCCATTCTAGATCACTACAATCATTGTATGAGCGCAACATCCAATAGTTCGTCTTCCAAATAAACGATTAAGCACTTTATTGACACAGAATGATGCTGCAGTTGACACACATGATGCGTGTAGGCCTTACACGGCTTCCCATCGTGATAAACAAATCGATGCACATGCAACAAAATCCGAGGTATCGGGCAGAATCGTAATCCAGAGTTACAGAAAAATGTGATCGTTTAAGAAAATAATCATATCGAAATCGTATCATCGTATCAGATAGGCAAGCACCTGTACTCACACAAGGAACAGCACATCTCAGAGTCCTTAAACAAAAGTAGTCGACAAAGAAGAAAACACAGAGTACTTTTTGGTAGAAAATCACGGAAAACCGATGGAAAACACAAAATAATAATTATTATGGCCTGTCCTGCTGCAGGAGTGCAGGTCGCATACCACGGCACGCCAGCATCAACGATATTATTCGTCGAGCCCTTGTCACCGCCGGCGTACCAGCGGTATTAGAACCAAACGGCTTGGTACGTGACGATGGGAAGAGACCAGACGGCATGACGTTGTTGCCTTGGAAGGTGGGTAGGCCTCTGATGTGGGACGCAACATGTGTCGATACCCTTGCGCCATCTCATAATCCGAGCACGGCGGGCTGTGCTGGCGCCGCTGCTGCGGCTGCTGAGACCCTCAAGCGGCGCAAATACTGTAACCTTGTGGGCAACTACAGCTTTGAGCCGTTTGGGGTCGAAACGCTCGGGTCATGGGGCCCGAGCGCGCGTCTCCTTTTTAAGGAAATTTCTCGCCGGCTGGTCGATACTTCACGTGACCAGAGGGCTGGGTCGTTCTTTGGTCAAAGAATTAGCATTGCCATTCAACGTGGCAATGCTGTCAGTCTTCTGGGCACGTTTCCGGATGACAGCGATGCGGATGAGACACACATAGACAGCTGCGGACAGTTGACAGATGAAATGTCATGTTTTTTTTGTTGGTGATGTTACCATACTCGAAATTGTACTGAGCTTTCATTTATGTAAAACGATGACCGCAATATTCTTAGCACAAACAATTCATTTTATTTTCACATTTATATTCTGATGCAGACAAGTATTTCTTGAGTATACCTACCTATTAATGCAATACGTAAAGCAAAGCATTTTTTGTAACTTGACCAAGATTTTATCACATGGCAACGTTAATAGTTCAGCTGTTCATGAAGTCAAGCCAGAAAAAGAAAACAACGCCATGAAATTTTTTTATCATCAATAAAATAGTCAATTCAGTTTTCATTAATGATGATTATTTTTCCAGACTTGGATAGGCCATAAACTTGATTTGATAAAACTTATTAAATTATTTCGTCGGTACCTATCACGGTGATATACGTAGACGCTCAATAATTCCATCAACAATTCCCTCGCCATTGTTCTTTGTATGTTGATCAATATTATGGTTGGCAACCGTAACATGGCGGTGCTCTCGAGGTTATTGTGTGGGAATAAGTTTGCCTCTGGCAACCTCTGCAGTTTCGTAAGGACAACTTTTACACCAGTGCGTTCTGCTTGTTATGACTTTCAGAACCGAAACGTAGACACTCACGGTAAGGCTGGTCCATAAATTTCAGGTCACTCAGCGAGCTATGGAACGAGCTATGCATGGGGTCTCTCTGAGGGATAGAATCCGGAATGAGGTGATCCGGCAGTTAACCAAAGCAGTCGACATAACTCACAGAATAAGCAAGCTGAAGTGGCTATGAGCCGGCCATATTAGCCGTAGAACCGTAGACGCGTTCATGAGTGGAGACTGCGAATCTGCAGACGTGACTCGCTCAGGCTAGGTGGAGTGACGCTCTTCGCAGCGTGGCTGGTAGCAGCCGGATGAGAGTTGCCGAGAATCGAGTTGAATGTCATGCAGTTGGAGATGCTTGTGTCCAGCCGTAGGCTGATGATGAAGATGAACCGTAACAAATATGGTTTTACAGAACTAAAATCATCATTAGAACCATGAATACAATTCTCTAAGTTAGAATTGCCCTCAAATGTTATGATTTCATTAAAATAATAATTCAGTAGGGCAATTTGAACTGCGCCAGGCTATTTCGTTACTTCGTTTCGTAAAGTTGAAGCCTTATTTAAGCTGATACAGCTTAAGCCAAAGATTCTGTGTTTTCCTTTGTATTTGTTTTGAATCTTATGAATATTTACCAACTGTTTTTTAATTTTTATGTTTTTAATTTAATATAAATGTAATTGTTATTTTTGTTTTTTAGATTGTTTAATTTATATTTTTTTTATTTTGTAATTTTGGTCTTCTGACCTAATTTGTACACCAGTCATGGTCAAACATGTTGTGCCAAAGAATATCCTGTAACACCTATAATAAACATCATACCATGTATATTATCTACACATGTTTTTGCAAATAAATGAATCTTATCTTATCTTATCTTATCTTATCCTTTTACAGAATTCTAGAATGTCCCTGATTAGGTATCAAAAGACCTCTTAGAATCTAATACCCTAATGAGTAAATTACTCTCCTTAATTAATTACTCGTGTAGGATTATCTAATGAAAGGCCAAACAAGGCTTGTTAGCCAATTTAATCCGTCAGTGTTAAAAGCATAAACATTGAATTCATATTTTAATAGGAATGTTTAAAGTAGAGGTATTGTTTTTTATCCATTCCAAGGTTGCCTGGAAGAGATCGCAGAAAGCGATAAGGCCGCCCATTGTATATTTTATGTTAATAATCGTTTTTTATGGTGTACAATAAAGTATAATTATATAAATAAATAAATAAATATTTTAGACATATTGAAACTGAGATTAGAATGAGAACGTTCTTAAAAATACAAGAAATACCTCTCAGTTAGTTTATATGAGAACATCAGAAACCTGGCATTAGTCATGCTACCTAAAACTTTGGAAAAAGTTAGTTGAGTGCAACTTACCCATGGCAAACAGGATGATGAGGGCTGACACGACCCAGGAGCACATCGTGACGTCACTACCGGCTCCGGTTACATTGTCAATAATACAATTGCTTGATTTCACATAGGGAGAACGAGATCTGAAACAAAAAAAAACCGATCAATATCATCATTACTTACACTAGCTGTAACTGTATTTGAAGCTTATAAAGATGTTCTGTTTTTAGGATCTGCAGGTAGAATTCACAAACCTAGAAATAATACCTTAGATTTACGTAAAATCAAAAGCGATTTTGTCGCGAAATAACTATTGTAATTCTTAGAAAAGAACTATTTCATAATAGCAAGGTTTCGAAAATACTATGTTCCGAACATCATGAAATTTGTATCGATACTCGAGGAGACAATCGCTTTTGATGCTCGTGAGTGTACCTACGGCGTACTGTTTTCAAAGCGAGTGTACTAAGCTTTAGTCCAGTTCAAGGTTTTACAAGAGGTTTTTTAAATTACAAAGAAAACATCTCTTGCTGCAGCCGGTCAGTAGTCGCGGGGAAAACAATTAAAAGTGAGCTTTTTGTGAAGTAGTATACAAGGCTATAAAAAAAGTCCTACAGACTTCGAACACGGCGACCAATCTCAGCGGAGACCAGCCTTCGGCACGGGAGATTTTATAGTACACAAGTGTGTGCGCAGACACAGTTGCACTCTCTCTTCCCTTACTCTCATTGTCCAATGGGATGGCAATCAATCAAAAAAAGATCAGGCGCAGGACCAACGGCTTTACGTGCTTTCCGAGGCACGGGGGTATCACACCGCCAACTTCCAAACTCCGGGCTGTTACTAAGAAATTCCCAATGAAAAAACCCAACGACACTTCTGTCATGCAGTCCAAGGCGGGCAAACAAGGCTATACAAATTATAATAGTCGGCCAATTTTGATATTCTAAAAGTCCATTATTTGAATGATAATGAGCAGTGGTGGCCAAGTGGTAACAGCCGCGACTTACGAGTTTGTAGGTCGTAGGTTCGAATCCAGACAGGGACTTTACTTTGTGTAAATTATTTCATCACCACTGCTATCAAAACGGTGAAAGAAAACATCGTGAGGAAACCGGCATGTCCTGGAGCCAAAAATTCGAAGACACTCGAACACATATATTCTGCCAACCCGTACTGGTCCCGCGTGGTGGATTACGGCCCACTCCCTCTCACTGAGAGGAGGCCTGTATCCCAGCAGTGGGAACATTATAGGCTGATTATAATTATGTATGTATGAAGAAAAACATGTTAACGATATTACCAGTTCATTCATCAGAGAAAGAGTGAAACATCCACAAAGGCGAACTCGCACGGATTTAACGAATAAGTTACTCAAGTCTTAAGAAATCTTCACAACTTTTGCAAACACTTTTCTGTTTCGTTGGCGCTTTGGAAAAACTCTTGTTTCATAGGAACTTTACATCTTATGAAACAAGAATTCTTTAGATAACTTAATAGAAATATAATTCGCGTTTCTATTCTATTGTATAGCAGTATCTAGTCGAGTTCGTGTCGGCTATATGTCTTATATGAGGATGCCACAGTTGACAGGCGGTCGTATTTGGGCTTATAAGAATAGTGAATACCTACCGAAGAGTCCGCGTATCACTGGTCAGTTTCCCTCAGTCGTCAGTTTCTTTAATTCGCCACTTTCGTTGATTAGCCAGTTTCACTGATTCGTCAGTTTTTTCCGATTAGACAGTTGTGAATATTTCTTAAAATAATAAATAAAGTCCTCCAGACTGTAGTTAGGCCATGGTGGCCTATCTCAACGGAGACCAGCCTTCGGTGCGGGAGATAATATAGTGCACAAGTGTGCGCGCAGACACAGGTGCACTCCCTCTTCCCTCACTCTCATAGTCCGATGGGACGGCATTCCGAGACGAACGGAGAGAGATCAGTCGCAGGACCAGCGGCTTTACGTGCTTTCCGAGGCACGGGGGTCTCACACCGCCATCTTCCAAACTTCGGGCTGTTATCAAAGAAATTCCTAATGGAAAAACTCAATAACACTTTGCCCAGCCCGGGAATCAAACCCAGGACCCGACGCTCAGCAGTCGAGCTTGCGACCACGAGACCAACGGGGCAGTTAATTATGAATATTTTTTAAATACATAAAACGTATTCTGTGTATGTTTTGTGGTGTTAAATGTATTTTTTGGTATATATTTTCTGGTGTACAATAAAGTATATATATTATAAATAAATAAAATTATTATGTTTTGAACAGAATCTAACAAAATATCATTGGTGTTAATTATTAAACAAACTGATTAAATAAGCGCGGCAAGCTTATTAATACAATTAATTGAAATACGATAATCCGTGCTTACAATTACCTATTGATATCAAAGCAATATTACTAATGTTCACAAACGTATAAAACGAGCTTAATTTTGGCCGCGACTTCGCGTGCGTGGAACTGATTTACCGTCGACTTATGGGGATTAAGTCCCCATGCTCATTAGGGGCATTAGGGGAAGTGAAATTTGGGGAATATCCATTAAGTTCTGTAACAAGATTTTTGATTCCCATGTTTTGCTTCTAATGTAAATTGTAATATCTGCACAATGTAACATTAGGTGTCGCTTCTCTCTCTTGATAAGACAGGACTGTTCATCTAGTCGGAGTAATGAGGTTGGTAAAACATTCCGGTTTGAAGATTGAGGGCAGATAATAGCTGCAGAAAACGTTCCAATGAGTTACGCATGTCTTTTGGTACTAGAGATACCTAGTGCTGGACATTGACCTTCGATGACCGCTGAACTTCTTACAAAGTGGTACTCAACTGCGAGCGTCATTCACTACTCTATTTTATTCCTCTACTTCAAAAAGTATAATTACAAGTCATAACACAATTTTACGTGGTGGTAATAAATCTGGTAGACAAGTTGGTAAAGTGAAGTGTGGCGGTGATAAATGAGTGGCGGCCATCCCCCCGCCGGCGCCGCGCCCTCGCCGTGCGTCTCGGGGACTGCTCTTAATTCTACTTCTCGCTTTTATACGAGTTCCCAATTATGAGGTCGGAGTGCATGTCGGGGAGTTTATTTTTGGTTATAAGTGACGTTATTTATTCATATACTTTGTTCTACACCACAAACACAGCAAAAAATAAATCAAACACGAGAAAATATAGCGGACTATCGCGTTCTGCGATCTCTTCCAAGCAACCTTCGAATGGACAGTGATTTACCTGGACATAAAATTGGGATGTCGAGTTCCTTTATAAATCTTTTCAGCGCGCGTTTAATATCGCTATTGGAATCGCATAGTACTTACAGGAAATTATTTATTTATTTTTCCCAACACAACTCTCACTACAGGTTACCCCAAATTATATTCACTCGAGTGCTTTTTATTAATTAACTAATTGAAATGTTGAATACTTTATAAAATATTATTATTTTAAGATGGATAGCTTTTAAATTCTGTAAATATTATACTATAACTCATGGAAAAAGTCGACTACAGTAAAATATCTAGAGATTTCATTATTTCCAATTGATGAGTGTATTATCTTAAGTACTCAAAAGGACAATAAGGAAATCAGCCAAAGATCCAATAAACTAATGAAAATATTTAACATTAGTCATACCACCTTAGAGAGAAGTAGCTTCTCCACCCTAACTTTTAAAACAATGCACTATTCAACACTCTTGCACCTAAGTTCCCACCGCACATAACTTCACACAGATACGTACCTATACATTACAAGGAAATTCATCACAAAATATAAAAGTAAAATTAATAATGCACTGTTGTTGTGAAAGTTCGCGCGAAGTTTTAAGTAACCACAGCGAGGTACGAAGACGATGACCCTGCGAGGAGCGGCGGAATTAAATCAAATAATTTATGGTTTAGCACACAATGCATGGCTAAATTGTTTTCATTAAAGTTTTCGCAAGTTTCAAAGTTAATAAATCTCAGTAAGTAGATGCAAGTTTTAGGTAAAAATAGTTGAGTCGCTTAGTGTCAACATGCTTTAACTTTGCTAATAGTCGCATGTTATCAATTGAATAGTTCTTATATTCAATTGAATCCATGTGTATGTCAAATATAAAATGTATATTATTTTTGGTTCCCCCAATCTTATCAAAGAGTATCGTTTTACCCAGTAACTGGGAGCGACTGCCTATCTGACCTCCGCGGTTAGATAGGCTGTCGCTCCATGTCAAATACTGGTATTCAGCTGCAGCCGGTTAGACTGGATCGGCTTCCACTCCCCAACATAATTGCGAAAAGGCTAGGCAGATTTTTTTTTATTTGATATGGGTTTGCTCTTGACAATTTCTTGCAGATTGATTATTTTTTGTTCCCCTATTCTTGTAATGAAACCAGCAACTTTTATTCATGGCTTTATCAGCACATGTCACCTGACACTTAGGTATATACGATATCCGTGGGTATATAACTCATTCTATAAATGTGTTTTTATATCTGACGGACGAAAGAAAATAAAGAATAATAAACTTAGTTTTACTTCCGTCCGAGTTATTTATAGAGATCTTAGATGTTATAATAAAACTTTCTCAGAAATAGGATTAACTTAGTTTCGTATGATGAGGTAAAACCTTGGGATAAAAATGTTTGTTTTGAAAATCTTGTCAGCCTGAATATGACCAGACTTACATGAAAACTTAATAATTAGTATTTGAAGTACAATTTTCGGATCTTCAGGCTAATTCAAAAAGTTCGAAATAGGTCTTCTTCTATTATTTACCACGATTCTCAAGAAATGAGACCCATTTATTAAGAAAATAACGACAAAATAAGTAGCTCTAAGATGAAATGTGGACCAAACTTCTTCTTCTTAACTTCGGAAAAATCTTCTGATGCACTGGAAGCACTCTAAACTACCCTACTTTGACTAAAACAAACGTACTGATACCCCTTTTTAGGGTTCCGTAGGCAACAAGGAACCTTTATAGTTTCGCCATGTCCGTCTGTCTGTCTGTCTGTCCGCGGTTTAGCTCAAAAACTATTGGTACTAGAAAGTTTTAATTTGGCGTGAGTTACGTTAATGACGCCGAAAAAGTGGTAAAATGAAATTTTGAAAAAAAAACATTATTTAGGGTTCCTCCCCTACGTGTAAAGTGGGGATGATAATTTGTTTTTCGTCCTTCCCATAGTGTGGGGTATCTTTGGATAGGTCTTCCAGAAATATTAGGGGTTTGGAAGACCGTTTTTTGATTAAGTAAACCGTTCGTGACTTATCAAGCTTTAAAGTACCAATTTTGGTTAGTCAAGTGTTCCCCCCTCTACCAACTAAACGGTTGTAGTTAGAAATTCAAAAGTCACTGCAGTAGTACCTATATATAACGAAGTTTAAAGGAAAACTATCACACTTAAGTGGGCTTTACAAGTTTACGAGTAACAGTCGACCAACTTAAATTTGCAGTTGCAATGTATGGGAGAACATGATTTTCAACTACAATGTTAAGTTTGTTCTTGGGATAAATTCATTCCAACTACGGAACCCTTCATTGTGCGTGGTCCGACACGCACTTGACCGGTTTTTTTATGATATAACTATGATCTCACTGAAGTTTTTAAAACCTCTCTGAATGCAGATTTAATTTAAAACCGTGCTGCTCTCTTGATTACGTCACCACATCGACGCCATTCGAAAGTTCTAGAATATTCCAAAGATGACAGTTTTAATTTCGGTACTTAGGTATATGGGATAGCTGGAAGGAGGTTAAATCTATAAATCGTTGATAAGTCCGTTTGATGAATTTAGCGGTAAGGGCGCGTTTTATCGTAGCTTTTTGTTTTTATGACAGCGTTCTTGGAAGTCCCAACGAAGTCGATTTGGGACGAGAGGAAATTGGATTATTATAGTTTTTGTCAGTGGTGACTTCTTTTTAAGGATTATTTTCGCTTTGAGCTCCACAAATCAGTTGTTTATTTCTGAATTCAATATTTTGACAAGGTTTGATAGCCATAGCTGATAAAATCATAATCTTAGGTTGAAGCTACTCGTTCTCATCGGGGCGTATAAACCCAGTTGCACGCCCTTCTTGCCTACCCCTCTCATCAAACACAACGAAAACAAAACACAATCCCTTCCCGCCAGCGGAAACTTTTCGCCCGGCGTATATATTATTAGTATTTGAATCTAAATCTTCTGTAGTAAGTATACGCAAAATAATCAGATGAAACGGCTCTATGATCATACTTAGGTCCAATGTACCTAAGTATGAATATAGAGCCGTTTCATCTGATTATTTTTATGTACATGTAAGTATATTATTCAATATTTTTGTAACCTATGCGTTAATCTAGGTTATAAACTATCTGTGTGCCCAATTTCACCCAAATCCGTTCAGCCGTTTTTGCTTGATTGAAAAACAAACATTTAAACATACAAACTTTCACCCTTATAATATTGAAAGTTTCTATGTTTGGATATTTTGATGGATCTTTATAACATTTCTAAAGTAACTATAACTACGAAACTTCAAACCAAAAGTTTTCAAACAGGAAGTGGCACTACGAATCAACGAGAAATAGTCAAAGCGAATTTAATCAAACTGAAGAAATACCACAAGGCAAGTTTGTCACCACAACTCCTCACTAATCAGCTTAAAGTCGGTGTGGCATCAGTTAAATTTGGCCCAGTTTAACCCCGAATGGTGGCTAATTCTATTATTGATCTATTTCATGGAATATATATAAGAGGTCTATTTTCTGTTAATTGGGTCGCTGGTGAACGTTCGCTCGATTTGCAACATACGGAACTGAACTCTCCTTTTAGATTTTTGCTTCCTGCTAGAACTTCTGTAAAATCTACTTCTCAAACAGCCTCAGCTTGTTCTATTTGACATCCAAGTGACAAAAAGGTTATTATAGGTCGCTATTTCCTTCCCGTAAAAGTCTTCCCTACTTCATTGAATTTATGGTGAAAAAAAGGTAAGATTTTATATGTACCTGTACCTATTATTTATTAGTGTGATGTTTCTAGGTGTGACAGTTTTTGAGAAACCAATTAGCACTGTTCGTTGTGGTTTACTTTCATAAAAAAAAAAAAAACTCAATAGGAAACATTAAGCTATGTCGACGTTCACTAGCATTTTTATAAAAAAAAGCTTGTAAATTGAGAGAATTCATTAATTTATGTAATGCGATAAGTTATACGAAATGTTAATAAGCATTGCATTACTCAAATAGTGTTATTTAATAAGTACTAATAATGACCTAGTGGGCTTAGGCGCACAAATTTACGTTTTAGGAATTATCCAAAGCTAAAATAAAAAAAAATAAAGTTAACGGCTTCTGCCAAAACCCATTAAAAGACAAAGTCACATACAAAGAACAACAACAAGGAACTCAGTCACATGCAAACACACCAATTGACTCACTCTAATGCACCCTCACATGAAGTGAGAATTCAAACTTCAATGGTCACTTCACACGACACACACACACACACACACGCAGAACAAACGCACACAAACAACCGCAGACAGTCTGAAAGATTTTTTCCTTTTCCACTCCAATCTGCTTTGCAATGTCTCCTATTTGTCTAGGCTCCAAAAACAAACATCACTACTTCCCACCTCGATCTTAACACATCCCAATAAAGGTCAAATTACCCTGAACCGATAGCAGATGGAATACTATACACAACCAAGGCACTCGTGAGCCTGAGAGATCAATTATGCATGACATGACAAGAGATGGGGGTTGGGATCTATTCAAAGTGGCAAATTTGATGCGACTAATTATTAAAGTCTGGGATTTGGGATCGGTTTTAGTACTTACCAAATACCGATTTAATGCTGAGACAGCGATCGAGTCTGATTTATACAGGGTGACTTGTAATTTGACGTGTTTCATCCAGGACGTGATAAAGCCTATGCGAAAATTCTTGGGATTCCAGAAAGTATGTATTTTTTATAGTTTCTCAGCATACATCACTAAATTCCACTTTTGTCTAAACTTTCAAATTGAATGGCCTTTAAAAGTTAAAGGAAGAAGTTCATTAACCATGTTCAAAAATCATAGACGTACCTACATGATCTTTAACACCCGTTATCTCAAAATGTTACTATGGCCCTGTATTATGCATAGCTGAATGATAGTGTTTAAGATAAGCAAATCTGCTTAGCACACACTGTTTGACAAGTTCATAACAGATTATATAAATATTATAAAAGCTTTGACTACTGCACACCACTAGTTACCACTCAATTATTTCAATTACTCTAGTCGAATTATATTTTAGGTGACAATTTCTGTATATAAAAATTACGAATCGAAGTCAATTAGTCCAACAGCTACAGCTACTACTAAAATAACTTGTTAAGACGCTATAGCGAGGGAAGGGAAATTGTTACGCCATCCTACGGGGACTACCCATTCAATGGGGTAAAAAGTAGCGTATCTTTCCCTGTCCCTACGCTTTTCATGGTGAAAAACTCGTCCTGCGCCCGTCGAGAGTGAATGGAAACGGACTGGCCGGCTCACATTCATGCCAAGAGTTATGGCTCAACTTGTGCCCATTGTACCTGACGTTGGAATCGCAAACTTTAATTTTGTTGGTCGACGTTTGACCCTCCAATATATTATTAAACTTTCAGGTTTAGATCTCTGAAAGTTTAATTAGTCGGTGGCTTAAGATTTGGTAAAGGTGTACATTGTTATATTTTGACAGAACGAAAATTGTGTCGCGCTATCGTTCGTCGATCAAAAGTTTCGTCGTCCCATCGTTAGTCGTGAAAACAATCAGTCGCACTAACGTACATCGAGCTAATGTGCTGTCGCACTACTGATAGTCAACATATTGTACTGTTGCCCTAGCATTTGTCGCGTATTTGTTTGTCGCAACTTTCGCATCAAAGTCTGCAGCGCTTATGCAATGTAAGTAAATTTTCGTATAGTTAGTGAGTTATTTTCTCGTTATTCTAAATACTTTTACGTAAGTAGTATGTGAAAACAAATTGCCTTTAACGTCTACCATTATAATTACAAATTTACAATACTAGCGGCCCGCCCCAGCTTCGCAAGTTCGCTTGGGTGCAATTTTTTTAATCGAATTTCCGAAATTTTCTTTCATGCAAACCTTGTCTTGGCAATACCGAACACAAAAAAAAAGAATTATCTAATTTGGCGCAGTCGTTCGGAAGTTATGTGCGTATATACATTTCAGCGATTCATATTTATTAAGGTACGAGTATATACTCGTAGATAAACAAAGGTAGGTGTACGCACACATACACATAGTTGATCAAGTAACAAGCCCTTACACATAAACACAAAGTTGTATTAGATATATTGTCACGAGGTCGTACATATGTCTAGACGCCGCCGCAAAATTATTAATATGTCATGTCCCTTGACAAAAAGGTATTACGTGCGTTAAAGATATTGATCCGATCTTAGGGAAACATGGTGTAATTATGCTTGTGTGTCTTATATATTACATTTTCTCATTTAGTTGGTAACGGAAGATTTTGTGGAGCCTAAACGTGAAAGGAAGATTATCGTCCGTCCGTCAATAGTATACTGATTGATTTTTCGATATCTCTCATTATATTTAAACCAATATATTTAAAGCTCAATACTCTTATGTAGCATACTCAGCCTATAATTTTCCCACTGCTGGGACACAGACATCCTCTCTGTGAGAGGGAGGGGGCCGTAATCCACCACGCGGGCCCAGTGCGGGTTGGTATATGTCACACGTCTTCGAATTTTTGGTTCTAGGACATGCCGGTTTCCTCATGATGTTTTCTTTCACCATCGAAGGTCAAGCTACACTTGCTGCGATCGGTTCGTGGATGGGTGACTAAGTGACTATCCATTAGGGTCTTATCGAGACCACTCCATACCTCGGAAAGTACATTAATCCGTTAGCCCCGGCTGTCATTCACAACTCTTTGACAGAAGCCCAAAAAGTCTGACTACCAATCTTACCAACGGGTATCGTGTTACCCAGCAACTGGGTTATGGAGATGGGATAGGCAGCCGTTCCATGTAAAATACTGGTATTCAGCTGCATCCGGCTAGACTGGAAGCCGACTCACACATAGTTTGGAAAAGGCTTGGTGCATTGATTGACTCTTATGTTAATCAGATTGACTTCAACCATGATACCTACAAAACATTATTGTATACGTTCTCGTTGGCACGCCGGCGCCGGTCTCTATGTACCCACAAACGCTTTATTATAAAATATATTGAAACAAATCCAATATTTATCAGATTCAATAATGACCCTCAGCCATAAAAAAATAAAATTATAAACATTCTTTCCATTCTCTTGAGTTTCTGAAGGGCTTTAAAGCGAACACTAGGAAAGTATTTTCAAACAAAATACATATTTTATTACAAAGTTACCAAAATCTACGCTCGGCTCATGACGAATTCCCTAATTACACATTTGAACTCGTAGACGCGCTACGGCGTAGCAGCTCTACGAGTGTCGTAGACCTTAGCGTCGGCGGGTCGGTGGAAATTTTAGATAGAAAATTAAATTTTATGATGATTAATCATTTTAGTTTATTTTTTATTTAAATACGTAGTCGTAATGGATACTCGAATTGTAACTTTATATACCTATTCTGTGAATCATTAAAATACATGTTTGTTATTATTATACGTATGGTATGTATGAAAGTTGATAGTGTAAGCACAATATTTTTAAAGCTGTTCTGGGTTCAAGAGATCGCTCTATCTCTCTTAAACGATTTTTAAAAACCAACTATAATTATATCAACAGATTGTAAATGCTCTTAACAAAGCACAGCACAGTTTAAAAAAATCGTTAACACAAACAACGAGACAAATTAAACTCGCCATTAACAACAAAGTAGTCTGTTGACCTGGATATCGTCGGTTCGCTTCCGAGTCGTGTCACGTTTGATTCATGAGGAGCATCAGTAACAGTGTCAGATCCATGGTTGTGAATGAATGACTGAACCAAGTTTATGACTAGATTTGGGCTTAATTAGGAATTTAGTAAAGCAACTGCGTTTGTTTGTAAAGTAGTAATAAAATAAAAGGTTTATTGTTAATGGATATTTATAAAATCTTATTTGCATATCTCTGTTAAAACTGTTTATATTTTTGGTCTCAACAGCCAAAAATATACAGAGAGTCGGGACTGGTGCCGCGGGAGTAAGTGACGTACAGTTGTCTACGTACAGCTGCATATACTTCCTAATTGCACAACACTGAAACAATGACGAATGATGCATTCATAGGTACAGATTATTCCTGACAAACGGCTATCACTAAAATAATATAACAGTAGATTGCAATATCCATGTAATAGTAAATGACTGCAGCGGCCAGCAAAAGAGGCATTGACGGACTAATGTGTAAATGTGGGCCGAGACGAAGCCGAGGCATACATACGTAAGTCCATCAATGCCTAGCTGTGGCCAAGGCTTGTATAGTACTTTTCTCAAATAATGCGCGGAAATTAAAACTAAGTAGTACCTAGGCAGAACTTTTTTGTTAAATACAATTACTTTTTTAAATCAAAGAATGAATAATTTTCCCGCGTTAAAGTGTTAATTTGTTTTTTTTTTTTTTCAATAAACAGCTTTGTATTTGCAAGCCACTTCGAAATTTAAATAAAACCATTCATTGATAAGTTACCTTCTTGGTTGCCATGTTTCAAATTGAAACTCAAACTCAAAGCATTTTTTTTAAATAAAACCATATACAGGCACTTTTGAACTGTCAAGAAGTCGGTCAGTCAGAAAATATGAAGCTAGTTGTCCATTCCAAAGCGTAGGTACCTATGGAGAAGAACGGGCAAGAAACTCCATGGACACTCTTTTAAATTATAATTTTACAAAAATATTAGTTACATCATTTATTTTGAATTTATAATTATATGTGAGAACGATGTAAAAAAAGAAACTTACGCGTTAAAAGCGTCCAGAGTACACCAACGAGTAAAAAAACAACCGTCCAAAATAAAATAATTAAAAATAAGACGAGGCAGCTAAGTGATAACCAGCCCCAACTGACGGCACCCCTTCACGAACATGACGCATACTTCAGCACCATTCAGCTCAACCATTTTGAAGGGAGCTAAATGATCCAACACACACGCCACCGTCAGCAAGACATTTGTGTGAGCATGACATACTATCAGCCGCCAGGGCTCATTCAAGTCGGAGTTTCGGAGTAAAATATTGTTCCATTTTTAAATTACACGACAGATATGAGTTTCATCATTTCAGCCGAAAGACGTCCACTGCTGGACATAGGCCTCCCCAAAGCACCTCCACTTTGACCGGTTTTGTGCTTCTTGCATCCAACGAGTTCCTGCGGCTTTCACAAGGTCGTTGGTCCACCTTGTGGGAGGCCTTCCAACGCTACGTCTTCCGGTACACGGTTACCACTCCAGAACCTTTCGGCCCCATCGGCCATCTGTTCTGCGAGCAATGTGCCCTGCCCACTGCCTCTTAAGTTTGGCAATTCTTCGGGCTATGTCGGTTCTCCTGCGATCTCTTCATTTCTGATTCGATCACGCAGTTAAACTCCAAACATAGCCCTCTCCATTGCCCTTTGGGTGACTTTCAGACTTCTAATAAGGCCCATTGTGAGCGACCAAGTTTCAGTGCCATATGTCATCACTGGCAACACGCACTGGTCAAAGACTTTCGTCTTGAGATACTGCGGTATGTGGGACGAGAAGATATTGCGTAGCTTCCCGAACGCTGCCCAGCCGAGTCGGATTCGACGATTGACGTCTTTCTCGAAGTTGGACCTACCTAACTGGACAGTTTGTCCTAGGCAAATACACTCGTCCACGGCTTCGAGTGTAGCGTCTCCGATCTTCATCAGAGTTACATAATTATGAGTTTACTATGTAATTTATTTGGCCGCTAAAACACGACAGATATGGATTTTCATACAACTTTTGCCGGCCGCTGCTCGCATGTATTTGGCCAGTACAGCAATTTCGATTTATCTCGAAGAAGGTTGTCAAACCAAGCATTTTTGAGAAAAATATTTATATTTTTTATGACAGAAAGGGCCTAAACTTTATGTTTTTCTGTGTATGTTCTACGAACTATCATATAATAGTATCTAGATAGATATATAGAAGATATCCGTCATAAATAAGTTCGAGTCCCATTTGCTACGAAATGTATAGGATAAGTTTTTTTCCGATTAGATAGTTGGTCCCATGGGGGCTTTTGGTCCTTATAAAAAGCGGGATCGATTGGAATTAATGTTTTTGTGAAAATCGGCCATTTTCTTGCTGACTGTACAGTTTTTCAAAATCTATAAATGCAGATCAAAACCATTCGAAAATTTAAGGACAGTCTCCTAAGACCGTTTTCTTATAGCTACTACTGCCTCGCCTCGTGTAAATATGTCATGAAGAACTGCTTAGCTCCATTAAGGTATAACGTGGAGATGATCATTTAAAAAGTAAAATCTGTAACTATATCTGCAATATCTTTTGGCTCATCTTTTTACAATTTGCGGTAAACTATAGAAGAATACGAACATAAAAGACTATTGCTCATCCCCCGTAGCAAACAGCTTGATAATTTATAGTCTACAGAATGACCAAACTTATACATACGAAATATCAATATATGTATACCGTTTTAATTCAATTAAATAAATAAATAAATATCTATGCATTTGAACAGAATCTATCTGGTAGTGTTTGCGTGATGTTGGACATACCTACATACATTCCGACAAACAGACAAACACTATAAAACTATATTTTCGGCATTAGAATCGTTCCCAGACCTTGCAGCAATTTTTTTTTTTTTAATATTCAATGCACAGTTTCGACTTTGCTACGATTTTATTATATGTAGGTATATAGATTTATTAACACAAGCTGATTTCATAGGTTCGTGAATAAGAGCTAATTTTGAGGCAAGACAGTAATTAGGCAATTCTGAAACAAGCACGTTACTGCAAACCTAAACTAGAATAAACCAATATTCTACGAGTATGTCAAGCTCTTATATCAGTATAAAACTAGTAGTTCTCTGTAACCCTGTGAAGTGCCTAGTACTTACGTAATTCTATGGAGCTCAAATCCCGTCTCAATTAAGAGCCACTTCAGCACTATTATCGAAATCCATGAAAGTTTAAAACTCCTATTTTCGTCGTGACTTGCCAATTGTCAGTGGGCTCGTCCGTTGACCTGATTATCTCCAGGACTGTTCACAGTCGCGGCACGTAACGTACTCACGATAGTAGTCCTCGCTACGGCTTGTTGACGGCCCGACAGATGCGTGCTGTGACTGACGTCAAACTAGGCTTGAGAATGTTTGGGAAGTGAGGTAGACAATGTTTTGGTGCTAACTTTCACTTGATGAAAAGTAGTTATTGCCGGGCAACGTCACATGTAACGCTGTAAAGATTGCTCATTAATTGGTGATAAAACATCATATGGAAAGTCTGCTGTTTCGCCTATGATCTCAACCACGCGAGACCCCTGAGTACGGCAACACGCTTGGCACCAGAACTAGATGTTGACTGAATGTTTTCTGGGAAGAACAAGGGCTTTGTAAAAGTCCAAGGAGTCATTTTTCTAATTATTTTATCAATCTAAGACCTATATGCTTAACTATCTGCACCCCGCGGCTTCTCCCGCATAAGTCTCAATTCCGTGGGAATATCGGGACAAAAAGTGTCCCATGTCCTAATCCAGGTCATGGTGTACCCATGTGCCAAATTTTATTCTGCAATTTCAAATCCGTTCAGCGGTTTTAGCGTGATAACGTAACAAGCAAACATACAAAAAATCAAATATTTTCTCTTTATAATATTTTAGACAAACAAAATAATAGCATTGAACAATGCCCAATCCATTAGCTTCGCTTACAAACGTTGATTTATTAATTTAACTGTTTGGTATTCTCATAACCCTCTAATATTAAATGATATTAACGGTATCCTCGGATACAAGTATTACTCGTAAGCCTGTCCACCGACCCATTATATATCCATTTCACTCCAGCGACTATCACAAGCGTGGGAGGGTTCACATCTGCTGTTTTTCTTACCCAACACATTATTCAAATTACGTGTAAGTAAAATAACATGTAACACTTAGCTCTTATAAATATTATGTGAACAAAGTGAGAATAAAGTCGAAAGTTATTCCAAACTCGTATTAAGTACAAAAGAAAACACAAAGTTCAGAATATAGAAACGGAAGTAATAGTTAGGGGTTCCGCTGTAAATATGAACAATAATATTTGTTGGAACATTACTACAAACATTTTATATCTAGCGAAATGTTTTGATTGTTCTTGAGATTGTTGTTTTACGATGTGAGCAGATTCTTAAGTAGCCGGAGTGCACCAATAAAGTGAACCATTAGGTCGTAGCTATGAATAGCGGCTAGCTATCATAATGCAATCTCGGGGGAGTCGTAAATCAACTAACCAACACCGAGCATTTATTCGGCTGAACGATTTTAAACGGTAATACTATTGTAAATGGTTTTTAACATACATGTCTAAATTAACGAAGAGGTAAACGGTAAGGGGTGCTTAAAATCATCAATTTTTAGGGTTCACCTAAAAAGAAAGAAAAAACGGAACCCTTATAGACTCACTTTGTTGTTATAAATATACTGTAATGTAATTAGTAGCAAGGACAATCTAAGCAATGCTGCTCTAAACAAAGCTTACAAAGATAAAATCTGCTACCATTATTAATCACAATTGAAGCGACTCGACACAACTAGATATCACTTCCATATTCAATGTTGTAACACAATAGTAATGTCTCATGCTATACTTCCGAACCGACCGGAAAAATAAATAAAAACAAGAAACGTATCAGCTACTTATACAGTCGTAATAGAAAAACTCCGGTCGAGGGAATGTTTCGTAATGGCGTGACAGCATGGCTACTCCTGTTAGATTACAATCTAGATGGCACTTATAAGTGCAACTTATTTGAGTCTAGTATTGTATTGACAAGGGTTAGGTCCACGTTTGGGCTGTATTTTGTTTTGTTTTTTATGAGACGAAAAACATTACTTGCATTTTCTTTCTTTCTTTGTTTCACTGTTACTTCTAAATAAGACTTTGTCTATTACTTAATTAGTTTTTTGTTTTATTATTTCAAGTATGCTTTTACAGACTTTACGAAAAATTATACTTGCGATTCCTAATGAGTTAAGTAGTGTTGTAATTAGCGTCAAAGCATTGCTAAACCTACGTTAGTACTGCATTAACACGAACAGCTTAAAGTGGATAATTTGCTCATTTGCATTACAAAATAGCTAAATTAAGTTAAAAAATAACACTTTTTTTTTAAAAGGACTTGAAACATAAAAGCGATAGAAACATGCTCTTTAAACTAAAATTTTGATACTATTCGTCTAATTTTGGCTCAATGCAGCCAAAATTTCGCAAACACGTCTCGTATTTGAACAAATGTTTGTCCGGAACGCGCAATGTTTAGAAAGTTAGTCAAACCCTGCTCTCTGTATAAACAGGGGTTACAAATTACATCCCATTAGCCAGTAGCGCTGTTCCTAGTCATTAATGACAACACTATATAGCTCTAGCTGTGATGCTGTGTGTTTGACACACTTACCGCTGCCTACACCTGGGCCACAGAGGTTTAAGATGAATTTTGGCGATACCATATGTTTATAAGCATAACACCCAAAGAAAATTAAGAATATCTGAGAAATTACTTGTCAGAATGACACAATGAATGCCAAAATAATGGCCTATTTTCGGGAAACAATCGAAAACAATTACTGTCAGCTGACAAACTGTACAAAACATTAAAAGTAACCTCACATTTCCACGTACGATCGACGTCCGAATACATTTCCTCGTACATTAACTCAACATCAATATAATATAATTACGGGTGCACTCATAAAGACTTTAACCCTGCATTCCGCCGGTCACATTTAATTACTACTTACCTATTTTCACGCAATTTTTCGTGCCTTTCTTTCGCACAAACGGTGGTATCGGTTTGCAGGAGAGGGATGGACACAGTGGATGGTAAAAGAGCGCGTTTGCCGAACACCCGCCGGCGGTGGCGGCGCGAGGCTGACTAAATCTGTGTCCCTCTCAAGCCAGGTCAGGTCAGACGTAGAGCCGCGTCCAGAGGGCGAACATTTCCTGAATAAATTGTGTAAATATTTTAACATGGGCCCGGTGTTTTCATCGGCAATTTGACGGAACGCGGCTCGTTCTAACGAATTCGTAGCTGTCGGTACGATCTTTATTGTGTCCGATTTATTTGGCCGCACGTGTAAACACGTAGAGATAAAACGCGTTCGTCTAATTTCGTTTGATGTTTCAATTTAGAGGATTAACCGTTTAGATTACTTACATTTTAAAACATTTGGGATTAAAAGTAAACAGCGGTCACTGGCCCGCCAAACGATTTTGTGTGAAAAATGCTACACAAGGAGTTATTATGTTGATACAGTGATTATTTAATCATCATTTTTACAAGTTTTTATTTAACTTGCAATGTATGTATGTATGTAACTATGTTTGTTCGGGTAGACTCTTGCAACTCAGTTTTGAAGCAAATATCTTCAACCGATTGAGCTGAAATTTTGTATACCTACACGTTTAGTTTGGATGACAATGCATGGTTAGCTGTCTGACTTCATTCTATAGGTATCCAACAAGGCGAAACACCCAAGATGGCGGACTAGTTATTTTTACAATATGGATATCAAATGAAAGGGCTTGCTGAGAATAACTCGAAAAATAAAATGACGTCACTCTAAATTCAATATGGCGGACTTCTAAAGATGGCGGACTAAGTTTTTTTATGCTTTCCTACAATATGATTATCAAATGAAAGGACTTGCTGAGAATACGAATGCGAGTTAAACTCCAAAAAAAAATCTGTCCAGCGATAACTAAAAAGTAAAAAATAAATTAAAAATAAAAAAAAAACTTTTTTAAAAACAAGCTTTTTGTTAAATGCGCTAAAAAGAATAAAATAAACGTTTCCTTTAAAACGTTTACTGTCAACTTATAACGTCATTACACAATTTATATGATATAAAAGCTTGTCGCGAGATTTAGGTACCTGTGTAGATAAACAAGTAAATTAAATAACTTGATCTGATTGATTTTAATTTTAAAAATTTTAAAACTAAGTAATTACGAGTATAATTACTTAAATGACGTTATACGTTGATAGTAAAAAAATTTAAGGAAAAGTTTATTTTATTCATTTTAGCGCATTTAACTAAAACATTGTTTTTAAAAAAGTTTTTTTTACTTTTAATTTTTATCATCATCATTCACCGGCCCTTATCCCAGTTTATTTGGGGGCGCGCAACATATATTTTACTTACATACTTCCCTATTAGTCGTCATCTCATAAGTCACTTCCTTTCTAGCCGTACCATCTTTCACACGTCATCCTTTTTCCATACTTAAATATTTCCTGACGACATTTCCCTAATACGTCGTACCATGACAACCGATTTCTACACAACTTTTCAGTCACCAGTGCCGTTGTTAAAATTCAAATATTAAGCAGTAAATCTGAACTTCGCAAGTGGCTAGTCAATAAATCAGGAACGTTATTTTTATAGCAGGGTTTTCATGTTTTTTCCCAAATGACAAGAATAAAAAGATCCTTAAATGTATAATACATTGATCTAGAAATTCAAACATTGCACTGTAACAACATGCGTTAATCGAATAAACAATACTTACTATACCTAGTATACCTAATAATCTATATTATTTTTGTATCAGGAACAGCTGAAGCGACGTGTCGCGAATAATCGAAAGTATTCTAAATCTTCGTATAACTACTCATCGTTTGTAAACTTCATATAATCCGCAGAGGGGACTCAAGCAAACAATCGTACGAACTCAATCAGTCGTCCATATGGATGCAGCTTTATTCAGCATCCCGCACACACAGGCGCACCAGTTAGCACGCACACTGTTCCACCGTCCTTCGAAAAACTTGATACATTCTTGTAGGTGTGTGTCACAAGTGCCTGTGTATATACAGGAGGTTGCACTGTGTTGGTTTCCCTGAAAATGGCCGCCGTGGAAAGCGCGCATGCGTCCGATAACCTTGAATCAATGCTGTTGAAATCTTGAATGCTGTTTGGATTTGTACTTTATGTTGTTGAAAATAAAGTGTGTGGTTGAGTTTTGGAGGATATATAGTAAATTGGTAGTAAACACGGCGGGTTTTTGAAGTTTGGTCTTGAGTAAGGTAAAGGACACTTCTTGACGTTGGTGGCGTATAGAGAATTAAAATGAGTGCTCGCACAGCTACAAACTTAAAGCGTGGTTAGCGATAGAAGCGCTGTATAGACATGCTATGCATGTAACTTGCTACTGCGTAGTTCATGAAAAAATTAGTTGGTATAACTTCGTCCATACTTTTCATTAATTACTTCTAGTACCTGTAGTACTTGAAGAATTCGTCAGAATGGGACATAACGGATGCTTATAAGTAGAAAAAAAAACAAATAAGGTGGCCAGGTTTATCATAATCATTATTTTATGTACCTTATGTTTTTGTGTTTCCCTTACCTTCTTTTTTTTTATTTTATTTTTGTGGTTATGTTCATTTTTGCGTCATGTTCACCGCAAATAAACGTATTTTCTTTCTTTCTTTTACAATGCTTCATAGTTTCATTTAAATCGTCGATTTATACTTAGTTACCTAGAATCTCACCATTTCTTGCAGACAAAATCACTACTTCCACCCTAAAGCGTTCATTACTACTACACTTGTAATGAACAGCTTTCAGTGGCATCAACGTATATAATGCAAATAACATTGCTTGAACGAAAGAGGGGAAATGGTATAAATAAACTATCTCGTTCGACCAACTGAATAAAGAACCATTTTTATTTTAAACTCGACTCATTTAATTAGTAAAAATCTCTCAGAAACAAATATGAGTGGAAGTGAACCACATAGAGCAGACATCAAACGAATCGAAGCGGAGATTGTAAAATTTTACGTTTGATCCCCTTCAACGCGTTGAGAAGAAATCGTTTGACAGACACTACCATGGGAACTGTGTTTATTGGCGCTGGAATTGACAAATGAATACCTTAGTCTCATGTAACACCACGTGTAGAAACCTCTTTCAGCAAATGTATATTCTGGTATAGTGGTATGGTGATTATTGGCAGATTTTAATAAATAAGTCGGTAAATGAACTTACATGATTGTCTGCTATGTCAGCTTTAAATATAGAAGACATATTTTTCATTCAGGCTTAATTGGAGAGGGTACTTACCTTAAACTCCTAAAGTGTTGAATATCCAGCTTGCAATGTCTGAACAGGTATCAACTTGGCCCAGTACGCCATCACAAAATATGCGACTCGAAATCAAATCACTTCTGTTCACAATCTCGTAGTAATCCTTGCAAAGTGAGATGTCCACTAGTCCGGTGGCTCGCTCGTCACTCTATACGTTCAGCAGAATTGCAGAGACGCTCAGCATCTCAGCATTTATGTCGGATGCTGCACTCTTCATACGTGCGAACTATCCCATCGGCGATGGGAGATGACGACATTAAATGAGATGTTTAGTTGGACTTCACTTGGGGAATAGTGTTTACTTAAAATTGTGACACTCGAAGCGGTTAGCAGTCAAGTTAATCGTAAGAGTTACTATCAGTATACTCTTAACTGACTGGTTCTTATAATTTACGAAACGTTATTTATTGATACCCAAGCTCTTCTTGTTTCTTAATTTTACTAATTTATTATCGTCTAAAAACTTACTTTTTATCGCTTAAATTCAGTTACATAGTGGGCAGAAAAAAGGCAAAAACCTTTAAAAAAGTAAATACCATCCCATAAAACAGAAAATTATAATTGATTTTAAACAGTTTCAAAACTTTGTGCCCTCGGATTTGTTTCTTATTATGTCTACCTCCTTTTTGAAGTCGGCAAAAAAAAAATTGAGCTGATAAATTACCTTGAATCTTCGACATCCATATTTGTCCATTGTGAAGAGCCGCTAGAGCTACTGCTACTAATCTATCTGTGGTATCTGTAGGTACCATCGAGCTAGCCTGCGGTGGCACATGGCAGGAGCAATTTATCACGCGGCCGCTGTTCTGCGGTCGACCAATTAGTGTATACACACGTGTACAAGTAGAAGGGGAGGGGGGGCAGATCGCCGGTTGTATGCATTATTATGTTACTGAGGATTATCTGCAGGATGAATCAGAATGTTGTTATGACATGAAGTACTTCATATCGATTTATTCCGGCCTGAAATACATTTTCGAATAAAACAATAAAATCTATGCAAGCTATTTATTTAGATAATCTACCACGTTCTTAGAACTTCAAACATAAACCAACACAAAACAAACTTCCAAGCATCATTAAAAAGTTTATTTAGCCAAACAACAGAATAAACTTGATAAATTTACCTTGTAATTCAATACAAGTCGCAGGATATCACATTTAATACGGTTCAAAACAAAGTAAGCAATGTTTACTGTGTCATTAGTTCAAGATTATCTTATTATTACAACTTAGTAGTTCTGCTTTCTATTATTAGACCATCGTAGCTTCGTAGCCCCAGAGCGTCGTCGCCGTAATACCACGTAGTACGACGAGTGCTACGACGTAGCGCAGCGTAGCACTCGTAGCCAATCGATTACAGACTATCAGCTACTCAGCGGAATTAAATGAGCTACTTTAGACTCTTTGATTTAGGTAGACAAACATTTTTTTTTCTACCTAAATTACTTAATGAGTCTAAAAATATTCGAGTATAAGCAAAGAAAGAAAAGAGAAAGAGCTTGATTGTAAGAAAAGGCTTGTTAGTCGCCAATTAATACATCCAATATATTTATTTATGGAAACATTAGACGGCTAGATTTTGTTTTTGGCGGATTTAAGGACCAAAAATTGTTCCAAGTTTAAGATTCGAAGATAAGTGATGCTACAGGTCACCAAAAGTTTAGGAGGCAGTCTCTTTCTGTATACTTCTTCTTTAAATGGGGTCCGCCCAAAGTTTAAAACAACGGGAACTAATAAATTACTTAATCAGTTTGCAGACATCTCACTATTTTAAGAGTTTAAGTCAGAGTTACGCATAGCGATAGATTCCTCAACAGGTTTCCCGGCCGACCCAAGTTAGAAAAGTCACCTGGATCTCCTGACTGCTTATGGCACCATTCTATAACTTTCACTCCATTTGCCTATCGTAGTAAATTATCGTCCATATTATGCTCCACTGGCCACTACGGTCAGTTATGATAAGCCAATGATCGCACTGCACACTATCTGGCTACTATGAAATGAATCCGTCGAAAATGTTACAATAACCTACATCTGTAAAACTTTAAACAAAGGAAAAAGACGACAAACTCAACACTTAATTTTAAACCCATAACATATTACAGCAATGTTCCCAATTCCTTACAGAATGATCGCCAACGATAGTAGTAGATAATAATGCAATGGCGGAGTGCCAGGCAGGGAATTGAAACATCTTGCTCCTAGGAGCTACACTTACATGCCAAGTGCCAGCTCACATGGCAATGCCAAGAAAACTATTGACAGAGGAGACATTACCATGTGAACTAGTTAGTGTTGTCATGGAACGAGATAACTGTGTTGTGGTCAAAATAAATCTTTCTAAACAATATTTATTGCCCTGTTTATCTTTTGTTAGATTTTATTGTCTCATCTATTCTTATGGAGGAGGGTAAGGAAAATTCAGCAGAAGAATAAATTAGGAGTATTTTGTACAACATTATGGCACAATAAAGATGCTTTCTTAATAAACCGTACTCGTGTACGCCAATCCAATATATATCACTAATCAATCTGAAAACCATAAGAAGGTGGCTGGGACGGACTGGATGCTGAAGGAGGAGACAGGTTGTAGTGGCGCAGCCTGGGAGAGGCGTGTGTCCAGCAGTGGACTGTGATAGGGCGAGTTGGTAGATTGAGTCTATCTGACAATAGTACGAGTAGTTACTTATGTCTTACCCTCTCTAAGGATCGTTTATTATAGCGACATATGTGTTTCATGGCAGAAGGTGATTTCTTTGGTCTCGTGTGTTATTATTTATACTTGTGTCAGGGTTAGGGACATATTTATATAAACCAGAAATTATTCGGTGTTTTTTCCCTAAAACGTAGACGTTTCAAGAAAAAAGAACAAACTGCAGATTTATTATGAGTGTAATTATGTGTAAAAAATAAAATAAAAACACCAAACACGAATCAATCGATTTTATTTTTCGTTTCTTTTAAAATATTTACATTAGCAAAAACGTAGGCAGTGACAGTTAACATAAAATTTGAGTAGATTGGCATATTGCTATAACTATTGTTAGCCTACAGATAAATTATTACAAGAGTATAAAACAAGTTCGAATAATTACTATAAATGTCTGAGTATATGGCTCGTTTCAATTTAGTACAATGGGGGTAAAATTGTGCTCAATACAAAACTTGAGAAAATGTTTTGGGAGCTTATCCAATATTTATGGCTAATCATAGTTTTCGTTGACAGCTAGCAAAAATAATTTATTGAAATATTTTTTTGTTTCTTAACTGATATCAATTTAATTGGCACATTGTTTTAATTAATAATACATAACAGTAACCCTGTGTCCTAAACGAAAGCGACTAAATAAGCTTTCGGGACGGACACAGCCTAAAACTTATAAGATTGTTTTATAATCGCCCACAATTAATTTTATTGTGTAAATCAAAATATAGTACAAAACCATCACAGGGCAAAAGGTATATAAAAATACGTAATACAAGTATACAAATATAAACTTAATCGTATTCTTGAGCATCTTAAAAATAATAAAAAACATGATGAACACTTGAAACCATCAGATGATATAAAACAACGCCATCTATTGAGCCTAGTAGTCAATGAGATAATCGCATTTTCTTATCCTTTAACGCTAACAATAAAATCTTCTTGTACTTATTATTATTGACGTCTTATTATAAATCTATGTTCTACTTTTTACAATCCGTCAGATATGATTCAGGGTTTTGTTTAATATTCAAAAACTATTGTTAAAGTGTATGGAGTTTAACCGACTATGGATTTACTACAAAAGTGGGAGTTTAAAAAAACGATTCATTTCAAAAAGTATTGACAATTATCATTTTAGTGATACCAATAAGCCGCATTATTTTTGTCAAATCCAACATAGTACAAAACATCCTAAAATATTTACATTTTTATTTTTCGTGTTAAAATCTCTTAAAGCTAAAACGGTAAATTAGCTAGGTAACAATTTAATAGTATTTCGCTTGTAGCAGTCTTTATTGTCGTCATATTTATACGTGTATCGTAAAATCTCTTCTCTCTTGCTCCTGCCGCTGCTGGTATCTGGAAAAATAAAACAGCGCCATCTAACAACCCATTGCACAACAAACAAAACAAAGCGAAGCGCCATCAAGTGGCAGCCAAAAGTATAAATGTGTGCGAGGCAAAATATGTTAGCTTTAAAAAATGTATTTAAGGTAAGGTAGATGGCTACACTTGGTGGTCCTCAGAAAATTATTCTGGTCCTAAGAGCATTCATTGTCATTACAATAATGATTAGAACAATTTTGTTACTGCACGTTAAAAAAAGCATGCATGGGACAGTAAATACATTAGATAGATAAAAAAATCCTATACCTACTCAGAAATTGGTTTACCTAATGTTGAGTTTACCTAGACGATGTGGGCGTGTGGTGCCGGCGCGGCCGCCGGCGCGCCTTGTCGTGCGGCCGCTGCGACACCGAGCGCGCGTCCGCCGCCGACTCCGCGCTGGAGTCCGTCACCGCGCGGAACACCTCGTCTGGAAGAACAACTATTGTTCAATTACTACAAAAATATTAGTTAACGACTTTCAAAATGAAAATAATTACTGCTAGTTGAATTTTTTTATTCTGCCTCGTAGTCAGAATCACCATGTACTCGTACATTTAATTTGGATCATGGAGAGCAGCTTAGTTATATTTATTTTGCATGTGATCTAGAGTGGAGGCTGTGAAAGAAGTCTTTCGCCCAGAAGTGGGACAGAATAGAATTATGCAAATTTATTATTAACATGACCACTTAAAGGGCATTTTCATACCTTTCCCTGGCGTGACGGGCATCCTGTACGACACGCTGGAGTTGCACTCGGCACACGGCGACCCGCTCGAGTCGGAGTCGGACTCCGAGCGACGCACCATCAGCGTCATCGCACGGGACAGCGTGTATTCGTCTATCGAATGCAAAAACAATGTACTATTTTATTATTTGAGTGACATCTGTTCATCAGAAATAATCCATAAGAATCTAACAGTCAGTGTATCAGTTTTATGCCATTAACTAGTGTATTATGTAGGAACACAAGCGTTCATTAATTCACTTAAAATGAAATGGGAACGAAACGAAATTTCGAAAGCGATGGGAAATTGCTACTAATGGCTACTGGTATCGACCTCAGAGCGAGCTGTTTCTCACAAAGACAATAATGTACGTCGCATGCTCCTGCGTCACCACCAGTCCTGACTCTTCATAATATTTTGGCTGCTGAGACCAACTTAGTATACAGGGAAGTTTTATAAAAATTTGGCTGTTATTTTAATACCTATATTGTGTTGTCATACGACTTCTATGCGAACGAAATCGTAGGCAGAAGCTAATTGGAAAATAAATAAACTTACGAAATGCTGATCAGACAATCCAGCCCGTTAAGTCTACTGTTGGATATAGGATTTTACCAAGACATGCTATATTTTTGGTTCATTATTTCATGTGAATTGAAGTGCTGTACTGAGCATGGATGACGTAAGGAAACAAAAGAGTGCCATCCGAAGAAAGATTGTCGATTAAATGAGAATGGAAGAGAAAAACACAGTCATATCGCCGATACCAAGTAACATGGGCCTAAAGCAAACAGAAATAAGATAGTGTAGTGCAACGCACCCGCGTTCTCATGCTGCAGGTGGTGGTGCGCGTGCGCGCGCGGCGGCGCGGCCTGCAGCGGCGCCGGCTCGGCGCGCCCGAACGTGCGCAGCGTGCCCTCCGCGCCCGCGCCGCCCGCGCCGCCCGCGCCGCCCGACATGCTGAACGTGGCGTATGGACTGATCTCGTACATTTCTGGAAATTAAAATTTTCCATATCTTAACTTGAACATCAATGAATCAACTCAGCCTATCGCCGGGCATTGCTGGACACTGCCTCTCTCAGGCAGAGCCACAACACTGTGCTCTCAAAATCAAGTATTTTATTCAAATTAAGCTGACAATAACCACTTTTCGAACGTCAAAATTACATAAAACAGTCCCCAAAACACCCGCCCTTATTCACCACTTCCTAGTGCTTCCGCTGGGAGGAAGAAGTGGCGCAACGAACTCCATAGCAATACCCTACGATCTACCTTATGCATCCCGACTGTCCCAGAGTTACCCTTCCAACCAACCAACTTGATCATAAAAGCTTATTAAAAATCCAAAGTCGAAGAAAAATATAAATTAAGAAAACTATACCTTGCTGATCCTTCTTCCCAATAGGATGCTTGATGGGTGATGAAGTGTACACCTGCTGACAATTACGCCGGTTGTCTCTCTTCTCTACTGACTTATCCTCTTCTTCAGAGATATCCCCCTGCTCATAACCTTTCCTGAAGCATGTAGTTGAGGAGCTGGAAATATGGAAAAAAATATTAAGAAAATTACTATTGCAAAAAAATTGTCTACGGAATGTCATTTTAACAAACCCAGTCGTGCGAAATAATATAGACAGATATAGTCTCACCTCCGTTTGTATGCAATTGCTGCCAACAACAGCAGCGCAGCGAATAGTCCACAGGCGGCCGCTACCAACACTGCAGTCGCTCGCTCCTCGCCTTCGTCACCCCCGGGAGGGAAGTGAGCTGGTGCCGGTATCCGATCTAGAATCAATGGACTCGGTCTTTGAGCTCCAGCACGAAGAAGTTAAACAAGTATCTACGCTGTTCAAATTTATTTTGTAAGGAAGAAATATTTGTTTAGGATTTCTCTAGTTGTTTATCTAACATTTCAACGCACCTCCACCTTCCGTCAAAGTCGAAAAATAATAATTCCCCAGCGTAGTCCCCGCGGCGCTGGTGGCGACCACCTTCAGATGGTACCACTTGGCCACCGCCAGCCCGCACAGCACTGTGGGCTGGGCAGCCGGCGACACCGGCTGGGTGATCCACGAGGACTCCTCAAAGCTCCGCACAGATACCGCAAACTGGGTGAGGGGACAGCCATTGCTGTCCCAAGTCAGTAGGTTGAGACGGACACAGGAACTGTTGGTCGTTATTAGGTCCTTCTCTGGAGAAGCTTTTGATGCTGAAATCAAGATGATAGTTCCAAAATTATTCGATAAATCTTATCTTGGTATAACAGTAGCATTTTATATTATTTTAAAACTTATTCAGACACTTTAAAAAATAAAACTGGTTAAGAGAGTAAAGCGTAGGTATTTAAATTTTACTTACGTCCTCCTTTAGTAGAAACCACCAGTTCATCACTAGGAGGTGAGGAGCCGACCGCGTTGTACGCAGTCAGCCTCACTTTGTACAACGTCCCACAAGCCAGCCGCTCCAAGGTGTGTGTCCTGGTATCAGCTGGTAATCGTGTCGTGTGCCATTTACCGTCATCAGAGCGGGAATGCTCGATTAAGTAACCTGGCGATGACAAAAAAACAAGCTACTTTAAAAAAATATATTAAAAACTCTTTCGACCAAACTGCCACTGTGGCCAATCTCAAGAGAGATTCTAAGTTGGCAGGAGACATTATAGTACACGAGTGTGTGCGCAGAACCGGGGAGAGATCAGGCGCAGGACCAACAGCTTTACGTGCTATGCGAGGCACACGGGCGTCACACCACCAACTTCCAAAATCCAGGCTGCCACTGAGAAATTCCTAATGGAAAAACCCAAAAACACTTTGCCCGACCCGGGAATTGAACGCAGGGGCCCACGTTCAGTAGTCACACTTGGGACCAAGAGACCAACGAGGCAGTCAAACTTACCTTATAAAAGGGGTAAGTGATAAAGGAGAGAGTGGCCATTACCAAGTAGGTACTAACGGCTGTGACTTACGAGTTGGTCATTTGCATAAAGAACCATTAGATATTAATGAGGTTTAAATCATAGAGCAACCTCTTCTACATATCTGTGGCAAGAAAAGATAGGTGATGCAAACCTGGTCTACTTAGTTATAACCCAGATATTACTGAAACTATTTTTTGCAGGAAAGCCAGGAAAAGGTGGCCTTTTAAAAGGCCCGTCGCAGTATCTGAGTTAAACTGTAAATATTGATGGTATTATGTTACCGTGTAAACTAGACCCTCCAGTGTGCGGCTTCTCCCACACCAGGTGTAACCTCGCCGGTGCTGCAGCGGCTAGTCTAAGTTGTGGTCGCGCAGGAACTCCCAGCACTCGCAGCTCCCAACTGGCCCGCTCCTCGCCCCACGGGTTACGCACGGTGCACGTGTAGTTATCCGCTGAACCACGGTCAACCTCTGAAAGTAATTTTGCATGTGGAAACACCAAAATAGCAGTCCAAAAATGGTTTAAATTTTTCAGGTAGGTAATTGTCCTGGACTAGTGGTGATCTTTTTGAGACTCCTGGGATACTCGAAAATTCGCAAACGAACAGATAGAGATTTAAGGTGTTAAACAATAACCTACACACAGGGTGTTATTGTAAACTATTCTAATACGGTTTTCACCATCATTTAGATAATAAGATTATTTATCTGTACATATTAAACTTACATAATTATAATAAAGGAATTCTGATGTTTTGTTAAGACGTAAGACCCTTGCGAAGCAGGGTTGGGTCGCTAATTCACAAATAAATGCACTAACTCAGTATGATGAGGTAGGGCCCGTCGATGAGATAGTTGTTGTCGTGCGCGAGCGGCGGCGCGGGGCGACGGCGCGCCCAGGCGCGGAGCGGCGGCGGCGCGCCCGCGGCGTCGCAGCGCACGCGCGCGCGGCTGCCGGCCCGAGCCTCCAGGCGACGACCGAATGACGTTATTTTTGCTGGGGCTGAAGAATGCAAGTTTTCATTCATTTGAACCTTAGGGAATGACTGTGCTTGTGGTCAATGAGGATTGTGAGTAGAAGGGCAAAGGTTAAAATGCTACTCCGTAGTTTTTAGTCCTTAAATACAAAAATAAATGCTAATTTTATTAATACCGGCCGCCCATTACTATCCTACTGCAAGGCAAAGGCCTTATCCCATACAGAGAAGGCATGAGCATTGATCACCACGCTTTCTCAACACGTTGGCGTTTAAAGACTTATATTGACTACATATAAGTAGGTACAGGTTTCCTTACGACGTATTCTTTCCCCGATGTCAGTAATCTCCAAGATAAAAGAAATCATATTGGTACGGACACGGATTTGAACCCACAACCTCGTGCATGAGAGGACCATCGCGGCATGAGAATACAAGAATGCAATTTTTTATTCATGTAAACCATAGTTGTGGAACGAGTGTGTTTTTGCTCAATAACGATTGTGAGTAGTAGGTTTAAGGTAATTGCTACTCCTGCTAATTTGATTTATGTTTTTAGTTGAAAATGTGGCAAAAATAAGGTAGGTATATTATGCACAATAAATCTCACCCCTAGCGTTTGGCTTCCTCGCCACAATAGCACTCATCTCTCCCTCCCCGGAAGCAGTGGCTGCCGTCACCCAGAACTCATAGACCTGATGTTCCTGTAGACCTCGGACTTCCACTTGATACTCTTCTTCGTCGTCTTTGTGGAGAACCATCATCTGCGAATGCTGGCCTGTCCTGATTAATAGAATAGGATCTTTTATATTGAAGAAATAAGTAGTCAGTAAATTCCAAGCAAGTAAATACGACAATTTTACACCAAGATGGTAAGCGACTCCATTTTTGTCACTACGAGTATAATGGTGTGGTTCAAAAATACAGACAAACCTCTGCGGTCTATTGTAGACGGTGTAGTGCTTAATCTTGCCGTTCTTCTGCAGCGGTGCTAGCCAGCTCACAATAACCGTGTCTTCGGAGCTTGCCGCCGCTTTTATGTCCATAGGAGCCCCTGGTACTGAAAAAAAAAAATTAACCCACGTGTAATTACTGCATACTAAGTGCTACACATAATAAAAAAATAAGGGAAATTTTACGGTAGTGTCTTAGTTTGACTAGCAAACTCAAAAGCCTTCGTACTACCACATGCTATAGGTTCTTGACCTGTCATCAGTTATTATACTCACTGTCTTCATGTGTGACGCAATAAACCGGTTCCGAGGTCGGCCCCGTGCCAGCCGCAGTCCTGGCTCGGACGGCTATGCTGTAGTTAGCAGCCCTCTGTAACGCTTGCAGGACAGTTTCCATGCCGCCTGAGCGACGGGTTTCTACTTGGGTTTCTAGCTCGTCAACCGTCTGTAGAGTTGAAAAAGGGAAGGGGCAATCAGCTTCATCTTTCTGACTGACCGACTTCCCGACAATTCCAAAGTGCCTGTATTTGTTTTTATTAATAAATTAAATGCTTATGTCTGTAACTCCGGTTCTTTTCCGGAAAATTCCATTCCTGATTTTATCCTTCCTTCTTCGCCCCCCAGCTAGATGGACGGACGACCTAAAGAAAGTGGCTGGGACGGACTGGATGCGGCAGGCGGAGGACAGGGCGTTGTGGCGTAGCCTGGAAGAGGCCTATGTCCAGCAGTGGACTGCAATAGGCTGAGTTGCTTTGTTGATTAAATGCTTTAAGTTTTAGTGACCTTAAAAACAGTGATTTTCTGGATTATTGATCAAATGCTTGAAATACTACGTTCCAGTTAAAATGTGATTCTTAAGTATTCGTCGATGAGGTTATAGCGCATTCACTTGTGGATGTATCGTAATATCTAGACCGTGATTTATTTATTAAATCGCCCACTGATTTTTGTTAAAGAATCTCTTATTACTCAAAAAAATTAAAAAAAATCACTTGATGAGAAATAATATTTACAGTAAAATAATGATATTAGCGAGCAGAGGTTTACAGTAATAAGTTACAGTAGACATTTTAAATTATATAAATTTTAAGACGTTTTCAAAATAACTAAAGATCATAATAAACTCTATAAAATAAAATATTGAAGGAAGCAGTAAAAGATTCTTGCAAAACAAAAATTAGTTCGATAATAAATTAATTTTAATCAATATTGTGTAGAGTAACATTACCTCATATAGAACTTCATAACCAAGCAGCACTCCTCCTCTCAACACCGGCGGTGGAGGTTCCCACCACACGCGCACCGACTGCGCCGACAGCGGCTCGCAGCGAACTCGCTCCGGTGGGGCTTCGGGAGCTAAACAATAGTACATTGTTCACCGAAGGGAGAAAATGACCGATTACTAACGAGGGTGTAGTTTGAGGCCCGAGGCTCACGAGTTGTGCTTTATACTATATCTACGAGGACAATAATAGTACTTTTTAACATAAAATAAGGTACTTGGCTTATATTTTTGCGGTTTTTCAGTAAAATAAGACAGTAAACATTTTCAGAAAAAGAAGACGCCTTTTTCTCGCTTTTCCACTGTAAAAAATCTCCATGTCTTGTTATATTTATTTATGGTTATCTCGGGCAGTGGGTTCTCAATAATAGTTTGGGCAGTTTTTTTATTAGGTACAGCGGCGTCATCAAATCTTCACTCTCACTACAAGACTGCATTTCGAGTAGATCGTAAACACACCACTCAGCAACAACAATAAGGCTGCGTTTCCACCAGAGATGAGCGAGGATGCGTAGCGAGGGATGTGTGTGAAACCAGCCAATATCATCGCTTCATTTTTATAGCTTGAACTAAGTTAGCGTTGGTATTGGTTAGTTTTATTATATATTTTTTTGCAATTTACAGTTCAGTATCAAGTTGCACGGTAGAACATAATGATCATTTCATGAAAATATGATGTTTGTGTCCAATTCTAACCAAGAGCTGTGATGATTTTAATGATATATTATTATTCTGTAAATGCTTATTTTTGTTTCTGTTGCCTCGATTTTTTATTATCATACAACTTGATACTGAGCTACAAATTGCAAGGAATAGAAAATAATTTTGAGCGGCTTACCAACGGGCAACCCTAACGCTTTGACTATCTCACCTCCTTCCAATGTGGTGGCAGTGAGCGGCGCGCACGGCGGGCCGGCCCCCACCGCATTGAAGGCGCGCACCTTGACCTCGTACTGCGCATGCGTGCGCAGCGCCACCAGCGCGGCGTGCGCGGCGCCCCAGCCGGCGGCCGTGAGCGCGGCGCTCGTGTTGTCGGCGGCGGCCGCCTCGTGCCACGTCACCACGTAGCCCAGGAGCTCGCCGTTCCACGACTCTTGCGGTGGTGCCTGTGTAACAGTTATTGTTCTTTGGACAGGCATTTTAAATTGAGACAGTAAAGTGATGCATGGATCAAAGAAAAAATACCTTTTACTATCTGCTGAAGAAAGGCTACTGTTTAATAAGGAACAAACATTTCACCTGCCATTTGACGAGCAATTCCCCTGGTGCGGTCGCTTGCACTTGTACATTGTGAGGAGGTTCAGATGGAGCTGCAAAGAAGCACTTCTAATTAGTTCTACGTCGTTAGTGTTTACGTCAGTCTGACTATTTGATACCTGAAGAAAAGAAGAATATTTTTTTATTTCTTACCTTCTTCCAAAGTCTGTACGATGACTGGATCGGAGTAATCACTGTCGCCAATAGCGTTAACCGCTGCAAGTCTCAGCGCATACGCGGTGGCTGGTCGAAGACCCTCCACTCGGTACTCTAGGTGCACTTCCGTAGTTGTGGCGTCTGGATTTTGTCTGTGATTAGTAAAATAGCGATTTGACTTAGTTTAGCTTAGAAATGGTTAATTTGATATTATTCTTTTTAACGTATGGCGTCGTTTAATGGCCTGGACTGGTTTAGCAGATTTGTTTAAAATTGTAATTTTTGATCGATCCACCTATGAATTTAGTCACATTTTAAAGTCACAAAATCTAGTAAACTAAAGTCTAAACTAATTACGTATAAAACGTTATGTTGGGGCCTCCAATTACTATTGTAAGTCTAGTACTTGACTTGCCCACCTCTCCAGCACTCTGTCAGCGGGCACGTCCCGGGTGGGCGCCTCGGCCCAGTCGGCCGCGGCCGGGCGGCGCGCGTCGCCCACGGCGCGGTACTGCAGGCGGTACAGCAGCACCTGGGCGTTGCCGTCGTACCCGCGCCGCCACGAGATGCTGGCGCCGCGCCCCGAGCGACGCGACACGTGCAGGCCGAGCGGGGCTTCCGGGAACTCTAAGGGATATTGTTGGTTTAACAGGTTGAATATGGGCTGCCAGTGGTTGCAAGGACAATATATATGTTTGGTAGTTTTGGATCAAGCACACCGTTGAGTATTGTGCCAAACTAGACGCCATCCACTACACTAGCACAAGTCCCCGTATACAGTAGAAGCCAACGATACTTCTACTATAATATTCTGAGCAGTAGGTACCTAATATGGTTAGTTAGTTACCCTGAACAGCCAGGTAAATGAGTAGCTCGTCTCTTCCATACGCGTTCTCGGCACGACAGCGATACACTCCCGAGTCGTGACGCTCCGCGTGTGCAATACTCAGTTGGGAACTCACACCGCTTTCTGACCGTTTCTCTGATACTGATACTCTGGAAACGACACAGTGCACAATAGTGAAAGTCCGCTTCATAAAGATATTGATTGTTTTTGAATTTTTAAATCACACATGATTGTAAGTTGTTTTTTTTTATTGTGCTTTTCGGAACCAGTCCCGAAAGAACCCCATTGGACATCCATTCATATTTACCTATAAGTAGTAAGGTCCACTCTCTTCATATTATGAGTCCACTGAAGCTGTATGGGCGGGTCTCCTCGTGCGTCACATTGGAGTGTCGCCTGCGCAGTCCTTTTGACTGTCATGTTGCGCGATGAGAACTCAAAATGGGCGGGCTCTGAAAAGTAGGTTCAGATATAATGACAAATGTATTTTATAATAGGAAATACTTGACAGTTATTCAAAGCAGGCAGCCTAAGTACCATCGATCAGTAATTGTATTACCTACCATTGACAGATACAGCAATAATCTTCGACAGTCCCCTTCCGATCCCGTTCTCTGACCTACACATGTACTGTCCCTCGTGATGATGGGCTGCTGGGGCTATGCTCAGAGACCCGTTGGGAAGCATGGAGAACTGCAGGTCCAGGTGTGATACTGGTCGAAAATCACTTACTCCTGACCCTGGAAGAAATTTGAGAATAACAGACACCTTGCAGAAAAAAGTCTAGATATTTATGCAGTAGGATAGATTTGCAGCAGTGAGTTAGTTCAGTATTTGTTTTGTTACTAAAATTGCTTTGTAAATAAACTCACCATGACCTTTGAGCCAGGAGATCCTTGGTTCAGGATATCCCTTGGTGGAACAGTGAACCAAGATTTGAGTCCCTAAGAGAGCTGAAATGTCTTGAGGCTCGTACACCCATGATGGCGCAACTGAAATTAAATTAAATCATTTGGGATCATTGTTCACAATCAGACCAACAACGCCCAACATTTGCAATGCTAATAAAATAAAATAAATACTTTTCTCCTACCTTTAACAGCCAATCTAGCAGTATGGTTTACTTCTGCCGCAGAATTGCTTGCAACACACGTGTAGTCACCGCTATGTTTCGACGTCACGTGAGAAAATATTAGAAAACTGAATTCGTCTAGAGACTTCTCTTGAACCTAGAAACGAAACACAGAACAAAAAATAACGTTTCAAGTATGAGAGAGTTGTTTGTACACCCTGTCGTAACCATGTGCATTACAACCACATTCCTAAAACAGGTTTATTTTAACAGGGGACTGTGGCAGGCTAAATTATCACTTTGCGGGACACTATTATTCACATTACACACATTACGTCTAGGCACGTTTCCCTAGACGTAATAACAATAAACTTATAGGTATTGTGTCTCGTTCAGTGTCCTTCGACTGATTAATTGACTTAGGTATAGACTTATTGCCTGTGAAAGCGTCTTACCTGTAAGCCAGTTGGTATGTGCTGACCATCTTTGAGCCATGAAAAGTAAACTGGTTTATCGCCAGAGGTGATCCCACATAACACTTGTATCGAACTGCCTTCTACTAAGTCAAGTGGAAACATAAATCCCGCTATTTTTGGTGGATCTGAAATCAAATGCGGTGTTTAATGTTTAGGCTTATAACAATAGCTTTAGGTTTGTTCAATTACATAAACATTAGTTTTCAAGGTAATTTTTCTAAACAACGTCATATTGTGGTAGATCAACTTACTTCTGACAAAAATTTGAACATCCTTCTGGGCGTACTGCCCCGATGGTGATGTCACCCTGCAGGAGTATACTCCTGCATCAGCAGGTTCCGCTGGCCACAACAGCAGTTCTCCTCCCACTCCTGATAAGGCACGACCTCCGGTAGAACTGACGTCTAACCCCCCACGTTGCCAGCGGATCTCACTGAAAGATAAGAAAGTTTTGGACATTTCCTGTCTAATATGACAATATCTACAACTACTCTGGTTCGCGGGTTATCGGTAATACTTTGTTTTTGAAAAAATAAGGAAAGATGTAATAAACAGCATTTTATTGTGTGAGAAGAATAGGTTAGGTAATTTTAGGAGAACTACGTAGGTCAGGAAAATGCTACAAAGAAGAAACATTTAGGTACACGACTACTTTCAGGGGTAAAGTCAAGGTCATCTAACATCGAACTACGAAAACAAAACAAAAATTAAACTTATAATTTTACTAAGCAAATGCACCTCCATCAACCTGATTGGAAATCCGGAGAATGGACAGTAGATGGTGGTGTTGACACCCGCTACCACCCGGATGGGGCCGATGTTCCTTATCGATGGCGGTCCTGGAAAAGTGGACAAATCCTTCCTGCTTGAAATAGTCTTGTGTAGTAAATAAGATGAATACACGATAAATCTCAGAGGGAAAGGCCACGTTCAAAGACTAAGCCGTATACGAACTTACCATAAACATTGAGCCTGGTGGAATGTTCGACTGCTCCCCTTGAGTTGTGCGCCCGGCAGGTGTAGCGACCACCATCCTCAGGCCGGACTGACGTCAGGTTCATGTAGCTCACCACGTCGCCGTTCGAGTTCATGAACTGGGATATACTTCTGACAAGAAAAACAAAATAATAATTTTGAGGACACAATAATTTCATGTAAAAACTTTTTTACAAAAAAAACAACCGACTTCAAAAAAAACTACAAAGTGATAAATAACTTTAATTTCGGAAGTCGGTGTCGTTGGTTCCGCATTTTCGTTTTTTGTTTGACACCGACTTCCGAAATTAAAGTTATTTATCACTTTGTAGTTTTTTTTGAAGTCGGTTGTTTTTTTTGTAAAAAAGTTTTTATTTTTCACTTTTTAGTTGTACCTACTCCACACAAATTCAAATAACACTAGTGCATTGAGGAATTGAAGACACCGACTAGAAGAATCATCAAAATTCGCATAGAAATGCCGGAGATGCAGTACATTTATGCATATAACATCGTACATAAGAATAGTTATATAATGTATTATATACTAAAACCTTTCTGAAAGTATGTAGATCACATTAGAGAAAGAATTATCAAAATCGGTTCATTAGTTTTTGAGAAAATCGCGGACAAACAAATATACATACATACATACATACATACATACATACATACATACATACATACATACGGGTCGAATACAGAACCTCCTTTTTTGAAGTCGGTTAAAAAATACCACTAAGTCACCACTAACTTGATTGTAATCGGTGTCAAATTAAAATAAAATATATATATGGAGAGAAGACGTGATTATATGCCATCATTATGTACATGAGAACATACATGAGACGTTATAACATGGACGTATAATTGTATAAAAAGCAAAATAGCTAAAGTTAAAAACCCTTGGGAATCTTACTCCGAAAATTGGAACGACGCAATATACGACCCGTTGCCCAAATTGTTTCTTTAATCTTTATGTGAGCGTCCTATGTCGCACAAAAATTTAAGCGTTCTACTCAATATTCCTTTCGAAAAAAATACCTCTTAGGATGGCAGCCATCTTAAAAATCCATCAAAAAGAGGTCACCTCTTAACATACTCGTAGATAAACCTAATCTCGCGAGATATAAAACTAGAAATCACGTTATTAATTGTAAAATTACTTTACGGTGTACATTCGTGTTTTAAGTGATCGAATGCAACCAGAGAGAAGGGTTATTTTACTACCAGCCTGAATGATGTAAGGTTCCCTTTTGCAGACAATCTTTACAGTACCTTTGTGGTGTATTGTGTTCTTCAACAGCCTGTCCATCAAGTAACCAGGTGAATCTTGGTGGAGGACTGCCGGATGCAGCACAGTGCAGCGCAAGGGAAGGTCCAGGGTGTAAGGCCTGTTCTATGAACGTATAGTGCAATTCAGGGGCCGTGTCTGTAAATAAATTTAGGGAAGATTTTAATGGTAAGGATAATTCTTTCTTTGCAGCTGATATCACCACGAATCACAAGGAAACCGTATTCAATATTAATCTAGCCCTTATCCTAATAACCAACCACTGATGACAAATAGCCACACGATTCGTAATAAGTAACCTCCAAATATTCTACCAAACAACAGTCTTACATCACAACAGAATCCAATCAGTGTACAGCCGAATGTATGGCGGCCGTTTATCACAGATCATAACGGGGTATCTGTCATTAGCGGCGGATTTATCGCACCCGTGACGCCGACACATCATGGTTTATGTTATATGTTAGATACTGAGTGATGTAGGAGAGGCAACGGGGGTTTGGGAGATAATCCTATGTTTATATAAAAAGTTATGGCAATTAAATATATCCGAAAGGGCGTACTAGCAGCTGAGACTCACACACACAAATATTAACATAAACATAACATAATCAGCCTATAATGTTCCCACTGCTGGGACACAGGCCTGCTCTCAGTGAGAGGGAGTGGGCCGTAATCCTCCACGCGGGCCCAGTGCTAGTTGGCAGATGTCACATGTCTTCAAATTTTTGGTTCTAGGATTTGCCAGTTTCCTCACAATGTTTTCCTTCACCGTTTTGAGAGCAGTGGTGATGAAATAATTTACACAAAGTAAAGCGCCTGCCTGGATTCGAACTTACAACTGGTAAGTCGCGGCCGTTACCACTTGGCCACCACTGCTCAAACACACAAATATTGCACCAGAATAACTAGGAACCGTAAAATTAACTTACAAACAGGCAACAATTGATAGTTTTTACACAATATACAACAGGTTTATAGACTTATACTATCTACTACCTAATTGTTTTACTTGTAAAACAATTAACATTTTTACCTACCTGAGTCTACAATGTACTAGATATAGATAACATTAGGTCACAGGTGCAAACTACAGTACAAGGTTTTATGCAAGTAGTTGCTTAGTACACTCAGCACATTTTATAATGTCTCTTGCTTATTATTTCATACAGTTTAATGAAGTCGTTGCACGAGGAGGATTAACATTAAGCGTGTAGGCACGTGCTGCATTACTGATACTCTTGTTAGCCACGAAGAGGTTGTAATGTTTGTTAAAGGGTTCATAAAGTACGGACTTGTATTGGTTTGCTACAAGAGCCCCGTATACTTGAAATGTAAGAATGGATTTCTAGCAGTTGCTATAACGTCGAACAATGTACGTATTGTCTGTTATAGGTATAAGTACATTTTGAGATCAACAAATACGCGAGTCCGATGAAATTTAATTCCTACCTACCACATACTTGAAGCTCAGACAAAAGTTTCCGCCAATTTCACCTATTACAAGAGTTCGAGTGCTATTGGATAGCAAAACATCGTCAGCTGTGGCAGTAATATTTTCTGAAGAATTTTATTACAATCCTTATCTTTCATTTACCATAGAACCACAACTTAACTCGCAAATTACATCCTAAATCTATTTGCATCCAAAACATTCAACTACATAAGCCCAGTCGGCATCCATTCATAAATCTTGCCAAATAAATTCAATTAGCCGCTACACTAACATAATAACGAATGAATACAATGGCCGCCGGAATTATGAGGGTCTAAATTGTGAGCGGCCAGCGTTTCTGAGAGCTTTATTACAGGCCGTACCGGACGCCGTGACAG
The DNA here is from genome assembly GCA_914767645.1 of Hydraecia micacea. Lineage (NCBI taxonomy): Eukaryota > Metazoa > Arthropoda > Insecta > Lepidoptera > Noctuidae > Hydraecia > Hydraecia micacea. The sequence goes on from OU611776.1 coordinate 21,437,827, forward strand.
ACAATATGTCAGCGTGTGGTGCAAGGTGAGGAGGTGGCGGCTGGACACAAATAATAAGAATTGATTGAAGATAAAGAAGTTGTAGCTGTTGTTGATACGCCATCGAACCTCTTGTCCTGGAGTGTATTGAGTAAAAATAATTTAAAACATATATTTTGCTGAAATGATTATAATATTCGCTGTGACTCCGTTTACCCGAGCAATAAATAGGGCAATTGCTTTAACTATCAGCCCTGCTACCAGCAGCTTTATTTCCATAACACTAATGATGTTTCTAATTACATACATTGTTTCACTCTCTTTCCTTTTTTGTGTCACCATCGCTGAAGATAATGACTTGAAAGTCAAAACGATAATAATATATTATGATATCGAAATGTAGGTAGACTAAATATCTACCAAAATAGAAGGTTTCGTCGCTGTCAAATAAAAAAAGCACTACAAAGTGAAAAATAACTTTAATTTCGGAAGTCGATGTCGTTGGTTCCGCATTTTCCGAAATTAATGTTATTTTTCACTTTGTAGTATTTTTTTTTAATTCGGTTGTTATTTTTAACGTTTTTATTTTTCACTTTTTAGTTGTAGCTACCCTTCACAAATTCAATTAACACTAGTGCATTGAAGAATTGAAGACACCGACTAGAAGAATCATCAAAATGCAGTACATTTATACATATAACTTCGTTTATAAGAATAATTACCTAATGTATTATATACTAAAACCTTCCTGAAAGTATGTAGATCACATTAATGAAATAATTATCAAAATTAGATCATTCGTTTTTGAGAAAATCGCGGACATTACATACATACATTCGGGTCGAATACAGAACCTCCTTTTTTGAATTTGGTTAAAATACACTTAAATCTCCAACCAAGCTCAGCATTCACTGCATGGTATGTTTGTAAACACACCCGCTGTCACTCATCACTCAGCCCTCACCCCAGTTGGCACAGCGCCCGCTCCCAAGCTAGCTCTTGTAAACGTTGCATCGTTTTGCGCGAATTTATATCAGATGCCGCTGATAGTCGGCTAATTGTATAATTGTGTGCGATGCGCTTATCTGCCGCCCGCCGGACACCGCATGCCTTATGTGTTATTCGAAACGGGAATAAGCTATAATATTTATTGCTGTATTGTTTTCGAATTAGGCTTTATTTAAAGGATGTTAAATGGGACCGTTATAAAATATGTTCAGAGAACCCGAATTTTCGGAAAATTATTGCTAATTTTTTTTAATCTCATCCACTTTGTTTTCTTAATTTTAAGTTCTAATAAACTATTTGCAGGATACGAATCTTTGGTCAAGTCAAACCCAGGACCCTCGAAAAGCTTCAAAATGGTCCTCGGTCGTGCCTTGTGTATTCATACGCACGTCCTCGGATGGTACTTAAAACGAACACACCCTCACACCCTCACTCCCCCCCCCCCCCCTCACACTCACACACACACACCCTCACACAGTCGCGCACTACAGAACAGCAGCACAAACGGAAATTAAACCACGTTTTAATTTTATATTATTTACATTTTATTATAAGATTTTTATTGTTTTTAGTTGTCACTTAATTAGTTATTTTGTTTTTTAAGTTCAGTTTCGTAGTCTAGATAAGGCTAACCAGCTCTACTGTAGTAATTTCAACTTCTATATTATTTTATTTAAAAAAAATATCATAATGTTATAACTATTCAATGGGGTATAAATGGAAATCGTACCATTTGTTATTTTATCATCTAAATCTCAATTTTTATTTTATTATTTGATCTTAGCTTACCCTTAATTATTAGTAAGTATATTTGTTTGTACTACATTTAGACTTGTAGTCCCAAATTCCCGATGACGCTAACTAGCTTAACTGTAGCCAATCTCAACTTTAACGATACTTATTGTGTCTAAAATTATCATAATGTTGTACCTATGTAATGGTGCCCAAGACACAGGCTGTGCCTAATTTGGGACCAACGATACCTCCTTATTGTAATTCTGAATTATGAAATAAACGATTTTACTTTACTTTTTACTTTACTAAGTTTAGGACAAACAAAATATTAGTTACCATTACCACTAAGTATTACTTACGAGAAAGGTAGCGCAATCTAAGCGAGAAAGATACAACAACTTATTTTAACAAAAATTTAATAAACTTACACAATGTGCAGCATTGGTTTATTATTAGCTACTGTGCTACCTAAGGCTACCTCCAAGAAACCCTTTAAGATTCTAGACCAGAAGCCTTAGAAATGTGCAGTCTGGACCGCTCGCTCTTCTCAGATTGAAAATGATATACCTATTATACTTATCATGTTGTGTACATTTTATCAAAACATGCTTGTGCTATGTAAAATGGCGAGAGTAAACGTATGTATGAATTCCAGTTTTGCTTGAGATCCAATTTATTACCTGAGAAAAACATTGATAGCGTTTGTTTCAACAAAAGGTACTAGATGGCGTTACTTGTGAATATTTTAGAAAGTTCCCATTAAATTCATTTTATAGTATTTAAAAGTAAATCTGTATTTCTTATGTATACATCTCATAAATGAGCGGTCATATCCTTGAAATTATTTTAATTTAAAGTAGGTACTTAATTTTAACAAGTATTAAACAGTTGCCAAACTCAAGCTGCATCCGCGAATTAAAATATTTGAAACAGGCCCTCGAAGTTTGCAGGCGATGGAAACTGCTCGCGCGGAACGTTGGTCTTAGTCTGAAGAATTAACGGAAGCTGAGCAGCTTGCTACTTTTCGGATTTAATTATTTAATAAAATATTCTTTTAGTGCAATCATTTCTTGGGTCATTGCCAGGAGATGGTTATCTTAATCTTTTATTTAAGAAAAGCTTGCAAAAGTAAATTGGAAGCAAACGTGACTCATGCCTTTTTAAATTAACATTGATTAGCTCTATTAGGAACACTTAAGTTCTGGGCAAGGACCTCATCTCATCCATAAGGAACGAGCACTGAGCTTAGTCTACATTAGGTTATTAATTACTTAAACCATAGACAAAAGTAATTATTTGGACTTTGGACTTTGCTTCATGGTTAGTTAAGTATATTTTACACTGTCGTCTGTGAATCCTTGGCATGCTAGTGCATTACACGCCTAACGTCACAAATCAGTCAGACATGGCTTTCCTAAAACGCAGCGCTGAGCCGATTTATAGCGTTATGCAAATGGCCGCCAGATATCATTGTACATTTAAGTTAGCACCAGAACCGGCTTCCGATGGAATTGTTGCATTATAAAGGCGTATTTCAATGTCCAATACTCGAGTTTGGTCAGATATAAATTGTTACATTAAATCAATCAGCGGCACGGGTCGATCGACTTTTAAGTAGATATGCTTGCCACGGTCGGTTCGTGGATCGGTGTATTCATTTATCAATTACTAGCAGTGCCCCGCGGTGTCACCCGCATATGTGTCGATCCCGTGAGAAAATCGGGATAAAAACTAACCTATGTCCTTTCCCGGGACTCAAACTATTCTCTATACCAAATTTCATCTAAATCGGTTCAGCGGTTTAAGCGTGAAGATGTAACAGACAGACAGACAGACAGACACACTTTCGCATTTATAATATTGTATTATGGACATATGAAACTCCTCCGTGCCCCGGAAAGCACGTTAAGCCGTTGGTCCCGGCTGTCATTCATAGATCTTTGACAGTCGTTACGGGTAGTCAGAAGCCCAAAAGTCTGACAAATAGTTTTACCTACCAAGAGGTATCGTTTTACCCAGTAACTGGGTTGTGGACGTCAGATAGGCTGTCGCGCCATGTAAAATACTGGTATTCAGCTGCATCTGGTTAGTCTGGAAGCCGATCCCAAATTAGTTGGGAAAATGCTAGGTAGATGATGATGAGTTCAAACTCATAGCATGTATTCCAATTAAACCATTTACAGGCACTTTTGAATTGTCAAAGAGTCAGTCATCTGAAGCTAGTTCATAATCAGTGTTAGTGTGTGTCCTTATTTTATATTATATTACATATGTTTAATTACAAAATCCTGGGTACATTATTCTTTTTGCTTCTTTAAGTGAGAACAATGTAAAAAAAAATTAAGAAAGGATTCAAAATATTTTACCTATAAGATTAAAAATAAACCTTGGCAGTTAAGAGATGTCTAGTCTCTTAATTGCCAAAGCTTATTTATAATCTTATATTTAAAATTGTTTCTTCATTTGTGTGTTTTTTTATATTGTTCTCACATAAAGAAGCAACAAGAATAATGTAGCCAGGATTTTGTAATATCTTGATTTAAAAGAGCGTCCATGGAGTTTCATGCCCGTTCTTCTCCATAGAGATCTACGTTTTGGAATGGACAACTAGCTTCAACTTTCTGACTAACTGACCGACTATTTAATTTTGACAATTCAAAAGTGCCTGTACATTGTACATGGTTTAATTGAAATAAATGCTTTGAGTTTGAGTTTGAACTGACGGCGTCCGTTCACGAACATGACGAGTGGATCAACAACCATCCAGCTCATACAGTGGTGTTCCTAGGGGTTAAAATTTTATGAAGAGTTTCTTCATTTGAAGATATGATCACCCCCTCCCTCCCTGACACTTGAAGATCCCCAGATATAGAGAAAGTTTTATATCATACTACTTGACTCTAAAAAATGAGCTAAACGTCAAAGTGTCAACCGAGGAGCAGTCAGACCGGAATTACGTCACCTAATAGTTTTAAAAATCTTTAAAATATGTGCGAAGTTACCAAGTAAGTAGAGAAACTACGTTGTTATAAACATATCTTCAAATGAAGCAACTCTTCATAATAATGATTGAACTTCACTCGGAAGTTCGTTTAATCAATGATAATTTTAGCCAACTTTAATCTTCATTTGAAACACCTATAAACATCTTTTTTTTTTTTTTGGATGGGACCTCTTTGATACGAATATTATTGAGTTCTGTTATCTTGGTGAGATAATTATAATAAGATGGTTTGTTTTTCAGTGGTTTACCAAAACTACAAATGACATTATTCGTGTGCTTAAGCAAAATTTTATCTTTTCATGGCTACCTAAGTTTGTCATACTCATACGTCCTACTAAACAATCAAATGAGTAGGTATCTATTTTAATCTGTCTTCTTGGCTAACAAATACTTGTTTTTACTATCGTGAAGTACCTACCTACTACAGTAATGTGAGGATGGTTATGGTGAAGTAAAGAGTTACTTATTGACAGAAAACTCAATGTACATACCTCCTTCTCAACGATAGTTTCCGAATTCAAATTTTGATAAAAATAACACCGTTTTCATTAACCACTTACAAAATCATAGGGAATGACATCTCCGCAATAATAAAACTAATTCTCAAAATATTTAAAACTTCAAAACAATACCAAATTGAGTCGCGTCATCGCGTCACGCGTGCTATCGCTTTCGAACCTCACTTTATGCGAGTCAACACGCAATAGTGCATTTGCGCCAAAAGCCGGACTTTAAATTTCATAGAAATCTGTTTTATAAGTAAGTAATTACCAATAGGTATATCAACAAAATATGTAATTGTTTCTATAGCAATTTGTAGGCGAAAACTACGAAACAAAGAAAGCAAGGTTTTGATTTATTTGCGAGTATCAAAATATGCCGTATTTTTTATTTATTGCGTTGACTTAGTAGCTTAAATTTTTTTTTGAGCGCCAGGGTACCGCAGACCTATGTTTTTGATATTAATTGCAACGTGATACCTTCAGGCGTTCCTGAGAAAAAGGGTCTTGACAGGCAGACGGACGGACAACGAAGTGGTCCTATAAGGGTTGCATATTTTTCCTTTTAAGGTACGGAACCCTAAGAATATTATGTTAATTTTCCCATTTCCGCAACACCGTCTCACATTCCAATAAAAATTATTTCCATTTTACACATTTCAGTTCTACACAAACAATACAACAAAATAATGAAGGCCATATTATCTCACTGGTACTAATCCAGCTAGTTCGTAAAATATATGACGTCATAGATCGTCTCTATTATTCCATTAGAGCTATCCGGATTATCCCACGGCCTGACTTATGCGCTGTCCGCGACATTATTGCACGAGTTATGGCCACCATGCCGCGCAGGAGGCGGGCTTATAGGTAAGTTATTAGTCATGGTGGATGGTGCTTGCGGGGAATGGAGAACAGTAACTGTAGTTTGGCAGAAAAAGTTATCGATACCTACTAAAATATAGGTACCTATGTGTGTAGGTAGGTAGGTTTCAAGTATTAAAAATGCGTCGGCCCTGCCAGTCATACCTGTTTTGGCTGTTTAAAATCAACGTGCCATAATATATAATACCCGGGAACCTTCATAATATTACCCTAAAAATTGTAGGTATTTCATCAATTCTTTCATTTTAATTTGACTTAAAAATATTTTGTTGATCAAAAAGACATGCTTCTCAGTTCGGATATCACATTCGTTTGTTACATTTCTAAAATAGATCTGCCTACATTTATTTCCAAAATATTCGCCGCAGCTCTCGGTGGTTTTACGTACCGAGCATACTTTCTCCCGTTCCTTTGCAAGCGAATGACAAAATTCCAACAAGATAAGAATGTTTGTTCACTGTGTATTTTTCTGTACATTTCATTAGGATGCACAGTACCTGTGGGCTGTGTTGTAGCAGAGTGCGCACAAAGAGCAGGTTTCACTTAACTAGACGGTCTTACTGTTAGTAGCATAAGTCTGAAGTAGGTACCTGCAAAAGATGCTGTTGAAGCTTATGTTACAAGGCTTTTGTAGTGAAGTGAAAAGGTTTTTTATTTATAATAATAAAAAAATATTTATTGCATAAACGGTATTTGTGGTACGTACATATTAAATTTATTTGGAAGATGGTGCAATTTAGAATACTTAGCAACATTACTAAAATAGTAATGTAGCTAATTGAATTGCATTTTAAAAGGGATCATACGGAGAATACCAGAGGCGTGTGCCGGGAAATTTTCAAGCACATGAGACAATTCAAGTGAGGCTGGCAATGTATCGGCAAGCCATTTGAAGTTGCTGGTGTCTTTAGTCAGAGCCAAGTAATTTTCCTCTAAATAAAACTATAAAGACAAGCTACAATATAACCGGATTTTACAAAAGATATTTCGTGAATTGACAAAAATATTTGTATACATCACAGTAAGAACAGCTTTTTATTTCACTCCTTATGTATTACGTTTGTGGTAATATTCATAAACAGCGAAGTCGCAAAGTTTTTGAAGCAAGGCTTGAATGGGATTACAGGCTCCGGCCGCGCGTATATTTCTTACTTTGTGGTATTAGCGCTGTCAGACTGCGTATTTATGATATCGCCTATTTTTTCCTGCTGCTGAATGTACTAACGATTAACATAGTAATACCTCCATCCATTTAACGAACACGGGCTATCTATACACTGTTGTTATTATAACAATGAATATTCGAATATTTTGCTACAATGGCCCGTCTTGGCAAATTGTAGGGTGAATGCAATATTACAATTTTGCGGTTTCTAGAAATTATTATGTTTAGTTCTTAAACTAAAAAAAAAACAATACAAATACTGACGTGAAATTATGTAATTAATTATGTAAGTTGTATTTAAAACAAACATTGGCAAGTTTCGTTTCATTATGCTATTCAAAACTTGATCACTCGATTCTGATGTTTCCTGTACATTGTTCTACGTGACCTAGTTCGGCTGCAGGATATATCTATATTTGCTAGTACGTACAGTAGCAGGTTTTAGGTGTGTCATGGTAGACTATGTCTTTGTGGGTCGGGTCCAGTGTTTGATGCGTGCAATAGATCTCACAGAGCGAGAAATGGACGGGGTCAAGTTTTAAGCTGTAGTTGTTTTTATGATTAATATAATTATGCAGGCTGTTAAGCTATTGTAGACTCAACAGCGCAGAATATTGTGACGTTTCATTCCATTCGCTAACACATAATCTAACAGATGTTAGACGTAAAAATAAAGCCGTTTCATTACAAATTGAAAAATAACAGAGTAAATATTGTACAGAATAGAATAAAACAATTTTGACAGAAGATTGAACAAAGCTTTCCAGCTTGATAGACCAAAGAAATCCATAGCCACTATAGCCAAATAAAGTACAACACAACAATAATGAAGGCTATTTTGGAAACGATAAATACCAGAAGGTCATCATCTGCTTGCCTTTTCCCAACTATGTTGGGGTCGGTTTCCAGTCTAACCGGATGCAGCTGAAGACCAGTATTTTACATAGAGCGACTGCCTATCTGACCTCCACAACCCAGTAACTGGGTAATACGATACTCCTTGGTAAGACTGGTAGTCAGACTTTCGGGCTACTGTCGATCCGTAACAACTGTCAAAGATCCACGAATTACAACCGGGACCAACCGAGGCACGGAGGAGTCTTGGTGTGTCAAGATGGTCACCCATCCACGGACAAACCACGGCAAGTGTAGCTTAACCTGATCGATCGACCCGACTTAGCCACAAGCCCCTCAATAAATACCATAAGGTACCTACCTATATTTAATTTAATCCTACTGCCAAAGAAAAAACTTTCCAAAGTAAGTGTAGGTACATGTCGCTACCGCACTCAACTTGCCCCGCGGTCACGGCATGCGGCAGCGGGTTACACATGGCCCGCCTAGTCATTACTGCTCAATAACCCGACGACACACGAAATCGCACCGCTCTGCACTCCACAAAATTACACCATTGGTAATTACACGACGAACTGGCCTCCGATTGGCCAATTGACTCTCAAAGGACGTTAATCGACCAATCAGTAACCAATTTTCGTTTCGAGAAACGAATTTTTTTGGTTCCTGCTTTACCTTGGATTTTGTTTTTGATTTTTCAATCTTACTTCACGTTTTCACTAGCAGTTTTCTAGCTTGCATTTTTATTGTAATAAACCGATCGCAATAAAAAAAAAATCTAATCTAGCTAGCCTGTATTGTCCCACTGCAGCGCAAAGGCCTCTCCTCCCTTTTCCAGACATTTCAGTCTTTTGCTAGTACTTTCTGTAGGAGTCAAGCTCGTCCCGCCATCTTCGTCTCGGCCTGCTGCGATGTTATAAAAGGAACAAACTGCTAAAAGAACTCTAGATAGGTTATCGGGACTACATTGAATACGGACCTACATATTCAACACGATGGTGCATGAATTGGTCTAAGAGCATCATTTCAGTTTCTAATTCTTTTTTAGGCCATCGAAAACATGATCCCTACAACATTATTAGAACAAAATAAAAACAAAAGGTAGAAATAAAAGTGATCTGGTAATCCCAAAAACACAATGCCAAAACTGGTAAGTCCTAAATAAATACGTGGGAATGGCCTTGAACCGTCCATTAATTCCAAATGGACTCTCGCCATGGGACTAAACATTTGTTGAAGGGAATTAATTGCGTAAGGACTATCGAGTTTTTCTGGACCGAAGATAAAATAAATAAAGCTGTTACGACACAAATGTGTTAGCAACACATGGTTGGTAATTTCACAAAGAGAGAGATCGACATTTTAAAAAGAAATAATATAATATTCTGTTATTCAGCTTAATCGGGTTTTAAAAAAGTAATATTATCGTGAATTGAGGGAGTAGGGTGTGTACTCAAAATCTAACAAAACTCATTCTTATTCAATGATATGACACAAGTTTAAAATACATTTACTTGCTTGCAACACAAGTTCTTTGAAACGTTACACACACACCAGTTAACGCTCGTCTTCCAAAGGTGAATTTGAAGAAACTGAGAAATTAAAATAAATACGAAATTACGAACGTTCAAAAGTACTTGTAGAGGTTCATCTGAACAAAAACATTTCAAGTAGAATTAACACTGTGAGTTGGACTAACTATGAATGATGGAACTGGGACGAAAACTGATTAGGGTTCAAGTGTCACCCAAATGTTTCAGGCCGGATTTTATATTTTTGTCGCGAAATTCAATATGGAATTATAGATTTTGTAATGGATGAGTGACGGGTATTATGAGCGCCAAAGTGCCACAAAAATCCGAAATTCTTCTGAATTTCGGATTTTTGTACGAGACTAATTTTCAATAGCCGAATCAAATTTAACAGTTTTGTTTTATGACAACCTATAATATTATTTACTCATACATTAAATCTCTTGAGGTCCAGTTCACAGACCTGCCGAATCTTCGTGTATTTTTTTCCTCATACACTTCGAAAAACGTTAAAGCCCTAATAATATATTGATTTAGGAGTGTGTCCACACTGAACAAACCATGTGTATACACTTGCTTTATTTTGTGAAGTGCTCTCGGAACGCTCACAGTTCTTCGAACGCTTTATTAGACGTGCCCATTGACAGATCTAAATGGTGTTGAGTTTTAGAACTAATTTCTATTAGACGCATCTTCCTCTTACCTCCCAGCCTGAGTTCAGCAGCCGCCTGCGCGCTGTCCAGGTCCCTCTCTGCGAAGCATTGGTACATCCCTCTATGAGCCCTGACGACCCCATGGACCCTTAAAACCCGCTCACCGCCCCCCACTGGGACCCCGTCGTGCAACCATCTAACCCGAGCGTCTCCACCTTCCACCGAACAGTTGAAGGTCACTGAGCTTCCTGAGTTGGCTACCTGTGGAAGGATGAATATTTTTTATTTAGTAAACTGGGCAGAAAAATGACACAACTTTTTTTTTCAACGACAGTGATCCAATTTCGGCAAATATTTTGTTCAGGCACGTATCAGATCTGATTACACAGAGCTTTACGAAATGTAAAACAACATGAAAAGCTGTTGTTTGTTTAGTTTTGAACCAAAACATATGAAATCCAACTTGCACTGTATATATATGATATTCAGGTAGAACCGATAGTAATAGTAGTATTAAACGTGGCAAATCTCCAGCCAGTGACGGGCTCAGCATCGAGCACCTGCAGCAAGTAGGTAAACATTTATTCAGAGTACTGGCTATGTTGTTTTCATTCTGCATACGTCACTCGTACTTACCACCTAAGATGATGGATGTTGTTGTGCCTATTAGGAAAAACTGTCACAGGTGATATTACTGACACGAACAAGGCCTATCTCCCTAGCTACTGTGATGGCGAAGGCCTCGATGGTCTTCTGGATGTTCAGCTCAGCAAGTATGAATGCTCAGAAGTATGAATGTATGGACGCCCAGTTTGGATTTAAGTGCTATTTTGACACTAAATCACAGAGTCGATAGGAAAACACCCATAAACGCATGCTTTCTGGACCTATCGAAGGCCTTCGACCTAGTCAACTATAACAAGCTTGGGGAGGTTGGGGCTCCTGCCGAACTCTATAGTACATTACTGTAGCGGCCAGCAAAAGAGGCATTGATGGTCGAACGTGTAAAATGTGGGCCGTGGCGAAGCCGAGGCACACATACGTAAGTCCATCAATGCCTAGTTGTGGCCACGGCATGTATAGTACTTTTCTCAAATAATGCGCGGAAATTAAAATTAAGAAGTAGGTACCTAGGCAGAACTTTTTTGTCAAATCCAATTGCTTTTCAAAATCAATGACGAACAATGAACAAGAATAATTTTTCCCGCGTTAAAGTGTACATTTCTTTTTTTTTTCAATAAACAGGTTTCTATTCATTCATGCATTCAGTTCGAAATTTAAATAAACCCTTTTATAAGTTACCTCCTTGGTTGCCATGTTTCGGAGTAAAAGATCGTTCTATTTTTAAATTACACGACAGATATGAGTTTACTATGTAATTTATTTGGCCGCTAAACCACGACAGAACAGATATGGTTTTTCATACAACTTTTGCCGGCGTTGCTTGCATGTATTTGGTCAGTACAGCAATTTCGATTTACGTCGAAGAAGGTTGTCAAAATAATGCTCAAATTTCCAAGTATGTTTGAGAAAATACATTTTCTTTCTGGTATAACCACCATAAAAAAATTGTCAAGTGGGGTAACGCATATTCTGGAGAATATGCACTTGAGTGTGGAGTGACGCAAAGGGGACAGACCTCTCCAAGACTGATTAATCTGTATGTCAATAAGCTGATAGGCGAGCTCAGCAACAGCCATGTCGGATGTCATATAGATAACATTTGCGTCAATAACATCAGCAATCCGGACGATATGTTGTTCGAGTCCGTCTGTACGAACTACAGATAACTTGCTTGCACAGGTAAAGATAACTTTGTTCAGAGCCTACTGTCAGAGCTTTGCACCAGCCCGAGCTCCCTATGGACCTATTACTACACGCAGCGGGTCTACAATGCTCTCAGTATAACAACGCTTTTAGAATTCTGCTGCGACTACCGCGATGCGCAAAAAGTCAGCCTCACTAATTCACCGAATTCGAGGGAGTAGCAACGGAATCCTAAGGATGATTGCAGACAGACCAATATCGACAGCTGTGGAAAGGCTCATCACTACTCATCAAGCTGCATGTTGCCTGATCAATTTTTGTATTTTCAATTATTTATTTCAATTGTAGTTTACTTAATTTTAATTAATTTTCAATTGTTTATTAAAATTTTATTTGTATTTATTTTTAATTACGGTAATATCTATTTTCAATGTAACATTTGTACATCCAAAAACGAAATGAATATGACTAATAATTGATAATAACCGACATGCATTAAATGATATCGTCATCACTAATAGTTTTATGATAACAGAATATGGACATAAATAATCTGAATGAAATGAATTTTACTTTTATTTATTACTAGCTGCCCGGCGCGACTTCGTTCGCGTGGTGTCCTACTAATACCCCCTACCCTACTCCTACCAATCCTACCCCTGCCCTTCTCCTACCTTACTCCTACCCCTTCCCTACCCCTTACTCCTACCCTACTCCTAACCTACTCCTACCGTACCCCTACCCTACTCCTACCCTACCCCTTCCCTACTCCTACCGTACCCCTACCCTACTCCTACCCTAACCCTTCCCTACTCCTACTGTACCCCTACCCCTACCCTACTCCTACCGTACCCCTACTCTACTCCTACCCTACCCCTTCCCTACTCCTACCGTACCCCTACCCCTACCCTACTCCTACCGTACCTCTACCCTACACCTACCCTACCCCTTCCCTACTCCTACCGTACCCCTACCCTACTCCTACCCTACCCCTTCCCTACTCCTACCGTACCCCTACCCTACTCCTACCCTACCCCTTCCCTACTCCTACCGTACCCCTACCCCTACCCTACTCCTACCGTACCCTTACCCTACTCCTACCCTACCCCTTCCCTACTCCTACCGTACCCCTACCCTACTAACTCCTACCCTAACCCTTCCCTACTCCTACTGTACCCCTACCCCTACCCTACTCCTACCGTACCCCTACCCTACTCCTACCCTACTCCTGCCCTACCCCGAGCCTACTCCTAGCCCTGTCATTTGCGTTTTGTTATTCCAAGTCTGTTTCTTTTTTTTTTTTCTGATTTTTTTTAGTATCTTATGTCCATCTCCTGGCTCTAAGCTACCTCCCTACCAATTTTCACCCAAATCTGTTCTGCCGTTCTTTAGTTATAAGTGGTGTAACTAACACGACTTTCTTTTATATATATAGATTACACATTCAAATATTTACAAATATTTAACATTTATAAACAAAGGGCATCAAAAAATTCGTCCGCATCGCTGTCAACAGGAAACATGCCCAAAAGGCTGGCAGCATTGCCACGTTGTATGGCAATACTGATTCTTTGGCCAAAAAAATAGGAATGCCCTCTGGTCACGTGAAGAGTCGACCAACCGCTTGGAGATGTCTCGAAATACTAAGTGGGCACTCGGGCCCCTTGGCCCTAGTGTTTCAACCCCAAACGGCTCAAATATATAAGTTCCAAAGAGATTGGAGTATTTGCGCCGTTTGAGGTTTTCCGCACCTGCAGCAGCCGCCCCGAAGAATATTATTATTTTTATTTATTATATTGTTTAATAGTCCACGCTCATGGTGACAGGTGACAAAAAAGAGACGAATTAACCCAATTATCGCTACTGTCGGAACTCGATAAACAAGCGACAAATACGACTGAGTCGACTCAAGATGATCCTTCCAGTTCTCCTCATGAATTATTCAAGAGGATATCACCTAGTGACTACGTCTCGCCGCGTGTCGGCTCAAACTGGTTTATTAGGGCTGCTAGCAATGGTAGGGACACCTACAAGTCTTTGAGTCGATGTATTGGGTTTTCAATTACGTTTAGTATTTGTGCAGAATTTATTTGCTCGAAATGTAATGAAATTCGTTGAGTAACGAGGCGTTTAAGTTAAGCATTTGGGTATGTAATGGTAACAAAAAGGTAGGTATGTAATGGTTACCATAGCTACTTCTGCTATTTATATTCTCCTGCTATTTTGATGAGAAGGTAGTTGAAGGAAGGTAAGGTTACCACCAGTAAGGTTAATGCGGGTGAAGTCTACAAACCCAGTGACCCAGAAGTCGTCAAACTATCTAAAAACTTCAATATCTTTTTCTACTAAACATTAAACTGAGCGATTTTATGGCAACGTGTTTTTGGTAGCATATTGGTACACAATTAAAATAGCAACACTGACTTTTTTACCGTAATGGTGACTGAAATATTTCACTTTAAAAGTTTAGCTGCTAAATGTGAGACTCAGCACGTAGTTTTGTGTTTTGATTTATACAACTTCAGATGGGTCTATTGTAAGTCTGATTGATTGAACACTTTTATCATAATTTTATTTTTACGAATGTGACATCTATGTCCTTAAAAATAGGTACCCAAAAATTCCTACTTGACGCAAAACTCATCATTTTAAGCACTGTTGTGATGACCACGCAAACCCGCTTAATAGTTGCCTCTAAGCTCGTGATTAGATATTTTTGTTTTTATGTCATCAAATGCGAATAATAACTATTATCGTGACCGTCACATAGTTGCTAACTGTCTTGTACACACATGTATAACGGTTGGACTACATTTCATGATAAAACTGGGTTTCTCTCAAGCTGTTTTCACTTCGCTCACTTATTACTTAAATAAGCGCGCTCTTCCCAGTCATGGCGTCAATGGGCTGGCTTCGGTCACTCGGCATCGCTTGACTTGCTTGTCTTAATAGCTTGCTCATCGTGTGATTAAGCGCGTTCTGCTCATTCATACTTGCTTCGCTCCCTGAGATCGAGCGTGGATAGAGGTGGAAAGGTGTCTTCTCACCTTATACTTCTGCCGTTAAAACCTAATGTTTTAGTAATCTTCACGTACACTTTTTTTTTTTGTATGGGAAATCATCTAATGACTCCTCCCGCTCTGGGTGCAGCGGAAGGAAGTGTCAGACTCTTACTGACTAAAACCTACCCGTGTTCCTTCCTTAGCCCTTTATGTTCCGGGGCAGCGGTAACCCTTTCGGACGATCCCGCTACCCCGGATCTTCACGCATACTTGCACGAGCACGTACACGCCGATTGTCGAAGGTTTAAAAAAAACCGCTCAAGTGTGAGTCGGACTCATGCACCGAGGGTTCTGTAAGTAGTTTGTGGGTATGAAACTAAAAATTTACGGTTTTCGGATTTTTTCCTTTACTTGTGCTACATGACATAGCTTCTTGCAAATTTCATTATTCTAGGTCAACGGGAAGTACCCTATAGGTTTTGATTCAGGAACATACACGCCCTTATCTTTTGATTGCGTTGATTAGAAGTTTGATTTTTTCACTGCTTCAAGGGATTGCAGCCCTGAAGTATTTGATATTAATTTCATCTTGCTAACTCAACGCGTTCCTGATAAAAAGGGTCTTGACAGATGGACAGACAGACAACGAAGTGAACTTATAAGGGTTCCGTTTTTTCACTTGAGGTACGGAACCCTAAAAAACAATTATTCCCTTAGCTTTTGTATTCCCTCATAATTAGATTTATTCAGTTTATTGTGTTTCTTACGATGTAAACTTTCTTCGATTGTCGTTTTTTTACAATTTCGAGCAGATTTATAGCCGGTATTAAGCGAAATCTTTTGTATTTTATAAGAAAGCTTTTGTATTTTTGCTGCAGTTTTACTTTCAGTTTCTGCTATTTTATTTGATCGGCACTGGACTTTTGAGGGTCATTGCAAGCCTTATGAGGCAAGCTTACATCGCCATGAGCGAATGATAGTTATTACTCTAGCATTCAAATTCTCGTAGTTATTAGCGGTTGAAATCTTATTTATCTATTTTATTACGATCCCGTGGGAATATCGGGATAAAAAGTATCCTATATGTTAATTCAGGGTGTCAGATACCTCCATGCAAAATTTTACCAAACTTGGTCCAGCCGTTTGAGCTTCAAGAAGTAACACATATATAAACACTCACACACACACACACCCTCATACACTCATAAAGTTTCGCCTTTATAATATTATATAGTGTGATTTATGTGAACACAGTAAAATACATCATAATAGATAGATACGACCTGTAATTTTTCAGTACAAAGGTACTGCTCTTAGATTTTTTTGTCGGTCACAAATTTTGAAGTTTTGAAAAGACGTTTTCACTTCGAAATTGAAGCAAAAATATATTAGAATTTAATTAATCTTGCTGTTTGTATTACCTACCTACTCTGCTAACAGCTTACAACCTTTAGTCATTTCTTGGAAATTGGTATCTACCTACCTTTAATTACTTAGACTTGCCACTCATAACATCATTTTGACAATCACAATGTTTTTTAAATATGCTTGACTTAATTTTATGTTCAATAATTGAGAGTTTATAATAGAACCAAATATGTATGACTACTAGTCCTTTTGATGAGTAATAGTACATCGCACCCTTTTTTACATTTGCAATAAATATTCAGTACGACTCAAAATTATAGAAATTATTCATAGAATAACGGATTTCGTTGTGCAAAAAGTTTTATTCTAAATTAAATAAGTACTTTTCACACAGCAGTCAATGAATTTTAAGTAAGGTAAGTTCTCACCTATCATTGTTGTCATTGCAATTTGATCATCAAAGGTTCACAGAGTTTAATAATTATGATTATTATTATTCTTGGATCGCAATAATTGTATACCTAAGGTCCGACCGCGCCAAATTTGCCAAAGATGTAAATCTAAATATCCGAGCTAACTAGACGAAAACAAACATTACTTAAAATAAATACTCTTGTTTATCGATTTTATTAAATTTCGAGCGGTCATTGTTCTTTACATCTTTGGCATATTTGGCGTGGTCGGACTTTAGTTATACTGGCCATCCTTTTGATGTAATCCCTTTCATATTACAACATCTTCGGGCTCGAGAGACGGTGAACTATTCTCTGTCGGAAGCTACACAGCAATAAGGAAGTGATGGGGCGGGCTATTGATAGTTCAGAATGGTCTGCTCACAAACAGCTATATCGATGACTTGTCCGGTACAGCGACAACCCTATCAGCATAGAACCTGAATCATTTATTGTTATGGTCAAAAATATGTATGTTATGTACTCTAGTGGAATACCTATGTACATAAAATTAGAGGCTGTGGTGAAATAATCGTTAGCTGATTTTGGCAAAAATAAAAAAAGAGGGAAGGTGTCCTAAAATGATTTTAATACTAGCGATCCGTACCTACTTCGCGTAGGTGGAAACTTCGAGAATTCTGTGCTATATTTAAGTTAGATATAAATGTATTATACACAACATAACCTTTCGGAATAAATCTTAAAAGAGAAAATCCATCAAAATCCATTGAGTAGGTTAGAAGAAGTGGTCACACAGACATACACGAACAACGACTTTGTTTTATACTATATATACAAATATAGATTTTAGAGTAAGGTTGGGGATAAATTATTACATATAACATAATTATCACTATTATGATTCCAACGAATAATTAATTAAAAAGTATAGGTACACAACAAATGAACAGTCCTGGTTTTAAATTCGTCAATTTGGTATGTCAAGCGCTATTAGCAAACTTCAGACCTAAGGATAAACTAATGAAAACACTGTTGTTCAGTTCTTAATCAAATTATGTACAGGCAATATTTACTTGTGAATGAAATTACAGTGAATCAAGCTTACTTTATTAGATGGGCTAGATCTCAGCAGAATAAACGTTTTATGTCTTTTTTTAAATAAAAATAGAAATAATATTTATTTGCATAAAACATGGTATATAAAGTTGTTTAAAAAATACATTATAGAGCATAAATGTTTTGCTTATATCATAGTATGCAAATAATATAGGTAACATTACAAAATGTTTCCCGTCCACAAATTCTTTTATGCTGTCAAAACGATTATTATTCAACCATCTATGTAGTTTTTTTCAAAACTCAAACTCAAAGCATTTATTTCAATTAAACCATTTACAGGCACTTTTGAATTGTCAAGAAGTCGGTCAGTCAGAAAATATGAAGCTAGTTGCCCATTCCAAAGCGTAGGTACCTATGGAGAAGAACGGGCAAGAAACTCCATGGACACTCTTTTAAATTATATTTTTACAAAAATATTAGTTACATCATTTATTTTGAATTTATAATTATATGTGAGAACGGTGTAAAAAAAAGAAACTTACGCGTTAAAAGCGTCCAGGATACAGCAAATAGTAACAAAACAACAATCCAAAATAAAATAATTAAAAATAAGCCGAGGCAGCTAAGTGATGACGGCGCCCGTTCACGAACATGACGCATAGATCAGCACCATTCAGCTCAACCATTTTGAAGGGAGGTAAATGATCCAAGACACACGCTACCGTCAGCGAGACATTTGTGTGAGCATGACATACTATCAGCCGCCAGGGCTCATTCAAGTCAATGAAAGACATTTTCTAAATAATTTTTTATGGACATAACTAAAGGGCTGGTTGAGTGCATTTTGAGTCGTGACTGAAGTATGTCTAATTTGTTTTTGTTGTGTTGAAAAGTGTATCTTGTTTGTGTTTCTTCGCAAGTGGTGTAAAACTTAAAAACTTAATGTTAGCGTTTCTTTTCGAATAATAAATAAATTTCTTCAGTTTTGAGTATGTTATATTTATTTAGTTTTGTCAGCTAAATTTTATTATTCCTTTATTCATCTAAATACATATAAATTATATTTTTAAATATTAGAATATATAAAAAAAAACATTTAAAAATAAAAAAAAAATAGTAGCTTACCGGTATCGGGAACAGGGTCCAATTAGCTAAGTTTTTATTATTATAGTATTTGCAGCGTAGTGTCCTATTGATTTTGCAACTTCGTTTTAGCCCTTTGATTATCCAGTTTTTTTTATTTTCATTATTTATATTTACTTTTATCTTTATTTTTGGGAAGCAGAGATTATAGAATAAGCATTTATTATTTCATGAAACTTACTAAATTCTATGTTTAAATCATTTTCCATGAATCAATAGATGTCTGTCTGTTGGCAAGGCCATTTCAAGGTA
This sequence comes from Hydraecia micacea, assembly GCA_914767645.1. Lineage (NCBI taxonomy): Eukaryota > Metazoa > Arthropoda > Insecta > Lepidoptera > Noctuidae > Hydraecia > Hydraecia micacea. The sequence goes on from OU611776.1 coordinate 21,457,147, forward strand.
CAGATTTGTTTCTAATGTACTTAATCAGTTGTCAAAATGATCTACATTGAGAAAAAATACTTTTACGAGATAAAATTCGATTATCTTTGGCTTAACAATGTTGAAATAAATAAAGAGCGACTGAAATGTTAAAATTGTGATTTTGATAAAATTATTATTATTGCAGGTTTTTGTTTTATTTGGTAAGTCATATCAATTTTAAATCATACTGAAATATTATATTTGATTGTGAGTGAATGTCACGTTGTATTGAATAAGGAGATACTTGAATTCGTCGAAAATACGGTTTTCCTGGGGATCACGCTTGACTCAAAGCTGCAGTGGGGTCCGCACTTAACATCACTTGCAGGGCGGCTAAGTTCAGCCGCTTACGCTGTTTGGAAAATCCGCCAATTAACAGACGTGGATACCGCGAGACTGGTCTATTTTAGTTACTTTCATAGCATCATGTCTTACGGTATTTTGTTGTGGGGACGGGCTGCAGATATTGATACTATCTTCATTCTGCAAAAGAGGGCTGTCAGAGCCATCTACAAGCTCAGCAGACGCGAATCTCTAAGGGAACTGTTCAAAAAAATTAACATCATGACGGTTCCTTGTCAATATATATATGAAAACATTATGTACGTTCGAAAAAATCTACATCTTTTTAATAAGATAAGTGACAGGCATAATTTTAACACTAGAAATAGGAACAAATTAGATCAACCGCGTTTCAGATTGTCTAAAGTAAAAACTTCTTTTATGGGTTACTGTGTAAAATGTTATAATAAAATACCACTCGATATTCTTCAACTAAATGAGAAGAAATTTAAAACATGCATTAACCACACACTATGTAGACAAGCATATTATAAGTTGGATGATTATATTGTAGATAAAAATGCTTGGCTAAATGCTGGTCCTGCTCCACAGGCACCTGGGCTCACTAGTTAAAATTTTCAATATTTGGAAGAGGTGCTTCCCTTTTTCTCTTTTTTTTTTTTTTTGTGTTTCTGACATTACGATCTCAATGTTAATTTTTTATTTTTGTTCAATCAAGTTTAATTTGTTTAATACATCAATACTAAACACCTTTTGCTGTTTGGTAGTAAACAATTTTAATCATCTTTTAAATAAATTGCAATCTATAGTTTTGTATAATTTAGATGCATTTTTTTCAATTTTGTAAATGTAAGAACCATGGATCCGTTTATTATGATTTTTTGATGTTGACTTGAAAGAGCATGGCAGTTGAGAATGTGTCATGCTCACTTAAATGTCTCACTGATGGTGGCGCGTGTGTTGGATCGTTCGGTTCCCTACAAAATGGTTGAGCTGGACGGTGCTGATCCACGCGTCATGTTCGTGAACGGGCGCCGTCGGTTGAGACTGGTCATCTCTTAACTGCCAAGGCTTATTTTTAATCTTATATTTTGAATTGTTTCTTCACTTGTGTTTTTTTTTTACATTGTTCTCACATATAGAAGCATCAAGAATAATGTACACAGGATTTTGTAATATCGTGATTTAAAAGAGTGTCCATGGAGTTTCTTGCCCGTTCTTCTCCATAGAGATCTACGTTTTGGAATGGGCAACTAGCTTCAACTTTCTGACTAACTGACTGACTATTTAATTTTGACAATTCAAAAGTGCCTGTACATGGTTTAATTGAAATAAATGATTTGATTTGATTTGATTGCAGTGTACAAAAACGAAATGTTCTTTGTTCAGTTCCATTGTTAGTCAGTCATTGAATGTTTAAGCTACCAGTTATTTTTCATTCAAAATATTTCCCAGAAAACATAAAATAGACGAGTAAATCGTGTCATTAATTTCCAGTGCAATGCAACTAACGCAGTCATCCAGCACGAAACATTGAAACATTTAAAATATTCCGTATTTTTACATGAAAGAGGATTTTTCGCTACTATTGTCTCCAAGTTTGCATTTCAGTAAACGAATTCATCAAGTAAAATTATTAATTTATTCATAGGGTCTGTGATTTTGATAGTGGAATGATAACTTGTGGTGAGCAAAGGTCAAAATATTCGATTTCCACTCACAGGTGGTGGCTATGTCTAAATATGGCTTTATATAAACCTTTCCTCAACTGCCGTAGGTAGGTACAAGTTAACGTTGTTATTTAATATCTCACACATAACAAATACATACAGCTTGAAATGACTAAAGTTTATAATTAATTAATTCATAATAGTGTCGAAACGGAAAATTCTATGTCCAAATAAACAGTACCTACTAATACGTTTATACGTGGTGCAATCTCAAACGATAAAATATTTATGAGAATAACTTTAAAAGTCCTGCTAACGAATTAAATGGAACTACAACCGGAATGTTCGATTATAATATTAGTTTTTCGATTATATAATATTTTTTCTCAGACATCATTATCACAAAACACACAAATCTATAATGCACTGCTAAGGCACAGGCCTCCTTCCTGTGAGAGGGAGAGGGCCGTAATCCACCACGCGGGCCCAGTGCGGGTTTGGTACCTAGATGTCACATGTCTAAGAAGTTTTAGTTCGAGGACATGCCGGTTTCCTCATGATGTCTTCGTTCATCATTTTGAGAGTAATGGTGATCAAATAAATTACTTACACAAAGTAACGCGCCTGACTGGCTTTGTTCCAACGACCTACAACGTAGTAATCTGTGCTACAACTCGTACGTCGGGACCGTTACTGGGACCACCCCTGAGCCATACCCTTTTGAAATCGATTTACAATTGCCAGAGATATCGCGTAACATACATACAAAAAAAACAGTCGAATTGAGAATCTCCTCCTTTTTTAAGTCGGTTAATTATGTAAAGATACGACACTTATATCCACAATGCAACCTATGACAATTTCACTAAGCCACCACTGAAGACTCATAGGAAAGCAAACGACGCAATTTCGTTTACTTGAATTTTACCAGTAATGTTGGTTTAAAAATCAAGCTACTGAACCGATTTTGATGAAATGTCTATGGGACTAATCTGAAAGTATATCCTTTCAAATAAAAAATAATTTTGCAAATCGGCTTTTATATAACGGAGTTATGAGGTTACCCACAGAAAAAAAAATTCAACAGAATTGATAACCTCTTTCTTTTTTGAAGTAGGTTATTAAATAAAGGATTGCCTTTCTTGCTGCAATTTCTTCGTTTGAAATTGCAGCACAAACAGATAGTCCCGCTAACACAGCGACCTCGCCCCATCTTGTCTATATTCGATGAGCGCACCGCTTGGATCACATCGCGCGATGTGTCTCGTCGCTCTGTGATCTGAATACTTATTTTTCAATTTTTGCAACGTCACCCGCCGCTGACGGGAATTTAGCCGCTCGTCCAAATACTGATGTTGAGACGTTCGGGACAATTGTGTTTTCTGTTTGCCCTCTTTATGTAATAAAAGAAAATGTCGGAAGTTATTCTTGGCCTGAAACGTACGCTGTTTATTCTCTGACAAGTTCGGAATAATGCGATCAAGTTGTGCGTATTGGTCACGTAACACGTTCTTTTGTACGAAGATAACGTTTGAATGTTGCGAAATGTTCGAGTGCGAGAATAATTGGGTATTGGCAGACTTTTGAAATAATAGGATGCGGGAATAAAACAAAAAAAAATATGATTGACGTGTAAAAGTGTTTGTAAAAACCTACTTACAGAAATAAATCATTTATCATTAACAAGTTTTGGTGTTCTATTCATACTATGAGTGCAAAAGTTATGTTTCATATTTGCTGTGCAAGAGATAGTTTTATGAAAAGCTCACTAGACAAGAATTTCTCCATTTCATTTAAAAAGAAGGAGGTACCTATAATTGATCTTCTGCCTTGGCTAACACAAGTAAACAGAAGTCCTAGTTAAAAAGAATGTACGCCCTCACCTGCAACTGCGGATGCACACTGACAACCAGCCTGGACCTGATCCTCAGCCTGGCGTCTCTCCTCTGTTCACCGAACTGGTTGTGCGCTCTGCAGGTCCACACGCCTCCGTCAGACAGCTGCGCGCGTCTGATGATCAGCACCTGCTCTGAAACCGAGATCCTGATGCTGTTGGAGACAGGGCTCAGGCGGCCGTTGGAGTGACGGAACCAGCTGGAAATGATAGAAAGGTTAAGTACGGGGCTTTCTGAAACCTATGTGAAAAATGTTTTGAATAGGAAGAAGAACACAAAATTTGATAAAAACTCACAGTGATATCATTACATAATAATGAAAGCTTGTCCTTAAAACGGTGAAAATCTATCTCATCATCTTACTAGCTTTTGCTCTTTTTTTTTTGCTCCAAGTCTATCCGGATGCAGCTGGATACCAGTATTTTACATAGAGCGACTGCCTATTTGACCTCCACAACGCAGTGAATGGGTAATTGACCCCTTGGTAAGACAGGTTATCAGACTTTCGCGCTTCTGACGACCCGTAACGACTGTCAAAAAACCAAGAATGACAGCCGGGACTAACGGCTTTTTTTTTTTTGTGGATGGGAAATCATCTAATGACTCCTCCCGCTCTGGGTGGAGCGGAAGGGAGTGTCAGACTCTTACTGACTAAAACCCACCCGTGTTCCTTCCTTAGCCCTTTATGTTCCGGGGCAGCGGTATAACATGCTTTCCCAGGCACGGGGGGGTCGCGGTATGTAAAGACCACGACCCTCCACGGACCGACTGGGACAAGCGTAGCTTAACCTGATCGATCGACCGTTGCGGCTGTTATTACTTAGCCGCGAGCCCACATAAACTCTATTTATCCTAATTCCAAAATCATTCATTACTTCTCCGTTTTGGGTTAGTTAGGGTTCGTATCATATTTTTCCATTTAAGGTAATAATTATTTGGATCAGTGGTGTAATAATTACTAGTGGACTAATAAAATAGTCACGTGAAGTCGTCTAAATAGATAAAACAGGAATTCGAAAACAACCTGAGACTGCAAAGTTTATAGGTTTTATTACCTATAATAGACTCGCGAAACAATCAACCTAGTATGATTGTAAATTCCAGCCTTTCCAATGACGAACCCCGTTAGCTGAATTTTTTTCAGCTCCGTCGAATTGTCCGTATTTTAGTTTAGGAATGTATTTATTCTGGCCGTTTGGATGGCCAGCCTTAACAGCTGGCCCGCTATAATGGGAACGAAGCCAAGTGGGCTTCCCACTGTAACTATCCATTGCTAATGTTTTTGAGTAATGCACTTACATTCTCTATAATATGTTTTTGAACAAACGAATAATGATGTCCAGATTTCACACCTATTGGAACTGAAATCAATGGCGTCGCAGTACCAAAATGTAGGCTTCAGTGGGACAAAGCTTCAGGCATAATTATGTAAACTCGCATTAGGTGCAACTTTTATAATATAAACAGGAAGTTTTGATGTAATCGTAGTAAGTATATAAGTACCTGTATGTGGGTGGTGGACTTCCAATAGCACAGCATACTAATCGAATGTCACCACCTTGAGGCACCATTTCATCTTCAGAGACCGTCAACATTCTCGGCGCCATGCTTGATGATGCGTCTGCAAGAAAAACTTCCATTAATTAAGCCTTCTAGCAGTTTGTTTAAAGAAAAGTAGGCCGTTGGTGCATGAGTACCAACTTCGATCAGCTGCTCCGAGTACGGAGCAATCTACATTTAATAACCCGACGAAAATCACGAAGAAAAAAATGTGTTGTTCCCTACGAACAACACATTTTTTTCTTCGTGATTTTCAGGCTGGTTTTATAGTAAAAGTTCTTTATAATGATGACTCCTTATGAAGTATTCAGTTATTTTTATTACACTTTCTATTAAAATAAAGATACTAACGTGAAACAGTGACCCTAGCAGGTGAACTCCGCCTCTTCTCCCCAGTCAGCGCGTGCTGAGCCTCGCAGGAGTACGAGCTGCCATCGTCAGGGCGAGCGTCGCGGACCACCAGGATGTCGCTGCGGCTACCTCCCACTATGTAGCGACCACCTGGAACAAAACAATCGTGTTATAAAATTTCAAACCTTCACTTTTAGGTATTTTAACCTAGTAACATTAATTTTTTATAATTTATATTTTCTCACCACAATATCCTTATAAAATAATAACAAAAAGAAAAACAATATTGTCCAGTCATGGGCTTAAAGAAAAATATTGTGGGAGACTGGTGCCTAAGCTAAGCCGAAGCCTGTATTTCAGGCCACCAGGTCTCCGCCCCAAGTACATAATTTTAATATGGTTTCCCGTATACTAAAACTAGACAATGATTTCAGTTTTACTTATAGGAAGGAGTGCACGTGTGGAGTGTGTGAGTGTGTGGGAGGGTGAGTGTGTAGGTGTGTGAGTGCGTGTGCGTGTGTGTGTGTGATGAAAAAGTTGGTGTGTGTTAAACTGTTTGCTGAATGTAGTCGTATGTGCTTGTGGTAGTTAAACATAAGCGGAATGTGTTGTCTATTTTGGGATAGATAGAAGATTTTCGGTTGAGTCATAGTCAAGAGTCATAAGCCATCCATTAAGTTTTTTCTTACACAGGTGTTTTGTGAGTGGGAAGATGTTGTGAACTTTGTTTATTTTGTTATATAGGTAGCCTCCAAGAAAACAGAAGAATCGTTCGGAGAAACAAGTTGTAAATCTACCAACGGACCGGTCAACGGGGTCGTAGCGCCTTTTACCGAGCATTGGTGTGGGACTATAAGAAAAAAGTGCGTGTTGTTTCAGGATGGTCTGTTGTATGAATAGTTGGCGAACAGTGAGAACTCCACTTTCCCGGTATAGGTCGGTTGTGGGGTAGCGGAATGGTCGAAAAGACGATACTTTTAAGATTGCTCTCTGCGCCCTTTCAAGTTGGATTATAATCGATTTAGATGCGCCACCCCATGTTGTTATGCAATAGGTTAACAAAGACTGACACAGCGCGTAATAGACCGTCTTCCTAAGGCCTTCACCCGCCACGTGTCTTAGGTTCTTAAATACATAAATTAATTTACGAACTCTGGAGGTAAGTGTGTCGATGTGTGGATGGAAGCCAACATTCGAGTTACGATGTCAAAAGTAGTGATACAAAACATCTGTGGTTTCCTGAAATTGCCTTTCTCTCCTATTTCAAGGAGACTGGGGCCTAAACAGTATCAGATAGTAGTAGGTATATTTTGTACCAGCGACAACGTTCAGTTCATCGTACAGGTCAAAGCACGGCTGAGCACACAAGCAGGCTCTCTATTTGATTGAGCTGAGTCTTCCCATTCGATACATCCATCAGCATCCTACTAGGAAGTTCAAGTGAGATACACTGGGGGGCGGGTAGGGGGGTGGCAGTACGAATAATAAGGTTAGTTTTCAGAAGTCCTACTTAACTGCAGACGAACACCTTAATTAGAAAATATAATGTTAAAATATACCTACTTAATGAAAATATGGGTAATGACTGTATCTACTGATAAACAACAAACAGACTGTGATGATTTCCTATCTAATGTCATGAGGGTAAAATTGCATCTATACTTAATTGTCTTTCTACATTTTAATCTCGTTCACTATCTATGTAAGAAAAGGCTTCCTATGTATGAATTTGGGCCACTGGTTTTATAGCATGGTGCTTCTGAAACCATTTTATGTGTGGAGGTAGTGAAACGCTCATGACTTTGAAATTAGGAGACAACTTCGATCGAGTGCACTTACCCATTTATAGCGCGGGGGTGACACCATTTGACCGGAGCGACGTACTCTTTGCGTCGGACAGTCGGAGCGAAAAGTGACATCATAGAAATTGTATAACGCTTTGCGAGCCACACAGACAAAAGAATTGGAAAAGCTATTTGAAAGCTGAAAAGTTGAACCCGTTCCTATTTTTCTGTGTTGATAGAGTTCAAACCGTCTGATCTAAACTTTAACGTTTTGCTTTTACAACTTCAAAATCTAGTACATCCGATTAAAGTATGTGGTTATGAAAAGTTAAAGTAGAATGGGCACCTAAGTATGGGTTTCTGCCCTGAAGCTTATTGCTATTGCAATAAGATATATAACAAAATTAAAGAGCTTTTCAAGGAGAGCCTTTGCTACAAACACGACTTTTGACAATTGTTAGTCAGTTTGGAGTTAATGACCTAAATGTATTAACTTCGGTGCCCAAGTTGTTACCTATTTAGGTCATTAAAAATTAAAAACGCGCGAACTACAACCCGCATTTAACTGTAACAATAAATTTTCATAATTGCGAAAATGTCTCAAATGTAAATATAAGTTTTTAATTGTTTTATTATTGGATACTATTTAATTTCAATTTAGTTGTTACTCTATGTTTTATTAAATAATAATATAACAATAAAAAATGAGGCGCCTTTTATTTTCTCATAGTGGGTGATGAAAAGTAGAGTGTATCACTCGGGCACAAAATATATTTTTGGCTCGGGCGACGTACTTTGAATCCCTCGCTACGTTCAGGATTCTACGAAAGAATCCCTCACTTCGCTCTGGATTCAAAAAAGCGCCCTCGTCGTAAAAATATTAGTTTGCTTACTTATGATACAATCTACTATAAAATGTCCGTTTATAGGCTTAAAAGATGATGTTTGCAAGACACAGAACTAATGAAAGTTAATTAATTGACGAAATACCAGAATTTCAATAATACGTGGTCCGTGGGTCGTCTTTACTTAATTACTCACATTTAAGTTCTATAGCTCATTATGTACTAACAATCAAGTGGTCATAATAAGAAATATTCCTAACGATATTGGGCTTCAGGGCCGATTTTCCAACCTTCCTTAGGTATTTATCTTCCAATCTGCATAAGTAATTATTCCAGCATCCATCAATATTTCTTCATCCAATAGGCACAAAAACAAATTAGCAGTAAACTCTTCACGCTTCCCATAACCTTTCCGCTCGTTCAAAACGCTTGTGTGTGGGAGCGTCCCGACGTCGGCGTCGGCAGCGTCTCGCCGCTCGTCACCGTTTACGATCAGATAACTTTCAAGCGGGAGTTTTTCAATGAATTCTAAATGCGCGACTACCTCGGGATCCCCTTCGCGCTCCGACGCTTTGTTTCACGATTGTCGACTGTTAACTGATCCAGTCGATACTATTCTTACTTTGTTTGGGGTTTAAGCATTCTTGCTTTATAAATGCTTACATTTGCCCTTAGGTAGGGGGGTGTTTTTATATAGGATCAACATAATACTTTTAAGAAAGGGTTATTTTTGGGTTACGGACAAATTGATTTGACTATAAAACACGATGGACTAAAATGACTGTTCATTTCAGAAATGCAAATAAACCTGCAGGGTTAAATAACATCTCTACTGGAAAAATCACATCAATATCACTCGATTCATTAAAATAGCACCATGTTCAACTAAAATTCTACCGTTTATTTTGATTTTCGCTACTACCTACATTTTGATTATTTACGTAGCATTAAAATTAACAATAATATATTAATCAATGCTAACAATCACTACAGTACTGAAAAAATAATTGCATCGTTTGTTTTCATGAGTAACATACAATTGAGTTGGTACATACCTTTTGACGTCACAATATATGCTGCCTTGCCCGGCGGCGCGGAACAGTATAACGAAGTTTTAATTAACGCCCTTTTGAGCCCTTTGTGCCAAAACATTGTCGATTGTCCACTGAACAAAATGAAGTTGCGAATTCAATATTCTTATACGGTTAAAAATGACAGAATATTTTAATTTGTTTTCACAATGGGACTTTCTGCACTCTTATACGTAGGTACTTGATTGGCGAGGTTAAGTCATCATCATCATCATTTCAGCCGAAAGACGTCCACTGCTGGACATAGGCCTCCCCCAAGCACCTCCACTTCGACCGGTGCTGTGCTTCTCCCATCCAACGGGTTCCTGCGGCCTTCACAAGGTCGTCAGTCCACCTTGTGGGAAGCCTTCCAACGCTACGTCTTCCGGTACGCGGGCGCCACTCCAGAACCTTTCGGCCCCATCGGCCATCTGTTCTGCGAGCAATGTGCCCTGCCCACTGCAACTTAAGTTTGGCAATTCTTCGGGACCTTGGTCCTCCTGCGGATCTCCTCATTTCTGATTTGATCACGCAGGGAAACTCCAAGCATAGCCCTCTCCATTGCCCTTTGGGTGACTTTTAGCCTTCTAATAGGCCCATTGTGAGCGACCACGTTTCAGTGCCATATGTCATCACTGGCAACACGCACTGGTCAAAGACTTTCGTCTTGAGACACTGCGGTATGTGGGACGAGAAGATATTGCGTAGCTTCCCGAATGCTGCCCAGCCGAGTCGGATTTGACGATTGACTTCTTTCTCGAGGTTAAGTACTTCAGAAATATTATATCTGGGAATGTCGAAACAACCCGACGTAAGTAGTTACATTATTCGCTGCTGTTTTATTATACTTAATAAAATAACTTTCTCTATGAGAATTGCTTAACATTTTATGAATTATGAAAATTACAATAATTTTAATAAATTCTTAAGAGAAAGCGAGTGACGTGGAAATATTATGTTCTCGGTATCTGACACCTGTTCAAATTACTTTCTTTAGTACGTAGTAAAAGAGAATCATGAATATCAATTCATTATTTAAATTAGTTTCTTTTGAAGAAATTTAATTTAGCAGAGACAGAAGCGGGCCATGAACAACAAGAAAACCCACTCTTGAATAAAATAAGAAACACTTTGATTTACTTTTAATTTCGTTTGGAAACTTGTTAAATTACTTTTGAGAGTAATTTATGGTAAAATTTGCAAAGTATCTGTCTCTGAAGACAATGTCAGCGATGTAGGATTAAAATTTATCTGTCGTTTATCTTCCATAGCCGTTTTTGAGTTACAACTTACCTAAGTTATTTCGGGTTTATTTAAGTAATGAAATGTTTTTAGAAAAATAATATCTAATAACAGTGAAGAGATAAACGCGCCATGTCAAAGTCAAAGCATTTATTTCATATAAGCACATAAAAGGCACTTATGAACGTGACAATTTACAAGAAAATAGAATTAATTCCATAAGGTAGTTTCGTATGGAGAAGAATTATGGGCTAGAAATTCCACAGTTAGATACTCTTTTAAAATGTTTTACATTATTTGTATAAATTAATAAAATATTTCTAAGCGATCATGTGCCCGACAGGAGTGGTAGTCAAGTGATATAAAAGAAAGAAAATACGTTTATTTGCGGTGAACATGACGCAAAAATACACATGACACAAAGTAAAAAAATAAAAAGAAGATAAGGGTAACATGCGTCACATCCACGCAAAACGGCTATCGCTCAGCATTATGCTGCGACCCTATGCAAGACAGAGCCCCAGCGCTGGTTTTCAGCGACAGCCGGCGCTGACGTGATGACGCCGTCCAATGCAGCCCACAATTATTACACACTAGGCCGGTGTAGCGTATATCGGCGCCTATTTACGTGAGTTTGAACCCAGTAAGGCACTATATTTTGTGTATTTAACTTTATCACCCCTGCTCTCGAAACGGTGAAGGAAAACATAGTGAGGAAACTGGCATGTCCTAGAATCATAAATGCGAAGATACGTGACATCCGCCAACCCGCACTGGGACCGCGTGGTGGAATATGGCCCACTCCCTCTTACAAAGAGGTAACCTATGTCCTAGCAGTAGAAACATTATAGACTGGTTATGTATGTGGCCGTTACACATATAACAAACCTAAGACTTGTTTGTTTACTTCGCAAAAGAAAAGAAAACAACACAGTTTTCCAAAATACACAATATTCACTCGACGACAGATAAGCAGCGCGCAACACACCCGTATCGACGGTAATCGGGCCATCAGAAACATTTTCCTTAAGGACCGAAAAAATAGCTAAAGGCTCTAAAAGACAAGAGCCTCGTCCAGAAATTAACTGATCCTTTATCTCGGCCTTAACTTGTTTGATGTCGACTTTATGAACGGTACGTAATTGAAATAACCATAAAAGTGAATGCCGAGGCTATTAACTGAATGTACCTATTTGTTACAGTCAAAACTTTTAATCAGTCAAAACTAGTTGTAACTATGTAGTTTCAGTCCAAACCGTCATTAAGTTAAAATGATTCCGTTTCCCGTATTAATAATCAGTTTTTACGGAATAGCTTTGTTATACTTAATCTGGAATCACTACAAAAATAATTGTTTTTATAGGTGTCACAAAAATAAACCTAACAAACTAATAGGTTTGTAAGTAAATGGTAGTAATTTTTAAAATAGTTTTGACTGATTTTTACAGTCAAAAGTGGTTTTCACTGATTTACAGTTCTGACTGTGACATTGATATTATAGTTGGAGGCGTCGCGGGGAGGTTCAGCTGATGGGTGACGCGAGATAAGCTGGAGGAACGTCTGTCGCAGCTCGATAAGAGTCGGTAAAAACCCACTTTACCGCCTTTTTAATTTGAGTTATGTAAAGTGAGTTTATGTGGGTGAAGGGAAATAGGATCTTAAAAGTGTTTTGAATTTAGGAATAAATGATATATAAATTATTTATTTTCTGTAAGTAGGTTTGTACAAACACTTTTATATGTACAATCATATTTTTTATAACTACATAGATGAGGTCGGCGTTTCCTATCTGACTACTCTGAGAAGAAAGGCGGAAACAAACTCAAGAGGTCACAATTACACGATTAGATTGTCTGGATAATATTAATATCGTAAATTGGTTTGTTTTACAAATTAGAGAATGCCACCATTTAGTACAGGGTGGCAGGGGGACGTCGACGCGCTGTTACAATGGATTTAGTACATACTTTTGAACTGTCGTTTCGTCGATTGTTAAAAAAAAAATGGCAGTCCCATACATTTTGACCGCCTAGGAATTGCAATTTTCTACGAAGTAGCACATTTTTTTATTTTTTTATTACGACCTTAAATTTCTACGCCTGGGAGATTTAAAATCATGTGCTGAATTTATGGTTTCAGTTTGCGCGTCGATGTCCCTGCCACCCTTTGTGTAGGTAAGAATGTGACATGAATGATAACAATAACAATACAACGAGCACCTGATAGTTATAATAGTGTAAATCTTAACAAACTCAAAACATTGAAAGGTTCAAACGTAAGTGAAGTTTTTTAATAATTTCCATTTTGGTGTTCTAAGGCTAGGTTTCTTAATGGTAATATATTTAAATGACAATCCGTATTATTCTTACGCCGACAGCGTTTGAGTAGCAATACATGTAGAATACATTAGCTGTTTATTTTCCGGAAAGCAGTAAAACTCAGCTGAGCGAACAGAGCGAACTTAGCGAGCTGAGCTAAATGATGCTTGTGCTAAATGTGCACGCTCATGACGTATTGCCAAGTTTACACCACTCGTCTTACAGCGGCGAAATTAATTTGACCTTTATTTAGCTGTGCTAAATGTAACATTTGAAAAAGTTATGTTAAATACAATAAGTTAAAAAAAAATTTAGAAACCGTTTCGAAATATTTTGACAGTTGGTAAATTAAGTTTTGAAATGAACTTAAATAAATAAATATAAAAATATGTAAATAAACATGTAATCTACATTATTTTGTGTTTATCAAATCCTTACAGATTTGCCGATCGCAGTAAGTTTACGTATTTGTACTCCACACAATGGAATGCAATGCATCCTCAGGTTTACCGTAAACTCAAGACAATATTCAAAACCGCAATTTGACAAACATCAAATAAATGTAAAGAATGGCGTGTTTCAGAACCCGTAACAGTGAGTTCCTCAAACTGGCGGCGGATATTAAATCAAGCGCGCGGGTAATCTGCATAAACGTCGGCGAAACTGCCAGCCACCGCCGACAGCCAACTGCATCTACTGCGGATCACTAGATGGTGCAAAGTAGATTTTTTGTTCAACTTCTAAAAGTTTGCGTTAGTTATTACAAAACAAAAAGAAAAATAGAAGGGAACTTCGTAAAGTTTGGCTGGTGAAGACAGTTTAAGAGAAAATTATAATTAAGTTATGTAAAGTAAAGTGTCGTTAAATTCTTGGGTAAGTCAAAAGTTAACGTAGGTTTTGGAGTATTTAAATAAAATTAAGTTTTAGCACTTTAGTCTTGTCTTTCTAACACCAACGTGCCAATACATAAGCCTGAAAAATGGAATATTTGATCTAGGAAACAGTACCTTGTACCTAATTCAAAGATGCCACTCCTAATAAATCACTTCCAGTATAAACTCCGCGAGTTATCTGTTTAAGCAAAGAGTGGTAATTCGTCGCAACTGCATCAAAGAAGAACATTAAACTTGCATTAGCAACGCTTAACTTTTACGTAAAGTTTGAATCTTATTGCTGCAGCGCACCGACAATTGAGAAAAGTTCCCTATTCAATTTGTACTGTTCTACTTTATTAAACGACTGAGCAAAGAATCCAGATAGAACCGTTGAATGGTAATGTTGCAGTCTTAGACAATGAGTTCTTTGGTTCAACTGTGAGACTTAATATCTACTCAAATCTAGTAACAACAAATCTGAGCTAAAGGATAGGAAAGTATCCAATGTTTTGGTATGTTTTTATTAAGGTTAAATGCCGAACAATAACGTTTAATAAAACATTCAGACTCCATTACGGGAAAGAAAGCAAATGTTGTGCGTTCAAGTTGTTGGAAGAAAAAGCTAACTTATTCGCAGCCTCGGGAGACGGGTTAGCAACTCGTCAGTATTTGCCGTTGGGGTGAAGTTAATTATTGCCGGGACCTTTGTAACTTTGTTTCGACATCACATTAGGGGAGACTTATTTCATGTGGGGAAAAAAAAACAAAAACAACTCAAAAGTAGAGCACGTCACGTTGAAAATAAAAACTGCATAAAATAAAATTCTATACAGGGTGTCCTTGGAAGTATGGAACAAATCGAATAGGGGCGTGGGCAAGGTCATTTCCAAAGTTTTCAACCCTGAGAATGTCGGTGAATTTTTTTACGGTTCAAAAGTTATGACCAATTTTCGATTTGATCCATACTTCCAGGGACACCCTGTTAATTATTATTTATTTGACCATTACAAGGAATGTTCAAATCAAGTGGTAAGTAATTTTATCCAACCACTTTCTAACTGCCTCTCCTAGAGAGCCTACAGGATTACCCCGTCTTCCCTTGAAGACGGGGTAGGTCCTTACCAACCCCACTAAGTCCAATGGGCTGTAGGCACTGATAAGACACGTCTGACGCGGTAACGTTATCTCTCGACAATTATTTATTCAACAGTCAACACAATCATCCCGTTATCGGCTAATCCTATACTGTATGGTTGCGGGATCCGGGTAGGTAAGATGCTGCGGTTGCTGTTTTAAGCAGCAGTAACAACAACCGTCAATGTTTTGGCAATCATTACAATAAGTGTACATCAGCATCTACAATAATTAGAAATGTTGTGCCGTCTACAGTAACATGATTATGAATAACAACTATTTCACATTTCTATGAATATATTATCAGAAGACAATATTAGGGAAAATGCCTAAAATTTAGACTAGAATTTAATTTGGTTCATTTAGTAACGAAGCAAATGAATATACCATTTTAGCGTTTTACCTAAATTTCAGGCAATTCTAAGAGGTTTTGTATTAATTAAGACGTTTGAAGCTCGGGATCCCGTCGATAATTGAGTTACGCACCACTTGTTCGACGGTTATCTTAGCACTTCGGCTCCAATGGGTATTTCACGGGCCTTCTTGTGAATCTGTTGTTCGTTGTTCATTCAAGGTAAAATTGAGTTGTCTGTTTAGATGTAAAGATAGCTTCCGCTTCGTTATTATCAGGCGGAAGTTGTAGCAGCCAACAGAATAAATTGTTTACATTCATAACAGTGCACTCGAGAGATAAGCAAAGAAAACAATGAAAATTGCTTTTGCCCTTTTGAACAGAAAATATGATAGATGAAGTCAGAATCATTGTTCCTCTTAGGAAAAGGTTCCATTTATAAGCACCGAAATTAACAAAAAATTAGTATGATAAACAGAAAATACGAAAACTGCCGAACATTAAACAAGTTCTTCAAACAAATATAAACTTGAGCTTAAAAAAAATCTCCCGGAAAATGTCCAAGAAGTTGAATGAGTCATTACCTCGAGGAGTAATAGAAAAAGAGCGGAAGCGTCCGTAAATGAAAACATTAATCGAATTTTCTGGTTCTAATCGAGAACTCGGAACTCATAAAGCAAGTTCAACTCCCTTGTTCCTGTCGCCGACAGCCGCTTCCTACACTTGGATTAACGAAAAATTCTTAATTTTCTCCTTTCGAAAGCAATAATCGGCCGTTTGGCTCGTTCGCGAAAATTAATTTCGATTTATAAGGTCCAGAATATCTGGAAACTTTCCAGACGACGTATCTACTAGGACTGGAGGAAGGTTACGTTAGATAAATATGTTTCACAGAAGGGAATATTCACTGTTGGGATCGATAAATAGATTCTGGAACTGTATATAAGTAACATAAACACTTTTTTAACATAACATAAAAACTTTTTCGAAGCTGATTACTGAACTTGCTTATAATTTTCCAATAAAAATAAAAAGTTCTATTGAGTTCTGAATCATATTTGCTGGGTTGCTGAAGTTTTTTGGGATCAATTGGTTATTGACATACTTTTTGTGAGAATTCAAGTTTTGAATCTATTTTTTGTTTACATGCCAGTTTCTCTTTGACATTGAGCGTACAAAAAATCTTATAATTATTTTTATCTACACCCATGCTATAAATCCTCTATAAAAGTTTCTGAAACAGTTAGCTTATTACCAACAGTAAAACAACCGTGTCATAGTAACCATAATATCATCCAAATGAGTGTTATAATCACAGAAATGTATCTATGGTTATAATGTTGTACTAAAGGAGATGTTTCAAAATGTATGGAGCCTGGGCCAGGTCCTTGTACACTATACTTAAAAATAGGGAAATTCATTTAAAATAGTTCTCAACTGTCCAATTACTTTGAAATGGCTTGGTTTGCTGGTAAACGCAAGAAATTACACTTGAAATTGCAACACACAACAAAAACCCGTCATGGCGGTAAGCTGTCATTTTGATTGATTAATGACGTTTGACATGTTTATTTCTGAAGAATTGACACTGTTGTGACAGCTGACAGTTCTGTTTCTATGATCAATGGTCGATCTATGGTTTACTGTCATTGTTTTTAAGCACAGAGTAACTAAATCGGTGAGACGCCATGTTGAAAGTCGATAAAAATAATTGATAAATATCAATTCACTACCACAACAGTATACATTTAATTGATTTATCTGTATTTTTCCCGAATTCTACGGATTTTTCTCTTTTTTTTGAGTTACTGTACATAGACCTGGCCCATTATGAAACATCTCCTTTCATTACGCAACTCCTTTTCAATAAAAGAACATTGTCATGCACGCGGTTTTCACTATCACAGCGCCGTAATTAAAAATAAGAACTTATACCTAAGTTATTAGAATTCACGGCGTATCCAGCCGGCCGCCATTTTTAGGGTTCCGTAAACAAATGGCAAAAAACGGAACCCTTATGGATTCGTCATGTCTGTTTGTCCGTCCGTATGTCACAGCCACTTTTTTCCGAAACTATAAGAACTATACTGTTGAAACTCGGTAAGTACGTGTATTCTCTGTACCGCATTAAGATTTTCACACAAAAATAGAAAAAAAACAATAAATTTTGGGACTTTCCCATACTTAGAACTGAAACTCAATTTTTTTTTTCATCAAACCCTTACGTGTGGGGTATCATCTATGGATAGGTCTTCAAAAATGATATTGAGGTTTCTAATATAATTTTTTTCTAAACTGAATAGTTTGCGCGAGAGACACTTCCAAAGTGGTAAAATGTGTCCCCCCCCTGTAACTTCTAAAATAAGTGAATGATAAAACTAAAAAAATATATATGATGTACATTACCATGTAAACTTCCACCGAAAATTGGTTTGAATGAGATCTAGTAAGTAGTTTTTTTTTTAATACCTACGTCATAAATCGTAAACCGCAATTTACCTTTCATTCAATCAACTCAAAGTTACAACGAACTACAAGAACTTTTATATTATGTTACTTGCTGCTACGGAACTCTTCATGGGCGAGTCCGGCTCGCACTTGGCCGCTTTTGTTCGATATTAGTATTGCAAAAAAACTGTTTCAGAACCTTTTATAGAGGATTCATATCATGGGTGTAGATAAAGTCTTGTATGCAACTGTACATAATTAGGTATTAAAACACTCATGTGATAAACCCACATTCGTGTTTTAGTACCCCATACTATACAACAGTTGCATAAATAACTGTTGATCACTGAAAGGAGAGTTATAAATAAATTTTATAAATTTTGTTTTATAAATAGATTTAGCGGTAAAACAATTGAAATAAAACAAAGTCGGGTTAGTTACATGTATAACTCAAGAACGGCTGGACCGATTTTTATGATCTTTGATTCGTTGGATTTGTCTCTGCCCTGAAAGCAGATTATTTATTCTATATAAAACATGGGAAAAATTCACGAATAATAAAAATAATGAAGATTGATTCTGAGGCTGTGCGAAAGATTAATTTATAAACAACTAGCTGGCCCGGCGCCGGCGGTCTGTCAGTTGTTTATAAATTAATCTTATTACATAATTACAACTTACTTAGGTACTGTTTCCACTTTTTGCTAAATAATTAATTTGTTCATCAGTTTTCGCGACAAACAGTACACACTTTTATCGCTAAATTACCTTAAATGGTACTATAAAAGGTATAGCATTGCTCAGATCACCAGTACCCTTTTTTTTTTTTTTTGTGGATGGGAAATCATCTAATGACTCCTCCCGCTCTGGGTGGAGCGGAAGGGAGTGTCAGACTCTTACTGACTAAAACCCACCCATGTTCCTTCCTTAGCCCTTTATGTTCCGGGGCAGCGATCACCAGTACCCTTCACCTTTGACCGTAGTTTGTCCAGCTAAGCTAACCACAAATCCGCTTGCTATTCTCAGTGCATTGGAATGCTTAAAGATAAATAGATCAATTCTGGCAAAGCAACGAGATATTGATGCAGAGTCTGTTCAAGTTCATGCATAACAGCATAATCAGCCTATAATGTTCCCACTGCTGGAACACAGGCCTCCTCTCTGTGACAGGGAGTGGGCCGTAATCCACCACGCGGTCCCAGTGGGGGCTTGTAGATTTCATATGTCATATTTTTGGTTCTAGGAGATGCCAGTTTCCTCACGATGTTGTCATGACCCAAATTTAATTCGTAGCAGTATGTATTTAGGGTATGATGGGATTGTCGTACGCATTGCGGTTATAGAAGTACCTAATTAAATAAAAATAACTAGGCCTACCAGCCTCAGCAGCCAGTGGCGCCAGCACGTTGCCGTCCTTGAACCACCTGGCGACCGTCACATGGTTCCTCACGATGGAAGGCACGGTGCAGGTCAGCAGTGCAGCTCCTCCGGCCACGCCGTGCGAAGACTGCACTCGCACGTCCCACGGCACGTCCATTACTGTAACAGAAGGGGACTTGTTAGCAAGCATTTGTAACTGAGCCAGCAATGTATGCTGAACATGGTTAAAATACCTGCAATACATAAATTGTGGAAAATTAATGTTTTGGACTGCTTGATCTAGCTAGAATATTCTAGAAGATCTATCTTAATAACGTGATGCCAAGGTTGGACTTAGAAGATTGTATCCTGAAACTAGCAGTGTGTTATGTTCTAGGTAATGATATTAATCTATTGGCTTTTTATTTAACTGCAATTAAATAAAATTAGGTTAGGTTAGCATTACCGATATCGTATAGTTTGATTAAATCGCAAATGTTGTTAATTAATGTTTCGGCAACCGAACGTTTTGATTGGCTCATTTGTGAGATCAACAGTAAAATCAATCGTAATTATAAGCCTGACATTATTAGCAATTAATTTCTGGAATGAACCAATCAGGTTATTAGCGTTGTACGTATATATGTCCTTACGTAACTAACGCAAACCTATTCCTGTTCAAGTGATTTTGTGAATTATGTCATATTCCTGCTATGTTTTTTTCGACTTCGCAAGCATTACTGCTAAACAAATGAGACTGTCAATCAAGTTTTTGGGTTTTTCCATCACGAATTGTGACACAACCACGCAGACTGCAGATGCTAAGTCCGTGATGACCGCATTACGTCACAATCATACACAAACTCTATCTGTATAATCCTACGAATAAGTAATAAGTTATAATCCTTCGCTCGATAGCTCTCCTAGATCAGCGTCACTCATCATCTGACCCATCCCCTTTTAAACCCACTCCCCCCTCAACCCCCGTAATGATGACATGACATCGAGTGACGCCATTAATTAAACGGGCTCACGTCCAGCGGAATTGGGTTAGCGGTTACTGCATGCATCAATTATGTGTAGTTTGGACACCCATTGTACTGGGCTTTGGTGATTTGGTTAGAACTTTGGGACGGTTATTATTTAATAGTGGTTATGAAGTTTGTCGGAAAATTAAATTAAATGTTTGTTTTCATTCAATTTGTGTACAAAACATCTAGCATTCACAGTTTCACATTGTTCAATATCAATGACTTATACATAATATAACATGTAAAAAAACTTAGCAGCTTGCTAACAAAGGACTTGATAAGATAAAACGGTTCTGATCCTGAAAATATGTATCTGTTGGTAGAACAGGAATATTAGTCACGTATCCAATGCTACAAAGTTTTTCAGCTGTTTCGGGAATAAATAAAACAGATCGCCTTTACCTGATATCAGACATTTGATAAATGATTCCAAACAATGAATTCCGTAGGAAAATTCGTGCCAGATTATCGTTATCATTACTTGTCATCATTATGTTCGTTATTTATCTGTATTCGTAAGAAGCCTTTGCCACGCATTGGATTGATGACAGAGGGCAATTTAAGAACGTCCACAGTTGATCTGAGTCTATCTGTCAAAAATACCCCTAATTTCCCTACATTTTTGACATTGACTGTCGCTGAGATGAGATTGCGGCTAGGTTTTGTCGTTTTTAATTACGGGAATTGGACTTCAGGTATAGCGGTGTACGACCTCCGTCGTGAGACCTCTGTTATGTAGCAGACTGGCACTATCGTGGCTGCCTGTCAGATTGACACTTATGATTTGAGCTTGCCAAAGGGCCACGACACGGGCACGTTATGTTGTGAAATGTGTGGCAAAAATATATAAGTTAAACGCTCAATGGAAGCCTTATCAATAACTTGACACGCCCCGCCCCGACCACACATTAATCCATACTAATATTATAAATGCGAAAGTGTGTCTGTCTATCTGTTACTTCTTCACGCTTAAACCACTTAACCTATTTAGATGAAATTTGGTATAGAGATAATTTGAGTCCCGGGAAAGGACATAGGATACTTTTTATCCCGATATTCCCACGGGATCGACATTTGGGCAGGTGAAACCGCGGAGCGTTGCTAGTAATAAATAAATATACAATTCACTGACCGGAAATTCATCGTCGTAATAGGTATTGCTAGAAACATTCAAACATTTTATTTAAAAGCGAGTTATAAAAATCTGTAACTCGCGGTAATCCGATTTTTTCCACTGGTTCAATTTTAATCCAATTTAAGTTGACGCCCTCGGGTTTTGACTCGGATTCTGTTTTGTTCACTCGTCAATTTAGGTGTTGGGTTTCCAAAGTTAAGCGATTTGTTGTAATCAGATCAAAACACAAATTATTATTAATAAAAATGGAACAACATTTGCGGAAACCTTAACAATTTACTACCATTCTTTACCAAGATATTCTATTCTATTCTTATGATTACGGTATGAGATGACCTCATGACTCTACCCCTGCCTAAACCTTCGGGAAAAGTTGGTGCGATGTTATGTTTTATAGTGAGATGACGATAACAAGCAATCACTGCGAGGACCACGACGAACACCGACCGACTACTATCTAAGCATCAGCTACACTATACACACCCAATTATACCCACATAAACTAAGCAGTCAGTCAAAAATAATAAGATGTCACCCCCCTCCCACTCGCGGCAGATCCGCCAGTAATGAAATCCGCGGCGAGTCCGCCTTGAATAATAAACATCCGGCCGGACTCTGATTTCCCTCGCCGCCGCCGGCTCCAAACAAAATGTTGGTTAACTGAAGCATTAGTCTGTCAAGCAAATGAGTATGATACTGTATTGTAGCCAATTATCGCTGCGGTGGAACTTTCAGCTGTTTCGTTTTACGAGGTGATCTCTGGGCGGTCGTTGAGAGGTGTACCTACGTAGAGCGGTTGAAGAAGATCCCATTTATTCAAACGGTCTGTTCTTTATTACTTTATCAGCGCTTCAAACTTTATATCTGATATTGTTGAAGGAATGGGTGCATTAATCATCACCACAATAGACTCGCCCCCTGGGCTTAGTATGACTGACGACATATGGGTAAACACCTATGCCGACCTCTTTCGGGAATACAGGCACAGTTGGCAAAACTTCAAAGTGAATTCATGATCTCTATCGCAGGATTGTTATGTTTAAAGCATTTCCTTGGCAGTCTATTTCCATCTCTAAAGACACTCATAGGAATACAAGAATCCCTGAACTATAGGACAAGAGGACAAATCTGATATGAATAACCCCTTTAAAGATTTTCTTACAATAGTTCTTATCCCAAACACGGATGTACATACATCATGTCTGCTATAAGTTAACGTAATAACAAGATGTTCTCGCGGTCGAGGTTTACGACTACGAGACGGATAGCTTTGTGGCGGGAGCACCTGATACACCTCCTTATTTATGAGCGAAATATCACTCGCCTTTTTATCATGGGTTTGGGATACTGGAACTGTTTAGTCCTATCAATGACTATGTAAGTTTAATGGGCCAAAGTTACAAAAATACGAACGCTGTGATTGGTTTCTGTGTCTAGCTTGTCATTTAAGGACTCTGTTAAAAAGCATTCATCGGGACTAGTTCATTTAGGATTAAATACTAAACTAGATAAGAGCATTAACTTGAATAGGTATAGGAGATACTGTTTCGCTTGCTAATGAACAGAGATGTTCTAACTATGTTCAGCAAACATTACTTTTTAAAGACGAGTCTTGCAGTACGGCAGTGTTTACGACAACAAATTTAAATATTCACGACGGCAACAGTAACATCGTCTCACAACAATGTTCATTCGTAAAAATGAGCATGAAATCGTTTCTCACAGGAATCAGTAATCAATTGATTGGATTACAAATTGTGGAAAGGAAGTGTTAATCTTGCGATTCTTGCGGCACCAACTTTGAATAAACATCGAACTGCCGCCAGAAAAAAAGAACGAACAGGTTTGAAATTGGAATTTTCTCTAATCGGCTCTTCGCGATTTATTCTTACTGGATAAAAATTCAATATACTTCATTTCCTGAATGGAGCTTGCGAAATCGGTTTCTTTAATTAATTTCTTTTTGTGCGACATCAAAGCCGCCTAGTTGTTCGTAAATTAAAAACGTGTTTTCTACCGCACTCCGAAGATTTCCTCCATAAACAGACTCGATTAATTTTTGTATAAGAAATAAATAGATTTTGTAAGAGCAGTTTGCTCGTAAAGGAACAGCGGTTTTTTAATTATTCATAATATTTATTGAGCTCAGTTTCGGGAAAACAGTTGGGCGGAAGGAAATTGAGTTTGTTGTGGGCGTGAAATGCTTGGTACTAAGGTTTAGAAGGAACGTGTTGTATTTCAAGATGTAATGTTAGCTGAGACGTGTACGAGTTTATGTATTAGGGCTATTAGTGAGTGTATTGTTATAATAATGCTAGTATTAAAAATCTTATATAAGTATGCCTACACTCGTTATCCTTATTTCTTTTATAAAGTTCAAAGCTATGCGTATCTCCTGGCCCCACTTCTATAGTCTTATGGGTTTGTGAACGTTTATAGCTTGGTCCCCCTCACTTTGTGCAGGTCCTCCATTACGATACGAGGGCATTAAGGTTTGTAACGACAAAAGTTCTATTAGAAAACGCTTAGCTATTTCAGATAATGCGCAAACAAATAAGTGTAGAAGATAAGTGAACAAACTTAAACAATGTTTGTCAAGTTTAAAAATTTGGTTCAGAGCTTTGTTCACTTAGAAGCACCTAAAACGTTTAATTTAGAAATTCTTTACTCAAATACCATTTCATAATAAAATGAAATCTAAACAAACTTAGCATCTGCAATCTGAAAATTTCATGAATCTTGTAGACATTTCTGTCGACCTACTTATACTCGTAGCTAACATTTTTGAGCCTACTAGTTTTTTTCCAACAAACGATCAATAACCTATACCTACATAACACATACTCAAATACTGTAAAACTGAAAACCCGAAAAGATTCCCAATATTTTTACAGCTTACCAGCACAGAGGCTGCATACAAATACTTTAATCAAGACTACAAAAGCCCACATAAGGTGCTATATACACACAATACTACATTTTACCTTAAAAAGTTGGTCAGGCAAACATCGTTATGTATGTAAAGCGAACGGCAATAAGGAACATCCGGCAGGGCATTACAGCGGACGTCGACTTTCCGACTAATTAACTTTCCTCGGAGAAATGTTACACAAACTCCACTTAACATTCTAATCACATTTTTTTTCACTCAGGAATAAATTTTGTTAAAGTTCAATAGAAAGTTGAAATGTGCGGTCAGTGAATTAAGAGTGTTTTACAGATTCTTTTTTATTTTACTTACAATGACTTCGTAATGGTAGTTCCGGGAATGTTCATTATGCCTGCCAATTACATGAGTATTCATAGAATAATTAGTTGAATTGTTACATTTCAAAGGGATGTGCAGCATCCTCAGTGTACACTCGGGTCTTATTACAATGAACCATAATTCCTTGGTCTACAATACACTACCTAAAGAGGTTATAATCGTCGCCTTAACCGACAATGTCACACTGTGCTCACTGTTCGTCCTCTCCAGTAGCTAGTTACGAGCTGACGCCAATCTGCGACGTTATGGGTTGATACGACATACGAAAGCTTTAAACTATCATTCCATGTTTATGCTAGTTCCGCTCTCCGGATATCGTTTGGAATACTTCCAAGCAGTACAATATTAGTAGTAAAGTGTTGTATTTATTTACTGTAATGGTGCATAAAATAAAACATTGTTTCTGACAAACCGGCCTAACTTACTTAACTTGTTCAATCGACTTCCCCCTTGTAATGTATTTAGAACTTAAATTACATTTTGGTCTTTTCTGACCTTCAAAATTTTATTAGATCGTCGTTTTCTGATGGCACTTGTCCTTCAAACGCCATAAACTAGGCTCTCGTTAGACATAGTAGACTTATCATAAAAAACTGGAGAACGCTGTTGCCACGAAAAGTTTTTTGGTTGCCTGTCAAGACACCCACGGTTATTGCAAGTTTGATTTATTGTTACACGTCATACTCACTGAATTATCCGCGGGTGTTATTTAGAAACTAAAAGTGCTTCCATCTAAAAGGTAGGTTGCACATTCACACATTGCCTTACCCCAGTAAAACTAGGCCAGTCTCATTAAATCCTTACTCTCATACAATCACGAAATGACTTTTCATCCCCGCAGCCTCCGCATCTATACATTAGAGGCACCGGCCCTAAGCCCTTACGTGACAGTTGCTCAGTACTCCGTGCGCGCCGCCCTTCAGCCCAGCACGGAACAAAAGCCCTTTTTACTCAACAACTCGAGGGCCATTAATTCCACTCCCGGCAGAAGGACTTTTGGAAAACGCTCAACTTCATTTGTTTAGTCCCAGTTATAAAGCCGGATTATGTTTTGTGTAATTTCAATAAACTCCCAAGTTACAGGCACAGCGCTTTGATTTACTACTGTATTATTTTCGGATAAAATTTTGGTAGTGTCAGTAAAATTATAAGTAAATATTATTATTTTATTAATTTTTTGTTTAGGAATATTATGATTGAAGGATTCTTTATTACGTTCAGAGCTGACGTTAATTATTTGAGTCTATATAATATATAGTATTGAATTCTATATATAACTGGGTTGTGGAGGTCAGATAGGCAGTGGCTCCATGTAAAATACTGGTATTCAGCTGCATCCGGTTAGACTGAAAGCCGACCCCAACATAGTTGAGAAAAGGCTAGGCAGATAATGATATAGTATTGTATTTACTTGCTTGGTTTTCATTTGCTAATTTCATTGATACGTTCGTTGATCTATACTTAATTAAGTTTTTAGATTGCTACACGAATTTAGAACCGTTTCTGGAATATTTATAATAAGTAGGTACTCCTGTTTGGCGAAGTAATAAAACTTAATTAGGTAACTGAATTCATTTAATATTCTACAACTCATATAAATAAATTCAGCGGCAGACTCTTTACCACTGAACACAATCTAGATCCCGACGAAATCCCCACTTGTGTAGCCACACACGACAAAACAGCGTTCAATCTCCGATGCGGGCTGTAAAGCGGAGCTTACACCGTATCGCCATTGTGGGCCGCCATTGTTCGGCTGAGCAAAAAGAGCCGTCAAGTGGTCGTCGAGATACCGCGAGTGGCAAATCGGCTGATACAAGAGCCACCGATAAGTGTTGCGAGAAAGCTGACGTTGGAGATTGTGCCACCGGGTTTTTGTAGATGCTGTTATGGGTGCACGTACCCTAGCTATGGGAGTTTTTAAACACGGATTGGCGATTGAGTGTGGGGATACACATTTATATATTTGGTGGTATAAGTCCTCTAAAGACGGAGATTAAAAAAACTTTTTTCAAAAATTAAATCAACCGACTTGCAAAAAAGGCACTACAAAGTGAAATGGTATGTACTTTTCTCAAACATGCTTGGAAATTTGAGCATTATTTTGACAACCTTCTTCGAGATAAATCGCAATTGCTGTACTGGCCAAATACAGAGGAGCAGCGGCCGGTAATTGTTGTATAAAAAACCATATCTGTCGTGGTTTAGCGGCCAAATAAATTACATAGTAAACTAATATCTGTCGTGTAATTTAAAAATGGAACGATCTTTTACTCCGAAACATGGCAACTAAAGAGGTAACTTATCAAAGGTTTTATTTAAATTTCGAACTGGCTTGCAAATATAAAGCTGTTTATTGAAAAAAAAAACAAATGAACACTTTAACGCGGGAAAAATTAATGGTGATCGTTGTTCGTTATTGATTTTGAAAAGTAATTGTATTTGATAAAAAAGTTCTGCCTAGGTACTACTTAGTTTTAATTTCCGCGTATTATTTGAGAAAAGTACTATACAAACCTTGGCCACGACTAGGCATTGATGGACTTACGTATGTGTGCCTCGGCTTCGCCTCGGCCCACATTTACACGTTCGTCCATCTTTGCCTCTTTTGCGGGTCGCTGCAGTAATGTACTATTAATTTCGGAAGTCGTTGGGTTCGCGAATTTAGTTGTTTGCTACCGACTTCCGAAATTAAAGTCATTTTTCACTTTGTAGGGTCTTTTTTGGAAGTAGGTTGTTTCTTTTGTAAAAAAGTTTTAATTTTCACTTTTAAGTTGTACTTACCTCACACAAATTCGTATAACACTACTTGCTATGTAAATATCAGAGACAAGAAGTTATTATAACATCATCAATATAAACTAAGTGGTAAAAATACGTATTATTGAAGCTAAATCAAAAACTACCCAAGGAAAATAAAACCACCTCAGAGGTATATCCATTAAAAAAAGAATTTTTGAAATCGATTTACAATTGCTGGAGATATCGCGTAAATAATATACCTACCATACAAAAAAAAATACAGTTGGATTGAGGATCTCTTCCTTTTTGAAGTCGGTTAATTATTTAAAAATATGACACTTATAGCCACAATGCATCCTATGACAATTTCACTAAGCTACCACTGATGAATAATAGGAAAGCAAACGACGCAATTTCATTTACTTGAATTTTTACCCGTAATTTTGGTTTCAAAACCAAAATACTGAACCGATTTTGATGAAATTTATTTGGGACCAATCTGAAAGTAGATAATTTCAAATAAAGAAAGAATTTTGCAAATCGGCTTATAAATAACTGAGTACTGAGGTAACAAACATTTAAAAAAAATATTTAACCGAATTGATAACCTCCTCCTTTTTTTGAAGTCGGTAAAAAACGAAAAAAGAAAAAAGACGTGAGGGTGGGTATTGTGTAACCGAAAAGAAATAGAAAATCAAGTTAATAATTGAAGTGGTTCTCTTGTACAGTTGTGCCAATACTTACAAGTCTGTACCACTTTAATGATTGCCTTTTAAAGATTTTTTGAGCTTTTCAAAGCTTCTTATTGTGTTATTCGATTTATCTGGTCGGTTTCCAATAAAAAACATAGGTGAAAATATTTGAACGAAACGAATATTTATAAACTTTACCCCGTGCGGGTAAGGTTATGACCTCATCCATAACATAAGCCGTTATCTCCATCCCATCAACAAAAACTCTTCGAACCCGAATCTCTAAGCCGCCTAATTCCTATACCTTAACATCAAAAAAATCCGGCGAAAATTGGACGTTCAAGAACCGTCCGTACTTCGCGGGCCTTATTCCATTAACGGACCTTTTTCGCGCCTTGCACAAAGCGAGGATATTGAGGGGCACAGACCTCAATCTCGGAGGTTTACTGCGGCCCTCCAGACCTCCTCCATAAAGAATTGTATTTGCATTCCGAAGGCTGAGAGATCGATCCCGACTTTAGCATGTCAATACTGGAGGTCAAGGGCCGCAATTTACAGGGGAATTAAAACCGTATTAGCTGGGGGTAAGGGTGGTATTTGAGTGGGAGGTGATGTAGGCCAGTGTTTGAGGATCGTTTGTAGGCAGTGGTGCTTACGTCAAAGGTTCGATGTTAGGAGATATTGACAGTAATTGTAGATAAATAAAACGATGGGGTAGGATGTTTTTTTTTCACAAAACTCGAACGAATATTATCCGATTAAGTGTCATGTTTGAAAGGATACGAATCACTATAGTACGGCATTATAATTTTTGTTTCAACATAACGTTACACATCCCGAATGATGCCTCTCACTTGTGCGTTACAACACATTCATTTGGTCATGCAAACTCCTCAAAACTGAACTCCCATCCGACATCTTTAGCTAAACTTCAAAGAGTGCAACAACGTCGCCTATCAGCATCTTCTAAACAAACTTGCACTCCATGCGACACTAACCACACAACTTTACTTCGGCAAAGTTCCAATGACTGCAGGAATCGCTCCGTAGTTTTCACGGGAGCGCTCCCGCCGTCCACAAGTCAGTTTTCATCTCCCGGGTGACTTCGTTTCACATTCGCGTCACACACGGTCCTCTTGTACGTTAGATTGAATATAAGCATACAAGTCACGTTCCTACGTGTTTTTCTATATGACAAAGAAAGGTCCTAACCGTTTAGTGCGCGTAATCAAATATATAAATTGAAGGGTGCTGATTCGATAATACTTGGGAATTGTGTCGCGTTTTTATGGAGGAACTCCTGGGGCGCTTAAATACGTCATGGTTGTTCGTAATTGTTCGATGGGGTTGGTTAGATTTTCATGTGTTTTTCTTAGTCTAGTTATGAAAATAATGTGCTTTTTTCTCCAGTTCTATTTAACTATCCATATTAGAACAACAGTGAAGTTAGGTAGTCGACACGATCTATCGAGTTTACCTTAGCGACTGCGTAAGACTCCGTAAAACTCATGGTGCAAGCATTATCGAAATGTATTTGATCCACGTTAATACGCTAGCGAGTTTTACACTAGCGAGCAAGTTTTCGATAACAACTCATGGTAGAGGTACACGACAACATGAAATCACCAAAGTTTATATTTGTAACGCAAAAATTACACGTGAAAGGATTACGGTAGAGATTCAAGATTATGATACTTCTCCAGACTCACAAAAAATATCTTAGACATTTTGTATATTAAAACCACTTTTACACAGCTTACGTGAAAAGATTTACAGAAAACTTATAAGCAAACCCGTGCTAAATATTAAATTTCATTTTGTAGTCCATTACCGTTTTTCTATCGGCAGCTATTATCGTTGAAATGTGTAGCCGGCAATGTAATGTAAAACAAAACTAACTTCGATAGCGCTTTGAACAACACGTTCTGAATACATTAGGATTTCTTCTATTATTCCGAACTGCTATCGGAAATACTGAGTAACACTATAAAGAGAGTCTTACGCAGTTTTAAATGCTCTAAGGAGTTTGTAGATTCAATGGAAACGTATTTAAATGATAAAATAATTTTATTATTTGTTCATGTATTTATTCCGCTATAGCTAAGCAAGCAGGGATAGGAAGAAGGGATTAATAGTAGATTGTTATACGAGGGTCGAAAGGAATTGATGGCTTTCACCCGTGTTAAACACTCTACTTTTCATTTCGAATATAAGGAAAGTAAAAAATAGTGGTTTTTCTAAAATATTTATTGATAATAATAATAGTAACATGAATAGTAGGTACCTATTTAAAATTAATTGAGATTTTAGAACAATTTGTGTACTATTTTAAATATGGAACACACCGCGTCACCGCCGCGGGCCGTCCCTCTTAATAGGTATTTTTTTAAATTCACACTGGCTGTTGATACACTCACAAGACCGCAACATTTTTCTTAATTATGTAAAAAAATTCGTAGCTGACTACCTAACCAATTTAGTTCTATTTTTGAAATTCATTCCCGCCCTAGAGAGAGAAGCATTTACTATGAGTCTTTCCCGCCCTAATGTGGAAAACAGCGTCGTCCACCCGCTATTCGGATCAAACAAACACTACTTTCCGAGTATGAGAAAATGAAAAAGAATTTTTAATTATTTGACTTCCTACCCTTAACCTTAACTTGATAGATGAAAATTAAACTTTTTCAGAGAAACACAATTTACCGACGATGTGCCTCTTGAACTCGCTTAAGTGCTTATTGGG
Organism: Hydraecia micacea; assembly: GCA_914767645.1. Classification (NCBI taxonomy): domain Eukaryota; kingdom Metazoa; phylum Arthropoda; class Insecta; order Lepidoptera; family Noctuidae; genus Hydraecia; species Hydraecia micacea. The sequence goes on from OU611776.1 coordinate 21,487,985, forward strand.
AGAAAAACTTCGCTAATGGAATAGAGAGTGACGTCACGACGGCATTGGGGGACAAACACTAAGCAGGCAGATGGTCAATATAATTATTGTTTGTATTAATAATATAATTTGGATTTAGGCTTCCAATGCAGCTACCGAATATTCTTCTGGGAATATTCACTACACAATAATTATAATTCGATTTACGATACGTCAATCAACTAATTGGTTCCCAGAGGTATCTCTTGGTATGGTAGGAGACCAACCTTGTTATTTTGGTTAAAGTACTTTTATAAATAAAGGAATTAGTGACCCTTGGAGCAAATATACAAGTGGATTAGTTAGTGAGACATTATTTTCACACTACTATTTAGTACTCTTCACGAAGACTTGTCATGTCTTTCAAATAATCTGTGCTCGATGAGATTGTGCGAAGTATTCGGTGAGCGGTCGACGTCGGATTACGAGCGTTTCGGCGTGACAAGCGGACGTAAGGCAGGAAGTGCGGGGAGCAGGCGTGACGCGTGACGCGTGACGACAGATTAACTTCGCAGAATCGTCTCAAGTATTTCCATTAACTGGACCCCGCACATATTTGGTATTGTGTGTTATGTTCCAATATTGGAAAGAGGTCAGGAGAAGATTGTGATGTTTGTTTTTGAATTGCTTTAAATTTAATGTGTGTCGATAAGAACTTAGTATTTTATAAAAAGTTATAAAAAGTTGAATATCAGTGTTCAATATTTTGAAATATTTCTAGGAAACTGGACAACGTCTGTTCGTTCAGCTAGTAATAATCTATACATATAATAAAATTGTAGAAAAGTGGTGTCTGTACAATGGAAATATATAAAAAAAAAGTAGCAGGGGTTGTTATTATATCGATGCCGAACCCGAAGTTGTAATTACTTTTTTTTTTGTCTGTTTGTCTGTTTGTCGGTTTATCTGTTTGTCTGTGTGTTTGTGCACGCTAATATCAGAAACGGCTTATTTGATTTAGATGCGGTTTTCACTAATATATTATAGTAAGCTTGACTTAACAGTTAGTGTTTATTTCATGTCAATCGGTTTATAAATAAAAAAGTTATGTCAATTTAAAGAATCACGGCGAATATTTCTTTAATCTTTGCGAAACAGACGCATTTGCTAAGACACTCTTATACAACGAAGTTCCATCGTATTATACCTATAATAAACAACAGGGTATTTTTAACCGAAGAAGACGTGGAACAACTGTAGTAGGTGAACCAGGTATTTTTAAAGATCATATCATTGGTAGGGTTTATACGGTTCATCCAAATAACTCCGAATGCTTTTACCTACGCCTACTGCTGCACGTTGTCCGAGGGCCTACTTCTTTTGCCGATCTCCGAAAGGTTGACAATATCGTACACCCTACATACCAAGCCGCTTGCCGGGCACGTCACTTGCTGGATGGGGATCAACATTGGGATGATGCTTTGTCAGAAGCAAGTATTAGCGAAAGTCCTCATCGGTTGCGACATTTGTTTGCAGTCATGCTGGTGTTTTGTGCACTTTCTGACGCTGCACAGTTGTGGTATAAGTATCAGAACAAATTGGCTGAGGATTTTTTTAGGCACGTACAACTTAATGATAACAACCCAATTGAGGAGAGATTACGTGAAAGTCAATTGAATCGTTGTTTGTTAGCTATTCAAGATATAGTTACATCTATTGGAGGTAATCCTATTTCTCAATATGGCATGCCGGAGGCATCATTTGACGGTGAACGTATTAATAGAGATTACGCGATGGAAACCAATTATGATCCAATCGACCTGGCCGAAATTTTACAAACTGATATCTCCAGGCTAACTGATGAACAGCGTTTGATATTTGATCGGGTGTGCCGCAGCGTTGATAGTACTTTGGGAGAAATGCTATTTGTAGATGCACCCGGTGGAACGGGTAAAACATTTCTTACGAAAGTTATTTTGGCGAAGGTACGAAGCCAAGGTAAAATCGCGCTTGCTGTCGCTTCATCAGGCATAGCAGCCACATTGTTGCCAGGTGGGAAAACTGCTCATACAATGTTCAAAATTCCGATCGATTTAGACCGCACAGAAAACCCTGTTTGTAATATTTCAAGAAACAGCGATAAAGCTAAGGTTCTTCGTGATTGTAGCCTTATTATATGGGATGAGTCCACAATGGCCAATCGAAAAGCAGTAGAGGCAGTAGACAGATCGTTGCGTGATGTGAAGCAAAATGATCAAACCATGGGTGGCATTACTTTGCTTTTTTGTGGCGATTTTCGTCAGACTCTCCCTGTAATACCACGCGGAACAAGGGCTGATGAAGTTAAAGCCTGCCTAAAGAGTTCTCGACTGTGGCATTACATTATCCCTTTGCATTTGACATTAAATATGCGTGCACAAATTGGAGGCAACGAAAATGCTCAAGAATTTTCTGATTTGCTACTTGAGATTGGTAACAGTGTGTATCCGCAGGAACAAGGAAAAGTTGTTCTTAATGAAAACCTATGCAACATAGTTTCATCAATGCGAGACCTCATTTCATCTGTGTATGGAAACGCAACGCAAATACCAACTTGCGAAAATTCCTGGCTTTGCGAAAGAGCTATTTTGACGCCAAGAAACGACCAAGCAGCAACAATAAACGCTGAAATTTTAAGCTATGTTCCGGGGGATTATGTTGAGTATATCTCCATTAACAGAGTCATGGAAGAAGGAGAATCTACAAGCTACCCATTAGAATTTTTAGAATCCCTCAATGCTCCCGGACTACCAGCACATAAAATAAAATGAAAAGTAGGCGTACCAATAATGCTTCTTAGAAATTTAGGCACCAGGTTAAAAGTGACCAATTTACAACGAAATCTGATAGAAGCAGAGATTTTAACAGGGTGTGGAAAAGGTGAAAGTGTTTTCATTCCTCGGATTCCTCTCATTCCAAACAATTTTCCATTTAGTTTTAAACGAGTCCAGTTTCCAGTCAGCCTATGTTTTGCGATGACAATTAATAAAGCCCAAGGTCAGACGCTGAAAGTTGTGGGTGTAGATCTTAGTATCAGCTGTTTCTCGCACGGTCAGATGTATGTGGCTCTGTCACGGGTTAGCAATCCTAGGAGCCTGTATGCTTTCATCCCCGATGGCCATACGTCAAATATCGTATACAGAGAAGCATTACTGTAAAGTAAATTTTTAGCTACCCCAACGACTTTATATGTAATTCAAAATATGCTGCCCGAAAAGTCACTATTCCACGCGGACGAAGTCGCGGGCACAGCTAGTATAATAATATGACTTCATATTTTTTACTTAGATTCCGATGCACGACAAAATCTATACCTAACCGAACCATAGAGCCGAATACGAAACAAAAGCCGTTGTCCATTGAATAAAACAGAGACTCTACCATGAGTTTGCATAGGCAAAACTCGCTAGCGTCTCCGTAAAAAATATGTATGAAATATTGTACAGCGCCCCTAGCGGTCACAGAAAGAATTAAAATCCGTACCATGAGCACTATAGTTTTCGATAGGTAAGAAACCTAACGTATTCTATTCGATAGTCACTAACGTTTTTCAGCTGTCGCCATACAAAACGGCACCATGAGTCACAAATTTGACAGACGCTATCGAAAAATACGCTTACGATAGTAGTTAGGTAGCTCACTAGCATTTTGACGTGTGAAACATATGTTTACATTAAAATTATATACGTTTTTGAGTATTTTGAGTCAAAATTATGCCTGGAACAGCTTATTTAGCATGGAATATGTTAACGGCCACTGAATTTGAAGACCAACGACATAAATAACGTGAATTTCAAGCCAAAATTACAGGAAAATGAAACTTCTAGCTTACCAATGGGCAAGACATCACGCAGCTAGCTAGGAGGCTTTCTGTGATGAATATCAACTTAAATTTAAATAAAAGACATTTTACTTAAACAACCTTTTCATTTATTGTATTAATATATGGGGAACATACAGCATTTATAACAAAATAAGGAACACAAACATTGACATAAAAACACGTACTTCTACACAATTATTTTATAACATTGCTCCACATTAGGATTTCCTCTGTACCATGGGTGCATTTACAAACACAAATCGCACATACTTAAACACCCAGACCCGGAAGAACTAGGTATTATGTGGAAGAACGGATCACACAAATTTTTTCTTCATGCGGGAAATGAACCCGCGAATGCTGGTTAAAAACGCATTCTACTGGCAACATTTCTCAGAAAGCTTATTGTTCATTTTCGCTGGACGTTTGCAATCGTTTGGATTACCCCTTTCTTTGCTAACGCTTGTTTTGCATAAAATAATTCCGTTTAATCGTGGATAAAGCGCAATTTGTCGACGGGTTTAGTATTTATCAATTATTCATCAAAGTACTTTTAGTCAAAGGCTTGTTTGATCGAATCATACCAGAGGTTGATCAAAGCTATTTTATTTAGCTCGTATTCATTTATAAATTACCCTTGCACACTTATTCATTAGGCAATTATTAAGCCTATAACGTTCTCAATGCTGGGACACAGGCACTGGATTACGTCCCATTTCCTCTCACAGAGAGGACTCTGTGAGAGGAAATGGGACGTAATCCAGTGCGGGTTGATAGATGTGACATGTCTTCGAATGTTTGGTCCCAAGATTTCCCAAGTTTCCTCACGATGATTTCCTTCACCGTTTTTTAGAGCAATGGTGATGAAATAAATTACACAAAGTAAACCGCGTGCCTTGGTTCGAACCCACGACCTACAACTCGTAAGTTGGGGCCGTTGCCACTGGGCCACCATTGCTCTGCTATCTGCTAGTCAATTATTATTTTTTGGAAATTGTTGACAATATAAAGACATACCTACGATACAAGGTGTACAACCCACTTCTAGTATACTGTGAATTACAGATTCATTGATTGATCACAGCCTTAGTCGGTAGCCACCTAACTGATTGCTATAGCTATAGAAAGATTATAAAGAATTAAAGGTTTGACCTAATCTAGATGAGCCATGTCGCAGTGCAGCTGTGCGCAACGCAGCGTCACGCGTGTTTCCATAACAGGATTTATGATTTACTGTGACAACATATTTTATGTTTGTTTGTAGTACCTATACAATTACATAATTATGTTCGTGTGAGAATGTGCGCAATAATATATTTATGAGGGTTGTATTTTATGACCGTACATTGTAAATGTGAACTGGTTAACAGCATCGATATTAATATGTATGCTGAGTTAGATGTCATCGAGATCATTCATGGATACCCTTTAAGTTTGTCGTAATACCGGTATAATGAAACTATTCACGCGTAGGAAGCCAAGGCAACAGTCGTACCTACACGTCAGTGACGAGACCGCAAACGTCACGCTACGAGAATGTCGCACGTCTGTGGTCGTTGTGACACGTATGTACATACATGCTACTACGACTAAAACAATACCTGCTCGTTCATTTACTATTAACGCGTAAAATCGTTATGTATTTTACTGTTTAAGGAAATACTATTTTTGCCTTTAGCTATTGATACACTGACGCGCTGTTTATTTATCTAAGTTATACCTAGGTGAAAGGGGTAATGTTAGCATGATAAAAAAATAAAATGTCGTGACAGCACTATAGTGTTAGGTAGTTTACCAACCAAACATATAAAGTTAGGTTAGGTTAAATTGCATTATTGTAAAAAGTCAAAACGCGCGGTTTAAGAATGTAGATCTTATGGAGTAATCTAAGGCGCTTACTCCATGAATAATGAAAGTAATCACAAAATAAATAGGTGTAGAAACATAAGGCTGTTGTGTTACTCACCCGCTTCAAGCCGCATGTCACGTGACAGTATAGTCCCTGCGGTGCTCGCGGCGCGGCAGCGGTACACCGCCGCGTGCACGTCGCTGCGGTACTGCGCCGCGGAGAACTCGCCCAGCCACAGCGTGCCGTTCGGGAGGGCGCTCCTGCGGACAATGTGGACGGGCCTTTAGAATGTGATGAACTGAAGGAATGCTTTGTAAATTAGAACTGAATAATTTTGTATCAGAGAAACAAGTGAACTGAAGGATTAACTATCAGTAGAAACATCTATGAGTAGAAACGACTATTGATTACAAAGAAATCATCAACATTACCTATTTCCAAAATTGGATAAATTGGATCTATCTAATAAATTGAGAGTGAAACATCAGTAGTCTTAATATTTTTTTCTCAAACATGCTTGGAAATTTGAGCATTATTTTGACAACCTTCTTCGAGATAAATCGAAATTGCTGTACTGGCCAAATACAAGCGAGCAGTGGCCGGCAAAAGTTGTATGAAAATCCATATGTGTCGTGGTTTAGCGGCCAAATAAATTACATAGTAAATTCATATCTGTCGTTTAATTTAAAAATGGAACGATCTTTTACTCCGAAACATGGCAACCAAGGAGGTAACTTATCAAAGATTTTATTTAAATTTCGAACCGCCTTGAAAATAGAAAGCTGTTTATTGAAAGAAAAAAAACCAAAAGAGTACTTTAACTCGGGAAAAATTATTGTTGTTCGTCATTAATTTTGAAAAGTAATTGTATTTGACAAAAAAGTTCTGCCTAGGTACTACTTAGTTTTAATTTCCGCGCATATTTGAAAAAAGTACTATACAAGCTTTGGCCACAACTAGGCATTGATGGACTTACACGTTTGCCCATCAATGCCTCTCTTGCTGGTCGCTGCAGTAATGTACTATAAATAAAGAACGTAATTTTTGCGCCAACTCATAAAAGTAAAAAACAAACAAATAACGGCCATCGCTCAGCAGAACGCTGCGACGAATGTGCGAACAGCGCTGTAGCACTGGTTTCCAGCGACAGGCGCTGATTTGATGACGTCGACCAATGCAGTATATATGTACTTAAAGTACCCACGGTCGAGTTGCTAAAGCCTTCGTCAGACTAAATCTTCAACAGGCCAAGATAATAATGCTAGATGGGAATACCACAAATGTCAGAGCTATATTATATTCGTATCGTACATAGTAAGTTAATATTTTTTTCATTAGCAGTGTCGTCTTCTTATTTTCGTAACTTTTTTTACTTACTGTAATAAAAATCTAAATATTAAGCGTAATTCACAGAAAACATTGACGTGTTCTTGACGACATTTCTTAGAAACAAACCATGAAACAGGGTCACCTGTTGCGAGAACTTAGTTTGCTTTAATTTAATATAAAAGTTGTGCGACGGGACTAAGCGACTGGTTCAGACATTTTCTCAGATACAGTTGTTGGCCATTATATACATTCCAGGTTATGTCTGCTATTTTCGTAAAAGTTGTATATTTTTTTTCTTGTCAAATAGGTATGTTACAATTTTCAATAATATTTGTCTCCGTGTTTATACTGTTTATGGTAACTAAATCACTTGTCAGGTTACCGATTCCGAAGTACATACCATCTAATTATTAATGGACAGGCTATTGCCCACGAATTCGTCTGAAATCCAGGATGAAATGTAGCCTTTGTCCTTACCCAGGTCATGTCTATCTGTGTGCCATCCAAATCTGTTCAGCCGTTTTAGCATGAACGCGTAACAAACAAACTCATTTTCGCATTTATAATATTACTCAGGATAATCTACTTGACTTTATAGTGTTGTAATTATTTTATACATATTATTACAACCATAACATTGACTAAAAACAGCAAAATGCACTACAGAAAGCATTGCGCTTCTATAAAAAATACAGAACCCTTTCAGTTTTGTAATTAATTATCATAAAGTTAATGAAGCTCACCTTGTGTCACGTGACTTCTGCCGATAGCCACACTAACAAGTGAACCGCCAACGCCTCGTCAACTTTACAGCTCGTTTTTACGATCTAAATCTGCATTTTCCAGTAAAAGGCTTAATTCTATTAACGACAGACGTCCTCCTTCACGAACCGTCGCCTGTTACGAGACCAAAGAGAAGACAACGTTGAAAATATTTAAAAAAGAAGTTATGTTCGAGAGTTACAAAAACTTAAAGATTTCCTACGAAGTTAGTTTCTTTGAAGTATCGCAGCTTCTGGGAACAACGTTGTTGCTAACTAACAGTTAGTTCTGCTGTTAGTTTGTGTTGTCTTTGTTTGCTAATTATATCAAGTTTGTTTATCGTTCCAGTAATTGGCTGAAGAAAGACATTTATGTTACAACTTTATGTAGTAAAAATATATGTAGATCGTGAATAACTTTAGATCATTAATATTGTAGTGCAGTTTTGCGAAATCTTGCATCTATCTGTGTATAACTACATACACACAGATGCAAATGTTTTGCAAAACTACGCTGTGATACTAGAACAAAAACAAAGGATACTCCCAGCAAGTACACGGTATTACAGGTTAAAGTGACTGCTTTTTAGGCAGACAAAGGTCTTGATCTATTAAAGCCTTCCAGAGCCTCCCAAAACCAATTCGAAAAAACTATTCCTTAAAGCATTTATTCCTTTGATGTAAGCTGAAAAAACGTTCTAAAGCCAGGCACACAAAATTTACGAGAGATAAAAAAGGTTTTTACGTGTGCGGGTCGGAGTAGGTTCCTCAATCATGGGTTTAACGGCTATCGTCGACTTTTGAGGTCCAAGAGTTACGATAGACCTTATTTTAGGTAATAACTTGCGATCGGTTCAACCTCGCTGTGGTAAGTCATTGAGTTACGTTAAACTCATAAAAGGGGTATCATTAATTTTTATACTTTTCCAGTTAAGCAAGAGTTTATTGAGTTTCAGTTATCGTGGTGTATCGTTACTTGAAATTAGATCTTTTTTAAGCACCTCGTATTTTTAACCTAGGCGTCGCAAATAGCTTATGAAAATTACTAGCGATCACACTGAAAAGTTTATAAGTGTGGTTTTATAATAGGTCGCAAGGGCGCAGTTGATTCAATCCGATAGATGTAGTTACTCACATCGTAGATGAAGAGCGAAAGACTTTTCCAAACTGTTTCCCGTAGCTGCGCTATACAGGTTGTGTCGTAAATAGTGGTCCACCGTTAAGGATTCGATATTCCAGATAATTTACTATAACATATTACAATTTTAACCATTTTTACCCAAGGGTTCCGAAAAAATATTTTTTTTGTGTTTTATTTACGAAATTTCTACCTTTTGTTACAAATTTGGTTGTAGTTTCAACAAATACCATTATTTTTTCATTTTGATTTCTGTTAAGTACTTCTGAATACTAGAGGTATCGTATAAAATTATGTTTTTTTATGTAAACTTAGAGCTTTTGAAGAAAAACTTAATTCTTCTCTATTTTAACCCTAATTTTTAACATAATCATGCAAATTCAAGAGCGATTTTTGTAAAAAAAAATGTACTACTAAAATGGTTAAAATTGTAATATGTTATAGTAAATTAGCTGGTATATCGAATCCTTAACGGTGGACCACTATTTACGACACACCCTGTATAAATTAATTCGGGTTGGCGTTCTTTAGGATCAGTAGGTACCGTAAAATGGGGTTACATTGATCAATTTTGATCAATTTTAAAATTCGAGGTTGAATATTTCTGTACTAAGAAGGCTGAAAAATTTACAAAAATAAATGTAACATCGGTTTTATCCTAACTAATTATATTATAAATGCGAAAGTAACTCTGTCTGTCTGTCTGTCTGTCTTTTCTTCACGCCTAAACTACTGAACCGATTTGTGTGAAATTTGGTACAGGGTAAGTGTGAACCCCAACAAAGGACATAGGCTACTTTTTATTCGACTTCGACTTCGTCTGCGTCCGCGATAACCGACATATACGCGGACGAAGTCGCGGGCAAAAGCTAGTGGGTTATATATGTTTACATTAAAAGTAATATTTTTGGACACTCCTTTATGAGAAAAAAAAAATTATAATCATCGTGATCAACTTCATACTGCATCGGGGATACTTTGATCGCACTAGTTTTTGGTACGTATTTTGATAGTAACCCCAAAAAACAAATTAACTTGTTTTTATTAATTTGTTTTTTGGGGTTATAAAATCGATGTTACATTTTATTTTTGTAAATTTTTCAGCCTTCTTAGTACAGAAATATTCAACCTCGAATTTTAAAATTGATCAAAATTGATCAATGTAACCCCATTTTACCGTATAGGATCTCGGATAGATTTTATAATATATTTAAGTCGCTTGTATACTTGTTGAAACTTTACTAATAAACCAACACAAAAATACATTCTTAAATGACTGACATCAAATGGTATATTTGCGTAAAGTCAATCAAAGCCACTCGCTATTTCGTTTGACTCGTCAAAACCATAACTAGATGCGCCATGTTGAAATTGACCTCAATCTGAACTGCATGGATTGGTTCGCGGAAATATGTAGCTATTGCAACCCGCGGGGTCATTGCGTAACACACTAACAGTAGGAATAGTTTTCATTTTGACATTTCAACAGCATTCATTGCGTTATTTACGTTGTTGAGCAGATACATTTTTGAAGATATGAAGCAATGGATTAGCAATATCCCTCAAAATTAGGATAGCGGATCAAATATAATTTAAAATTCTGGATACGTGAATGTAGGTGTTAAATATAGAATTACTTACCCACTGATATTTATTTATTAAATACTTCAAGCACAGAAATCTACAGAGGCGGACTTAATGCCATAGGCATTTTCTACTAATACTTCTTCAAAATTGCTGTTTCAATTCATCAACTTTTTAATTTATTTAAGAAACTGTTTTATAATAACGAAAGGCAGTCCCTGAATCCCTGTAATTAAACCAAAGACTCTTTTCAACACTTAAATTATTCAAATTCAAAACGATTTTTCTTAGCGCCCTTCAAACTCGGTCCTATTCATAGTGCCCAAACTTTTCATTGAATAATCTCTTTGAATACAAATAGGTAATAACTTGAAACAAAACACTCACTTTTGTGACTGTCCTTGTAATTAATCACCCAGATACTGGTCCTTTCCATTCCGATTCAATTCCTTGGCGTTTTTGAATAAGAAAATCTTTTTAATAGAATCCGCGGGTTTGTGAATAAGATAAATGAGCCACGATTTTTGGTTTGGATAAAAAATGTCGGTGAATGTAAGAAAAATAACGTTTGAATGGAAGTCGGGTCGGACTGTGGCTCGCGCCATTTATAACCGTCGCGTTTAAAACGATAGTGTACGTTATACTTGCTACCCTTTCTGGGCTATAGATCTGGCACCAGATTTACTGTAGCTCTTAAATTTTGAGCACTAATAAAAATAATTTGTGGAGAAAAAGTTGTTTTAGTTTTATAGATAGCCAAAGAAACAAGATTGTATAATTAAACAACCGTTAACTTAACGGTTGTTTAATTATACAATCTTGTTTCAAATTTTATCTGCTCCTGAATCGCTCCTTTATCTCCTCTGGCATGCACCCCAGACCAGTGTCTGGTTGTTAAATGGAACCAGTGCCAAGAGTCAGGTTCAGAGGTCGCAACGTCACTTGTACAGTCAACCGCATATGAGTTGTGAAAAAAATACATTGACAGCGTCTTTATATCGTACTAGCTTTTGCCCGCGGCTTCGCTCGCGTTAATTTAGAATTTGACAATCAATTCAGGTTGTAGGTACTCTGCTTGAAGTGGACGAGTTGCCCCCTAACCCGTTTTTTGGCCGTTGCACTCATGGGCTCAGAGTGGAACATTATTCTAGGACGCTCCTATACACAATGTTGTATGTCCATCTATTTGGCGCTAATACGTACATATTCTGGGCATTGGACACACGCGAGCATGCTACATATAGCTGGCCATGGGAAATCATGGCTTTTCCAAATGCTCTCCTGCTACCTGCAATGTTTGCCCTTGCGCTTTATTAATTATAATAGCAAAACTTGGTTTTATTGGAAACTGGAGTCTTTTAATTTGAAATGGTAGGTCAGTGGGGATTATTGGGATTCGAGGTATAATTACATTTTTCCCTTAATGATAATGATAAATGATTTATTTCTGTAAGTAGGTTTGTACAAACACTTTTACACGTCAACTTTTTCCTACACCAGTTAAAATAAGCTCGTCCCATTACATAATCGGGGTGCATCTAAATTGCGCATAAGCATAACGGGTACACCTAATTTTAATTGAAGTTTATGCGAACCCACCTGACAGAAACTCTACACAAAAAAAACCTTGGATTGTCATTCTTCCACAGAAAATTTTAACACCGCGATTCAGAAACCGGCGTCATCAGTATAACGCCATCTATCGAACAAATTGTGAAACTGTTGAAATTATGCTACAAAAACACTGTTGACATTCGACTCACAAAATGTATTACTTATCCTAATATTATAAATGCGAAAGTAAGTTTGTTTTATTATTTTATCCCTCGGGAAAACTTTTTCTAGTTTTTTTTGACAACGTATATTTTAAACAAAATGTATTAGGCTTAAATTAAAAAAAAACTAAACTCTAAAGTTTTTTCTAATATAATTCAATCATGATTCGAAAGACACGTGGCGACATCCTAACTTTAATATTATGAATGCGAAAGTAAGTTTGTCAAATACTTTACTTATACTTTTTGTTACCTTATCCCGCCTAAACCACTGAACCGATTATCCTGAAATTTTGTATATACGTTGTCAGATGTACAGAAACGGACATAGGATACCTTTCATCCCGAAAAAAAGTGCTGTTCCCGAGGAAAACAACATCTATCATCATAATAACGTTATTGTGGTTTAGGAAGTTAGGATATTAGTTAGGATTAGGATAGTTAGGAAGTTAGAATTAGTTAGGATTTGTAATGGTGATATCCGTAAAGTAAGTGTTACCTCTGATGTGCGCTTCACTATACCTACAAGTGTTTTTGTAGTTGTACTTTATTTTGTAAGTCCTTCTCACTACGCTATAAACCTTATTTATTTCACTAGTTTACGCCTTTAAAGTAAACAACGAAATCATGATTTGTAAACTTAAATAATTATCTAATAGTTACTTGAATCACTAGCTTGCTGTGTCAAGTTACACTTACGAATAAAATAGTCTCCAATATTAATTATGAACAGAAAGTCTGCCTTTGTAACTAATTTACTTTGCAGAAATCATTCGGGTACCTCGCCCAATCCAACCATTTATTACACAAATTCTGTGCCAAAAAGAAATTGACAATATTTTCAATTCCCAATTTGCTTCAATTGTTAACGATTGAAGACTATTTCTGTTCGATATTGATAAAATCGTACTCTAATGATGTTGAATATTGACCGAAAATTTATATCACAGAACCGATAATAATTTAAAACTTTCTAATAAATATATCTGCTTAGTATCTAACTTTACTGTTGCCAAAAAGTATATTGTGACTAGATTTTACTTGAAAATAAACTACCTATATTTTAACGATATAAAGTCACGTCATTAAAAAACAATTATATCTAATATACGGTTTGAATTCATTTATTTCTAAAGATTACAAATCACTTTTATAGAAATAAATACTAAAAATTACTTAATTTATTACATTTTTGTTGTCCAGGAGTATTACGAGCTTATAGTGTTAACATTACGAATATAAGAAGGTAATTGTTAAAGGTTTTTTAAAGTTTTGTGTTATCTACCGCCGCGCCGTACGGCGCATTGATGCGGTCGTCGCGCGGCGACTCGTTATCTTTGTTTTGTATTTGAAACCTAAAGACTCGTTTACACTAGAGGCAAATTAATTATTTTATTTTATGACCCTTTAAGAAGATATCGCTCGATGAATAGATAATTATTTAGTGATACGAGCCGTACTTGTGACCTCGCTGGCCATAATTAAACATCATTATTTCGTATAATCAATTACAAATAAATTACACAGAGGTCAATATTGTAAACTAAAGCCTATTTATTACCTATACTTATTTTCGCGGCAGGTTGGTTGTCTAGATTAAAAAAAAAGCTTCATTGTCCACCTTGTCCTCTCACAAGGCCTAGGAAAAAACGCTAAACCCCAACGCTAACGCTAGGTTTGCGGTTGCTGCCTAATTTATTTTCACAAACCATACATTTCAAATGAAATCAATAAAGAATCAGCAGACTACAGCCACTCTAGATCTACTCAAATATTTCCAGGTCAACCTGAGAGCCATATAGCCGAGTCCACATCTATCTCCCGGCGCAAGAGTCGTATCTCCCCAATAAGAGTGTAAGGTCACGATAAAATAATCATGGCTGTGTTTACGTGACTCATGGCGCATGAATATTGCATGGGGGCCGGATTATGTCGCGCGCACGGAGAGAAGTTTGAAGGAGGATGTGGTATAGGGTAGATTGAAGCGTCGTCTTAATTGACTTGCACAAACGTTGGTACATTGGCATTGTTTATTAAACTGATGACTATTTATTTAACAATGAAGAGCGAGAAAAGCCATTTAAATTATACGTTTAATATTCTTAAACGGTTGACTCTAAAGTTGTGTCATCTTATGGTAATCCTTACAAGAAAATATTTAATTTACAAACAGTTAATAAACAAGTTTTTAAACTGCCGCTGTTATTAGCACATTAAAAACTTTTTTTTTCAATATTATTCGTAACGCAAAACAAATTAAATTATCTTAAGAGCTTCTCTTAAAAGTTCTTTAGAGCGTACTGTACATCACTGTACTCGTGCAGTCTGTGGGCTCACTACTCTAATAGAAGTTACGAGTATAGCGCCATCCGCGTCCAGTACAATAACGCGTTTAGGGCGATGATGGGGCTACCCCGATACTGCAGTGCCTCGGGTATGTTCGCAGAGGCGCGCACCGACTGCTTTCACGCGACCATGCGCAAGCGCGCCGCGTCGCGCAGTCTACGGGTTAGCCCCAACATCGTACTCACAATGATTGCGGGAAGGCTGGAGCTGGACTGCCCCTTCATCCGGCATTGTTCCAGCAGACATCTTGCTGTAGCAGTGTCGGAGAGAGGGTATTGATTTTATTTTATTTATTAATTTTTATTTCTATATTTATGTTATTATTTTGATTATTTATTTTAATTTGATTTTATTTTCATAGATTTATTCTGTTTCCATTTAATTTGATTTCTATGGATTTTTTTACATAACATACATACATAATCAGCCTATAATGTTCCCACTGTTGGGACACAGGCCTCCTCTCTGTGAGAGGGAGTGGGCCGTAATCCACCACGCGGGCCCAGTGTGGGTTGGTAGATGTCACATGTTTTCGGATTTTTGTTTTCCTTTACCGTTTTGAAGAGCAGTGGTGATGATATAATTTACACAAAGTAAAGCGACTGTCTGGGTTCGAACTTTCGAACCTACGACCTACAACTCGTAAGTCGCGGCCGATACCACTGGGCCACCACTGCTTCTGGGCCACCATTGCTCTTTTTTTTACACTGCAATGGATTTTTTTGTTAATTGTATTGTAGCTGATTTAATTTCTTTTATTTTTATTTTGTTTTTATTTGATTTTATACGTGTATGGGTGTTACTTACCTGAAATAAATGAATTTATTATTATTGTAAATATTTCTTGTCGTTGTGTTTATTTCGTGACGCCACTTGACTTACTCTGACGCATCTACATTTTCCTCACTGAAGGTTGCGTGTAGTAACGATGACGATGCGAGTTTGTATGTACCACACAATGTTCGTGTGACGACAAGTATGCGGTTTTCATTACGTCGTCAGTATTACCTGCGTAGTGAAGTACCAGGGTTCGTGTTAGAGGTTATAAAGTGAATTCTGTGGTAGTAATATTAGTACCTAGTGGTGGAATTATTCATGTGTTCCTACAGACAAACTGTGAAAGTGGTTTTGAAGGGCATGGATTAAGTGTAAGACGGCTGTACTGCTTGCTTGTGTGATTTTCTTAAATAAAATAAACTGAAATTAAATTGTTTATTCTGTAATTAGGTTATAGGAATCACTTTTACACGTCTTATAAAAAAATAAGCTAGATGGAGTCTAAACTTCCTATCTGACTAACCCTGAGAAGAAATGGTGAATCAAACTTACAGGTCAAAGTCTCTGTTAAAGTCCACACATAATCTTGGTAAGATTGCGCGAGGACCATGTTCATTAGTGTCTGCAATGGTATTTTGAGGAAAGAACCACATAGATTTGAGTGGACCTGTCCAGTCAGTGCACGCATTTCTCAGTAATCGTGTAGCGCAACTCAGAACTTTAGGAGCTCATCGTAACGTAGCAATAACGTAATGTAATTTGTTTGGAAAAGTTTAGCAGATAAATGAAGAGCTTTTGGTCGTCAAGCGGCACAGCCGATTATCTACAAATTCCACCACTGCAGGCTGGACATGGCTTCTTCCAAGTTACGCTACAGCCGATTTTCATCCTTCCACATCCAGTAGCCACAGCCGCCTTTAACACTGAGATTTATCACTATCATTCATATTGAGGGATTCCAATGGAATTTTGTTTTATATTCACTATCTCAGCAGCTCCTCTTTATAATTATTGATTAATGATAGTACCAAACTTGTCTGCGTATCGTTGCTCGTCATTTAGCTACAGTCTGCTAATGATGCAACATGCCCCTACCGACCTGTACCTACGTCAGTGAAGCTAACACGTGAGTACCGATACACAGTGCGGGCTATATTTAGCAAGGTATTAAGGGAAAGCGTACATGTGTTAATTATTATCAAATCGATAGACTGGTTGTAGTATAAACAGACTGATTGTTCCCCTTACACTAGATAGATGACTTTGAGTTTTGAACCCATGATGTCAACTCAAGGTAACTAGAAAATACCTAATCCATTTCGAATGCTACTAGAAATCAGTAATATCCAGAGAACATAAACAAATAGATGCATCTTAAAAGGAAAGTCTCGCTAAAACTCAAGAGTTAGAACATTAAAGATAATTTCACCCGGTACTAACATAAAGTGCAGTCCGTACTGCTACTTAACATTCGTTACTTCCCAATTAGCGCGCGTTAAAGTTACTCTCACTGACTGTTACTCCGAACGCTTTGATAAACATACTGACTAGCGACCTCAAGTTGTGAGCTTTGCAAATCATTTGAATACAACATTCCCCGGAATTATAATGAATACAGAACAAATTGTTTAGTACATCCTGTTCTGAACATCAGCGAAAAATTGTGACGTCACATAATGTGATCTGTGTATTTCTGATACAACAGTCATTCTGCATTTTAATTGGTGTTTTCGAAAGTTGCTGTCTACGCTCTACACGAACTGCTACGTCGTAGCCGCCTACGCGATTTGCTACGCCGCCCGTAGCCGACTACGCTTATTCGTAATAGGTTGTTATTTGCTACGGAATGTGTACGCTGCTGAGTGGTCGCTACGCATGTATTTTTTTGTTGTTTATTATTTTGTATTGTTCTCGATTTTGTCCATTAAAGGTACTAATGCTATTTTGACAATGCTCCTTTATACCCACTTTGAGACTCCATTTTTGTGGAATCGGTTTGATGACTATACACATTATTTCTAAAAGGTCTTTTAGGTTAAATTATAAATAAAACTGTGGTAAAACAATCTTATTTACTTGTAAAGGAAGCATAACTATAAATACCTACTACAAGACTTCAATCCATTAATTCTGTCAGCAAGTTCTCAGGATCCCATCACAATAATAGTGCCCTGTCCCATACATACCTAAACTGTGATCCTAACATTTGCAAGTGTAATTCGCTTCAGAAAGGGAAATAAAATCTGATGTACATCCTAATCGTATGTCTGTAATACATGAATTATTCACGACGGAATATTGAATACCGGGGGGTACGACTGCGCGAAGTTTGGGTTACAACGGAATTAAGGGATTAGACGGCTGGTATTAGGACCGTTATTTAGTTCTGAAGGGGCTCTAGAAAGTAGGTTCTCCGTTTAGTTGTATAATTGGCTCTATAACAGAATTATTCAGCTGTATTTTTAATTGCTTGGTAAAAATTAAATAGTCTTAAACATTTACAAATGAAAATGATGTGCATTTTGAGCGTCCAGTGATCAATAATTATCACCTCAAGCAATACTTAAAATTTGTCATTTAAATTCCAAAACGAACAGCAAATTTCAGTACCATCCACTATAGATACTGCCATCCACCAAGACGCGCCTCACTCTTCTTACTAATTGCTAGTGGTTATCGCTAGTTAGTTCCACTAGTGTTTTAGTTTTTTGATACACGCTAATTACCCGCTAACAAGTAACTATTGTGTATCGACAAAACTAAAACACTAGCGGAATGTTGCACACTTGTACTGTAAGCGATTAGGAAGAAGAGTGGGGCGCGTCTTCGAGGATGGCGCTGTCTGTATGACACATCGACCTCTTACACACGTGTGAGCGACACAGAGCACGCTCAACAAAGCTGAACTTCTTCTAAAACTGTGTCATATGTATCAGCGGATACTACTTTAAAATATTCCATTCATTTGACACTTGAAATACTACTATCGGCGATACTACACTCATAGGTAAAGCTCACTCATAGCTACAAGGATCTTATGGCGCTCGAATGACGACAGGGGGCGCTGTTGGTCAACATTTGTACGATTGTTTTGTGAAATGTATTGAAAATGGCGGCGTTAGTACTTCCTATAACCTATGGGTACCTGCAACCTATTATATCTGGGACTGTTGAATGAATGACAACAATGTAACGTTAAACACAGGTAAATAGTTCTGCGAAAGTGTGATCCTCATGAGATGTAAGTCATCGTCTCACAGCACATGATCCCCTGAGTGGAGGTGTGGTCGCGTCAGTATGTATGTATGTCTGTGTGCGTTTTCATTACAATACGTGAATAATGAATAGTAATCAATGTCCCAACCGGCGGGTCTGTGGCTAGTCTGTGCGAATGTTTGCGTGTTGTGAGGAATTCGAGAATTTTGTTTTTGCATGCTTTATCAAAACAAAAAATAACGAATATTTTCCGCTCAGAGCATCAAATGGTTTAGTCATTTATTTATTAAATAGTTAATTCAAACATGTGTTATGATGTTGTACTACGTATGTATTTGTGGCTATAATACTACATTCCAGTCATTTGAATGCCAAAAATTTACATTATACGAGGCTTGCTCTACAAATAAACAGTCACAAATATTAATATCGCTTTATAATACCTACAAAACATAAAACCCTCTGTTCCAGGAATACAACATAGTCGTTAACAAAACATCCACTCCAACAGAACTATAAAATAAACATGTAAAGTTAAACAAGGGTCCTACATTCAAATCAGCCCAAAAGTTGTTAATGCGCCGTGACGACTATGCCCGCACAAATTCATCAAGGGTATCAATCGGTGTAAAGAGGGCGGCGGGAGCAAAGTCCGGGCAAGGAGTGGGCAAGGCGCGGGCAATTCCAACTAGCCCGCAGAACGCTGGCAAATATTTGCCGGAACTTGGGCAAAGCCTGTTTGTTGTAGGACGCAGTTTGATGGGGTTCCACTGATTGATTATGGATGGTGTGCGAGTATCTATTAGAGTGTGGACATGTGTTGCTTTATGTCTTTCATGGATGGAATGTAAGGGAGTCGCGGGAATTGGACCGCTCAATGCAGCAACGCTTAGGGAGGAGCGAATATTATCACGAATTTTTTACTAACAGATTTGTTAGGGGAATGCAAGCAGAAAGGCAAATGGACTTTAGTATGAAATATTTTATGTGGTATTTTTAAGAGATTTATTTCTTTTACACAATTTATACATCATAACTAATGTTAGTAAAAAAAGTAAATTCTATTTGTTACGCTTTTCAGTTGCGCCAACCCTTACTAGTTTTGATACACATAATGTAGTGCGTAGGGCACACTGAGAAGGGCGGTTTTACGAGCGAACCCAAAATGCCGATTGTTTGCGCGACAAACGCGCCGAAACAATTCTATGTAAACCCAACGTTATTAATATTAGCCGGAGTTTATCGAGTGTAGACCCGGCTTATGACGTCAGGGCGTTGACGATAATCCGCGGATTATTGTAGGCCTTGAAGGTTCTGGAATGTTAGGATAATATGTCAAGTTGAGCCTAGTTTGCCTGATTGTTATGTAGGTAGCTCAAGTTGTTGTTGTTTTGAACGGCTGATGATAAATAATCTCGGAGATCGATCGGTCAGTAGGTACATGTTGCGGAGAACGATCTTTTATCAGCGAGACACCTACAAAACGTACATCCATATCGATTGTCTTTAGGGAAACCCGTGACACGAAATGACGGGATAACGGGTAGTCAGAATCCCATCGCGTAGTTATTTGTTGCAGAGGCGACAGTTACCGGTATTACATTGATTCCTCGCCACGTCTGCTAAAATGGAAGTTGAACCCAACGTAGTTTGGGTAAAGTCAACCAAATGATGAAATTGTATATTCATCATCATTGTCATAACATCACGCCTGTAATTCTTCGATTGGTTAGGCAGAGGTGTACCTTAGTAAGTACTTATGCTCACACTTCGCCAGATTAATTCCAACAAAAAAAAAAATGGCAAACTAAACGTTACCATGCTAATCGAAATAAAACTGGGTAAAACCTATGTAAATAGGATGATTCAATTTGGATCTAGGTATAACATCCCAGTTTCAACTAATGTAACGTACATAATTATGCTATTTTAAGCCTTACAGAGAATATTCCAAAATTAAGTATAAAATAAAATATTTTTTTCTGAAAAAAGATATTCAAATTGTTTTCAATTTGAATATCTTTCCTGCTTTTGCAGGAATCATTAAAATGAAAGAAAAAAATAACAATACGTTTCGAATCCGAACAATTTGGCACCGGACAAAAGAATTCCGACGAGGGATGGAGGGACTCATACCCCAAGACATTATTTTTAACAAACCTAAATCTGGTCCCGAGAACAGAGCGTCCACTTCATCGCAATCAACCCACACACACAAATGCACAGGACCACCTTTTCAAAATGTTGTCATGCACACATACATAAGGCGATCATTATGTACCTACTTGTGAACGTATGTTATGCTGTATGCAAATATATGTGTTGCGTTCAACGTCATGGTCTTGCAATGTATCATTACCGCACTCGACCTGAGGATTTACCACACACATGAAATCTTCAAGGTGTGCCTACCTTCACTGTAACCGCCCGAAAATGGTGTGCATGTGTGAGTAATATTCTTGGCCTCACAAGTACACAGTGAGACAAGGACGGTTTATCCTTCGATACCCTTAGCCCGCACAATTTTCCGTCGGCATCCCTCGGGTAAACCAACCATTACCTGCCGGGATAACAACTGAGAACACTTTGAATGTATTTTAGACACAGCCTCGTAATGAAAAGCAACCGTCTTTCATAAAAAAAGATTAGTTTGAACGAGCTAATTTTAATGGAGAATTATCTTTTGTTCAACAATGTTTCTAGATTACGTGACGATGTTCGCACGGATGTGGTGAAGATAAGAAAATGTAAAAGAATTTTGACTAAGGCTCGTCGGAGGACAATATTGACATTATTTTTGGCTGTGTTCCTTTGTTATGAATACAAACATCTGGAGATAAGCGGTGTATCTGCGATGAAAAACCAACTAAATGTTGAGAATCATTCTCTTTCTCAACACAAATGTAAAAAAAATATATTAGCATCTCCGGCACTTAGGCGTGCTAGATTACGGCCCACTCCCTCTCACAGAGAGGAGGCCTGTGTCCCAGCAGTGGGAACATTATAGGCTAATCAGCCTTAATGCCATTAATGCCCTAGCAGCATATTCATGCTGCTAGGGCATTAATGGCATTCATGATTTTGTACTCAACTTATAATTATGTCATATCCCTATGTATTTTACTGTGTGTAATTACATAAATAATAAAATAAATAAACTTTTATGATTTACATATTATGTTAACCGTGAAATTACCAAATACTACGACATTTGCTTATTTTATAATAAAAAAAAACATAAATAGACCCATGATAAGAGTTACAAACGAGAAACAACAAAATATTTCTTTAATTCTGCTACTGAAAAAATAAATAGAAACAAAGTCGGAGCATTCTACTAAAGTAAATAAATGTTGGTAAAACTATCATTCCATAATAAAACATAACAATTGCTCTTCAACCAACTCATAAAGTAGCAAAATACAAAATTGCAGCGAAATATAAGTCGAAACGCAGTAAAATCTTCTTTTATAGAAAAATCAAACTCGAAATCCTTTTATTATGCTCTGGGAGAAGTTCCTCACTTTTACAGCTCTTCAGTGGCGATTTTCAATGACTATAGCTCTGGATTATATAAGACTGCTGCAAACTGCGTTTACATAATAATCGACATTGTCGCGGTTGAATTGTAAGAAAGAGTAGAAAATATAATCATAGTACCTTTGTATTTAAAACGTAGTATCTTGTCATAAATGCCACAGAGTAGCTCAGAAACTGACTATTCTTGTTTTGACGTTATCTATTATTCCATGCGGCTACTGGTTCTTAATCTTAAAAATACTGCGTTTTTGAACATTTAATTATGCAAATAATAAAGAAGAATATTACAAAGAAACAGGATTCTCATTTCCATTATTCAGAATAACAGATTGCAACCAAATCCTTAATGTCTTAGACCAGTTTATCATGGGGGTCGTATTCCCTACGCTGGCCTCAGAGAAATCCACACCACATAGCTCTTGTAGAACTTATTTTCCTTAACAAAAACTCAACGTCACAGTACCAACGTAATGTAAGCATATAACAAACGAAGCCCGCATGAATTACACGCAGGAACAGAATTCACAGCTGAAATTAAGGCCCGGCGCAGAATAAAAGTTAAATTAGAGGTCCAAACAAGCGCTGTCTATAGCGTGTGACTGCTCTATGTTTGGAGAATTTTTCTTTTATTTATATTCCCCTCATGCCGCTGGTGTTGCATTATTTTGTATGGGAAATACGTCAAAGTAGCGAAAATAAATGGTGACGTTGAATTTTTAAACGAAAATTAGATCTCCTACTTCTTTATGTTTAATATTTGATTTATTTTTCATTCGTTACTATTAACTTAAATCGCTTCTAAGCATAAGTTTTTACAAAAGGCTACTGAATTATTTCACCAAAAACTAGACTTCAAACATCACAAAGTTTAGTAAAACACCGCTTAAACATTAACGCCTACACGATAACACAAATTGATCTCCCACTTTCATGGATAAAGTCGAACGTGAAGCGAAGTTTCCCGTAATTTTACATAAGTATTATAAATAGCCTAAGGATTAACGCCGAACGAAATCCCTGACGCGGCGCTGGCGAACCCCGCCCACATTCATAAAGTCATATTTACTCGCTTCGGAAACTAATCAGAGTAGTACCAACTTTTCTAATAAACGGCCACATGTTGGAAAATTCACGGCTAATGAAAGATTGTGAGAAGTCATAAAAATGAGCTTCGAATTGAAATGGGTGAGGAATTTAGACTATCAACAAACATTTTATATATATTAAATGAGATTTACAATCTACGTTTTAAAAAAAGTAAAAAATAAAATTCATTTAATTCAGGCGAGACCCATATTATATAAAATAAAATATCACAATGCCTACTCCCACAGAATACTCATAGCTCTGAATAAAATATCAATGCCTACAAATAAAATAAATTAAGGAAATTATACAAATTAAAAAAGGCACATAATTAAAATAAAATGTCAATGCAATTAAAAACAAAGAAAATTAAAAGATACAAATTGTCACGGTCACAGAATCAAAAAATAAATCAATAGTTATTCATGCAACTATTGTATAATAAAGTATCACATGAGCGTTTTAATACCTAATTAGGTATGTACAGTTGCATACAAGACTTTATCTACACCCATGATATGAATCCTCTATAGATGGTTCTGAAACAGTTTTTTGCAATACTAATATCGAACAAAAATGGCGGCCGGCGGGATACGACGTGAATTCAAATAACCTATAAGTTCTTTTTTAAATTACGGCGCTGTGGTAGTGAAACGCGCGTGCATGACAATGTTCTTTTTTTTTTTTTAACGAGTTGCATAATGAAATTTAGTACAACATTATAACACTAGTTTGGATGATATTATGGTTACTATGACACTGGTTGTTTTAATGTTGGCAATAAGCTAACTGTTTCAGAAACTTTTATAGAAGATTTATAGCATGGGTGTAGATAAAAGAAATTAAAATTATAAAAACAAGTCACTATAAATATAGTAGGTACACATGAGTCTTTGGAAGGCCAATCAAAATTAAGTGCACTGGCTATAAATGTCTGCTACAGCATTTTCTATTGAAGGGGCAGTCAATTCGCTCAGCGATCATCACCAGGACAGTATTGGAGCTGGCCCGCACCCTGCGCACTAAGGACGCGCATCGCTTGCGCATGCTGGCGTGAAAACAGTCGGTATAGGTAGCGCCACGAAATATGAGACTTGACGCACCACGTGGTTTGACTTGCACAGTCCCCGATTTTAGGTATCTTTAGCGGTATGAGGTCTGTGCGCGGAATGGGACCAGACGTCATAGGGGCGGCGGAAAGAGCGTAGAAGGCGAGGTCAAGTCTCATTTTTCGTGGCACGCATTGTACGCGCTTCCGCAAACATGCCCGAGGCGCTGCAGAAGCGGGGCAGCCCCAACACCGCCCTGAACGCGTTGTTATACAGGAGGCGGAGGGCGCCTTCAATAAGCCTTCAATTATTTAATAAATATAAAACAATAAATTTGCCGAAAAAGTCTTAATTAATAAACCATAACTTTGCCGAAATTAGTTAAACGAAACGGGTTTTTCGACGAAATGGCAACTTAACCATATATTGATTGATCGAAAAAGTGTCAAAGATACAATATCCGCTGAACATGAGCGTGTAAAGCAAACTGCGTCCGTCACTAACGAGCAGTGAGCGTCCAGTGAAGCGATGAGATCGATGCACTACACTTACCGGCTTTTGTCAACCAGGAAATGGTGGAGGCATTGGGAGGCACAGAGTAGATGACGCCAAAAGTGGTGGTCTTTATAAGAGGATAAAATACTTCTTTCTTATAATAGTAAGCTGTCGTTTTCAAGAAATACCCAAGATTTTATCGAAATAGTCGTAACCAACTTTATGTAACAGCATAACTGGAAAATTATAAATGTACGAAATATCCAGGCAATTTGAACTAAAACTAAAAAGTTTGTTGAAAGAAAACATTTATTTTCAGATATGCAGCAGCGTTAAAAATGTCCCCAGAACGAAACATAACATAAATAGTCAAATAATGCTCACAACAAGACTCACTTTAAACGAAAATTTCCAGAGCCGACAGTCGTAATATTCCATAGTAGAACTTTGTTTTGCGGTTGATAAACATTAACTCAAGATACTCGAAAACTTTTAACTAAATTCGCGAAATGTGCGCAAAACTTCACAAGCTAGGTTTTGCAGAGAAGCCTGCATGTTCAATGTGGAGGAAGATACTTTGACTACCGCGAAATATTGAGTAACTCTGCGGGGCAACCACGCGGTACCTCTGAAATAATAGGGGATCGCTGAAATGTGTGAAACTACAGCTATAATGATTTGCCTCAATATTATCGGATAATTTACCATATGTCTTAAGGAATAAGGTTGTTGATTTCAGACGTTATTTTGACTTCTGCAATTATCTAATGTACTTAATTTTTTCTGAATATGACTAAAACAGTTGTATAATGTTTTATCAACACACAAATCTTGCAAATAATATATTGTGACTAGATAGAACGTAGTAACATGAAGGTTTCACTAGTTAGTCACGATTGACACCTAATAGCCGAAGTCAACCCTCGTGAAGTAGTGGCGGCAGGCGCGCCCTGAATGTTGATTATAAAGTGACGGAGGTAACTGTACCGTACCTGTCTGACTTGCATTCCTTATCTGTAACAATTTTCTTAGGAGAATTTCAGGGGCTTGCAGCTATTTCTAACATAGACTAGCGCCTTAAAAATCGTTTTAATTCTTAAGCGTTTCGATCATGTTTACTAAATAGAAAAGACCCTTGACACAATCCTTGTATACCGCGACGTTATAATCTCGTCTGATACTAAACCGCTTCAAATGAAACAAGTGAACAGCAATCGGTTACCAGTTCCCAGTGCTGCGATGCTGGCCTGACAGAGATGTATGGGACCAATGACGTCACGGGACACACTCGTGTTATATTAATGACGTCCGAAGTTATACACGCTACAGTTTTGCGATGATTGATCGTCTCGGACGAACTCACGCTAATTTGTTCCTATGGACTTGCTTTAAAATAGGGAAATAGTTAGATAACTTTGACGGTACCTATTGTAGGAATTGACCTTTAAAGTTTCAAGGATTTCGTTAAGTCTGCTAAATGCTAATTAGGCCACAACAACATATTACAGGAGTAAGTTTATTATTATCTCACCAAAACTTTCACTGGGTTATTTCTTTCCAAACTATAAAATAAATAGTTACTAACAATATTCATTGCAGTCAAGACGTATTCAACCTCTTTCTTTCTTATCAGCAATCTTTCGTTCGTTTCAAGAGAGAGGAGAGAGCAAATATTACCACAAAGCATAATAAACGTCAATGTTGGCGGAAGAGATAAGACAGCTGCCCAAGAGGTTCCGGTGGGCATGCACCCGCCACGATATCGTAATATAACTATACGCGGGTGACACGCGGGCGAGAAGTGACTGTTGTGGACATATCTATGAAATGTATTTTTATATTAGGTAAGTCAATTGTAATGTGTGTTTCTTGTTATAGTCAAGGTATATTATTAAGACATAGGTACAATTTCGATTATTTTAGCATGTGACAAACCACACATGCTAAAATAATCCAAGGGTCATATTATCAGAACTGCCGTTTGATGATCTTACCATTAAATATTTTAAATTTAAAAACAAACACACGGTTTTCTCCGTGACCGGGAACAAAGAAAAACCAACTAACTTGATCCACTTTTCACATAATTCGACGAGTCAAATAATTCAGGAAGGCGATCCAAAAAGCGTAGAACAAAATTTTCGTGTGACAGCAAGCACAGCACAGTCCGCTGTCCGGCCGTCCAGCTTGCGCCCGGCGTCCGGCGTCCGCACCGATAATTGTGCACACGCGTCACCGGACGCCAATTTTCATGTAAATTGTAAAAATTCATCCGACGATCGAACGCGTACCAACTTACTGTCTACAACGAGCTGTGCTAGTGGGTACATGTGTACTTGTTGGCGCATGTCCTGGAGATATTGATGACTGTACGAGTAGTACGGCGAGCGGAGTGACGGGAGGATTGTTGTTCCGTCCAATGTGCAATAATGTGCAGTCCTTTGTGTACATTCATATCGCAGTAGCAATATGTTTCTTGTTATATTTTTTATTAAAACGATGAAATGCGAGCTAAAAATTAAATTTCCTCACAAAATTAATTTTCCTCATTTGCTACTAAAAATATATTTATTCAATTATAATTATAACTCTGAAATTCGTGTATGCTTATTCTTAGAGATGCGGGGTTTATCGATAAGGGTTACTTTGAGCTCTCATTGATCCCTCAGACTAGACTAAGCCTTTGTGTTTGAGGATTTTGCTAAAATTACTATACTATGAATGTATGCTCAAGTTAACGAGGCCATTCGATTTATAATATTAATTTCTATAAGCGATTGTCATGATAATATAGCTTACTGACTTGGTAGGTTTGTAATAATAACAATAATCTCGGAAGAAAAATATCTGGAAACAAGGCAGTAAATAATTTTTAATTAAATTAAATTACATACAATTACGTAACATATTATCTTATATATATCCGCAAACACATCCGGTTTGAACTAAATTCAAACCGGATGTGTTTGCGGATATATTATTTATTTCATTTTGCTCCGACCGGCGACCGACGATCTTGTTAAGATTGAGGGTAGTCGGGATGTGACGTTTATATATCACTAGCTTACATCGCAACCAACGCTTCCTGAAAGATATAGCTCTGCTACTACTGAAGCAGCATGAATACTATCATGTAATACCAGTATTAAAGAGAACTGAACACGTAATGTTAATATTGATTCAAAAGCTATCAAAATTAACTTTCTCAGGAAAATAACCACAATTTCGTTCTTTATAATTAGGACACACACACTTTAGCTGAAAAAGTGGTTTTCTAGACTTCTGGTAGTTTCAGGGAACTCAAATGAGATAGACCTCAGTATTCAGGCTTTCATTTCAATAACTAAACGCAATATTTTTCCAACGAAAAATAACAAAGGAAAAACTTTCCATACAGCCATCCAATCCAATTAATTCAACATAGATCTTATCATCCATATGAATGATTTACGCATGTATGGTAATTCACGTCGCTCCTTCCAAAACTCGTAAAATGTTTTATTGAATAGATGCGCCATCTATGGCGACGTCGCCATCGGAAGACACATCACTGTGTTTTATGACTCCTGCTCAACTTTCGGTATCGCCCACAAAGGACGAGTAGTTTACTTACTCAACTAAATCACTCGGAGGCTCTTAGTTTGCTACGGTATTGGAACTTTTAACTAACGCTTTGATACTTAGGATCGAATGGCACGATCACATTACCAGCTATTTATCATAGTATGTTGTAATTTGTGCTGATACTCACCTACTCGTTGTAAGGAAAATATAATATAGTGGATAGTTTTAAATATACTTTTGAACGTAATCTGATCAATATTAATTGTATAGTTCCAGTTGTACCGTCAGCAAACAGTATGCTGCTAAGATATCGTTTTGTGATTTATTTTCAAACTTTAGCTTTTATAAAGTTCCTTTTACATGGTTAAATCACAAAATAAATCTGTGTACACCTCATAACATATTGTATCTAATGAAGTGCGAAGTATGCTTATGTTAAAGAGAAAAACTCAAGGTAACAGCGTTTAAGGAATACCGCAACGTTTTGTTCCCAAAAGTGTCGTCAGCTAGTGAGACGTCGGCCTTATCGCGGTTCACGCCTCAATAGACGGCCGCCCACTGAAATATGACGGCGTTACCACCTCGTTACCACACGCCCCAACAAAGAGAAATGAACCCTATTAACTCTTACATAAAAAGATAACGTATGCACATGTAAAGTTGTTCAGTTCGTGACTTTGAAAGTTTGTTTTGCGAATACGATTAAATTCTGTAGATATACTCGTACTTGCAAATCAAGTTGAAATTATTGATAAGTGAATTGTTGGTTGCCTTTGGCTTTGTGTGGCTTTTGGAGTTTGTTAGGCGACTAAATATTTATGGGAAACTTCACAGAAGTTGTTGTCCTTTTTGGCATCATGTCGACGACAAGGTTTGGGTTTGGACGAGAGAAAAAAGCACTTTTGTCTTCTTAGAACTTTGGCTCTCAAATCCCTAACGATGCCTGACTTACTTCTACGAAGCCTAGATAATGCAATTTTCTGTAAGGATTTTCTAAGCAAAAGTAGGCGTTGGTTCAGATTTTATTACAAAATTACAACGATTAAAACTCTACCAGTTATACAAAAGTCCATAATATCTAAAGCCAGGACTTACTAATACTAAGAACTGCTCACAAGTACTCCAGCTCTTACCGTTTCAATAACTGTCGATTTTATGAGTTCTTAACTTTTAAGAACTCTTGAGTTTAAAGCTATTTCCTTCAACGCTGAAACTCATTTTAACAGAACGGATGTTAAACAATTACTCCTGACAAAGCTAACACTCAACTGAAGTGGTTATAACGAATCCAATAATACTTCACAGACCGAAATTTAAATTGCAAAAATCATATGAGAAACGCAAATGAAAAACATTACAAAGGACCATTCACCGACTCAATTTAACTAGATATGCTTGGTAAGTGAATATAATACCACGTTAACGATGTCATTGCTCCAGAAGATAATAGACCTTGTCCCGTTGGCATAGAGAGTGTAGCAGATGAAGGAGTGAGATGGTTAGTAGGTAAATACATCATCCACAATTATTGGCTTGCAGCACATTATTAGCGGAACGAAGACAAATGAGGCTCCTACGTGAACTCGCCCCGACTTAGATGTAATATTTCGTCGGGAGCAGTTTTTGCACGCCGACCTCGTACAATGTATTATGACGAGTAATTTGATGGTGATGGAAAAAAAAATATCAACGGTCAACGGGCACTATAATTTGTTGTATTTTGGCAAATCACGGAAGACTTGAGAAGGTCATGGCCTAAGTATGGTGGGCTTATACATCAAGTGAAATAATTAATTTCAAGGTTGGTCACTAAGCTACTTGTGCCTTGTTAACTTTTTATGTTTACAAATTAAACAATATAGTCATGATTTGCTACTATGAAAAAGCTAGCTCTTTATCCATATCTATACGATGCGTAGTCAACTTCAACTTCAGACCTTTAATGGCATTTCTTTTCACCTCAGTAAATAATGATACCCTGCGTAATTATCGGGTGCCATCATATTTTCCGTGCGACAGCTAATAACACTAAATATCCTGTGTAAGCGTGACATCAGCTGACGCGGCCGTATTCTGGAGACGAGGCACGAGGTTATTACGTCAGGAGGTTATTACCGTAACGAAGACAAACGGTCGGCATGACGCGAATATGAACTGCATGCGGTGGGGGGAATAGGTCTTGAGAGGTAGCGGAAAATTGAGGTTGCCGAGATGATTAGGACGGCATGGAGTATGTTACAAATAAATTGACGACATTCGTGTATATAATATGGTATATTTTAAATAATTAAGACTCCAAAAAATAATAACAGAAGGAAGGTAAGCTATTTAAAGGAGTAATATTAATGTTCCGGATAGGTCTAAATTGTGGCAGACTGATGATCATAAATCTCTTGCGTGATATTACCGCTGTTATAATAAATAAAAGTTAAGCAAAAGACTTAGATAAAGCACTTAATCATTTTGGTTAAGGTAAATCAAAAGTTTTAATATGGATTGTTTATTTAATTAATAATTTGATAAGGTTTCTGGCCATACCACACTGCCTTCAAACTAAATTCTAGCCACAAATCCTCGGAATAAGTCACCAATCTTGGGACTAAGCAAAACAAGAACTTAATTGTTTGCGAATTTGTAATAAGTCACACAACAATGGTGATTGTGCACTTTGGGAACACTAATTTCCAAGAAAGTGTTAATAGTACATATTTATTAAGTTTTATTTTACGTTCCATTTCAGTACTAAATTAATACACGTGATTGACCTATCTTCATTTGAGCCTATGTTAATTAGTCTACTTATTCTTCAATCCGTCTTCCAATTTTTTGATTCCCTTTAGAAAATACATCTTTTCCTCTTACAGTGCAATCTCAAAAGATGTTTACCGCTGTTCGCTCACTCCTTCCGCCTCTCAGCTTTCCATTCAAAGTTCATATACATAATTTATCAATCATTTATCACGCAGCGACCGCGCCGAGTACGCCCTGTACAGTGTACAGCGCGTTGCGCCAAATTGGCCGGACACTAATGAAAATTGAAAACTGGATCAGAAAACCGATCAGTGAGCGAACTGATGACTACGTGATGTGGAAATTATGTGTGTGTGTTTCTTCCTGTGTTTATATTCAGGTTAAGCATCTTTTTGATACAACATTTACAAAAGCAAAATGGTAGCGGAAACGATACGGACACATTATCACTTTGTGGGGACTATATGAGCATCATCAAATGTTTGGCAATCAATAAATGAGAATATCGTATCTCGAAGCAACGGTTGCTCCAGCAGGCGTCAAATTTATCTTTCAAATTCTAAAATAGCAGATATTTTAGATGAAGCACAGTGTCTGAAGTATCTAATGAATGAATCCCGGTTCTACGAAAATGAAATTGTTAATATTGTGTTCAGTGTTCACTTGAGCGAAGCTTATAAGTGACGCAGTGAACGGCTCATTGAGCACAGGTTGAGCAGGAGTGGCTGATGTGTTGGCGGAGATACCACTCGTGTCATGGTTAATACTCGTGAAAAGACAGTGTATATTTACGAATCGCCGAAAGTTAACTCGCAGTTTGCACGTAAAACATTTATGTTTTACCAAGTGACAAATCATTAATATCCTGCTAAACCAACCGCAATTTTTAACCCTAAACAAATTCAAACACAGCCCGCCCCTTATCTCAAAAATTAATACGCTTAAGGCAAGCTTCGTTAAAAGCCCATCAGTCAGGAGCGGACGGCAAAGAGCCGATGCGAGTATTAATCTGGTCCGCAGGATTACCAGGACACTGAGCGCTAAGCGACCAGCACACGGAATGCGATATGACGTCAGCTTCTGATATCTAAGCCTCTTTGTGACGTCATCGCATTTCGCTTTTAATTTTCGTTTCAATTGGATTTCGCTTGTGTGTGAGCTGATAAAGATTTTGTCGTTTTTTTTTCCAGGGATAAATTATTGCTATAGCAGGGTTTTCGATTCCTGCAGTTGAACTTGAGCTTTTCATTATTTTTTAACTGATTTTTATTTAAATTCAACACGATTATTGGATTTCTGTGCTTGAATAATTAAATAAATAAATACGCAGCTACTGCTTTTATTAATCGTTTTGAATATATTAACTTCCATTGATTCCACACAACCGTAACTTATCCGATGACACGGCTACTGTATCAGTGGAACCTCCAGGAGTTATCGTGGTCGAGCAAATGAGGCGGCGTGCGCCATCTGTCACGCAATATTCACGCATCGGTGGCTCCGTACGGAGTCGTTCCGTAGTCGAACAAGCATCACGCTAATCCCAGGCCGAGGGCAGGCATTAATTCATTCAGAACCAATGACGCGGAAGGGTCAGACAAGATTAACGAGCTATAAATTTGGGTTTAAACCGTTTGTATAGAGATGACCGGTCGGCTTAGTGCGGTGTGGCAGCCTTCGTGTGTGAACTAGACTTTACGGTGGAGGTATTTTCGAATGCATTTTCGCTTGCCACAATCTCGTTAGTGATGCTTCTGATCCTCTTTGGATTTTCATGTCATAACGTGAGATTTTGCTCAATCTGTATGAAATACGAATATTATACAGATTGTGATATCAATAATAGGTTAACTGATTATTTTAAGTAGTTATTGTATTTTCGAGTTGTGTTCGCCGGGAAACAGCATAATTGTTAATTCAGTGACAGCTTCTAACTACGCAATTAAACTCAGAATATATTTGTCACTAGCACTTTGCCTGCAACTCCGTACGGGTGGATTTTGTTACCTCTAAAAATTTTAACAGCCCCTCCACCCCCCTTAAAACGTAGTTTTCAAAAAAAATATGTTTACAGTCTTTATAAATCATTTATTTAAATAAATAAGTATTCGGGCCAATTTTTAAGTTTATTGATCAAACGAATTAGATTTTTCTAATAAACTGTGTCCTCCGATTTCACTACGACAGGGCCTGTTTTGTAAGACTTAAAGATTATTTATACCCATTTTTGAGTTAATAGAAGCAAGCAAAATCCAGTGAAATGCAGGTCTTATAAAAACTTTATTATCCTTTTCCACCCCGTTAGGATCTGATTTTTTTAAAACTTAATAACACTTACTTTTTTTTATTTTTTGTTTTAAGTATTAGTGCCGAGTTCCGAGGTAATCTAACAGCGCGTTAAAAATGTTCCTTACCTATTAACTTTTTCACCCCCTAAACCCTTTGTGAGGGGTTGTTTAAAAAAACTAAAACTGAAAATCTATATTATTTAGGTACTGAGGCAAATATTGCCAAGTTTTAAGTTTTTTAACCAAAGGAATAAGATTTTTCATATAAATTGTATCCCGTCTTTTCACCCAGGGGTGGAATTTTGATAAATCGATTGTGATGTTTTCAAAATTTGACCACACAGTAAAATCCCGTCCTTAAAAATGTAATCACCCCTTTTTACCCCGCCAGGGGTCGATTTTCGGAAGACCTAAAAACTTATCATCGTTTCTTTTCTGACAAAAGTATTAATAATATTGAGTTTCAAGTTAATCGGAACCGATAAGTATCACCCAATTCTTAGGCAAGTATTCGTGCCAAGACTCAAGTTTATTAACCAAATGAATAATATTTTTTATATAAGAGTTGGAATTTCGTTGGGGTGTTTCCATAACTTGACTCAAATATTATTTACTTATACCAATTTTCGAGTTAATCAAGCCATGCAGTACAATACTCCCTAGAAAAATTGACTACCCCTTTTCACCCCGTTAGGAGCAGACTTTCGAAAAACCCTGATAATGTTTATTCTTTATTTTGGTCTTAAATATAAATACTTACTTACTTTTTGGTTTTTTTTATAAGGTTGTCTTTAAAAGATCGCTTTTAGCGATAAGACCGCCCATTGTGTCACCCATTGTAAAATTTCTATATTTATGTCTGTAATTTATATGGTGTACATAATAAAGAGTATTCTATTCTATTCTATTCTTACTGAGTTTCGAGTTCATAATTAGTTCATAAATTCTTCCATACAAACAAACATTGAGATAACTTATATGATTGTGTGTCATTTTTTGGTAACGCCAAATTCGAGTTAGCTAAAGTTACAATTAAATAAAGTTTCAATGCTATAATATAAGTGTTACCTCAGCCCAGGAACATCAGACACCGGTGCGCCATCCTCCGAGAGCCAGGATATGATGGGAACTGGAGTGCCATGAGCCGCACACGAGACCCTGGCGCCCGTGCTGTTGGAGAACGACAGCCGAGGGGGCGGCTCCATCAGGAACAGCAGCTGGCATGACGACGGTGACACTGGGGAGAAAGAGAAATCGTTATGATGGGCTAGTTGACAGTCGGAAAAATACCTTATGAATGTTGTAATTAAATGGCCAGCCGTTAACTAAAAATATCAAAATCAGCTTAATTTTGTAAATAACTAATAATTAAGCTAGTCAGCAGTATGTAGCTACTAAGTCAGCTTAAGGATAAAAAAAAACTAACAAAATATCAAAGTATGCGCCGATTCAAGCGCCGATTCAAGATGAGACTACTCGTAAAAGGATAGTGGAGACTAATTTG
Source organism: Hydraecia micacea (assembly GCA_914767645.1). Lineage (NCBI taxonomy): Eukaryota > Metazoa > Arthropoda > Insecta > Lepidoptera > Noctuidae > Hydraecia > Hydraecia micacea. The sequence continues at coordinate 21,522,857 of OU611776.1, forward strand.
TTTTCGTCTGAGTGATAAAATATTGGGATAATATATATGCATAAACTTGCTAAGTGGTGATCTGGAGCCATTTACGAGTGTTCACTTTAGCGGTCTTCCCTAAGATTAAGTGTGTGAGATGCCCCAATCTTTACAAAGTGACACGCCCACCAATTGATCATTTTCAGGACATAATAGTGGATAGACTGATAAAGACAGAATGTGCGACCGCGACGTCGCGACGGCTGGGGGCTGTTCTATCGAGAACATTACGCTAAGTTCTCATATGCGTATATGTTCGACGATTTCACATTAATTATTCGAGCAAGATCTAACGTATAAACCGTTATAACTTAAGACTGATTGCTCAAAACTAAACCGAATTACAAGAAATTCTGTGACAAAAATGACTTCATTTCATTTAGAATATCTAGACTTATTAGAAGCTTATTTTTTAAATAATAAAATCCCGTTAGATGCTTTGGAGTGGTACAGGATTAATTACCCGATTCGTCGTGGACTTTAACCACGATTCTCTATGGAATGCATTCTAGCACATTATCAGCTGCTGCCCACTCTGTAGTGAAGAGAGTAAACCTATGCCTACGTCTAAACGGCTATCATTTTGAGCACCTCATGTCTTAGAGCACAAAAGTACAATTTCTAGTTGATTTCAAATGTGAAGTTTTCATTATAAGGTGAAATAATTACTCTAAGGGCTGATTTTTCAATCGACAGATAACTTTTATTCGAGGAATAATTTTGAAACGTAAATTTTATTCCTCGAATAAAAGTTATAGCTGGCGACGATGGAAAAATCAGCCCTAAGTAGAATTAATTATTTTTATTTGTTTTTCTATTAGTATTTTCTGTAGCTGCCAGTTTATTGATGGTAAACAAGTAAGTTGTGCTCTCATTCGCTGCGAATGTTACGGGAAAAGTTTTTGCGATTTCTGACTTGCTACTCAAACCTCAGTTTTTTTTTTAACTATTTACATTTAATGTTGTAAACAATTTTTATTTAATTTAAGATAACATATAAACTATAATAATATGTACATTTATATAAAAAAATAAGTACAATAATCATAGGTAACCTCAGTTGGTCCAATGAAGGTTTTTGATCTTTATAAGAAACAAAACCGTTTGGCATAAAAAAAAGTTTTTGTGAAAATTGCCCATTTTCTTGCTGACTATACATGTTTATCAAAAACTGTGAATGCACATCAAAATTTCTGAAACAGTTAAGGAAAGTCTCCTGACACCGATTTCCTGTAGCGGCAACGGTTAAAGTAGCTGCATCTCAAAAATCCACCCTGTGTATGATTAAAATTATATTTATCCATATAATCATAATAAACGAATTCTGCAGGGTCAAGCGGTTGTTTCACTCATTTCAATAAGAATATTCATAATACAAGTCTAATAACCACAAAACGGGAGATGCTGAGTGCCCTGCTAGGAAAATAGCGGAATACAGGTACATCAACTCTATTGATTACGAGGGCGCCTAGAGCGTCATACTCAAGGCCAGACGTCCGTGCTTACTGCCTGCTGCTGATTCAACAAAACACTGCACTGCCCTACAAACCCTCGTTTATGGTGATGTCTAAGCACATTACTATTTTACGCAAACTAAATAAGAAATTACGTATACAAGACTTTTTGTCATTATTTAAAGAGTTCTGATGTTCAATATTGTTGAGAATTTTATTGTCCTACAATTACCATAACAAGTTACTGTAATAGGATAAACCTGTGAGTCAGGTGTATCCTAACAACAACTAACAACAACAACATACACAACATTAATACCTTTATAAATGATTTCTAAGACTTTATGATAATATTTTACTAATTACTGCATAAAAAGTAAGTAAGTAAAGTATTAAATACTGAATAATATATTTATTATTTATAATTTATGCAACTTTTGCACGCCCTAAGTGTCATCTTTCAAACACAAACCAAAGTTATGTTTGAAGCAACATAAATAAGCTCTTCAAAAGAAACTTTCTTTGTGCTCATCTAATTCTTTTCACCAGGGTGCTAATAGCCACGATCACGCGATTTACTCGGAAACATCTAGTTACATAAAAGGTTACAACTACTTCCCTTTTAGGAACTCATAAAGTACCAATCGTAATACGTCTTCTTCCTAGTTTCGACGATTGAAACGAGCATGTAAGGTAACGGTTACAGCAACACAATTACTTCCAAGTTTGCTAATAATTTGCTCCTTAATTATTTGTCAGAAAATTATTAACTCCTACATCACAAACGTTATATTTATATGAAGTCGGTTAAAAATAAAAGGGAGTTTCGAACGGTAGCTCAATTAATGTGAGCCGAACGGCGTAAACAATTAGACGAGAAAGGCGCGGCGGCGGCGGCGGCGCGGTGTGGGGAGACGCGTGAATATGAGCATGAGTCAGTTGTCGACGACTGTACGTAATTAGCAGCTGCGTGCGAACTCGTATGAGTTATTGGATGTGCCTTTTGATTACGGAATCAAAGGGAATTGGTACACTCGCGCACTGCGGTTCATTAGGATGTCAGTCTGAAATACCGTTTTGTTAATCAGTAAGCACGAACGGAGAATCACTGCTATCATTTTAACAGCAGTCGTAGTAAGTGTTAAAGCCATGTAGAAATGCGGTTCATAAATATTGTGAGTGGTTTGTTTGCAGACGGTTGCTTTCTCCAACTAGGTTTTCATAATTTTATTTTTATCACGGAATGATAAAATAATTAATTTTGCAAGTTCCTTCGATACACTTGGTTCTCTAGTTGATATTCAAGTAAATAAAAGTATTAGTATTAAACATAATCAAAATTATGTAAAAACTGAGGCCAAACACAAAAACCATGACAGATTACCTCAAATATTTCTTTCCAAACATAATTAAACAAATTTAACAAACGGCCCTGAAACACCTGGCCTCAACGTTTCGGCTTACAGATTTATGAGTGTCGCGTGCACAGAACCGCACCTTAATCTCACAACACAGCTGTACAAAGCGGCGGAATCCTCACAATTCGTTACTCAGTGTAGCTACATAACGCTTTATTAAAATTCCACTGTTGCGTCACTTTGTCGCGACCACGCTAATTGTCGCAAGTCTCGCAACAATTCACGGCGGAATCCTCTTTGACGAAACTCCTTTGATGTTCACTTATTATTATAAGACGTTGTGTAAATTAGTCAGACTTGATATTTGTGCGTTAACCGCGCCTTCGTGTTTAATTAGATTAAGTTTGTTAGTTTGCGTGTCTACCCAGCTGGGCTCGAGAGAGATCTGTGAATTCGTAATAAGACCTGGGTTCATCTTAATTCTTCGGTATTTATCCTTAACTACCGAAGAACTTACTTGAGTCGTTGTAGTCATTGGAATCCAATAAACAAAAAAACTATTTTACAAAAAAAAATGCGCCGACTTCCAAAAAATACACTACAAAGTGAAAAATAACTTTGTCGTGTCGTCGGGTTCGCATTTTCGTTGTTTGCCACCGACTTCCGAAATTAAAGCTATATTTCACTTTGTAGTGTCTTTTTTGGACACAAATTCGTAAAACACTGCTTGCTATATAAATATCAGTGACAGGAAGTTATTTTAACATCATCAGTATAAACGCTAAACTACGTATTATTGAAGCTAACTGAAAAACTACCCAAGCAAAATTAATAAATTTTATATGGGACACCCGTCGTCGTTTATGTTCGCCTAACTGATCAAAATGTACTGAACAGCAGATTTTTTTTTCGCGATTTCAGGGTTGGTCCCATTGTAAAAGTTGTTTGTTATCATGAGTACAATCACGTGTTTAGGTATCGGTCACTAATTACCAGTCACCCTATATACTAAAAAGAGGAAAGGACCTAATATCGAGCCTTGTGGTAACCCATTTTTACTTTTAAACCGAGTGAGTGAGTTCAAATCAAATCAAATCAAAATATTTTTATTTCACATAAACCAACATGGGCACTTATGAAACGTCAGAAGCTAGGTGCACGGTTCCAATTGGTCGTTTCCTATGGAGAAGAACCGGCAAGAAACTCCATGGTTACTCTTTTAAAAATAATTGGCTTTTACAATGTTTTCGAGTTACAGTAGGTATGGGAGGACAGCGTAGGCCTGTCAACAAGTACCAGGTACTTGATAAAAATAAAAAATGGTCTACAGATCTAGTCTACAAGGCTTACAAAGTCCTCACATTTACAAAATAAGGATGTATCAAAAGGATAAACAAAATATAAAAATCTACTAAAACCAAGAGATATGATTGCCATTTCAACTAAGAAAGAGGTGAAAAATTAAAATTGTCTGTATATAATGTCAAATAATAAAAAGATTATGTCATAGAAGTATGTACAAATAAAAAATAAACATCGTAATTTGAGAGCAGTTTATAGACATTTACGTAGAACTTATGCCGTCAAAGAGGTGCCAGGGAAGCCACATGTGCAGAAGGAATTATTGCCAAACTACCTTGTCTTCAACGTAGTCTTTAATCTTATAATATGCTTTTTTGATAAGGACTCGTTTGATGAGGGTTTTGAACTTTCCATCGCTAAGTTCTGTAACCGACTTTGGCAACTTGTTATAAAAACGGATGCTGTTTACAAGAAATGACTTGCTAGTTTTAGTTAGTCTAAATTTAGGTATCACAATTTCATTTTTACTGCGTGTATTTATATTATGGAAATCGCTTCTTATTTTGAAAAGTCCTAAGTTTTTGCGAACATACAAAATACTTTCTAAAATGTAAAGAGAAGGCAGAGTTAGTATATCAATTTCTTTAAATTTGTTTCTAAGAGACTCGCGAGGACCCATTTTATATATTGCGCGGATTGCCCTCTTTTGTAAAATGAAAATTGAATCTACGTCAGCTGCCGATCCCCACAGCAGAACACCATAAGACATAATACTGTGGAAATATGCAAAGTATACTAACCTAGCTGTGGCTATATCTGTCAACTGCCTTATTTTTCTTACTGCATATGCAGCTGAACTTAATCTACCTGAAAGAGCTCTAATGTGTGCGCCCCATTGTAATTTTGAATCTAAAGTAATTCCCAGAAATACAGTTTCCGTAATAGCATCTAGTTTTTTGCCATCAAGTTTTAAATTCAGATCCACTTGAGGTACATTTGGTAATGAGAACTTAAGACATTTAGTTTTGTTCGCATTAAGTAAAAGATTATTAGCTGCAAACCATTTCGAAAGAACAGCCAGACTATCGTTGACATGTAAGACATCCGTATCTTTTCTATCTATTTTAAAAATAAGGGAAGTGTCATCAGCGAATAAAATGATATCCGATAAGTTAGCCATCATGTAAGGAAGGTCATTAATATATACTAGAAATAAGAAAGGGCCAAGAATTGAGCCTTGAGGCACGCCCATCTTAACTAGAGACCCCGATGACGTCGCCCCGTTAACGTTTACTTTTTGCTGCCGTTTTGATAGGTAGGAAAGAACAAGATCAGCAGCTTGTCCACGAATTCCGTAATGGTATAATTTACAGAGCAGTGTATTATGGTCAACGCAGTCAAACGCTTTTGAGAGGTCACAGAAAATGCCAATTGCATCCTGGGACTTCTCCCAGGATTCCAAAATGTGACTGATGAGTTTTGCTCCCGCGTCCGTCGTCGACCTACCTTTCGTGAAACCAAACTGGCGACTATGTATAATCCCATTTGAGTTAAAATGTGACAACATCTGGTCCAGCATGATTTTTTCATAGATTTTGCTCAATGCTGGTAGCACAGATATAGGTCTATAATTGGAGGGATCAAACTTACTACCCGATTTGAAAATTGGTACTACTTTACTATGTTTCATTAGGTCAGGAAACGTACCGCTGTCTAAACATTGATTAAATATGCCTGTTAGGGCAGGGGCAATTGTGTCAATAATATCTTCGAGAACCTTAACAGAAGTTAAGTTCTAACAAGGAACCCTTATAGTTTCGTCATGTCCGTCTGTCTGTCGGTCCAAGGTTTTGCTAAGAGACCGTTAGTACTAGAAAGCTGTAATTTTGTAGGAGTGTGTATCGGGGGGCACGGCAGTGCCCCCGCAAAGTCGAGCGCGAAGCAAACACTGCCGTACCATCCTTTACTGGAACCATTTCGCCGCATTTTCAGGCCCCTATTTGAGAACCTCTGGATAAGACCAGAACGCAGAAATTTTCGTCATCCAGTAAGCTATAATCACATACTTAAAATCCAAAATTTCAAGTCTGTAGGTCATTTAGTTCCGAAGTTAAGCGAAAGCAAAGTTTCGCATTTTCGACACTCACTCACTAATGATCATCAAAATAGAACTAGTACTTCCCATAAACTCAGAGAGCTGAAATTTGGTACAGAGTTAGGGTTTAATGGCCACATAAAGGGAAAACTATAAAAACTAGGATAATCGAAGATCTGGAGTACCTGGTGACCCTGATTAGAAAACACAAGAGCCCAACCAAACTATTAGAGATCGACATACCGCCTTTACTAAAAATATTCAACTTGGTGGGCCGCTTCATTTGATGTCAAAAATCGAAGGTCTGAAGTATCTGATGAAGAACCCTGAGCTGGTCTCAGCCGTATTAGAGATATGGTAACGCCCCCTTCTACTATTGGTACATAAAAAAATCGACTGACATTGCAAAAATCCAGCGTAGTGGGACACATCTTCTAATTTAATCTAGCCTATAGCGTCCCACTGCTGGGCGAATGCATCCCCTTCTGCTTTCATTACGAATATAAATAAAATTAAAGGAAAACTCTGGATAAGACTAGACTGGCTTTTATACTTATACTTACAAATTTACAAAAAGAAATAGTCGAACGATTAACTTTATTCTATTTGAACATTACACAAATTAAATAAACAAATTACACTAAAATATCCAAACTAATATTATAAATGCGAAAGTAACTCTGTCTGTCTGTCTTTCTGTCTGTCTGTCTGTCTTTGCTTCACGCCTAAACTACTGAACCGGTTTGTGTGAAATTTGGTACAGACATAGTTTGGAACTTGAGAAAGGACATAGGATAGTTTTTATTACAAAAAATAAAATAAAAAATAAAATTTATTCCGGACATACAGCGCCATCTATTGGTCAAGAGTCTGCATCAATTCAGTACTGAAAATTCATCGAAAAATGTAAATAAATAGTAAAAAGGTATGTTAAGTTGTATTATTAATATAATACAACTTTTAGTACAAAGAAAATGCTCTAACGGAGTATAGATAATTCTATTAGTACTATAATTATGTCGAGTTGGTGATCGCGCAATGGTGTCGATCGTTACACGAGTTCGGTTCATGTTATTGTTTTAATTCATCGGAAAAAAGTAAATAAATAGTAAAAAGGTATGAAAAAAATAATATCAATATAATAAAACTTTTAGTACAAAGAAAATGCCCGAACGGAGTATAGATAAATAATCCGAGTTGTCACTATGCTCGATAGATGGCGTTGGGATCGAAATAGATCGCGCTATGGTTTCGTTACACGCATTTGGTTGGGTATCGGCCGAGCGCTTCGGTACTGTCGTGGAATTGTGGATTGATCGTTTCGTAAATTTAAAATTGGCTCCGTTGTATTAGTAGATTAAAAAGTTTATTTGTTGGGTTGTCTGGTGGTTGTTTTCAAAATTGGTTCCGTTGTATTTGTCGATTAAAAGGTTTATGAATATCTTCCACATTTCATATTTGAAGAGATCCCGCGAGATCGGGAACTATGTGGGTAAAACCAAAAATCTGCCGGAAGTCACTATTCCACGCGAACGAAGTCGCGGGCAAAAGCTAGTATTAATTAATTTTTATTAAGCAGGGTCATAAACATCTCGCGCAGCCGCAGTCGCCCGGGCCTGTGACAGGTTGCGTCAAAATTATGACGTCGGGACTTGACCATATAGGTTATTATTGTTTTAGTCTAAATATTATCGCTGTTGTCCATATACTAAAGGTCGTTGAGTGTTTGATTTCGCAAGATAATATCATAAAAAATGTCGATAATATTAAAAGACGACGATGAACTTAGTGGCTACCAAGTAGTTGGTATGCCCAAAGACGGGTCTTGTCTCTTTCATTCAATATCTTTCTTGGTGTATGGTAGAACTGACTCAACTTGCAGTATCAGATCTGCTATAGTTGCATACGTTGCTGAACATTGGGACGAAATGCAAGTGTACACGTGTGATGCTGATGGTGACGTATACACGAGCGCGCAATCCTACACGAGCGATATGATGAAACCCACTACTTACGGCTCAGCTTCTGAGCTTATGGCTGCTGGAAAAATCTATCCCTTTACTTTTGAAGTTAAAAGTCGCCATTTGAAAAACTAACCCCTTCAGAAATTAATAAACTTATAGGCTCCTTAAGTATTCCAAACTTATGGACTGAACTTTTTAGTTACGACGAACTTACGTTGAATATGAGACAGCTGGATGATTCTACGTTTGTAGAAATGTTAAAAAGAATCAGAGTAGGAGTGACAACTCAATCAGACAGAGATGTACTGTCTAACCGATTGATACATCTGCTCTCGCATTCCAATGAAGGAAGGTTAATGGAAATAGTACAATGTTTGAGGGACTTACCAGAAGATACTGTTTGTTTACTACCGACTAGAAATATGTGTATGCAGTTAAATAATGCTATGTTAAAAGCGATTCTGCACCCCGAGATAAAGTTAGTTGCTAAAGATTCCTTGGATTGTTCAAAATGTATGATAACGAGAGCCCGGGCGTGTTTACAAAAATATGAAGATGATGCGTCGATGACTGCTGGACTGGAAGAAACTATAATCATTAAAGAGGGAGCTAAAGTAACGCTTAGGAGAAACATTGATGTTAGTTTAGGTTTAGTAAATGGGTCGATAGGCGTTGTACAAAAAGTGAGGTGGGACCCGGAAGACCAAACAAAGCCTAAACAATTGGTAGTAAAATTCGCTAATAATTTGATTCACGAGTTATTGCCTATTAAGTCAAAATTTGAGATCATACCCCGGGCATACGTGTACAGAGAACAATTCCCAATCTGTGTGGCGTATGCCCTAACAATTCACAAGAGCCAAGGTCTAAGTTTAAAAAATGCCCTCATGGACATTGGCACCTCCATATTCTCTTGTGGCCAAGCCTACGTGGCGCTTTCACGAGTAACCAATCTTCATGGGGTGCACCTCATTAATGTTCACTTCAAGAGTATAAAAGCTCAAGCTTCAGCGATCACCGAATACAACCGGCTTAGGCGTAAATACCGCGCCGATCTATCAGAAATTAAACCGTGTAAACCGTCTAAAAGAATAAATAATGAACGCGAATGGGCAATACGAAAAACTGTTGCTACTGTACAAGAATCAGAACCAGAAAAAAAGAAAAGAAAGATTTGTAAGGATAAAAAAACTACTCCTAAAAAGAAAAAAAATGTGTCAAAACGTTTCTACAAAAAGAAGTGAAATCCCACCAAAAACATTCTGTAAAAAACTAGCCAAGTCTCGATGGAGCTGCTTGTTTATCTCTAAAAAGTAATGAAATCTAGACAAAGTCGTGCCAAGTCTAAGGTTCCTTACTGCGATTTCTTTATTATTATAGTTAATGTTGTGTGACTTGGCCGTTGAAGGGTACACAAGGGTATAAAACCAGGTGCTCCATGACACCATTGCACCAATCTTTCGCCAGAACCGCTACCTATTGACGATGGAAAATTGCCACTTGGAAAACGTTGATTCAATAACCAGTCAATTGTAGGCTTGATAAAGCTGCGTATTTCAATAATACTTATGTATAGGCGAGCCTGAAACAAACAGTATAAAAAATTATTTCCAGTACAGACGGACTTCTAATCATTGATAGAAGTCCGTCTGTACGTCTATTTTATGTTAGATCGGTGGTCGATTTGACGCTCCAAAAAGAAGAGAACAGAAGTCAGCATTGTCAATGCTGAAACTAGCGTCCAATTACCAATACCAGTATGGGCTATTATCTCGCTTAACAAACATAGGTAGTTACAACAGACATAACATTACGTGTAAACAAAATTGACTTATACCCACTAACGTACTCGTATAAAGAATGTTCAACGGCCAAGTCACACAACATTAACTATAATAATAAAGAAATCGCAGTAAGGAACCTTAGACTTGGCACGACTTTGTCTAGATTTCATTACTTTTTAGAGATAAACAAGCAGCTCCATCGAGACTTGGCTAGTTTTTTACAGAATGTTTTTGGTGGGATATCAATTACGCCAACAAAGTGGGAAAATAAAATTTTGTAAAATATTTTTTTTAGGGTAGCTCTTCTACATGTGAAGTGGGGATGAATATGTTTTTCGTCGTCTACCCCATCGTGTGGGGTATCGTTGAATAGGTCTTCTAAAAATACTTAGGGGTTGCTAAAATTATTTTTCGATTTAATGCTCCATTTACGAATTATTAAATTTTAAAGTGCAAATTTTTGTTCCAGTAGTTCCAGTCTCCCCCCTCTAAAAGCTAAACTGCTGTTTTGAAAAATCTGGAAAAATTCACGATGATACACTACACTATGCGTGGCCTGACACGCACTTGGCCGGTTTTTGAAGTCGGTTAAAAAACCTTCCTTGACCACACTTTGCAAATCCAATCATTCTTACTCACACATAGCATCATTAATTACCCACTTACTACAGTTCTTCTCATGTATACCGTCCGTCCGTAAATAAAACAACACCCGCGCAACAAACCATGGTTACAATAACTAACATCCACATCAAGAGGCTGACTCTCTCTAGTATAGTGAGGGAACTTAATAAAACGAAATTACACGTAGTGTGGCTTACAGGGGCTTAGGCCAGCCACCACTCAAATTTACTGGCCGTCTCCGCAACTATAAAAAGAGCATTTGAGCGTGTTACGCGAACGTAAAATATACGAGCTCCTGGGCTAACGCCTCACATAGAGATGTGGTGAGGATGATCGACATGTAAGGTCTTGTTGATGAAATTATTCCTTCGTTCATTATTAGTAAACAATGCTTAATTGTGACAACATTAGCTGCTTGCTAGTTGTTGCTAACTTGTAAGAAGTCTTGTGTGTTGTGTGGCTTCATATTGACTGACCGACTTCCTGATAATTCAAAAGTGCCTGTAAATGGTTTAATTGAAATAAATGGTTTGAGTTTGAGTTCAAGTAGTTGTACGAGTAAAGCATAATCCCACCAAAAACATTCTGTAAAAAACTAGCCAAGTCTCGATGGAGCTGCTTGTTTATCTCTAAAAAGTAATGAAATAAATTTGTAAGTATAAGTATAAAAGCCAGTCTAGTCTTATCCAGAGTTTTCCTTTAATTTTATTTATATTCGTAATAAAAGCAGAAGGGGATGCATTCGCCCAGCAGTGGGACGCTATAGGCTAGATTAAATTAGAAGATGTGTCCCACTACGCTGGATTTTTGCAATGTCAGTCGATTTTTTTATGTACCAATAGTAGAAGGGGGCGTTACCATATCTCTAATACGGCTGAGACCAGCTGAGGGTTCTTCATCAGATACTTCAGACCTTCGATTTTTGACATCAAATGAAGCGGCCCACCAAGTTGAATATTTTTAGTAAAGGCGGTATGTCGATCTCTAATAGTTTGGTTGGGCTCTTGTGTTTTCTAATCAGGGTCACCAGGTACTCCAGATCTTCGATTATCCTAGTTTTTATAGTTTTCCCTTTATGTGGCCATTAAACCCTAACTCTGTACCAAATTTCAGCTCTCTGAGTTTATGGGAAGTACTAGTTCTATTTTGATGATCATTAGTGAGTGAGTGTCGAAAATGCGAAACTTTGCTTTCGCTTAACTTCGGAACTAAATGACCTACAGACTTGAAATTTTGGATTTTAAGTATGTGATTATAGCTTACTGGATGACGAAAATTTCTGCGTTCTGGTCTTATCCAGAGGTTCTCAAATAGGGGCCTGAAAATGCGGCGAAATGGTTCCAGTAAAGGATGGTACGGCAGTGTTTGCTTCGCGCTCGACTTTGCGGGGGCACTGCCGTGCCCCCCGATTATGTTTAGGTTTTTGATAGTTGTGGCTTCTTATTCAGATTTTGGTAAAAACTATTCCACACCATTTTACAATAAAAATATATATTCATTGAAAGCTTCTAAAAAGAGGTACCTACAATATCTACTATTGACAATGGAAAAATGCTGAAAAACCGTTTGCAAATACTTGAACAGAAAACAATGTCACTTCAAAAACAAAGAGTCGAGAACAAAAATCGATATCGATTCGCCACATCACTAAAAACAATGCCAGGTGTTCCAATATTGTTTTATGGGAGTTCCAGTTTGAGGCAAATTGTACAACTTGGTCTACCTTTGTGTTTATCGATGTTATGACCACCATGTAAAAAGTAGACGAAATCAACGTCGTCAGCGAAACTCCAGTTTATATTTAAACCATCGTAACAATCAATGAGCTTTTCGGTTTATATCTCATTTTCTCTTACGGGATACAATATAATAGGGATAGTATAGGTAAACTACAGTATCTTTCGGGTCAGAACGAATCACACATTATTGAGTCAATCAACGCAGGGAAGGTGTATGGGCTGATATCAAGATCATGATCCTCTACATCATAGTACCGATGCTGTTGTTGTTGACAGGAGAAGCGAAGTCAAAAATATCATAAGAAAACAAATAGGTACCCGTTGAGAAAATGTCCCAATCGATATCCGTATCGCTTCTTCTTTAGAGAATTTTACACAGCTTAAACAGTACATCGCACGATTTATTGATAGCAATATTACAATTTATCTACATGCATTACAGTAATATATTCAGTCAAAAAAGTATCGGGAATGGATGATTTGTTTATAGTTACAAATTCAATATTTTGTTTGTTTTTTTGTTGTTAGATTGGCACAACTGTTTTTTTATTTTGGCGCAGTTTGAGTTGCATCTGTCATTTAGATTAGTACTGTTTTTAGTTGGATCATATCTAGTGTGTATTGCGAATTTCATACTGGACAAGAACATCGAACAAAGAGTTTGCATCGCCAATGGGATTTTGTATTCGAAGTCACTAAAAATGTTACAGAAGGCTTACGGAATCGACTTTATCAAAAACACGTGCTTATGAATGGTACAAAGCATTCAAAAGCGGTCGAGATATGCTGGAAGATTTGCCTCGCCCTGGTAGGCCATCAACGTCTTCAACTGAAGTTAACAAAGTGAAGGAAATAATGACTGAAAATCCTCATTCAAGTTTGAGAGAGATAGCCGCTGAACTTTCTGTGTCTCTCCAGTCGATCCGTGTCTTTTTAAATAATCACTTGGATATGAAACGTGTTGCCGCCCGGCTAGTCCCAATAGACCTGAATTTTCTCCAAAAACTCAATCGCATAAGAGTAGCTGAAGACATGCTTGAACGAGTCAATTCTGACCCAACATTCATGAAACGCATTGTTACTGGTGACGAGACGTGGGTTTACGAGTTTGACATGCAAACTAGTCAACAAGCTTCGGAGTGGCGCCTTCGAACTGAACTGAAACCGAAAAAAAACCACGCCAAACAGATCAAAATTCAAAGTCATGTAGACTATTTTCTTTGACTATCGCGGTGTAGTGCACTCGGAATTCTTACCGGAAGGTCAAACGGTAAATCATCATCATCATCATCATCTTCCTGCCCTTATCTCATGTTTCTTGTGGTCGGCGCAACACGTTTTCTTCTTCCATTCTCCCCTTTCAACCGTCACGCTATCGTTTACTCCCTTCTCTTTCATACACGTATCATTAAGGTCAAACGGTAATATAAAGTATATTATTTGAGCGTTATGCGGCGTTTAATAGAGCGAATTCAAAGAAAAAGGCCAGATTTATGGAAAGAAAATTGTTGGATTATGTGCGCCCCACGATAAAGCGCCTTCGCACAAGGCCATCATTGTGAATGAATTTTTGACCAAAAACTCAACAAATCCCATCGAGCAACCACCTTATTCACCAGATATGGCTCCAGCCGACTTCTTTCTTTTTCCTAAACTCAAATTACCACTTCGTGGCATCCGTTTTCATTCGGTAGAATACATAAAGGAGAACTCGCGATGAGAACTAAACTCAATTCCGGAAAAAGCGATTAAAAAATGTTTTGATGATTGGATTATTCGTTGGCGTAAGTGTATCGTTTTTGAAGGAGCATACTTTGAAGGCGATAAAATAAACTTGGATGAATAACCAACATTTTGTGTTTTATTGATCTTTTCCCGGTACTTTTTTGACAGAGTAGTTATACATGCATTCAGCACATTATTACTACCTAATCGTGCTGAATGTCTATGCCCACTGAAGTTAAATTATTGTCTGAAACGGTTCAACACCATATTTATATTCGATTTCAGTACCATACAAATCATCTGCCTAACAACATAGTAGAGAATATCGTAACTCGTCAGTTTAGTGTTTTCAAGGGTTACGCTTCTGATAATGATAAGTTCCGTCCATTCCCGTTGTCCCCATTAACGCTGTTCCCATTATGGGGACAACGGGAAGTCATAAAATATCCTTCCTGTTGTCCCCATTGATGATTTCACGTTATGGGGACAACGGGAAGTCATAAAATACCCTTCCCGTTGTCCCCATTGATGCTTTCACGTTATGGGGACAACGGGAAGTCATAAAATATCCTTCCCGTTGTCCCCATTGACGATGACGTAGGCATAGTTTACATAGATACAAATGAAACAAATTATTTAAACATAATAGGTTTTTTAATTAAACGTGAAAACATCTAATTTTTGCTTTACTCGGAGATGCCACGTTATTATACTTGGAATGCTTCATCGAAGAATTTTCAAAGACGATGCGGTTCCTGGGTATCCAGATGTGCGTTCTACTGATGCTCTTGGTCGTATTAATATTAATTCCTATAGAATATACGTTATTTAAGTTATTCGAATGATTTAATCTAAATTTTTAAGATCACTAAATATGCCAAAAAGCAATTTATTTTACATTGGCAAAATTAAATAAAGAAAGGTATTCGTCAGAGGAATCTCTCCTAATTTGTGTCGTTTAAGATTTCCTAATAAAGGCTTTTCTGTACTTAAAAATAGAGCCCCGAATTTCTGGGACATTTCTTTTTTTGTTGATAAAACTGGCGGAAACAAGTGAAGTTGGTCTTTGTTAGCGTCCTTAATAAAGTAGACAAAGGACATGATGCTATACTATTGTGTCTCTCGAATGTACTTGATAGTACAGTCAAACTTTTAAGTACCTCGCGGTTCAGTTACTAGAGGAACTTGTTGTCATATCAGTCCTAAGAAGTGTGATAAAGGAGACGGGGATTTCTGGGCCTGATTGTAATAAGTTGAGGTATTGCTTAAAAAAAAGGTTATATTTTTCTATTTCAAAGTGTGAAAAATCAACTCAATTTACAATCTGGAAAATGAGATATCCAATAATTAAGTTGGGGTTACGAAGTAATTGGAATATCGATTCAATTATAATCGATTACCGTTACAGAGTTCATACTATTTAGGAAAATGCTTTCACCAGATGATTAATTCAATTAAAATAATTAAATCTCTTACAATTAAAGTATTAAGAGTTTAAACTAGTTAAATATCTACATAATTAAGATAAATCAATTCACGTTTACTAATCGATTATTGTATTTTTAACCTGTGCTAACTCCACAGAGTACTTTTTGATAGACTGCTAACTCTGACTCAATCAAAAAGTACTCTGTGCTCTGACTTGACATGCATGACATGACATCGACACTCGTTTCTCAATGAAACAGAAAAAGAAATCTTGGAGAAATAATAGAAAAGTACCCTAGAGTATATTTTCATAGATGAGTTCTTTCAGGAGGAAATACGGTCGGAGAGACTTTTGAAAAGCCTTAGTAATCGTCTAGTGCGTGTGCGTTTTGACTGTGTTTCCTCCCATACTTTTATTGATATTTTCCTCGACCCCTGCTTTCCTACGGAATTCTAATCTTCCTTCTTGTACGACCCTTGCCTTGCTACTATACCGGACACGGAGAACCCCGCATAAACGTTGAACTTGGACTTGTAATTTTGGATTCTACGAACGACCTACCGATTGGATATTGATTGACATCATGGATCGTTGTGTAAATTGTGGCAAACATTTTTTTTTTAAACCATTTATTTTGACACCGCACACGATCAGTTTGAAAAAAAAATGGGCCCCCCACAATCCTATGGCGACCAAAAGCCGCCATTTTTTCAATTTTAATGTAGCCAGCGACACTCACAAGGTTAAGACGAATCGATTGACGTAAGAATCATCAAAATCGGCTTACGCGTTTGGTCTCTAGAACGCTACAGAGGAACAAACATAAATACATACAAATATAAATACGTAGGATACTGATAAACCCATTACCCTCCTTCGGCAGTCGGGTAAAAAATGACAATCGCACTTCAAAAATCGGCTGTTAAGTACAGATTATTACGTAACCTCACTCTTCCTAAGTCTCTTTTACCTCGGCTCTCAGATTGCCAAAATCTGCAAAATTTTCAGTGATTGTTTTTTAATGTAGTAGCTATCAATTGACACCAATTTCATCTTTTTACATCCAGGCCCAAAATTGTATGAAAGCGTATCCGTCTCCGTATTGTCATAAAATACATGTGAAATACTTGTGTAACGTAACTTTTATTTCTGTCCACTCGTCGATGAGTGGACCAACCTACCATAAACATTAAAGTTTGGTAGCGCCTTTTACCGGATTTTCGTAAACAGCAATCATGAAATTATGTAAAGAAGATGGGCTACAGCATCCTCCATAAGGATAATAATAACAACATGCTAAAGCCAACAAATTGATGGTCGCCCATAAGGAAAAGCTGTAGCAGTGCTTGTTTACCGTATGTTGTTTTTTTAAGTTTGGCTTTTATTTTAAACATCATCCCATATTTTAATCAATAGTTTAATATTGGCAGAGACAGAATGATAATTCAACGCTTATCTAGTAATTTGCTGTAAGTGGCACTAAAAATTCTTACGTCAACCATTTATCTACAGCCATCAATCCTGCGTGCAAAAATATCTACAACAAACTTTAAAACAATATTTTCGAGGCCGTACAAGTATTTTACTGCGAAACCAATCACTCAACCGCTTCGCTAATCGAGCCGTCAAAACTAAAACAAAAATAAATAAAATACAAGCCACTTTAATAGAAACCCATCGAGATACCAACACTACAGAGGGAAATAATATTTAATTTCACGGAAACGCTCGTGTATGCTGTCTTTGGTTTTTTTTTTCGTGCCTTATGCTGAATGCGATTAATTTCACGATTTTTTTTACCATCGGTACTTGTAAAGTTCCTACTAGGAAATCGAATAAAAATGATTCGAAGTCGATTAATTTTTATAAGCTGATGAAAGTAGAATAACTTCGAGGACCTAAACTACCAAAACCGTAAACCAAGTATTCCGAATTTTCGAGAAGTCTTACAATGGCAGAAAAAAAATCAAGGTTGTACACCGCTTCTCAGAACATAGAGTGTTAATTAATACGTGACAGAGCCCAACTCATGTACCCTTTGATAATTAGTAAAAACACGAAATGGTCGCACAGAAAACATTTTAACACGCTTAGAATCAGCTTTTAAAAACTTAATGAGCTCCGGTTTGATCCCGCAGTAAAAGACAAAAGTCATTGTTTTATCCATTTAGTTAAATTTAATCCTTGGTAGCTCATTAATTACTACGTAATCCATTCGGGCGTCGTTTAACCCTTTCGGCCCTAAACAAGGCAGTGAGTTCAGACCGTGTAGACCGTATGTGTGGTGCAAGTGAACAACTGTTAGAGAGCGTTTCTTCATGGGACAATTGAAATAAAATAGGATAGGATTATGCGCCTACCTTGGCATTTAGGGTTCCGTACCCAAATGGTGCCAACCGGACCCTATTATCAAGGCTCCGCTGTCTGTCTGTGAGAGGGCAGTATCTTTTGAGCCATAATAAGTAGACACTTGAAACTTTCACAGAGGGTCTACTGCTATGACCGCAAATAATATATAAATAAATATATATAAATAACAACAAATAATAAAAATGAAATAAAGTTAAAAATTAAAGGAGGTCCCCATACTAGAAACGAGTTCTCTGTCTACTAAAATATTTAAGAAAAAATAAACTTAGATAACTATTGTTTGGTGGTAACCTTCGTGTTCGGGTCCGAAACGCACTTGGCCGGGTTTTTGCAATTATTGTTATAAAAATTATTGACATATTAAAAAAATAGAAGATTTTCTTGTTGCAGGTAGACTACAGCTCCACGAGGTAGCTATGTGCTAATGACGTACGTATGTAGTAAATTCAGTATTGTCTTATTTACTAACTTTGTGCTACATTTCTATGTTATTTTGATAACCTATTTAATAATTATAACAATAGGCACGCTGCGAATCGCTGGCGCCTATCACGTGTTCCATGCCAAAAAAAGGTCTTTGATATGCCAATATGCATGCACAACGGCCTCCTCCAGGCAAATTGAAATTTGCCAAGACCCACCTCCAGTGGGTCACCTTCGCCGGCTGCTGAGCTTGGCGCAAACGGTTATTGTCAGGCGATCGCTTTCATTGCGGATCATGAATGGAACACGACCAAATATTTTGATTATGCAAATTCAATATATGTTGCTGTTACGGGGAAGACTGTTTTCTGGAGCATTGTTTTTATTTTTTGTAAGATGATCGGGTTCTTAAACTATTGTGTTATGGTTAACCTCTTTTGTTATATTTTGTTTTGGCTTAGAAGTTACCAGAAACGAACAGAATTAAACCTAACTAAGGTTTGTGGTGATCCGGCAGAGAACCAAAGTTGTCGACATAGTTCATAGAATAAGCAAGCTGAAGTGGCAATGGGCCGGCCCTATTTAGCCGGAGAACCGATGTCCGCTGGGGTAGACGTGTTCTTGAGTGGAGACCGCGAATCGGTAAACGTAACGTGGGACGCCCTCACGCTAGGTGGAGCGACGATCTTCGCAGGATGGCTGGTAGTAGCTGGATGAGAGTTGCCGAAAATCGAGTTGAATGGCGTGCAATAGGAGAGGCCTATGTCCAGCAGTGGACTGCTATAGGCTGATGATGATGATGAAGTTTTTGTGGTATAGTAATTTTATTTTAGGTGCATCGTCTTCACATATTATTATATAATTAATGTACCTATGCAAAATATTGTTAAACATTTTAAAAGAGTAACGGTGGAGTTTCTTGCCCATTCGTCTCCATACGAAAACTACAGTTTGGTAGGGGCGACTAGAATCAATTCCATTTTAATGTTCTTTTTTTTATTCTGAATGGGTCCGCTCTTGGCCTTGATCACGCCTGATGGAAATCGATGGATGAGGTCTATGATGGAAAGAGCGTACCCAGAAGATGCCTAAGGCACTGGAACTCCCACGCAACGACGAAATACAGCAGGCTGCTTGACGCCGGACTCCGGTGGGAGGGTGGTCGCAAACAAGGCGGGCGTTAGCCCTACCATCACAAGGAAAGAATTGGCCAATCAAATAAGGTGCTGGGTGTGACTGTCCAGGATGCGCTGAGCGCTCGGTACAGATGAGTAACTGGCGGAACAAACTGCGCTACACGAGGAGGCTTCTTCATGCATCCCAAAAATGTGTGTGTTATTTTTGAAAAGTGGCTTTTATGGATTTATTTTCGTTGGATCCCACTTTTGAATCCCAGTTTAATATTTTTGGCGTTGGATCCCACAAAACATTATTATATACATATTTTCGGTGGTCCCAAATTTTAAAAATGCAAGCTATGAGATAAATGCTTTGACTTTGTATTTGACTTTGTTCATAGAAACTAGGAGGGTATTAAAATGAAAATTATAATCAACTTTTGCGAACAAAAAACTTTCATTGACTCCCAAACAAATACATCAAACACAAATAAACTATTTTACCGTTTCTCAATAAAAAAATAAGCAGTGCAAAAATGTTCAAAAGTTGGCAACTCCAACTACGTATATCTACAAAACAAGAACAGTTCTGTCGTCTCACAACTGGGTCAGCTGAGCATCATACAAATCAAATTGAAGCCTTCCAAACGATCCCCTACAAATTAATAAAGGAGTTTAATAAGTGCTTGAGAATTCAGTACTAACTTTGCACTCTGTGGAGGTAGGTGTTCGATTGTATTCCTTGTTTTGTTTTCCATTTACATAATCAATGCTTTTAGCCTCAGTTGAAATATGTAAAACAAAACGTGAACCTACCTTAGATGTATATATCGGCGCAGGATAACCTTTACCGGAAGTGGTTATCATATTAGTGGTTTACCAGCTTCAATATCATCACGATTGGTTAGCCTTTACCAGAACTGGTCATCGTATAAGTGGTTCACCAGCTTCAATATCATCAGGATTGTGCCGGAATATAGCAGTTCCTCGTGGACGTGGTACGACAGCGGCTCGCCTGGCATCGTCTCTGTCATCATAAAACAGCCGCCACGCAACCATCCATGGACCGCCGGCGACGCTCTGCTAGAGCGACAGTCACCAGCCAGGGTCATTCATAGGGCGTTTGTGCACTACAAGGAATTTTACTGTCCGGCAGTCCGATTTTATTTTTTTATTATGGCGTGCCAATATGAGAACGTAAAAAATCGGACTGCCGGACAGTAAAATTCCCTGTAGTGCGCAAACGCCCTTATCCGACCTTTTCAGTGATTCCAATAATGTCGTAACAAAACGAGGCGGCACTTGCTGCGTCGTCATATATTTTATCATGTAGTTAGTTTCATCAGATTATATACGAGATTATACTGCAAATAATTTAACATAGGTATGATATTATTTATCTTTTTGAACCCAATCAAAATGTAAGCAATATAATTGCTCACATCTTAAGCTCGAGCTTAAATTCAATAAACATATTATATTGTACATGTATAGTTAGCTTTGATAAAGTTGTACAACCTGTGGTCCACATTAGCCCTGGATCGACAGAGCCTGTGAAGGCTAACAGTACAAGTAACAGTACAGTTGTGACACAGAGCACTACTTAATAACAGACTTGTATACTAGCAATCTACGTATGAAGAAAATAGTAAAGTATTCAATTGTTTAATTAAAAACAGTATAATACGGGAACAAATTGTCAGAGAAACCTTTCTTGTTAAATTTTAAGCTAGAATGGTACTCACTTAAAAATAGCCGAGAACATCATCTGCCTAGCCTTTTCCCAACTATTTTGGGGTTGGCTTCCAGTCTTACCGGATGCAGCTGAATACCAGTATTTTACATGGAGCGACTGCCTATCTGACCTCCACAACCCAGTTACTGGGTAATACGATACCCCTTGGTAAGACTGGTTGTCAGACTTTCGGGCTTCTGACTACCCGTAACGACTGTCAAAGATCCGCGAATGACAGCCGGGACCAACGGCTTAACGTGCTTTCCGAGGCACGGAGGGGTCTCGGTATGTAAAGATGGTCACCCATCCACAGACCAACCGCGGCAAGCGTAGCTTAACCTGATCGATCGACCTGTGTGGCTGTTATTATTTAGCCACGGGCCCCTAAACTAGCTGACCCGGTGAACTTCTTACCGCCTCAGAATGTATAAATGTTGTGTTTATTAGAGATACTTATCACTAAAAAAGCTGTTCCATACAAAATGTATTTATTATCTTTATTATTATTTTTTTCGTGAAAGTTTCTCATGTTTTAATAGTAAATCCTTTGAGTAAATCTAAGAAACCAAAGATCATAAAAATCGGTCCATCCGTTCTTTAGTTACAATTTTATAAATGATGTAACTAACCCGATTTTGTTTTATTACTCGTATATTAATTCCGTCAACAATCTTCTATAATATCATCATCATTCTCCTGCCCATATCCAAATTGATTTGGTGTCGGCGCAACATGTCTTTTTCTTCCATACTTCTCTATTAGTCGTCATCTCTTTAGTCACCCCCTTTCTAACCATATCATCATTCACACAGTCCATCCATCGTTGCTTTGGTCCTATCCTACTCTTATAGCCATCGACATTCATACTCGAAACTTTCCTCATGACATTTTCCTCATTCCTCCGTATCACATGCCCATACCATGACAACCGATTTCACAATCTTCTTCTATAATGATTGTGTCAAATATCTAAAAGGATACCGTTTTAAAAACATCTCGGAAGTTAGCTAATAATCAATCGGGTAGCCGAAAAAGCAATTATCACGCTTTCGATTTTCAAATTTGACAGCGAACGTCACAGCAGCCGATCCACCCCAACTCGTATCTTTTAAAATAGCCGAGAACACACACAAGAATTCCTCATTTATTAAAATGTAAAAATTGAGTTCCAATGTATAAATCAAATCATCTTTAATATTTTCTCGCGAAAGTTTTTCTCATTCGTGAAGTAGATCATTAAGTGAGGCTGGTGCTAAGTGCTGGCAAGACGGCTGTCTCGGGTAATGACTGAAGCGCTGCTTAACTTCAGTTGAAGCTGAAACTTAGTTGACCAACGACTGCAAGATGTATGTTTTTCTTATTTTAGTTTCGTTTTTGACGTAATTAGGGAACGGATACGTCATGGATAAATATATAATATTATAGGCACATCAACCATTAATTGGAAAATAAAAGCCAAAGATAGGGGAAACGATACTCATTGACATCGTATAATAAGAATATTCAGGAGAACGATTCTTTCTTCCGAACTGCGACGCCTGGGGCAGTAAATACTTTCTGTTTATCCCTCTCTCCAATACGTCGCTTAACTCACCCTCCGAAACCGTCCATTATTTCAATAATAACACTTATAAAAACTGTCAGAGTGTATTACTGGCGCAGCGTGGCCGTAAAAGGCGACGTCACAGCTACAGGGCCGTAAAACGCCCATACGTTTAAACGCTGAGCAGTAAAGCGGGTGTTCGCTCGTCGATACGACGGACATTAAATTAGTTTATGCGCCTTTATATTGGATAAATACTGTCTGTATGGGAGACATGCCTTGATGGGCTTTAAAACGCGGCGTTATGTGAAGATGTGCCTACGAGGTAATCGGCAAATGAACTTGTACGTACTCGCATTACATATTTTATGTGAATGTTTCATGAGAAATTACTGTCACAACATCACTAGTTCCCTAATAATCGTATACGTCTGTTCGTGTTGTGGTGTGTTAAATATTTTGAGGTTTCATTATTTTATATTCTACTAGCTAATGCGTTGCATTTTTTTTAGTAACATTCTTTGGTAAGTTGTGTGCGACCACTAACCAAAGTTTCATCATATTCGGTCGAGCCCTTTGCGAGTTTTTGCGAGATTAACGCACGGCAATTGATTTTTATATACATAAGTAGATATACCTATACTAATACTCAACGTTTATAACTTTATGATTAGAACATATTTTTTCAAGACCTGAAAATTAAACTTCAAACCATTGGGCTAGCAACTTTGTGTTTTGAAAAAAGAGTGTTGAAGAATTTGAATTGCTTCTACAATCTGATTTGAAAAAAACATAAACTATTTTCCAAGTATCGTAAAACCAGGAAGTGATTGTTTTAAATACTTTACCATCAACGAGTTATCTCCGCACGAGGTGACATGTTTTTATGATCAGTTTTATTATTCACACGTCACGATAAAGGCCGTTTACTATTTTTGAGGGATTGCACAGAAGATAGACGAAATTGGTTCAAATTATAGGAATAAGATCGGCGGGTTTCTCTAGAGTATTCAAAGATAGATACGAGTATTAGACAATACAGATCGTGACACAGAAGAGCTGAAGCGTTGAACCTTCTCAAAGTTAACTGACAAAAAAGGGAGGAAATTAAAAAAAAAAACCTTCGTAATATGATAGTTACAAATTCACTTGGATGACTATTTATTTCTATTTAAGATACGAATTCATAAAAAAAAAAAATTGTGATTCATCTTAGAATCTCTAGATACAAGCCTGCCTAGATCGAGCCAATGACCTTTAACCGTGCATAGCTAGATTATCTCTAACCTATGTAAGTTGTTGAGCAGCATGTGTTTGTATAGGACACCGTTTATCTTAGAGCTATGCGAGCGAGTTCGGCCGAACACAAACATTGCGGAATGTCTTCAACCTAGACGTGTAATGTGTGGCTAGTGTTCTCCCTGATGCAGCATGTTTGTGTCTAAGTAGTTGGTTATTTGGGCTAAGGGACTCAGCACATGAAGGTAGTGTCATGTAACATCACGTTTGTACTCCCCGAAGAGTAAACACAAATGTATTAATAGCAAAGCCACATTTCGCTGGTATCGGCCCCGACTCACGAGTTGAAGGTCGTGGGTTCGAAGCCAGGCAGGCACTTTACTTTGTGTAAATAATTATTTCATCTCCACTGCTCTGAAAACGGTGAAGGAAAACACCGTGAGGAAACCGGCATGTTCTAGAACCAAAAATTTGAAGATATGTGACATCTAGCAACCGGCACTGGGCCACGACTGGGCCCGTACCGTGGTGCATGAGGATTGGAGAGGAGGCCTGTGTCCCAGCAGTGGGAACATTATTGGCTGATTGTGCCATATTTCGCTAGTGTTATCATACGCCCTATGTAGGTAGTAGGTAATAGTGCTACTTTTCGTTAACCCGGGCTGGTATTGAGAATTTCCGAACAGAAAAACCAAATCATACTTTGCCCGACACAGGATATTAAGCCCAGGGCTCTGCGCTCAGCCATCGCGATCACTAAGACGGCGAGGTGGTTCATGATACATGGCTTATTAAGAACCTCTTACTCGAATTAAGATGTTTATCCTGTAACTAACACTTGGGAGGGGATTCATTAATTGTGATGCCTAATATGTATTCCCGATTTATTTGCAAAAAATGTAAACAAATATGAGTTTATGGAAAAATAACTTTAAATTCTACACAATAAAATTCAGTTTATGCCACAACTTCAAACATTTTTATAACTTTTTCAATAGTAGTAGTCACTCTGAAATCAACTTAATTACCATTAAAATAAATTTGATATTTGTTTAACTTGAAATAATATTAATTTAAAACATTAGATTGAATAGACTTTAAGTACAGTTGCACATTGGATTTTCAACTCTCGGCACTGAAACAAACGTTGAAAATCTAACAGTGCGGTTTTTTATGCGATACATGAAAACGGGCAATAATCTTAAGACTATTATCGTATTCTTTTACACAAATCTTCTTACTACATAAATATGTGTTACTGAGCACATCGGAGTCTGTGTTACCGATACGGCACACAACGTCACAGATGGTCGCGTTGTCGATGTAATGCCGCTCATAATTAATGGTCATTAACACAATACCCGCTTGATTTGCACCACTGCACGCGTTCTGCTTTAATTATTGGTAAAGCTATTATATCGAAATGAACGTGATTAATACAACAACTATATTAAAATAAAAGATTAACATTTGCTTTTAAAATAAAAGTAGTTTCAAAATCATTTTAATTTATCTGGTGCATAGTACCTATCTGAACATTGTAAAACAGCCTCCTAAAGTTTCTGGGATCACTTAATCAGTCACAAAGTTTCTGTTAATTTTCTCAATTTAATTCGGTCCAGAAACCCCATCAAGAGACTATTTAGTAAAAGTAAAACATTGCTAACATTTCCCCTGAGGTCATCGACCCCGTGCTTCGATAATTGCGTGGCGCAATTACACTTGCATTTAATTACGCGCCGCCAGAGGTCGCCGGCCGCGCGCGTCACTTCCGCAGTCGCGCCGGAAGCTGCGCACACTGACGCTTTGTTCCCAACTCACATTGTGCTGCTACGTACAGTATATGGGCTTGTGTAGCTTTTGTGATATTTGGTTGGTTGTAAAAGAAAAATAAATATTTATAAATAAAAAAATAAAAACTTGTAATATTTGTGTCAGTTGCATTGTTTAAATACTATCTAAGAACCTTGTGGAAATTGAATTAACATACTTCAAAGTAATACTCATTTTACAGACATGTAAACAATGTGTGACATTAGTAATGTTCAATCCACAATAGATAGACTACATGAAAGAAGCCACGCAACGCGTAGCCTCGTAGCCCCGTAGCCACGCAACGCGTAGCCTCGTAGCCCCGTAGCCACGTACCTCGTAGCTCGTCGTGCGATTCTTATCTACCTGATTTTCGCTTATATTTCATCCGCAAAATATAATTCCGTTTATGTTTCATTTCCGAGTTAACGTCAACATTAAAACAATACCACTTGTTTTCAGCCAAAACAATAAAAACAAAAATGTCTCAAACTTTTAAACAAAACGAAACCGTTCGTACATATGTTTTTCATTAAGTAAATACGGTACTTGAACAAAAACACCGATATATCTGGATGGTCCCACTGTACTTTGCTCGCATACCGCTGTAGGTATGCAGTACCTACGTACGACGCGCGCCATGCGAACGTTCGTATGCGTTGACAAAAATCCGCCGCGCTTTCAAACGAATAAGTATTCAAAATAAAAATGTTTTTCGTGCACACTTTACAGCCACTTTGGTGAAGTCTACCGGCTCGGAATGTTGATTACTGGGAATAAAACGGTGGTTGAATTTTATATTTAACGGGTTTCGGTAAAATATTAGTTTTTAGTTACAGTCGACACGTATTAAATAAATACCTGTGAGTAATATGGTTGTTCATATCGCTTCGATTGATTATAAATTGTTAAAATACTTAACTAATAAAGCATTGTAAGTGAAAGATTAACAGGTGTAGTTAATATGAATATTAACTATTGCGATTAATATTTTTTTAAAACAAAATTAAATAAAACACAAAAATAATGCATGAAAAACTTGGCATGTTTAAACGAAAAATCCCGTCCGACCTTGTATTTTATCTCACAATCTCGCCAGAAGACGGGCGCCTCCACTATATTCTCATTACATTCCCTGCAGCACTGAAAGTGAGCAGCTTGCAGTTTGACAGCGAAACTAAACAAGCTACTAGTCTGAACTAGGGATGTAACGGAGCCCATCTTAGCGGAGGCGGAGGTGCTTCGTAAGGAAAGGTAAACGGAGTCAGAAGTGGAAATACAAAGAACAAAGAATAATAAAAACAAACTAACCTTCTGGTAATCAAAATTTAGAAGGAGTAAAATACGTGGTTCATAAATTAAAGCGGCTCCACACTGTTACAACTGTGGAATGATTTCATGCGGATGTTCCGCATCTGCGGAGGTGCAGGCGAGGTTCCGTTTCAACCCTACCCTGAACTAGTGCTACTGCAGCTAGTTGCACTGGTCCCGGTCCCGGGCGGCGCATACAAACGAAGCGATCAACAGTCTGGACGGTGTGTTGTCCCAATGTACGGGAGATAATGACGTGTAGCTCATTGTCATTTAAATTGGTATATAAGCTGTTGTGTTGGGCATAGGCCTTTATTTTCTATCAGGACTCAAATGTAGGGAGATTGGTCAGATTGATCATAAGGGCTAGTAGTCTGCCTGAAAGGTTCAACTTTAGTTTTTTTACAAAACGACGGTTTACCATTCATACAGTTAAAATATTTGAAACCCTTTTTAGTATAATATACCTATTATATGGTTGGAACACTATGTTTCGATGGCAATGTCCCATGAAGTATTAGGGAAAAATTATTGCATTATATCCTGGATTTACAATGCAAAACTATACTTGAAATAAATGATTTGTCTTTGACTTTGATTATATAATTTCAATTGTGTAATCAGTCTTACAGAGGTATCTAACATGATTCAATATCTTTCCGGTAATCATAAAACTTAATTTAAATCTCTTCAATAAAAACCTACGATAAACACACTCAGTATAAACACACTCAGTATAAACACACTCAGTATTTTCCAATATTAGTTAAAAGTGTAAGGTAATTGACTGTAGTTAGCAACTCGCACGATCGCAGTAGCGAGCAGTGTGTGTGCAGTGCTACATAACTTGAGCGAGTTACAAGCAGCTAATATTAACACTTTATATGCTAATGTAAGCAGTCAACATAAACTCGATGAATTCATTACAGAATTACGCGAATATTGTGTAACTGAAATGGTTGCTTGTTCTTAACAACACAACAATCCGTGTTATGTTATTAAGTCAAGTCACATTAGTTGTGCCAATAGAAGTAGAGGCATCTTCTCTTACCGAGCATCAACGAACATTGCTAACCACGATTTGTATTTCAACAATTAGCGATGTCATCTAAAGTCTGGTTTTTTAGGAGATGTTTTCTTTCACCATAGAACAAAGTAAATTCACTACAAAGATGATTATACTACACTACATTATGGAACTGAAAATTCGAATGCACCTAATATTACGTGTGTCGTGCTGAAACGACACAACTAATATATTGGCAATCACTTATCCTATATGCGTTCTCAATGTAGCCATTGGATCATCTCGCACACCTTTTATTTATTAAATTTTAGTGATAACTTAATAAATAAAAGGTGTGCGAGATAATCCAATGACTACCACAGCCTTATTTCCTGTAATTACTAACACGACACAATCTAAAATAATTATAAAGCGGTGGTGACGTAGGGACGAGAGTCGCGCAGTTCCGGAGAGGAAACGCGCCAGGACCGTTATTAACGACCCGGACGACGGGAATTAATAACTCAAGCGATTTATACTAGTTAAACTTTACCTCTAAATATATTGTTAATCCTAGGTATTGGAACTTTGAGAGAACTACAAATTGCTGGTGATACAAATATCAGGTGATTTAAGACTACTATGTTCATTCATAATGGGTTATACAAACTAGGGATGTGCTCATTAGCGCATAATAGTATTTAGCATATAATAATAAACTATGAAAAGATTTGATCCACCAAAAGTTTTAGGCAATCGGTAGTTAACATTTTTTCTTTGAATTAGGCTTTTCATTGGCATAACAAATTTAATTATCTTTCCACATAAAAGCTAACAACATACACTTAGCAAAAAATAAAACGTCCACACAATGTAAAGAGTCCGCATAAAGTATACAAAAATATGATAGTCAGTACATTATGTTGCAGTTTCTCTCAGCTAAGTGGCTCAAGTTGACGTTACATGCTCGGAATTGTTTTGTAAGTACGTGCTTACACACGAGGTTCGCTCGCATACTATCTGAATTACTGCTTTCAATCTATTAAATGCTTGTGGATTAAACTAACATTTAAGGAGCGGGTTTCTAATGGAAATGAGAAGAGATAATTTGGTAGTCGTAGATCAGTCTGTTGGGTGTGCATTTATAATTCGGTAGGTTTTTGATCTAATTACCTAACACTTTTAAAATGCTTAGAACATTTTGGAGAAGTGGCATCAGCGTAAAGTTAGGGAAAAATTGACTAAGTACCAACTTAATTATCCGTATATTCAAATCACAAACTGTCGTTCTTTGACAGTTGTATAATATGGCCGTACGACGGCTAGTTGATGTATCTAGTGTGTCAATTTGATGAATAATAAATTTCCCTGAGTTTACATAAATGTGATCATTTTATTAACCGATTTCAAAACAGGAGGTTCTATATTCGATTCGTATGTATGTATGTTTGTATGTCCGCGATTTTTTGCTTTTTCTGTTTAGAAAACAAAAAAAGAACACTATATAGTATTTATGTTACAATTTTGTATATTTTTATTAAAAATTTAGTTATATAACCTAATAGCCTTCCTCGATAAATGGAATATCCAACACAAAAAGTATTTTTCAAATCGGTCCAGTAGTTTCGGAGCCTATTCAATTCAAACAAACAAATCTTTCCTCTTTATGATATTGTTATTAGTGTAGATTAATTAATGTATTAAAAAAAAAATTGAGACTAATTTTATGATATTATGAAGGTACACGTACAAATTATTACTGGCAGGCGGAGCGTGCGCAGGCGCGGCGCGGGCGCGAGCGGTATTACGTACGGCGGCGGCGTAGCCACGACTGGCGCACCTTTAGCAGCGATAAAGGAGACGTTCAATAAATGTATGGGGCTTGGTACTAAAATAATTGAAAATTTAAACAGCCTTCAGAGCTTTATAGGCTGAAAGAGGTTAATTATTTTGATGTCTTTGGGCATTTATTTTTTTTTTACAGCCGCCCGTTTTTTTTAAAACAAGTGTTGAAAAATAAAATGCTTGCAACACTAACTACAAACATTGTATATATTTTAGGATTGGCAGCCCTATGGCAAGTGACGTGACAATGACAATGTCCGCAGTGACTGGTGACTGACATTTTCATTGTCATTTCTCATTGTAAATTATCATAGAAATAAGTGGTTATGTACATACTTGTACTTTATAATTAAGTACATTAATACATTAGTTGACGTATTTTTCTACATATAAAACCACTCCGCCTCGCGGACTTTCACCAGAGGTTATGGTGTTTTTTTATTTCAACGTCATTCTGACATTTACAGATATGACCTTTTTTCGACACGTTTTGATATTGCATTGTAATGATATTCAATATTTTTTGTCTCAATTTCATGGAGCTGCAGCTAAAGTTATAATAAAATCTTAAAGTATTTAATAGAAACGGAAACTTTAGCCACATTTGAAATAACTATATTGCATAGAAATGAATAAATAAAGGCTATGTGCGTTTTGTTTGTACTGAAACATTTTTCACATTTTTACGAAAACAGGCGCCTGAAAAAATCATATTTAACTTTAATCGAGTAGCTTAATAAATAAGCTTTCTAATAAGGTACATCACATTAGCGTTTAAAAATATTCGGAATATTGTACCACTTTTGACCTCTCCTTTTGTCAGTGTGTGCGTGCGACGACGCATACGTACGAGCGCGCTCACGTACAAACCGTGTTCGGTGCGTATGTATGAATATAACCTACTTATTTGTTTTTACTATGCCTATGTCCAGCAGTGCACTGCGATAGCCTGAGTGATTGATATGATTGATTATTATAAATAAATAGTAGCCTACCGGTATCGGGAACAGGGTCCAAGCTACCGGCGGTCAGGGATCCTGAGAGAGGAATTGCCTAACAATACTCGCGGTGTCCAGAAGTACCGCTTTCTGAATCAAGCCCTTAATCCAGCTGCCTAACTAGAGCCTCCTCAGGTGTTTGTCAAGTCTCTTCGCTATTATTTATTTATTTATTTTATTTATCCATTTATTTCAGGCATCAAGGCCCATATAAAACACATACAATACAATAATAGCTTAAAAATACTATAAATACATACAACATTATAATTACACTAAAAACTAACTAAACACGAAGTGACTGCGTCGTGTTTCGCGGACTGGTGTCATGTAGCCGGCCACGAAACCGGCGGTACACAACACCCTTCGGCCAGAACTCTTCCTTGAGGAACTTCTCGAGATGATGTGTCGGAACACGCACCACAAACGACTTAAAGTTCGTGTTGTGACGCGACTCCAACTTCTCGACCCTCAAAGTCCAGTTGGTCTTCACACGCACACACACACACACACACAGTAAGGGACATAAGTGGAGTAGCAAATTCACAAAGCAATAGATTGACACTTTGGTTTTACTTACGACCTTCTTTTAATGAGTCATTTCTTTACTATAGACACACACACTCACATTCATTTGCAACTGATTGTATTTCATAAATTCAACCGCTACGGTATATGTCATGATAGCCTAGCGGTTATCATATTTGGGTAAGTGCGTTCTGCGTAGCGATCCGTGAGTTCGAATCTCACGCGCGATGATAGTTTTTTTAATGTTTTAATAATTACTTCGAATAATCACGCTTTTGACTATAATTATATTTCCTTGTCATGTTCGTCTTGTGCGCTTAATTCGTAAAACTTTATGATTATACCCACAGATATCTAAATAAATAAATTATAAGGTAGACAGTTAAGTTATACGAGTCATTCACCGCGATTAAATATTATAACGTTGTTGGTTGGTTGTTTATTGGCGACGTTTGTCTGTGTTCTATCTATTAGCCGTGTTGTAGTTCCTTTTAAAATGCAGAATATTGAAATTAAAGCGAATATGATTGCGCTGCGTAAAAGTGGACTTAATATCTATAACACAAATATCTTATGAAACCGAACTTAATGTGAGTATTATGAATATGAGTTAATTATTTTTTCAAACATTTATTTTATTAAAATAGAACTGCTGATCCTTGTAGTTATTTTTTGAAACGTATTATAAGGTCTAAATAGATAAAAAAAAATATAATTTCGAAGTCCTAGATTTTAAGTGATGATTATCTATATGTAACATTTCATTTTTCATTATAATTTTGTTTCTAAATCATAGGTAATACTTAGATACTTATTCGTATTTTGCTAGTAGCCTAACAGTACTTCTTTTTTGTTTTAGAGAAATTACCTTCTGTGAGTCGGAGGGTCACTAAATAAGGAAGAGGGTAGCCTTGCCAGTCGAAAGCGACTGGTTATATACCAACGAGATATTTTGCCGAATTATTATTCGACACGTCTTTACGAACCGTTCGCCGTGCAAACAAAAACCAGCTCAAAAACCATAGTTGATTGAAAATCATAAACAAGAAGAATATTTTGCGATACAGCCATGGAAAGCAAGGAATTAGAAAATAAAAAAATATAAGTATATTAAATAAAAAATAGTAAATAATAATAAAAATATAATGTAGCATATTCGTAATAAGGATTATTTTGAGGTTTAGTTTCAATCTTCTTTTCGTAATGAAAATGAATACTTAAGCTATAACCACAATAAGTCCTAAACTAGAAGTTTATTTATACTTTATAAAATTATAACGAATAAACATTTTGTAATCAGTTATAAAAGATTTTTATTCTTAACCCCATATTTCACTAACTATATAATAATAAAAACAATTATTACATTATTATTCTCGTTTATTAATTTATCGAATAATAAAAGAACAGATGAAGATAAAATTGTTGAAAAGAAAAAAAATCCCATATCGAGATTAGAACCTAGAACCTGCACTGCGATTCTGTAACCATCTCGCCGTGAAAACTTAGGCGAAGTGAGCGTGGAGTGAGCTGTCAGTGTCATTCCACCTGATACTAGGGATTGACCAAGCATACATTTACAAGCATAATCGAGATTTTAATAATATTTTTTATGTTAATTCTATTGAAATCAATTAATAATTAATAATCATCATTCCCTATCTTTTGCTAAGCCTACCTAAAAAAATGTATACTGGGCATTCTGTAGCAAACTATTAGAAAGTATCAAAAATAAAATAATAATTGTACAATAAATAAAAAAAAATTAAGCGGCGAGCGCATTCCGAAGATAAATATTCAAATATAGAAACAATTCGGCGCGAAGTTCAATAAATGACTATTATGGTCAAAGGTCCTCAGGTATTGACTCAGTTTCAATATAATGTCCAAAAAACTATTAAAATTACATTAAAAAGCATAAGTCATTATTATTAACAATGCTTATTGTTTTTAATGTTTAAAATAATTTTATTTCAATTTCCGAGTATCGATTTCCGATATTCGACATATTAATTACCCGAGTCAATCGAAATAAAAAAAAAATTGTTTAGCATTATCGCTTTCGCACATCATTACGATAAAAAAAAACAATAATGGACGGCGATTTTGAACACAAATTGAGTAGTGGTAACGAATAATAAGTGTTATTGGACCTGTGTTTTAATATTACGTTAAGATTTGGGCATTTTCGTGTCGTTCATAATATTTTCAATAATATTTGTCTCATTTTAAATCTTATCTACATGTCTGTGTGTGAAATTTGTGAAAAGTAAAAATGTAAACACGCACGATTGGCGCGAAACTTCGACATTAGATATCAAAAAAATTCATTACCACTACTTATTTAACTTGGACAATGGATGAATTCGTCAAATAATTAAATGATGTATTATTCACTGCCCATGTGGTGGAGTTTGAATTTGAATGTTCGAAGTCCCCAAATTTTATGTTTTTTAGCCTCGACCTGTTAGATGATTTGCGTCTAACGCGCATGCGCGGCGTGACTCACGGCGTGAGTCTCACGCCGCGCATGCGCGTGAATTCTGGCTCGTTCCGAATTAAGCCATCATCACCCACAGCGCTCACTTGGATATTAAAAAAAATTAGTTTGATACCTAACGCGCATGCGCGGCGGGAGTTATGGCTCGGCACAGCGCTCACATAAATAATTAGCGTTCCGATTTAGATAAATCACTATTATGGCAGCTAAACTATATTCACTTGAATAGGTACTAATGGTTGGATGGTTGGATTATAGTATTTATTTGTGTATACACCACGAATTTCTTCATCTTTGTTAAGGTGGCGACTGTACTGGCGGAAGCACGATTTAAAAAATGCTACGTTAGTTTAAAGGCAATATATTATGATGCGACTCAAAACAAAACAGCACAACAGGCTGTCATTCATTTGTGACAGCGCCCGCGGTGATAATTATTAATTTAGGGCATGGTCGCCGTTATCGGAAGATGGCGCATGCCATGACGTCATCTATGTCGACTTACGGGACATCGTTATCGCGCTCACGCTAATTCGGAAAAAAGGCCCTAATTCAATATAACCCACTTAATGATTCTTTACTTCGAAACCACATCAATTCCTTACCTATATAATCACGACATATCTGCTATTTACGTATTCTCTATGACACAATTTAATGAACGAAACCGGTTTGAACTGTCAAAATACCACGCTTGACAACCGTACGGCGTGGTAAGATTACGCGGGGAATAATAGGTAATTTATACCAGTGTAAGCAAGCTGTAAACGATTACAGTGCAATTCGGAATGTACCGGATTTCACTTCCAAGAATTTCGTAACCCATAGCAACATCACTTCGGCGTAGGGTTGCCACCAACCACTTCTTCATTTAAGGGTTACTAGCATAAAAAATACGGGTCTTAGTTATTTTTACGGGAGACACTCTGATTGCGAGCTGAGCGAGTGTCGATTGAACCGTTGAATTTTGTAATATTATTTGATTAATGTTCTTTTAATAGTGGCATCGGCGAGTTACCTAAGTAGGTATCTATTTACAATAATATATTTGCACGCGTAGAGGGGTCTGTGGCTAAATAATAACAGCCGCACAGCTCGATCGATCAGGTTAAGCTGCGCTTGCCGCGGTTGGTCTGTGGATGGGTGACCATCTTTACATACCGAGACCCCTCCGTGTCTCGGAAAGCACGTTAGCCGTTGGTCCCGACTGTCATTCGTGGTTCTTTGACAGTCATTACGGGTAGTCAGAAGCCCGGAATTCTGACAACCAGTCTTACCAAGGGGTATCATATTACCCAGTAACTGGATTGTGGAGGTCAGATAGGCGGTCGCTCCATGTAAAATACTGGTATTCAGCTGCATCCGGTTAGACTGGAAGCCGACCCCAACATTGTTGGGACGCCTTACAAGTTAAATAAGTAAGAACAAATCTCCAATGTGGTAATGACAGTGACTAACGCGCAAGCGCGGCGTGATCTTATCACTTCACCCGATTCACGCCATTAAATGTCATGGGTCGCGTGAAGTGATCACTTCACGCGACCCATGACATTTAATGGCGTGAATCAGGTGAAGTGATCACTTCACGCGACCCATGACATTTAATGGCGTGAATCGGGTGAAGTGATAAGATCACGCCGCGCTTGCGCGTTAGTCACTGTCATTATCACATTGGAGATTTGTTCTTACTTATTTAACTTGTAAGGCGTCCCAACAATGTTGGGGTCGGCTTCCAGTCTAACTAGTAACTAGTTCTAGTGAAGTGATCACGCCACACAAAGTGGGGTTAAAGTCTAACCATGGTCCGTCACGCGTCAGCAAGGCACACCGTTAGCACTCAGTGACTTGACACACTAGGCTATCTCTTCTAATTGAATAGATTAGCGTTGTTAGTCTTTACTAGACTCGATCTACCATCGCTCAAACTAACAAACAATGTCGATGCGTATTTTCATTAGTCTAGCTGTCTTAAACGTGAATCCATTTTCGTAATTTTTTAGTTTGGTACTATGTTGTTATTAAAAAAAATCATATTTTATTTTGGTCTATTGCTGATAAGTGTAACTATCATAGGAGTGGGAGAATCGTAGCGGTGGTTGGCTTTTTCTACTTTACCTAACTGATTTATAAATTAAACTTGAACATTAAAAGTTTTATACTGAAAAAATACGTTTTTGGACTTAACAGGTTTCTCCCAGACACCACAGATTTTATTTACTGTTAGTGCGTGACGCGCTCACGCCTCAGGCTATTATATTGACTAGTCAGTCTAGGAAAAAAATAAAAAAATAAAAACATTAAGTTTCTGTGCTGCTATTTTATTTAAAACCCCCATGAAATAATAATGTTTTGACAACTAAAATACTAGCTTTGAAATTATATAAAATTTTCAATAGAATTAACATAAAAAATATTATTAAAATCTCGATTATGATTATAAATGTTTGCTTGGTCAATCCCTAGCATCAGTGGGATGACACTGACAGTTCACTCCACGCAAGTTTTCACGGTGAGATTTTTACAGAATCGACATGCTGGTGTTTCTTTATCCTATACGTTACACTATGAGCTATTTGAACTTATTAAAACGCTATCAATTTTAGCAATCCTATGAACAGCCCAAGGTCATACGTAATTAGAAAGTGATATGTTTTTGTTTCGCTCGACACCAGTGTATAAATTCTGAGGTGTGCGTTCTGTGTTAATACACTTATACATACATATTAGGTACGGGTACGGCTTGTACTGCGCGTTCACAGCAAACCAATCCTTACCGTGCTACTCGACTTATGTCCCTAGATTGTACTCCACGATCTCCTCAACCTTCGTGGAGTGGTGCAGTCTGGACACGTACAGCTGCGTCGTCGGGATTGCTGGACGCAGCAGCATGTTGGGTCCTGCCAGCGCGGTGCCGCACTGGTTCCGACAAGGAGGCTTCTTCTTCTTCTTCTCCACTTTGATGAAACCATCCTTGTCACACGTGTTCTTCTCTGGATCCTGCCTTTTCAAAACCTTGTTGGGTTTCGACCGGCTCCGTTTACCCCCTTTTATTTTTTCCGCTAGTTTTACCTGCGAGTTTTGCGACTCAGCAGGCTTGTTAGCGGCTACTATTGCTGCGTAGGCTCGTTTAGGGGTCGATGAACCTACACACGTCGTTGTCTCCACCTGTGTCAAGGCAGGGACGGCCACGGCATGCGTTGCAACGCATGCATTCTCGGCTGTTGGTGACGCATTCGAGCCCGCTGACTCGAAACTGCAGATGGAGGCGTTTTGTGCCCCGCGACGCGTGTTCACATTTGCAGCGTCGGTAGGTGACCTACTTGCAGAAATTGCGTTGCGCAAGCTCACTAATTCTGCCCGTAGATCACTGATGGTGTTGTTGGACACCTCCAGCTTTTGCTGCATCTCGGCCTGGCTTTGCTTCAGGAATGTAATGTCCTTCAGCAGCCTGGTGACATCTACGTGGTCGAACGTGACGGGAGGCAGCTTGTGCAGATCCTTCGCCACGAATTCAGGCACGTCGTCCGGGTCGGTCTCCTTCATCAGCGTTACGATGTCCTGGAGACTCTTCTCTGTACCGTCTGTATTATGCCATTGGCCGCTACGACTAGCAGTACAATAACGTATTATTATGATTATTTTGAAAATCAGACTAAAAAAACTTACAAAAATCTAAAATTCGTTACTTCTTGTATTAAATCTTGGACCCTTAAAACTTAAATTCCCGATCATTCATCCTCATAACCGGTAAACAAAAACAGAAATAGTTTCCAATTCACTTATCTCCTCGTCTAGGTCTCAAAGAGCTGGTTACTCTAAACAATATAAGATGCAAAGCGAGTTAGTGGGGGCGCATCAAGCCTCTATTAGCATTGCAAACGCCGAACATTGAGCCGTCCCGAGCTGCACGTAATGTGGACCGACGTCCAACTGGACCGTGTTTGGACACTACAACGGGGACCTTTGAGGAACCATTTAATGGTGGTGGACGTTACAGTGGAATAGTGTTTGTCGCCAAAGTGAAAAATAACAAGGAACACAAAAAAACATTTACCTTTTTTGTAGTTAGATTTACTAAAATGCCTTTTAGTTTAACATTAATTTAAGTTTAAGTGTCAAATAATCGTTTTTTTTTTTAATTGATATTTCTGATAAGAATATTCTGTCTTAACATATCTACAATATTATATTTGGACTAGCTTCTTCCCGCGACTTCGTCCGCGTGAAATATCACCCCCCCCATTCACCCCCTTAGGGGATGAATTTTGAAAAATCCTTTCTTAGTGCACCCCTAGACCTCATAAGGAACGTACGTGCCAAATTTGGAATCTCTAGACCCAGCGGTTTGGGCTGTGCGTTGATATGTCAGTCAGTCAGTTCTCCTTTTATATATATAGATGACATACCTATTAGAGTTTTTATTACAAAAATCACAGAACTGATTCTACACTCTTAAATGAATCCAGAAGACATTCACCAAACACAGCTAAACTCGGTACTAGAAAATTATATTAGAACATATGTGAGCGGCTCGAAATGGCACCAAGCGGTCACAAAGCGGAGTTGAACAACGGCAATACAATCGCTCGGTTCTTTATGTCATTGACTGGTATAGCGTGTGTAGCGGGTGTAGTGGGCATTTCATGTGTCAAACACAAGCCGCGTCCGTCGCGGCATTGGGACGTATGTGCCGAAACACTGCGCTTGACATCACCGAAACAATATAAATAGAACCGCCTTATGGGTTTTTGCTACTATTCAATAATGTTCAAATACGTTGCGAGTTTGAGTACTATGAATTTGTTCACAGTAGACTAAGAACTAAGTTACTTAGCATTCACAAAAAGGACCTGAAAAGAAATATGTAACTTACAACAAAAGCTGACAAAGACAAGAAGAACTTGCGCCATTCTGTTTGTCTTTTAGGTAAGCGGAAAGTAAATACAATAAATAATAATAATAGCAATGAAATAAAAATAAAACATAAACTATAACGTGTACTTTATATACTTACTTTCAATTTCTCGTAAATTAAAATAATAAGTAAGCAAATAGTATAACTTATTTGGTCAACTGGACCCACACAAACTGGACCCGCGGGTTCAGACGACTAAATCAAATTTTGAATAGGTCGACTGGACCCATTGCCAAATTTCATTAATTAATAAATAAAAATAACAAAATTAAAACCTGACTTAACTAAAACTATACAGAAACTAAAATATAGCGTCGAACAATCGTCAACAATCGTCGACTGGTAATGTACCCAAGAGACTGGCGGCATTACCACGTTGTATGGCAATGCTTAGCCTTTGGCCAAGGTAAAAGCCAGCCCTTGGGTCACGGGAAGTGTCAACCAACCGTTTTGAAATTTCCTTAAAAAGACCATGACACTCGGACCCCACGGCCCGAGGGTTTCAACCCCAAATGGCTCGAAAATATAATTTCTGATAAGGTTATTATACTTTCGCCGCTTGAGGTTTTCCGTAGCAGCAGCGCCAGCACAGCACGCCGATCCAGGAAGATGGGATGGCGCAAGAGTATCAACACACGTTGCGTCCCACACTAAAGGCCTACCCACTTTCCATGGAAATAAAGACATACCGTCCTCTTGCCATCGTCGCGTGCCAAGCCATTGGGTTCTAATACAGCTAGAACACCGACGGTGACAAGAGCTCGTCGGATGATGTCATTAATGTTCGCGTACCGCGCTAAGCGACCCGCACTTCGGCTGCAAGACAGGCAGTGGTGTCCGAGGCTGTTAACATCTTCGCCACAGTGACAGCGATGAGGAGGACAGCAAGGAGTGCCTAGTCGCAAGGAAGCAGCGAGGCCCTACATGTACTTTTAAATTAAGATGTAGCAAATAAAATAAAATCTACCATCGTAACACCAACATTGTACACTTAGTTCGCAATAAACGTTTTGACTTTGACTTTGAAAACACATCGCTTCCTCACCAAAACCCAAAATTCAGCCGCTTAAATCAAAACTAGTACCGCTAACCGTAATTCGATCTCCCGCTAATCAAGCTCAGACAGCGAGCGCACTTCCCCCGAACTACTTACCGCTGCAGAACACTCCCTACTCTACAAAGTAGACTGCAGAGCACACTGAGCAAAGGGCCCCAACTTGGATCCGCAGCTTAAGTGCTAAGTTATGATTGCTAAGCCCGCAGTGGCCGTGCTACAGTTATTTAACTTCGTTATTAGCTCGGCATTGATATAGTGTTCCGCTTTGTGACCTAACTTGATGCTGCATAATGTTCAGATTTTAATGCCACGCAATGAATATCGTGGAAAGATTAAGATTCTTTTAATTTTTATAAATATTTCTTTGTAATTAGGCCTTGTGTTGATAGGTTTTGATATCCATAGTTTGGTAGAATTACTGAAAACTAAAACGAATTGTTATATACTCAAATACTCACACCATGTAAAGTTTATTTGAAACTTTATAATTAGATACTATACCTACCTACGATTCAAAACAAGCGTAATTGTTGACTCAATGTTTCGAGGTTATTCAAGGTCGCCGCAGAATCAAGATTAAAATGTAGTTTATCTGCATAAAATCTTTACAAAATTGTGTGTAAGCCTACAACAATCAATCCGGCACTAGCGCGAACATCAGGGAGGCAGCTGAGCGCCAAATTAATTCGTTCGCAGGTACAATGGCGGGCGTATTGTTCGCGTACAATTGTTTTCCCCACATATTGCGTCCCCAGCCTTAATAACGCGCGGTTTATGAAAAACTCTCCTTTTTTAATGTTTGCGGCGGCGGGCGGCTTCCTGTTATGCCACCGCGTGGGGCTCACAGTCAAGAAATAACCACGAAATAACGATATTTCTTGGTTGATGGCTTGATTTTTGTTTGGGTTTTTGCATTTCGCTTGAAAAATGTGTGTGTTTATTTTTCTTCGTTGATTGGGAGACTCAGAGCGAGCATCAGTGATTTTTTTTCAAATAAAACAATTAAGTTACAAATAATACCTGCCAGTGTACTTACTTACAATATGTTTCTTTCTTTCTTCTTGTCTTATCAGTTACTTAACTTATCAGGTTCATTTAACTTTAGCAAAATCTATTTAGTAGCTTTAAATATACAAACAGTACCTAGTGTGCGACTACAGATCGCAACTTACTCAAAATTAAATAATAGAACTCTTTCCCGATACCGTAACTGGCTACTTTATCGACGAATCTACTTTAAATTCATAAAGCTAACATTCACTGTAGATCGCGAAAAAATCCATTTAATTGATCCCAGCCACGAGATATTACTATTGTAAAACATTGTACATTTAACTTCAATAAAATCGAGCAGTTCGTAAATACAAGCGCAAATTAATGTTAGCTATCTGGAATCCAAGTCGTTTCCTTAATGACTGGAGAATTGCCACTAAGCGGTGCCACTAAGTGCTAACTAAGGATGCCACCGACGGAAAATGTACTCATCAATGATAACCCAGTGTCTAGAATTTGTATTTGTGGTTTTGGTAGACCAGGATGACTATCAAACCGAGTAGAATATGATGAAAACAAGAACCAGTAACGAATAATAGATGTTATTAGTCTTAAAAAATTACTGCAATGAGGCTTAAACAATTTGAACAAAACAGCGGATACACATTTGAAAACTAACATTCCCTTATCTTCGTAAAAAAAGAGCAGTCCAAAATAAGAAACCTGTTATCGTTTAAAAGAGTATGAAGGTAATTGGTATTCTCAAAGGATCAGGTAGGCAACACCAGCTGAACTAATTAAACTTTGTTTTGCAACCCTAATGTACTGTACTCGCTACAGAAGGGTGTAGCGAGTATGCCAACAAATTATTAGTATTAAGATACTCTGACTACCAGTTACTAGTTCTGTCATAGAACCTCAGTCCAATACATTTAAACGGCTTTCGTCTCAATTAATCAAGCAAAGTTAAATTTCCAGTGTGAAGTATTTCTTGCGTCGCCGTCGCGGGGTGTCATTACTTCCATTGTACCGGGCAAGTTAATTAAAAGTTTCTAGTTTGTAAACTGAAACTCCTTCCTTCTACCGTTATTGTTGCGTTAATTCTAGTGGCGAAATATAAAAAATACATACATGCAATATAAGATCCTAGGAAGTAAAAATACGGTAAAGATGATGATATTTTTTCCCTTCTATAATTAAAACTAAATTAACTATAACCAGGAAAAAAAACTTCTCTTATCGCAGCACAGTTTTGATTATTTAGCTCAAAATTTCTGTTCTAACTTTTGGGAGTTATATTCAAGATTTCCAATAATAAGCTGATAGGACGTCCTCTGGTGTGACTGATGGTGCTTGCACTCATCGAATGAAAAGCGGATCTCCCTAATAATAACACATAATAACTTGCTGAACCGATACATACGGTCACTGTTGAACCTGTCCAGTGTATTAAACTCAACAAGCTGCACAAAGCGGATTCAAATACCAAAGCTTTCAGATTCCTTTTTATTCCATTTCATCGGAATCACTCCCTCGTTGACTGCAACAAAAAGACAACGGAACATTAGCTGCTTATCTGTCCGCGCAGGAGACCGGGCGAGGCAACATAGTTGTTTGCTCGAGATGAGATAATCATATTACTTACAGAATATAACTATTGCTACATCAAATCCGTAAGCACCATTGACACAATTCCTTTTGAAATATATACTCGTAGTAGTAGATATTAGTTTTCAGCAATACAACATAATTTAAAGATTTATGTTATCAGCTGTGCCAGTACATATTTTTATTCTGTTAGTAATTTAATTTAGTTACTTTGCAAAACTGCTCATGTCCCAATACAGAGCACCTGCCACATTGCACATACAAGTGGAGTACGTACATAATACATAGCTTCACATCAGTCGCATGCTACTGAACGTGAGCCTTCCCCAGAGATGAATAAAAGAACCAGACTGAGAAAACGAGGTAAACGGCCCAAAAAATAAGCTTGGCAGAGGGGCTGATGATCGCAAGCTGATATTCCGACTCCTCGACTCACCACCTACTCATCCCTTTGACTGACCCGTTGCTCAAAGGGCCGTCAGCTCTAGTGCTGACGACGTTAAGTTTTGTCCCCCGTGGTTGAGCAGATTTATTCCGGTCTGATCCCCTGAACTGATTCCCTGCCTAGTTGTTCTTCTGATGCTATTGGGGGAGTTTGGATTTGGGTCCAGTTTCTGGCAAAGGACTCGGCTCTAGTGGGTGCCTCTGGCTACACCTTCGCGGAATATATGCGAGTTATTATGTAATAAGTATGTTACTACAACTTTCAAATCTTGAACTGTTTCAAGCAAGGAATTATTTCCAAGCGGATAAAAAAAGCCACAAAAGGGATCTATAACAATCACGGATATAACAATACTCCTGGAAATTCTGGAAAGAGACGGGTTGATGCATAATACATCGTAAGCTTACTTACGAGTGAGGTGTACATGCATGTGGAAGATATAAAGTGAATAGGTAAAATCAGGGAAACTAACTGCTAAGCAAATTGAGTACCAACTAAAATTGTATATTCAAATGTCAACCGTGATTCTTTGACAGTTGTATGAAATGGATATAACACGGCACATTAATTTCCCTGACAGAACAGTGTAAAATCCAAGAATGAAATAAGAACATGGTAATCTTACTAAAATCTGAAAAATATATATAATTATTATGTTTGTGTATGTACAAGCTTGCACAGTATAATAAGGTAAGCAGTATTACGTCTCG
This sequence comes from Hydraecia micacea, assembly GCA_914767645.1. Lineage (NCBI taxonomy): Eukaryota > Metazoa > Arthropoda > Insecta > Lepidoptera > Noctuidae > Hydraecia > Hydraecia micacea. The sequence continues at coordinate 21,566,508 of OU611776.1, forward strand.
ACAGTGTCCTTGAAATAATTACCTTCGGCCGCTCAGTAGAGAAACACGCACTAGGGCTGCCCACTGACTGTGTCTCTTGGTTTGTAACTATACTTTATAAGTCCGACAAAAATTATGGGAGAGCAGTCTTTTTTTTACCTTGTGATTTGTTGAAGGTTCTATATATTCAAATATTTTTCACAAGTCCGATTACTTGAGAAGTAAGGTTTGTTTGCTAAATAATTTCGGGACATCAGCCGAAGCCATTCAGATAGCCTGTTTTGTTTGTTGATAATATTACCTGTATCCTTTTATCGGGTTCAAAAATAAAATACTTTCTGTAAAAAAGTTACGTAAAAAAGGCCAATAAAAAGCTCATTAATTCGCAAATTGATAAAATATGACACAGTTGCATAAAACAAATATGTTAATTTGTCTAGGGTAATATAAGTAGGTAATGTTAAATCTTTATCGAAGTAAATTTTATTTTATTTAATACTTTAAGCACAAATGTACAGAGGCGGACTTAATGCCATAGGCATTTTCTACCAGTCAACCTTTAATTTTCTTATCGTCAGAGAAATTTTATGTAGATAAAAATTGCATTTTACACCAAATCATTTGGAAGAATGTGGGATGAATCGTTTAGATTTCACGAACGTGTTTTTGATCGCGGGACACACGATAAAGACTTTCTGTGACTCTTCCTTCAATCGGGCAACGATCACAGAGAAAAAGAGAGATACTCACCTACTATGTACCTGTCAAAGAAATTATGCTCGTTACTCTTCAATAAATATAGAAATACCTACATAACATAAATAAATAAAAAAGTAATTAAAAAAAATTAAATCGACTTCAAAAAGAAATTAACTGAAAATTATGAAATAACTTTAATTTCGGAAGTCGGTGTGTTGGGACTGTTGGGATCTGTATCTTAGATTTTTGCCACCGACTTTCGAAGTTAAATTTATTTCATAATTTTGAGTTAATTTCTTTTTTAAGTCGAATAATTTTTTTTTTAATTACTTTTTTATTTCGTAATTTTTAGTTTTAAGTAAAAACTGGAATATTTGTTTGTAATAAGTAGGTAATCATTTTGTTGTAAATATTGCACTACAATTTGACAAAGGTTTTGAGATGTTTTCCCTTTGACATTGAGATGTTTTCCCTTTGACACACAATAAGCCAGGCCGTCCCACTTACACGTATTAGTCCATATCTTGAAAATTACTGAATCGATTTTGATGAAACTTGCACTGTACCCTAAGTTGAAGTAAATGTAAGCTAAGAAAAAAATCGATCAGTTCAATAGTTGCAGAGAAATGCGTGGACAAATATACATACATACATCTATAAAAATATATATATTTGTTTGGAAGCCCTAATAGATTGTCATTATGTGTGTGAGGGTGTGTATATGGTGTACATAATAAAGAGTATTCTATTCTTCCAATAATAATACATACATACGTGTCGAGTTGATAACCTCCTTTTTTTGAAGGCGGAAAAAATCAAAAATAATGTTATTTTTATATTGTCGGTAAGGTAAGCTTTACCGACTGAGTAGGTAATTTAAAAATGTTATTTGTGGTTTCGATATTGATAGATTCAAAAATCTATACACTGAACAATACAGTCGATAACTTCGTGCCATATATTGCCAATTTATAATTACAATTGATGAAACACACATAATATAATATCAGTAGCCACACACAAATCAACAATAGTCAAGCAATTAGTATTAACTGGAGCCTCGTATGAACGGAGTTCAAGTTGTTGTGAAACTGTTTAACTAGGTACAGTCCTGTTGTTCAGTGACATCAGCGTTTGATCAATTAGTGGCTTCGGGAACATGGTATGGTGAAGTGCAGGTCCATTGACGGATTAGTAGGAAAGATTGGGATGGTCTATATGTGAATAAAGCCATGAATGTCTCAGTAGAGCAATAGATCTCTCAGCAGCCAATAATATGAGTGCAGATTATTTGCCGCTCGTTTGGAAAATCTTATTAAAGTAAATCTTTTGTTAACTTAATGTTATCTACATGATTTAACTTAACTAATAAGGTTCGGTATGGGTATAACACTAAACATGACGTTATTAAAAAGTTATTAAAATAAAGCATTCAAAAAGTTAATGAAAAAATTAAACCTCCGAAAAAAACTGAAAAGCAAAAAATAATAAACCTTTTTTATTTAACCTTAATAAATAGTTCTTAAAATAATGTAAGTATACCTAAGTAATTTTCAAACAAGCAAATTAATATCGTTGCGAGTGAGTGGTCGTGCGGAGAGCGCATTTTTTGTTTTTTGGAATGTTAATGTTTATCGCTGGAGACTTCACGTTGCATTGTAATTTGATTTGGTTATTTCTTTAAATTTAAGATAATTTAGTGATCTTTGTTCATTGGTTGTTTGGCGTCGACGCAAAATTACTTAGGTATACTTACATTAGTTTAAGAACTAATTATTAAGGTTAAATAAAAAAGGTTTATTATTTTTTGCTTTTCAGTTTTTTCGGAGGTTTAATTTTTTTGTTAAAAAGTTTTTATTTTATATTTTTTGAGGCTATAATTTACTAATTACTACATGCTTAATTTTGTATTACTTTTAAAATAGCTACCTACCTTACTTTAGCTATTAACTGTTATATAATCCTACTTTAACTATTATTTGTTTTATAAAAATCTACTTAACAAAAAAACAGGCTTTATATACCAACATGGGTAGGCCTTTTTATTTAATTGTAATACACAACTCATCATTAAAATCTGTGAATGAACAATAAATCACCCCTATTTTCCCACTCTTAGGGCAGGATTTTTTTCCAAATTTGTATGGGACCAACTTCGAGGTATCCAATAAAAAACTAATTATCAAAATCGGACTACTCTGCAAAAAGTTTGCGTGGTGATACATTACAATCAGTGAGTGAACAATCAATCATCCCCTGTTTTCCTACCCTTAGGGTTGGAATATTTTTTCCAAATTTATATCGGACCAACTTCGGAGTATACCCTTTCCAATAAAAAAAAAAATCAAAATCGGACTGCTCTGTAAAAAGTTATGCGTGATCATACATAAAAATATATATATATATACGCGTCGACTTGATAAACTCCTCCGTTTTTTCGTCGGTTAAAAAGAAAAGTAAAACCGAAACCGACATTGTTTACAAACTCGAACAAACACCTACGCGGTGACCAACCCGAGCTATTAGAATTTGTCGAAGTAAAGTTGTCGAGTTAGAGCATCGAACTGTTGCGGCGAGCCAGTAGCACTGTTAGTTTCATCGATGTTGGTATAACGAACATGAGTAATTTATTGGATGCTGTTAAGTTATAATCTGGGGTGTGACCTCGGGGGTTACCATAAGTCCTGAATTCAGCTACATGACTGACTACTGAGAAATACTTGCGCTGACTGGTCAGGTCCACTCAATTCTGTGTGGTCATTTCAGACACTGATCTACAAGATCCTCACATGATCTGACCAAGATTATGTCTGAACTTCAAAAGAAACTGACCCTTAAGACCCATTCCTTCTTAAGGATATTCAGATAGGAAATGTTGATCTCCATCTAACGTCTTATTCCTATCTTTTAATATGACGTGTAAAAGTAACTCCGATATCTTATTTAAAGAATAAACAATTTCATTTCTCTTATAGTTGATCAATGTAAGACAAAAAGTAAAGAGTTATGTGAAATATCAAGGAATGTTAACTGTGTGTTGCGCAGGTAACTGTTTATTGTCACGTCCTTACTTTGCCTTGCAAACGATTATTGGTAGCAAATATCAACCTGTAAAGTAAAATGTCCGAAGTCCCAAAAATTAACGTAATCACCAATCACTTGCAATACGAACAGGTGACGGTCTTTAGTGCATAAAAGTATCAAAAAAAGTCAAAAGTAAATAAAATACCGAAAAATGATCAAAATTAAAACTCATTTTCATACCCCGAATGATTTTAGTTTTACATTAGTTGGTAGTCTGTGAAACTTTTTTACATTTCCCGCCGTTTGGAGTGCTCCACGTCCATAGTCGCCGGGGAACACGAACGTAGCGAACTACTCAAATAAATGTGCTCTCGCTCTTCTATATTTATTTTTATTTCATGTAAATTGGTACATACGTTAAGTTAGTTTCAATTAGTAGCAAAAACAGAACTTTAATTATTACTTTTGCATGGAGTAAGGTTCACATTAAATAAAGTTGCGAACACACAGTTCACGCTTAGAACAGAAAAGTTACAAACAATTCTTAAGTTTTCTATTCATTCATTTAAGTAGATCTATCTGCCCGTATCACAATGTTCTGACTGCTCGTTGTTTTATACGCGGTGGACGGAAAAACTGGCTAAAAAAACAAATACAACAAAAGCTATTCGCCCAAATCAGCGTGAATAAAGTTTTTTATTTTGCTTATTTACTTTTCAGTATAATTATACAGTTATTTACACACAGAGTAAACTTTCGATTCCCAAACTACAGGATTCAGACTAACCCACGCCACAGCCAGCCAGTCGTGATGGACGCAGTTGCCCAAAAAATTGGCAAATATGAAAGGATCCGCTCGGAGCCTGCGCCAGGGGCCCGGGGCCTGGGGTCCGGGGGCAAGGGGGCCAGGGGTGTCGCGCACACAACTCAATTTGCAATGTTTACACACCGTATTTGTTTCTGTCTCCTATGTTTATTAAGCATACACGTGCTGAATATTGTTGGCTAGTACTTTGTTTCACGAGGTTGAGACTGTTTGAAATGTTAAATTCTTCTGAAATATTACAAATGGATAAGGCACATACTATAAAACTCATCACTCATACGGATAATAATGAAATAAAAGACGAACAGTGTCATACTTTGATATTCAAAATCATTATCGTTTAGCAATAGCCCACTGTGTAACAAAGTTTTCCTTAATAGGCAGACACAAGGGATCATTCTGAAGAGATGCCATAAACACATTGCGCTCAGCAGTGGATTGATGATGGCAGATGGATGTTAGTATGTTCATATAATACACTACTGACGACACCCACGGGCAGCGCTCGGTCGGTGTGTTTGTAGCCGACACCCACGGGGGTACGAGTGAATTACTGTAACTCTACCGTGTAGTACTTTATTGTTTAATTATTCCATTCATTGCCTCATACTTCGCAAAGACCTTTGACCATCTCGCTAAGTTTCTGGACAAAGAAGTTTGTTTCTCATAAAGTTTTGCTCCCCTATCTTATTGACGATGAATTTGCAAACAAGCATCAATTTAAACTTTGGCGAAACTTTTTGCACAGTAGATTAAACTGACAATTTAAATTACCCTATGAAACCTACTGTCAAACTGGGTTGCACAAAACTTAATAAGGTAAAGCGAACAATTAACGACTACCAAACATGGACCGCAGTTCGTTTTACATTGTCAGCGCAACGGTATGATATCCACGTTCGGGTTATAGCCAGCCAGCATTATTAGTGCAACACTGTTAGATTTATCACACGCAGCAACATTGAAGTTAATTGGAAGTCGGGTAGGTTAAGAATTATGGAGTAGTTTGAATTATTACACGAGGCTTTATGTAGTACAAATCTTGGTGGTTACCCTGGAGATCGTAAGATCATGCTTCCCGAAAAGGCTCGGGCCTATGAGGTACTTACTAAAACTTTCGTAAGAAACATAAAGGTATTACACAAAATGAACAATTTAAACTTAAGAGAGAAGAAATATGAAGCTATGAATGCCTGAAGCGCTAGCTATCGAGAACTCGAGAACTCTTGAATGTACTACTCCGGGCAATCGCCCTTCATTGATATGAATCCGCTCACAGTTTGAGTACATTTGCCTGAGCTAGGAGAGATAATACGGAGATCAGACTTGAAGCAAGTTTAAAGAGCTAATGAGAAAATGCAGTTTAACGAGTGTCGCGGGTTTACAAGACACCTTTATTACATCAACGGACCCCCAAAAACAAAAATCATTCCATTTACCCAAACTATTAGAGTGACATGGCGACAAAACTTACAAACACATCAGGCCCTTACCTCGAAGCCACCATAATTGCCAGCCCTGGGGTCGAGTCTGCATTTAACACGTAACTAACAATCAGTGCCCCCCCCCACTTTAGCCCCCCATAGGGGTGAGAACGGCGACCACATCACGGATCATTACACCTATTACAACTTTGTAGGGTGAATACATGTTGGAAAACTTTTGGGGTTGTAAGCCTAGAGGGGGTGACAAAAATATTGAATTTGTTGTGGAACAGTTAATGGACTTGATTGTGAATTTTAATCGTTTTGTTATTGATTACAGCTTCTGTAATAGTGACTGCAGCTGCCCAAGCTGAAAAAGTCATAAAAACCATTTTCCTTGTTCAGTTTGAATAAAAAATCATAAAACTGTTAAGCAATGCTAAAATACCCTTAATTTGCTATCGGAAGCTCCGCTTCTCTTAATATATTCACCCGTTCAATATTTTAGTTCATCCCATAAATCGTATATTTTAACCTATAAAAAGATTATAAATTATTCATCGTTCCAAGCATACCGAAGAGGAAACTACAAAGAAACTATGATCAAAGTGGCACATTTCACGAGCCGGGGACCTCGCATCCGGGGGCGCAAGGGGGAGTCACGTTAAGTCACGCCGTACTCTAGTTTTACTCAGTTACTTTTAATTCCTCCAGTCGCTGATCTGTTTGGTAAAGTTTGTGGAGACGTGTGTTAGTGTGGGTGGCTATGGTGTTGTAATAATCACGATGGGGTGAATGAATACAAATCTATAAGTAAGTATACCTGTTACGATACTCTCTCTATACCTATATTTTACCTGATGTATCACTGGCACTGTTGATAAGACAACATTCATATCGCTATTCCAAATGAATATGACTAACACTAAATTAATGGGAACATCCTTATCATCAATAGTCAGATAAATTTTAACGCAACTTTGCTATGTTGATACTCGCTACAATTTACTTTAAAACATACCTATGTATATCGAATTGTAAAGTAAAGCTTCATTTCCACGAAATAATTATGTCATGCTATTTGTAAAATTATTATGCCATTGCCATTTTAGATACCTTTTATCTAAAGAATAAAATATATGACAGTTTGACATATTTCCTATAAAAAAGTTGTCAAACGGCAACTCTTCAGATGAGAGATATCTGATTGTTGAAAAATCAGCCCTTAACTAGGTAAATAGTTGATGCTGAATAGATGTTTTTATAATAATTACTTTTAAATTCTTATATCTATATCTGAGTGGCATGAATTTGACTTAGCTCTTAGCGACTTAAATAAATAAGACACGGTGACTCTAATAATACGAATCATCGTGTTACATAGAATTATTCCATTGCGCTAGGAATGAATAAAGAAACGAAATAAGGAAATGAAAAGAAGACGTTAAAAATTTAATCAAACAGTTGATACTCCTGTCATAAAACTTTAACTATCGGACAGACTACGTGTTGAAGGATCAATGCTCATAAACTGAGAACGTTACTGGCGCACTTCAGCCCCAGGGATTAGACAGGGGTCTATTATGGCTCCTGTGGCCCATCCGTGATGGTGTAAAGTTCCTTCCCATTTATAACTGTTTTTCTATTTGTGAACACTACGGTAATTTTTTTACATTATTGTGTCTTGAATACAGGACCTCGCACTTCTTGTGTTCTATAGTCTTTAAAAGTGAAAATAGCGTTTTCTTTAATCATTTTTTTGTAATTTATTATTCTTGGCTATTCGTTTCCATTTTCTTCATCAGAATCGTCATCATTTCAGCCAAAAGATGTCCACTGCTGGACAGAGGCCTTCCCCAAGCACCGCTACTTCGACCGGTTCTGTGCTTCTCGCATCCTGTGGATCCCTGCGGATTCCTGCGGCCTGTTCTTCATATTTCATTATTTTAATGTAATTGCAACTAAAACGCAATAGTTTAACACAACTTAAAGTAACATAACGCAGTTCAAGAGAGTTAGAGACAACAAGTAACATCTCTATATCATCATTATTGCTGTTCAAGAATTCTGAAACTATTGATAAACAAGAGCAAGTATTGGAAATACTTGTGAACTGAATATTTCATTTATCTAAACTGTAAGACGGTGCCTAAGTTCAACCGCGAGCTATTGCCCGCTTTACTGCTCTTTGGAGGCGCTATAAAACTGATCATTTTTGTTTCTGACTACTGAATTGATTGGTAAACTAATTTCATCATCATCATCATTTCAGCCGAAAGACGTCCACTACGACCGTTTCTGTGCTTATCGCATCCATCCGGTTCGGGTTCTGCGGCCTTCACAAGGTCGTTGGTCCACCTTGTGGGGGAGGCCTTCAAACGCCATATCTTCCGGTACGCGGTCGCCACTCCAGAAGCTTTCGGCCCCATCGGTCATCTGTTCTGCAAGCAATGTGCCCTGCCCACTGCCGCATAAGTTTGGCAATTGTTCGGGCTATGTCGATTACCTTGGTTCTCATGCGGATCTCTTCATTTCTGATTCGATCAGCCAGTGAAACTCCAAGTATAGCCCTCTCCATTGCCCTTTGCATGACTTTCAGCCTTCTAATAAGACCCATTGTGAGCGACCACGTTTCAGTGCCATAGTTCATCACTGGCAACAGTCTCAGCAACATCAGGTGGTTCCTAAATATCAGTTCAATAAAGTTTCCAAACCAACGCCAAAAAATACCTCCGTACCCAAAAGTATCTTATTACCTTAAAAATGTAAATTAATGACGCTGCAAGCAATACGTTAATTATAATAGCAGCGTATACCGGCATACACATCGGGAGTTCATTAGCGAGCCACCTCGCAGAGACACTCATTAGGAGGATGCCGCGGCGTGCTACACACTTCTTTAATTTAGGTTAGTTACTCCACAAGTCCACACGCTGACTACATTTTTGAAACAGTAAGTGCAAATACTAATATGGTAGGTATAGTTGTGTAACTATATTCTAATGAGTGAAATGGAACATAATAATTCTTCGTGAGAAGTTTTAGGACTAAAAATGGAAGGATTATTTTACCGTATAGCATCGTACAGTAGAAAATTTTATGTACTTATTCTTTAATGTCATAGATCTTTACTAAGCTTGTTAACAGCTTCCACTTAATCAAAAATTATGTATTTTTAAACAGTTGGTAAATAATGTGCGCTCAGCAGTTATTGTAACTTTTATCGGGTGGATTTTTCACTATGTCTCCAAATGAATTATTTTTTACTCGAATTGTCTTACATTTTTGTGATGTGTATTTAAACGCTCACTTCCACTTTTTGCTCTGTGGTAAGAAACTTTTGACCAAGTTTTTTCTCTATTTCCTCATTTGTTTTACGCTTGGCGAAATTCTTGAAATATTGCGTTTGACCTGTGCACCGGCAACATGGGTATGCTCATTTAGGTCACTAATTTATAACAGTTTGGGCACACACATGGTGCGTGGAACTAGGGCTAGATCTATGCAGCCGGGCATTTGCCCAGAGCGGGAAAAATGAGGGGCGGCAAAACTGACTTATTCCTATCTTCCAACCTAGCCATTAGGCATTCACCACCCACCCAGGTTTGCAGGTTGGATGTTGAGAATTTTATGTGCCAACTTCCAACCTACTTCAGGTTAGATAGTGGGAATCATTTTAATCATATTATCTGCTGAATTATTTTTGTTCGAAAGAAAGAAAAAGAACAAATACCTAAATAAAGAACCAACTCTTTCGATATGTAATAATTTTAGAAACTAGAATACAAAGAAAGTCATTCGAACTTTTTGCCAGTTTTACATTTCTAAACTGGTAACCCTTTCGGTTCGTTTATGTTTGATGGGGATTTCCCTCAAACTTTGGGAGGAATACCCTTTACCTACATTCATACAACGCGACATTTTAGGGGAATCCCTTGAATATTGCAATAATATGTAGGCAAAATATTGTATTATTTTTCCATTAGTTATTTAGAAGACTCCTAGTAAAAGTTTTCTGCCCTAGAGACAAATTTTCATCATAATATTTGTGAATAGTGTAGCGGTAGCTATGAAGAAAATTAATAAGTGATACAGAATTAAAATATTTTATCTATTTATGCGAAATATATATATGCCAAGTCTACAAGTTCTATTCTTAAATTTAAAAGTGCCATGAATTTTAGTGGCAGATTAATCATATAATATTGAAGTGGGCGTGTGAATTTACTATGTAAGTATCTATTTTATTAAGTAAATTGTAGTACGTAATATTGAACAAACCTTGCTAAAAACTGTACTTTTTGTTCCGGTAGGTAAATAGTTTTAATTTAATATTGGCCGCAAGGTATGTTAAAAAAAATGTGTTAAATGGTACTTATATTAATCGTGCGGAAATTAACATTGCTCCTCTTTCGGCTTGTTAATTCTCATCCATGACTGCTTACTAACAGTTGCCCGCGGCTTCGTTCACGCGCAAACCATATTTATTATTCTCGAGGGAATGAGTAGCTTTTCTGAGGTAAAAAGTAGCCTATGTCCTTTTTCAAAGTTCAATTTATATCTACATACCAAAATTTATACAAATTGATTCATCGGTTTAATCGAAAAAAACGTACCTACTAGTCAGACAAACAGAATTACTCTCGAATTTCTAACATTAGCAATGTTATTACATCTATTTCAATTTATTTTGTATTTTTATTTTTTACAGTACAGAATGGCTGACGGTAAATCACGCTTGTCGGGACACCTATTTAAAAACAATTGTATGTACTTATATACATAACATCCCCCAACGTAACAAGCTCATGACTTATAATGGTATTAGTGTATGTAAAGGGCGGCGAAAAATATCTTTGCCCGGAGCGGCTAAGTAGCTAGATCGGCGCACCTACTAACTGATTATTTTTACAACTCTTAAATATTAGTAGGAAAAATATAAATAATAAAATTGAATGAAATAAATATTTTGTAATTGAAACAATTTACCCTTCACAAATGTTTTTTTTTCATTGTTTCATTATCAGCTGAAAAACTCAAAGTTTGTAAGAAACATCACACAAATTCAATATCAAGAAACTTAGACACAACTAAGTTACTCAAAATTAAGATAAATGTCTTTAATAAACTTCACGCCACTAATATATTCAGAGGTCGCCTCCATATAATTACAAGTATAAATTTACTCGAAGCGGTAGGTTAACTTGGTTGTAAATAAATATATATTAAACCACAGTTTAACGCCAACTTTAATAAAGGGAGCTTAACTTAAATCTTTATTAAAAGGAACAAATTTTAAAGATCGCTAGGACTGCAGAAAATATTTGAGAAGAATTTCTTAATTAACTCGTCATATTTCACGAGACTTTCAAGTTTAATAAAGTTGATGTTTATTATGGTTGTGATACTGTTCCTGACAGACACAACACTAAAATGTTGGTGTTGAGATTTTAAGTTCCTGCTCTGTATTTCTGTAGGTAGCCCGGAAAATACTTGGGATCCAATATTGAATATAATTTGAGATTATCACTTTAATGTGTGATTTTTTCTGGACGTCTACACGCATGTTCGCACATTTTAAACATCTAATAAATATAAAGATGGATGTATTATATGAAAAATATGATATGGCTAGAAAGGCCGACTACCGAGATGACCGCTAATAGAGAATTATGGAAGAAAAATACCATGTTAGACCATATAAATTGGGACAAGGGCAGGAGAATGATGTTGATAAAGTTTAAGCAGACGCATCGTAATGGAAGCGCTGTTTCTAATAACACTCAAGGTATAATAAATCAAATATATTATTCCACTTGGAGCACTCAAAACGAAAACTATTTAATTATGGTAAAGTAGTATGGAGTATCAAGCGCTATCTGTTTACGGGCGTTATAATTATGCACTGCAAAATCTTAGTAAGTCAAATTAATTCATCTGAATATCCTCCTGTAGCCTCATGTTCATGGTGCTGTAGCGACCATTGCATATCAAGGAATAGACCGGGGGGCGCGGTAATGGTAGGGAGACGTGCCCGAAGGATAGGTAAGGATTTAAGAGCCTACCGGATAATAATTACCTATGGCAAGTGCTTAAATTCATTATTTATGAAAAACAACATTTTTAAAACAATAATATTAAGGTAAAGCGTAATTTGAGAAACAAAACAATAATCAGTGAATATTATGACCACTGGGGCTTCCAATCTCAACAAGATACATTACAATCCATTGCAATGATATCCTGTAGGGCGAGACGATGGGACGCGGCGGCCGGCGTGTGTAGAGGAGGGGAGGGGGAGTTTATTTGATTTGACAGCTGATCTCAGCGCGAGCGGCCACTGCGCCGGCAAATGGACAAGAACGTTTTTGTAACAAAGGAATCAGGTACATTCATTGACTTATAGGAATCTTTATTCGAATTATTTGCTGTCATATGTAACAATTTAAGAAAATTATAGTCACTATAAACTCATGATTATAATTATGTAACTTAGACTGCTGTTGTATTTAAATAAACACCGTACCATCAAGTGCTCATACATTTGCTTGAGTGAACCTAGAATTTACTTTATAGTAATAACAAACATATGAAACTAAAATACAAGACGTTGTTAGGAGTATTACAAAAGGGAATTTCAACATAAACGGCCGTTTCATTTATAATTCTCTGACAACACTTAGTTAGTACTACTTAATACAATCATTAACTTAAGTACTGTAGCTACCTAGCACAGTTGATTTATTCGCAGTATCTTGCCGAACTAAAACACTTAGGTAAACATAGACTCTGTTCATAAATCTACCGCGAGTCACATTAAGCGACCTCCGGCGCCAACTTGTTCCGGCGAGAGTTTACTTGATTTGACAGCTGATCTCGGACCACCTCCTCCGCGAGGGTACTTTGCAACATTACTGTTACACTGCCAGGATAATTTGACAAGCGACGTCTTTGGGTAAGCGGGCTATTCAGGTTGTAGATGTTATTAAGCGCACGGTATGTGAGGAGATGATCTGTTTAGGCTCATTTCAAGAATTTTCCTTGTCATAATTATCAAAACTGTTTATACAGCAGACTTCACAAAAAGTAAAAAATCTGGCATTGTAATTGACGAAATAAAAAAAGAAATTGAACGCCCGTGATTCGTTAAGATATTGAAACAAAAGCTTTTCCGCGTCAACTAGCATCTTCAAAGATTGTGTCAAAACAATACCCTAGCAAAATCTCCTTTCAAAACACATACAAATGCAAATACAAAATGAAGTTCGAATCACATTAATCTATCCTGACGCAGGCGGCGCGTCGTGACGCGAGACAATATCAGTTGTGACGCTATCGAAGCCTACAATGAGACAGCAGCGGAACACTTCCCAGGATACCTGATGCTAGTGACAGATGCAGGCCTGTTGGTGCTAAGACATTGCACTGTCTTGGAAGGTGGGAATGGAAAAGTTGAGATGCTAATATTGACAAAGGTGGGTAGAGACTTAGTGAGCTCATTACTTTAGTGACGTTGATGTTTTAGCAGATTTTGAAGGTAATGGTAAATGTTAAGAAGAAAATATAGAATAAAAAAATCATGTCAGGTATGACGGAATACCTAATAATAGTGAGCTTAAGAATTTATTTAAATTGTATCCTTATACATGGGTACCACCCTAATATCATGAAAATGCTATATGAAAATACTTAGAGCTGTCTATAATTGAAATATTGTCAAATAACGCCAAATAAAAGCAAAACAAGTACCAAGTAATATGTAATTTTAAACCGGCATTAAATATCCCTGAAAGTGTCTGCCGCACGCTCTTTTTGATCTTTTGAGGGCGGCCTCTCCTAAACACGGCAGAATATATCCCCATAAGTGGCCGATAAATCCTTTGTTAAAATAAAACAAAACACGGGTTCCATTGTTCGTCCCAGTGGTGGGAGCTACTTCCGGCCGCGGGAAGTATCTGAGACGATTATCTTTAATAGGATCTGCTGCTACTTCGACGAGTTTGCTGCTAAGTCTGATTAACTTGGATACTTTTGAATCGAATGTGTTGTAGTGTTGTTGTGTGGTACTTTAGTGGTGGTTTGTATCTGGTATGAAGTTATCCAAAGCTTATGGCATTAGTAGTAGGTACCTATGTGTTTAGAAAATACGCAAGTTCCCATGAGAAATAACTGAAGCAATTTAGCTTATTATGAGTTAGTCTGTGAGGGCATACCTCACATACTAACTCATAATGCTGAATTAATTTTAATTTAGTAGTAAGTATTACCTTACTACTTTCCAGCTTTCATTTTGTATCAGCATCATGGCAAATTGACAACATGGTCATCATTTTGGGTCGGAAAATTAAATTATGACGTCATTAATTTAAGTAATTGTTTAATTTATGAAGTTACTGCTGATATCAAACTCAAATCAGTGAAGCGTATCAATTTAGCTACAATTATTGAAATAATGAATTACAATAATAAATGGATGATTCATTGGGAATTTCTCGATTCTAATTTCATATCTCTCGTATTTCAGTAAAGCGGATTATTTGATTGAATATTTAGATTGGAATATACTGGTATTCATTAACAATGGTTCTTGTTGGAGCAATAATATTTTTTTGAACTATGTAGATATCTCGCCAGAGACAGTATTCATAACTATCACTAGACATCATTTTCAACAAGACACCCAGCTACAATGTGCCTGCTCTCGTGATAGCACCCGAGAGCTCAGAAATGGTAACCAGTAACCATGGCAACAACCACTAGACTAAATTGTACACGCTCCTTCACATTACCTGGTACTGTGAGACCAACGGTTGCTCCAATTCGTTGTTCACAAATGCAGAGGTCACCGTACAAACGCTATCAAAATTTCACATCACAAATAGCGCGCGCAGCCAACATTGAGCAGATTAAATTCAAATGAGATGTCAAATACCAACAGTTGCTTTGAAATGTTAACAATGGCTTCCAAATAGAAATTCAGTTCCTATCGCTTGTTAAAATTTTGTGCCGATAAAGTATCAACGTTAGGACTTTAAAATTGTTCATGTTCGCACACTCAATTGAATATTTAAATATTTAATGCTCTTTGTTGATACCGCTACAATAAAGGATTTTAAAACGGAAATGCTTTGCGTATGTGATTTCACAGTTATTGGATTGCAATAATATTGGTGCATCATCTCTGTACTAATCACAATACCGGTCGAAGTGGCGGTGCTCGGGGCCTATGTCCAGCCGTCGACGTCTTTCGGCTAAAATAATGATGACGATTAAGATGATCTCTTTCCTCAATGAGTTGAACAAATATGCAGTGAAGGCATATCTCTCGGATATCTATGGTTTGAAACAATGTTTGTTTTATTGTAAACCAAATGTATGTAATTTGGTTTACAAAGTCATAAGAACGAATAGGAAACATTGTATAGATTTCGAAAAAGTTACAGTTTCACAGCAAAATAGCGTGAAATCGTGCTTTAAACGCAAGTAGTCCCAAAAAGCGTGGGGCTCCATCAACGCCGTCAAGGACCAAACTTGACCGCTGTCATTTAGGTGCTCCCAGCTGAGGGGTAAAACTAAAACAGTCCAAAATACAGAACAAACACAACTCAAATCTAAACAACTCTTCAGAAAACTTGAAGCACAATACAGATCTTAATTGTGGCGGTGTTTAATGAAATGGTGTGACAAGAGGCTCTTATGTCTCTGGTCTGTCTGATGCAATGCGGTTCCTCAACTATTGGGGCCTTCGGGAGTTGGCCACGTTTGTAGCGCTCACTAATGAAGCCCAAGTTTTGTGCCCCACAGTGCCTGTGTGCTCTTAGTGGTGAACTTTGAGGAAGCTGAATCCTGAATGGAAGGAGGCACTGTTTTGATTCTGAATGCATGTGTATAGCTCGTATGCTTCTGAATGTTAAACTTAGGTACGTTATTAGACCTGAGTACTTATGTTATATTAGGCGTGATGTTTTGGACGTAAACTGTGAAAATTGGAAGATTTATTTTTGGAAAATAAGAACTACATGCTACTTTTATCTTCTAAACTGCTGACACACACACGTGCCGAGACACGGGCACATTTGAATCGTGACACGTCACGGAAACATGGCCCACGTGCCGCCATGCCGTGTGCCGGGACGACGCACGTTCTACGCTAACTGTGACAAATACGCGCCCACTTGTTTACTACACAAACTGTCGCGGAGGTAACATACGTGTATATGCAGTGGAATTGGGGTCCGAAATAAATCGGAGGGCTACGTATGTTATCGCGGAATTGACCATTTTTTTAAAGGAATGGAAATGTCCGGCATTGATATACGCGTAATGTCTTCGTAGATAGGTACACTAAAACTTGTCGCTTTTTAATTTTGTAAATGACATTTTCAAAGCTATATTATCGTGTTACAATAATTTTTATTAATTGAATTTGGCAGAATACGTTAGTTGAATAGGTGGCTGCAGTATTAGAACTCATTTATAATACTCAGATCACCAAATGTTTAGCGTTAATACCGAACTTTAATAAACGCGATTTGTAAGACTAATAAAGCTCCTTTCACAAAAAGCTGAAAAATCTCCAACAACGAAAACCTGAGTCTCATAATATCGCGATCGCAAGTTATCTCACAAACTTACAGAGTATCCATTACTCAGATTGTAGGCGAGCGTTTAAAGCTTGGCTGTGCAGCGCGCAGTGGAGTGGCTCTGCGGATGGCGGCACGATTAGCAATTCCGATGCGCCAGTGTTTACTGCTCTTCAGTCACACTCAGACATGGCTCCCTGTACTTCGTCTGCTGACTTCAAGTTACAGCGTCATTGCTTGAGATATGCCGCTGCAACATCTGCGTATGCAATGTAACAAACAATATGTTACACTAACTTGTGCTTGTTCATGAGCCATATGGTTGGGATGCCGATGTATTGTATATGATTATTTGTCAATGTTTCTTTCATTTGTATTCCTCACTGCTTAGGAGAGCCCTACTTAGCCTACTTAGTTCCTAAGAGTATGTTCAAGTTTTGTACGTCCATATAACGTTGTGTAGATTTGAATGCGGCTGCATTAGTTTATCACTTCTATTCCAGTTTGAGAGCCAAAGTCTCGTTTTCCGGTGCGACGTGCGGGCGTGTTTCTAATTAGTCTCGTAATTATAACGCATGTGTCAGTTCGTTTCCCTTTGCAGAGTAATTAGAGCTCAAAATCTTTTGAAAAGTCGTGAGATGAGAAACTTCAGAACTGAATAAATGCTGCTGCAATGTAGTCAGTTTCATTGTAGATAGCTGTATATTTTGTACTGGGTAAACTCATTTTTCTCAGTCAAGTCTCGCTAGTTCCGCAAAGGTAAGCTTTTAATTAAACTTATAAAGTGTATCGCGAGGTAGCACATTAATTTGGAAATAACAGTATGTAGTTTGCAACATGTATGTGTACCTACATACAATGTGGATACAGTCAAAATCAAAAGTCATTTATTCAAACCAGACTGAGAATCAGCACCTTTGGAACGTCAAAATTACATAAGACAGTCCCCAAAAAATGCCTGCCCTTCACCACTTCCTAGTGCTTTATCTGAGAAGAAGTGGCGCAACGGACCACAGCTCACAGCTGCCTGTCAATAATACGACAATAAATGAAAATACTGGCATTTCTAGTACATTACACAGTATTTTGAAACTATCACATACATCTTAGCATGGACTTTTATTAAAATGTTGCCAAAAAATCCTAGAGATGGGCCGATTGCAGATTTTGCTGATCTTTTAACTAGCTTCAGTGACTAAAGTATTGGATATTTATTATTTTATGCACACTGGGAACGTCACGTTTAAATTAATGTCGTGTTGTTGTGCCCACATATTATTATTGTATAGATACACAATAATAATGATGTCACTGTAAAACTATTGTTTTGAATATTCGCACATGTACGAACATGTTATTTGCATGTTCGACATCTGTTTTTTACATTTCTATGTTCGACATAAACATGTCGCTTATCAAAACGGTTTGTTATTTAAATTATGTTATAACAGCCTTCCCGAACAATGCGCACCTATCCGCAAATGTAAAATAATTACAGTGGATTTCGGGTATAACGACGATGAAGGGACCACTCTAATTTCGTCGTTATATCCGGAAGTTGTTACAGGCAAAGGTAAAGAGATACAGACAAGTATGTATTCCGCCTTTTCTTCAACAGTGAATGTGCGTCTATGAGCCACACTTATTCACCTACCTACTTAGCTAACATCTATAAAGAAAAGGTAAAGGTCTCCATAATTGCTGGCCATCTAGGTGGTTGTAAACAAAATATAAGAAAGCTCTTTTTGTGTTTGGCGGCCGACTCCAGTCGCAATATCTGCATGGGAATTCTAGGAATTTGTTACAAATGATTCATTAAAAATAGTCGCGACACCCGAACTCGAAATTACATCCAAAGTCGGTATAGACACGTAAATTTTGTACTACAGTAAGCTTTAAATTCAAGGGACTTAGATTTAACGTCGCTATAGCTTAATGGTCGATATAACCAAGGTCGTAATAAATTATCCACTTTACTTTGGGAAGGGAGGCCTTTGCCCTGCAGTGGGACAGAAATGGCTGATAATAATAAAAAAATAAAATAAAAAAAAACTTTGATATATTAAATTAGCACATATTATAATGTGGACATTCATGGATAAGCAGTTTCTAAAACTGCACATTATAGACACTTGTTTAGTTTCTGGATGAAGTTTACAAAATGTTGATCTACACGTTTACTTAAAATATGTGTTTATTTCCATTACTATGTACGAAAACAATTTACTGAAAATTCATGTTACAAAATAATACCGTAATTAATACATTATTGTAAAGTTTGTAGGTATCTAATAAGATATTCGGCTAGTCAAAAGATTTTGTTTTCATAAATTATGCGTTCGTTGTGAACCTATGTCTAAAGTATAGCCTCGTTATTGGTAGATGCCAGGCGCACAGCGTACATATTAGAGGTACGTACTCATGCATGCGATTCTGTTTGATCTGCGGCCGCTACTCCGGTTGATTGATTCATTAGTATCTGCATAGAGCGGGCACTAATCAGAGCTCGCTCGCATTGAATTCGAATGCGAAATTAATTACGTGCAATTTCATATTTTTTCACGTGTTCTTTTTGAAATCTTGTTTCAATTTAGACCATCTTGAAGTCCAATCTATACATTTTTGGTGTTTTATTATTTTAAAAATTTTCTCTAATTATTTTCATGTTGTGTAGTCAATAGTCATAATCTATGTAAAACTATCTGTAAATAACTAAGACTTATTACTGAGTAAACAGGTCTGTGAACATAACACTAAAACAACGTCTACAAATAAACTACAAAACATTATAGTTATCATGCCGCACGAAGCTAGCCAAATAACCAACATTTTTTATAGCCGACCGTCTAATGAACAGCTGGTAAGCGTTCTTGCTATTGTCGGACGAGCCTAGCGCGCAATGTATCGCGTAGCAGGCGGCTCTGTTGCAAAATTGATGCGACCTCAGAGCGAGGGCTGGCGCGTGCAAGTTTCATGTCGATGACAGATGAATTATGCATCGCCCCGAATGAGATGTTTTTCGAGGATGTTCTAGTGAACGAGCGGTGTGCTAACCCTACAGTGTGAGTGATTGTATGCTGCCGGCTGTGGACCAAATATTGTATGTGCTCTACTGATTAGAAGGCGTAATAGGTGATAATCTAATGATAATTTTATTGTAATTATGGAAATGATAAGTTAATGGTCAAAGTAGATAATTATATTGTTGCTAGCCACTGTTTACAGAAACATTGTAGGTAAGTCTTATAAAAACCTTAGATAAACTACCACTAAATAAATTTTATAACCACTAAATTTTAAAACGTATTTGCGCACCTCGCATGCAAAATTACTCAATGTCTCGCTAAGCCACACATTTCCCAACGATGGCGTCGACAAACAAGCGATGTATTAGAGTGAAGCATGCAGGTGCACGGGCGCCCAGCCCCCGCTGGCGCCCTGCACCCGGCGCCCGGCACCCGGCGCCCGGCACCCGGTGGGCAAGACCACGCGCCCGGAAAGCAATTAGAACAACTGAGACGTATAATGAGTGACGCGACGCCGCCGCCACGCTGCGTCTACGCTGCGTTGACGCTGCGTTACGCTGCGATGGGTAAGGCGCCCGGAAAGTATAACCTTCTTGTTATACCTATGTAGGTATTGTTGGTTGGTTCTGTTGAAAATATGTGAAATATTTTTTGGAAAAGTCATGAATTATTTGAAATACCTACCTAATTCAAGTTTATTTTACAAAAAAGTGTTATCTTTTTAAAACAATGTTGTAAGAGCAATGAAAAGGGTGCGTCTCATATCATATAAAGTTATTTGGTAAGTATAATTGAAAATATTATTTTCATTTCAATAACGTTCACAAGATCGTGAGATATACCAAGTGTTGATATAATTTCTTTGCATATAACATTTATATGCCCTAAAACTTATTTTGTATAACGTTATTGGATATAACGTTTATTTAATCGAAAATTGTTAGGTCTATTTTACTGTTAAAACCCCGATTCAGAGCAATCCGACTCGGATAGGTTAGGTTAGAAGGCCTTCGTGGCTGTTAAAACCACAGAACAGTAATAAAACCATCTGCGACGATAAGCTCGCATGGGACCGCCGGAGCGGTGACAGAAACCATGCCTGCTGCATGTTGCATGCTCGTTTAATTGCATGCTGCATGCTTGCTTGCATGCCGCATGCTTGCTTGCATGATGCATGCTGCATGCTCCGTCGAGCCATCTTGGCAGGTGATAATCAGTTACTAGGTGTATCTACTCAGGTTACTATGAAAGAAATTACAAAAAAAAAAAAGTTTTTATCATATTAGACTAAATAGGTTTTATGTCTTTTGAGTGGTATACCAAACGATTTTATATCAATTGTCTGTTATTCTTGTAGAAATTACTTGCTTTAAAATTATATCTATCATTTTTATTATATTAACTGCAGATCATTATATCAAATAAAATTATAGGTTCAATTGTTATACCTTGTAAATATTAGAGGTTTGGTAATTATAACATGTATTACTTCCCCCAATGAAAAGAATAAAATGGATACAAAGACCGTAATAATAACTTTTCCAACATTAAATCATATGCAGACATCGGTCTTACCCCTGACCCTGCCTCACCCATGGGATATAGCAAGCGTGTTGATTTTGTAATCAATTTTCCCAAAAAAAGCTGGCAGAGGTCAAGTAAGGGGATAGCCCGGGCTCGGAGGCTGACCCCTTTTACTGTGAGATGGTATAATCTCCCCCTTAACTCTGGCGGGGTTTAGATTGATATTTGCTCTCACCAACCATTTGCTCTTACTTTGAATCGGCGTTTTTGAATTCGATTATCTTATTATGTAAGTACATAATAGAATTAATTTACTAAGTGGTAAGATAATTTTCGTAAAACACTAAATTAAAATAACCATTTTGTCTACTACGGCTGGCATATACCTAAATACTAACAGTACTAACGAGTTTGTTAAACCCAGTCATTATAATAATTAGGTATAACGCAGCGTGTGGCTGCATCGTATTCCCTCCACAATTGAAATTACACACGATATTATCAAAACTAAACCGCACCAGAGGGCTTATAACAAAGCTCCAAATTGCTGCATAAACTATTCGAGTGTGGTCGCCCAAAACCTTCGCAAAACAACGAATAGTTCAGCACAACACGATGTTACAATTTATTCGAAATATCACGTTCATTATAACGCTTGCAATTAACATAGCGTAATGATATATTTCTGAAGTTGATCCGCTTTGAAGAAAAACGTTGTTTGCGCTGCAATTTAAAATTTTCATGGCGGGAGTAGAGACAAGAATTAACATGTAAACTGGAAATATTTTTGATGAATCTCCAGGATTAAAAGTTTTAGATAATGTAAAAAATAATGAGTGGAGAATGCAGTATCAAAGCGAACTGTATTGCAATGAAAAATAACCTACAGATTATCACAACATTAAGTTATATAAAGTTATACCTGCAGTTGTAAAACTGAAAGTATACGTTTAATACTCAACATGCAAACCAAGAAAATAAATTTAGTAAAGTCAAGATTTCTCAAGAGAAGATCATTCTCTTGAGAAATCTTGAATAAGCCCCAAATATTACATATATTGGTAATTATATTGAACAGCAAACATGTGTAGCCTATAATGTTCCCACTGCTGGGACACAGGGCTGTCTGTGAGAGGGAGTGGGCTGTAATCCACCACACCAGCCCAGTGCGGGTTGGTGGATATCATATATCTCGAGGTGGATTTTGGTTCTAGGATATGCCGGTTTCCTCACGATGTTTTCCTTCCCATTTTGAGAGCAGTGGTGATGAAATAATTAACATAAAGTAAAGTGCCTGCCTGATTTCGAACCTACGACCTCTTACTGCCTACAACTCGTAAGTTGCACCCGTTTCCGCTAGACCACCACTGCTGCAAAAATGTATGATGCGCAACGAAACAGAACGCTGGCTACTTGTGAACTAGCCGAGTTTCCTCCCACTCTCAACAGTTTGGTCCAAGATAGACACTGAAGCGGTTTATTTGAACTCCAAACCGATGAGCAATAAAATTGCTCGACTTTGACGAAAAGTCTGCAGAGAATATTCAATCTTAGTACCAACTGTAACAGTAGCTGAGCTCGGAATATATCTCTTTGCTCATCTGCTCAATTAGAAATAAGATGGTCAATTGTAACGATCGTTAAAAAAAGTCGAGGTTCGTTTGCAACGCATCGCATTTTGAAGTTATTTTAGTATAATAAGAAGGTGTCAACTCGCGCGGGCACGAGTTTGACACTCGCGAGTTGACGAACAAGTCATAACAGCAATAAACTCTGCTGTTATACTAGAATAACTTCAAGATCATAATCCTTCTTTTATGCATAGATCTTCTATATGTTTAACAGCCTACAGCCTTCACCTGAGCGATTTTGAATTAAGCAAACAATAAGCCGCAACATTTTCCAATCTACCGGCACCAACGAAGAAAGTTAACGCAAGTATATATAACAAAACGAAAACTATTTTAAAAATAGTCTCCTCTGTCTACTTGTTTGTGGAGAATCCCACGGCATGGCACAAATTGCCCACTCCGCACGAACCATTACATTTTTGAGTGGCTTTAATTGCTCCCGAAGAGTGGTAGTGACGCAATTACAACATTGTTACTTTAAACTGCACTGAACTGCAGCACAATAATAATCAATGGAAATGAATGCTACGCCTTAATAACAAGGTCGTAATTCAGTTTTCATTTTATTTTTAGGGTTCCGGACTTCAAAAGGAAAAAAGGGAACCTTTATAGGATCACTTGTGTGTCTGTCTATCCGTCCATCTGTCACAACCGATTTGCTCCGAATCTAATGGACCGATTAAGTTGAAATTTGGTACACATATGAATCTCTGTGACCCGAACACAGACGTGTAACGTAAATAAATAAATTTTGAATATGGGGATAATTTTTGCGGGGCAAACGCAAAATTAAAAAAAAAATCGCATTCTGTACCGTATGACATATCAAAGGAAATGGCTCACTGTGAGGATCTCAAATATATTTTTTTCATAATTTAAAAGTAAAGTATTAAGTTATTTAAGAAATTAGACGAAAATTGACCATTCCCCCTCTTATCTCCGAAACTGCTGAGCCTAAAATTTTGAAAAAAAAAATACAGAAATTAGTTCTAATACCTATAGATTACAGGAAAACCTATAAGAAGTCTGTGGTCTTAAAACAACATGGTAAATCTCTCAATATTGTGCGTACAAACTTACATTGTCAGTTGGAATATATGGGAGAACATATGTTTTTCAACTACAATGTTAAGTTTGTTCTTGGGATACATTCATTCAACTACTACCCTTCATTGTGCGTGGTCCGACACGCACTTGGCCGGTCTTTTAACGTAGAACTAAGTGCATTTGTTGTTGTTCCGTTTTTCTTCTATTAGTGTTCTTAAAAGTTAGTTTTTGTGTGGAAATTTCCAAGTCGCTGTTCGTCATTAACTTCCTAGTTATAGACATAACATTGCAAGCAGGTATCAATAATTCATAACTGTCCCGCATGGGACAGCAACTTCTTCCTATACATAGAAGAAGTGATCAAGCAAGACAAACTTCACTCAGATAATGTTCCAAATAGACAAGCATTACATTTTATGTTAAACAAAATAAACACACACATTAACAAACTAACGCACACTACAAAAAAAAACATAAACAATAACTACAAGTAACACAGTAAAAGTTTCGCTCATAACTGTGTGGTGCAAGTCGCAGGCTGCAGCGGTTTCCGTTACACCGCGCGTTGTGGCCATTATACGTTTGAGTGGCTGTAATTGCTTTCCAAGAGGCTCTGAGGCTGGGAGCGTTAGTTGCACGTTCAGTCGCTAGATACTGGCGAAATTACTCATTTAGAAAGCGCTGTTTATGTATCGTTTGAGATGATAGATGACGGTCATTATCACTGTGTGCGGTCAAGTGTTGGGAGTGTGTGTGTTGTGTTTGCGTACTTGAAATTAACTGTTTGTTTTTTAGTGTTGATTTATTTGGTGTTTGGTTTTTTTTTTTGTGAAAATTAGTCTTTCAAATATTTTGGAGCAAAACAATGCGCGGTTGAGTTACAAGTAGTTCCATTCCTGACATAAATATTGAATTGGGTGCATAGTTCTATATCTAAATATAGATTCCTTCTAATAAAGTACTCATTAGTAATTTACACTTGTCTGTACAAACCAATTTTCCTTAATCATAATAACAGATAGATGTAGTAATTTAGACACGTATCACCTAATATTAGCGAAATAAGACGACACCTATTAGCATAAGAGCGAGACGATGAACACGTCACCACAATTATATCGCGCGGAACATTCCACTTGATTTACAGCGAAAGTTAAATTGCCGCCCTTTGCAAATATTCGTACACACGTGATCACTGCGTGACTCGACGGTGTTACTATAATCTCGTTTCAGATATTTTTGCGATGCTTATCAAGCATACACTATAATACATAATGTTTTTTTTGCTTATCTCTTATTTTCAATAAATGGTGTCAATTCATAATAGTTTGAGCTGTAATAATTATAACCAACTTTTATAAATCTGCACAGAAAAAAAATTGTTGTTTTAACACTGAAATCAGTAAATACATATAAATTATATGTTTAAATATTAGAATATAAAAACATTTAAAAATATTAGTCCACCGGTATAGGGAACAGGGTCCAAGCTACCGGCGGCCAGGGCTCCAGAGAGAAGAACCTCCTGACAATGCGAGCCGTGTCCAGAAGTAATGCTTTCTAAATCAAGCTCTTGATCCAGCTGCCCAACGAGAGCCTCCTCAGGTGTTGGTTGAGGCTCTTCGCTATCAATCCATTGGCTGTAACGACTATCGGCACAATGATTGCTGAGTCAACATCCCACATGTCGAGAACCTCGCGTGCCAAGTCAAGATACTTGATTTGTTTATCTTTCTCGTCTTTCACGAGGTTCTCATCATGCGGGACGGTTATGTCAACAATCATTGCGCGCCGCCGATCCATCACCACTATATCAGGCTTATTGGCAAGAATAGTCCTGTCAGTGATGATGGATCGATCCCAGTACAATGTGATATTTCCATTTTCGAGAACTGGGTCGGGCACATACCTTTAATACGGCACCTCCGATTCCACAAGGCTGTATTTTAGAGCAAGTTGCTGATGGATTATCATGGCTACAAGGTTGTGTCTATGCAAGTATTCCCCGTTAGCTAGACGAGAACACCCGGAGATAATATGCCTGATTGATTCTCCCGGCCGGTGGCATGCCCGACAGATGTCAACCGTGCCGTCTTTCACAATAAATCTCCGGTAGTTGTTCGTCATCATAACTTCGTCCATAATTGCACAAGCAATACCCAATGGATTCTCCAAAGAGGTCACCGAAACGCAGCCAGGCTACGGATGCTAGTAAATCTACATCGGGTCCATGCAGGGCCCGGAAAAAGCGTCCGTGAAACTCCTTACTCTGCCATACCTCCATGCGATTATTAGTGTCAAGCACTACTAGCTTGCGCCAGTTCTCTTTACCTAAGAAGAGCGGGGTGAGGCCATTGTCCACCACGACTACATCCCGATGCATCCCCACGTCGGTTTCAAGGAAATATTCCCTGCGACTGCATATCTCGCGATTGTGGAGAGTCTTAGCGTTTAAAAAGCCTCAACCTCCACACTTTCGCGGTATATACAGCCTCATTATCGATGACCGTGGGTGATGCATTCGATTTGAAGTCAGCAGCGTACGGACCTTCCTATCCCCCTGGATAGAAAGGTCTGAGTCCATTTGAGTATTCTGAAGGAGTACATCAAAACCAGCATGACCCAGCCATTGAAGGCGCGCACCTTGTTTCCGCATGAAAGAAGACTATTAAATACTTTTATGGCCAAACGAGCGCTCTTTCAACGATTGATTCATGTCAGTAACATTGATGCCCAACGCTTCCGACATACCCAAATACTATTATTATTTCGTTTATTTATCTATTTACATACCTAATTACATTTTTAAATATTTCTTATAATATCGCAAAAACGTCGTGATCTATATCTATGCTACGCAGGTACGTGTAGAGGATCAAGGAGGTATTATAAGACAAGATCTTATTACGTTACGATAAAAAAAAAACATTGCTGAAACTTAGGTAAAAATATACGAGGGGCTCAAAGTACAGCTTTACCTCTAAAAAAACGAATACCATATCTATTGAATAGTTTGCCGGCAGACATAAGGAACGAAACCAATAAAAATTTAAAATTTAAAAAACCCCCGACTCAAACAAAAACCTCTAAAAACTAAAAAATAATATATATTGGCCCTTTAAGTTTAATATAAGTTGCAGGAAATATTTTGATCCAAGCGTCCTCACGTCGGGGGATGTGAATTCTAATAAATATATATACGACATGACGTGGATTCTAATAAATATATATAAATAATAATGAATAAAACTGGGAATTTTATATTTTTAGCCGACTTCATTATCTCACGATACCAATGTCTATACTTTGAAAGATATTATAGATATGCTGCTAGATATTTTTAATCTATAATTGAAATCTGAGTTTGTTCTCGAAATGAAGTAAAATCAATTAATAATTTTTATTAAATGTAGTGCTAATTTGCTCCCCTACATCATTTGATTCTTTTAAACTGTTCAAATCTCACCATTCCCCCACGAATACTTCCCGACCACTACAGCACTACCCCCATCTCAGTAGTAGCCATCAGCCGAAGTATTCAAAGAGAGTCGCCATAAGCGTCGCTAACGCGGTGATAACACTAACCACGCTGTAACAGGCCGTTCCGACCAATAACAGAACGTCTGCCGCACTAATAAAGGTATAACGTCCGATGGAATCTGCGGCGGGCTGAGTGAGGAGCGGTAGCGAGAGATCACAGTAGCATTTGAAAATACTAGTAATTTGGTAACACAAATAAAGACAGCAACAATTTGTCTGACTTTTTAATGGTTTCTGGTTTCATTTTACCTTTTTTGAGACAAATTGGTATTAGGAAGAAAACAATGATTTGCGCCTTATTAGGCGACATATTTGTCAAAAATAAAACAAACATGGGAAAAATTATGTGTGTTACATCTGCACAAAACGGCCATCGCTCAGCATAATGATGCTATCCATGTATGAAACAGAGCCACAGCCCTGGCTTTCAGCGACAGCCGTCGTTTACTTGATAACGTCGACCGGTGTAGTATATAAAGGAATTAAAAAATACAAAATAAATAAAAAGTGAACGATAGTGTTGTACAGACGCCAGCACCTTACCTTACCTTGTCAATATATCTATGAAAATATCATGTACGTAAGGAAAAATCTACATCTTTTTAGTAAAAGAGGTGAAAGACACAATTATATCACTAGAAATAGGGACCAATTAGTTCAACCAGGTTTCAGGCTGGCTAAAGTAGACTCATCTTTCATGGGCTACTGTTTAAAATGTTACAATAAAATACCTACCCACATACTTCAACTAAATGAAAAGAAATTTAAATCTTGTATAAAACGCACACTATGCAGCCAAGCATATTATAAATTAGGGGATTACATCACTGATAAGAATGCTTGGCTAAATGCTGGTCCTGCTCCATAAGGACGCACAAATAAATTGATTATAGCATTGGAAAATACTGTTGGAGCTGCTGAAGATTTTAAAATACTATTATTGCATTATATAAATTCAATCTCCTAGTATTGTATAATTGCATAGCACATGTGTGAGTACTATGTACATACTATAAAGCTACCATTTACTGGGTACGTCTTTCATTGACTTGAATGTGCTCTGGCAGCTGAGAGTATGTCATGCTCACTCAAATGTCTCTCTGATGGTGGCGCGTGTGTTGGATCATTTAGCTCCCTTCAAAATGGTTGATCTGAATGGTGCTAATACATGCGTCATGTTCGTGAACGGGCGCCGTCAGTGGGGACTGGTCATCTCTTTGCTGCCATGGCTTATTTTAATTTAATTTAATATTTGAATTGCTTTTTTTTCTCGACTTATCATTATGGACGCTTTTAACGTTCTGCATCGTTCTCACATACATAATTTTTAACATGAATGATGTAATCAAGACTTTGTAAACATATTATTTTGATTTAAAAGAGTGTCCATGGAGTTTCTTGCCCGTTCTTCTCCATAGGTACCTACGCTTTGGAATGGGCAACCTTAGAGTAATTCTATGTGGGCAACTAGCTTCATTTTACTGACTGACCGACCCTTGACAATTCAAAAGTGCCTGTAATTGGTTTAATTGAAATAAATGCTTTGAGTTTGAGTTTGAGCACATCAACCTACTACAATCTGTCAGATTTCTGTAATAGATTTTCAACTTTATCGCTAAAGCATAAGGTTCAATGTTGATTGGGAAAATTTGACAGTTAGGTGTAGGTTGATGTGCTGGCGTCTGTACAAACCATAATATTTACTGCTAAGTTATCTGTGCGCACAACTGTCATAGAGAACGGACTTCTTGGCACTTATTTATTACATAATTGTGTGTGTATTGTGTAGTGCTTATGTAGGTAAGTATGTAATGTGTGCATAAGTAAATTACGCAATGCATTTTCAATATGTAATAATAATTATAAACTTGTGAGTTTTGTGTTAAGAGATTTTGTTGTGGCCAAGGCTTGTCTTGTATAGTACTTTTCTCAAACATGCTTGGAAATTTGAGCATTATTTTGACAACCTTCTTCGAGATAAATTGAAATTACTGTACTGGCCAAATAATCTCCATATATGTCGTGTTTTGCGGCCAAATAAATTACATAGTAAACTCATATGTGTCGTGTAATTTAAAAATGGAACGATCTTTTACTCCGAGACATGGCAACCAAGGAGGTAACTTATCAAAGGTTTTATTTAAATTTCGAACTGGCTTGCAAATATAAAGCTGATTATTGAAAAAAAAAAACAAATGAACACTAACGCGGGAAAAAAGAATATTGTTCGTTGTTCGCCATTGATTTTGAAAAGTAATTGTAATTGACAAAAAAGTTTCTGCCTAGGTACTACTTAGTTTTAATTTCCGCACATTACGAGTATTTGAGAAAAGTACTATACAAGCCTTGGCCACAACTATTATGCATTGATGGACGAACATGTAAATGTGGGCCGAGGCGAAGCCAAGGCACACATACGTAAGTCCATCAATGCCAAGGCTTGTATAGTACCTACTTTTCTCAAATAATGCGCGCATTTCGCAAATAATGCCTCTTTTGCTGGCCGCTGCAGTAATGTACTAATCAAGAGCTACGTTTATTAAACTTCATGGTTTTTTGTGAAGGACAAAATAAAAGAAAACAGTCGACACACGTCACCCAGTTTTTAAACTAAAGCTGTTAAAACGTGGGGTTTTCACCAAAGTTCCATTTACCATAGTCGATTTATTTGTCTTAACTAATATAAATTATAAAGATTTGATTTTTTGTATGTTTGTTATGCCTTCACGCTAAAATAGCTGAAAGGATTTGGATGAATTTTGGCACATTGGTAGACCATGACCTGGACTAGGACTTTAGGACATATAGTGTACTTTTTACCCTGATATTCCCACGGGGTTGACTTATGCGGGTAAAACCGCGAGGCGCAGCAATTATTTTATATAAGACTTATAAGACACTAAATCTGTAATAATAAAAGAAGACTTTCGACTTCACTTTTCTTTAATCCTTTAGGGGAGAATTTATTAGGTCCTAAAAGTTGAAGCCCGAACTTCCACTATTAAGACCGTCATTTATATAATTGGGATCATTTACCGCTCTCGCCTGCCTCCTGGCCCGCGCCGCGCCCCGCACTCCCTTTATACCGCACGTTAGTGATAGAAATTGAGTAGTGTTTTGTAATTGGTGCTCGCTGTAATTACAGCCGTGGGCTACGGCTAAATATTACGCTTTGAACTCCACAGTACGCACTATAGCCTCCCCTGGCTACATCTGCATTGCACCCTTACCAGCTGTGGGTAATAGGGACCTGGTAAAAATATTAATGGCCGATTTATTGGTCAGGTGGGCGAGCGTTTAAGCACTTCAGTGTGGCCGATATTGCTTTTTAGATTTATTCAATGCTAGATTATGTCTGGCGTCCGTTGTTCCTTGATGTTGTAACAAAGCGGAAGCATGGATAAAGCTATTGAAATATAAATGTTCATTCTTTAAAGTGTTACAATATCCTTCAACAAAGTTTGACTTAGCAACTCGAAATTATAAAGACAGCACAAAGTTTTAACACTGATGGATAGTTTATAAACTTAAATTCTCTCTGACTTTAAACCACTTCCAAGTGAAGTCGTACACCAAATAATGCGCAATCGCAATTTTCTCTTATTACCCACGACGACGGTACGGAGACGGTATATGCGTTTGGGGAGAGTGGATGTGTGTTTGTTTGTTTGTGCAAACCAATGTTGCCATTTATTTCCAAAATTACTAGTCTAATTTTGATGCGGTTTTCAGTGATGGGTTTGGATTTGATTGGTCCATGTTCTTAGATACGGCGACAACTCATCAGGGGGCGCTGCAGTAAAGATTTGTTTGTGCAAAACCAAAACTACTAGTCCAATACTTATTATAATTATATATTATTATACTAAAATAAACTATAACGATTTTGCGTATAATGAACCTATACTCTTTAAAAAGTTTGAAATAAAAAGCAAAATTAAAATTTTTGAAAAAACCCACGACGGTTAAATGTAATCGGAAAAGGATAAAATAATTTAAAAACCCCCGACTTAAAAAATGTATGTAACGAGACTAAAACAAATAAATTCATATGGCAGTCGGAGGACCTCTTAGAATAGAAGGTGTTCTACAGAACGGTCCCCCGACTTCTATATGAATTTACCTGTTTTATTCTCGTTACATAAATTCTTTAAGTCGGGGGTTTTCAAATTATTTTATCCTTTTTCAGTGACTGCAATACACTCGGGAACTCAGTTCCCCAGTGGAGCAGACATATAGGACACACAGACGAACTCGCCTCTTTTTCACAAATTAAATAGCTTCCTTTGAGCTCCAAGTAGATCGAGTAAGCACATCGTTGGAGCAGTAATCTCTTTGCTCCGGATGACCTTCGGTGTCCCCGCGCCACACAATAAGGGGCCACATCAAAATTCCAATTATTTAATTTATTTATTTATTTAAACTTTTAATATATACTTATAATATATATATATAACATATTTATACATATATACAAATTCAAGGGAGAGAGATGTTGAGATGACTCTACTCTACCTATTTGTTTTGAAAATAACTCTGCAATTTCCGCTTAAATGCATACCGACTGGTGGCCGTCCTGATATCAAGAGGAAGCGCATTCCAAAGAAGAATGGAATTTTTATGTATGAATGCTTAGCATTTGTCAAGTTCGGTGTGAGGTGTGAATTAAACTCCTAGTAAGAGGCATATTTTTAGAATATTCGAACTACTAGCTGACCCGGCGAACTTCGTACCACCTCAGAATCAGTAAGCCGCTCCGTACAAAATGTATCAGAAAATGAATTATCTTCATTACTTTTTATATCGTGTATTTTTCCAAGGTTTTAATAGCTATTCTGCTATTCGGGACGGAGACAAATCCAACAAATCAAATATCATAAAAATCTGTCCAGCCGTTCTTGAGTTATAAATGGTGTAACTAACCCGACTTTGTTTTATGTACTTACTAGCTGCCCGGCGCGACTTCGTTCGCGTGGTGTCCTACTAATACCCCCTACCCTACTCCTACCAATCCTACCCCTACCCTTCTCCTACCTTACTCCTACCCCTTCCCTACCCCTTACTCCTACCCTACTCCTACCCTACTCCTACCGTACCCCTACCCTACTCCTACCCTACCCCTTCCCTACTCCTACCGTACCCCTACCCTACTCCTACCCTAACCCTTCCCTACTCCTACTGTACCCCTACCCCTACCCTACTCCTACCGTACCCCCACCCTACTCCTACCCTACCCCTTCCCTACTCCTACTGTACCCCTACCCCTACCCTACTCCTACCCTACTCCTACCCTACCCCTTCCCTACTCCTACGGTACCCCTACCCTACTCCTACCCTAACCCTTCCCTACTCCTACTGTACCCCTACCCCTACCCTACTCCTACCGTACCCCTACCCTACTCCTACCCTACCCCTACTCCTACTCTACCCCTACTCCTACCCTACTCCTGCCCTACCCCGAGCCTACTCCTAACCCTGTCATTTGCGTTTTGTTATTCCAAGTCTGATTCTTTTTTTTTTATTTTTTTTTAGTATCTTATGTCCGTCTCCTGGCTCTAAGCTACCTCCCTACCAATTTTCACCCAAATCTGTTCTGCCGTTCTTGAGTTATAAGTGGTGTAACTAACACGACTTTCTTTTATATATATAGATATAGAAGAAGATAGTGAAAATGGCAAACTATGACCTGTAATTTGTGCAATAATAGCTCTTGTGTTAGTGCAGAAATTACGTTAAGTGGTTTTCAAAAAGTGTATACGGGACCCTATAATTAGGTATAGGTACTATATGTTTTGTGAAATAA
The DNA here is from genome assembly GCA_914767645.1 of Hydraecia micacea. Taxonomy (NCBI): domain Eukaryota; kingdom Metazoa; phylum Arthropoda; class Insecta; order Lepidoptera; family Noctuidae; genus Hydraecia; species Hydraecia micacea. The sequence goes on from OU611776.1 coordinate 21,599,614, forward strand.
AATAAAACACGTAAAAAAAACAACCGACTTAAAAAAAAAAACACTACAAAGTGATAAATAACTTTAATTTCGGGAAACGGTGTCGTTGGTTCCGTATTTTTGTTTTTGACACCGACTTCCGAAATCAAAGTTATTGAACACTTTGTAGTGTTTTTTTAAGAGTCAGTTGTTTTTTTTTTTGTACAAAATTTTTTATTTTTCACCTTTTAGTTGTACCTACCCCTCACAAATTCAATTAACACTAGTGCATTGAAGAATTGAAGCACCGACTAGAAGAATCATCAAAATTCGCATAGAAATGCCGGAGATGCAGTACATTTATGCATATAACTTCGTACATAAGAACAATTACCTAATGTATTATAATTATACTAAAACCTGAAAGTATGTAGATCACATTAATGAAAGAAATGTCAAAATCGGTTCATTAGTTTTTGAGAAAATTGCGGACATACAAACATACTGTGTTGCCTTTGATCAGTTTTTATTTTTTATTTTATTTTAATTATTTTCACTGGGGAAAAATAATAATTTCAAATCCATTAAATGGTTACGGATATGTGTACGCAGTACGATGCCAATACTCTTAAGGATCGGACAGGGTTTTTGTTACATGCTGTAGAACGCCACCTGCTACGATCCTTACATACTCCTTTTTATTCCTTTACGTTCATCCATCTGACAGTACTTACCTGAAATAAAAGTAGATGTTTGTGTTCTTAAGTTTCCCCAATTTTTGTTTGTCTAGTTAGGTACCTAACGCTGAAGCTAACGAAATAAAATAACATGCAGCATGTTATGTTGTTTCGTTAATTATATAAAACTAGCTTCTGTCCGCGACTCCATCCGCGTGAAATTTCTTCCCGTCGCATCGCGTCGTCGATTCGAAGAATGGTAGTTTCAGAGATCAAACAAACAAACTTTTCAGCTGTATTAGTAGTATATATGTCACAGCTAGCTTAATTAGCCGTTTAGTTAACTGCCTGACCTTTTAACCTCAGCTTTAACTAACCGGCGCCGTTCAACTAGTGGCCTGACTGATATTCAGCCAATGCGTCTAATACAACATTTAATGAACTGGCTGGCTGATGCTTAGGCCATTTATATAATAGGGTGAAAATGTGAGGAATTGGGTGCCCTGTCAGTTCACCAAAAATTTATTTACAAATTTTTACTTGACAAGCAACGATTGGCAAAATCATGATTTGTCATTTCATCATTACACAACAACAAGTTTGCCAAATAATTCACTTTACAAAATAATTACCCTATAAACTTTTGTTTAATAACGTGTTATTTGACAAACAATTCATTTTTTATTCATTTTATCTCATAAAAAAAACCTTTGGGATAAAAACGTTTTACATATTGACTATCCTTTATTCGTCTATATACATATAATTTATATTTTTAAATATTAGAATATAAAAAAAATATATAAAAACATTCAAAAATATAAAAAATAGTAGCCCACCGGTATCGGGAACAGGGTCCAAGCTACCGGTGGTCAGGGCTCCAGAGAGAGGAATCTCCTGACAATGCGAGCCGTGTCCAGAAGTACTGCTTTCTGAATCAAGCCCTTGATCCAGCTGGCCAACGAGAGCCTCCTCAGGTGTTGGTCGAGGCTCTTGGCTATCAATCCATTGGCTGTAACGACTATTGGCACAATGATTGCTGAGTCAACATCCCACATGTCGACAACCTCGCGAGCCAAGTCAAGATACTTGATTTGTTTATCTTTCTCGGCTTTCACGAGGTTTTCATCATGCGGGATGGTTATGTCAACAATCATTGCGCGCCTCTCTAATCGATCCATCACCACTATATCAGGCTTATTGGCAACAATAGTCCTGTCAGTGATGATGGATCGATCCCAGTACAATGTGATATTTCCATTTTCGAGAACTGGGTCGGGCACATACCTATAGTACGGCACCTCCGATTCCACAAGGCTGTATTTCAGAGCTAGTTGCTGATGGATTATCCTGGCTACAAGGTTGTGTCTATGCAAGTACTCCCCGTTAGCTAGACGAGAACACCCGGAGATAATATGCCTGATTGATTCTCCCGGCCGGTGGCATGCCCGACAGATGTCAACCGTGCCGTCTTTCACAATAAATCTCCGGTAATTGTTCGTCATCATAACTTCGTCCATAATTGCACAGACAAAACCTTCGGTTTCTCCAAAAAGATCACCGAAACGCAGCCAGGCTACGGACGCTAGTAAATCTACATCGGGTCCATGTAGGGCCCGGAAAAAGCGTCCGTGAAGCTCCTTACTCTGCCATACCTCCATGCGATCATTAGTGTCAAGCACTACTGGTTTGCGCCAGTTCTCTTTACCTAAGGAGAGCGGGGTGAGGCCATTGTCCACCACGACTACATCTCGGTGCATCCCCACGTCGGTTTCAAGGAAATATTCCCTGAGACTGCATATCTCGCGATTGTGGAGAGTCTTAGCGTTTAAAAACCCTCGACCTCCACACTTTCGCGGAATATACAGCCTCATTACCGATGACCGTGGGTGATGCATTCGATTTGCAGTCAGCAGCGTACGGACCTTCCTATCCAGGGCGTCGAGTTCGGTCTGAGTCCATTTGAGTATGCCAAAAGAGTACATCAAAACCGGCATGACCCAATCGTTGAAGGCACGCACCTTGTTTCCGCCTGAAAGAAGACTATTAAATACTTTTTTCAGGCGACCAAAGAAGCGCTCCTTCAACGATTGCTTCATGTCAGTAACATTGATGCCCAACGCTTCTGACATACCCAAATACTTATAGGTATCGGATGCGGAGAGGGCCCTAAGGTTTGTGGAATCCGAGAGTTGGTTTCCCACGGATTCCACAATCTCCCCTCGCTTAACATGCATGACCGCACATTTGTCCACACCAAATTCCATCCTGATGGCGCTACTAAAAGTTTCAGTAATTTTCAGTAGCTCCATCAGTTGCAAATTGTTGGGGGCAAAGAGTTTTAGGTCATCCATGTAAAGGAGGTGAGATATAACCTGACCACCTCTCCTCAGCCGATAGCCTAGACCTGAATCCTCCAGCAGTGTGCTTAGAGGATTCAAGGCCAAGCAGAACCAAAGCGGACTCAAACTGTCGCCCTGGAATATGCCTCGTTCGATCCTTATCGGCTCACTATTCCTCTGGATATTTCGACATCCTGGATAGCGAAGGACCGTCCTCCATTGTCCCATACACGACATCAGGAAGGTGCACAGAGTTGTATCTACTTTATACAACTCCAACACCCTCATGAGCCATGTATGTGGCACGGAGTCATAGGCCTTCTTATAATCTATCCAACATGTCGACAGATCCTTTCGGGAACGACGAACCTGTTGGTTAATGGTCATATCAATGAGGAGCAGCTCCTTAGTACCCCGGGACCCATTCTTACATCCATTTTGAGAGACAGACATGATGGAGTTGGTGTCTATATGTTTGTTAATTTTAGTTCTCAAAATAGATGTAAGAACTTTATAGACCGTCGGTAGACAAGTGATCGGTCTATAATTTTTGGGATCCGCGGTACTACCTGATTTATAGAGCAGGTGGGTTATTCCTGTCGTTAGGAATTGGGGTAGCGACCCTGACTCTAAGGCTGACTGGAACTGGGATGCCAAGCGGTCGTGCGACCGTTTGAACCATTTTATCCAAAAGTTGTGCAGCCCGTCCGGCCCTGGAGATTTCCAGTTAGGCAACGGACGGACTGCTCGAGCAACATCTTGGGGGCTGATGATAAGTGCCTCCATTTCTGGTATTAGATCGCACGCTCGCTCAATCTTCCCAGTCCAATCACCTTCGGTGTGACTGACAGGCACCGACCAGATGTTTCGCCAGAATGAACACATGGCGTCATCATCCGGCAGGCGCGTGTCAGTCACACCTTGGTCCGGTCGCTCCCAAGCCCTATAAACCCACCTTTCATCACTCTGGAATTTGCGATTCTGAGTGTACCGCTCCACTCTCCGTCTGTACCGACGAATACGGTTTGCCCACGCACAGATCTTCTGTTTCAGGAAGTCGATACGCTCTGTAACGCGGGACAAGTAATCTCGATAACTAATATCTGTCCCCGAGAACGCCCGCCTCACAAAGCGCATCACTCTAGGACGAGTATTACCCTCCCTGAAACAGATTAGCTTGCCGATGAGTGCTCTAGCCTCACCGATACGACACTCAATCCTGCACTGCCAAGCTGGTACAGCTGGTTTTGGTCGTGGAGCTCTGTCACTGTTGGGGAATTTGACATGAGCTACACGACATGCCGCTACAGCTGCACAGTACAAAATTGAATGGGTATCGGCGAGGTCTTTGCTGTCGTTAAAACAATTTGACAACTGCGAGTCTAGAGCACACACCAGCGCCTTGTTTTTCTTGTGCATGGGCAAACGAGGTAAACGTGGTCTAAGTCCAGGTGGAATAGAGCGGTACTCACGGAAAGCATCCTCCAAAGCACTCCTCAATCTTGCATTGCACTGGGAACTCACGGATATAGCCTCGTCATCATCCTCTATGTCAACACAGTCGGGTCGCAGTGGAACACTGGGTTGCAGTTGCACCGCGACCAATGACGAAGCAGGCGTAACATGGCTATTCCGTGATTCGAGGCGTAGTCGATCAAGTACGACGTTATCCAGCATATGGTTACGCTGGATGACCCGCACCTGATCCGACAGTCGTTGCGCCGACACGTTGACAGCCGGTTCAAGCACCTGAAACAGAGAGAGCATCCGACCACGGTACGCAGTCAAGTTACTTCCCCCCTCTGTAGCCCCAAAGTATGCGCGCATGACATTTTCATTGACAGTTTGTGTCCATCTCATGCGCTGCACACTTCCACCGGGAGCGGGGACCCTCTCAGAGGCCGGTGGGCCTCGGAGTCCTAAGCTGGCCGGTGGTCGGCCTCTTCCACGCCGACATACTGGTGGTGGTGTCGTCGGCGGCGAAAAGTATTCGTCGCTCGAGCTCGACGCAACTGCAGCGGCCGGTGATACAGGACTCACGTCTGGAGCTGGTTCCGGCAACTGCGAGGCGGAGCTGAGCGACGAACCCGAAGATGTTGGGTGTGTGGTTGGTAATCGTCGTGCCCGACTTCTAGTTAGCATCTCGTGTTCATATTATATATATTTTTCATTTACTTCCATCCTGGTATAGATATATCGTGGTGCTAATATTGATCTTAAAAATGGTAGAATTCGTATCAAAACATTATTTATAAATGATTAATGATGAAAAATACTATAAAATACCACGGAGAAAAAATTTTTTCAACCGTCAATCTTGACAGTCGGGCCACAGATATATATATATTGACTTATTATTACGCAATTTCCTAAAAATGAAACTTGTTTCATCGAGTTGCGCTAATAGAAAAAAGAGATTATTTTTAGTGGGCTACCCGGAACAGAACTAGTTAGAATAAGTTAATTAATTTAAAAAAAAAAAATTATATTATTATTATTATATTTATAATTTAAAAAAAAGAAACGACTAGATTATATAGAAAAACATACTTGCCTGTCAATTATTTGACCAAAATGGAAAATACCGTCATGATCACTTTGTGACTGGTTTAGAAAATCTTTACATAGTATAAAACAAAGTAGCTCCCGCTGTCTGTAAGCTTAAACTACGCAACGGATTTTAATGCAGTCGCTAGTTTATTATAAAATGATAGTTTGTATGAACGTGATTTTTTCAAAAGAATCTAAATATTAAATGAAAAATGTATAAATAATTAAATATCATCCGAAACATTTGTAAAGAGAAGCATTTGCCAAATAAATGTTTGTAAAGCGAGTGTTTATAAAATAAGATATTTGCGGAATGAGTTGTTTGTGAAATAAATAGTATACGAACCGTTGGTTGTAAACTAAAAATTTGTCAATGGAGTTTTGGTAAAACATTAGTGAACCGAGGAATTGATGTGGTTTCGAAGTAAGGAGTCATTGAGTGGTCATAGTGCATTAGGGCCCAGCACGACAAAGACAAGACACTGCACCGGTCGCGGCGGAATACCATAATTTATTTATTTTGTTGACAATTCTGCCAGAAGCAATCTTTTAATTTCCAATTAAACCTTCAATATTTGTAAATACTTATATCTATTTTCGGATATCTATTTAACAATTACTAAGAAGTTGAGGAAAGTGAGAAATTCGATTCTATCATAGGTACTCAGGATATTATGTAAGGAATACTTTTCAAAATATATTTTACTTTTGTTTGATAGCAGTTAATAAACAAATGAAATAATCCATACAAAATTATCTGCGTCAAATAAATGACTGTTTCATTAAAAACTTATATCAGCCAATATGTACCACGTCCACCAGCAACCAAAAAATATAATCACATAATGAACACTGCCTCGTCCAAGTTAAACACTGGATCAAGATAGACGGTGTTAAGATGACTTCACAACTTGCTGCGCCAAAGCGGAGGCGAGTTTCCAAACTAATTAAAATTATAAACACGGCCGCGTAATATCGCCGCCCGTGATTTGATTACGTCATAATTTCGCTAAGAAAGGGCTGAATGAATTTAGTACAGTACAAGTTTGGACGAGGCGAAGAGTTCGCTGTATCAGTGTGCTGACGTGTTGTAGGAAGTTCTTTAACTAAGCATACAAGTTTAAAGACGGTTACTGTTCTTAAGATTATTTCGCTGTTAGATTTGTTAATCTGTTTGCCCACGAAATAACTTTAGTTAACAGGTAGGTAATGTTCGCTACAGTCTTTTCATAAAAGTAGTAGTATGTCAACCTCTATAAGTTTTACAATGGATCGGGATCCTGCAAACAGAAGTTAATTTTTTCACATTTACTCTTGTTCCCATCAAAGTACAAAATGCCAAAGCAATCAGTTTTGAGTATCCATTATTCTCTCTCGTGCATCAGGGAATGTTCCCAAATGCCCGGGATGCGCCAATGCTGACGCAGGGCTTAAATATTTGTTTTAATAACAAAACTATTTTTCCCGGAATTGGTCCGACTTTTTAGTTCAAATATGAATTTTGTAAAGAGATGAATGTTTTGTATGCAAAGCTCTCGGGTATAACAAACTAAAACTTTCTATTAAATTGGGAAACGTGCAATTTTTCAATTCGTTTAATAAACAATCATAAAAACATTTAGATTACCATTCCGGTGCATAGAGTTTATAAAATATTATTAACCATGCATTTGTTATTTTATTTTATCACACAAGTCTGTCACCCAAACTCTAACTAACAAACCATACAAGAATCATCGTCAGGTCATCGACCCAGCAGCCAGCAGCCAGCAGCCAGCAGCCAGCACCGTGTCCTCACTAGTCGTCATTGTCACAGCGACCATTACTCTTCGTCGCCCGGTGGACTGAGGGAGCACCGGACTCCTTGTAGTAAATCCTTATTATAATTTGGATTTCGTCGTGACGTTATAAATGGAAGTTTATAAGTCGCCTGAAATTCCACGTGTAATGTGATTGTAGGTAAATAAGTAGGTACATGTATTTTTGTTGTTATGCGAAAGAAGAAAATATGAACAGAATTAATGGATTGTTTTCACGCATATTGAAAAAGTTTAGGGTTTATGAAGGATGGTCGGGAATTCTAACAGTTCCCCATAGACTTGAATTTGGGTTGATTTTAACTGTATGAGGAATTCCTCATACCTACAGTTAAAAGATAGGGGATTTTGAGAGCATACTCAATACCCAATTGGGTATGCTCTCAAAATCCCTCATCTCATTGCGAGATTGTGTTACTTGGATACGTACAGTAGGTACTATGTTCACCGAAGTGACTGTAATAAAAAAAGGTCGTAACGTGATACCGTCGTGATATTAAACGACTTTAGTCTCCGAACAACAATCGAGTCTGAACTCGCTAATATTAGTCACGAGTTCACCAGCGACGTTCTACAAGTTAAAACTACATTGTAAAGGGGAGTTTAGTAACTAATGGAAACTAACTCCAGGAATTTAATTAATTTGAAATAATGTAATGTTGACAGAGGCTTTCCATTGATATAGGTCGCGAGGCCGAACAAAACACAGCTGAAATAATTGAAATAATTGGTAGGAATTAATTGAACAGGCGCGGGTACCTTGAGTAAATACGCGTATGCGTTATCCTTATCTATGGTCGATAAATGAACACAAACAACGTTATTAAAAGAAAATAAATACAATTACGTTCATACCTTCGTTTTGAGGGCTTATGGGTTTGGTTAAACCAACTGCTATGATTCAATGGGGTCCCTACACCTAGTCAAGGTGGTGAAACTAGAAGACTTTGGTTTATGTTATAACCGTTGCAAATACTTTAACGTTTTTAAAAGTGAAAATTCCTTGATACAAACTAAAGCACTAATATATTTTGTATTCGATTGTAACGCCTTGGCATCCAAGGTAAAACCCAAGCACATCAATATGCGAAATTATTTCATTTTATACATATTCCCGAGGGCGCAACCCTTGTATAGAAATGTATAAAAACATTCAAATTCATACCCGTAATGTTAAATATTGAATAGCAACAGAATAACCCTCGTAGAAACGTACAGATGTGTAGCAAGAATATACCATGAAATGTAGCATATTTACAATTTGCTATCAAATATCTCGCATACTTGGCCTGCCCAATACCGACCGCGTTACCGTCTAGAGCCCTATCATTCCATTCCGGCCGAAATTCCACTTAAAATCCTAATATATTGCACAATGGCCGTCTAGGAATCCTCGAAAACAATTTAAAGTTAAACAGAGCCAGTAATATTATGTGAGGCCGGGGCAGAGTGACGGCGGCGGCGGCGGCAGCGGCGGCGGCGGCGGCGGCGGCGGCACGCGGCGCGGTCGCCGGAGTGAGGCGGACTCTTCTCAACACTTCATTTTAATTTAAGGGGGACTAATTACTTCGAACATTTTGTGTTTTTTGTTAATTTGTTAATTACAATAAAAAAAAAATACTTCTTGATGAAGTGTCCTGAGAGGATAATTGAGATTTAGGTAATAGAAGATAAGGTAGTGATTATGTAAGTAGGTTTTAGAAAATACTGATTATGAATTCAGTGGTCTAACTAACTATGTATAACACTATTATGAATTCAGTGGTCTAACTAACTATGTATAACACTATTATGAATTCAGTGGTCTAACTAACTATGTATAACACTATTATGAATTCAGTGGTCTAACTAACTATGTATAACACTATTTTGTATGAATGTAGGTAAGTATGTAACTTGAAGCACCACTCGTTGAATTAAACAGGCTCTTACTCGATGTCCAGACATGGACTACTATCTACTTCCAAATATCTATGATAACTGGAAGTAGGTATCTAGCTAATCTTCAAACTTTGGATATAACAGAAATATGCATCGCTGCGAACATCAATATAGAAATACTTATGAAGATAAAAATACAATCCGTCATTGAGCTCAAAACGTTAGGCAATCTGCGGTTACAGCGCTGCAGCCGCTGCAGGCGATTAAAAGTGCCGAGCGATGGCGGCTTTCGGAACACAACAATGTTTGCCAAATAGATTATTAGAAAAAAATCAACTACATTGTCCGCTAACACTGAAGCCTATGCGGAGGTAGGCAGGAATGCGTTCCGCCAGCGTTTCACCAACATTGGGGCAATCTGCGGGTGCAACGTCGGTGATAAATGGCGCCAAACAATTTGTGTTCAAACTTCCTGATGGTCTAGTGGTTAGTGACCCTGACTGCTATGCCGGAGGTCGTGGGTTCGATTCCCACCCAGGACAAATGTTTGTGTGATGAGCACGATCATTTGTTCTGTGTCTGGTTGTAATTTATCTATAATATGTATGTATTTAGAAATATATAAGTATGTTTATCAGTTGTCTAGTACCCATAACACAAGCTCTGCTTAGCTTGGGACTAGATGGCGTTGTGTGATAGTTGTGGAATATTATTATTTATTTCTTTATTCGTCTATATACATATAATTTATATTTTTAAATATTAGAATATAAAAAAAATATATAAAAACATTCAAAAATATAAAAAATAGTAGCCCACCGGTATCGGGAACAGGGTCCAAGCTACCGGTGGTCAGGGCTCCAGAGAGAGGAACCTCCTGACAATGCGAGCCGTGTCCAGAAGTACTGCTTTCTGAATCAAGCCCTTGATCCAGCTGGCCAACGAGAGCCTCCTCAGGTGTTGGTCGAGGCTCTTGGCTATCAATCCATTGGCTGTAACGACTATTGGCACAATGATTGCTGAGTCAACATCCCACATGTCGACAACCTCGCGAGCCAAGTCAAGATACTTGATTTGTTTATCTTTCTCGGCTTTCACGAGGTTCTCATCATGCGGGACGGTTATGTCAACAATCATTGCGCGCCGCTCTAATCGATCCATCACCACTATATCAGGCTTATTGGCAACAATAGTCCTGTCAGTGATGATGGATCGATCCCAGTACAATGTGATATTTCCATTTTCGAGAACTGGGTCGGGCACATACCTATAGTACGGCACCTCCGATTCCACAAGGCTGTATTTCAGAGCAAGTTGCTGATGGATTATCCTGGCTACAAGGTTGTGTCTATGCAAGTACTCCCCGTTAGCTAGACGAGAACACCCGGAGATAATATGCCTGATTGATTCTCCCGGCCGGTGGCATGCCCGACAGATGTCAACCGTGCCGTCTTTCACAATAAATCTCCGGTAATTGTTCGTCATCATAACTTCGTCCATAATTGCACAGACAAAACCTTCGGTTTCTCCAAAAAGATCACCGAAACGCAGCCAGGCTACGGACGCTAGTAAATCTACATCGGGTCCATGTAGGGCCCGGAAAAAGCGTCCGTGAAGCTCCTTACTCTGCCATACCTCCATGCGATCATTAGTGTCAAGCACTACTGGTTTGCGCCAGTTCTCATTACCTAAGGAGAGCGGGGTGAGGCCATTGTCCACCACGACTACATCTCGGTGCATCCCCACGTCGGTTTCAAGGAAATATTCCCTGAGACTGCATATCTCGCGATTGTGGAGAGTCTTAGCATTTAAAAACCCTCGACCTCCACACTTTCGCGGAATATACAGCCTCATTACCGATGACCGTGGGTGATGCATTCGATTTGCAGTCAGCAGCGTACGGACCTTCCTATCCAGGGCGTCGAGTTCGGTCTGAGTCCATTTGAGTATGCCAAAAGAGTACATCAAAACCGGCATGACCCAATCGTTGAAGGCACGCACCTTGTTTCCGCCTGAAAGAAGACTATTAAATACTTTTTTCAGGCGACCAAAGAAGCGCTCCTTCAACGATTGCTTCTTCTTCTTCAATTATTATTTCTGTGTCCCGAATGCACGACACAATATTTGCAAGGTGGATTACGAGATACAGACCAAACAATTATTATTGCAGAAAGAAAGTACCACTCTCAAATATCATGAAGCAAAAAACTATTTGGACTTATTTATAATTTTAGTTGACCTAGATGATAAATAACAAAGACGAGCTTTTTAAAATTCTGGTTTCAAAAATTTAAATTAAGGGGAAGTTCTTTTATCTAGCTGAACGTATTAGGGTACTAACTAATTCACAGATACGACAATTTAGTCGCAAATATTTAGTGTTTGAACCATATAGGTTTGAACGATAGCCAAGAAACACCATTGTGCTCACATTATTTCGATTAAATGGCAAATGAGCAGTAGTGATCTTGTATCAATAAGCAGTTGAGAAAACAAAACATTTTTATCACCAACATACTTATTTTTAACCGACTTCTAAAAAGGCGGAGGTTCTCAATTCGGATGTTTATATTTTTTTTTTTTATGTATGTTCGGGCATAACTCCGTCGTATATAGACGGATTTGCAAAATTATTTTTTTTTTCGAAAGAAGTTTATTCCGAAATGGTCCCATTTCAATTTCGTAAAGATCTGATGATGAGTTTCGGAGACAGACAACGGAACTCTTCAATAAATGCCAGCAAATCAACCGCGATTGCTGCTATCGCTTATGAATGCATTGTTTAAGCAATCGCACAACATAACATCACGCCTGTATCCTCTAAAGGGGTCCGCAGATGTGTTCAGTATACCACGGTACACCCTCATTTCTGTCAAAGTTGTAATTGGGGTACGTCTAATCTAAAAATTCTCTCATTTTTTAATGGATAAGGTATGCTTCAGAGGTGGTCCCATATAAATTGTATGACCTTTGCTTGAGTAGTTTTGGAATTAGCTTCAATAATACGATTTTTTTCCACTTAGTTTATATTGATGATGTTTTAATATCTTCCTGTCACTGATATTCACATGGCAAGTAGTGTTATATGAATTTTTACGGGGTAGGTACAACTAAAAAGTGAAAAATAAAAACTTTTTTACAAAAAAAAAAAGTGGGCACTGTGTATGGTTTCACGTTTTAAACCGTTCTAAGCACATCGCTCCGGCTACTGTCGAACAATGTCAGTCAAAAGTTTACGCCGTCAGTGCACCCACTGCGTCACTGTGCTGGTGCGGCGCCACAGTCGGCAGCCATGCCACTCACGCGAGACGTGGAGTGATGCAGCGCGCGTGACGGACGATATTGTGCGGCAACGTAGCTGGATTTATCCAAATGCTTCCTTTCGGTCGGCTGCTTTCCTTACTTAAATTAGCTCACGGATAAATTAAATGCCACTCTCACAGAGATACCTCTGTTCACTTGCATTAAATGGTGCTGAAAATGTAATGTACCGATACGAGGAGCTGCTGGAGTTTACCTTTATAAATTACTGTTTTCAGATGCTACATTATGGTAACAAGTTTCACGTCATAAACGCAGAACATTGGCGATCCGAGCGCCAAACTGCCAAGTTCCATCAAATGTCGTATTTGATGGGCAGCAATAATTCGTTTGTCTTACAAAATTACCATTTAGTCTACGCAATCGTGCAGCTGTATTTAACCTTTTCATCTTATAGTTTCCATTGAAGGCCCAGGTATTTCAACGAGACCACACCTGAACAAGTACTAAAACAACCCATCATGTCGCACAAAGCGTACATCAACATAATAGCAAGCAAAAACGATTTCCAAAACAACATTTGTAACAGGCGTGCTCCACTACGACAATGCTACAAATGGCTTGTAATCTGGCACCCAGTTACACAGTGTCGTATTGTGTTTGCACTTCGAAACGGTTCGCCGTTCGCAGTGAATTTAATAAAGGAGTAAATCCGACAGACATCGTTAATGTCGGAATGGGAGTCTTGAAAGAGGATTAGAGGTCCATTCACTGCTCTAATTTGACTCCTTGTTATAGTCGATTGAAGTGGGACCTGGGATTGGCTCGTCAGCTAGAATTATCAGACTTCCGAAGGGTTTTATTCCCGCATTAGTAAAGATTCCTTCAAACAGATCGCTCTAATTTAAAATATTAATTTTCCGTAAATAATCAAGATGCAACAATGAACAAGCAACATAAACGTTATTAGGTAGGTATATATTATGAAACTTATTCCATATTGTAAACTCGTCACTTTTGACATACGCCTCTTGACCCATTTCTCACAAGGTAAACGAAATCAATTTTACTTCAAGGTGTATACTCCTGAAGCTCTTTGAATTTCCTTATTATTACGTTTGCGAGGCATGTGTGTACAAGAGGCTTGCGAGCGGTGTCGACGGGCTCGACGCTCCACGAGACGATTGCTGGGAATCTCGCGAGTATTCGGAAGTGCTCGGCCACGATCGGTTTTCGTTACATTTTTAATTTGAAATCCCTGTAGGATATTCGTTGGGCACGTACGGTATTCATTGTGATCAGAAGATAATTTTGGGATGTCGAAGGTATTCGAGTAATATTAACATAAATAAACTGCTCTCGTACCGATTCGGTACTTATTATTACCGACTTCAAAAAAAATCAATTCGACATGTAGGTATGTTATGTAATATTATTGGAACTGCAATATATTCACATATGACAATCTATTAGGGCTTCCAAACAATTAATATACGAAATGTTATATATGTATGTATGTTTGACCACGCATTTCTCCGCAACTATTAATCGGATCGTGACCATTTTTTTTGTTAGCTTACATTTATTTCAATTTCGGGAACAGTGCAAGTTTCATCAAAATCGATTCAGTAATTTTCAAGATATGGACTAATAAGTGTGACGGCCTGGCTTATTGATACGAGCTACGGGTGTAGTGTCAAAGGGAAAACATCTCAAAACCTTGGTCAAATTCTAGTGCGATATTTACAACAAAACTATTAGCTACTTATTACAAACCAATATTCCAGTTTTTACCTAAAACTAAAATACAGATCCCAAGATACCGACTTCCGAAACTAAAGTTATTTCATAATTATTTTAAGTTAATTTCTTTTTGAAGTCGATTTTATTTTTTTAAATTACCATTTTTTCATATTCATTTATTATAAACTTTATTATCTATCTAAAATTCCAATGTAGATTTTTAAAAATTTCAACTTATTCAGAAATAAAAAATCCTATAAAATACACGACATGATATTATCAATAAGATTTATCACATCATTCGTAATGTCTTTTCTTTTAAGAGCCTTTTCTCCCCAGTCCCTCGTGGCTCCATATCAAACTGCGGCGGTGCATGGCGCGCCGAGAGTCGACGCCTACGAGTACTATCTGGTATTAATGAAGCCCTACCTATCTTCGGTAATAAAGTAAGATTACAGTCATTGTAAAGCCGCTTTGCTGGGATCTGCACTCGGCTAATATCGAGCCTCTCGAGCGCCTTCATGGGCATCGGAAATCGATGTAATGTGATAGGACTTAGGAGGTATTATTATATTCATGAACTTTTATGAGCTCGTAATCTTACTTAGTACGATATTTCTCGAAATTATTTATAGGGAAATCAAAATAATTCTTGGTATACTTTTGCAGAGGAACTTGTCTGAATCGTAAGTTTGCGTTAAGTATAACGAGTCATAATATGATAATTATCTAAAAGATCTTTTGTAGGAATTTTGGTTCCTCAAAACGTAAGCAATTTTTTTCAGTATTTTGGTAACCCGAGTTGCAACTCAGGAGTCGAAAAGCGATGAGACATTAATTTAATTTCAATCCAATTTCTAATTTATTAAATATGTACCTACTGGGTCCGTTATACTACAGTGAAAATGTCCTTAATGATGCAACATTTATGAAAGAATGTTTTTACGTATCGAAACAGCAAAATGTAAAGTGTGAAATATTTAATAAAATTCGGAGTATCATGTTTGATATTCGAAACGAATGAAAAATACCGGCCATTTTTTCCGGTGACTACGCCGACGTGTGACAAGGACGGCGTACTGTGTAATAGAGGACAGAAGTTGAACTCCCTACCATTCCTGTAAACAAACTCGCACACACGGCACACAATAGAGTTGCTACGATAATTGACAGCTCATCTCATTATTTAACGTGTGCTGTAGTTACCATGAACCTGTCATAGTCAGCGGCTGACGATATCACAGAAAGGACATGTTTTGAAATGGGCTTAAAATATTTTGTTTTTTGGACAGCTACCATGTGTGGTTTTTCTGATAGGGAAAATTATTCAGGATGGCCTTACAAAAACAAAAAAAATATTAAAAGCACCATTACTTAATAAATAAATATTTTAAATCCAGATATTTTTCGTGTCGTAATATTATTTTTGCACATTGAAACAAAGAAAAAATGGTTAAATGTCATTTTTTAAAGCAAATTATACACCTTATTGTTATTTAAAATACTTATTAGATGGCTTAAAATAAAACCAACGAATTATCTCCATGATTTGTATGTATGTATTCCTTTGCCTCTTAATGGAATCTATGAAAACTTTACCCGTGTCAGTAAGGTTGTCATCACACTTGTCAGTTGTCATCACAGAGTACTTTTTGATAGACTGAAAGTTGTCATGTCTCATTGTTAAAATCGCTATTTTCTTTTTCATAGATAATCTTAAAATGCTAAATAAATGTACAATATTTTTTCCGTTTGCTTTTAGGTTTATTGCATTTGTATTTTCTACTTGATATTAGTGAAATCATCATCTGATTTGTAATCCGCCAACCGGCACCCGCCCAGCGAGATGGACTAAGGCCTAACCCTTCTCATTCTGAAAAGAGGCTCGTGGGCGTGCCCAGCAAGGCTACAGTAATGGGCTGAATTTATTTTTCAATAATGAAATTGTATTAACACAGAAACGCTATTATTTACAATAAGAATAAATTATTTATGATAAGGATAATGAATTTATATTTACCAAAGATCCTTATTTTCTCCTACAATTTGGGACTTTATCAATCATGAAGTCGGTAAATTGCAGAATGACTACTGATGATTATATGTCTCCTCCAAGGCAGGCCAGTAAACCAGACAGTCCAGATACAGACTAGATTGGATTGGACCTGTTAACCTTTTGTAATAGTCGCTCCAGCAGGTCGGAATAGGTGAACATTTTTGTGTATTAGGTAGAGAAATAAAAGTAATGTATTTTACTTATATTTGTTTGTAATTATTCTACCTCTTCATTTTCGACATCTTCCCTTACAATTATATTATCAAGAAACTGTGCAGGCGGTAATATATTGTTTTGATGCCGAGCCCACCCAAGATACCATATGATCGTCATTACATGGGCACAGCTTCCAACAGTTCGCTTCCCTACTATACAGCTGCAGTAATATTCACAAATTCTCTCCTCCCAATTATTTGACTCGGTTAATTTTATCAAGACATAGGTATAATATACTTTTCATATCTGTTGCATTGTACCGATATTGCTGTGTAGTTGGAATAGCAATCCAGCAATTAATGCAGCGAGGCATGATGGTGACGATTACCTGAAAGATAAAAACAATGCGGCTTCAGTCTGTGAACAGTCAGTCTATGGTAACCAATTCATTGTGTTATAAGGCAAATCTGAATGCAACAGAACTTGAAGTAGCCACAAGATTATGGAGTATTCTAGGCCGTGCGACGTAACTCGATCGTTTGTTAGAATACCATCGTATAGAAAATAGGTACTAACCTTAAGCAGCTACGATAAACGGATGTATAAATTGTGTGCAAAATCCAAGTCCGAATGAGAAATCAGGGTCATCAGTATCGCCGGTCGTCGGGTGTCCAAATTGTGTGCAGTATAAAAGAATCCAAATTAAAAGCCAGGTCAAATTAAAACAAGAAACTTGGATAAAAATAACACACAACAAAAACAAACAAATTCAAATCACTTGTGTCCGTTGTAATGCAAACGACAGGCGCAAATGCAACACTTTGAATAAAATTGAATTGAATTTGACACTTGATTGACGTTCACATTTCACAGTGACAATAATGAATGACATCCAACTGAAAAGTGTTGCGAAAATCAATAATTACTGTGGGTTGCAATTTATTTTTTAAATAATAATTATTTAAAAATATAATAATTAAGGAAGGGGGCTTTTAAAAAAAAATATATATATATACAAAGTCTCCTTAATTTATGTACTTTCATAAAAATATAATATCTTCCCCGTTCACAGCAGCTTCGAATAAAAGCCCAGCCTCCATAGAAAAACCTAACATGTCCTTTAAACCGATACCTCTATAATGCACCGATTTAGGGGAAAATGTTGCCCAACATCTGTTACCTGGTCAAGGTGGTCAAGTTTGTCCAAATTCCATGTTGTCCTAGCAAACCAATGATTTGGGTCATTGGTTTGAAAAAATCACACTGTAAAATGTTAACATTAGAATCTAAAATCTTCGCCAATAATTATTGAATTATTGTTCCCTTAAAATCTTTGTTTTCCATAAAATTTTCTAATACATCGACTAATCACTGTTCCTTCTGCGCGTTGCTGGACGTTGGTACTATCGTGGTGTCCTACCGTTCGCTGTCGGCCGCTGGCTCGGTGCCAAATCGCGCATTGGCCCATATAGGCCATTACCTACGTACCATTGTCACTAATTGCCTTTATAGCTCGTTGTGACATCCACCGTACACATAGCTTAAAATTTTCAAGCGAACAATTAATTTTATTTTGGTATTAAATTTTACTCGATAATTATACTTAATTGTTCATCGCCACTAAAACGGTGGCGATATTATTATTCGCTTTACCCTGTTTTAAAAGCTACAGTGTCCACTCATGACCTCTTTGGATTGAATGTTGAATAGCACACCGCCCGCATTATGTTAAAGCAGTTGGTGAGCTCAACAGATTCCATTTGTCGTTTGTAACGCTGTCCCAGATTTGGCACCGAGCACAACAACCAGCAACATAGCCTGATTGCCTCCTTCACGTTTAGTATGATTAATGTTCACTGTGAAAACGAAGTTCAAAGTATGCAAATCCTGAATTAAATCTATGTGTAATAGTTGTCCGCTAGTGTTAAAAGTGTAATGAATGTACCTACGCTTCTTCCATGAATGCGCATACAGCAAACATGAGTTCAGTATCTTAACAAAGCTAGAGCTGACTTCTACAGACATACTTACCTACCACTTGGCATATAGCAATGAAGTAGATACTAAATCAAACACGTGACAGCAAGAATCGATAAACTTTAGAAAAAGGACGTTAGTCTGTGGTTTCAAAAGTTTTCAACACTACTTTCAAACAGGTGCTCCTTACGCCGCAAGTTGTGAGAGTCAGCTGAAGGCGGTGAGCTGGTGTCTAGTGGCTTGGAGGCGCGCCAACACAGTTTAGTGCTAGTGCCCGAGCCAGCAGACTAGCTCGCAAAGAACCACATGAAGAGGGCATGGCGGTGTGATCGATGCATGGATTGTGTACGCGGCATTTTTGAATGACTCTTTGAACTACGTGAGTTGTAAATATTGACTGTATGGCAGTCAATGTTAAACTACCAAACTAGTTTTCTTTCGCGGGTAGGTGCAAAAAACGGTGTAGACGTATATCTGATGTTGAATTTACATTTAAAATAGTAAAACACATTATAACTAGCTGTTGTCCGCGAATTTATCTGCGATCCATGATAAAAAGTAGCCCATGTCGATATCCAGGTCATGGTCTATCTTTGTTTTTAACGTGAAAGCGTAACAAACAAACTTACTTTCGCATTTATAATATTAGTTAGGATAAAGTTTCTGCCTACCCCCACAAGAAGGCGTGAGTTTATGTATTTATGTCTATATATTTATAGATAGATATCTATTTTATTTACTTATACTGAAGATGGATGGCGCCGCCGAGGGCGGCCCAGAAAGATATGACCTGGACGCGTACCGCGAGGGCTGGTTCGAGGTGACGCGGGAAAACAGTTCCTGGAAGTATTTGGGGGAGACCTTTGCCAAGCAGTGGGGCAGAAAAGGCTAACAAAAAAAATGTAACAGTATTATACCGTACATACATCAGATACAAAATATTTTTGTTCTGTAACGAATTTTGTGCTACAAAGAGGGTGAGCTCTCAGGGGAGCCCTTTTACTAAATGAAACTCCTGGAAATGGATTTCATTAGAAATTATTTTGAGACTTTTATAATAATTATTTAAAAGTATCACTTCCTATTTTTCACGTCAAACCTAATCTAAAATTTTTTTTGACACACGCTTGAACGTTCGAATACAGCAGATGCTATCAATTATGACCGGCCTGCATTATTAAAAAGGTCCAAGCCTCTACACTACTTACAGCTATGAAAGTTTTATTATTTTCTCTTACAGACACCTGCGGTCTTTTACCTACGTGGTGGTTTCCCTTTTAAAGTTCTATCTTCTTTTTCTTCTTCCAATGAATCCGCAGTTTCTCTTCATCGAGGTTTGTGTCAAAGGAGCTAAAAAATTCCTTGGTTTCGTTTATTGCCCTCCCCTTCCATTGATTACTTCACTGAATACTTGACTCTTTGGGTTCGGAGTATGTACATCACATTGTCATGAAGGATTTTAATAGCAACCTCCTTGCCCATAGCTCTCCTCGGTCCCATAAACTTATGCATCTGATCGAGTCAGACAGTCTGCATGTTTTGCCTCCCCAACCCAGTCATCACAATATAGTCGGTGGTGATACTTGGTTTGACTTGAAAGATTGCCTTTGCACCCTATTTTTTTAGAGTTTTCATTATTCATCCATCCAATCCATTTACTGGTTAAACCTGGAAGCAGCTGTTTCAGTTCACGAAAAAGTTTAGTTTCATCAACAATGTTGTGGTAAATCTGTGTGACACCCATGCTCCTATCAAGAAAATTAAGTTAAAACATTCGCCTGCGCCTTGGATGAACTCCCGCCAAAACAAATTATATTTCAACACATTCATAGGTATAAGCCACGGCAGCTTGAACAAATGGGTTAGGTTAGGTTAAAACTGTGACTACCCCCCCGGTGAGTTCCCGCATTGTCGAGGCGGGGGACTCAGTAGCCGTGGTTTGGTCACCTACGGTGAAGCGAAGAGGAGCCCGAGGAGGGGCCGCTCGTCAGGGCTTTTGCCGGTAAGCCGACTACGTAGCGGCCAACAAGTAGGTTGCGGTGCCGCTTAGGCAACATCGCAACTGAGGCGGACCGCGATGTTGTATGGGAGGCATCACGGCTGAGGGTTGGAGGCCGCGGCAGGAGAGGGGTGTCGGTATTGCGGTGCGCCGCTCTACCTGCCTTCCGCGGCCTTGACGGGGTCGCTACCGACTGATAGCGGCCGCGGTGGGGCCGCAGGGGAGGAGGAGTGTTGGTATGACGTTGGCTGCTCTCCCTATCCTCTGCGACCGAACATTGGCAGGCGGCGGGGCCAATGACCTGACCCGTCGCAGGGGGACCAAGGGTGCCCAGACACGGGGTCGTCTGGCGCCCATGTGCTGGTTTCGTCCTTGGGCTGGTCACGGTGTGCTATGTGTTCTGGTGCGCCGGTGATGGGGAGTACTCTCCAGAGGAGGGTCCGGTGACGGACAGCAGCGGCGGGTTCACGGATGAGTTCTAACGCGTGCCCGTGTTCCCGCCGTAAGCGGCAGAGGAGGACAACGTGGAGTTTTAATGGGTTACAGTCCCATATAACTGCACTGTCTCCCCGTGGTAGTGCAGAATGCATGAGCATTTCTCCACGTAAAAAAAAAAGAACTGTGACTAACGCACTACTTCCAATTTAGATTTCTTACAGAATAATTCCGATATTTTGTCAACTACCCACACGTAACTGGGGCTTTCAGTCATTTTACTGCTCAATTATTTATTTAATTACCCTTTTAAATATTTGTTGTGACTCATTTTTATTTTATTTAGTGCTGTGTTTACTGCCGCACTTGTTAATGAACCTGCATTTTGTAGTTTTTACATTACCAAACTACTATAAACAACTGCTGCTTTAAGTTTTAATTCTGATTTACTTTGCTAATCTGAACTCTTGTACTTTCGCTTTCAGCTTCCTTCCTTGTGAACTTTATGATTACTGATAATTATGTGCTCTTCAATAAAATAATTCTTACTTCCTGTTCTGATCTCTGTGTAACGTATTATAAGCCATAATAATCATAATCAGCCTATAATATGCCCACTGCTGGGACACAGGCCTCCTCTCTGTGAGAGGGAGTGGGCCGTAATCCACCAAGCGTGCCCAGTGCGGGTTGGTAAATGTCACATGTCTTCGAATTTTTGGTTCTAGGACATGCCGGGTTCTTCAAGATGTTTTCCTTCACCGTTTTGAGGTCAGTGGTGAAGAAATAATTTACACAAAGTAAAGCGCCTGTCTGGGTTCGAACCTACGACCTACAACTCGTAAGTCGCGGCCGATACCACTGGGCCACCACTGCTCTATAAGCTATATAGTTACTATATTTTCCTACTTGAACAATTTTTCCATCGCCCCGAGTCATCCCTGTGAGGAAGTAAAAACAACGAGAAGGTAGGATTTACAATATGTATAATATATTTTTTGTTCCGTAATGTGTGATTACAAAACGCGTTATCATCCCACCTAAACGATAAAAAACAGCTTTGTTCCCAACTCACAATTAAACCCATTGACGAGTAGGCTCGCTCGTGCACAAAAACAAATTAATTTCCTTTATTTACACAATTAATTCGGGGCGTGTTTCAAATAAGTTAAATCAACATTTTGGGGTGTTCCCGTACCCTCCCTGTAACCCGGCAGGCCGCAGGAGGCGTGCGTGCACGGAGCATCACAATGAACCGACACGTCCCCGCTTTCATTAACTGGGAACTGGTGTTTTTTCATACGACACGCCAGGGATTTATTACTGGAACAAATTAAAACTTCCAATATTTCGATTGATGCCTTCCTGCGCGGAACGTTGTTTAATCGAGTTTTCGGAAGAGAATTACTGGTACTGTCGTAATTTTGTGTAACGCTAATTAAGCGTGGAACTCCGATAATTACAGCTGCATATTTCTGTGCGGCTGCCGAAATATATTACAGTACAACTGCATGCAATTAAATTTTACACCACCAACGTTCATTGTGCAGCAATCGCATTAAAAAAAATTCAAACTAGGGCAAACGTTTATAAAAAACAGACGAAAATGGGTTAACCGAATCACCGGACAATACGCGAATACGCAAAGCTCGAGTGCACTGAAGTGCGGTCGTAAAGCGGAATGGTACGACACTACGACACTGCTACTGTGTGACAGTAACAGCAGAAGGCCCACTGTGTATGTGTATGGTGTAGAATCAGATGAGGTTGGCACAGGGGTACGAAACCGCTCCAGAAACACCCCGTTATTTTTTTGACGGAGAAAACACTACACTAATAACGACACTATTTCACTGAGTTTTGTGGTCACCACCCAGTGAAATAGTGTCGTTATGTGGGGCTCGTACCCTGTCTAGCCTCCGCCGTGTGTGCGTGTGTGTGAGTGGAAGTAGGCACACACGGTGGAGGAGGCGGCGGAGGCGGCGGGCGGGACAAACTTCCAACCATTTTTCTTACATTAAATTTGTTGATGGCGCTGCAATGTTCGCCTTCATACTTTTGCCGGTATCTATGAAGGTTCAACTACCATCTACCTATTTATTGTACTGTGTACCTATCGTATGAAGTTGAACTTCTGCAGCTATCAGTCCTGCGGTGCGACAGCGTCCGGTCGCATCAAAGGGTTTATGCGCGGTCCGGTCGGACGGCATTATTGCCTGCTGGACGGTTTATGACGTCAGAGCGGTACAAACGTTTGCTCGTTTATCTTTGATACTAGAGGCTCCTCATAAAGCGTGATGTCATTATTAGCGGTGCACTGGGCTGCAAATTATATAAACAGTTGAGTGAATGAGCCAGCTTGCCAACCCTACTTTGTATTTAAGTAATTAAAAATATACGTGTCTCAGTAGGTATTTATATGATATTTTCCTAATAAAATAGAAACGCAATGTATATTGAAATATTGAAGACATATAATAGTTTATTTTTATTTGTTTAGAGTTCTCTTCTGACTAAATAGCAATAATTTATTTGCTTATACGAGTAATGTAGGTGTATATATGAGATAGAATTTTTATAATAGTATCTACCAGTGGCGAAGGGTGAATTTATGACAGAAGTAGGTCGGAGCAAAAAAAAATGCCAAAAGAAAATTTCAATGATGGATTGACTATTAGAGTGGTTATGTTCTGAATTTTCGAAGGGATGTCGGTGAGAATCGAGTTGTATGGTACCTTCGCCACTGGTATCTACCGATACATTTTACCTTACAGCGTGCAAAATTTTCAAATACTTAATACAAACTAATACTCAGTATGCTATATGAACGTAAATAATGCTGTAATTTTTTGAGCATACGTTACGGTCAATTCTCTCACTGAAAATGTAAGTCTGATTTATAAAAAAAATTGTTTTATGTGGCTAAGTGACTAGCTTCTGTCCGCTAGTTCATTCGCGTGGGAGTCGTGATACACCTCAATATACTAAAATAACTACACTACTATACTATATATTATGTATTATTTGTTTTATTCTTTAACTGTGTTATCTGCGCATAGTGTAGTGCATGCTGTGCTGTTCTGTAAGTGATGAGGTGCTTAGACTTAAGTTTGTAATGTACAAATTATAAAGTAACAGTGTACTCATTGTTGAAAAGCCTAATAAATAAACAACAGCCACAATTTAATGAAACTTCCCAGTATACTACGTTTGTAGTTTTGGTCTCAGCAGTCAAAATATAAAGAGAGTTAGGACTAGAGACACGAGTACAGACGCAAGCGAAGAACATTTTTATTGTCCGTTTGTAGCAATGTTCCATTGCTTGCGAAGTTTATTAAACGCCTGCGTTACTGTATGTACTACCTAATGGCACAACTCTGATACGCTGACTGTTGCATCCTTACAGATTAGGTGTTACTGATGAACAGCTATCACTAAAATAATTTAACAGTAGATTGTAAACACACAGTATTTTTCATAAACAGTCATCTAACCATAGATAAATCACATAATAGTGTTATGTAAAAAAGAAGCATAAAATATACCTTCTGTTGAGAATCGAACTTAGGTTTGCAAAGCAGTCGCCGAAACGGTTATTTGCCTTGTTGAAAGTTGACTAAAATAGCCGTTCTTGCATATTTTTATGGTTGACTGCTTACCTCCATAAAGGTGTGATAATAATTTAAAATTTTAAATCTGTAACTATCTGCTATACTTGTTCGTTCCCTAATCTCCCCAGGCGCAGGCCAGCGATTGCGATTTCGGACTTTTTTAGTAGGTACCTACTCGAACCTCAGTTGGCCCAATAGAGTTTTTTGATCCTTATAAGAAACAAACAAAGGGTTTGTGACAAATTACCATTTTCTGTCATTTGTTTTCTAAATTTGTAACTCTGTTTTTTTTTGTTCATTAATCTAAATAAATATGTACATAATAAGTATGTAAGTCTTGGGGGTCTGGTGACCCGTAACACAGGTATTTTATGCCTTTTTCGGACACCAGGCTCTCACACAATTTTTTAGATTAAGCACTTCCTGTCCACAACAATATTTGTGATGAGAAATAAATTAATTT
Source organism: Hydraecia micacea (assembly GCA_914767645.1). NCBI lineage: Eukaryota > Metazoa > Arthropoda > Insecta > Lepidoptera > Noctuidae > Hydraecia > Hydraecia micacea. The sequence goes on from OU611776.1 coordinate 21,624,537, forward strand.
ATTATTATGTCATTTATTTATCTATTTACATATCTAATTAAATTTTTAAATATTTCTTAAAATATATAAAATAAGTATAAAAAACATAAAAAAATATAAAAAAATAGTAGTCCGCCGGTGTCGGGAGCATGGTCCAAGCTACCGGTGGTTAGGGCTCCAGAGACAGGAACCTCCTCACAATACGAGCCGTATCGAGGAGTACTGCCTTCTGAATCAGGCCCTTGATCCAACCGCCTAACGAGAGCCTCGATAGATGTTGATCGAGGCTTTCGGTCATAAGGCCATTGGCCGATACGACAATCGGCACAATGATAGCCGAGCTCACATTCCACATGTCAACAAGCTCGTGTGCTAAATCAATATATTTAATTTGTTTCTCTTTCTCAGCTTTCACGAGGTTCCCGTCATGTGGAATGGTAACATCGACAATCATTGTGCGGCGCGCTAATCAATCTATCACCACTATATCAGGTATTACTAACATCATATGGATATATATTTATTTATTGGCGATTGATGATAGACCGATCCCCAGTACAACGTGATATGGTCATTTTCAAGAACTGGGTCGGGCACATACTTGTAATACGGTACCTCAGAATCCAAAACTATTATTATTATTATACACGAAACAATACTTAGTCTAGCATATTTTTTTTGTCTCCAATCTGTATGACAATGTAATTATTTATGTATCTGTATTCTCCGCTGAAGAAAGAAATCATTGGAAATATAAAGACGCAGGACTGTGTCTCTAAACTGCTCAGAATAAACGAAAACAACTCATCGATCAGTAGTCACAATCCGCAGTAATGAGGACACAACTTAAAGGATTAACCGCCAACGTTTCCCGTTTCTTCGCATCGCTCGCTGTTAGCTGTGAGCCGGTTGCATCGTCCAAACAATCTGTAAACAATCTCCCACGCCGTAGAGGTGCGATCCTATCGATACCAACGTGTGAATGGCAAGAGATCACCTCTATCGGCTTCGTTATGTCGCTTTATTTTTGAAATTGTACACAATATCTCAACGTGAAGAAGAATTCAAGATTTTTTGGAAGCTTTTTTTTTATTTATTTATTTAATACTTCAAGCACAAAAATGTACAGAGGCGGACTTAATGCCATAGGCATTTTCTACCAGTCAACCTTTGGGTGATGCAGAGACAAACAGTGGTAGGTGCAATCATGAGAATTGAGGACTAAATATTTTAAATATAAAGATACACATAAACCTATTAAAACTATGAATATAATATATACCTAATTACATATAAATATAAGCACAAATAAATATACATAAATACATGAATATACTTCCTAACTAACTAAAAAGAAATAAGAAAAACAATGAGAAAATATTACCGTTGTGATGATACTGCCAGCTTCTTGCGAATGTGTTCGCGAACCTTAACTTTAAAGGATAATCGGTTGGTTGCCATTCTGATTTCCTGGGGGAAGTTTTTTTTTTGTAACATGATGTCAAGGTATTTCTTTGAAACACTTATTACACGCAACCTGTGTAGCCATAGGTATTGTAACAGTAGTACCTAAGTTTTTCAGTTATTGTTTTCATACGGAATTTGATAAACTGGTACTTGTCTAGTTAATTAACGCGATTGATGTCTCTGAAATCATAAAAGATCAGACGTAAAGTCAAGGAAATTAATTTTAAAGCAATTTGACTTCCAAATCTATTCTTTGGCAGTTGTATGAATTGAACATTATATAAATTGTGTACTTAATGACGTTATAAGTTGATAGTAAAAGTTTTAAAGGAAAAGTTTATTTTATTCTTTTTAGCGCATTAAACTAAAAGCTTTTTTTTACCTTTTTTTAGTTTTAATTTATTTTTTACATTTTATTTATCGCTGGATAGGTTTTTTTTTTAGTCTAGCTCGCATTCGTATTCTCAGCAAGACCTTTCATTTCATACCCATATTGTAGGAAAGCATAAAAAACTTAGTCCGCCATCTTTACAAGTCCGCCATATTGGATTTAGAGTGACGTCACTTTATTTTTCGAGTTATTCTCAGCAAGCCCTTTCATTTGATATCCATATTGTAGGAGTGCATTAAACATAACTAGTCCGCCATCTTGGGTGTTCCGCCATGTTGGATTTAGAATGAAGTCACACAACTAACCGTGCATTGTCATCCAAACTAAACGTGTCTACAAAATTTCAGCTCAATCGGTTGAAGATATCTGGTTCAAAATTTAGTTGCAAGAGTCCACCCGAACAAACATAGTTACATACATACATTGCAAGTTAGATAAAAGCTTGTAAAATATTTATAACTAGCTTTTGCCCGCGACTTCGTCCGCGTATATGTCGGTTATCGCGGACGCAGACGAAGTCGAAGTCGAATAAAAAGTAGCCTATGTCCTTTGTTGGGGTTCACACTTACCCTGTACCAAATTTCACACAAATCGGTTCAGTAGTTTAGGCGTGAAGAAAAGACAGACAGACAGACAGACAGAGTTACTTTCGCATTTATAATATTAGTTAGGATTGACGTAGTATGTCTATTTGCTCTGCAATTACCTTCCCTGACTGTACATTACAAGCTTGGAAGCTTCCACCGAACAGCTACAGTTACCGTGTCTCATTAAAGATTGTCACGATATAAGTATTATGTTAATCCGGTGTGAAAGTCCGGCTGGTAATATTAGGTGACACGATACGTGTTAACATTAAACCTTGTTCTTAGTCTTTTCTTTAAAAACAAGCTCTTGCATCGCTTTTACAATTTGTAAACAATCTTTTCTCGGGCGCCACCAGCTAGAGGCGCGACCGTGTCGATGTTATCGATATCGATAGGTAATAACGTGTTGATCCGCCTCGCCACGTAATGCCCGTCTTTGTTGAGGTTTGCATTACCGCCTCGCATCTGCACGGGACGTACCGGAAAATACCTGACTTTTTATCTGACATAAAGTTTACGTGAAGTGATTTTCGTGTGACAGGAATCTAATGAAATTCCAAAATCCAACCACCGTGTTACGACGTTTCCCATTATCAGGAGTACGTGTGTTACAGCAAACACCTCATCAAATACTCAATCACATCGTATTATTAGTATGATATTATCAGCAGGGTAATTGCGTAACACACTATCAGTAGCAATGGGTTTCATTTTGACAGTTCAATAACATTCATTGCGTTATTTGTGTTGTTGAGCAGACACATTTTTCAATCCTATGGAGCAATGGATTAGAAATAAATGCTTCAAAATTATTCAAATTGAGAGTAATAACACAGTGTGTTACGCAATTAGGGTGCTTAATAATCACTAATCGTCTTAGCAGTGCGGGGATAATGAGTTAAACTGTAGTTAATACCCAATAACTTTGTTTACTATGTAGTTATGTATACCGTGCTTACTTTTTAATGATTGTATACTGGCAATAAAACAAGCGATATTGAAAGTCGTGGGATTGTATTACAAGTTAGTGTGCATACACACGAGCGACACCATAATATTGGAATTAGCGAAATTAAATTGGATTTTCTAGTAATGTTAGCAGCGTTTGCAAATAGGTGCTCGTTCTAAAATGGCAAAAGATTCACCTTCAACTTAACTTACGTCACTAACGAAATGTATGTTATGTACCTATATAACACATATGTACAATAGGTAACCAAGACTTCTATATCCTTGTTAGTAATTCAGGCGTGAGAACATTTATTTTCTACATAGTTGAATGCTTTAAAAAATTACCTGACACACCTAACTCTATCCTATTAATCCTAATGTAATTTGATAGTGAATATCCAGTAAATCTTCGTACAAACTGTAACCCTGTCAGCGCCGGGAAACGGTTTGAATGACATTAAACGGCGAGGCGCCCGTCAGACAGGTAATAATGGGCGCCTTGAGCCCGTCCGGTGACCTGAACGTCGGCGTCGCACGGCCCCGTCCGCAGGGCTGCGATGTAACTTGTGTTTTAAACTATGTTCTAGTAACTAGAACATACATATTGTCAGTCAGCTAGAATCTGGTTGACTGATCATTTGTTAGAAATGACGTCTGAAGCCAATTTATCTAATGAAATAAAATATTTATAATTCAGTTTTTTTAAACTGATACCAAATACTTACTTAATGGAGATTTATCTTAATATCTCTCGACACGGAAAAATAAAGCTGTGCTCTTTGATAGTCATTTAAAATTAAGAATGTGTTTTGGTACACTTCTTAGTAGGCTGAAATTAGATAAAACATAATGTCAAACATGATCCTTCTAGAACGAAAATAGGCCAAGAGACCCTATTCCTCTAGAACTCTAGAGTCTGGGATGAAGTTAATTACAATCTTATAGAATGAACGATCAAAAAGGTTCCTTAAGATCTAGGACATATTTAACGAGATATTTGTTAAAATACGCTTTCTATACAACATATAAATTACAGATATATAGATGTGTAAATATTACATAGTATTATTTCTGGGGTTTACCGTTTGCCAAGTTTAAGCATGTGGAAGATGAAAGACGTTACGAAATTAAGTAGGCACTTATTTATAATAATAAAGGTAATTTGTCTAACATTAGTGTATTTCAAACTCGGGAAATCATAGTAAACAAGAAATAAACAAAAAAAAAAACACAAAAGTAAAAAAAAAATCATAAGAAACACAAGAGATTCTTCTTCTGCAGTTGTAAAATACAATGGCAATACTTTTAAAATGTAAAAGAGAAATCGAATCGTTCTTCTAGATGCTCTTTGGATCTATTCCGTTTGATTGATCGCAATCCGGTTTTATTTGGCGCCTCACCTCGCCACCCGGTCCGGAACGGTCCGGAACAAACAATTGCTAAAATCCAATCAACAGACAAAGGGACACTTTTTCTCGACACAATTGTATCCGCTGCCATCCGCAGGGTTGCTAAGAGATAGCCTTTACACTCATCGTTTGCTGTTTTATTTGGAAGAATGTGTTGTTTTAGTTTCATTTCAAATATACTTTAGTGTACAGCTACACATAGAGGCGGCTACTTATATTCGGTTATCTATAAGTTATTACCTAAATCTGTACGGATGTCTATAACAAGCTATTTTATCGAAATTCTAACCGAATTTGGAGAAATTGATGATGAAGTAAAAGGGAAAAATGCATTGAAGTAGTCCTCACACAATAATGCCTTGATGCTGCATGGTGGTAGTAAGTACGTACTATGTTAGAGTCTTACTCTTTAATTTTTTTATATCTTCTAAAGCTGCTAACCTATAATCTTGATCAAGGCAGCGTCGCGGTGGCCATTCGTCAAAGGACGTCGAGCGCTGCGTCAGCGAGACCATTTGAATTGCAGCAGGCGCTGAACATCGCCCGCAAGATATTGATAAGCTTGACTCTCTGCGACGCGTCTCATAGCGCCGTATCGTTCAGGGGTGTGAAATTGGCTTATACGTTTTTTGCGGTAAACATGAGGCAGAAAAACAAATACAAAAAACACAAGTTGTGGGAAAACATGCGTCACATCCATGCAAAACGGTCATAGCTCAGCATAATGCTAAGGCCCTATGCGAGACAGAGTCCCAGCGCTGGAGTTAATTTGAGTTGAGTTGTAGTTACGTTTTTCAAATTTATGATAGTCTACCTAGGATGATGGTTTTACAACTGAAATGAAGATGTTTTGTTTCTGAAATTAACAAATATGCTAGAGTACCTATCGCACTTTACCTCTCGTACGAATTTCATTATGATAACCAAATAAAAAATATGTTAATATTCCTGTCTTGAATGCGGTGACACATCTGACAAGTACGACTAACATATTAAGTTAGCCAATTTTGTATAAAACTTAAGTGACTATCTCTAGAGAACAGTGTGCTGTCTCTAAGCCCCGCGCATTACATTCAATACTCCACGAGCCCATTGTCTGCAACGTTGCGACTAAACAATTTGAAAGCCAGCAGAAGTCGCCGATACAAATGTTGAATGCTGAACACGTAGAAGGACCAGCGTCCGTGGTCCTGAGAGTCGCATTCAAATAGAGTCACAATACGTTCGCAGTATCTATTGTACGGCGCTTCAATGTGCAGTCAAATTGCGGACGTCCTGGCTGCGTGCTTCTTGTTGCCGCTTTGTGAGCATTTCATATCGTTTAGGTGTCAATACGGGATTTGAAAATGTTTTGAACGGATTCTAGTTCCCACTTACCAATGATATATTTTCATAAGAGTATTTCATTTTAAATATTTTGTTTTTTATTCGGTTCTTCATGTGATACGTTAATTCGACAGTTGGTTTGTGATTCCTATACACACGACTCTATCTGGCACTTAATCCGCCTTTCGTATCTTTCAAGTTTCATATTGTGACCTCTGCTTGTGGTATTAGACTAGCATACATATTAATGCGTACCCAGCCCGCTTGTACATCGATCCGCACGTAACATAGCTTCGTAATACAGATATATCGCTTTGGTCAGTCCACAATAATTCCATATACGAGAGGGCATCGCATTAAACACAGCACTCGTGTTCGATTCGAGTGGGCTTATTGATTTTAGATTAATTACCGCGCTCTCCCGGCGACCGAGCTTTAAGCGACCCGCGATCCTTTTAATTTATACGATATTTTGATTAAATCTAACTCGATATGTAATTATTTGGGATTTTCGTGTTATATATACCTAAGTGGGTCCTGACGTGTTTGGACGTCTGTCAGGTGTGCTTAATGCTTGGCGTTCCGTGAATCGTGGTAATGCAGCGCGAGCAATGTTTCTATGTCTTACCTGTCTCCTCCGTACGCAAAATACGCGCTTTGACGTAGGGTTGCGGACACCAGCCGGTATTACCTATTCCCTGTATTTTGGACGTCTTAGCTAACAACGTCATAGTGAAAAGTCCTTCGTATTAGAATAGCTACTTACCATCCACGTTTACTTTAACTCATAACACTTTTCAAGAAATGATCTATACTCCAGATTAGAAGGCAGGTATAGTATAAATACTCAAAATTTCTTTAAATTATTACATATATTTCAGACCTGTAAAAAGTCTCTGCCTGAAGCATGAATAAAATATGTTATTCTACCAACAACATAATTTAATTTCGTTAGAAAACCTTACGTTCAAAAACACAAGGCTCGGGATAATTACAATCCAGTCTATTGCAGACACATCGCAATACATAATAATTGAACAGACAAACAGTTATTTGCCGCAAACGTAATACAAGCTGATACCTCGTTTAATTTCGTTATGAAATAATTTATATGCGGGCCGCCGCAAACAATATCGCTACGAACGAATTTATTTGTATAATTGTTAATCCGCGCTCAATACAAATATCGGATTGGAGTCGGAGGTAATAGGTATTATTAGAAAGCTCATTTGAAGCGGTATAAAACGTACTGAGGTTTTTTACAAAGATCTTCGTAAATACCTCTAATTGCATGATGTTATTGGAATAAAACTGTTAGGTAGGACATTCAAGATCGACGTAAAAATGGTGCTTTTCGAGAGCAAATGCACGAGTTACCATAAAAAATACCCAAATTGCTATAGGTGTGCCTATAATATTTAAAGAGTTCCTTCGATTTCTCCAGGATCCCATCATCAGAACTGGATTTTGAAAAAAATGGGACCAATCTGGAAGTACAGGGTGGGCCAAAAAGTTTTGCACTTTTGAAACATGAATAAAAATAAAAGTACAAATGTTACTTTGTTGATAATTTATTCAACGTAACAAACATCTAATGCAATTTATTTCTTAAAAATAACATCGTCGACATGTGCTCCGCCTCGTCATTGGCACTCCTACAATCGGCTACGCAAATTTTGGAAAACTCGCTGACACATGCTACGGGGAATCGCGACTATCCCCTCATGGATGTTTTGTGTTAATTTTGATATTGTCGTCGGTTTATTATGGTAGACTCGACTTTTCAGGTATCCCCACAAGAAAAAATCACAAAGTGTAAGGTCTGGGTTCCTCGGAGACCATGGGATATCACCTCTGGGAGAAATCAATTTGTTCGGAAACATTTCTTTGACTACCGGTATAGTCACGTTTGACGTATGGCATGTTTGTAATCGTTTGGTTTCATCTCCTGCACAATTTGAAGCCTGTATGGATGCAGTTTAAGGTCCAGATGCAAAATTTGCCACAGACTAGTTTTAAGTATTGTCAGAACCGCCGAACTCTAACGCGTAGATGATTCTGGATCGTTCCTTACGGAAATTTCAACCAGCTGAATGTTTTCATTGCTTCTTCTTGAACGTGGTCGCCCTGTTTGTTTAATATTCGTTGTGAAACCAGTTTGCCCGAACTTCTCGATCCAAGCTTTGATTAAATTAACACTTGGACACTCACTTACACGGCGTAATCCGTGTTCAATTCTAAACAGGCGTCGTACAGTAACGAAGGAATCATTGTTTTTGTAAAAAAAAAAAAACGAAAAGCACGCTGTTGTTCCGTGAACCGCTCCATCGTGAGTAAAATTGCATTAAGTGACGCATATTTTCCCGCCAACCGCGCGCCCTTCTGTCAAACGGTTTTCGAGATATTCAGTTTTGCTATTTGCAAAAACTTTTGGCCCACCCATCCTTTTAAATAAAAAAATAATTTTCCAAATCGGTTTATAAATGATGGCGTTCTGAGACAGGTAACAAACATAAAAAAAAATACAACCGAATTGAGAACCATCTCTTTTTTTTGAAGTCGGTTCAAAATACAGGGATGGTGTGTGTCGTGTGGTGCGAACGTTGGGCTACGCGCTGGAATAGTCCACAAGCTATATAGCTTGTGTATTTGAGGAGCAATACACCACCGTGGGTTTGCGAAAGGGCAAATACTGGTGTCGATTTCATCGGGCTTTTGGCGATTTCATATTAATCCTCACTCCTGACTACGGGAAAATAAAATGTCAAGTTTTTAAATTGACTGAAACTCATGTAAAGTAAGTAGGTATGCAAGGATAAGTTCGAATAAATGAATATTTTTTTCTATTAGCTCGTACGTTTGTAAAGTGCATGGTTAAGTTAATTAATGTACACAGCTTCGTTTAATATCTCATGGCTTCCACTTGAAACTCTGCTTATTTCCCGAGGGAAAAATGCTGGTGAAACATAAGTGAACGCTACGTTTTGTGAACTGTACAAATGTACAGTCGGTGATAGCTGTTAGCTGACCCACCTAAAAGTTGGACGAATTTGAACCTTCTGTAATTACCAGTAGATAAATGTGTTATTCGATTTCGAGCTTCACGAACTACATAGGACGACTTGTTCAAGGTAGGCAAATATTATAGAATACAGTTATGCCAATTTGATCTTGAACAAGTAACCTTAGGGTAGGTAAGCTTTTGAATACTGTTTTGTCACATGATGGAGTTATTAATTTCAACATTACTTGTTAAGTCGATTTGGTCTAGTGGTTGCAACAGTGAACCTATATCAACATGGTTGCGAGTTCAAAACTAACCTTCCACTTCTTGTAGCTTTATGTTTTCAATATTCAATTATGTTTTTTGAATCCAAAACATTATTTATATTAAATTAAAATAGTTAATTTAAATTAACTATTAAATACCTAACAACAGAAATAAAAAACAATAATGATTATGATAACGATTTCATTCAAAATAAATACAAAATACCTAATTACTTACCAAATTAATTACTTGTTTTAAATATAAAGCTAAAACATATAAAAGAAGTTAGAATAATAAACTACTTAGGTATTCTATGATAAGCTTGAATTTTTGTTTCTTCGTTTCAACAATGCCTATAAAATACCCGTTTTTATTTTTAAGTAGGTAAGTAATCTGTTACATGTAGTGAATCAACATGTTATATGTTTAGAAATATATATATTTCTATTTTATAACAATAACATCACCACAATATTTTCTGACAATAATAATTAGGTACATGGTTGTGCACCAATGCTCGTGCCTTCTCTGTGTGAGAAAAGGGCCTGTGCCCTGCAGTGGAACAGTAACAGGCTGATTTTGATTTTTGTGCTAATTACCAACTTTATTCAAATATCGATCATACAATTAGTCCGCAATATATTATAACTTAGGTACTTTAAGAAACAAATAGAATTCTATTTAACCCACGAACACACATTTACATCCACAATGCATACTGAAAATGGCACCGCGTGCAGGCCTGGTACACTTCGGCTAAGGCATTGTATACACGAGCGAGTGCGCGCTGCGAGCTGTCATTGTTGCCGCGAACCATTGTCCTTGCGAGCATAGTTATTTTGGGCAAGGTCTGCACTCTGCCTGTCAGCCTAAAAAGCATAAAACTCGTGGGCTTATATGGCGTAGTCAAGGATTGGTACCTATAATATGGTTTTTTATTATTTTTCTGCATAGAGAAATTGTTTCGTCTAAGCAAGCTTGAAAATAAACATATTTCGTACAAAAATATTCTCTTGGAAATAGGACTTCAATCGTTTACTACGAAATGCGTGAAATGATTACAGGGATCACAAGACACTTGTCTTGGAATAGGATATTATTGGTCGTTTTATCCGCGACCTTGGAGCCTATATCTGTTATTCAAACAACTGTGGTATACATACGAGTAACTCCGTAGGTAACTAGAATCAATGCTGATGGTCGTGAGTGCAGTCACAATGCAGGTTGGGTTGAACAAGAGTGAGCACTTGTGTCAGCGCGGTGTAATCCGGGTTTGATTGCGGCGGGACCGTTCCATCGCCTCATTAATATTGGCGGACCAGCGTTTTTTATTGCAGGCCTTCCGCCAATATGGAGGAATGAGGAGGCTAGCTTATGGAACGTTATGGTTAAGTTTAGATGTTCGGTTTTGAGTTTTTGATCCTATAAGTATTGATAAATTATGTATGGCTTTAGAAAGTACGTAGTGTGCAGCAAAAAAAGAAAGAAGTATTTTTTTATTAAAGCAAGAAAATATGTTTATATATTTTAAGTTTTGCAATTTGTAGTCACTGTCAGCCTTCCTGAGAGTGTCGGCACAATATACAGAGAGTACAGAAGTCAATCATATGTATCACATGTATGTACTTCACTTTTCATACCTACGCTCGGCGGTCGCGCTAGGGTTGACAACTTTGGCTTATGCACAACAAACTATCGTGGTACCTAGTGGCACTCGTATCTAGTTGTGACTACCCTATTTACACAATTTATTTTGCCCTATCCGTTTTAGACCTTAACCTATCAAATGACACTAAAAACAACACAATATCTACACAAACAAAAAATCATGTTTTCAACTTACGTAATATTTTGTGGCGTGAATGTACCTTACAAAAAAGTTACTTCGTTTATACTGATTCAAAACTAGGAAACTATTATATAAATCGAACTTAGATAGCCACCTTACAAGTTACAACATATTCTTGCCGCGGCGGCGGCTACGCGGGCGGCCGGCTCGCCGAGCATTTCTATCTTAACTGTTTATAATGACGAAGATGAGCGTATTTTTTAGCTTATAGGTACTACAATAAGTACCTAATATTAATTGTAAACATATTACAAGGCCACAGTCATGTTCGCTATTAAGGCTCGGGGCCGGGGGTCGGGGGTCGGGGCGCTTGCCTAGTTACCTCTCTGAAACAACTGGTAGGTTAAAAAACGACAGTTCACCGTTTAATGTTGAATTTAAACAACCGTCCATCGAACAGTTATAATAACAGTTTTTTTTGCTCCATTTTTGCACTTCACAGACGCGTGTCTCAAGCGGATGGCACTCGCACTCGCACTGTTTTCAACCGTTCTGAGATATCGTGGTCGTGAGCGGTGTCTATGTGTGCGTAGCTCGAGCGCACTTTGTATGTAGATTGACTTCTGTACTTTCTGTATTTTGTGGTGCCGGTGTATTTCATCCGCAATAAAATGCATTCAAACTTTGACCTGAGTTTTCTGCATTTGTTGTAGTTACTAGATAACATCATAAAAGCAAATTCATTTAAATAAAATATCTTGAGATTCATATTGAAGGTAGTGATAGCAAATAGAGCACCAAATTAGCAATACTTGTTTATCAATAGTTCGCCTGTAGTGCCAGCCACTAAAACACCAATATTAATGTCGGCAGTGTTGCCAGCCGCACAACCACACATAGTATAAACGCTACTTGTTAGTACTGCGTAGGCTCTGTTTACCTACTCAACAATTATACAACAACGTCATTTACATACATACACACACGAGCAACTCATTTACCCTAAAATAACATTCATTACCTGTACCTACACTTTTAGACGATAATTCAATATAAACTGTCAAAGAGTGACCAGGGTACATGCAATGGCTGACGTGATTGCGTGGGTCCTACCTCCTTGTTCCAATACGTCATCAATTGATCACGAAACAACCTGTATCATCTTTGACAACAACTTAATTCCTTCAGTCAGCGTTCACTGCCGTAGCTCTTATTTTAATTACTTTCAAAACCTAATGTCGTTACATCTAAAAAGGTACTTAAACAAACAGTCACAATCCACATAACACCCCTGTACCCAATGATTACCCAACTCTCAATTACCAACATCACAACTTCAACCCTAACGCGCTATCTGCGCCATAACCAAAAAGTGGCGCAACTTTACATGCCACACTCCCAATACCCCGTGAGTTGCGCAACTTTACCCGTAGGTACTCCTAATAAGACAACTATCTCAGATCGAAGAGGTACTAATGCACGGATATCTCCGCACGGCACTCCCGGGGCCAGATATTGTAAATTTCCCATCAAACTGTTCTTGGTATCAGCAAGTCAAATATAAGGGAGGGCCCACACTGGCAGGAGCGGGCTGCTTTACATAAAGTTAATGTTCTTTGTGCTGTGGGACTTGTTTGTGAATTTATTTACAGTTACGATGTATGTTTGGGTTGAGTTGTATGAATCAAATTGCAGTGGAGTATGGTCTAACTGAAAGTAATTTAGAGTTGAGTCAAAAGTACTAAGGATAAGGACGTTTAGTTTCTTATTAGTTATAACTGGTTAACGCTAACCAGCAAGTTAGCTTAAGCATTAAGTCTATTCTAGGTATTGTTCATGTCTGTCAGTTTCAGTGCAGCTTTCAGATATTTTAGATCCCTCTAGAATCTAAAATATCTGAAAGCTGCACTGAAACTTCTTATTTTAACAGCACTCTTAGCGATAAAGTTAAATTTAGCAAATCAAACGTACGACTTCCTAAATCGCTCTCAGTCCCGCTGCCGCGTCTCAGCATGCCCCAGAGTGTTATCACGGGTGGTCCTCAGGGACGCATCATCGTTACACTTGCCGGAATAATTTCCATTGTAAAAGCAAACAGAGAGCGGCGGGAATACGCCCGCCTGCCCGCCAGTCCGCAATCCCGCCAGCCCGCCATCCCGCCAGTCTGCCTGCCCGCTTAACTGAGAGTATGTAATGTAAGCGTGCACGGAACACTGACTAATGGGCTTTTTGGATGATGTATTATAAAAAGGAATTGTAAGGCTTCGATGCTGATTAGCATGAATCGCGGAGTAGGTAAGCAAAATGTTTATTCAGGTGTAGAGACAATTAGATAGATTCAATGGGGAAAACACATTACACTGTACACAACGTCTAGATTAAATACCTAGTCTTTTTTATTTTCATTTTGTTATGGTTTTAATTTATGTATTACTAGCAGCGCCCCGCAGTTTCACCCGCATACGTTTCGATCCCGTGGAATACCGGAATAAAAAGTCCTGTCCTTTCCCGGTACTCAAACTATCACTGTACCAAATTTCATCTAAATCGTTTGAGCGGATGTAAGCGTGAAAAGGTAACAGACAAACAGACAGACAGACACACTTTCGCATTTATAATATTATATAGGTAGTAATAGTAATATAGTATGGATTTATTTCAAAAAGTTGCGCATTTTTATATACAGATAGATATATATATATTTTATTTCTAACTGCATACTATGTTCAGTTAGATTTCGAATCACAATTTATTTCTGTGAAAAATTATTATGTCATGTATGACATAATAATTCGGATAGGTACAGTTTGTACTCCAGTAGGGGGACGTCATTATATCACTCGAGAGGTAGTTGCCGAAAATCAGCGCTGTTGACGATACGTTTGTCCAAAAGTCACAGCATTTTGCTAAGCAGCGACCTGCAGGCCAATTCTCGTACTTAAAAAAAGATAAAAAAAATTAAATTCAAGTCGCAATCGCATCTCAGCGACAATAAATGTCAAAAACTTGTCAAAAATGTAGGGAAATTAGACATATTCTTGACAGATTGAGACTGAAATCAGACTGTGAACGTTCTTAAAATTACGAGCTTGTAATTGTTGTTTGTTACAAAAGCAGATCATTTCCACTCTGCAATCGGCATTTTGTTTTGTTTGTTTGTTGTCATTTGCCTGAGCGTCAACACAGAGTAATTACGCAATGTGTATTGTCTTTGGTCTTGGTGTAGACCATTATATTGTGACCTGCCCTGACATAAGCAATGGAAAACATTGTCAAACTTTGAACTTTTAAGGTTTATAATACGAAGCTTTAAAAGCTTGGCTAAAAAATTTGGCTACTTTGTATATTATCTTAATCTTTTTGTGTATTTTATCTTTTTTTGTAATGTTCTTTGTAATCTTCTTTGTGCAGAATAAACTAATTTTCTTCCTTTCTTTTCTTTCTATCGTCAAATCGGAAAGTGTGAGCTTCGAAATAGTTCGTTACAAAATCCAAAGCTAAGAAATCAAGTTGTGAGTTAAGTTTCATACATCGATTGTAAGGTACCTAATTAAAAATCCTTCCTATTCCTCAGGAATTCCTCAGGAGCAGTTAATAGTTCACTAGAGCGAGCACATAATGTTTTAATTACGTAGTAACGAAAATTGGAGGCATAAGTCCTTATGATTCCTAAGTAAAGAAAGAGGAAGCAGAGACTGCTAATCCCTCCCACACCTCACGAAGCAAAATATATTTATGCTTAGCACCACACACCAAGGGAAGCCGAAACTTAGCGACAACCAATCAAAATTAATAACATTATCAAACAGCGGAAGTGCGTCGCAGTCAACATGATAATCCGGGGCTGGTCGCCGGTCCCCCGAGTATCAGCCGGCCCGGTGCCGGCTCCGGCGCCCAAAGCCGGCTGCTCGCAGTCCGGGCACGTGGCTAGCTGAATTTCTAGTTAATCCACTGATACTAAGGATTCTGCCTAGTTTTCGTTTATCTTCGTGTGCTCGTGAATGATTTTGGACTTGTTTATGATAAATTTTTTGGTCAATGGTGTCATCTTCTTCGTTGTCGACAGTATTACTTACAGAAACATTATGTTCTGATTCTGCTACATAGGTTCTTTGTACATATTTTAAGAAATAATACATCTTTTACAGCACCAACTTGACATTTTGTTAGACAGTTAATCCAGTAGCGCCCATTCAGACTTTTCTCTCTAAGGAATGATTTATCAATCGACAGATAATTTTTATTCGTAGAATAAAATTGACGTCTGACAGATTTCGTATGAAAGAACTGTCAAAAATTCAAAACTATTCCTCGGATTAAATAATCTGGCGATGGAAAAATCAGCCCTAAGGTATACTATTAATATGTAATTAATGTATTCCAAAATCATAAATTATGTGAATCAAATGCATCCTCTAAATATGACTTTGTAAACAGATTCTATACATGTTTCGGGCCATTTCTATACAATAAATTAAATAGAAAATGAAGTATCTATAAATTAAACAATTACGACTGTAAAAAGATTATTCTGCAATTTTTACTTAGCATATCATATAGTGAGACAGAGGATTTACTCGTCTGTAAATAAAACATGTTAGTCTTAAGATAATATTAGTTTTTAATTAGTCTTCTCAGTTTTAATTTTTATATTTTATAATTCGAAGCACCTTTCTAGCTTGAAACACAGGTTCTACCTAGTTCAGGCAAATGAGCAACTGTGTCCTCTATAATTTTTAAGTTATGTTATTGTAAATCTGCACATTTTTATTAACAAACGATATTATTATTATTTGAATTTATATATCTCGGGACCATGGGGTCCCGGTCCTTTGGAAGACGTACGAGGGGCCGAAGCCAACTCATAGAGGCCCCTTAGGAAATTTTAATGAAATGCGGTACCAACCGACGATTAACTCTGTATGCAATATGCAAGTGCACCCAAGGATAACCCCTAGTTGGTGTAGGGATATTGCAGGATATGGAAAAATAAAAAGTTGGATTATGGGGTTGGGTGGCTAAAGTGGACTGGTTACCAAGAATTATGGAAGAACTATGACCCCTGTCTGACCAATGTTTTATATATACACGGATAAAATGGCAGGGGGTGACTTGCACACTCAATAATGGGCCCCCGGGAACGGTCGCGTGAAGTAGCGACAAGCGGGCAACACGACCTGAGGTGCTTATGAGAAGTGGAGAGTATTCCACGGCTATCAGAACAATCTCGGAAGTACGGTCAAGATCCCTACCAGCATCTTACTGGAATACTTCCTACCTCCGAGCACGTTTGCTCTTGCGGATATCCACTCAAGCCGGCCAATAAAGGCAAGAATGAGATGGGAGCTCTGTTCCTCGTACTTTTTAACTCCAGCCGGCCAATAAAGGCAAGCTAGAGGTGAGGAACAAGACTTCTCCCGGGAGATAGGGTGCGTGGGGTCGCTACTTCCCAACAGCTCGCCACATGCTGCCCTGCGGGTTTCTGTATCTCTCTTGGTCTGGCTCCTCACCTTAGACCCATTCCGGAAAGTAAACTCTTCCGGCACATGCCCAGAGTTCGGAGCGCGTAAGCCACACCACGACGTCAACGTAGAGATACGCCGACGGGGTATTATTATTAATACTAGCTTTTGCCCTCGACTTCGTCCGCGTGGAATAATGACTTCCGGAAAAAAACAATTTATCCCCCTTTTCTCCCCGTTGGGAGGGAATTTCCAAAAATCCTCTCTTAGTGGTAGCCTACTCCTCCCAACAAACACACATGCCAAATTTCAGCTCTCTACTGCCAGTAGTTTCGGCTGTGCATTGTCTGTCAGTCACTCAGTAACGGAAGAGTTTTATATATATAGATATATATAGTTGTGCCCGCAACTCCGTCAGTGTGTAATTCCTTGTGTGTTATTAAGTTAATGTATTGGTAAATATTGTTTAGATCACGTTCACATGAGGCTTAAGTACCTATACAACGAAATTACTACTTCACCTAAAAAGAAATAAAATGTAAACTATTAATAATTTGTAATTTGAACGAATATAATACACTACCAATATAACTAATACCTATTTTATAAAATAACAACAAAAGAAAACTAAATAAACTAAATTAATTTAAAGACTAAAAGTCGCGCTGATAAACAATATTGTCTGTCAATAAGGTCGAATGCTCGGAACTTCTACTCGCATCAACAGCCAAATATTGTATGAAGTTCGCGTTTTTTTTTTTTTTTAGAATATGGCATCTCGTAGTTGACCTTGAGAGGTCGTGACTACTTAACCGGACTATCCTGTGGTTGCCTTAAGTAAACTCAAAGCCTCCAGCCAGGGGCAAATATCTTATGTACTAAGCGACTACACGCTAAGGGCACCCCCTGTGGGGAACGAACCTCGGCTTAGGGCGTCGCTGGGGGAGGGCAGCAAGATGGGACAGGCCGGATCTGGTTTTTATTATTTAAGCTTGATGAGGCCGGCGTTTCCTAGCTGACTACTCTGAGAAGAAACGCCGAAACAAACTCAGAGGTCACGGTCGGGAATTTAGAACTACTGGCTCAGCTGCGGCGCGGGCTGGCAATTCTTCGAGCAAGGGTCGGGGGGGAGGCATTTAATTGAGGACGTCGCGAGGGACCTCGGCGGCGAGGTCGGAATGAGTTCTGTATTTGTGCACTGTACTGGTTGACTTATTGATCTCCTGGAGGAGGGTTATGGGTTCGGAGAGGACATGCCTTGGACGGCGGCATTTGCTGATTTTGGAGGGGGTATACCTGGCGGCCTCGACAACCAGAGGGTTGCGGTGCTTGGCGGCGGTATCGAAGAAGCGCTTGGAAAGGCGCTTCATGAATTGATGGATGGTGGGGATTTTGAGGTCAACATGGAGGATCTCATTTCGAACGAACCAGGGGGATCCCGTAGCCTTTCGGAGGAATCGGTTTTGGAGGGTCTGCATCCTATGGATGTGGTGGGGCTTTGCGTGGGCAAAGACTACACAAATGTATGTCATTATAGGACGTATGCACGCTGTGTAAATGCGCATTTTGCACCTAAGTGACAATTTGCTGCGTGCATTTAGGACGGAGTGGAGTCTGCCGAGAGCGAACGCGGCGCGCGAGCGGACCGTCTTTATGTGCTCTGCAAAGGAGAGGTGAATGTCGAGTATTACTCCTAGGTATTTGGCTCGCTTCTCCCAAGGGATCGGCTTGCCGAACATGGTGATAGGTCGGGGGGGAGTGGGTCTAAGTCGTGGTTTCGAGTAGAAGTTCGCGTTTGGATCCCCCGCCCTTTTATACCTCCCGCCGCGAGCCGCGTCGAGCGCGGCGACCGTTACACAAAAATAATCCTTATAGCATGATTCAGTATTCACGCGCGATGGCTTGTTAGCGTATTTAATGTATAACTTTGGTGTTTCTGTACCGATTTCTATGATTCTTTTTTTATTAAATAGGTAGTAATGTTAACATTTTTTAATTAGGGATGAGTGAGAGTGTTATAAACGTAAGAGTAGACAAATATAATCAGAAAACTCCGAACGGCTAAGCTATCGGGAGTTACACGTGTTATTGTGAGTCAATCATTAAAGATAGACATTTGCTGTCGTGGAATATTTTTTATATAATTTTAAGGAGAACATTTCCGTCATACATGATTTTTGTGTAGCTTTAACCATTAAGGCTGCACACGCGACGGAAGCTTCAAAAATGGAGTAAGTTCTCCGGTTTTCCCAACATTTCCCTTTACTGCTCTGCTCCTATTGATCGTAGCGTGATGAAAAGTATACTATAACCTGCCCAGGAGTATGAAGAACAATTGTACCAAGTTTCGTTGAAATCCGTCGAGTGGTTTTTGTTTCTATAAAGAACATACAGACAGACAGACAGACAGACAGACAAAAATTTTACTGATTGCATTTTTGGCGTCAGTATCGATCACTAATCACCTGCTGATAGTTATTTTGGAAATATATTTCATGTACAGAATTGACCTCTCTACAGATTTATTATAAGTATAGATAGATAGATTATCTCTACTCAGCGGCCATATTTTAGCTTTTGTTAATGATAATGATAAATAAATGGTAAATGATTTATTTCTGTAAGTAGGTTTGTACAAACACTTTTACACGTCAATCATATTTTTTTTAAGCTAGACGAGGTCGGTGTTTCCTATCTGACTACTCTGAGAAGAAAGGCCAAAACAAACTCAGAGGTCACAGTCTCTTTTAAAGTCCAGACAAAATCTTGGTCAGATCATGTGAAGACCATGTAGATTGGTGTCTGAAATCGGCACATCTTAGAATTTGAATAGCTCAACGATTCGACGAACAATACCAAAGAAAGGAATTTTTGTGTAGGCCGCGTAAACTGCCAGATCATGATTAAAACTAACTAAGAAGGAAAACAGAAAAAAGAAATGACCCACATAGTCCTCACATTCACAATAATTAAATAAAATAAAAATGCTTTATAAAGTAAATATTCATGTCATTGTATATGTAAAATTCATAAATGTCAATGTGTATATAAAAATCCGGACATAATCTTTGAGGACCATGTAGATTGGTGTCTGAAATGGTCTTTTTAGCAAAGAACCACACAGATTGAGTGGAGTTGATTTAGATATCAGAAATCATAATTTATGTCTTAGATATAGTGACGTCACGACATGCCGTCTGTCAATGAGTACTCGTTTATACGAGGCTCTCGTGTTTATACACGAGAGACTGGATAATGTCGTCGAATCTGAATCCATCGAATCTCGGTAGTAGTTTAGTTATATTAATCAAGAATTTTATTTAACTCTGGCTTTACCAAACCAACTGCATTACATTCTTCCGTTAAACCATCTAATGACCGAGTAATGAGATCACAAAAACCCTCAGAATACAGAACAAAAAACCACGATTTGTTAGTCACCATTGTGACACCTCCATATCTGCCAAAATTCGTTGCTTGAGTCACTCATTATATCGTTACTTTTTCTAATGTCACACAACCTTGAGTCCAAATAGTGACGTGCCAACATTCGGTCGATGTCATCGATCACTGTAGCCATCAGCGGGACAATGTCGCAGTGACTAGAAACGTCTCATGTGTGGCTATTCATCATTAACGCTTGGCTTATCGTACTAGCGATATGTCGCGTTCTGTTTATAACTTAGCGTATAGATACATATTACTATGTATTACTCAAATTCAGTGCTAAGTTAGCCATTTCAACATTAATTCTTTAATAGTTGTTGCATTGGTATGGAATTTCTTAAGTGTAGTAAATACCGTTGCGGTGTGGAGTGAAGATATAATAAAAAGTTGACATAACGTGGCAGCAACAGAATCGAATCTCGTGCGATATCTAACATCGTTGCAGGAATGAAGTTCAGAGAAAATAGCATCGAAGCACCAGTTCGTTAAGTCCGTCACGAAAGACACGCTATGTGTCGATGGAGGGACTTCATGTAATATCCAGCGTCGAATTGTGGAAAGTTCTAGTTTGTGAATTACACCAGAAATGCAACATTACCTTTATGTACGATCAAATTCAAACATTTAGCGATAATTATCTCACAAAGCATTCGATAAAAGACACGAATCAGTCTCGAACGATTCAAGCCGCGTTTGTGAATATATGATATGATATTCACTGGCAACTATTTCTAAGCTTAGGTTTCTCTTGCATTCATAATTATAATTGCTGTGCATCGGTTTAGAGTTAAAAAGTATCAAACTTTTCGTAAAGTTTATCGTACAAAATTATACTACGAATATACAATCTTGCTATGCCATCAGATACTGCCGTGACTCCTTCACGCCATTGGCTCTTTGCTCTTTGTTCAGTTATCAAAATAACTAGCCCTTGGCGAAATTATTACGTTGAGAATATTACGAGAAAAGGTTTCTGTCTGTTTTATACATTTATTTTATCGTACTTTTACTATAATTCTGTTATTTTTTCAAACTTAATGCTTTTAACCCTTAAAACATAATGTCAACAATGCGGTCATAGCATCAATCACGGCGAGTCAGTGGTCGTGTCGCGATTCTCGGCGCAGATCCATCACGCCGGTGACCCTGCGAATATTTGCTCCAATTGATTGAATATGACGAGCTACCCGATTATGTAGGAGATTAGGCAACCGTTGAAACTGGACACTGGCAGTTTTGGCCTTTATAACAGTGAGGGCAGTGATTCTGCAGGATTTATCTTTTATTATTACTACGAAACACTTATACTCATTAAACCGAAATGCTAACATGGATGAGATGAATAAATCTGGAACCTTTACCAAACGACAAAAAGAAGTAGAACAAAGAATTGATGTATTTTTTTAATAAAATTCATTACAACATTGTATTGCAATGACAATTAAAATTTCAGCATACTGGTGGATAAGAAGTGGGTAACAAGTAACTTGCTAACACAGATGACGTCGCAGATGGTCCCTAGTACAACATACAGCAAGAGGTTATCAGCTACTCGGCATCGATCAGTCCACGCCAACAGCGTGACGCGTCAGTGTCTCGCCTCAGCGCTCCTGATCTATCACGCTGACCCGAGCTAATATTTGTGCATAGAGATTGAATATGACTGGCCAAGGGATTGCTTCACACAATCTTAAAGGGAACATTGCGGGGCTTGATCTACACGACAAAATTCACATCCAAATGAATATTGGTGTGTCTTCTATTTAAGCAAAAGCAGCGTTTTAATTTTCTGATATAATTATAACATTGTTTTATGGATGCGATACGTCAGCCAAAGTTATATCAGTAGGTAGTGAGTTACATATTATTTGGATTTAATTTAGTTCTACTTTCATCATACGTATAACTTTAGAGTTTAGTGTCGGAATGGTGTACCTATTCCAGCACAGTTGAAATAGCTGAAATTCCCAAACACGACGTTTGGGAATTTCAGCAATTTAGTTTGTTTATTCCAGTATGTATGTTATGTATTATACTACACTCGCGTGTTATGTGTGGGAATTATGAGCATCAGTTATCATCATCAGTTATCAGAGTGTTAGCGGAAAGCGCTAACGTTGTACATTCGATCCGTCTGCACATAATGACGCTACTTAATTACTATAAAAATAAATTAGGTCCATATCTATGGCAAGTTATATCCTCAAAGCCCCATTTACACGGTGCAAGCTTCTGGAGCGGTCAAGAGCAATAGTCGCATGCCATAAAGCACTTTCAATTATTGCCATTCAACAATTGTATGCAAGTGTTTACACGCATGCGATTTCCATAAAATTTCATACAATAATAGAAAATTTTCTTGCCAGAAGTGAATGCGATTATATTGTAGGTAGGCTTTGTAGGTACTTGCTCTACACCTATACCAGGTTTGAACGGCAACTAAGGGCTCATATACACGTACGACATGCGTCGAAGACAGAAGCAACTGCATCCGTCGACACGCGTTGACGATAGCTGTCAACACGCATCGCCGAGTGCAGTTGCCTCTGTCGTCGACGCGTGTCGGTCGTGTGTATGCACATTAACTTGCCCATATCGTGCCACGATTCTACGTGTTGTTTAGACGGTGCCTGCCAATTGTTGCTTCAATTTTATGGTATGCCACGGGCAATAAACTTGCAACGTGTAAAGAGGGCTTAAGGCATTTTCATATTTATGATGGTTATAAATCTTGTTTAAATTAAGTTTTATACAGAATGTAGACGTGAATCTACTCTTAATTCTCAAATTAAAACAAACTCAAAAGCAAAACGTTATCTATAACGAGTTTTAGAAAATAAAATAAGCATTTACTTCTGTAATAGGATTTCATTCAACAATAAACAGACCACTGCATTTCTTAACAATCAGTATTTCGATTTGAAACCTCATCCCATTGTATTTGTATTAAGCGCCAATATGGCGTTCAGATATTTGGCGCGAACGGCGGCCATGATGGCGTCCGTGCGAGCTGTTCATTTGAACTACTGCGCAGGGACGAGAGCGGACACGTCACCGTATCATCTGGGTAACGTTGTGTTTTAACGAGGTTATGCCATTATAATGATTTACTATAGAATACATTCAACAGCCTAGCCAACAAACAATTCAGAGAAGTTTGAAGTATAGGTATTACTTAAGTACTAAACCCAAGCATCTTTTTATTTGGGTAACGAGTAATGTTTGCAATCCATAGATGATAGATACATTTTCCCTTGTAAAGTTTGATTAACACCATTTACATGTACCTGTCATATATTTATTAATTTGAAATTTTTCTCACACGCATTGTTTTTTTTTTTTGCGAACTTGTCTCTCAGAAAATACTGCCACTGGTACAGCTATTAATTGATATACGGTACTTAAAGGTTTTACTTGATTTCGTTGGTTTCCAGAATAACCAAATTCAATTCCGAAATTAAATCCTCTGCAAATAAATCCAGAACGTTATTAAACAAATATAAAACATTTTAAAATATTTCGGAACAAAATAAAGAAATGAACACAATGTTTAAAGCATAAAACCTCGAAATCCTTTTTAAAATTGCAGTCGGGCGGTATGATGCATGTAATTAAAAAGTGGGGCAATGTTACATAGGGGTACCAGTGTTGGTGGAGCTCCGGCTGCGGTCATGTAAGACGAGACGAGGGACCTATTCACTGTGGTTATGTGGAAGTAGGGGATGCAGGGTGGTGGGGTTTCCGTCGATGAAACCGCGAAGCTTTGATATTCGCGCTGGCTGCCCGTGATAGATATGTTGATGCACGGACGGAATGTCGGAATTAAAATTTATATTTTAAAAATCTCGTGCACTTTTTCAATGAGAGAAAAATCATTACTTGTTCTGTTTTTTAAATATCGTCCGACGATTGGTATTACGTAAATTTTACTCGACGGTGCTTATACGGGAGGTAATGCGGCAGTATGGGGTGATTACACGAGACCGGAGTATGTAGCTGAATGAAGTGATGCATGCACACAGGGTTTTCAAGAGGATCCTTAGGCGATTTTTAATTTAAAAGTACTTTCGAGTAACCTAGCTTCCAATACGCCCAGTAAACAGTGATGCTAATCAAGTGCTCCTGCATTGGCGATGGTTCATGGCACTTGATGCACATTTTGAATATTTCCTTCGCAACGTTTTATTCATTTATACAGAATTAATCCCCGAAGAAAGCTTAGGAAAAAGTGTAATTCAGTGACGTCGGTTACAGCCGGCGTTCCCAGACAAAATTTAATAAACTGGCCTTAGCCTTTAGAATACATATATCCTCATTTTAATTACTTTTATCAGAAAGCCACTTTTCACCTCTAAGTTGCAATATTTCTAGGAAACGCAGCCTGGGCAGGAGTTGTTACAATGTGTTCAAACTTTATGATTCGAGCAACTGCTTACTTTGAACAATCAGGAGCTTCACAGCTTGCTCGAGTGTGTGTAAGAATAATTAGTACTGTCTCTGTCTCGCTGTAAAGATCTCACGTGATGGAATTACATGTTCTGGAAATAAATACCGGATTTAAACTGCTGGAAAGTTTGTGTAGGAATAAGAATCAAATAAATTGACCCTACAGTAGAAAGTACTTTACTGTACTTTCTAGTCATCAATAAGCTTACAAAATGCGTTTGAAGTTGACTTTGCTTTGGCGTTTGTATGACTAGTGGATGAAGATTACGATCTTTATGCGTACGACCATACATAGCCATCACGGAAAAATTAAATTTACAAGTCACATGCCAAAACAGTAAGTACAAGTTGCACTGGAGAATATCCATGCCGTGTGATGGTCTCTGGAGAATTATTACATGCCAATAACTTTTGTGTTTTTCTCAAAGGAACGGTCACATTTGGTTGCAAACGGTAAATACTTACTAACTATATTACATGGAAGAAAAAGTTTGATTGAATATACATTTTTTATGAAACCTATATTTTTATTGGTGCGATCGAAAAATGACGGAAAAACAAAGACATCGTCTAGGTACTTATTTGATTTGAAACGTTATCTCATCAATATAACTTCACTTGGAAGCTGTCTTAATCCTTGGAGTAAATCCTTTATTTTTTATTTCAATCAGAACAACGCATCTACCCGGCTTTGAGTAACAAGCGCACGTAACACCCTTGATTCAACAAACGCTTTAAACTTAAATACGACCATGTACTCGGAAAAGAATTGAGAAGTTATACTCTTAATAATAATTATTATATTTTCATCATCATCTGCCTAGGCTATTTCCTATATAAGCTAATAACGACTTTCAAACTAACCATTAGCAAATGTATAACATGAATTTACATGGCCTATCTGGCTTTTTGTTGAACGGAGCTTAGTCGGCGAATTTTTTTTTATACATTTTCTTTTTTTTTCTCTTCTGTTCATATTGTGAGTAGTGCCAAATAAACAATCTTATTTTCTTTCTACCTTACCGGTTACTGGGTAACACAATACTCCTTGGCACCTTGTGCCGCTGTAGGTTGGACGACCACCACTACAGTGATGCAGAGGAAATGCGTGATTTTGACGTCGACCTTTTGGAAAGTGTGGGCTCTACACAAACAAGAGATAAATATTTGTATATTTGTTATGTCTGTTTGTTCATGTGTTTTTAGTTCCTTTCGGCACTAGTGACGAATATAGACAACTGTATTGTGAGAACGTATTACTTGACTGCCTCGTTGGTCTAGTGGACGCTATGGCGAGTGTAGCTACGTCTTGGGTTCGATACCCATGTGGAGCAAAGTATTGTTGATTAGGATTCTCTAGCAGCACGGAGTCTTGATCCTAGCGCTTTTGGTGTCAGAAGCCCCCAATTACAAATTATAGGACTTAAACCTAACTGCAACATGCGCGTGTACTGAACACCTTTGCTCTCCACTCCGGGGCACACAGGCGTCACGTTTGTGTTATCTTGTCGCGTATCGTTCAGTGGTCCTTCTGTACGAATCCCTGTATTAAGTGCATGTAGAGAATTCCGTTCACCGGAGAACAATCCGAGCGCCTCGGAGGCGGATATAAGCCTTTAATATTAAAACCAATCTCTCTCGCGACACGTTCAAACTACACGATTGTGACATGGTTTTAGAAGTATTCCTGGAAGCTACGAGCGATAGATGAAACCTCGAACTTAAATTTCTTTGGTAAGTTAAAAGGCGTATCGTATACTTGATTGATTCTAAAGTGTATCTGGCACCCCACATACTATTATGGTTTTCAGATATTAATGCTTTGTATGAATATTTACCGCCAGTGACAAGTTAGTCTAATTACCAACAAAAATATTAATCTCCCATAAATTATACCTAACTAACCACCACGAACCACCTGCTAACTCTTATGACTTATACTATTTTATTTAACGTCAGTCAAAACCAACCCTGAATCGAATACCTCGAAGTATCTTCTTATAGTTCCTATGTGGATAATTTGTTTTTTCTGTTTTCCTTCTTAGTCAGATTTATTCATGATCTGGCAGTTTGAGACGCAAATGTCTTTTCTTTGGTTTTATTCGTCGAATCGTTGAGCTCCTTAAGTTCTGAGTTGAGCTGCACTATGTCTGACAAATGCGTGCACTGACTGGACATGTCCACTCAATCTGTGTGGTTCTTTTCTCAAAAGACCATTTCAGACACCAATCAACATGGTCTTCACATAATCTGACCAAGATAATGTCTGGACTTTAAAAGAGACTGTGACCTCTGAGTTTGTTTCGGCCTTTCTTCTCAGAGTAGTCAGAAAGGAAACGTCGACCTCATCTAGTTATAAAAAATATGATTGACATGTAAAAGTGATTGTACAAACCTACTTACAGAAATAAAATCACTTATCATTCTCTATCATCTTATTCGCTCTCGCTTCCGCCTACTCTGGGGGCCACTCGCACACTGTCACGCACGCGACATGAGTCTTGCGCCGACACCTACTTTATATACTAATGCACATGCAGATTGTCCCCGCGGCTTGTAATGCCAATATTTATTACCGCCACATCTTTTATTCACGCGTCCACGATTCTGTACTGATTTACACGGAATTATGTATGATATCCAATGTCGATTTGCTCCATGACTTTCGAATAGAAGTTGTGGAATTTTATTTGAAATGTATTTTTGCTTTCCTTATTTATAATATACTTTGATTTTTTTTTGTTGAAGGTCTTTAAGATTAGTAAGATTATATTATTATATACTATGACAATATGCGATCTACCCATGTATAGATCGACCTGGAATACCTTAAACAGAACTTGGCATAAAGCCCTAACAATAACTTCACGGTACCCAAGTACTTTTATTTTTATTAAGTACCTATCCAACTTATTAATATTGTCGTAACCTATCCCTTAGAAATGAACTGAAGCGGCACTCAAACTTTAACATCTACTGTAATGTAAATTGGAAGAACAGATCATTGTGATCGCGATTACAAAGGTTATGTAAATCGCTTCGATGACAATATTCCGGCTAACACCGCGTCAGTTACTAACTGAATTATCAAAAACAATTCCTAGTTATTACAATATGAATACACTGATTTAATGGCCGCAATAACACCCTGACACTAGAAATCAAACCATATTGTTATGCTCTTAAAGCTCTTATTTCCTTGTCGATGATACAGCAAACTCTTTTCATGCCATCGCATTCGTTTTTATTGCTTGATATTAAGGTTGATTACCGTTTGCGGCAGTTTTGTTGAAGTTTGTTTAGTAAAGCGTATCCAGCTATAAATCAGGATTGATGAATGAATTCGTTGGATGCAACGGAAATGTGATGTTATGTGTTTGTGACCGCTTCAGGAGAATGGAAGCAGAGAGCGAAATGTTAGGATATAGAAACGATAAACGTAGCGTATACTTACAATATTTTGTGGTACGGTTTTCTTTTTTATTTATCAATATTTTCAGTGTGTAAGAAATTAATGGAAGTCATTTCGATAAGAATTAAGATTACGAAATGGATTAGATATTATAATTAAAGTTATTCAGCAGATTAGCTGTAAATTATAAATACCCTATTTTTTGTATAACCATATATATTTATATTTTAGAAGTCCATGGTCGTAGGTAAGGTGCACATTAGGTGGGCACGCTCCACAGCCTCACAACGTCCACAAATGTTTGCTTGACAACATTTAAGCTGAGCACTTAATTGCCGTCCCCGGTGAACTAATCAATTAAACTCAAAAGACCATTAGAATCTCTCGAGTGGTCCGCTACTCACATGACCTACCTTCATCCCGTTTAGTAATTGAGTGGAGAGCAGCCTTCGAGGCCTGTGACGCGTGCCTGGTGGTAACTAGCCCACTCGGACTGAGGGGCCAAATGACGGCCTCAAGGGGCTGTGTCCGCAGCTTAGGAAATAATGTGTCATAGTTATAATGGAACAGTTTGAAATCACGGTGCTAGGGAGCATGCCGTTTGGCTTTCGATGTTGTATTTCATTAGGTAAATAATTTTATTGTTGTATTTTTATAGTCACCTTGGTCTTCACCATCTTTAAATCTTGTATAAAACGCACACTATGCCGCCAGGCATATTACAAATTGGGGGATTACATCGCTGATAAAAATGCTTGGCTAATCGCTGGTCCTGCTCCATAAGGACGCATAAATAAATAAATTTATTTATTAGCATTGGAAAACACTGTTGGAGCTGCTGAAGATTTTAAAATACTATTTTTGTATTATATAAATTCAATCTCCTAGTATTGTATAATTGCATAGCACATGTGTGAGTACTATGTACATACTATAAAGCTACCATTTATTGGGTACGTCTTTCATTGACTTGAATGTGCCCTGGCGGCTGAGAGTATTTGGCTCCCTTCAAAATGGTTGAGGTGAATGGTGCTAATCCATGCGTCATGTTTGTGAACGGGCGCCGTCAGTAGGGACTGGTCATCACTTTGCTGCCATGGCTTATTTTAATTTAATATGTGAATTGTTTTTTTTTTTCATCTTTTCATTACGGACGCTTTTAACGTTCTCACATGCATCATTAAAAAAAAAAATACGCATGTGTGTGCTATCAATTATATTTTGTAACCATATTATTTTGATTTAAAAGACTGTCCATGGAGTTTCTTGCCCGTTCTTCTCTACATATAGGTACAGATACAGACACGGTCAAAAGTGGAGTAGCAATTTCACAAAGTAATAGAGTGACACTTTGGTTTTACTTACGACCTTCTTTTAATTTGTCATTTCTCTACTATATACACACACACATTCATTTGCAACTGATTGTATTTCATAAATTCAACCGCTACGGTATATGGCATGATAGCCTAGCGGTTATCATATTTGAGTAAGCGCGTCCTGCGTAACGAGCCGTGAGTTCGAATCTGACGCGCGGTGATAGTTTTTTTTAATGTTCTAATAATTACTTTGAATAATCACGCTTTTGACTATATATTTCGTCGTCATGTTCGTCTTGTGCGCTTAATTCGTAAAACTTTGTATGATTATACCTACAGTTATCTAAATAAATAAATTATAACAGTCATTCACCGCGATTAAATAGAACGTTGTTGGTTGGTTGTTTATTGTCAGTTAGCGACGTGTGTTCTATCGATTAGCCGTGTTGTAGTTCATTTTAAAATGCAGAATATTGAAACGAAAGCGCATATAATTGCACTGCGTAAAAGTGGACTTAATATATTATAAATATCTTATGAAACCGAACTGAATGTGAGTATTATGAATATGATTTAATTATTTTTTCAAACATTTATTTTATTAAAATAGATTTTTTGATCCTTGTAGTTATTTTTTCGAAACGTATTATAAGATCCAAATATATGTAAAGATTATAATTTCGAAGTCCTAGATTTTAAATGATGAATATAACATTATTTATTATACTTATATGTAACATTTCAATTTTCATTATAATTTTGTTTCTAAATCGTAGGTAATACTTATTCGTATTTTGCTAGTAGCCTAACAGTACTCCTTTTTTGTTTTAGAGAAATTACTTACTGTGAGTCGGTGGGTCACTAAATAAGGAAGAGGGTAGCCTTGCCAGTCGAAAGCGAGTGGTTATATACCAACGAGATATTTTGCCGAATTATTCGACATGTCTTTACGAACCGTTCGCCGTGCAAACGAAAACCAGCTCAAAAACAGTGTTTAAAATCTGAGGTGTGCGTTCTGTGTTAATACACTTATACACACATATTAAGTACGGCCTGTACCATGTGTTCACAGCAAAACAATCCTTACGGTGCTACTCCACTTTTGACCGTTGACTGTACCTACACTTTGGAATGGGCAACTAGCTTCATTTTTCTGACTGACCGAACTCTTGTCAATTCAAAAGTGCCTGTAATTGGTTTATTTGAAATAAATGCTTTGAGTTTGTTATTCTCATATTACATTTCCAATGGTAAGTTACGGTTTTAAAAACTTTTGCTCATCGTATTTTATTTTATACCAATTTTGTATTCCACGAAAATGAGAAGTAGTAAAATGACCTACATTGAAAACTGCACTGACATTCGATCATTTATTTCGGTTATTTCCTAGAATATTAAGATAAATATGATATCGATTATACTTTTCCGAATAATAATAATCATATAAAGTAGACATAAGCAGAACAATAATCATACAAACCTACAATGAAATGAGAGTCTTTTTGTATCGACTTACCGGTCATGGTGATCAGAAGCAACGCGGGGAGCTTGTTGGACCACATGTTGGTTGAACGTTGGGTGAACGTTGGGCCAACCTGCCAACAAATTATATCAACATAAGTTTACTAGATTAATGCACTTATCCAACATGTTCGATGTCTCCGGCTGCAGGTGAAACTTGTGTTCGTTCCAAGACATCGAATCATTATCATCCCAGCGTGTCGGTTTCTAAATTGTAGTTGAAGCTACAACAGCTATCATTGCTTGCTATCATTTTGAAAAATATAACAACAGAGAATTTAACGGAATCCGACAATCCAGTGAAATAATTTAGCAGATTGAAATATTTCGGATAAAATAACGACTAAAATTATACGACCTTTGATGTTATTAAGACGAATACCGTTAATTAATAGATGAGCTGCTGTCTTTGTTCTGAAGCTTATTAGATTTTTTCTGTAACCAAGATAGGTCTCGGAACATTGGGATAAAGTCTGACGGGTAGAAGCAGTAAGAGTCATTATGCAAAGTAACATAGCGTTGAGTATTGGCTGATACTTTCTTTGTCATTTTTAAGACTTGGTGGACATTTGAGACTTTAAATTAATTTTTGACTTTTTAAATTAGGCAAGTAGGCATTTGAACAGTCTTGGGATTGAATTAGCAGTTTTGCCAATCCTGTTTGTCGTTACATAATAATTATAGATGGAGCAGCAAAAGAAGGGCTCGTGGCTAAGTAGCAACAGGCGCTCTTGGTGATCGATCAGGTTAAGCTACGCTTGCCGCGGTTGGTTGGGCCGTGGATGGGTGTCCATCTTTACATAAGTACCAAGACGGCTCCGTGCCTCGGAAAGTACGTTAAGCCGTTGGTCCCGGTTGTCATTCGTGGATCTTTGACTGTCGGTACCGGTCGTCACACGCCCGAAAGTTTGACAACCAGTCTTACAAAGGTGTGTCGTATTACCCAGTAACTGGGTTGTGGAGGTCAGATAGGCAGTCACTCCATGTAAAATAATGGTATTCAGCTGAATCCGGTTAGACTGGAAATCGACCCCATCATAGTTGTGAAAAGACTAGGCAGATGATGATGAGGTTGAACAGTAAATATCCTCTGAAGAACAAAAAACTACCGATTGCCGAGATTACTTGTCAGCGAGATGTGATTAAAAATAATCAATCTTGTAATTACAAGTTAAACATCTCCAATACGACGTGAGTCTAATCAACTTCAATGAACGTCTCGTTAAGTTCACACTGACGCGTATTCATAGTCGAGACAGCACAACGTTTAAAATGTCAAGTGCATGTCGCGCGGCGATACGATTTGTTTCTGTTGTCGTTTTCTATCGTTTTGGAACAGTTCGTTGATTGATATGTGTATAGTTCCAGCTGTCCCAACAACTAGCGCGCGATGTTGCTATAGGTAGTTTGTTAGCTGTGTGTTGTGTGCTGGCTCCATTTGTAAATTCGATGTTTCATGACAAAATATAATTTTGTTATTTTTACAGTCTTTCACATCTCATATCTACCTATTAGATACCAGAACTTTTGTAAGTTTCTTGTTATTTTCTTCTTGTTCTTACCGTTTGGCACCCTTTAAATTCATAAGCCAAAAGTAATTTAGGATTAATTAAACCTAAATTACTTTTTGGCTTATGAGATTATTGGAATTATAGATATTGCTAAATTTAGCAATATCTATAATTCCAATAATCTCACGATCTCGTCGATAACCCAAATAAGTATCTGCTTTATAATAATTATGATTGATCTACAAAAGACCAAACTTTCAAAGTTATAACTTTACAAGGTTAGCTATTTCAAAGCAATTTTGACTATAACATACTTACTGAACATAATATTCGAATATTCCAGCACCATAACACCTGTCTAAACAAACAATAGCATACTAAATGAACGAATCATCATCATCTAAAATTATTCGCTGTCAACGGCTAGATATTCAATCCCTCCTAAAAAGGAAGTGTTCCGGTTCCTCCGCATTATAAAGCAGCAACATAAAGCGCGGCAAGTGACCGCGGATCCGCGGCCGCACTAACATCGCTTTAATTTATTTTTTGGTCTTTTGTTCCGCGCGACTCGGAAGTGGACGCATTAACTCTTTGCAACTGAAATACTAAAGTACTTTGTACACCAAAGCCTTTGTACTTCATTTTTGGTTTTTAATTGTGGATAGGTAATAGTTTTTGTTTTCTTTTTCAGGAAGTTGTTAAAGTAAGGTAGGTTTCGTTTTGTGTTTGGGTTCTTATAAAAGACGCATGAAGTGAATCATAATATGAGTTAGTACGGTGGGCAGTTCAAATAAATATCGTAACCGGAACTAACATAAACTTATGAAATTATGAATTACTTTTCCTCACATAAAAAATAAACAACCCAATCTAACAAACTTAAAATGTTTTGTTGCTGCTTTGTTGATAATATGACATTTATAAATATTTACAGCAACTATTTCTTAATCAATCATGTCACATTCATCTTCGTACATTCAGTGACGGTTCTCCAATACATAATGCCTACAAATATTTTTCCTTATATTTTTGTTAAGTGAGGAGGAGAGTGGTCAGATGTCAGGACAAACATAACAATACACTTACGGCTATAGTGTCGATGTCGGCGTCGCTAACGTAATGTTCAAGTTCCTTGAGCTAACATTCCGTAGCACTCAGTCATAATAAACTATTCAACACAAAAGTTCACCCGCGAAATACTTTCCGATGGCGTAGCCGTAGCGCCTCTACGCCGTAGCGGAGGACCGCGCGCCTACACAACGAATTCGCGAATGGCGGGAGATGCCATACACCGCTCCGCTACGCGACACAGACTAAAATATTCACACCACAGATGTTCCGATAAACCAGTGCGCCAATTGATTCTCTGCTGCTCAATGTTCGTGTTAAACTTTTACAGGCACACTCGTATAGGTAAGCACCTCATTTCGTATTCGCTTGTTTCGGACAAAATTGAATATGAGACCGTGTTTTGCGCAGATTAACGTGGCGTTGTTTCATTCCTATTGTGCGAATTTCGATTAATAATTAAATTAGGCAGCCGGGTTGTAGGTGCTTATAAATGTTTGAAATTGGTTTTCGGTCGTTTCAGGAATATCGTTGCTGAAGACTTTAATTTAGCAATTTTTGGAATTACAAACCGTAGCACATCGTGATAAGAGCAATAATTAATTGCCCGAATAAAACTACCGCCATAATGAGAACGGTAGTGTTTTGATAGTGGTCCTTTTATTAAAACGCTTTATATTATATAAACGCTGTTTGCTAATTGAATTTCGCGTATTTTATCGCATACACGTGTTGTTATACTATTTGCTCATCTCGCCAATTGGAAGCTGAGTAATACCTAAGTGTCAGTTATAATTGAAGTGTGCATATGATATTTTAAAAGCAAATATTTTCTCTTACTTTCATTTCTACTCTCTACAAAATGTTTAATGGTTACATGGTTGAGGGTGGATTTAAATTATATTTCTGCCATTAGATTAAGATATCAAACTCAAAAAATAATAGTTTTTCCTTGTAAGAATCACTTCTGATTATTAGATCGCAGTCTTGATTGAGCCGGACAACTTGAGTATTTTCAGTTAATATCTCCGTAAACAAATAAAAGCTTAGTACCGTTTAAAACTCAATTTAAAATTCTCAAAACACAATGACGTCACTTTTAAATAAATTAAAATGCAAATCCATGGAGTCGTCGCCGTCGATAACTTATAATCGAATAGCATCATAATCGTTGCGAACTGAATCACACTGGGAGTAGGATTCGGAGCTTTTCAAAGGAATGCGCATCAACTTTCATGAATTTCATTCACTAGCGATCGCTCGTGAGTTTGTGAGGAAGAATATTTTATATTTTATGATCTGATTTGTTAGCGTCAGTTTGTAGTGTTATTGGGTTCAAGGTACTTCAAAGATTCTCAATTTAACGTTTAGGGTAGGTCTACTGTATTGTAAGTATGATCTAACTTGTTACTTAAAGCATGTGCAGCAAGCAAGGAGCAAGTGCTAGTGATTTTCTAATGCAAATCAGTCTTTGTAAAGACACTTGCTCCTCTTGTTTCAGGAGTTGAAGTACTTCCGCGAGCACAGAACAGCTATGAACCAGTTGGAGGGGTCGGTGTTAGCAGTCGGCGCGGCATTTAGGTGCCATTCATTTCATTATTGAAATAAAACATTGTGTAAATCTTAAGGTGGATCCACACATTGCGAGCATGCGCTCCGCACGGCGCACAACGCATGCCTCGGCTTGAGGCGTGCGTGTTGACAAATTATACCAACATATGCTCGGGTCGAGCCATCGCGTGCGAAGCAAATGCTCGAGGCAAGTAGGCGCGCAGACTTGGCAAGGCATGCGCTCCGCACGGCGCACAACGCACAGCGCGTGTGCGCCGCACACGCGCTATTCGCTGTGCGCCGTGTGGCGGCCGGCTCATTGCGAGCAGTGCGTTGCGTTTGGATGGTTGTGTCCGCCTCGCTGCGGATGTACGCGCGCATTATGAACGACAAAGAAATGTTAAGAAAAGCAGTTTTATTATACGAAAGTAATAGATTATTATGGGATCCTAAACATAATCATTATTTTAATAAAAATAAAAAAGAAGACGTATGGCGTTTTCTTTCCTTTTCTTTTCAATAATTGAATTAATAATTATAAAAGCAGCAGCGGATACGCGCACGCGATGCAAAGGCGCCATCTTGACTGCTGCTGTATGGGTTGGATCGGCCCGAGCATGCGCTGCGCGCTGTTTGGCCCGAGCAAACGCAGTTTCATTTTCGCAGTCGAGGCGTGCGTTGATATTCTATACGCGGCGCACGCCTCGAACGTGCATGCGCGGCTACGTCCACACCTAACGTAATGCTCGCACTGAGGCACTTTGATCTTGAAGCATTTGCCGACATACGTTGGCTCGCCCTCGCGCGTGCGGAGCGCATGCCTCGCCACGAATATACAGGTCCACACTTGGCGAGGCATGCGTTGTGCGCCGTGCGGAGCGCATGCCTCGCAATGTGTGGATCCACCTTTAAACGTGAAGATGTATGTGCGTATTATTTGGTCACACATACGACCTGTGTTGTGGAAAAAAAATATATACGCGTCGACTTGATAACCTCGTCCGTATTTTCGTCGGTTAACAAAATAATACGCACATTCATCTTCACTTATAAACACGTCAGCTTTCTGTCGAATCACAACCGAAGGAACTCTCACGTGCCAATATAATTCAAAGTCATTTTTCAAACACAATACAACTTTTTGATTCCAGTAATAGTTGGTAACTTGTTATACAAAGTTACGAAACGCAATAAAATGATAATCGTCGATCACAGCGACATCTGAGTAACGGTCGCGCAAACTCCCGCCGTTTCCCGCGGGTACCACCAAGTATTCACGTCCTCCTACATAGAGTTACAGAACACTTTCAACACAGACTCGACAAATGTTCGCGTACCTTTCACGATCTCTTAACAGTGTATATTATTCGGAAATTGGACTCTTTTTGTATTGACAATATTAATTTTACATGAACAGTAGTAAGTTTTCAACAAACTATCTACATAGCATATATCCTGAAGAATATCATATATTTTTTTGATTTTGTTTACTGTAGTCGATCATATACTTGTATTGTTTCTAAAACTTGCGTTTTTTGCGTTTAGGTCCTGTAAGCCCCTTAACAAACAAATACATAACTTTAATAGTTTTGTCGATGGATCTAACTCGACTACAGATATACTAAAGGCGGAAGACATTGCGGATTGCCACCGTGATGGCGCTAGTAGCGCAGCCTTTATTTAAACTAATAAAATATATTTTCTTTACATAAATATAAAATAAATCCGTTCTTCAAGTCAAAATAATGTTTTTAATACCTTGCCTTTTTTGTAACGAAGTTCCTTATCGCACATTATACTCTGCAAATCGAAAGGAACTTCGCTCCAACCGGATGTGACACCTCGCAACTGTTTCTTTAAGTTAATGAAATGACTGTATACACTTTTCTGTACTATCAACTTAGCTGACTCCGCAGCCTCACAGAAGCTCGCACACTAAATCCAGTAAACTCAGAGCAAGCTTAACTCGCGCTGTCTACTGGTTGACTAGCGCGAGTCTCTCAGTTGTAACATAAAAACTTATAGAAACAGAAGAACCACTCCACTTCTTACGCGCATACAAGTCCACGCACTTGTAAAATGGACAAAATTAACAATTTTGGATAAAACCTACTCAATTTGCAACCCCAAAGATTCTAAAACGTTTTTATCGAGCTAAACAGCTGTAGTGCCTATTAATGTACAAGTTCTTAGTTTCAATGGGTCTTCTGTATTTCCCTGTGTGTTGGTTTTTATCAGTGTCTGACAGTGCCTGCCGGCCGCAGATACCGCGCTAACCGAGCGGATTCAAAGATATTTCAACTTTCAACACTTATTTTATACACTGAAGGATTCGCGCGCTCATTCTAACTGACGACCCAGTAAAGCGAATTAACTGCATCTATTATGAGGATTTTTTTTTAAATGGCTGACATTCTGAATTTTTATGAGAATACTTTGCGTTTGTAAGATAGAAAGAAGAAGGATGTTCAATACTTTGTTAACGAGTAAATATAGGTAGGCACTGTGAAACTGTGGGAGCTTATAATAGGTACTTTGAAAATTTTCAATACCCTATGGAATCATTTAAATTGTTTATGAAAGAAAATAAATGAGGAATTGTTTTTCACTTTACATTCACAAACTGACTTTTGAATCATAAGTCAGTAATCAATCATAAACGGAACCTTTTGTTGTTTATCGTGTGTATCTCCTCGGCTCTCAATCGACGCCACGTCAGCCGGCCGGATCGCGGCGCGCGGCGCAGCATTCGGCGGCTTAGCGCGAATTATGTTCAATTTAAAGTTTCGCGCCATTCAGCCCCTGCCTCGTGCCTCTCGACGCACGGATACCGGCACTAACGCAGCTAATCGTATTTTTACCGACTTAAAAAAAAAGGAGGTTATCAATTCGACACGTATGTATGTTATATTATTAGAACTACAATAAATTCACACATTATGACAAATCTATTAGGGCTTCCAAACAAATATACAAAATTTTATAGATGTATGTATCTATGTTTGTCCATGCATTTCTCCGCAACTATTAATCGGATCGTGACCATTTTTTTATTGGCTTACATTTACTGCAACTTAGGGCACAATGCAATTTTCATCAAAATCGATTTAGTAATTTTCAAGATATGCACTAATACGTGTAAGTGTGACGACCTGGCTTATTGACCCGTAGCTCGTGCTACGGGTATAGTGTCAAAGAGAAAACATCTCAAAACCTTGGTCAAATTCTAGTGCAATATTTACAAAAAAAAAAAACGATTGCCTACTTATTACAAACAAATATTCCAGTTTTTACTTAGAACTAAAAATTACGAAATAAAAGAGTAATTTAAAAAATTTAATCGACTACAAAAAGAAATTACTTAACTCAAAATTATGAAATAACTTTAATTTCGGAAGTCGGTGGTAAAAAACTAAAATACAGATCCCAAGACACCGACTTCCGAAATCAAAGTTATTTCATAATGTTGAGTTAATTTCTTTTGAAGTCGATTTAATAATTTTAAATTACTTTTTTTTGTAACAAATCCCTGTAATTACGATGTTGATACAGGAGTGGTTGTACGAATGTGATTTGATTAGACAAAGGTAATATTTTTTGTGCCATTTTAAACTAATGTATTTAACTACTTTAGCCTATAATGTATATTAGTATCGCCAACTAACATACATTATTTCAAAATTGGCCTTTTAAAACTATGGTTGACCGTTTCGTATACAAGGACCAATTGGAAAACCTATGGAACAATATTATTAGATACATTTTTAAACAGAAATAGGATTTTATAAAATAATGAAATACCAATGCCGTTACCGGTTCCGCTTTAATATTGAAGGCGAGAATTAGAGACCCACCAAACTCACAATATTTTCTACTTGAACCAAATCACATCATCATGACGTGTCGGTACATAGGTATGTAAATAAAATGCTGTGCTTGAGGTCTAAGCCGCAATCGGGACAAGTGCCTACTACATTCAAATATACTATACGTGGGGCACTCCATGTAAGGTTGTGCACACATTGTACACCTCGGGCTGGTACTCAGGATACGGACGCACATAAGATAGGCTACCTGTTCTTACACTCCTTTCAGATTTCAGGTGTCTCATAATCATTTATTATTTTCACCTAACTCAATGATTTCGATTATATTAGTTTTAAATGCTATGCTATGTTTTTACTTTATTTTATGATTGCTCTGCTTCTCGTGTTCGAGAAGCAGCTAATCCCATCTACTTTTGACCTTCTATCTCTATTCTACGAATCATATCATAGTTACCTCTTCGTGACTTCTCTACTAATGCTCATCTTCTTTATTTATTACAGCTGACCCGAGCCTTCCATTTCTTTTTTTTCATGACTTTGCTTTTCAAGCCAACCACGATGCCGGAAGAGAATTTAGTCTTCTTACCCGAAATCCCTCTCGTGAAGTGTCACGAGAGGGATTTCGGAGCACATAGGCCCACACGTATAGAACTTAGAGTATCTTACTTCTGCGACTGGTGCATGCGGCGACTCGTATTTGTTTAATGTTATTGTGAGCCGCGTAGGTATTGTTAGAGCACATAGCGTCGTGCGGCGCTGAATGAATGCTGAATATTCATGTTTTGTGGCTACGCTGCTAGGTGGCGCGGTGGTGACAGCTGGGGTATCTGAGAAACCATGAGCCCTCATTTTCTATTTATTAATTTATGAAGCCCCAGCAGTAAAGCAGATAACAAGGACTAATGTATTATTTGGTTCATCGCATATTACATTCCAGTATGCTGCCAGCCTTTTGGGCACTTTTATCCCATTGACAACGATGCGATGAAATTTTTGATGACCAAAGAGCTTTTTAAAAAATAAAAGAACAATTTTAGTGTTAGCTTGTAAATTGAAATTAAGGTTTTTTGTTCGTAGTATTGTCGTTGTGAATACATTGCAGTAACAAAACTCTCAAACACGTTTTATAAGTTAACCTGAATTAACTGACTGCACTAGTACAACTAGGTACTGGAATTATTGCCCAGAATATACAGAAATCAAATGATAAATTATACGTATAGCTACATAATCCAATACTGCACGGTCCGCTCTCACTGCCGCCACACTCACTTCGGTAGGAGTTTGAATAATAGAGGGAGCGGTTGTAATCCGCGGCGTTCGTGTCGCGGATTCAATCTAACCGATATTCGATCCGAGCTGATCTGATCCGCAGTGATTGGACCACTGTCACTGATCTGATCCGCAGTGATTGGACCACTGTCACTGTCACTGGACAACCGTGCTAATCACTATTGCACCGTTGTCGGGATCACGCGGACACAACTCATGTTATAGAACAAATTGAAGCGGTCGGAACGCTGACCGCTTGCACGATTTATTACTAACCAATAATGGATAGAGCAAAAGTATTTATATTATTTGAAATTCATAATACAATTGCCACAATAACAATATTTTGCTTTCAGCTAAATATACTTAATCTGTATAATAACGTAAATGAACAGAGACTGCGAAGGGTAATGATATTGATCCCGATTCATTTCAAGGAATCGTAATGATAGTAGTGCACGTTTTCTATGAATGATGATGAGATTTAATGAAACGCATCATTATTATTTCACGATACCAATAAAATGAGGAAATCCTCAAAGATAACTTTTTGATTGAATTATGAATTCGACTGAAGTGGTGTACTTTTGTTCATCAGAGATCCCAGTAATCAGTATACAATATACACCATATACGATTGTATACCATGCACATAAATTGTACACCAGTACACAGCACTCGCTCACTTGGCATCACGCAGCCGACGCTCTGCGTATTGTTTAAAACGAGAACATTTAACCATCATTGCGATTGTGAAGCTGCCAGGGCTGGCAGGCAGGTTACAAACCCTAATTTAATAGTTTAGCCACAGAAGGAACAGTCAATCAAAACAGTATGTATTTAGCATCCAAGTTTGTTTTTCATACTGTATGACTCTAAGTTTTTTGGCAGGTAAAGTGGTGTTGTGCAAGTAAACATGACCATCGGCTCAATGTGACGCGGTAGACTAAACGAACTGCAATAACTGTGATTGCGTTCAAATAACATCTGAAGTCCTGAACACCTACTGCTAGAGCTAGCACCCTTAGTGCGGCAAGCAGGGCGTCAATAATTCACGCGCGCTATAACTATAACTCGGCGCTCAATATTGAGCCATAGAGTATGCTTGTTGGTGATGTCGTTGTTCCGTTGATTACGTACTGCGGTAGGTGCGGGTCGTCTACTGCCAAGATTGCCGCTTTTACTTCGGCTTTACTCCAGTTCTTATATGCTGTTTGCATTTTTTTACGTAAATATATAGAGACGTATTGGAAGAGCTTGTGGCTAAGTAATAACAGCCGCACGGGTCGATCGATAAAAGAAAGAAAGAAAATACGTTTATTTGCGGTGAACATGACGCAAAAATACATATGACACAAAAGTAAAAAAAAATAAAAAGAAGACAAGGGTAACATGCGTCACATCCACGCAAAACGGCTATCGCTCAGCATTATGCTGTGACCCTATGCAAGACAGAGCCCCAGCGCTGGTTTTCAGCGACAGCCGGCGCTGACGTGATGACGTCAGGTTAAGCTACGCTTGCCGCGGTTAGTTCGTGGATGGGGTGACCATCTTTACATTCCAAGACCCCTCCGTGCCTCGGAAAGCACGTTAATCCGTTGGTCTCGGCTGTCATTCGTGGATCTTTGACAGTCGTTATGGGTCGTCAGAAGCCCGAAAGTCTGACAACCAGTCTTACCAAGGGGTTTCGTATTACCCAGTAACTGGGTTGTGGAGGTCAGATAGGCAGTCGCTC
Source organism: Hydraecia micacea (assembly GCA_914767645.1). Lineage (NCBI taxonomy): Eukaryota > Metazoa > Arthropoda > Insecta > Lepidoptera > Noctuidae > Hydraecia > Hydraecia micacea. The sequence goes on from OU611776.1 coordinate 21,666,278, forward strand.
CATGTAAAATACTGGTATTCAGCTGCATCCGGTTAGACCAATCCCTACATAGTTGGGAAAAGGTTAGGCAGATGATGATGGTGTATCTGAGGACACGGGAGCGCCCCCGCCAAGACAAGTCAAACGAAGCGCAAGGGCATGACCTACCTTTTCTCGACGCGCTTCGTCGTTTTTTGAACCCTCATAACTTGGGTTTGAATTATACCAGATAAACAAAATTTTCGGGATATGATGACAATAGTGAACTTATAAAACATATAAAGTTTCAATTGCATAGCTCTTATACTTTCGATTTTATCGCTACCATCACATGCGCGTAAGGTAAAAAATGTATTCACTGTTCATTACTTTTCTGTTATTACAATAGTTCTTATAGTAACGTTACGAAACGGCCAAGCCACATATTTTGACTAAGGTGTAGAGTTTGTGAAGTTAGGGCTTGTAGAGTTAGAAGCTTGGCTCTCCATGAGATTTGATAACTTTTTGACAGTGTGAGCCATATGTGGTCTCGTTTTGGCAACATTTTACATGAAAATGTTTTTGGTGGGTACATAATACTTGTAATGGCCCTGAGGTTTATGAATCAGGCTGCAGGTTGATAACTAACTTTTATTCTGTAAGTTCTAGTCACTATGAGAGTAATAAATAACGCAAGTTTGCCATAATCACCTCACTTGGCAGATGAATGTCAATTAATTGTACGTAGCACAGGCGACCACACATCAGTGGTAACACTTTGTTATTGACAGCGACTTTATGTCGTAGAAGTAAGAGCGATTGTCGTAGTACGGATGACCACTGATATGCTGTTGACTGTACCTGATTATAAGAAGAATAAATTGTCTGCCTAATCTATATATATTTCTTTCTTTAACTATAGTTAGCCCACAATCTCTCTGCGTTGTCCTTGTTTTCCTCTACCAGGATCAACGCGGGGAAAACTAGTCGTTTACGTGCAACTTTCAAGTTTTGTTTCAAACATTAAGTACCTACTTTGATAGTTTAGGTTGAGTTTGGTTTATGTTAGCGAGTGGCGACCTCATTAACATAATGGATATTGAATAATATTGAGACCACTCACTTATATAGTACCTACTTATGGAATGTACGGCATCACTCGGCAGCAGTATTAGCAAAGTAAAAACAAACCAGTAATGACAGCGCCTCCATAAAGTTTCTAGTATTCTCGTTCGTAAAATTCAAAATAACATTTTATTTAACTGCTTACCGCTCCAATTAGCAATTAACAGCTACATAAAATAACGGAAACAACCCGCCAAGAAGTTCATTTTAATTCTATTTATTCTACTCAACACAAACTCGTAACAATCTTCTGGAATAATCTACTAACTCCGCTGTTACACTGAGAATTTTAACCGAAACCCTGCTGCACCTGTTTAAGGTGTGACGTAATAGAAGAGGCGGAAAGAGCCGAAGTTTGCCGAACAAACAGCGCTTTTATGAGGTGAAAAGCAACGCAAACAGTCGCGAGTCTCGCCAATATCGAGGTAGCATCCTTTCTAAGGCTATGTCTAAGCTGAGGACCAGCTTGAGTTGATATTAAATGATTGGCTTGACTTCTAAACATGAAAAGGAAAGTAACTTTAACAACTCCTCATACGCGACACTCCTAAATACTATAGAATTTATTAAATGGGACCACAGACATTCTAAGCTGCGAGAATAGACTCAAGTGGTCAAAGACGCAATGCATATGACTTCGGCGTTGGGAGTAGCTAGTGATATTTTATCTATATCCGAAATTGAAATACGCCGCTTAAAATACTTTGCAAAACGATTCAAAGTGCTGCCCGCCTGGGACATACGACTCTGGTATGTACCGCACATTTCGCAGCGGAGACCTAAGCCGATGCGCCGAATAGTGTAAATAATTGAAGTTATGCTTGTACAGGGAAGTTAAGGTAAGACGGTCTCTCCTAAGGCTTTCAGTTTATGTTAAGTGTTCAACATAACTGGCTTTATAATGCGATGTTTTCTTCCGAGAGGGTGAGATAATTTTTATTTTTCTGACATATGCTCTCCGTATCGGAAAACAATATTTTTAATTAAGTCGTCCTTTCACAGCTGTACCACCGTGGTACCAACCAATAATTATTTTCATTTATTTTAATTCACACCATAATCTATTTACGTGAACCTCATATATTTGCTTTAAAAAGGTAAACGGTAAATGAATGGGCATTGAATGCACATTAAATCCTCAATTGAACCCGTATAGAGCTTTGTGGAACACGGCTTTAATTCCTTTGTCTGTCGGATACGCAATAATAGCGAGCTGTGTGCGTCACCATCGGTTCATAAATAGCGATGTGCTGTGAATAGGGAAGTACCGCGAGTTCAGTAATCCTCTTATGACTAATTAAATGATAAGCTGCTAGCTTGCTGTTCATTGAGTTTATAATTATTATTATATAACTATCAATAATGTTAAAAAATAACAGACTTAGGCCCCAAATTACACTATTTATGCGTTCTATTGCCACAGACATTTGCGTCAGCGCCAGATCATGCCTGGGTCACAATGAATAATAGGTACCTATAGGTATTATCCTATTGCCATGCGACTGGCCAGTGAGTAAGGATTCTCACGGTCATCAAGGTTAGCTACTTTTAGGGTTTGTGACGGTTGGCTTCCCTTCGATTCGGCACTATAGGTACAGTAAGGGTCAAATTGACTACTAACTTAAATTGACCATAAATTCAATTCACTGCTGTCATTCTTTGACAGTTCTATGTAATGTGTCAAGTTTGCTTAACCAATAATTTCCCTGACTTACAAAGACGTAAAACAATGTTAAGTACAAAATTCTACCCTGAAAATAAATTTTAGAACTTGCATCGTCCTTTCTATCGTAGTTTATTCAACATACGCTACAGCAGCTAGCAGGATGACCCGCGCGGTCTCTCTGTGCACGTCATACCTAATGTGGGATTAGCGCGCTTAATAAACGAGTGCCTAATGAGTGTGAACGCACTGCGAACAGTTGACACAATTGTTCTTTTAAAAGTAGTTGAAATAGCTACAGAAAACTGGAATTTTCATACTTTATACGTCATCTGTCGTTTAATCCTCACCATGCATAGCATAATCAGCCTATAAAGTTCCTACTGCTGGGACACAGGCCTCCTCTCTCTGAGAGGGAGTGGGCCGTAATCCACCACGCGGGCCCAGTGTGGGTTGGCAGATGTCACGTCTTCGAATTTTTGATTCTAGGATATGCCGGTTTCCTCACGATGTTTTCCTTCACCGTTTCTGAAAGCAGTGGTGATGAAATAATGTACACAAAGTAAAGCCCTTGTCTGGGTTCGAACCTACGACCTACAACTCGTAAGTCGCAGCTGTGTTTTCGGCTTATTTTTATTTTTAATTAGGTATTTTATTTTTGGATTGTTGTTTTTTTTTTTATTATTTAATATTTGCTGTACTCTGGACGCTTTTAACGCATACGTCTTTTTTTACATCGTTCTCACATATTATTATAAATTCAACATTAATGATGTAACTAATATTTTTGTAAAAATATAATTTAAAAGAGTGTCCATGGAGTTTCTTGCCCGTTCTTCTCCATAGGTACCTACGCTTTGGAATGGGCAACTAGCTTCATTTTATTTTTGACTGACCGACTTCTTGACAATTCAAAAGTGCCTGTAAATGGTTTAATTGAAATAAATGCTTTGAGTTTGAGTTTGAGTTACCACTGGGCCACCACTGCTCTCATATTGTGTTTAGTCCTCATATTGATGTGACTTAATTGAGTTAAGTAAACGAAAGAAAGAGAGGAAACGAGAAAAAAACGAACGAACGAACGAGGAAAAGAGAGGTTACGGAACAGTTTATATATTTGTGTAAAACTGGACATCAAAACTCAGGTGGGTTTTAATAATACTACGGAAACACAGTGTTTTTAATTCGGTTAGATGTTGAAGCTCGTTGATATTACAATGTTTGCAGTTACGATCTCTTTAGCGCGTTAGTGCCCCTCAGGATCGACTGGAGACGAGCCATTTACATAATGTTCAAACCGTTTGGATTGCAACATTTGCTTTAGAGAAAACGGCATTCAGTTATTTGCAGAACGTTGTACAATGATCACTAATGCATGATCATAATTGTAAGCGATAACCTGCGAGCGAATTCTAAACGATAATTTAGGGTTGTTAAGGTTAATAAGGTGTTTTTCTGCAATGAAACCAATGGAATGTGAACTCTCTATCAGTGCAAGTCCGGTTAAGACGACGCCAACCTCATAGGTTGAACTGCAAGATGACATTAACAAAACAAAAAAAACACTTTCAGTCAACATGCTTGACATGCCTGCACTGCAAATTAATGATTGTATTTATTTATTTTTATTTTATGTGTTATTTTAATTTTGTGTATAAGTACCTATGTTGTTGTTTTAGGATTGCACGGTTTGTTCCCATAGACATATCCATACATATAAAAAAATTGTAGCGAAGACAAAACTGTACATTGAATATTTTTGAAAAAAAATTTGCTACGAGCTCTGGGAACGATTCTAAAGTAGAATAATATATTATAAGTAGTTTTCAGAATGTATGTTTCAGCTTATCGCAAATACCAACATAACGCAGATATTCTGTTCTTTTGCATAGATATTCCCTATAATCCTGGTCAGCCTATAGACTATAAATGATCACGCTACCTATATTTGCTATGGCGGATGTACAATATAGTTTTATGTTCGTATACTTCTGCAGTTCACCGCAAAATGAAAAAGACGAGCTGGAAGTTTAGAATATTGCAGATAGTTAAAGATGTAACAATGGTGTCAATTCACATGGTTTAACAGTAAAAATGGGTGTGCCACAAGGCTCGATATTGGGTCCTTTCCTATTTTTAGTCTATATTAATGATCTACTCCATTTATTAAATAATCAACCACAAATGGTGTTATTTGCTGATGACACTTCCTTAATTTTTAAGGTAAATAGACGTGCTACAAATTTTGACGACGTAAATAACGCCCTAATCAAATGCAGGTCCAAAATTGGTTTACTGCTAATAATTTAGTATTAAATGGAAATAAAACTAAGTGCATAAGATTTTCTTTACCAAATGTCAAAGGTAGTGATTATGAGATTATATTGAATCAAGAGAAACTAGAATTCGTCGATAAAACTGTTTTCCTAGGGATCACGCTCGACTCACGGCTACAATGGGGTCCTCATTTAACATCTCTTGCAGGACGGCTAAGTTCAGCAGCTTATGCTGTTAGAAAAATCCGTCAATTTACTGATATAGATACCGCGAGACTAGTCTATTTTAGTTACTTTCATAGTATCATGTCTTACGGTATTTTACTTTGGGGACGGGCTGCAGACATCGATTCTATTTTTATTCTGCAGAAAAGAGCCATCAGAGCCATATATAATCTCCGCAGGCGTGATTCTCTAAGGGAACTGTTTAAGGAAATTAACATCATGACGGTGCCTTGTCAATATATCTACGAAAACATCATATATGTAAGGAAAAATTTACATCTTTTTAACAAAAGAGGTGAAAGACATAATTATAGTACTAGAAATAGGGACCTATTAGTTCAACCAGGTTTCAGACTGGCTAAAGTAGACTCATCTTTTATGAGGTACTGTTCAAAATGTTATAATAAAATACCTCCCCACATTCTTCAACTGAATGAGACAAAATTCAAGTCTTGTATAAAACGCACACTATGCAGGCAGGCATATTATAAGTTAGGGGATTACATCGCGGATAAAAATGCCTGGCTCAATGCTGGTCCTGCTCCACAACCACAACTAATTGATTAACACATGAAAATACTGTTGGAGCTGCTAAAGATTGTAAGACTATCTTTGCATTGTATACTCAATTTTCTTTGTATTGTATAATTGCATAGCACAGATGTGAGTTCTATGTACTATAGTGCTACCATTTACCGGGTAATATGTCTTTCATTGACTTGAATGAGCCCTGGCGGCTGATAGTATGTCATGCTCACACAAATGTCTCGCTGACGGTGGCGTGTGTGTTGGATCATTTAGCTCCCTTCAAAATGGTTGAGCTGAATGGTGCTGATCTATGCGTCATGTTCGTGAACGGGCGCCGTCAGTTGGGGCTGGTCATCACTCAGCTGCCTCGGCTTATTTTGAATTGTTGTTTTGTTACTATTTTCTGTACTCTGGACGCTTTTAACGCGTAGTAGGTAAGTTTCTTTTTTTTTTACATCGTTCTCACATAATTATAAATTCAAAATAAATGATGTAACTTATATTTTTGTAAAACTATAATTTAAAAGAGTGTCCATGGAGTTTCTTGCCCGTTCTTCTCCATAGGTACCTACGCTTTGGAATGGGCAACTAGCTTCATATTTTCTGACTGACCGACTTCTTGAAAATTCAAAAGTGCCTGTAAATGGTTTAATTGAAATAAATGCTTTGAGTTTGAGTTTAAACAATTATCATCGCGCTGTACCTTTATGGAGCTAAGCAATACCAATCAGCTCAGCCCAACTATCGATGTTTTGTTTACACTTTGTTATACTATTATGCTGTCTCAAGTAGGTACGTTGTGCTTATAATAAATGTATTTACAAGTTTATTGTTTGCAGATTCTTTTAAACTTTTTTACATCAATAAAAACTGAGGCAATATAAACTGAAAATGACTTTTTAATGACGACTATGTTATTATGGGATTCTATATATATATTATATTGGGATTATGCTAGTAGGTACCTAGTATAGTTTACAGGGAAGTTTTATAAATGTGGCTGTTATTTTAGGATAATGTGCGATTTCCGCGCGAACGAAGTCGCAGGCAGAAATTAGTGATTGTGTTCAGCGCGTGTATCTAAAATATCCCTGTTTCTAGAACTTTCAGAATTCAGAATGTTTGATATTGCTAGACCAAAACATGCCACAGCCAAGAGAATCTCAAACGTTTCGTAATACAGACATTCCATTCAATATTCTTTATATACTGTAGGTAAAGGTGCGGTCGTCTGATGTCGCGATGTCTGCCAGCTTGCAGAGATCTCTTTATGTACTATTTATTTACTATTTATACTTGACTTATTACGATGAAACGTTTTGGAAGGTTTTAGTTTAACCATTCTATTCTTGAACTATTTTCAAACGACTGTACAGTCATTTGTTAGGATAAGCTTTTGTGACAGCTGCGCTGCGCTCGCTAAAATGTCTCTCGATCAACTTAGGAAAATTGGAGTTCTTTTCCTTGTTAATAATAGGTAATTTTCGGTAGTAACACTATTTCATTAAGAAACGACTTAAAAAATAATGTTATTAACAAGAAGTACACCCTTGCTACGATCGCTACAACGGCTGCGATGATCCGTATCCGTCGTACCGATCGAAGTAAGGGCGTCGTAAGTAGGTGCTCCGTGAAACTTCTAATAAAAATGTTATGTACGGTCACCAAAAGAGTTCCATCCATGGGGAAACCCATGGATGCCAGGGTCGTCGGATATAGTTGAAGTTTAGTAAGAAATTACTAAACTTCAACTATATCCGACGACCCTGGTTACTTATCTCCTTTGGCAACTGTACACATGCAGTTTTACAATAGTCTCAACTACCTACCTAAGTAAGTACCTACCTTTTGGTCACTACGTTTATGCGATTATTATTATTTTTTTAATCTAAGCATCTGCTGTAATGTATTCAAATTCTGTAGGTTTTCTAATTTACTTTCATAAAGTCAAATTCAATTCGTGACCTCCCCTAATTTCAGTCACTTTAAATCCGTCCGCAAGTCACAGCTCCGCGTAATCCTCACGAGCACACGACGCGACACAACTCTTCAAACAAGCCTTGTCTTATTAACAAACTTGTTAATCCCAGCCAACTGCCACTCGATGAGTAAACAATACCATCCGCCCCCCCCTCCCCGCGCCCCCGCGCACTCTCCTCTCACGTATGTTAATTTAACCTAGTTTCACAAATTAGACCACTTTGGAAGCTCCGAGTACGCTGGAGCGTTCTTGCGATAGTATTTTCTGTGAAAACAGACAGACAGGCTGCAGTCTGCAGTCTTAGTGGAATGATACGAGGTAGCTTAGTGCAGCTGTGAGGAGACAAGTCTAATCGTTGTATGCTAATGACTTCAAAGAGAACGCTTATGAGGCATAGCTGCATAGTGATGAGCGATTAATTATTGAAGAAAAGTTGGGTAAGGGAGGAAGCGGTTTGTTGTAAAGTTGGATGTGTGAAATTAAAGTGGAATTCTTCAGCTACAACTTTACGGGTTCATAAGAGGTTGTTACGCGTAATTGCAGTACAGCGAAAAGCTTCTGTAGCGACAGTAACCGACAAAGCGCAAGCACGTCTCCCAAGAGGTCCCCTTCAACAAAATCTCTCTCTCCCCTTCTCTCTGACTCTGCCCCTTCTGCCTTATCAACATGTGGTGACTTTGTCCCTCTGCCTTATTAACGTACACGCAATAATTGCTAGTATATTCACCTGACTTTGGGTTAATTTAGAAGCATCTCATTTAAGAGTCATACGTTCCTCATAAGCACGGCACGTGTGTATCGCCAGTTGCGTCGCCAGGTGCTGAGCAACTGGAGCAGGTACCAAATATTCGTTTTGTGATAGTACATACAGCTACAGGTAGGTACATCGATGTCATTCACGTCAAAGTTAATTCCCTCCAATTCACACAATACGAGGATCTTTTCAATTCCCAGGGCTACTTGCAAACGTTTCGGTAGAGGTAGCTTAGATTGTATGGTGCTGGATAAGAAACTAAATGTAAATAATAATTCCTTCTGCCACGAATATCCTTGTTATTATTTGTTGAAATTACAATTTAGTTTACCTTAAAGGTATTTCTCATTGAATAGATCTCAACCTAAATTAATATAATCATCAAGTTTAGAAGGGAGAATAATGATGGCATTCATTTAAGTAGTCTATTCCTACAGATAAGAGACGCTGTTTTGAGTTGAATCTCACAGTTACATTTTAATACAACCACCACATTTAAAAGGTCAATCCAGTCTTCACATAATCTAAGCTCCAGAGTAAACCTCTTTGAATAACATAAATGGAAGTGTTCCGCGAGCGCTCGGGCGATTGGTGTCCGAGGGCAGCGGGGGTGACGGGGTGAAGAGCAAGGGGGGGGGGGGTTTCTCCAAATGTGCCACCATAGTGTTGCCTCACACATCCGGGCTATGCAAGACTCGCGTGCTGTCCATCTAGGAATGTAATATGTATAGTGGCCAGAAACAGCAGCCTACAAGTTGTGACAATCATAACAAACCGAAATTACAATTGATGATAGGTACTGTGTATTAGTGCAAGTCCCATATATTGTGGGATTGTTTCTTTATTTGAAAATAATGAAAATTATCATATTTCTTCGACCAGGACTTGGATTTCTTCAGAAGTATCATAATTATTTTGATCGCTGGAATCACTTATTCAACCGAGCAAATCTCTCTCATACCTTAAGTGCTGTAGTGGTTTACATCATCAAAAATTATGAGTCCGCGTTATGAGCACGATACGACACTATATTTAGTTATTTCACGAGCGCCTTAGGATACACACGTACACAGCCTCACTAGTAATTCGTATTAAAATCCTTAACAAACAATGCTCTTTTTTGATCTCCTATACTATCTACACTGCTCGCAGGCTGGTCGTAGCCTAATCTTACGTAAATTGGTTCGTGTGCGGCGAGCCTGTCCGCGGATCTGAGGCGACTCACTAGCCCGACATTGAAGTAACACACACAACTGTGTCTGACAGTAAACATTGCCATATCACTATCAGCACAATGGCTGCTCTGCTAAGGGTTGAAGGTTGATATCCTCATGAAAATTATTAGATCAAAATGGTTACGAAATGCCACGTTTGTTTAGGAATCTTGTTATAGTGGCCAACCGGGAAGTAGCCGTGTTACAATTCAATTTGTTTTCCATTTAATATCGAATATAGTATAATATTTTCAATGTTTCGAATGCACATGAAACTGTAACATGTTTTTTTCTTGTTCCTCAATACATGAAATAGTTTTTAACACGTTTTAAATGGTGGGCGTTTTTGAAATCCCAATATCTACAATTTACAAAATACAATTATGTAGATAAATAAAAACGCCTAATAACAGAGAGAGAAGTAGTACCTAGATTGTTCTATTCTATTGTAATTGTATATATGCAACTGAAGATTGCTGTATAAAAAGCATATTGTTGATATAGAAACAGTTTTTATTCTGAAGACCAAGCTCGTACTAGTTTTCACGAATAGTAAGGATGTTTTTAGCATCTTTGTTAAAAAAAACGCCAATACCAATACCAATAGCCAATACCGTTATATCCATTAAAGTATTGGCCGTTAACAAAAGAAGATACCTATTTCTTTTAATTTTTAAAGTAGGTTTCGATTGTCTTAAACAACTACATAGTTCCATGTTCTAACAAATTGTTTCTGTCGCGTCTCCGTAGAAGCTGGGTGGTGTAATATGACCTACGACGATATAATTAGGTTAGCACTGCACACTCGTGATACGAAGCAATCACTGAGATATTCTCCATGGAATGTATGGATTTGAGAGTGGCTAAAACTTCGCTGATGTTTTCTTAGTTTTGATTTTATTTAGTTTTTGGAAGATTTGTTATTAAATATAAGTTAAAAGAAGTTCACCCAAGTCGTCTGCGAAAGTCAATTTACACAATCTTACTAACTTAGTTACACCAATACACCAAGTATAATTATGAAGACATGTTCAAAGTAATAAATGTATAGTAGGTACCTAACACATCAACAACCACACCGTCAGTGTCCTATCGTATATTATGGTGGTGTAATCCTAACAAGGTTTGTATTGGGTCTCCAAGCCCGCATCGCCGTCGTCGGCACTAAACCAATTTGGCCATTTTAATACGGTTTGCAGCAGGACCAGCCTTTGAACGAATACACCTTCGGTTATTGTGTTACGGAGCATCTTACAGTCTATTGCGAAACATCTTGTTTGTGATAGCCTTAGGAAAATATTATTAGCAAAACGTTTGAGCGGGACGGTATAATTTTACAAGGAGTGTCTTTAAACATGTAAACGTTTTATGCCGAGTGATAGCTGAAGATACCATAATAAATATTGACCATGATGTTATGAAAATTAGCACATGGAACAGATTTGAATAGGTGAAAATTTGTGGCGTCACCATCAGTAGTCTGAAATAGGTAATGTGACGGGAAAAAACATGGCAGTAACATCATAGTGAGTTAGACCCCAAATTGCCAACATTTATAATTGTCAAACAGAATCAACTTCAGCAAACTCATCGAATTATTCCAATCGCGTATGTTTGTTTGAACATTGAATATTGCCGGTAAAAAACACACAGGTATATTCATTTATTTAGTCTAAACAAATAAATACACATTCGTTTGAAAGCCGGTATCGGCACGAAGCATTAATTTCGTATAGCGTTATTTGCATTGGTCTGATAATAAGCGCCTGCGTTAATATTAATGTATCGAATTATAACGCGACTCACGAAACGTGGTGAAGACTGTACACATTTTCCGTGACGTTCGTCTTAAAAATTCGCAAAAGTGCAAGATTTTAGACTTGAAATATATTACACTAGCTTCTGCCCGCGACTTCGTCCGCGTGAAGTTTCACCCTCCCCCCATTCACCCTCTTAAATTAAAAAGAAATTATTGCCAAACTACCTTGTCTTCAACGTAGTCTTTAATTTTATAATATGCTTTTTTGATAAGGACACGTTTGATGAGGGTTTTCAACTTTCCATCACTAAGGTCTGTAACCGACTTTGGCAACTTGTTATAAAAACGGATGCTGTATACAAGAAATGACTTGCTAGTCTTTGTTAATCTAAATTTAGTTATCACAATTTAATTTTTACTACGTGTATTTATATTATTATGGAAATCGAAAAGTCCTAAGTTTTTGCGAACATACAAAATACTTTCTAAAATATAAAGAGAAGGCAGACTTAGTATATCAATTTCTTTGAATTTGTTTCTAAGAGACTCGAGGACCCATTTTATAGATTGCGTGGATTGCCCCCTTTTGTAAAATTAAAATTGAATCTACGTCAACCGCCGATCCCCACAGCAGAACCACTTTGAAAAAATTTTGACAAAAATCATACCTAAAAATGTTATCATTTGCAGCGACAGCATTAAAAACACTGAATTCTGGTAGAGAAAAAGGCAACATTAGAAAAAAAAAAAATGTTGGTTACCGTAACGGTTTTTTTTAAACTGTTCAAATTAGTTGTTGGTAATCAGGTAAGCTACCTACCCATTACGTTTGATCCATTATTTACGGAACATCCTGTATATAGACTGTTTGTGTACTACTGTATTTCGGTTCATTGCTTGTCAAGTATGATGCTTCTGGAAATGCAGGATTAGGTACTATTGTAACAGAATGGTTATCCACCAAGGGTCTACTTACTACTAGTTTATTTTTTGGAATATACGATACAATAGCAGTGGGGATGATGATTGCTCCACTCCTGTGCCGCGTGTGCTTGTAGTGTAAATCCCGCGGCGAACAAACATGCCGCTGCAGGATAAATAATTATAAATCGAAGCGAAATAATAATAATTCCACATTTCCATAATTACTTGTTGTATTTATTTACGTGTAGGTAGTATTGTTTATATACAATAGTTAAATAGGTTAACTGAAGCCCTTTTCCAGGTTATAACGTAAGTAATAAACAATGCAGTGCAAAGCTTACTTTCCATTTTGGCTAGCACAGACACCTACACTACATATCTTTAGAATCAAACGAACAATGGAGTGTGAGCTTCTTGTCTCAGTCACAGTTACAGCGTCACGTCGCACGTCACACCTCACCACCATCTCACTTGTTCATAGTAAGTAATTGGGAGATTATTCTAAGTAACACGTCGAGCGCCTACCGGCGACGACTGTCATAGGCATTCGCATTATAGTTGGACACCATAACAACACCTCAGAGGCGGGTTTAGATGTGTATGTGAAGGGTTCTAGTACCTATAGCTATCTCATGACATTCTTGGTCACAGACACTCGTTCAATCATTGAAAGCTACAAAGCTATTCATACATAGTGTAGTGTGCATACATAGAACATACCTTATCTTAGGGAACACGCAGTAATTAACTAGTGAATTAGATTAATGCGCTGTTCACGCAAACACCTCGTGACGTCACACATACAACTAGTACACACGGCGACGCATCAAGCTATACATTTCCAGTTTTAGCTGACCCCGCATTGTATAGGGTTTTCTTACAATCAAAAGTCAGCTTATACTGGTTATGTATAACTTGATGTGTAGCCATGTGTACAAGGGAAATAATGAATAGTCTACTGACACAGATTTGCAATATTTAAGATGGAAAAGTGCCATGGGTCACAGCTACCCTGAATAAAATTTTGCAGGTGAGCCAATGATTAGCATGGATTTTTTAGAAGGAAAGTTGGTTCCCAAGTGGTCAGTCGGCACCATAGTGCATGCTGCACTGTTTGCACTGCAGAATTGTTTCCGAACACAATGTCTGTGCTCATAAAACAAGTACACAGGCAGTGCAGTTAAAGTTAATTATCTTCGTCACGTTAACGAACAACAACAAACAAATACGCTGTTATCTCCGCGAGCTAGCGCCCGCATCGACTCTTTATGTCACGACACGACGCGCGCCGCGTAATCGACAACCTACTGTTGTTCTGAAAACAATTTATTTAAATATTTTTCAGTTTTTAATAAAGCGCCTTCTAATTATTTAAATCGGAGGAAATTAAATACGAAAAATTACAAGGAAAAAATTTAAATCTAAATCTACGCGTGTAATTTAAACATGTTTCAGTACCAATCATCATTCATCATCATCGTGTATCGTGCATCATTTTTTGAACATTCCAAGTTGACGGATCCCCCTTGCGTTCAGTTTGCTAAGTGTCAAAAATTCTCTCATTAACGCCCAAAACGACGTAACGGTATTAAGGCAAACTGCATCGCAGGAGAAGTAGAGAAGGCTCACAAAAGCTCACGCTTCACAGACGCCAGACCAAGCGACACACTCGGATGCACGTGTCAGTTCGTCACTATTATCATGGCGAGTTTATATTTGTGAATTAGTTTTCTAAAGTGGTATATAATACTTAGATAATATATTTTTCTGACAGACCTGCCTTCTTTTTTTAACCCAGCCAGTAAAAGTCCAATTCGGGAAAATCATCAAACACGCTTTGATCGTCATCAGTTTGAGACTACTGTCATGTGCATTCCTCTACAACAGTCTCACGGACGGGTGGTGGTGTGGCGTGTGTGCGTGCAGCCCGTGTGTGTGTGCGTGCGAAGGCTCACGTCATGTCGGCGTCATCGATCCACTCGCATCCAATTATTCATGTATGTACATAGTTATGTGCAGTGCTGCTGCCATGCGATTGCTCAGTGGGAGACTGGATTCAGGGTCTGAGAATTTAGGCTTCACTTGAATTTAAATTTTAAGCCCGATCTGTCTTACAAGAAGAATAATATTTTGTATGTTGGACTCCCCAGATGGTTAAAAATACTTTAATAAACAAACAAGCAAACTATCATACCTACTCATTAGCTGACAGAACACGGTAAATTCGAGGCTGGACAAGACCGAACCTTGGCAATAAGTGCCCTTAAAATGACTGACTGTGTTCTTACCGACTAAAAACGTACCTAACTACTGGTTTACATATTTTTGTTTATGTAAGTATTTTTGATACTTCATTGGCTTCAATTTTCTCAATTCGTAACTTACTTTGAAGTTCCAAGTCTTCCAAATGGGATTATACATAATCTTGCCGAAAATTCTATAATAAGAAAGGCCTAAAAAATTCAAATTGTAAGATTGCTTAAATTGTGAAACAGAGGAAAACTCTTTTCTTTTCCAAATGGTAGTGAGATAAACCGTACACACAAACAATCTAGAAATGATTCGGATGCACAAAAGAAGGTAAGTACCTAAATCATATGTTTTTTTAACACCAAGAATCACCTTATGTTTTAATGAATTCAATTCTGCAGCATCATTTAATACGCCAACCTCTTACGTGGTCACTGTACATGCAGTTTGGGCGCAACACACCAACATAATGTGCCACACACGTACGTGGAACAATGTGCGGCGAACACACTATCTTCAAGCCTGCCGAAGGAGCCGGGCTGATGGCCCAGTGACGGCTTTGTTTGTGGGTTACTCACTTATATGGGTTAGGCATCATCCAACCTAAACATTGACGGGGAGAAGAATGTCATGTATCGTTTCGTTTTGAAAATTTCTTATCAGCTTTTTAAGGGATTCGTCAAAAAATCTACATGGGATCTTCATACTTACCTGCACAAATAAGTCGGCATGATGTATCTTCATAAGTCTTAAAATTTTCTTTAATGTCACTGATAAATCGGGAACTAAGGTAAGAAGAAGTTTAGAAAAACTGTTAAAACGAAATGAATTAATACGTAGTTTGTTTTAACATACAAGAACGTCATGATATCAAATTAATACGTAGTTTGTTTTAACATACAAGAACGTCATGATATCAAATGAATTAATACGTAGTTTGTTTTAACATACAAGAACGTCATGATATCAAATGAATTAATACGTAGTTTGTTTTAACATACAAGAACGTCATGATATCAAATTAATACGTAGTTTGTTTTAACATACAAGAACGTCATGATATCAAATGAATTAATACGTAGTTTGTTTTAACATACAAGAACGTCATGATATCAAATGAATTAATACGTAGTTTGTTTTAACATACAAGAACGTCATGATATCAAATCTTAGGTACTTAATTTCTAAACAACGGCGATGGCTCAAAAGATATGATAATGAATACTCCTACTTCGCCCATAAGTTCGTTCATCTCAGTATGATCGTTCATATCATAGCCTAACAAATCTAATCCCGTATCGACCGAGACAGGACCGTTCGTATGGAACATTGCAAATTACTTAATTACCATTCTCTGGTGGCATAGTTATGCTACGGGCAGGCTTAAGTAATAGGTCCGTATTGTCTGCAAATGTATTATTTTATCTATGGCTATGGTGTTCCATTCCTAGAATATTGTTTTTCAACTCAGCGTTTCCTAGCTAGTAAATAAACTACAGCGTTGTGCTCATGTTTTTCACAACCGATTTTTTCTACCTAATTGTCATCACCTACAGTCTTGTATGCGCCACTGCAGGACATTGACGTCACTCTCCCTTGTCTTGTATCAGACTTACGTACTAGCGTTGCCCAATGTAACCAAGACCTAACCGTGGTTAACCCCTTTCAACCCTTCAAAAATTCCCAATCTTTCAATAGCTGCTGAGCTTTTGGTCCCGCATTCTGTGTATGGAATTCTATTTAGATACAATCATCACACATTAACTAGGTAAATGCTGTACATAATGTACGTAGTAATATTTAGTGTGTAATTACATCGCGGCGGCTTTGACAAGCGAGCCGCGTAATTGTGTGCCGCTCAGTGCGAATCATTCCGGATCATATCCCCCACAAATATTGGCCAGCACTCGTTTATACTCGATATCTACGAAACTACTCGACCGATGTCGATGCCATTTCCTATCGGAGTGGAGGAAATATCTTTCACATTGCTTATTTGTATGAACTTAGATTTTCTCCAGATTTTGTACCTGTAACTAATATATCAGAATTATGTTCGCTCCAATTCAGGCGACCTTTGGCTTAGTAAAGCGAAAAATTGAAATCATGACGCGGCCTCTTATTCGTACAATTCTTTCTCCCTCACGTGATATAATACTGCTTGCGCCTCATGTGTCCGAACCTTCGCGAAACTTCCTTGCTCCAGGAGTTATAACGGTCAGAAGGGCACACAATGCAAAAACCTGGGCGATAATAACAAGTGCCTTGTGATTTGTAAAATATATCAGTATTCGGCATCGCTCATGATCCCTTATTATTTTAATTGTTTAGTTTCGGGAAACAAGAACGGATAAAGTGGAGTAGTTTCCGGTAGCTAACTGGCCATATTTTGTTACGATTGGTTAGTAGTCATATACGACATTGTAGTATTGGACACTGTTACTTGGTTACTGATCAGACTAATGTGTTACGCAATGTCCTTGCAATAATGTACTGCTACATCCGTGGTTATATTTTTAACCGACTTTAAAAAAGGAGGTTCTGTATTCGACCCGTATGTATGTATGTATGTTTGTATGTGTGTATGTCCGCGATTTTCTCAAAAACTAATGAACTAATTTTGATAATTCTTTCACTAATGTGATTTACATACTTTCAGGAAGGTTTTAGTATATAATACATTATGTAATTATTCTTCTGTACGATGTTATATGCATAAATGTACTGCATCTCCGGCATTTCTTATGCGAATTTTGATGATTCTTCTGGTCGGTGTCTTCAATTGTTCAATGCACTAGTGTTAATTGAATTTTTGCGGGGTAGGTACAACTAAAAAGTGAAAAATAAAAACTTTTTTACAAAAAAAACAACCGACTTTAAAAAAAAACTACAAAGTGCTAAATAACTTAAATTTCGGAAATCGGTGTCGTTGCTGGTTCCGCATTTTCGTTTTTTGACACCGACTTCCGAAATTAAAGTTATTTATCACTTTGTAGTTTTTTTTGAAGTCGGTTGTTTTTTTTGTAAAATAGTTTTTGTTTTTCACTTTTTAGTTATATCTACTCCACACAAATTCAAATAACACTAGTGCATTGAAGAATTGAAGACACCGACTAGAAGAATCATCAAAATTCGCATAAGAAATGCCGGAGATGCAGTACATTTATGCATATAACATCGTATATTATAATAATTACCTAATGTATTATATACTAAAACCTTCCTGAAAGTATGTTGAGCACATTAATGAAAGAAGTATTTTAGAAAATCATGGACATACAAACATACATACATATGTATGTAACATACGGGTCGAATACAGAACCTCCTTTTTGAAGTCGGTTAAAAAACAATGCCACATTGCTACACAAACTTAAAACAAGACACATAGCAACTCGTTAACCGGTTTATGTAACCCCAAAATAAAATCAAATATCCAATTTTCTTGTTCACAAATTCCGCTGGCATTCGTATTGAAATTACGTATTACGTTGTTTAATAAAATTCAATAAGCGCGAACTTAATACCATTCTTGTATCAAAATAAGAAAAAGAAGAACAACTTACGGAGAAAGCGAAAATATGTGTACAGCTTGACTCTGAATTAGCTGGTGTTATTGTAAATATGTGTACAGCTTGACTCTGAACTAGCTGGTGTTATTGTAAATATGTGTACAGCTTGACTCTGAACTAGCTGGTGTTATTGTAAATATGTGTACAGCTTGACTCTGAACAAGCTGGTGTTATTGTAAATATGTGTACAGCTTGACTCTGAACTAGCTGGTGTTATTGGAAATATGTGTATAGCTTGACTCTGAACTAGCTGGTGTTATTGTAAATATGTGTACAGCTTGACTCTGAACTAGCTGGTGTTATTGCAGTTGCAATCCTAAGATTCATTGTACAGCTGTAGTCCAATGGCTTAAGTCATCAGTGACGCGAGTAGGTATAATATATTGATAATATGTGATGACTAATCACAAAACAAATATACTACCATTGTGATGAGCAAGTTTCCAATGAAATCATTTAACTTTTAAGATTACATTTTGATGGCGGACAGTCAAATCAAATCTACTCGTAGATCTGCAATTTTTACTTATATGATAATACTTTAATCGTTCAATAAACTGTCTGCAACTTCTGTACCTTCCTCCTCAGTCGTATCCTTCGTGTTGGTAATCTTCAAACGCACATAATGTAGCAAAATATTTCTTTTTGATTATGTGACACGATCGCGCACTGAATGCTAAACCACTGATAGCTTTGACTGAAGGAGCGCGCTGTTCGTCGCGTACACTCCTTATTTAGGTCGAAATAAGTGTGGATGTCTTGAAAATACTTGTAGTATAAAGTTAGGCAGAATACACTGTTAACGTGGTTGTAGTTTTTGTCTAAACAAGCTTGTTAGCGTTTGCGTCAAAGGAGTCCCGCCGGACCGCTTTATTGTGACAAAGTTCTCCAATCCAACTGGTCTAATGTTCTGAGAAGATCGGTAATTTTACACGAAAAAGGAATTATGAAAGTCTAGATTTATAATTATTCATTAATGTTTAAATAATGAGCCAGTTGAAAGTTGAGTTAATAAACAGTACAAAATAAACAGGTTTCGTACTAGGTATTAAATATTCATACGTGGTTATCTATCATACGGATCATCGTCCCGCAGGTACAAGTTGTAAGGATACTTACGGCGGAGGGTAGAACCCGGTGAAGTACTAGTGAACTACTAGCACCCTTGAACTCAACATGTTGTTGTACTGCATCACTCTGGGAGTACCTGCTTTAAGGTACGGCATATTATATTATGTAAGTGCAGTTGAGAGCCGAACAGAAGTTAGATGCATAACAGTTTGTGTTGGGTCTTCTTAGAATGGTACGTGTAGTCCTTAGTACAGTTTAGATCTTAAATATAATTTCAATCTCTTTCACACGTTATGAAAAACACTAATGCCAGTGTTCTTCAATATCTTTGCGAACCCAAGTACAATTATCCGCCTACCTTCACATAACACCTGAGATAGCTTTAGCGGCGCTGCGCTGGCGGCACGCACGACTTCCTCCGACGTGGCACTTGTAATCCAGCGCCGAACCGTAATAATATTCAAATTGAAGTAAAAACATGTATTCCTAATGAATCCCATTTGCAAATTGGATACGAGTGTCGGAGTGTCGGTATCAAATCGTAATATATTCACTAATTATATCGGCGGTGGGCCGCGGCAAATTGTTAATTAGCTCCCGATCTATTTGATATTCGTTGATGGAACTTATCATACGCCTAGCATGGCGTATAAGCTTGAAATACCAAAATTGCCGCTGAAATGATGAAATTCATGAGGCTGTTTCCAGGGCCCTGGACAGGACCTGAATTGTTCACGCAGCAAGTACTTATACTAAACAAGTTAATATGGTCACGATTTTAATTTTATGCAAAATACTTACAATTCGTAAGATAATATCCTGATTATGACGTCATTGGTTTGCTGCATTAAGAGTCGATATAAACCGTAACACACGTGTCGTGGGATAGGTACACGAGTGACGTAGGTGTAACTCAGTGGGACGCGCGGCTATTACCGGTACAAAATGAAAACACCCAGCGAAACGTTCACATCGTTGATTGACGCACGATTAAATCCTTATTTAAGGCAATTTAACAGTTATTTCAAAAGACACTGATTATGAATATGACATCAATTTCAAATTGAAGTTTTCTGATTGAACCCCTGCAAGTACATGATAAATGATTTTATTTCTGAAAGTAGTTATGTACAAACACTTTAACTCGTCAAAACGGATCAGGAAGTACGAGTATACTTATTATTAAATCAGACAAGACCGGTCCGGTACCGGAGATAGCTTACACTTCACACTGATGTTGCTGGCTGACATCTGAGAGAGCATTGAGTACCCAATAACTAACCTTCCACAACTATTGTTTTATAGATCATTTTAAAATGAAATCATTAAATGAAGAAAAACAGAACAAAAAATAAACCGGAACATACTGGAACTTATTTTAAAAGTCTTAGTAACGTCAGTCCAAATACAAGTAAAAGCCCGCGCTCACCCAACACCTGCAGAACTAACTCGACCTTATTCCAAGGCCAGGACTTTGACGATTAATCGTGAGGAGAAACTATTAAAAGATCGTGTAGTTAGGCAGAGAGCCGTCCACGAGCTCTTTGGACGAGTTTTTGTAGTGCTCAAGTTTTTTAGGGGTTAAAGTTGATATGTAGAATAGCGTTTTGGTAAAACTGAATTTACATGAATAAAATAATTGAATCTTTCAACTTGGTCAGCGAAAACCGCCTAGAAATGAGAACTCTAGCTCGCATCTACAGGTCCAGCCAATAAATCAACCAACTCAGCTCGCATCTACAGGTCCAGCCAATAAATCAACCAACTCAGCTCGCATCTACAGGTCCAGCCAATAAATCAACCAACTCAGCTCGCATCTACAGGTCCAACCAATAAATCAACCAACTCAGCTCGCATCTACAGGTCCAGCCAATAAATCAACCAACTCAGCTCGCATCTACAGGTCCAGCCAATAAATCAACCAACTCAGCCGGTCATAGTCCACTGCTGGACATGAGTCTACTTTCAACGCTGCAACACCCGGTTCTCTGCCATCCGCATTCAGTCTATCCCATTGCATCAGATCTTGTATAATAAGTTACCCAATAATACTGTTTCAAAAAAACTTTATGTCAATTCTATCTAAAATCATCCTAGATTGATCTACAGTAGAACTATCCCCAACGATTGAGTTAGAACTCAAGTCTCCAGGTTCCTACAAGCTACATTGTATGACTTACCTTGGAGTTGTAGTACAAAGCTGCCCCGAATGTGAATCACGCCAAGTTCCCAACCACCTGAGCAAACAGCCCCTTGCTCAGGAGACAGGCCCCAACTACTTCACAGCGCTGCTTCACGACTAGTTCGCGCTAAAGCTAACACAAGTTGACTGCGTCTGTCAGGGTATCGGATAAGGTAATGTGTACTTTACATTCTTTACATGATAGTAAGATTTACTTATAATTGGGCTCGATCAAAGAGAAGCAGCTTTCGCTTTCAATCGATAATGTTGAATATGTTGAATGTTCTTGTAAATATTAAAAAATCCCATTTATTTTCTAGGTTTCTCTGAATACCGTCTAATCTTTAGCAATACCTATTCAAGACACGCTTGAGTACCTAACCCAAAATCTAGCTTAGGTCTCCACGAATCCTATTATATATCCACGTCTAACATGGCTGAAGTGGTCACTCGGGACTCGGGGACATTCGGACACGGCACGACCGCGGCCCGACTGTCACTGACAGGACACGGGACTCGGGCATCGGCACAGCCACCCGTGCGGTATAATGTAATACTGATGTGGACCTAGATTTAGTTCACGAAACTCGTTGAAAGGTTAGAAAGAATTGAGATGTTAAAGTTCAATTCATTTCATGTGGAATTCTTTTAACTTTTATTTCAGGAAAAAGATTATTTGTTTTCTCGGTTCTTCAAAATCTTGTTGAAAAACTTAAACACATGAAAGTCCAAATACCTATAATACAAGGTGAAATACCTCACTAAGTTACAAACCGCTGTTGTGACCTAAATAAAGTAATAAGCAGTTCAAACAGCGGCACGTGTACAGCTGGAAGTGTTGGAGAATGGAAAACAGAAGGTTTCAGCACAAACTGGAATGCTGACTGAATTCTAAGGCTGGAACAAAAGCGCCACTCGTATTATGTAGAACTGCAGAGCGATGCAAACGACCGCGGAATATAAGTTGACGTTCTGCTCTAAACTGAATTATAAAACCAAAATCATTTCGGATTTGTTACTGGTACATTTCTCAAATATATTGTTTAATTTTTCTTCGAATTACATTCACTTACATAAATAAAAATGTTTACCTAACTTGGGAATAGACTCAACCCCACGACACAGGACATCCTAGTGTGGGGTCTAGGGCATTTTGTAAAACCTAGCACAAAAGGCTCCTTGTAATCTGCTACTAGTTTTTGTTTTTATATTGTACCGTGTTTTTTTTTTTGAACTGAATAAACATTTTTTATATATTTTTATTTAAATACTTTGTACACTCTATATAACGTGACAAAAAACTAGATATTTGGTCTTCAAGCAACAAAGTGGATTCAATTGAATGCCGTCACGAGCGTCCAGCGCCACGCAAGCGCCGAGCGAGTGCCTCGTTTGTCACCGTCGCTGTCAAACCGGACGCGCTTTAATTAAAATTTATTCATTTCACACCAGCATTTAACTTTACTTTTTCATATGACGCTTCGGAAGGCTTTATGTGACGTCATAGCGATAAAACTACTGAAGTTATGGAGAGTCTGCACCACACGTTTCAGTTATCTGAATTATAGAAGCGGAGGTGAAGCGGTTAGCTCTTGCCCGTTAGTAGGTGGCTTTAAACTTGAACATAAAATTAGCTAATTAAGTTTTCTTTAAATTCTTATAAATGCGCTTGCCACTAATGATGAAGTAACTCGGCGGCAGTCATCGAGAACCAGAAGCACTTATCTGTTATCCTATCCAACTGAATTTGAAATTCGGTCAAATGCATTCCACCGATGAAATACAATCGGATCAAGTTATTCGTGGATTTTCGTTAGAATTGCAAGGGAGTGTGCCGGATGTGTATCCGGCACACTCCCTTGCAATTCTAACCGTGCCGGCCGGCCGGCCGGCGGTATTCGCGCCGTGTGGCCCGGACTGGCACCAACCGGCCGGCGCCGCCCTGGGCCCTCTCATGCTACTCTATATTCTACCTGAACACATATTACGTTGGTACCTACAGCGCAAGTAGATGACTTCAAATATTCGTTGTCTACACACGCGCACTACACAGTGACCAGTTACATAAAAATAAAGGAAATTCGCTGGAATTGGACAGTCAGCCTATCAACACACAACACAAAACAGTCATATCAAACAATTCCTTTCTCGTAGAGCGGATGCATATTATTATCTTTGTGAACTGTCATTTTCATTTAAGGTAAGGTAGGTTTTTATTTCTTAACTATACTTACATCAAGCTTTGTGCGCAAAAAGAATCGTTTTAGGAAATCATACCTATAATGTTCTGTACGGTATGCATGTAATCGATGAGTGAAACAATATTCGACACAAAGGTTCTCATGACGAGAATCGACCATTCAATTTAACTATCCGAGTCTCGTAATTAACATTCCCGGTATCGCCTTTATGCTATTTTAGAATCTCGACGCATGAATATACCTTGTGTTCATAGTTAACTGTTCCAAAAATTCGAGCTGTGCCAAGTGGAGCTTATGATCCACCGTTTACTACCTGTATAGGTTACGTATCACACATAATCTGTAATGTAATAAAGTATTTAATTTTATTATACCTCATCACCCTCCATCTGTCCCCACGAGGAGGGACTGCCTCATATGCAAATGTAGGTATGTGGATAATAGTTCTGTTTTGCCTCCCACCAACGTGTTTTGATTGAATGTCCAGAGTACTCCTTCAAATCCTTATACTTCTACCTCCTTTCTAATAAACGTTGTACAGCGTTTGTACGAGTATGTTAATAGTAGTAGTGTACTTACACAACGCTTTGTCTTCTTATTTCGAAAGTCAAATTACTGACGACCGAAAGAGATAAATCGGAGTTCATCTGTTAGAATACGTTTAAAAATATACCCACCTTGCTTGCGTTCTTAGCTTTTTCTCGCTTCAATTCAACATAACGCCACCTAACGGTTGTTCATAAAATAAATGTAGGACTGAGTCCTCCACGCCTCTCAGAATTGAATGTAAACAACAGCGCCCTCTGTCAAGGGGTATCAAATGCGTCCCTAACAGTGGACCGTTTCATATAAAATTTCAAATATCTATGCACAGATGGCGCTAGTAGCTTCAAAAGTGTTTGGGAAGGCTTTGTGGCGAACTGTGTAAACGAAAGCAACTCGTGGTGTACTGACAATCTAAATGTTTACATGAATTTTCAGAAGATGGAGTTTGATTCGATTTTAAGAAATTCTTCGCCTTGATTATCTGTACCCCATTGCATTGGGTCTATTATAAAATAGCGTCTAGTTCTTGTTGGAATCATGTATGATACACGTTATTTTTATACACAATTCGTCAATCATAATTATATATGTAGGACTGTACCTAATACAAAGGCAAACTAACTCTAAATGACTATACTCTCTGCAATCCTTAGTTAGAGCCGTAGAAAGATTTTGAACTTTACTATACAGACAGAAATAAATGAAGTATGTAGGTATGTGTGTGTGTGCTGGTGGTGGTATAGTTATTTTACTTCTTTTGTTAATTCTAAATTCAAAACACAATTATTCCTGCTTTATAAAAATTATAATTTTCATTCTAATTAACTTGTAATTTGACGTATTCCTTCTAAGACATGATAGTGTGACCCATTTGCAACAACTAAGCACCCCATAAAGCCTAGGGGAAAATTCATGGGATTCGAGAAAACTAATTTTTTATGTATTTTTGAAAATTTCCCAAAATTCGTCACTAAATATCACTTTTCTCTAAAGTTTCGAATTTAATGGCCTTCTTACTTCGTGTTTACATAAACAATGTTGAATTTAAAATATTATTTATAAACTGTTTTCCTTAAATATGCTACTAGAAACAAAATACTCTCGGGAAATGTTCCTTCTCGTAAATATTTATGAGTTTATATAAGTGCAGCCTAAAGTGCTACAAACTCTTGTGTTTATTCCAATTTCACTCAAAAGTTTACATCGAGTGCAGTAGGTACTATGTTCAGCTATCGTAGTATTAACTTCAATGTGGAGGGTCTCGAATAAAATGGACTATTTGTCGCGACTTACTAGAGCCGCGCATAAGTTGCCACTCGGGATTCCGGCTGAGAACCATCTGTGTCGTCTGATGTCCAGTGAAGCGGCAGAAGCCATCGAAGTCTGTCTGTGACTCCAAACAGATAGAAATATACTGGGTGTATACCACTTGGACTGTTGTGTAAGCTCTATTCATAATACAAGTGCGTCAGGCTAGAGAAATTTTGAGCCAAATTTCATGAAGAAATAACAAAACAAAATCCAGTCATGTGAGCCTTCAAGTCTAGCATTCTGAAAAGTACCCAAGTGCGAGTCAGAGTCGATCACGAAGGTCTCCGTACCACCGCACAATATTCAACTGTACGTATTGTTTACACGTTTCTTATATGCTATAGCGGCCATAGTAATACATACTCGACAGTAATTTCTAGTGTCTACCTATTACGGTTCAAAAGATTCAGCCCTGTGACAGATGGATGGTCGGACGGACGGACAGCGGAGCCTTAGTAATGTTGGCACCCTTTGGGCACGGAACCCTAAAAAGACGAAGGTACACACCAGAGTTTATGATTACCAGTCAGACAGTCTGCAAATAGCTTGGAGCACTAAGATAGACTAACCATCAAGTTAATGATCTAAGTAGCATATTTCAATTTCTATCTTCAATTTCATCGAAATAGCACGACGTTCACCCGCCTTAGATTTAACTGAGAAAGCGTAGTGTAGCAACAGATAGCCACATACCGCCATATTGTAGTAGTGAAGTACATTGTGTCTCCTGTTTAGTTGTATTGGGTTAGTGCGAGCACAGTCTCGACGTAAACTTAGTTAGATAATGAGAACCGACACTGCACCGGCAGTGCTGCAGCGCTGCAACAGCGGCGGTGTTCATAGTAATTACTGCACTTTGAAGCGGTGTAGTGCTTAAACTTAGTTATTGTCAGTTTTCTTTACTTCTTAACTCTGCTACAGCTAAACACAAGTTCTGGTTTCAAGGTATTATGCTTCGGTGGTTATATTGTGTATGCTAAAGTTGCGTCATCTGCAAGTATAAACAGTTATATCGCGGTATATTAGAGATGTCCTTGACATAAAATAACTCCTGTCTCTTCAAAGACTATGAATTTTGTAGACCGACCGAGAGGCTTAGTAAAATTAATATCAGAATAAATATTGAATGGGTCATGACAAAGGAAATCTCTGTGTGACGCTCCAGACACACTTGACAGATAAAGCCAATCCTGAAATATATATGATACCTTTCTCATCAACGTGTCAGTTACAAAGAAGTGAAGTGAAGTACTCGTAGTGATATGTCACGATCGACACGAGGTGGACACCTGCCCAGCTTCATATTGATACCATGAAATATTTAGTGCCTCAGACGCGCCCTGCGAGCTGACATGTATGTTATCTACCTACCTGTTCCATATATTATTGTTAAATCAGTATTGCTCTTAGAGTGTTCTAAAAAATTGTTTTGTTTTGGATGCTTAAGTTTTAATTTTATAGACGTCGATACCAATCTTCTAACAACATGCATAAAAGTGATATTAGCTTCTATAAATATGTCTTTACCAACATTGCAGCAGTCCCCAGTCAGTACCCACTCTATTTGTACTAGATAATAATTATGGTCGGGTGCAATGAATTGAGGGTGCTAAGGGAGTTTACAATTGTTGCGTATCTGGTGAAATTACTTCGTAGTATCGAGCATAATCCGGGATGTGTGGAGGCGGCGACGACGCCCGCCACTGCTGGCCGTGCCGACACCCAGGTTAACCTACTTGTCAGAACACCTGTGACCCGCGGGATTCATACCATTAACAAACTTCAAATTCAATTGTTTATTGCTCAACACATCTATACTTATAATAAATCTGTAGAGAGGTCAATTCTGTACATGAAATATATTTCCAAAATAACTATCAGCGGGTGATTAGTGATCGATACTGACGCCAAAAATGCAATCAGTAAAATTTTTGTCTGTCTGTCTGTCTGTCTGTCTGTATGTTCTTTATAGAAACAAAAACCACTGGACGGATTTCAACGAAACTTGGTACAATTGTTCTTCATACTCCTGGGCAGGTTATAGTATACTTTTCATCACGCTACGATCAATAGGAGCAGAGCAGTGAAGGGAAATGTTGGGAAAACAGGAGAACTTACTCCATTTTTTAAGCTTCCGTCGCGTGTGCAGCCTTAATGGTTAAAGCTACACAAAAATCATGTATGACGGAAATGTTCTCCATAAAATTATATAAAAAATATTCCACGACAGCAAATGTCTATCTTTAATGGTTGACTCACAATAACACGTGTAACTCCCGATAGCTTAGCCGTTCGGAGTTTTCTGATTATATGTGTCTACTCTTACGTTTATAACACTCTCACTCATCCCTAATTAAAAAAAATTAACATTATTACCAATTTAATAAAAAAAGAATCATAGAAATCGGTACAGAAACACCAAAGTTATACTTGAAATACGCTAATAAGCCATCGCGCGTGAATACTGAATCATGATATAAGGATTATTTTTGTGTAACGGTCGCCGCGCTCGACGCGGCCCGCGGCGGGAGGTATAAAAGGGCGGGGGATCCAAACGCGAACGAGTCGTGGTTTCGAGTAGAAACTCGAAACCACGACTTAGACCCACTCCCCCCCGACCTATCACCATGTTCGGCAAGCCGATCCCTTGGGAGAAGTGAGCCAAATACCTAGGAGTAATACTCGACAATCACCTCTCCTTCGCAGAGCACATAAAGACGGTCCGCTCGCGCGCCGCTTTCGCTCTAGGCAGACTCCACTCCGTCCTAAATGCACGCAGCAAATTGTCACTTAGGTGCAAAATGCGCATTTACACAGCGTGCATACATCCAATAATGACATACGCCTGTGTAGTCTTTGCCCACGCAAAGCCCCACCATATCCATAGGATGCAGACCCTCCAAAACCGATTCCTCCGAAAGGCTACGGGATCCCCCTGTTTCGTTCGAAATGAGATCCTCCATGTTGACCTCAAAATCCCCACCATCCATCAATTCATGAAGCGCCTTTCCAAGCGCTTCTTCGATACCGCCGCCAAGCACCGCAACCCTCTGGTTGTCGAGGCCGCCAGGTATACCCTCTCCAAAATCAGCAAATGCCGCCGTCCAAGGCATGTCCTCTCCGACCCTGACGACCCCATAACCCTCCTCCAGGAGAGCAATAAGTCAACCAGTACAGTGCACAAATACAGAACTCATTCCGACCTCGCCGCCGAGGTCCCTCGCGACGTCCTCAATTAATGCCTCCCCCCGACCCTTGCTCGAAGAAGTGCCAGCCCGCGCCGCAGCTGAGCCAGTAGTTCTAAATGCCCGACGGTGACCTCTGAGTTTGTTTCGGCGTTTCTTCTCAGAGTAGTCAGCTAGGAAACGCCGGCCTCATCAAGCTTAAATAATAAAAACCAGATCCAGCCTGTCCCATCTTGCTGCCCTCCCCCAGCGACGCCCTAAGCCGAGGTTCGTACCCCACAGGGGGTGCCCTTAGCGTGTAGTCGCTTAGTACATAAGATATTTGCCCCTGGCTGGAGGCTTTGAGTTTACTTAAGGCAACCACAGGATAGTCCGGTTAAGTAGTCACGACCTCTCAAGGTCAACTACGAGATGCCATATTCTAAAAAAAAAAAAACGCGAACTTCATACAATATTTGGCTGTTGATGCGAGTAGACGTTCCGAGCATTCGACCTTATTGACAGACAATATTGTTTATCAGCGCGACTTTTAGTCTTTAAATTAATTCAGTTTTCTTTTGTTGTTATTTTATAAAATAGGTATTAGTTATTTTGGTAGTGTATTATATTCGTTCAAATTACAAATTATTAATAGTTTACATTTTATTTATTTTTAGGTGAAGTAGTAATTTCGTTGTATAGGTACTTAAGCCTCATGTGAACGTGATCTAAACAATATTACCAATACATTAACTTAATAACACACAAGGAATTACACACTGACGGAGTTGCGGGCACAGCTATCTATATCTATATATGTATATAAAACTCTTCCGTTACTGAGTGACTGACAGACAACGCACAGTCGAAACTACTGGCAGTAGAGAGCTGAAATTTGGCATGTGTGTTTGTTGGGAGGAGTAAGCTACCACTAAGAGAGGATTTTTGGAAATTCCCTCCCAACGGGGAGAAAAGGGGGATAAATTATTTTTTTCCGGAAGTCATTATTCCACGCGGACGAAGTCGCGGGCAAAAGCTAGTTACATAATATACATTTCTAGATGTCAAGTGAATGCGCAGTCCACTGTGTTATTTGTTTCACTTCATGACACATTGTTGTGTCCACGTGTCATTTGAGTGAATTTTCTAGGACACTGTTATTTATTTTATGTTATAGTATATCCCCCTTACTAATAAACGTATTCTATCAGATGAATAGTTACACACCAATTTTTCTCTTTCAGTCAAATTACTATTTGACTTTCGGAAGAAGAAGACAAAGCGTTGTGTAACTATACAGACGCTATACAACGTTTATTAGTAAGGGGGTATTATATATAGTAGGAATACCTAATTGCTATAATAACAGCATTCTGTATCTCTGTATATTGTGTTAAAGTTCCTATTACTTTAGTTTTAGCTGTTTTCTTTATATTTAAATTGTAAATAATAAGTTAGTATAGATTTGTAAAATGACCGCACTGTCGTAAGGGAGATTTCAATAAATAAATAATAAATGTATTAATATGGCAAATATCACGGATTATCAACTCAATACAGGTTAATATTCTGATAGGAAACTTATTATTATAGTTAATATACCGATGTAATACGCAGGGTTGTGACTCACATACGTACCTATAGGTAACGACCTCCGTATTGATATTATACAGCTTCCCTGCACAACGTAATAACTAAGCGAACAATACGACAGTTGCGTACTATTGTATGGTATGCGCAATATCGACGGAACGTGTCCTCAAAGCGGGTATCGACATCGCCCGCGGCTGTTCTACCTGAGCGGCCACACACGAAGGTGTTTGGACACACAGACCTGGCAGGGTGTAAAGTTTCGCGGCCACGGTCGCACGTAGCTGTGTACAAAGCATTGGGAGTTTTGAAAACTGTAAATAGTAGTTATGGCTTAGAAAACTTTGGACAGTTTGAAACTGTTGAGAGCTATTTTTCCCTCTGAGTTTGTACTATTATCAAGGTAGATTGAACGATGTTGTGTACGAGAGCTTGATTTTTTACAGGATGGTCAAATTCATGTTATCCGCTGTGATTGGGTGACTAAAACAACAACAGCAATCAATGACTGCATGATACATATTAGAAATTAGAACATAACAATCAATGACTGCATGATACACATTAGAAATTAGAACATAACAATCAATGACTGCATGATACACATTAGAAATTAGAACATAACAATCAATGACTGCATGATACACATTAGAAATTAGAACATAACAATCAATGACTGCATGATACACATTAGAAATTAGAACATAACAATCAATGACTGCATGATACACATTAGAAATTAGAACATAACAATCAATGACTGCATGATACACATTAGAAATTAGAACATAACAATCAATGACTGCATGATACACATTAGAAATTAGAACATAACAATCAATGACTGCATGATACACATTAGAAATTAGAACATAACAATATTGTTTTCAATATGGGCTTTGATTTTATACCTTCACAATAGAGATAGGTACCTACCTACGTTTCAGTAGATAGTAAAAATAGAAGATATTGTATCATACACTCTTCCGCTCCACGACATGAGACTGCTGGCGGCCATCGTCCGAATATAGCCGATCACAGAGGACGGCTCATTTCGTTGGGTCGCGGGGCGCGGGGCGCGGGGCAGGGCCGCAGGGCTGGGTTTGAAGTTGTCGAGCTAACTTTTGTTGTTTAAAAAGTACGTCAAGTTTTTAACGTCGTTCTTACTTAGAAAAGTTTCAGTACCTATTCTGTGTATCTATGAGCCAGTAAATGTAGGTTATGTACCGGTTAGTTAGCTATAGGTACCTACTTGGTAGGCAGTTGTGTTAATATAGTGTCAGTAATGTAGCTGCGTGATTGTCATGCATATATGCAGGATGCATTAATGATTTATGTTGTAAGATACAAATAGTGGTTATATGTACTTGTATTACATTTAACTAATGTGTCAGCTATGTTAACATTCATTGCTCGTCACACAATGAAAGGTTTAATGTTCGATATATGAATAAATCGTATTTAGTTATTTACTAATGACTTAGGTACTCTTGAATAAGAAAGAAAGAAAAAGTATTTATTGCGACTCGTATAGGAAGATCACAAACTAAACACAGTAAAAAATAAAAAATCAAGTTATACAATAAAAAAAGTAACAAAAAGAAAAATGAAACAAAAAACCCTATACGAGGCCAAAAGGCTCCTATCTCAGCATGATGCTGCGACATTTAAAAAATAAATGTCACAGCGCTGGTATTCTGATAGGGCCCGCTGTGATGTCACGGGCGGTTACAGAAATAAATAAATATTAAAATAGATTTAATATCATGTAAAATATTAGCAAATAAAATAAAATATTAATTTTTAATCCGCGCCAGCCTCATTACTTGTCTATGCCTTGAGTGTCAGAGGCACTCTGGTGTGCCTGTGACATTGCTGTGACAATAAGCAGGTTTTGTTTTACAATTCCACACAGTGGAACCGAGTTGTCTCACATAAATGCCTAATTGTTGAAAAAGAAATTGATACGCAAAGAAGAAAAAGCTTTAAATACTAGTTTCAGCCCGCGACTTCGTCCGCGTGAAATTTCTTGTTTTCCCGATGCACCGCGTCGCATCGCACCACTTGCCCGCGCTATCACTTTGTTTTTGCTTAGTTCTTTCTGACTTTTTTTTTTGATCGGCTCCTAAGGGTCATAGCGTGATGTTATATAGCCTATAACCTGCCTCAAGAATTGGGCTATTAAATACAAAAAGAATTTCTAAATTACGACCGGCAGTTCCAGAGATTAGCGTGTTCAAACAAACAAACTCTTTAGTATTATTATTTTCTCTTTAGTATTTATTAGATATAGATAGATGTGCTCATTTGAGGAAGTATATCGTTCTGTGACAGAAAAATAAACCAAAAAAACATAATTCTGAACAAGCTCTTTGTGAAGGACCTCTCGACAGATCTCATCGACATACCCACGTAGCGCGCCTCGTCCGGACATCAAACGGAAATCATTCGCAGCCATCGAGCCAGTCGCCCTTCATCCAACATGCTGTCCCCCTGTCTCCTTGTCCCTTGCTCCCCATCTGGCCTCCACCTCGCCCCTACGTGGGCGTCTTATCAATATACAATAGAAGAGCAAGTGCGCGGATGATTCTGTTACTAGGTAGAAGGTATAAGTATTAGTACACTTCAGAAGTCCGTTTGCGCCAAATTCCATTTGCGGAAATGTCTTTTCGCGCTATTGTCCCAGATATCCAACTAAGTACACATTGGAATGCAAATAAAGTGTCGAGTATTTGAGTATTGAATAAAATTGCTTTAAAATAATATCAATGGTGAAAACAGCAGGTATAAGTTTCCTCTCTAGCAGAAACATCGAATCAAATACGTACTATAGGTACCTTTTTAGAGGAAAAGGGACACATTACAGTGGCGGGCGGAAATAACGAAATTATAAGGGTCCCCTTGACTGCAGATCCCTCGAAACATTTCTATACAAAGAGCTCACAATCTGTCGTCAACAGCGTTCTATCCGTGAGGATTGTATCGATAACAACTGGGTCTACATGAAACGCACCACAACGATATTAGATTAGCAAACAGCCGTGACGTCGGGATCCTGCGGGAACAGCAGCGAGCCGCGAGGAGCTCTCACTAAATTAATTTGTTCGCTCTAAAGCAATATTTGCGAAATGTATTCCTGAAACAGGTATTATCCACGGTTGGATTAACAATTCGTTGCGAATGGGCTTCCTCGCCGCAGATATGAGGAACCGATTTATTTGATAAAACTATCTTTGATCGTACACAGCGGTATACGTGCGACATTCCCATCCTCAGGGAGTAAACACTTAATTTTCGTTTTGCCTCAGTCATGCGGTCGATTCGAATTAGCCCCTCTTTCTGAGGCATCACTAGCTAGTTATTTTACTAAGAGGATGAGAAGGTTGTTACAGGCACTAATTCATTTGTGATCAAGACGATTTCTACCAAAATCTGTTTGATGGTCGCGAGACAGCTATTGTATATTATTCCTTGGTATACAATCCTATCAGCTGAAAGTGCAGCATAATGCATTTGCGGGAAGTAGGCTAAACGCATTTGGTGAAGACATTACGTGCAAGTCACTTGACGGCGCGGCGGCGGCGGCGGTGCGGGGCGTCCCGAGTCGCGCTTCCGCTAAGGTCTGCCACACACGGACCTTGCACTCGCAAACAATAACACTGATTGCTTCATTTACGAGTAGGTATAATGTTTAATAACGCGTCACGATATAAGTGCAATGTATATACTAAATATATTTAGTTGCCGATATGGTGCCCTCGAAGCTTTTGGGTATGTAAAACTGCATGTTAGCTAGTTGTAATCGTACGCTCAATACAATAGTCAAGTCATTGATGCAATCGTAAAATCGCCGATAATGCTAAATGTATCACGTGTGCAATAGCCCTAACAGCACCCAAGCGGGATGCCGGCGACGGAATCCAATTATATTGTTCTCTAGCGCGACATTAGCGTCCGTGCCGCGCCGGCGCCGAGCCGATGCCGTGCCGATGCCGCGCCGATGTCGTGCCGATGCCATGCCGCCGTTTATTGCGGAACTCGTTGAATGATTCGCGGCGACAATGAGCCGAGATTGGAAATGAAATGTTTTGTGCTTCTTGCTGCCTCCGGAGTCCGGAGCGACGAGTTCGCTCTAATGAGAGGGGCTGCTATTGGGACTTCATCACTTATTGTTGTACATTGTATTGCAATTTTATATCTCGTCTTTGGTGCGCAGAGTGCGGGCCAGCTCCAATACCGTTCTGAGTATGATAGCAAATAGGTTGGACTGTCCTTACGTGCGACACTGCTGTGACAGACAAGTTACCTATAGTGTCGCTCGTAAGAGACTACTGCAGTGATTATGATTAGATGAAGTTTGTATTATTTTTTAATTTGATTATCTACTTTGTGTATTGATGTTGTATTTATATTTGTATTTTTTCTTTTGTATTTATTGACATGGGTTTTTGTATTTAATATTTAATTTTAATTGAATTTTTAATTATAATTTCTGATATGGGTTATGTGATGCCTGAAATAAATGATTTTTTTTTTTTTTTTTTTTTTTTTTACATATCTCGGGACCATGGGGTCCCGGTCCTTTGGAAGGCGTACGAGGGGCCGAAGCCAACTCGCAGAGGCCCCTTAGGAAATTTTAATGAAATGCGGCACCATCCGACGATTATCCCTGTATGCACTATGCAAGTGCACCCAAGGATAACCCCCGGTTGGTGTAGGACTATTGTAGGATATGGAAAAATAAAAAGTTGGACTATGGGTTTGGGTGGCTGAAGTGGACTGGTTACCAAGAACTATGGAAGAACTATGACCCCTGCCTGATCAATGTTTTATATATACACGGATAAAATGGCAGGGGGTGACTTGCACACTCAATAATGGGCCCCCGGAAACGGTCGCTAGCACATAGTGACGTAGCGACAAGGGGGCAACATGTCCTGAGGTGCTTATGAGGAATGGAGAGGTATTCCACGGCTATCAGGACAATCCCGGAAGTACGGTCAAGATCCCTACCAGCATCTTACTAGAATACTTCCTTCCTCCGAGCACGTTTGCTCTTGCGAATCTCCACTCAAGCCGGCCAATAAAGGCAAGAATGAGGTGGGACCTCTGTTCCTCGTCATTTTTTACTCCAGCCGGCCAATAAAGGCAAGCCAGAGGTGAGGAACAAAACTTCTCCCGGGAGATAGGGTCCGTGGGGTCGCTACTGCCCAACAGCTCGCCACATGTGGCCCTGCGGGTTTCTGTATCTCTCTTGGTCTGGCTCCTCACCTTAGACCCATTCCGGAAAGTAAACTCTTCCGGCACAGGCCCAGAGTTCGGAGCGCACAAGCCCCACCACGACGTCAACGTAGAGATACGGCGATGGGGTTATTATTATTATTATTATTATTATATCAGCTAGTGGCACGGTATTGTATTTAATCATTTGCTACTTGTAGTGACATTGGTGGCACCTTCTCACATGATCCGAATGAATCCGTTTTCTAAGCACGATGATTTGGTGTTGGAAATTATTCCCGTCGTTTATATCAAGGTGGGGAAGGGTAAATGGCGCGGACAGTCAAGAACGATAATTATCTTTTAATTAACGGAAATAAATTCAGAACTCAAGGAATATAACAAGAATTATTATTTTAATATTTTTTTTCTTATGAAAGTAACTTAACCAAGGAATATTATTTCTCTGTGTTTCTCTCGGTGGAGATCATTTCCACGTCGTTTGCACATTTATTCATTTCAAAATGTATTTACACGCACACACACGTGTATTATGGTGAAAGACAGTCACATCTCACACGTATTCGCCTGAGCGACGTACAGCACAATGGTTGACGGGCAGGCGGTTGTAAAGTTCACTTTACTGCGCTCATTGTTATTTACTGCAGATGCTCTGTCTCGTAAAATAACACGGTTTTACGTTGTTCCTAACATTATTGTTTGTAACTAAAATCTTGAATCGTAAAATTCATGAGATACGCTGGCTGGTTCGCTCACTGAAATTAAATAGTCGCTTTTTATAGTCCAGTGGGATTAAATGCAAAATGTTTTATTTTAACTGGACTTCTAATATTTATTTTAACTTAGCTGCTGTGCCCTTTGATGCTTCTGGTTCTGAGTTCTAAAGACTCGGCTTAGCAACAAATAAGTATAATACCATCTGAGAAGAATACAACAAATGCAATTTTAATGTACTCACAGTTTTTTTACTAAGAGTTACAATTAAATTAAAGTCGGCTTTAGAATGAAATTGAGGTACGCTGAGATGAAAATACTGCTAGACTTTCAAGAATAAGTCGTCTTAGTTGATTCGTTTAGGAATGTCTCGGAGAAGCTCGCAGCATTCTGAAAGCCGGTGCACATAACACTACAACAGCGCAATCACAAGACGCTGGCATTACAGCGCAGTATCATCCAGCTATTATCGTAAGCCAGGGCAAGCACATACTCGCTACAAGCACAGAACACAGAAGATCAAGTTTTACATGCGATTCCCTATAGACAGGCAGCGGAAAAAAAAGATTTCCGACACTATGACTGCGTATTCAAGGTTCTAAGGCATAATCCCAAATCTCTGAGAATTTTGAAGTTGTTGTTTTGTTGTTGTAGTAACTGCTGTGTAGACAGTTTGATAGATAATAAAACAAACAACTCAAACTCAAAGCATTTATGTCAAATAAACCAATTACAGGAACTTTTGAATTGTCAAGGGGTCGGTTAGTCAGAAAGTTGAAGCTAGTTGCCCATTCCAAAGCGTAGTATGTACATATGGAGAAAAACGTGCACGAAACTCCACGGACACTCTTTTAAATCAAAATAATATGGTTACAAAATATTGGTTAAGTACATCACTCATGTTGAAATTATTCATGTGAGAACGATGCAGAACGTTAAAAGCGTTCGTAATAAAAATAATAAAAAAACAATCTACACTAATATTATAAATCTACATCTACACTTATATTATATATAATATAATAATATAATAGTATAAAGAGGAAAGATTTGTATTTTTGTATGTAACGAATAAACTTAAAAACTGCTGGACCGATTTCAAAAATTATTTTGCCGTTAGAAAGCTACATTATCACTGAGTAACATAGGCTATATTTATTACAAAAAAAATTAGAGATCCTTAGAAATCCCTACTAAAACCAACCCAAGGTGTAAAAATATTAGGCATAAAATGTCTTTCATCGCATGCGCTGCGGAAAGTATTGATGATAGAACAAAAAAATGTTCTGTAATATTATAGAACATATCAATTTCTACAAAAAACTCCGCGAGACCATAATATGGTCTCGCGGAGATGTCCAA
This sequence comes from Hydraecia micacea, assembly GCA_914767645.1. Lineage (NCBI taxonomy): Eukaryota > Metazoa > Arthropoda > Insecta > Lepidoptera > Noctuidae > Hydraecia > Hydraecia micacea. The sequence continues at coordinate 21,703,889 of OU611776.1, forward strand.
CTATTGTAGTTATGTCACTATAAATACTTTTTTTACATTTTAAAAGTTGATAGAAATGTCAATACTCGTATAAACAAAAAATACACGCCGACGCGCCGGTGTGGCTCCACGCAGCGCAGCGAGCAACGCGGCGAAAGAGAAGGTAGGATGATCGTGTAGGGTAGGGGTAGGGTAGGAGTAGGCTAGGAGTACGGTCGGGATAGGGCAGGAGTAGGGTAGGAGTAGGAGTAGGGTAGGAGAAGGAGTAGGGTAGGAGAAGGATAGGGGTAGAAGTAGGACACCACGCGAATGAAGTCGCGCCGGGCAGCATGGCAGCTAAGAGTTGACCAGGCCCTACTGAGGGTGCCTGTTCACGAAAATGATGCATGGAACGGAAAGCCATAAATTGTATCTAGTAGGTACCTACTAACTTTGCGCGCGGCTTCGCCCGCACGCCGTGGTTGTCGGGAAATATCCCACGGAAACGTATTACAAGGATCAAAAGTAGCTTATATGTTAATCCATTTTATAAACTGTCCATGTGCCAACTTTCATCTAAATCCGTTCAGCCGTTTTTGTGCCAATCTGGAACATACATCCAGACAAATGGACAAAAATTATAAAAACTATATTTTCAGCATCAGTCTCGTCTCACTCGTCGTAGGAATTACTTGTTTTTTAAATATTCTATGTACAATTTTGACTTCGTTACTATTTTATTATAATATGTATGTATAGATGTAGATGGCCTGGAAGAGCGCAGGCTACATGTCTTCAGGTAAAGCTGGAAATCAGACGTCTTGCAGGTCCTAAGCAAAACTTTGAATAGGACTGTTTCCTGTCAAGTTTGGAGTTATTAGGAGTGGTGCTTTTGTGTCTCCTCCATTGTAGCAAGACGTCGGATGGCAATACACGCTCCAAGACAAGGCCGGAGGCGCGGGGCGGGAGCGCGCTAGCGTGTGCCGCGCGTCGCATCCCGCTTTAATTGAATTCGTTGCAACTCCAAAATGTGGCGCCTGGTGTGAACACTAAGGGATAGCGGGTCCTGTCACTATCTTAATGACTTCCTAGATGAGATTACCAAAAAAATATTATAAGGCTGCGCTTTGTATCTACAAAGCTAATGTAGAAGCAATAAATATATTGAGTATAAAAGCGTTGAGTTTGCTAGTAGGCATAGGCTAAATGACAATAACTTGAAGTGGCCTGTTAGATAATTGAGTACCTATTCAAGGAGTTTACATACTTAACCATACGAGTATATTAGTTGTAAATCATAGATTTAGAAAAATTATAAATAAGTAGGTATACCCTGCTAAGGCTGTTTTTTTGTTTAATCTTTTTGTGCACAACTGTTCATTTTCTGTCGTATAGCTAATCCGTCGAACTCTAGAATATGACGAATCCACGAATCAGTCGAGTAGCGAATCTGCCGAACTAACTAATCTGTCCAATCCAAGAATCTGTCCAGTACCGAACAAAGGATATAATATAGCTTGTTTTACAAAATGTTCACTTTAACGCTCTATTATGTTTTTCCGTCTCAAAGGACACGATTTCTATAATAATTTTGTTGTATTTTTTAAACCAGAGCAGAACAGAGCCCTATCGGAATGGTTTGCGAGAAACGGTAGAAAGAGCGTTGTTACGAGTAGACCAATGGCGAGGAGGGTGGAAGACCTACAGCGGATCGCAGGGAAGTCCTGGATGAGCCTCGCACACACCTGGGAAGTATGGCAAGGAGGAGGGCTATACACAGCAGTGGATGGAACAAGGCTACCAATGACGGTGATGATGGTTTCGAAAACCGCCTACATAAGTACTCGTCCGCTACCCGCTCGTAACTCGTCCACGTCCGCCCGGATCCCGAGTGCAAACGCCGCTAATACCCTTGTACAGTTTGTGTGCAGTTATTTAGTGCACGGCGGACGCACGATCAACCGGCCCACTTCACATACGAGACTCCCTCGTAATGCCAGGAGTCCAGCTGGGATGGAAAGATTCTGGAGAGGACAAAAAAGTGCGGCGGTTTAAGTCTCCAGATACCCGAGAAAAGGAAACGTGATCGCCACAAATAAGAACGTTAACTTGCAGTTAGTTGCTAAGGTAACATAAGGTTACTGTGTGCATAGGATGCGGTGGCCAGATCCGAGTAGGAAAAGCACTGATCGATAATCTTTTTAAAGGTAAAAATAACGAAACTTAAGGATAAAATAATCTAATACCCACATACCACATGAATGCAAGAACTTCAACACAAAGACTCGTTACCACTACATTTTCCTCCGCGTGCATTAGTTTATAGAAACACGCTGGACATGCTTCTTTTTGTGTTTTCACTGCATTTTATTTATAAAATGTTTGTGACTACGTATATTACGGCTCCGACAAATTGTAAATGTATTTTAACCCTTATGAATCTGTGGATATACAAAATTTAATATTTCAGATAAAAACTCTGACAAATTGGAAGATATGCAGCTTAAAAGAGCAATTAAGCAAGTGCCTATGTTACGTTACGTAGCTTGAAACGCGAGCCGGCTAAGCTTTTTATCGTGGTTTGCAACGTAGGCAGCTTAAACCTTACTAGACAAGTGATTTTAATAACGTTGAATATTCAGCCTAGGTAGGTACTTTCAACATCGATATATAATTTCTCAAAGTACACAGCAAACTGAATTGGTCACAATTCAACAATTGATGATTTCAATATGGGTTCAGCTGTTGTCTTAAATAATTCCGTGTAATATCCGGCGTATTGACAGTTCGTGTTGACGGTGCAACTGCGGGACTACGGGACGTCCGCGCGACGATTATCCCATCATTTTTATCAGTGTCGATATTTCGCGGATGAATAATACAAGGCTTATTGCCGCGCCGGTGTGATGATTTAAACCCGGGATTATTGACGAAAATATTTTACTGCAGAAGCTGCGAAACACGGCCACTGTGTTTATTCGTCGTTTGTGTTTTCAACCGTAATACATTTAGAACAATATGCTGTAGGTACACGGTGTAACATTAAGGATTGAATACATGAAAGTAAGGACTTTGTTTATCCAAAGTTTTAAACTTCAATCAAATGTTGATGATTTTTGTGTAAGAATAGCGTGGCAATTCTATTACCCGATCACCATGGAGCTCTAATGAAGGCATGAATATTAATGTCAAGGGTAATTACCCTTCTAACAGCTACAATATCAAAGCGAGTTGGAAACTTCTGCAGCGAGCCGTGAGTAATTCTCTTGAAACTCGTTAACAACTAAAATTAAAAACTCGCGATTAAATCTCACAAGGTCGGGATCTGTGACGTCACAAGTGCCGGCACCAGTGCGATACTGACACTCGGAACTCAACCACGCATTGCAGAAGCTCCAGTACATACAGCTCGGTAACAAATATGAAGTTGAAGGAAAACTATCAGCTTCAAAAGTGAGAATGCAAGTAAATGAGAACCACAATGAAATGAAACTATAGAGGTATGAGGAACAGGGTGTAAAGTTCACTCATACTCTATAGAAAAGGGAGGATCCTCCGACCAGACGGGTGTTGTGTCTGGCGGGCAACTGCCCAATGATTCATTTCGGGCCGTTGTATCTATGCTAGTTGCGCGGTAAACTCTGCTTGCGAGATGCAGGATTTGCGTGACGTCATCAGTATGACGCGTTGTTCGCATGTGGCGTTGTAGATACCGCTACATCACTCCCCCCCGGAGACCGGAGGTCGATAGTGGGCTGAGTCTTGTATCTTGCGATGCTTGCCAGGCCAGCTGAGGTTCCAGTGAGTCGGAACCGGTTGCCGCATAGTTCACGGTGAGTCGGAACTGTCTGCGAAGATGTCCCCAGTGAGTCGGGGTGGCGCTGCGTTATGCTCCAGTGCGTCGGATGTGGTACAGCGCCGGGTTGAGGCTGACTGCTGGCGTCGATCAGGAGAGGCTTATTAAGGGCTCTGCTTGTAGACCGGCCGAAGGTGCAGTGTGCTGTGCCAAGGTTGCTGATGAGGCTGAGGGTGATGACCAGGTATGCGCGGTCGCTGCATGCTGGTGGTCAGGATACCCGTTGAAGCCGTGGGTGCTGGGCTGGCTGGGTGACTCGCCGCTCTAAAGCTTGCGGGAGTGATGATGATGACGTCACGCTGAAGTGTTTGCACGAAGGCTGCGCTGACGTTCATGTTCGGGGTCACCAGTATAGAGGTATGAGGAACAGGGTGTAAAGTTCACTCATACTCTATAGAAAAGGGAGGATCCTCCGACCAGACGGGTGTTGTGTCTGGCGGGCAACTGCCCAATGATTCATTTCGGGCCGTTGTATCTATGCTAGTTGCGCGGTAAACTCTGCTTGCGAGATGCAGGATTTGCGTGACGTCATCAGTATGACGCGTTGTTCGCATGTGGCGTTGTAGATACCGCTACAAAACCACAAAGGATGCTCTAACAGCTGACTGATTCTCAGATAGCTTGCCAGCTTACCTATTAAAAAATGAACTACCCATAAACGTCTTACGTAATATTTTTCATTTATCTACTATCATAATTCTAAGCTAACAAAAACCTAGGTTTTCTAAAAAATCAAACAAACTAACTACTGTGAAGTAAGCTATAATTATTTACAAGCGATAATTTCATACGAGATCTGTGCAAATGTTTAAGTAAACTAGCTAAGTCTGGCTCGCTCGAATGAAGGAAACCTTCTGTATGAGCCTGTGCTTTGGCAGCGAAGCTGTAACTTTGTGGCGCTCAAAGTCCCAAGTTAATAAACAAATTAAACAAGTTAGCAAAGGTCTTTGATAAGGGCTTTTGTGTCATTAACGGTTTACAGATATATTTTAAACAATGGAATGGAGCCATGTTTTGAAATAACATTTAAGTACTAACATTGTAGAAATAAATTATTATTTTCGTGTGTGGGCGGATTATTGCAAAAACAGGCCGTTTTATGTTATGAAATGCCTTTGACGTTAAATTAAATAAACGTTTTTATGATATGAAACGGCTGCTGTCATGTTGTTTTATTACTTTTTTTGTTGTATTGTGAACAAAAAAAAAATCGTTTATAATGGGTAGGTTCTTATAAGGTCTGTTTAAAAAATCTAGTGTCATACGCAGCGGATTCTCGTGAGTCCAGCCAACCGTCACGCATCATCCTGAAGTTTCTAGACAGAAATTAAAAACATTTCGTGTGAAAATCTATCTTAATCACCATTTTTCAATATTCTGCGCGACACATTTAATGCTATTAAGTATAACATTACGATATAATCTCGTAAGTACAGTAATGCGATGAGCGTCGGTAGCGCGCGCGGATTACCGCTGGCGACGGCAACCTAATCGGATCGCATCCGCGCCGGCGAACAGCGAGCGCGCGAACAAATTCGCACGGCTATACCTATGAAATTAACTATGGAATTCACCCAAAAGGCAATAGAGAGGGCTATACTTGGTGTTTCCCTGCGTGATCGAATCAAAAATGAAGAGATCCGCAGGAGAACCAAGATAACCGACATAGCCCGATAAATTGCCAAATTTAAGTGGCATTGGGCAGGGCACATTGCTCGCAGAACAGATGGCCGATGGAGACGAAAGGCCACAGGAAACCGTTGGATGCGAGAAGCACAAAACCGGTCGAAGTGGAGGTGCTTGGGGGAGGCCAGTGGACGTCTTTTGGCTGAAATGATGATGATGATGAAACTCACTTATTTTAGCAATTTAATAGTTGCGGAAAATAATCGCCAATCTGTGAACAATACACCAATATACTAGAGTCCACGCAAGGCGATAAATAATCGCTTAAAAAATGATTTCGCATGAACATGCGATTAAAAAATCGCATCGCAGTGCGCTTAGCTTATACATTATGTTAAAACAGTACCTACAGGAGGTATCGGCAGGCTGCTACATAAGTAATGTCGTATGATGCCCGGCTCGGCCAGCTTACGTGGACAAGTCTTTAATTTGAGTTTTACAGGTCTGTAACTAAATTATGTTTCATGTTTTAATCTGTACATATATACTCGTATTTTATATAAAAGCTACATAATAGTGACATATAAAATCCTTTTCTGTATCCGAGGATTCCGCGGGAAGTCACCCGTATAATTTTGCAACTTAGTTTATACTGAACTTTTCTTCCACTTCAGATCATCAAAAAGTGAACGTTGTTAAAACTTCGTGTATTAATAACTTTTAATGATAACGATGTAACAACAGTCAACAACAATATCATCTTTCGTATTTTAAATCTCTTGAACACACTCATGCTAAAGTATAAAGAAGCAAAAAATATTCCTTTCTAGTTCCCACGTCTGAACGTTGAAGTGTACTCGTTTGATATTATAATAAGGAGTTTCCAAGAACTCGGCCTCGTTACAAATCGGTGAGAGGTTTATTACCCTCGTATTTCCGTGTAGGGAGTACCAGGTACTCATAAAATACCAGCGGCTTATACTGAAAAGTGGTAATTCAACGTTGTTCGTTATACATTGCGTCATTTTATGTCTGGGACTGGCGAACACAATGGTCCTCGGTTGTGGATAAGAGTTTTTCGTGTAATATTCATTCGTTCTGAAAACTCATTACATGACTTATACAACAGTAATCCATGTTCTCATTCAATTAACTCCGGAGTCAACATGTTATTCCGTTCCCTTATTCTGAGAGAGTTTAAGACGAGAGTCGTGTCGTGTTCTGTCGCATGCCTCGTGTCGCACCACTCGCAGCGCAAAGACACGACATAATAAACATTAGCCCTCATTATTCGTCGCGAACAATGCGTCTCAGAGCTCATAATTTTTCCTTTGTGATATAACAACAGGTGCGTCATTTATCCGTCCCGTCCGTGAAACGTACTTTATTAAACATTTCGTAGATATAAGCCGGAGATGATATTGTGTATTAAATCTATTATAATAATACATCAGTGGATTATGCGGTTCATTATAATGGGTAGATTATCACAGTAATACCCACAAAGGATCTCCAGGAGTGATAAGGGGAGCTATATTATGTTATGTTATTTGTAGAAAACAGCTATGTTGGGACTAGAGAATCGTTACTTAATATTGTACTAAGATTTAGATGAATAGCAAATGTTGTTCACTGAAAATATAATAACTAGCTTTTTCTGTCTTTGTCCTATTGATATTGATCCAGGCACATTGCATGTTCACATAACAATCATTATATCGGTACTCTCTACAGTACATATTATAATCGTGCTATTAACGCACGATGCACAATACTGTCGTGACGTACGGACTGATCGCGTCGCACATAGTCGCACACAGTCGCACATAGTCGCACGAACACGGACGTAATTGCAGTTGCGCTATTTGTATGCAACTCTGTGCTCGCGCGCATCCGACCGGCACTTCAAATGACTTGCTCTATGTGAGAACTTGTTTGTTCTTATTTGCCATCACGTCGATGAATTGCAATGTCTTGTTCAAGTTGAAGGTGAATAAATAAACTGTCGAAAGTAATTTGGAGTTTCGTTGTGTAAACATGAGTCACGACTCAAAATGCACTCAACCAGCCCTTTAGTTATGTCCATAAAAATTTATAATAAATTGCCAAATGTCATTAGAGAAGTAAACAAAACAAATATATTTATTAATAAATTGAAACAATTTCTGGAATCCAAGTCATACTACTCAGTAAAGGAGTTTTAGAAGACAAAGCCATTGCAAAATAAAACTATAGAGAATAGTTTTATTTTTGCAATGGATACACCAAACATTATGAACATTATTTTTTATATTTTTAAATGTTTTTATTTCTGTACACACATAATTACAATATAACTATATACACTAGATACTAAAATAAAAGACTAACTAACCTACTATGCAAATAAATAAAAAATAAAAAAACCAAAGGACACTTAGGCGTCGAAGTACTCATCCGCATCGCTGTCATGTTTTTATATATATTTTTTTATATTCTAATATTTAAAAATATAATTTATATGTATTTAAATGAATAAAGGAGATAATGAAAATATTTTTAAGAATTTCATAATAATTCCTACGCAATACTTACATAAAATAACTAATATACTATACCTACCTATATACACAAATCTATTAATATAATATAATTATACACCCAATTAAGCACATCTAATAATAATTTATAATTTAAAATAATATCGATTTACTACTTAGCCCTCTTCCTCTCTCCTAATTTTGCTGTGCCCGACAGGGTCCATACTGATCTTTTACTTATAATAACATATATGTAATACATATGGAATGCAATAAAGAATTGAGTATTGAGAACATTCTTAAAAACGTATTGAGGCTTAGACACGGACAGTAGGACCTTCTCCGTGTACATTACAGGTACATAAAGTACATAATTTTCTCTCAAAATGTTTTAAATATCGCGCCATGCTTGGCGGCGTCTCTCGAGACATTTGCTCGGAATGCGGAGAGCTCGGCGGAGGCAGGCGGGCTGCTCTCTGCTCGCTCTAGCCGAGACATTTCCTGCGACGAATAATACCGCGCCTGAGCGCTGCGGCATTATCTTATGCGGTGGGACGCATACCATTAACTAGATTATATTTCGCTCACACTGTGCTGCTGTTTCGTAGGGAGGCATCACACTTAACTTATTGTACTTATGCTGTAGAGCCGCATTTTACTCACAGCATTATGTGCAAGTGTAACCTACCAAGTGTATGGAATAAGAGCCCATGTCACATTACTTCTATCATTGAATATCATTACAGTCATGGGAAACGCATACTAATTTATACCTCGGGACATTTTCTCATAATATTCAGTGGCTGCTTCCCAACTTCTCGCAAATAAGAGCAGTTATAGTGCGGGGTGTGCCAATCTTGTGCTCGTTACAGCACAAATATCATTTGCGTCCGTGTGATTACGAACATTATTTTTTATTGCATGTTACTCGGATAGCTGGTGCGCTTATGTAGCTTTATTAAACAAGCAATTCCAGTTGAGCTTGAGTTGTGCTGGCAGGGAATTGAAACCTAGAGAAATACTATTTGCGGAGCTTTTGAATGGCATATATCTGCTGAAACTGCTTCGGAGAAGGTTATAGATCTGTGGCGGATATGAATCAGAGTACCCATTCGAGTACGTCTCTCAGTAGACATCGATACATGCCGTCTATGCTAGAGCTGTATATCTATCTATCTACAGTTTTAAAATACATTTTCCTACGCTAAAGCGATATTCTCGTAGATTACTTATTTATAGGTAGTTATAACTTAATAATGTCCTCAAACTTTCTCACTTCAACTAAAACTTGCAAAAAAAGAAGTCGCCACACAGAAACATTTTATCACTATGCGGGGAAAATTGTGCTCTAAATTTTACAGATTACTTTCATAGTTTTACTTGAAAGCTGAACAAACAAACTGAGAAAATTGTCCGCATAATTCTGCAACACACACTTGCAAGACAAGCAAACTTCGCAAGAGATGACCGTCCCCCCCACCCGGCCGGCCCCGCAAGCCGCGCACTCGCAGCTCGCTGCAAGTATCTTTTGAATTATTTTCACGATTATTTGTTTTGTTCTCTTATTTATATTATGGAATCAGGCGTTACTTTACGGAAATCCATGACATTAAGATGTTATGTGTAATATCTAGTTTTAATTCCGTGTAATAAAAAACCCAGTCTTGGATGCTGGAAGCAATCTCACCTTCCCACGCTCATGCATATGCTGATGCAAGAAAGGTCGCACCCTCCCGCCCTCATGCAAATGCAAACATGCAGGAAAATGAGGATAGCATGCCACGCAACCGAACCTATACTCGACACGTGTTTCACCCCTCCACGGGGCATCCTCAGGAGATGTTGACTCGTCGACCGCTAGTCGTAAAGTGAGCTCAACGCTCGGCTCTCCCCGCCTTATATACCCTACCGATGACGCACGGTACCGGTCCACACAAACGTCACGAAGACGTATGTGTCGAACTACCTGCAACTATACTTAAAAGCGGTGAGGTGACCAAGCTTGTTTGTTCATTCAGCAGTGCATAGCTGGTGTTATTATTATATTTAGAGATTTCTAACTGTTCCAACACACACAACCGGAAACCCTTATCACTTACATGCAAAATGTTATATGTATTGTTGTCGCTCAAGGAATGGCCGGTATCGATTAAATGTTTTGCGAAATGAGATTTTTCTGTATGGCCATTCCTGTAAGCGGCAACATGTTCCCTATACCGTACTTCGTAAAATCGCGAATATTCTTAGAAAACATGATATTTACGTTGCTTTTCGTTCAGACCAAAATTTGCGTAATCTGTGTAACGGTAAAGATAAGTTAGAAAATTCAAAAAAATCCGGTGTTTATAAATTAGTATGCAATGATTGCAACGGGGTCTATGTAGGTCAGACAGGCCGTAATTTTGAAGTACTGTATAGGGAACATGTTGCCGCTTACAGGAATGGCCATCCAGAAAAATCTCATTTCGCAAAACATTTAATCGATACCGGCCATTCCTTGAGCGACAACAATACATATAACATTTTGCATGTGTGTGATAAGGGTTTCCGGTTGTGTGTGTTGGAACAGTTAGAAATCTCTAAATATAATAATAACACCAGCTATGCACTGCTGAATGAACAAACAAGCTTGGTCACCTCACCGCTTTTAAGTATAGTTGCAGGTAGTTCGACACATACGTCTTCGTGACGTTTGTGTGGACCGGTACCGTGCGTCATCGGTAGGGTATATAAGGCGGGGAGAGCCGAGCGTTGAGCTCACTTTACGACTAGCGGTCGACGAGTCAACATCTCCTGAGGATGCCCCGTGGAGGGGTGAAACACGTGTCGAGTATAGGTTCGGTTGCGTGGCATGCTATCCTCATTTTCCTGCATGTTTGCATTTGCATTACCTTTCTTGCATCAGCATATGCATGAGCGTGGGAAGGTGAGATTGCTTCCAGCATCCAAGCCTGGGTTTTTTATTACACGGAATTAAAACTAGATATTACACATAACATCTTATTTGTTCTCTTATTCTTTGTTCGAGTTGAAAAGAACGTTAACATTCGAGGTTTTGCCCATTCCAAGCACAATTATTGGAATTCAATTTTCCGACCAATTTTCGGTGTCGGATCGCTGAGTTCTTCGTAATAAGCTGAATGGAGTTACTCTAGCTGCGAGACAACAACATAAAATGTATCTGATGTTTATTCTCTCACGCAAGTAGAATGTCCGGATAGAAACTATAGCGCTTTGCGATATGATATGATGGATAAACCCACCGTATATTGGTAATGGAGTCTTTCTTTTATGGGATAAGCAAAGTTTCAAAGTTGAAAGCACCATGAATGTAAGTAGCAACATTACCGTGACACAAGTACGAACGCACATTCTCCAGAATCAGCTATTTTACATTAACTACGAGCGTGCTTGGGGTCTGTTTGGTTATGTACGAGGCAATGACGGGTTCATCTGTATGACGCGTGATTTGGTTAGCAACATGTATCTCTTCTCAGTTCGTGTTCACTCGTCCACTACTGATCACGTTAAAGCCCGTGTGAATCAGTTTCAGCTCGACGCGGGTCACTAATCCGGCTGAGAGTTCTTTGTTGTGCTCACAGGATTAGCGATACGAAGATGTTCTATAATACGTGACAAGTATGTGTTGTTGTTTGCCTTGCTCTATAAAAAGTAAGACTACTCCATATACTCGTATTTGTATGCAACAGATATTATTCAGGGGTTATTTGTCGACGAGGTGTAAGCATAACATCACTAAGGGGTGCTATGCACATGTTCGGGTGGGCATGATTTGCATCTAAAACCCTGCTCAAATCAAATCAAAGCATTTATTTCAATTAAACCATGTACAGGTACTTTTGAATTGCCAAAATTAAATAGTCAGCCAGTTAGTCAGAAAGTCGAAGCTAATTGCCCATTCCAAAACGTAGATCTCTATGGAGAAGAACGGGCAAGAAACTCCATGGACACTCTTTTAAATCGAGATAGTACAAAATCCTGGGTACATTATTCTTGATGCTTCTATATGTGAGAACAATGTAAAAAAAAATACACAAATGAAGAAACAATTCAAAATATAAGATTAAAAATTAAAAATTTAAAAAACCCCCGACTCAAACAAAAACCTCTAAAAACTAAAAAATAATATATATTGGCCCTTTAAGTTTAATATAAGTTGCAGGAAATATTTTGATCCAAGCGTCCTCACGTCGGGGGACGGCTAATGAAAATTAGAAGTTAACAGCAGCTATATTTTCTACAATAGCATGCATTCATTATTGCTGGGTTTAAGCCTCATCTGTTTGGCGTTTTCATTAGCCGTCCCCCGACGTGAGGACTCTTGGATCAAAATATTTCCTGCAACTTATATTAAACTTAAAGGGCCAATATATATTATTTTTTAGTTTTTAGAGGTTTTTGTTTGAGTCGGGGGTTTTTTAAATTTTTAATTTAACTTTTATTTCTTGCTTTTTAAACGTTATAATATTATATTACTAGTAAACATGCTATACGATCGACACGTGACTCGCCGAAATCTGCGAACTTGTACGTATTTTTACCACAGTGAAGCTAGTTAGGTACTCGTGGTCGTTGGCGTCCATTCCATATTAACGTATTCCTCTGTTTTCTCCCTGGATAATGATACTAGTCCAAATACTTTGGCTTAATTATATTTTTTTTAAACAGTTTTATTGAAAAAATAAAGGTAATGATAATGTAGTAAATAATGTATTAAAAGCTAAATGATTCGTTAGGCCCTAGGTACCAGTCATCACTCCACTTTCCTCATCAATCTAGCTAGGGCATTGATTAGACTAAAAAAATAATTTTCAAGTTTTTAGTTTTCATTTCGTTAGTTAATATTCCTCATTCCCTTTCAATATAGTGTACATTATTCTACTTGTCAAGCCCTTTTATTTGATATTCGCCATTTTGTAGTGGCGGCCATCTTGGATTTGAAATTTGTAATATTGTATCGTATTCTACTAGTCAAGCCCTTTCATTTGATACCCATATTGAGGAAGCTGTGAAAAAAAAAAATGTAAATCGCCATTTTCTGGTGGCGGCCATCTTGGATTTGAAATTTATCATAGTGCATAGTATTCTACTAGTCAAGCCCTTTCATTTGATACTCATATTGAGGGAGTTGTGAAAAATAATGTAATCCGCCATTTTGTGGCAGCGGCCATCTTGGACCGATTTTCATCAAACATAGCTAAGAACACTCCCGACTAATTCACCTTTCAAACAAAAAAAACAAAATGAAAATCGGTTCATCCGTTTGGGAGCTACGATGCCACAGACAGACACACACACACACACACAGACACGTCAAACTTATAACACCCCGTCGTTTTTGCGTCGGGGGTTAAAAATAAGCCTTGGCAGTTAAGAGATGACCAGTCTCAACCGACGGCGCCCGTTCACGAACATGACACGTGGATCAGCACCGTCCAGCTCAACCATTTTGTAGGGAACCGAATGATCCAACACACGCGCCATCATCAGTGAGATATTTAAGTGAGCATGAACATTCTCAACTGCCATGCTCTTTCAAGTCAACATAAAAAAATCATAATAAACGGATCCATGGTTCTTAAATTTACAAAATTGAAAAATGCATAACTATAGCTTGCAATTCATAAATTGTTTACTACCAAACAGGAAAAGGTGTTTAGTATTGATGTATTAAACAAATTAATCTTGATTGAATAAAATAAAAATAAACATTGATATCGTAATGTCAGAAACACTAAAAAAAAAGGGAAGCACCTCTTCCAAATATTGAAAATTTAAACTAGTGAGCCCAGGTGCCTGTGGAGCAGGACCAGCATTTAGCCATGCATTTTTATCTACGATATAATCATCCAACTTATAATATGCTTGCCTACATAGTGTGCGTTTAATGCATGTTTTAAATTTCTTCTCATTTAGTTGAAGAATATCGAGTGGTATTTTATTATAACATTTTACACAGTAACCCATAAAAGAAGTTTTTACTTTAGACAATCTGAAACGCGGTTGATCTAATTTGTTCCTATTTCTAGTGTTAAAATTATGCCTGTCACTTATCTTATTAAAAAGATGTAGACTACTACCAACTTATCCGTTTATCCAACATCATAATGTGGTATCTTGACTACTCCATAACAAAAGGTATAATCCAACATTAATTCTTATAACTCAACACTAGGCCAGTGCTACAATGAGTGCAAGTGAGTGATACGTATACGAAACGTGTACAAATACTGTTACAAAGGGACGCATTGTTCCCGAGTCTATCTATGCACACAGCGCACGGTGCAGGCGGCACACATGATACACACCTTGTGACCAACTGCTGGGTAGCACAACACGGGCTGAAAGTGACCAAGAAGAATTGATATTTCACAAAAAAAAATGTGAGTCATCAGTTCTCAGGCGAACTACTGGGTACGCTTACTTCCTGTAATTACATCTGACAAAAATAACACATTGTTATTATAATTATAATGACTGCCTGCGTATGTCTGTACATAATAATATAATTAGGTAGTCATAACATTCTGTTTGTGTCCGCGACTACTACACTACTACAGCCGTGCGGAGGACTCACGTAACTTCGGACAGCAATAAGTTACGAGCCTCACCTTGTAACCGATCCCAGACGCGACGCGAGCTCAATGTCACTGAGTGGACTTGACTCGTCCGGAATATGAGCCGGAAATAATTATGTGTCGGTTTTCATCTATATTTACGTTAAGGGAGGGCTTTTTCTTAAGTGTTATAAGTAGAAAACGGAAAGAAGTGAGAGGAAACTGGATGTCTGCTTCTGTAAGTCACGTCGAGCTCATTATTTTGTAACTGGATTTCCTGAACGGTATTTCATACAGTATTATTTTATAAATTAAAACCGATTTAAAAATGGCAAATGGCTTGTAAAGGCCACTGCCTTTACAAGCCATTTTCCATTTTTACGTTACGAGTTACGTGTTGCGTGGCAGAGCAATCTCTGCCATGCAACACGTAACTTGTATATTGCGTCGCGCTAACACGACTCGTATTTACCCGTATTTTGAACAAGTGTACTCTGTTAAAAGGCTCTTTGTAAAATATTTTACTTTTGTAAGTCGCCGCCGCCGCCGTGCCAGCGGTGGTCCTGCGACAGTTGACAAGGGGGCCTACCCCCCACACCGCCTCGCCACCCCCCAGCCTTAATTAAACTGAACAAAATTTGTTCATAAAACATTTATGTGCCTTTTATGAAATTTTCTATTCAACTAATCAACACTGCGAGCGATACCTCGCTTCTAATAATATTATGGCAACAGGGTGTTTGTCTTTATGGAGAACGATTTTTCATTATAATGAGTTAGCTACGTGTTGCTTTTATTTCTTCCTTTACTTGAGCGGAGGTGAAGAGAGGTTGTTGGGACACAAACAGGAAGAATCTTGTCGTGTGTGTGACACGATCATTTGGTAAACAGAACTGTTACGGCGCTAAGAATTCCAAATATTCTTATCCCTATCCATAAAATGTATGATTACTTGGAAGACAAAGAAGCTTGGGAATGAGCTGCTCGCTCTGCTAAGCCTTGTGATAAAACCATAAAACTTGATATTTGAATTATCATGAAAAACCATAATTATAAGTACATCATTTTATATGTATACATATTGACATTGATGAATATTATATACAAAATGACATAAATATTTACTTTGAAAAGTATTATTTTACTTTAATTAGTGTGAATGTGAGAACTATGTGGGTCATTCTTTTTTTTTTCTCCTCTGTTAATTTTAATGTTGGTCTGGGCAGCTTTGAGTATTTTATGCGGCATACCCAAATGTCCTTTCTTTTGTATTGTGCGTCGAGTCACTGAGCTTCTCTACTATTGAGAAGTCAGTGCAAGCATACTGACAAATGCTTGCACTGACTATGTCTGGACTTTAAAAGAGACTGTGACCTCTGAGTTTGTTTCGGCCTTTCTTCTCAGAGTAATCAGATAGGAATCGCCGCGCCATCTAGCTTATTTTTTTTATAAAATGACGTGTAAAAGTGATTCCAATATCCTATTTACAGAATAAACGATTTCGTTTCGTTTTTGTTTTGGAAATAGATGTTATTTCAGTAATACGCCATACGCAAAATACGCGCATTGACGTGGAGTTGCGGACACCAGGCCGTATTACCTATTGCCTAATGTCACATACGGTGTTAGAGCCGGAATCCAGAACGTCTGCTCAAAGTTGCTTTGCTCGATTCAAGTTAATATCCAAAGCACCAACACTCGGGTAATTCTTGGAGCGATGCCATATATCACAAGTTTTTCTTAATTACTATCACCGATCTTAAAGAAAGTGTTACCCTGCGGCCTTAAGGCGACGACGGGGGTCGAGGGGGTCGGGGTGGGGGAGGTTGTCTCATCCAAACGCGCGGAAGGTAATTTCGGTGAGAATTGCCTTCAGGTGTTTACCGGTCTCTTAATGGGTTTCTTTTGTGCCACCTTCGCAAACGGAATGAGGATAAATTACTTATTTTGATACATACACCAGCTAATGGCACTCGCGGAGACACCGTGTGTATCTTTTTGTGTTGTTCTCGAAAAATATACATGAGTTTCACTCCTCATGGAGTCCCAGCACTTTAGTTTCGTTCCTTTTTCTGTCAGTCTAATGTTAAGAAGCGCCAGGCGTGACTGTGGCTAACTGAAGTCTTCGGTGTGAGTAAATGGAAAAGTTGTATTTAGTACTTCTCTTCATATATCTCATGAACAGAACATAAAGTGATCCAGATAAAACACAAACACTTCGATCCGAGTATTTTAAAGATGAATGCTATGTTCCAACTTCATAACTAAGTTCAATATAATTTCGCAGCCGTCCTCATAATAAATGATGCGACTGTAACTGCTGTTGTAAGATGTTTATTATTCCTTTTTGAACTCGCGCGAGGTCATTACGAAGCATATTCTTGAGAATAAGTGTGCTGGAGACGTATGTGTGATATATCGCGTTGCAACTCTGTGCCAACAGTGCTGTAATCACCGGCCTCAGTGCGCTGTGGCATGCTGGTGCACTCTTTTACATTCCACTAAACACGGATTATAAAATGAATACATAGATCAACACTTCAACAGCCGTAAGCCTGCCCAAATTCATTCACAGTAGTCGTCCAGCTTCCAAATTAATGAAAGCACACATCAAGCGTAATTTAATCCGGTTCGTATAAATTCCTTTCAAGCAGCACGTCACACGGAAATTCTGAAAAAGGCTCGTTACGGCGAGTAAATGCACATACTCACCGGTTAAGCCGGTTGTCGCGCGTCGCCCGCACCGCGCCTGCACCGCGCTGAATAAGTAGCCTTTTGTAGCTGTAGTGGAGAGCGGGTTGAGACGTACCGGGACCGGCGCGGGCGGCGACAGATTCACTTTTTAGGTCAACGCGCTCGCAAGTGAAGTGTGTTGTGCCAATTATGTATATCATTAAGCTTTCATTAAATTGTTTTATAATGGTTGTTTGTATATGTGAGTTGTTATATGTTTGTATACGCACCCACAATACAGGAGAAATTCCTAGTGTGGGGCAACGTTTAAAAAAAAAAAACAATAAACATTCGAGTGGGTCATTTCAACAGAACATTAATTTTCTGGAAGTTGAAGAATTTTCGTACCAAAAATATATGGTTGTAGAATAACTACCAGGCAGGAAAAGTTATTAAACTACATATAGTGTTGCTGGTGGTCATTCTACAACTATATATATTTTTATATGATATAATTATGTAGTTTTCTACATAATTCCGATCTCTATGTATCCGCTCGCACTAGTACTCCACCCTACCCTTAGTTCGATGCAGTGTGTGGCCCGTAGGTAGCAGTATTATCCGACGGCTCGGGCTCAACTATCAGTACCACGGCGCGGCGCTAGGAGACTACGAGTGGCGCTGTGGCGCTGTGGCGCTCGGTGTCCGTCCCCTACTGCGTTACATATAGAGCCACTGCACATCATACTTCGTTTGCGCGATTGTGGATTGATGACTTTTTTATTGCCTTTTGGTGTTTTGTGTACAGCTGTAGGCTTCAGCCTACTTGCACCACAAATCACTATCTAAGTTTAGCGTCGAACGTAGCTCATTTTATTGTGGTATTGTGGGTGATTTATTTTTATAAATATGCGGTGTTTGAGATAGTTTGTTGTTTCCTTATTTTTCGATACCAAACCATAGAAAACAATTTTTAAATTGTAATAGTATTTAAAACATTGTTCTGTTTCCGTCTATCGTTTGAAGATGGCAGAGATAGAATGATTTCTTAAATATGTTTAGCGCTAAACACGTTGCATTAATTTAAAGTTGTCTGATGTACTCGTATATTTCCAAACCAGCAATCATCAACGCGGCTGTTTTTTCATATTAATTGGTGTGTACATTTTATTCGTTCGGAGTAGCCATTCTTTAGCAAGTACCAGGCTACCATAGCTTGCGTGTGCCTTCAGCTTAATCCTGTAGACGGCTACAGTACTGCCTGCGCTCCTACTAAGCCAATAAATTCCAGATTCTGGCTTAAAGAGCTCTTGGTAGGTAATTGCAAGTAAAGTATTTATTAGATGCAATTAAATGAGCATGGAAATTGAACCGAGCTCGAAGATAAGGAATGTCGTTTGTGCCAAAGCTTTACTGAGAACCACAAAATAGAAGCAGGGATAGACGTTAGTTACAAGTGTTTGGTAGATAGTCTATGTGATAAAATAATGAATCTGAAGCTGCTCACGATGTATCTACAATCATGTCGTTATAAGTACCGAACGGTTTTCAATGAAGTAGGTACATGATAATATTATTTATCACATTCTACATTTTTTTCTCGGTTAGGTTGGTGCGGAAAGCGTAACAGAAACTTATTAATTATTTTGTTTTGCCCGAAGGTAAGAGAGGAGAAAAGCACGAGAAGAAGAAGCAAGGTAAGTCTTTCAATTATTAGCAACAGAAGGAACTGGGTGTTATAAAACCAATAAGTTCAATATCTTCATCCCTCTTTTACTTCCAAACACAGTGAAACGTTAGCGTAATCGGAACCCAAGCCAAACTATATCGTTGTCACTGCCGTCAGCCCCAATAGGGTTTAGATACAAACGATTCTGAAGAAACTTGATCTCTTGATCGACCTTTCAGGTATTGTTTTCACTAAACAACAATTTTAGCAATTCTGATCCTTACTGAATATCGATTACAATTTATCACTGTATCTCGGTCAAAATAAGAAGGAAAAAGTCAACAATATAATCTATCGTAATTACCACTTTGTTTTGCAGTAGTGACGTAATAGTATGAAGAAGAAGCCTCGCCGTGGATCCACGGGAAGAAGAAGCCTCGCCGTGGATCCACGGGAGGTGTACACTTTGCTGGTATTCTGATGTTTCAATTGACGACGATGTTGTTACGTAAATAAAACATTACTCGTATTTTAAATAACAACATTGTAGTCGTACCTACCTCAAAGATTTCGTCGAAAATCTAGTTCCGCAGCGGAATGCTAGGTTAAACCAGGGTGCTATCTGTTTCTCGGTCGAGTGGGCCGGGATCGAACGCGGGCCATCCGCCGCGAGGTCGGACACGCGAGCACCCGACCCTGCGCCCGTCTGTGTGTGTGTGTCGCGTTATTTACTGAGCGTTCTCGTGGTGTAGATATTCCATCACAGGCTCTTAGATTAGTTCTTTTTTAAATTTGTCACAATATTGAGTATGAGACTAGCCTTTCTATATCACACAAAAATAACGTTAACATTCTTCTTAGCACTGGCACGCCTACGTGTAATTAATCCCGTTGTTAGACAGTATGGCGGCGAAAAATTCCCTTAAATAATGCCCTTGGCGTCAAGCGATAATTCAATAATATACTTAACGTGTATGTTACCATTTAATATGGTAACCGACCGATTACGTATGTGTTGCCACGTAGTTAAATAAATCTTCGATGTAGTATCGCACACATTAAAATGTTTTTGCGTTGATTTTTTTTTTTAATTGAGCCGTGTAGTATTTTGGCAAGACTGAAGTTCTAGTCCTGATCAAGAGCTACGTTAGCCACACGGCTTTATCTAACAAAATATGGACTACGATGTAGATCACCACGCTATTGCTGTATAGCGGGCATATTTATTAATGTGCCCGCTATACAGCTACGTCGTAGCAGATGACAGCTCTGACGTAGCAGGCGGTGGCTACGGCGTAGCGGATGACAGCTCTGACGTAGCAGGCGGTGGCTACGGCGTAGCGGATGACAGCTCTGACGTAGCAGCCGGCAGCTACGCCGTAGCAGAAGATTTTTTAAATAATTATATTTTTCACCATATACGAAAACATGAAAAGAGTGTAATATACCAAAATTCAGTTCACTTGGCAATTTTAATCTCCTGTATCCAAAAAACCAGCTTCGTAAAGTAGTCGGAAAAATTAAGTCTAATTTTTATGGTTGAGCTGAATGGTGCTGATCTATGCGTCATGTTCGTGAACGGGCGCCGTCAGTTGGGGCTGGTCATCACTCAGCTGCCTCGGCTTATTTTGAATTATTTTATTTTGAATTGTTGTTTTGTTACTATTTGCTGTACTCTGGACGCTTTTAACGCGTAGTAAGTTTCTTTTTTTACATCGTTCTCACATAATTATAAATTCAAAATAAATGATGTAACTAATATTTTTGTAAAACTATAATTTAAAAGAGTGTCCATGGAGTTTCTTGCCCGTTCTTCTCCATATGTACCTACGCTTTGGAATGGGCAAATAGCTTCATATTTTCTGACTGACCGACTTCTTGACAATTCAAAAGTACCTGTAAATGGTTTAATTGAAATAAATGCTTTGAGTTTGAGTTTGATCTATTTTTAGAAGCAGCAACCCATGTTCAGCGATATACGTGTAATAGAAAAGCGGCCGGGTCATTACACAACATAATATTACGTCCGCGGTGGAGTGCTCGGCTGGACACGACGATGGAGGAGGCCCGCTGTGCGCGACGCTGTGGAAGATCTACTCCCCACAATACTAAAAAAAGAAAAGCGATAAATACAAAAATAAAAACCTTTAAGGGCTGATTTTTCAATCGACATAATTTTTAACCGATGAAAAAAAAGGAGGAGGTGCTCTAGTCGATGCATATATTTTGTATGCATTTTTTTGATGCGTACTTATATTTTGTTTAACACCAGATTTTGATAGCCACATATTTTTGTCAAAACACCAAAGCAGTATAAAGGATACGTACTTTTTGGAACAGAAAACTTCTTTAGGCGCGTTGAGCGATTTTCGGTAGGGGAAAATTCTACGGGTTCGCGTCCCCGACATGCTAATGGTATATCAGCTAACATAGATTTAAGTTTTCACTTCTGCCGGCAGAAACTACCCCATGACTGCCTTACGTATTTTTTTTTAATTTTTATTTATGATAATGTGCCTGTATTTTAAAGGTATTAGGCACTTCTGCCATTCCTGTACGTAACAAAGCTTGCCGTCCAGAGTCCCGCACTCTCGCTCCCGTGAGATTGCGTCGCGCTCACTCGAGCGACCAACCGACCACCTGACAGACTTTATATTAATGATACCATTTCTTCTCGATCATATTTTTTCTATTATGACGTGTGGAGGTATTAACGAACCTGAATAGAGGTATCATTATTAAATAGTGTGGAACTAGTCCGGAACTAGTCGTGGCAAGTTCTAAACTAGTCAGTAACTAGTCGTGAACTCGAGCTTGAGAGCCTGACAGAGTCCTTTTTTAGTTATAGCAAACATTAAAAAAAACATGAAAGCGCGAATGAACTGCACTGAAATCAATATTACTATACACAAACTTTGAAAAAAAAATCATGCCTGCAAAATAAACTCAACATTACCAACAAGCAAACGAAACACAAATAATAATTTGCATTTTATTAAAATTTTGTTTAATCAAGCGCTCAATATTTACAAGCTCGCTAACAAATGAAACACTCGCCGCTCTGTTACATTAGACTCAAAATACTCGCAATAACAATTACGAACGTATACAACGCGTTTGTTCCGCGTCTCTACGCAGCCAATCCGGAGTATTGTCGACCAAATATTTGTTCAGCTTTGAAAATGTAGCAACAATTCAATAAATAAGGCTGTTTATTACTTTGATATTTCTTCGGTAACTCCCTGCGGTATGCTTAGGCATGTTCTGTATCAATATGTGTCTCATGGAAATAGACGTAACTACGTAACAGTCCTCGCATAAAAATATGGTAAAGACAACAGTAGAAGGCTCACGTTTATAAGGCACGTTGAGAATTTACCAGACCTTTACAACTAAGATCTTGCAACAACCTTTACAACTAAGACCTTGCAACAAGCTTGCGAGTCACCAACGTTGACGCCGCTCGCAAGATAATCTCAAACAAGGGAACCCGGATGCTCACCAAGCATGTTATCGTTTTACTTAAATGAAGTAAGTAGTTAGTTCATATTTAATTAAGAAGGTATCAATGCCTTTTTAGGTATTGTGTTGAGTGACCCTTTCGCCCGTCCTGTCCTGGCCGCTCGAGTCCACGACAGAACTCCCGCCGCCTCATGAATACAGAAGCAGACTACAATGCGAAACAACAAGCGTTTTATTTTTACTGCGTCTATTTACAAACAGCCTTAAATACGTTGTAATTGAATGGCTCCGTGAAACAACTGCCTTCATAAAACATACAGAAACTCTGTTTGTAACGGAAAATGTAAGAAAAATATTCGATCGACTGTTTACTTTTGTATGAAAATGGAGAAAGAAAAGAACACACGCCATCAAATGGGAGGCACTGTTTAATATTAACACCTCCTTAAACATTTTCTTTGAAAAAATTTTGTCTGTTTACCAGAAACTTTATTTTTAAACCTGATAATATTGGATTAAGAATAAGGTTTCTGGTAAACAGACAAAATTTCTGGCATAAAATTTTATTAATTCCGTTGGTAGATAGAAAAGATAAAGAATTTTGTACGTCTAGAAACAGAACAGACACTTACTTCTGCTATGAATGTGACCAACTCGGTATATTCCGATCCAGAATGACAGACATAATATTATTATTAATTAATTCGTACCATAAATGGTTTAAACAAGATATTCTGAACTCGTCAGAAGTTTCAGTTATAGAGTACTTATTCGATTTCCAGACAATTGCCCATTGTTATCCAAAAACGCATTTCGTAGATATCTTTCAGTGCCCTAATTACTTCAGGAGGCGAACATGGCGTGGCGGGTGAACACTGAATATAGCGTCATACAATAAAGGAGGGTCCTAATGATAAAAGTTGCTTTAATAAAGTACACACACAACAGAAATGCAGAAAGACCAGTCTCTACGACCGTTTGCATTTAACTGAAGAGGTTACATTAATATCTTACGGATCAGCTGTTACCGTCTAGTAATCATACTTTCTTTATTATGTAAGTAGTAAAATACTTCAGGTCAGTGAATTTGTCTTTTAGGATAAGGAAGCTCCTGGATTGTTGATGTTCACGTAGACTACGCACACGTTGGGTCTTATCGCTTTAAGTGACACAGCATAGCTTTTTAGGGTTCCCTACTGTCCGTCTGTCTGTCCTTCCGTCCGTCTGTCTGCCAGCGGGCTCAAAAAAGTTCAACTGTCCATAATAATCGTTGAAATTTTCAGTGTATTTCTATTGCCGCTATAACAACAAATAATAAACTAAAATATAGTTTATAAAAATTAAAGGCGATCTCCATACAAGGAAAGGGTTTTTTTTTTTGCGTTTTTTGCCTTGTGGTACGGAACCCTTAGTGTGCGAGTCTGACTCGCACTTGGCCGGTTTTTGAGTGTACGTTTTTTGGTCCTTCTGTACGTTTACGTTGTATAGGGAAAGTGTTATCATCGGAGAGAGTCTATTAGCTGGAATTAACTCAACTATCCGGCAACAAATTCAATTTGCTTGACGTTGAGTATTGAGATTGAGTATTGGTCATTCGCAGTGTACAGACGTGCTCGTTAGCAATATTAAATAATTACCTACTTTAATAATAGTGACCTCCTTTAGTGCATTACCAACGTAATGCAGCTGTAATTTTGCTTAGTGTATAGTTTCAGTGTATAATGGACTCGTATTAAAAACACAAAATGGATAACAGCCCCTTTAATCCAAGGGGGCCAGTGCACTCCTCCGCCTCGCCGTCGAAGACGACGACGCAGAACCCAGTCCTTGAGTCGGTGATTGATGATGTTGTTTCAACGCCCGAGATTCAAAAATGGATGTCAGCCATCGAACAGCACTTAAATGAAGTTTGCTCTATTGCCGCGGATGGCAAACTCAACTCGGAGCAGAAACTGAAAATCTCTACCCTGTGCCGCAAAGTAGGATCTGGAACCTCACAAATGGCAGTTCTATACCAGTCGCTGAAGCAGAAAGCCATTCACGCGTACAATGTTGTTGATGCCCTTCAGGAAAAGCGCGACCTGGCGGAACATATTTCGGAGCTCAAGCAGACGATTAAGGACTCAGGTACTGCGGGAAATGTTTCGTTTGCCGATATGGTGAAGAAGGGTGCAAATAATTTCATTCGACCTAACAATTTAAGCTGTGTAGCTATTTATCCCAACGATAAGTTAAAGTCAAGTGACGAAACAAAAGACCTCATGCAAAAAATCATTCGCCCTGATCAAATGAAGCTGCATGTACGTGGTGTCCGAAAGACCAAAAATGGAGGCGTTATTATTAGTACAGAGACGAAACATGATGCTGACAAACTCAAGCACGCAGTCCAGCTCTCTACATCCGGACTTACCGCTGATGAACCAAACAAGCGCAAACCTCGGATCGTGGTTGTAGGTGTGCCGACTACTTTGGCTGAAACTGAAGTCTTCAGGTGCATTTATGAACAGAACGTAGCCGATAAGTTTCCAGCAATGCCTATGGAGTCCTTTTTGAGCGTGGTTAAATTGAGCCACAAATCTGGGAAGAAAGATGCGTCGACCTGTAACTACATTATTGAAGTTACAGCCAACATACGTAAAGCCCTATTATCCCAATCAAGGCTTTTTATAAATTGGACGTCATGCCCTGTCAGGGACTTCACCTTGGTCACCAGATGCTACAAATGCCAGCAATATGGTCATGCAGCAAAAACATGCAGAGAGCTAAAATCTACGTGTGGTCACTGCGGTGAAGAAGGACACTCGATGTCAGAGTGCGCGAAGAAAGCTGACACACCGAAATGTGCAACTTGCTCACGCTTTAAAAAGCCCAATAACCACAAAACGGGAAGTGATGGGTGCCCTGCTAGGAAAATAGCGGAATACAGGTACATCAACTCTATCGACTACGAGGGCGCCTAGAGCGTCATACTTAAAGCCAGACTTCCGTGTTTACTGCCTGCTGCTGACTCAACAAAACATTGCACTGGCCTACAAACCCTCGATTTTGTTGATGAAACACATTGTCTCGGACGTGATTAAATTTGCAACATTGACTTTAACCCACTTACCAATTTCTTCTGACACAAACATTTTAAAGTGCAATAAAGTATTCTACGCTGACTAAGTAAATAATTACGTATTAGTATAAGAGTTTTTGTTGTTATTTTGATCTTTAAGATAGGTAATTAGTATTTAAGTAAACTAGGTATATAATAATTAATTAATAAAATTTTGTCATTATTTCTAGACTTCTAATGCTAAATATTGTTATAAATGTTATTGTCCTACAATCACCATAAAGTATGCTCATGCCGCCTGTGATACAGGTTTATCCTAGTACAGGCATCTAACATTATTATACCTTTGTAAATAGTTTCCAAGACTTTTATGTAATAATTTTACCAATTTTAATATGAATAAAACATTATGTTGAAGAATTATTACGTAGTCGAACTTTACAACAGCCTCTACTCCCCGGCTCCCCGGCTCCCCGGCTCCCCGGCTCCCCGGCTCCCCGGCTCTCCGGCTCCCCGGCTCCCCGGCTCCCCGGCTCCCCGGCTCACTGCCGAATCTCAATTAGCTAACGGAGTCACTATTCACTAGTTACAGAGTTATATTTTAATGCCATTACTTAAGTTTATCATCATTTTCATAAAGTATGTTTTTTGTAGTGCATATTGGTGCTTAACCATTATTATACATATTTGAAATGCCTCTCATCCAACTATTTTTATATTACTGAAATAAAATTCTGTTTGCTCTGCATGCGAACGTACAAGTTGCAATGTTGTACAAGTTTTATCTACTGCACACATTACAATGGACATGGAAAGTTGCACAACAAATGTAACAGTTCCGCTGCAGAGAACAAGAATGCAGAGAGCTCGCAGGCTGCCGGCGACGCGCCGCTGATACCGCGACCATACAGCTCCACGAACCTACAGAACTTCTTTTTTCACATTCCGCTAGCATTTCCATTAGAAGCGCTTCCTCTTTGTAACGAACATTATAAGAAAATTAAATGGTAACTCTAATACTCATAGTTGTGCATGCATTTGTTTATATAAAGGCTTACCAACTAAACACATACACAGCATTTCCCACAGTCTGTCATATATAATGATATAATTATCTCGCATGTATCTAAGTAAAGGAAGGCACGGCACTATTTCTTGTTTCGTTCATAAGAAGTCTACTACGCGCGCCGGTCGCAATCGCTTTCGGGGATCCTCACACTTCGTAATAAATCCTATTTAGTATCTAACTTCTGTCTATATTCTTAAAAAGTTTTATCGCGCCAGAACTTTATGATAGTCTTCCACGGCCTTTCCAAACGCCAGCCTATCTGCAGCATAAAAATAAGAATATAAATAAATACATTCCCGACTTGTAGGTATATAAAGTTGGGTAATAAAATAAAGTAGTAGCTAGTAAAGCTGCGCAGTTTGTCTCGGGGGGTTAGCGACTGCAGTGATATTAAGTTGAGAAGTTA
Organism: Hydraecia micacea; assembly: GCA_914767645.1. Lineage (NCBI taxonomy): Eukaryota > Metazoa > Arthropoda > Insecta > Lepidoptera > Noctuidae > Hydraecia > Hydraecia micacea. The sequence continues at coordinate 21,730,763 of OU611776.1, forward strand.
TTGCGACTCAGAACTTGCAGCAATAACCGTGTTCCAGGATTCCTATACATTCAGTTTTGACGGTAATCGGATCGCCGATATAGAGGAAGTACTCTGAGAATAGTACGCTTTTCTCAAGTGTAGTCAGTGAGGCTACGGAACTCACATTGTCTGAGGAATTTATCAAAATGTGGGTGTTGCGACATACCTAGTGTTACAATAACTTTTAATTTTTGTTATTTTTCTGTTAGTAGGTACAACTCGGGACTGTTTTGAGAATGATTTAGTAGTGTATAATTTGAAAATTAACAAATTTCCGCAAGTTAACATTTTTTACTAAGTTTTAGAAGGTTTATCTTACATGCATATCAAGCGGCGGCGCTGCTGGGCGAAAGTTTAAGAGTGAAGTAACGAGCGCGGCTGGACATGTGGGCATCCGAGCAATTGGGCTAATTGTGCAAGACTCGGCTGCCGCTGACCGTCTTCAGACCCTCGCAATTGAGTTTGAGTTCACAATCTTGTTACTTCTCGGTGTAAATTAACTTTGTTGACGTCCACCAATTAGAACTGTTGAACTTAACGATCCTTTACAATCAGAGCTGTGGAACTTACAGATCCTTTACATTACGACACTGACATTCATCTTGCTCGTTAATCTTGTACTACTTATTTGTTATAGTGACAATTTATTATACTTACTGCATACATAATTTAATGAAATTCTATTTTTTTCTAGCTACCAGTTACATAGAATACTACAGGTCATCACAAAAGGAACAATGACTTTTTTTTGTTTCAGTATAACACAGATAAATGTCGATCGACGATCCGGAATGTAGTTTCTCCTCTTACTATGTGATGCTAAGAAACGAAATGAAATAAGTAAGTATACTTGGAAAATATTTTAGTTTTCGAAAGCAGTTCGCAGTAAAGAGCTCTCATAAGCGCTAGAAATATAAATGATGTATCTTCTGAACACATCACTTCATCCGCATTGGAAGCTTTAAGTTCTATCGTTCAAGAATTTCCAATTAGCTTTTCTGTGCCAGTAGCCGAGCGAGAGCGGAAAGAGCGGTGCGAGCGGAGTGAGCGGCGGGAACGAGCGATGTTTGCACGACTGGACTGATTCGAGCATTGCAATATCCTCGCTAACGCCCGGCGCCTCGTCTTTAACATACTGAGAGGAGTTTAAACTGTATGGAACGACGTACTCTATCGAGCTTTATTAGCTTTTCACGGAGCAGCTTTTATTATTTTGGATAAAAGTTAATAAACAGACTTCTCCATTGAAGACGCCTATTGGCGATATCACAAAAGACTAGATACCATTTTAATTAATTTGATTATGGATAATTTTGAATTGCGGATTATTTAAGATTCTTATTAGGTACCGATTTTATACATAGCGATTTCAGTATCAATACCCATTGTATTTATTTGCCCCTTTTATAAAAGAAGGACAGCGCCCGTTATAAATAGAATGCCCCACATCACACAGGTCGTGCTCACCACTTCCAGCTGACGAGAGCGTCGACAGCGCAGCGCGCGCTGGTCGGTCCTGCGATACTCCACGTAATTCAATTAACCGTTTAGGCCGCGGATTGTAAAATTAAGGAGCGAGAAAAACCTTTTGCTGACGAGTAAAAATGAGACACTTGATAAAATGGGACCTTCATTAAGGATATAAATTTAATCGGGCGCTGTGACCTTTCGAGTGGGGTGACACAGGCGGTGGCCTCGCTGTTGTGCTCGCCGGCCACCCTGCCACAGTACAAACACGTCGGCCGGACGCCGCCGCCGTGCGTCGCATTCCGCGCACGTATCGGTCGCTCTAATTACTCACGTGATTGCTGCCCGACAGAGAGTGCGGTGTGAGCTGTGAACAGACAGCGGATGCTTTCATTCATATCTATAATAATGTGTCAACGAGCTACGATGTCCTTGTGTTACTGTATATTGTACGCGTACAATATACAAAGACACTGTTTTGAAGCGACAAGTGTTTAACGTAGTTTTGGTAAATTAAAAATAATTACAAAATGAATATTTATTAACAAGTTCAGCAGTAAAACCTGATCAGTAAACTTAATAAAAATGAGTCATAACAAATATTTAAATGGGTAATTAAATAAATTATCAAGCAGTAAAATTACTGAACGGGCAGTTACGAGTGGGCATTAGAGTTCGGAATTAGTCAGTAAGAAATCTAACTGCTTTGGAAGTAGCGCTCGCCATTCACTCGCTCAGCTCGCGCGTGGTTGGTCACAGTTCCAACCTAACCTATGAACTGCCGAACTAATTAAATAACTGCCCATCCCAACATTTTTACCATTCATTTAGTACTTGAGTATTTTTTGTACTGACATTGTAAGATGAAGTAACCGACAATTTTCTTTTATTTATTTATACTTACCACCAGAAAATGCATGCCTACTTATTTTTTTTTTCTTTTTATTCCTGTTCGTTGTATTTTATTTCAACCAACCACCGAAAAATTAAATTAGTGCCCGAATTTTTTTTACAACTGATCATAATAACATCCCTAATGTTTAAATAACAGTTTTAAAAATTATTACTCCTATTCAAATACCTTATTACTTCAATTTACAACTTTGATGGAATAATCCTTTACTATGATATTGTTAACTATATAATATTATAAATGCGAAACTGTGTCTGTCTGTTACCTCTTCACGCTTAAACCGCTGAACCGATTTAAATGAAATTTGGTATAGAGATAGTTTGAGTCCCGAGAAATGACAAAGGATACTTTTTATCCCGATATTCCCACGGGAAACGTATGCGGATGAAACCGCGGGGCGCTGCTAGTTGTTAATAAGATTAAAGAAACAAAAACGAAGTAGATAAATTCGTACAAGATAAACAAAGAGAAGAGTTCAAAGGGTTTTCGCCAAATTAGTTACATACTTATTAATTAGGAAGAATGAGGAAAGTTACCCTTCGTAACAGTCGGCAATGAAAATTAATTTGTGTGCTGTTTTCTATTTCGTGCTGCTAGCCATGAAATCATTAGACACGTAAAGTTCCAAAGATTTATGCTTACTCTTTTTAATTTTAGACCATACGTTACACAATTTGTAACCCATACAATTTCAATCTCTATCTTAAACCAGTAAGGTATAAATTCCCTTGTGGATGCAGCGGGATAGTTTTAAAGGCAACCAGTGCCAAGCCTTTGTCGTGGACTGGCTTCCTGATGGATGAAACTAATCTATTATTCTGTCTGGCTCATAAGTCCGGATCCGTCTGCCATTAATACAGTTGTCTCGGCATCGTTCAACATCGGGCGACATGGAACATCGTGCGGCATCTTGCGGTGTCGTGCGACTCGCCTGATTGATCATCGAATCATGTGGATATTTTAAAATTAATTGCCTGCATGTCTGGTCGGATTAGGGAGATGTATGTTGCATCTGTACAGTTCAGTAAAATACTCCGTTTGTAGCTTGTCTTGGGAGAGCGCATCTGGAGAAGTGGAATTAATTTACTTGCGAGCGCTCCGTGTGGCAAAACAAATGACTTCCCTATTCGGAAGCAATACATCTATTTGTGGGTTGCATTTCTAGTTAACTCTCGTAGGTACAGGTTTTTAGGTATTTATATTTTTACCTGATAGTGTTTAGTTCTCAGCGGATGCAGCTGTTTTATAGAGGTTTTTTTTTTTTTGTAAATACCGAATAATTCAAACAGAAATAATATCAGATGAATGAAATAATAGTTAACCGAAGCGCTCACGCCAATTAAATTATCTAAACGAATGCGTCGCCCGGACGCGGCGGTCACCTGTGACCGGCTGCATAATCAGTGCGACCGCGCCCGGCGCTGTCGATCCCACCCGTTGGCTAATATAAAATGTTTAGCGCGCTGATTGGCTGATTGCGCGACCCGCAACGCCTGACCGCGTCAAATGAACATGCTAGTGGGACCGCACACCCGGCCAGCTATCACCAGATTAATCTAATGATTTTTTAAATTACTATTTAATCTGTATTTCACCGAAAGGGCTCTTCTAGACTATGTTAGGAAAGTATGGTGAATGAGGAGTAGGTAGCATGTTTAGCGGCTACGCTACGTTTACTATAGTCGGATCAAACTATATTTCTTTTTTATTGTAGCGAACTGCGATAGACTGAATAAGCAAATGAACCTATTGTGTCTAGTCGGAGCAAAGCGGAAATAAAATATTCGTTGCCCCGAACGCGATCAGACACACTTGTATGCTTTAGTAATTTTTCATGATGTATGATTGCGCTATTTATCTACATCGTTTTATATCTTCGAACTACCCCCGATGTGTTCGCCGATGTATCGTGGTGTGTGTGCCGCCCGCGGCGCACGTCGGCAGTGGGCACTAATTCGCGTCGCCTCGTAATGTTCGGATCAGTTGCGGTGCGATCATTTGACGCTCGATCCGCTCCGATATTGTTTCGCAATTGAATTAGCAATGCACAAAGACTCATATGGCTATTATTTGCCATTAAGCTAAATGCTTTGAAACTAGTAGGTAAGGATGGCAATACATTAAGTAAATTGTTACCATGGGAAAATAATTTAAATATGTCGATGTCATCTCCTGTTGGGTTGCAGAGGTCGGATAGCAGTCGTCAGGTTTCAAATAACCAATGTCCAGATGCATCTGGTGAGATTGGATACTTCGCCAAGCGGTGACGCACACTTGACAAAACGACATTGATAATCTAACATAATTAACATTATAATAAATCTGTAGACAAGGTGTTTCTGTACATTGAAAACATAAAAGAAAATAGTTGGGGTGTTAAAGTATAACCAACAGATGAAACATATTGTTTTGGAATTTTTGTCTGTTTGTCGGTTTGTAGGGCTGTTTGTTTGGATGTGAGAGATTTTACTTGAAAAACCGGCCAAATGCGAGTCGGATTTGCACACGAAGGGTTCCGTACCACCGTACAATATTTAACGTTAGGTACATATATAAAAAAATGGCGTTTTTTGTATGGGAGCCCCCCCTCCCCTTAAATATTTATTTTATTTTAATTTTATTATTCATTATTAAAGTAAAAATACAATTGAGTATTTTGTGAATATTTCAAGTGCCTACCTGTTGCCATTATTGATATCGAGCAAAAAAGGGCAAAAAATCGCGTTACCTAGTTGTATGGGAGACCCCCTTAAATATTTATTTGTTTTTAGTATTTTTTGTTATAGCGGCAACAGAAATATATAATTTGTGAAAATTTCAACTGTCTAGCTATCGCGGTTCTTGAGATACAGCCTGGTGATAGACAGACAGCGAAGTCTTAGTAATAGGGTCCTGTTTTTACCCTTAATTTGAGAGCAGTTAATAGACATTTATATATATAGTCTATTAACTGCTCTCAAATTACAATGTTTTTTTTTTATTTGTACATACATTTGTAATTTTAATTTTTCACCTCTTTATTAGTGGTTGAAATGACAATCATATCTCTTGGTTTTAGTCTATTTTTATATTTTACTTATCCTTTTGATACATTCTTATTTTGTAAATGTGAGAAGTTTGTAAGCCTTGTAGACTTTAGTTCTGTAGACCATTTTTTATTTTATCAAGTAAGTACCTAGTACTTGTTGACAGGCCTACGCTGTCCTCCCATACCTACTGTAATTTGAAAACATTGTAAAAGCCAATTATTCTTAAAAGAGTAACCATGGAGTTTCTTGCTGGTTCTTCTCCATAGGAAACGACCAATTGGAACCGTGCACCTAGCTTCTAACGTTTCATAAGTGCCCATGTTGGTTTATGTGAAATAAAAATATTTTGATTTGATTTGAATAAGTTTTTTTTTCTGTTTCTTTGATCACCGCCATTTGTGCAAGCTTGAGTTAATTAAGTTAAAACGTGAAATGGAAAGAAAATATAGAACAATTCGTTTCTCTCACAAACTGCAGGATTCTGTGAATCCGGAAGTAATCTTTTTGCACTAAACGAGACTGTCAATCTGAACTGTACTGTTAATAAACTCCACGCGTTTTTATTACACCTAAATATTCTGTGTTCGTGTGCTCCATTAAGGGCTAATATCAAGGAGTGCTTGAGAGCGCGTCGTCGTCGCTCGTAACCACAAACAGCGTCACTAGAACAATACCGCGTCTCGACTCATGCTTATAACACACACGTTACGTCATTACGTGCGGCTCCGCACGCCGCCGCAGGACTCGGCGCGGTGCGCTGCGGTCGCGCGTAATTGCCGCTTAATACACCCCGCATCGACACAAATATGAGCTCCGTTTGGACGCGGATTACGGTTTTAATTAACGTTTTGTCTCTATTGAAAGTTTAATAACGGAGCGGAGCTAGAGAGGCGGAACAAACTGCCGCTGTTACCGCATGCAGCTTCAAATTGAACGTTCTCGACGACGGACCCACTTGTTACTTAATGTTAATGAATAGATTTTATGACGGGCGCTTCGTGTAATTTGATTGCATGAATTTAATCAATCTCCCCTTTTCCGTAACAAAGGTATCTCGCACTTTTCTCGTAGATATACCTATTATCTGTAAGTCTCTTTTCAGCAATGTGATTTAATCCGACTTACAAATGAAAAATCGCCCGACTTTGGTTAATCTCTCAAAGCCAGTTCGTTTTCAAACGTTATTTTCAGCATGACTGGTCACGCGGATTGTTCCAAAAATGCGGTGGTCGGTGGTGCGGGTTCGAGTCCGGCTGCGGGCGCTGGAACCACGCCAGGAACTTTAATGCTATTATTATATCGCTGCGAGTCCGATATCGCTCTACATGACGCCCGCTGCGAGTCCCGCGTCCATCTACTGGTCATGTGTGAACGTTAAGGAACAGGCCCATGATTGGCAGTGAATGTTTTAGGTGCGTATCGTAAGTTCGATCTGAATGGTCGAATGTTGCTGACTGGTCACGTGGTCTATCTTATCAAACGAACATGGTAGCAAGAATGATTGAACCTTACGTTTTAAAACCACACGCCTAGGGCTAAATATTTCCCATATAATTAATCGTGACAATTTAATACTTATTGATCTTCAATAAACTCCCTTTTCTGTTTTTGCGATGCCTTATGGGAACTAGAATAGTGACATGTGACAGCAACTTACAGGCCCCGACCAGTACCTACTGTGCGTTGTGACAGATGACGCGACGAGGACCCCGCAGCTGCTCTGCCGTGCACTCCGGGAAGAGAGCGAAGGCAATCATCATGTCACCGACCACTCCACTGCTACCTGTGCAGTGAATGAGTTGAAAAATAAGGGTCAACCCAGCGTCCAATTATTGGTTTACGTACATATTGAATTAAAAGGGATAATACAAAAAAAAAAATTTTTCAGTCTCAAACAAATTCCTCCCGAGCTCTCAGTTGGAGCATTCCAAATGTAATGCATGTATTGTGCGCCAACCGCAATTGTAATGTGAAACTAGCAGTTCGTATAATATGACGATTTATTTGCGTGAGGCTGTCCGGCGATCGCTCCGCATGTCGGGCTCCGCGTCCGTCCGGCTCCGCTCGATCGGCCTCTCCTGAATCAATGATGTAAAGAAATGCTACTCACATGTGCCTCCGCGTGTACATTCACGTATGTATCGGATGACATTAGATATGTATAGGTTTCGCTTCATTGTTAGAATTAGTTATTAGTCTCAAACTTATTTTTAAACGATGTACGGTTTTTCTGCACAAGTACCTTTCACGTGTTTAAATTTTCCTTTGCAAACAATCGTTTGGATCACTATGATCTGTCGCTAGTGAATGTACATTACCAGTTAAATGACCTATTTCTTCGTGTGGTTTCTTTCAGTTTATCTGCGGTTGTTTATGGCGATCGTTTCCTTAGATCCGTGATTAACATATGAAGTGGAAAGTGCTGGTGTTTCCAAAAATATATCATTGAAATGGTCCGTAATGCCGGGGCCGGTGTGGCGCCGAAATTGATGCGGTCCGTCCGGATATTAATATCCGCACCGACGGATGTGTGCGGATATTACGTCTGCCACTGACTACGTCGCGACAGAAGGTCGAGCCGACGTGGAAGCGATCTGAAACAGCGTATGTGAGGGATCCGACTACATTAGACTGACTCCTCACTTGATGTAGGTCACACGAAAAGGGAGTCGAGTATTATTTTCAGAGAACGAGCAATAACATCTAGTGCTTTTTGTGCCATAATAAACATACTCTGCTAACTACACCATCAGTAAGGTTTGGATCAGGTGAGGGTTCCTCCATTTTCAGCACTGATTAGATTTTGCTCAGTTTTTAGTGTATTTGTTTGAATATACATAAAATTTAATTCTAAATTATTTTTTATTGATTATTTCCCCTCCCTTTTTATATACTTGTACATATTATTATTTTAAGACCGCTTTTAAATATTGTAAATATTTTGATTTGTAAATAATAATAATATTCTAGAACCAAACCTGACTAGAAACTTTTTTCAACACATATAGTGTTTACTTTCTGCGCACATTTTACATCGTGCGGACGTAACCGCTACCCACCGCATAGTCTCAACCCGAAGAAACATAAATACACGCCGTTTGTGTTGACCGTGCGCGTGTGAATTGATAGCCGCATGAATATTGAACTACATCGGCCGGCTCGTGCACAACGCGCCGCACAGATATCTGTCGCACAAGAAATCGTACTACTATATCGTTTTATAGAGCAATTCAGAATGGAGACGTGATTCTGCTTGTACTTGCAAATCGCGGGCTGTGTCGAGGGTCAGGGTTCCGTGGCGCCTGCGGGGGAGGTCTCACTTGCGCGATATTACACTCTTTAGAGCCGATGCTTTGTTTGTAGATGCGGCTTCAGGCGATGTGTACACGGTTCAAGTTAATACGGCTTGCGGTTCCTTTGTGTACTTTGCAGTGCTCGCTTTTATTCCGGCTTTGCAGAAATATTGTTAGTCACTGTACTTGATATTCTAGATCTAGGAACTGTAACCTTACTGCGTAACACTCGACATGATAATATTGTTACTCACTGTACTTGATATTCTAGATCTAGGAACTGTAACCTTACTGCGTAACACTCGACATGATAATATTGTTACTCACTGTACTTGATATTCTAGATCTAGGAACTGTAACCTTACTGCGTAACACTCGACATGGTAATCCCTTTTAGTTTGACATTCAACAATATTCAATGCGTTATTAGTATTGTCGAACAGATGAACTTAGTATTTTAATTAAACTATCAAAATCAAAGAGATAGTCGTTCCCAGTGTATTACGCATATCGTTGTGGTAGGTAACGATTCGAATTGTTCCGTAGATAGTGTAGTATTTAATGTCAATTAAGGAAAAACTAGAAGGAACAGTTACAGATTATTATAAATAAGAGACTTCAATAATGATGTTTTAGGTGTGTTTGGCCTAAATACGTTTGCAGTGAACCATCTGCACGTACCTACGCATTGCATTGTAGGGTGTGCTTAGTGCAGCTGGTACACAAACAGGGTCTGATTGCTCCGACCGCGGCCGCCCCACACGGGCACACAGCGACCCTCGCCCGCTGATTGTCGTCCGCTGTGATTGCTCGTGCGACGGGTGCGTGCCAGCCACTCGATAGCATCTTGTGAACCATCAGCACATGTACTTATCTCTCTCATGTTCAAGATAACCGTAATTTCAGATTAATATCTCTGGCCGCCAGGGTAGACCGCGAAATTCAAAAGTTCTTACGTTTTTTGGAATTTGCAGGTCAATGTCAGGTTATATGTTGATTTAAATATGATTCGCGACCGTAACAAATATGACTTTACAGAATTATAATCATTAAAATAATCAATACAACCCTCTCAGTTCATAATAATATAATCCCTTTGATTGATTTGTCATGAAATAATCATTTAATAGGATTATATGTCATATTTTGTTCAACATATAACCTGACACTGACTTGCAAATTGCAGAAAACGTTAGAAAATTTTAATTTCGTGTTCTACCTAGCGCATCCATGGTTCCTTAACCACGATTTCGTCATGCTCAGTTTTCAATATTTCTTTTACAATGTAAATTCTCATTGCCCTAGCTATAAATTGAACTCAGAGAATTACTGGCATCAAGTAGAAGTTATGTTGCCCGATAGCATTAAGAGCTGAATAACAAATAACCCGGCGAGCTGGTTTTATCTCAATCTGTTCACGTACAACATTATGTTCAATTGCGTTACAATATTGTGTTCAATTGCGTTACAATATTGTGTTCAATTGCGTTACATGGGCGAGACGAGGCTCGATGTCAAACGTTGCTGTTTTATTATCTATTATGTTTAGGTATTCTATTACGTACGGCGTTTGTCTTCATATTTTATCTTTTATCGCTTCATTGAATTGTTGCCTCTTGGATTTGTCTCCACGTTGCCTGCGTACCGTTTCAGGAAAATTGTAAGTCTACTAAAATAGCAAATATTTTGTAATCTTTACTTTACAATACAACTATAGAATTTTCATCGTTCTCTTTTGTGTTCTCAGTGTTCCCAGGCCAGTGGTATTATTATAAGTATCGGAGCTTCCATACAGTCACACGCAATACACTGAAAACTAGCTGTGCCCGCGTCTTTGTTCGCGTGTATATTGAGAAACAATAATGCGAGTCTCCCATTTTTTTTTTTTGTAAATTAGAGTCGCTTTACAAAAAACATCAGCTATCTGCCAGTGAAAGTCCCATCAAAATCGTTCCAGCTGTTTCGGAGATTAGCCGAAAAAAAGAAACAGACAGACAAAAATTTTAAAATAGTTTTTTCGATATACGTACCGTATAAACTTTGATACATTTAGTAAATAACTGTTATTTTGACATTACAAACAGACACTTCAATTTTATTTATTTGTATGAATGTGTATCTGTATATGTATGTATGTATAGATGAATGACGAGCTTGGTAAGCTTGCACAATTCACAAGGAGCCTAATATCGTCATCAATGAAGTGTGGGCTCTGCGGGCGTATCAAAGCGAAGCTCTCTATTCAGGAGATTACAGACGATTAGGTACGTAATTGATGAATTAGGTACAAACTGTAATCATACCTTCTCCATGAAAATAGACGATAATACTGCTTCCGCAACCCGCATTACACCGAAGTTAACTGCATACCTCTCAAAGTTAGTGCAGACAAAGGCAGCACTTCATATAAAACACTCGAAGTGACTCGGCAGCACGGCAGGGCGCGACTGTACCCGACAAGCTAGGAATGTGGACTCATTTCACAACTGAATTCAATTTGCTTCAGAACAAAAGGTACCAGTCAGATAATATTCATAAAGTCTTTTGAAATCGCATTCCCTTCAGCATAGCCTGAATTATATTACGGGCGTTTTGTTTTAAAAAGGACGCTCCTTATACCTATTGTGAAGGATACTTAATTGAGTTCTCGTCTGAGGACGTACTCGCTGAAGGCCAGAAGATTGGGCTGATGCCTATCTGAGTTAAGTAATCAATTACCATTTAAAGTGCGTCTTCCTTTGTGCCCAGAGCGTTCTCTAGGGAACTAAATGTCGGCGGTACTTATCATGGAAATGAGATGAAGGTACAATCGTTAAGTTAATTATGAATATTTCAAAAGCAGCGTCAGCTGCTAGTGTACACCTGCATATTAATAGTTATTGTAGTTTTCATATTATAATGATGCTTCATTGCCAAACTAGCTTCTGCCCGCGACTTCGTCTGCGTGAAATTTCGTGTCCCGACCGGCGCGTCGCATTTATATAGATAAATATAAATGCGTTGATATAGATGAGTACAGTTAGTATTAGTATCGATAGATACGTATATTTATTATGTTGTGCCGTAAATAATAATGACGTCACGTTGTCGCCTGCAGTCCGCTGCACCAAGTATACCTGGCGCCGCGACCGCAGGATCCAGATCGCTTTGTGTTAGTATTTGAGTTCAAACGGTTTTGTTTGACAGCGTGTAATTGTTGCTTTGGCTGCGCTTTGATTTGCGGTCGCCATTGGCACGGCCGGCCCGTGCGGCACGCGTCCGGCATCCGGTGCGGTCGTACGGCCCGGATGGCACGCACGCTACTGTCCAGGTGTTCCACACGTATATAAGTCCCTAGTACGCGTATATTAATTTCTCAAAATGTCAAAGTAGGTTATAACTATGTTATTGCAAGTAGGTACCTACACGTACTTACGTTACTAGAACGATGCTTTATATCAAATGTTGGAAAACCAAGTAACGAAATACTAGGAAAAGTTATTACAAAGGGAATTCGAAAACTGGTGTACCTACTGTGGTGTACTGTGGTGTACTGTGGTGTACTGTGACATAAATTAAAACTGCATCTACACGGTGCAAGTTTCTGGAATGTACCGTCAGTTATAACAATTAGCTGACCCACCTTTGCATACGAGTAAATGGTTGAGATTTTTTAGAATACGAATAGATACAATTTTATAATTCTTTTATTTTATATTTTATTTACATATAAAATAAATAAAATATAAAAGAATTATAACTGACTATACCAAAGCAGTCATCGCATGCCATAACGTACGTTCAATTATTGCCATTCAATAATTGCGTGCGACTTCTGTTTACATCAAGTCAACTACTCTTCACGATAACAAAGATGATTCTGATGACTAACTACTAACATGTTTAATACTACATTCATCAACAACTTTTACATACATACATACGTGTCGTGCATCTGAAGGGGAAACGTCTCATGAGTTTACTCTGGAAGACAAATTTATATGACGCGGAAAAAATGACACAAACACATAGCGGCCCAAAGTAAAGACTAGAGAGAGTTTTATATTGAGTATAACTGCTATCAGACATGCTTGCCGTCTGAGACTACATTATTAAAATGTCAGTTGCAGCAGTTGTTTCTTTAGATTAAAAATGGCTTACGTATAATGGATTCTGCATTATGGAGCTCACTCTCAGTCGACAAAACAGTGAGTCTCTCCATTCATAATGCTCGTGTTGTCGAGATCATGAATTCATAACTTGCGCGTCATACTAGTCGCACGACGCGAGGAAGCGCCGGTAATGCGAGTGTGTTCTGCATTTATTTACTTACTCGCCACTGAGAGCGACTAGTGATAGACATGGAAGAAAACAACGCGGCTTCCACTACAATAATATAAAACGAAAATTTATTAAACAGCACAGTCTTATAAAGTACAGTATGTATTATGAACAAATATGGGGACTTGTGAGATCTTATCAATGTCTTATAATTGAGTTGAGAAAGATGATTCCATAAGATATTGAACAGACCTATCACCCGCACAATTCTAATACCAAAGTTCGACACAATCATAAGTCCAAGACAAAGAGCTAACTTCATAATAAAGCCGAGAATATTACGAACGTCTCAACTAAATTCAGATTCCGGAGAAAGCCGATCCAATTCCCGCGCAGCGGAGCATGAAGTAACTAATCTAATGAGTTAATCGTGTGCGAGGGTGCCGCGACCGCCGCGCGCGCCTGCCGCCCTGGTAGCCGCTGCCAGTCCGCTGAGTTATGGCCCGGTTTATCATTCGCAGCGCTGCACAAACCAGTTATTGAACAAGAGAGTTTACTACATTCCACGACCTCGCTGCGATTGCTGGATTTTGAATTTAGCTTGGCTTTTAGAATGTTGGAAAAAATGCATGGTTGAAATCCCCGTTTTCCTTCCATTTTCGCTCAATACGCAACAGTAAACGGCGTTTTAGTGAGATTTATGATAAATGGTTGGTCCTAAAGCATGATTATTCCTACTCTTATTTCTTATTATTACTCGCTTTCTGTGTTTATGAATTAATAATGTAGCGACGATAACAAATTGTGATTGCAGTAAAAGTTAGTTTTTTTACGACTTGAAGGTTGACAGATTACTTTGCTAAATGCTTTTGTAGTTCAATTTCGCCCAGGAGTTCAAGTAAACTATATTTCAATTATTTATTTAATTATTATTATTTATTATTATAACTATAATCTGAATTCATGTTGGTTACTTACATTTTGTAGAAAAAAGAAAAGCAAATCATCTCACTGCTCTAGAATCCAACCTACACGATTCAAGAAACAACAATTTAGCCACTATGAGAGGCATGCAAGGATCCCAAGGCTCTCGACTGTCGGTACTAGGGGCGCAGAAATCGTAGAATATTCAATATCTACGTTATTGTATCCCGAACAATGCGGCCACAGACAGAAAATAATAATTGAAAGCAGCTCCTTGGAGCATCGGATGGCACTCGTGTCGATACATTGTTCCGCTGCAACTGAATTGAATAAATTGCTCGAGAGTACTCCACTCTGTGCACCGCTTACAACAATGCACAACTCTGCATGTTATTCGTTGTACCGGGAATTGAAAATAGTAAAATACTATAAATTGTTTCCGATTTAATCTGAACAAGTAACGTTTTTGTTTAAACTAAAAATGCAAGCTTCTGTTGTTATTTTGCATTTCTATGACTTAGATACATTATTTTTTGGTAACCAAGCTAGTTTTTTATTTGACTATTTAATGAATCTAGAACGTTACCTTGTTCGATTTCATGTTCTTGAAACTAATTACTAATTTCGAAACCATGAAAAATTGTGCCCTTGGTCTATGCAGAATTATGATAAAAAAGAAAACTAAAGACAAAAACGCTGTCACACGTAATATTTTACTATAAATAAATAGCAATGGATCCTACAGATAACGTGTGACTCAAGATATACAAAAACTGATGTCATTTAGTTACGATGCCTTGTTTATAACTTTTTAGTTGGCGTTTTTGACTTTCTTATTATTTAATTTTTTTTAAGGTAAGGGATCATTGAGATCATTGGGAATTTGATACCTATGATTTGTTAACAAGCCTACATTACATTTAAAAAGGGTATTTAGTAGTAGTGTTATTGAAAACAGTCAAGAGTGTAAAATTATTGTTTTGTTCTCATTTGTGGTTTATATTATAATATGAATACCAATATACCAACCTAACCAATATATTTTCAGAAAGCACTCTTTAAAACCTTTCATAAGATAATTTCATTCCTAAGATCCAGATAATTTTTCATCCTTCAAAGAGACTCCGAGCATAGCTCGCTATATGTATATACGAGTATCTGTAGCTCGCTATCGTCATGGCGGGCAGGACGCTCTGGTTGAAGACCTTCAAACACTGCGAGATAGGCGACGAGAAGAGTTGACGAAGTTTTCCAAATACTGTCCAACCCGACTGATCTTTCTTTCTCCAAGTTGTGTCTACCGATCTGGATTACTTGCCCAAGGTAATCATAATCTTTCACAATTTCGAGAAGCGACCCTTCGATGTGCTGGGTCGGTGAGACGTGCGAATTGTACATGACTTTTGTCTTGACCAAATTCATGCAGAGGCCAACACGCCGGGAGGCTCCATTCCAGCTGTGTAGCATCTGGTCTAACTGTTTCAGAGTCTCCGCCATCATGACGATATCATCGGCAAATCGAAGATGTGAGATGTACTCACCGTTCACGTTGAAACCCTGTCCGGTCCAGTCCAGCGTCTTGAAGACGTCCTCCGACGCATTGCTGGGCAATTTTACTTTGTCGTCCATTCTATATGTAATGTTTAGTGTATATCTTTGGTCGGAGATCCTAAAATAAATAAATAAGTTTCGGGGATATTACATCCCCCTGTCTCTCTCGTCTGAGTATTTGGATGGGGCTGGTAATAACATTTGGATGGGGCTGGTAATAACAGGTATTTTTTAAACGTATGCGGTCGAGGACGGTTCAGGAAAGAATTTTCATACGTTATACTCGCGCACATACACACTCGTATATAGAAAGAGGCGGAGAGGGACTATTCGACTGTATTACCGTACTCAGTTGAGTACGGCGCGCGGCGGTGCCAAATGGGTGATACATGCTCATTGAAGATCAACGTTCGTGTGGATCGGCCTTTATAATATTAATATACATGTAACGAGCATCTGCCCGCGACTTCGTCCGCGTGAAATTTCACCTTCCCCCATTCACCCTCTTAGGGGTGGGATTTCGAAAAACCCTTTCTTAGTGGATACCTACTCTTCACAAAGAACACACTCTCCAAATTTCACGTCTCTAGAACCAGCGGTTTAGGCTGTGTGTTGATATATCAATTAGTCAGGACTTTGAATTTTATATTGTCTATAGATAATAATAATAAACTTTTTTATCGCAATATCAGACAGGCAACTACAAATATTCAACACGACAACCCATGTGACAATGAAAACAACACCCTTGACCCAGAGACATTACAACACTTCTGGGCAAGATTATGGGAACATCCTATTTGCCATAATTCCCAAGCTGATTGGATACAATCAGAATTGTTAAATAACAACACAAACATTCAGCCGATGGTGTTTGAGCACATATCCCCAGAAATATTTCATAAAGTTCTGACAAGGTTACATAATTGGAAAGCTCCCGGATCTGACCACATCCATAGTTACTGGTACAAAAAATTCACAGCTATTCATTGTTACCTATATAATTTCATAAATTCATTCATCCAAGACCCCAAATCAATACCCTCTTACATAATGTCTGGAACAACGTTTATGATACCAAAAGACCGTAAAGACCTTTCTAACCCAGCGAAATACAGACCCATTACATGCTTGCAGACCTTTTACAAGATCATAACATCCTGTATATCTGAATTGATATACGAGCACATTGACGCCAATAACATCTTAGC
Source organism: Hydraecia micacea (assembly GCA_914767645.1). Lineage (NCBI taxonomy): Eukaryota > Metazoa > Arthropoda > Insecta > Lepidoptera > Noctuidae > Hydraecia > Hydraecia micacea. The sequence continues at coordinate 21,747,432 of OU611776.1, forward strand.
CGAACAACAGAAGGGATGTCGAAAGTATAGCCAAGGCTGCAAGGAACAATTAATCATAGACTCCGTTGTTTTAAAAAAAGTTCAGAAATCCAAATCGGATTTATTTACAATGTACATCGATTACAAAAAAGCTTATGACTCAGTTCCCCATTCATGGCTAGTGCAAGTATTAGAAATTTACAAAATACACCCGTCAGTAGTAACATTCCTCAAAACCGTGATGAAAACTTGGACTACAGTACTAAGACTCACTACACCAACCGAAACAATAGACACCAGCCCAATTAAAATACAGAGAGGAATCTTCCAGGGAGATGCACTCAGCCCACTGTGGTTCTGCCTAGCTCTAAACCCCCTATCTAAAATCTTAAACGCAACCTCATTAGGAATCTCTTTAAATTCTACTGCTACCGATGGACAGGATGAAACTCAGGATGGCATTTTGAACCATTTACTGTACATGGATGATATTAAACTATACGCAAAAACTGAGAGTCAACTTAACGAGTTAGCGAACTTGACAGAGAAATTCACAAACGATATAAAAATGGAATTTGGAATAGATAAATGCAAAATAAACTCAGTTAGAGCAGGTCAGAACTACCAACACCAATACATCTTAGAAACAGGCGAACAAATAGAACCACTGGATGAGCAAGATTCTTACAAATATTTGGGGTACATACAATCAAGTCAAATACACTATAAAGAGACCAAACATAAATTAAAACAGCAATTCCAACATAGATTAAATACTATTCTTAAGACACAACTCTACTCACGAAACACAATAAAAGCAATTAACACCTTTGCTATCCCTGTCCTCACCTATTCATTTGGTATAATCAACTGGACCAAAACAGACCTGAAAAACCTGCAACGAAAAATTAACACAACAATGACTAAATTCCGTAAACACCACCCAAGATCATGCCTGCAAAGGTTAACACTACCGCGGAAGGAGGGAGGCAGGGGACTTATTGACATTTTAAACTTACACAACCGACAGATCACAACCCTCAGAAAATACTTCTTCGATAAAACTGCTTCTTCAACACTTCACAAACTAATAGCACAAAACGATCAACATTTAACACCTCTTAATCTTAAAGACACAACTGAACAGCAAAACGAGAGAGTGACTGATGACAAAGCCAAATGTCTAGAATGGACCCAGAAGTCTCTACACGGGAGACATCGTCAAGATTTATGCCAATTGAATGTCGACAAAGATGCGTCGAACGCGTGGTTGAATCGAGGCGAACTCTTTCCGGAAACCGAAGGGTTCATGCTTGCAATACAAGACCAAGTTATTGAGACCAAAAACTACAGAAAATACATTATAAAGAATCTAACAAACGACACATGTAGAAAATGCAATAGTTCACCAGAGACAATCCAACATATCACAGGCGCCTGTAAATCAATAGCCCAGACAGACTACAAACATCGACACGATCAGGTAGCCAACGTAATACACCAAAAACTAGCTCATAAATACAAATTTATAGACTCCATAGCACCATATTATAAATATAACCCTGAAACGGTACTAGAGAACCCCACAACAAAATTGTACTTCGACCGAGCCATACTCACCGACCGCACAATTCATTTTAATAGACCAGACATCACATTAATTAACAAAGTAGATAAAACTGGGTTCCTAATAGACATTGCCGTGCCAAATACACATAACTTACAAACTACAATAGCCGAAAAACTATCCAAATACACCGAACTAAAAGACGAAATAACACGACTCTGGCATCTTCAAAAAGTCACAATAGTCCCCATAGTGCTATCTACAACAGGAGTAATACCCAAACAGCTTCATCAGTCCCTTAGTTCTCTCAACCTGCCATCTAACACCTACCACCTGCTGCAGAAGGCAGTGATTCTCAACACATGTAGGCTAGTAAGAAAATTCCTCCAGTGTGAGTCCGATAACATGCACTATTACTCCCACTCAAATATAGTTTCGGCTAACATACAGCCTACTGCGGATAACCACGCAGTATCTAATATTACTCCAACACTTAACCCCGCTGATGAACACTTGGCTTAGGCCCGTGCCATCAGCTATCCGGCTAGGCCGAGGAAAAAAATCTCTAAAAATAATAATAATAATTATTACTTGTCCCGCGTTACAGAGCGTATCGACTTCCTGAAACAGAAGATCTGTGCGTGGGCAAACCGTATTCGTCGGTACAGGCGGAGAGTGGAGCGGTACACTCAGAATCGCAGATTCCAGAGTGATGAAAGGTGGGTTTATAGGGCTTGGGAGCGACCGGACCAAGGTGTGACTGACACGCGCCTGCCGGATGATGACGCCATGTGTTCATTCTGGCGAAACATCTGGTCGGTGCCTGTCAGTCACACCGAAGGTGATTGGACTGAGAAGATTGAGCGAGCGTGCGATCTAATACCAGAAATGGAGGCACTTATCATCAGCCCCCAAGATGTTGCTCGAGCAGTCCGTCCGTTGCCTAACTGGAAATCTCCAGGGCCGGACGGGCTGCACAACTTTTGGATAAAATGGTTCAAACGGTCGCACGTCCGCTTGGCATCCCAGTTCCAGTCAGCCTTAGAGTCAGGGTCGCTACCCCAATTCCTAACGACAGGAATAACCCACCTGCTCTATAAATCAGGTAGCACCGCGGATCCCAAAAATTATAGACCGATCACTTGTCTACCGACGGTCTATAAAGTTCTTACATCTATTTTGAGAGCTAAAATTAACAAACATATAGACACCAACTCCATCATGTCTGTCTCTCAAAATGGATGTAAGAATGGGTCCCGGGGTACTAAGGAGCTGCTCCTCATTGATATGACCATTAACCAACAGGTTCGTCGTTCCCGAAAGGATCTGTCGACATGTTGGATAGATTATAAGAAGGCCTATGACTCCGTGCCACATACATGGCTCATGAGGGTGTTGGAGTTGTATAAAGTAAATACAACTCTGTGCACCTTCCTGATGTCGTGTATGGGGCAATGGAGGACGGTCCTTCGCTATCCAGGATGTCGAAATATCCAGAGGAATAGCGAGCCGATAAGGATCGAACGAGGCATATTCCAGGGCGACAGTTTGAGTCCGCTTTGGTTCTGCTTGGCCTTGAATCCTCTAAGCACACTGCTGGAGGATTCAGGTCTAGGCTATCGGCTGAGGAGAGGTGGTCAGGTTATATCTCACCTCCTTTACATGGATGACCTAAAACTCTTTGCCCCCAACAATTTGCAACTGATGGAGCTACTGAAAATTACTGAAACTTTTAGTAGCGCCATCAGGATGGAATTTGGTGTGGACAAATGTGCGGTCATGCATGTTAAGCGAGGGGAGATTGTGGAATCCGTGGGAAATCAACTCTCGGATTCCACAAACCTTAGGGCCCTCTCCGCATCCGATACCTATAAGTATTTGGGTATGTCAGAAGCGTTGGGCATCAATGTTACTGACATGAAGCAATCGTTGAAGGAGCGCTTCTTTGGTCGCCTGAAAAAAGTATTTAATAGTCTTCTTTCAGGCGGAAACAAGGTGCGTGCCTTCAACGATTGGGTCATGCCGGTTTTGATGTACTCTTTTGGCATACTCAAATGGACTCAGACCGAACTCGACGCCCTGGATAGGAAGGTCCGTACGCTGCTGACTGCAAATCGAATGCATCACCCACGGTCATCGGTAATGAGGCTGTATATTCCGCGAAAGTGTGGAGGTCGAGGGTTTTTAAACGCTAAGACTCTCCACAATCGCGAGATATGCAGTCTCAGGGAATATTTCCTTGAAACCGACGTGGGGATGCACCGAGATGTAGTCGTGGTGGACAATGGCCTCACCCCGCTCTCCTTAGGTAAAGAGAACTGGCGCAAACCAGTAGTGCTTGACACTAATGATCGCATGGAGGTATGGCAGAGTAAGGAGCTTCACGGACGCTTTTTCCGGGCCCTACATGGACCCGATGTAGATTTACTAGCGTCCGTAGCCTGGCTGCGTTTCGGTGATCTTTTTGGAGAAACCGAAGGTTTTGTCTGTGCAATTATGGACGAAGTTATGATGACGAACAATTACCGGAGATTTATTGTGAAAGACGGCACGGTTGACATCTGTCGGGCATGCCACCGGCCGGGAGAATCAATCAGGCATATTATCTCCGGGTGTTCTCGTCTAGCTAACGGGGAGTACTTGCATAGACACAACCTTGTAGCCAGGATAATCCATCAGCAACTTGCTCTGAAATACAGCCTTGTGGAATCGGAGGTGCCGTACTATAGGTATGTGCCCGACCCAGTTCTCGAAAATGGAAATATCACATTGTACTGGGATCGATCCATCATCACTGACAGGACTATTGTTGCCAATAAGCCTGATATAGTGGTGATGGATCGATTAGAGCGGCGCGCAATGATTGTTGACATAACCGTCCCGCATGATGAGAACCTCGTGAAAGCCGAGAAAGATAAACAAATCAAGTATCTTGACTTGGCTCGCGAGGTTGTCGACATGTGGGATGTTGACTCAGCAATCATTGTGCCAATAGTCGTTACAGCCAATGGATTGATAGCCAAGAGCCTCGACCAACACCTGAGGAGGCTCTCGTTGGCCAGCTGGATCAAGGGCTTGATTCAGAAAGCAGTACTTCTGGACACGGCTCGCATTGTCAGGAGGTTCCTCTCTCTGGAGCCCTGACCACCGGTAGCTTGGACCCTGTTCCCGATACCGGTGGGCTACTATTTTTTATATTTTTGAATGTTTTTATATATTTTTTTTATATTCTAATATAAATGTATATAGACGAATAAAGGAAATAATATTCCACAACTATCACACAACGCCATCTAGTCCCAAGCTAAGCAGAGCTTGTGTTATGGGTACTAGACAACTGATAAACATACTTATATATTTCTAAATACATACATATTATAGATAAATTACAACCAGACACAGAACAAATGATCGTGCTCATCACACAAACATTTGTCCTGGGTGGGAATCGAACCCACGACCTCCGGCATAGCAGTCAGGGTCACTAACCACTAGACCATCAGGCCTGTCAATAGATATAATAATTCGAAGAATGTACTCAGAAAAACATGAATTTAATGACTCTTCTGTCATGTATGGTTATAATAAAATAAATATCTATGGTTAGATGACTGATACTGAGAACGCTAGTAATATAAGTCAATATCCTGTGTGTTTACAATCTGCTGTTATATTATTTTAGTGATAGCCGTGTAAGTCAGTAATAATCTTTAGGCATTCATCAGTCAGTGATTCAGGCGTTCATTAATTTAATAAAATCTTCGCAAGCAATGGGAAATTGCTAATGAAGGCTGCAGGAGTCGACCTCAACACGAGTTACTTCTCAAATGGGTAACTACCTATACGTCGTTTTGTCGCGCCACCAGTCCTTCCTGACTCTCTATATTAGCTGCTGAGATCAAAACTACAAACTTAGTATACAGGGAAGTTTTATAAAAATGTGGCTGTTAGTTTAGTATCTATATTACCACAATATCTTCATTCAGATTAAGCAAACTGAAGTGGCAGTGGGCTGGCCATGCCTGTCGAAGGACCGATGGACGGTGGAACAGACAAGTCCAGGAGTGGAAACCGCGTATCGGCAAGCTTAGTGTGGGACGGCCCCCAGCTAGATGGACGGACGACCTAAAGAAGGTGGCTGTGGGTAGATTCGATGTGAAAGGCGGAGGACAGGGTGTTGTGGCGCAGCCTAGGAGAGGCCTATATCCAGCAGTGAACTGCGATAGGCTGAGTTGATTGAATGAGATACTAAACTAACTTTTCCATGCGTAAGAAGTCGCGGGCAGAAGCTAGTCCTTAATAATATTATAAATGCGAAAGTAAGTTTGTTTGTGACTTTGTCACGCCTAATCCACTGAACTAATAATCATGTTTGCATATAAGTTGTCAGGGGAATAGAAAAGGACATAGGGTGGGTACCTTTCATCCAGAAAAAAAAAAAATACTGTTCCCGAGGAAAATAACAATAACTTTCCACGGTCACAGTTGCTTTAGGACGCTAGATGGCGCTACGTGTCTTTCGAATCATGATTGAAATATGATCCTACTTTCTGAGCAGTATTATCTAAAAGTACTAGGCTTGAATGAATTCACGATAGTATTTCAGTTATTAGTATTATGCTTTTATTAGGATTTGGATGAAAGGAGATGTTTCAAAATGTATGGAGCCTGGGCCAGGTCCTTGTACACTATACTTAAAAATAGGGAAATTCATTTAAAATAGTTCTCAACTGTCCAATTACTTTGAAATGGCTTGGTTTGCTGGTAAACGCAAGAAATTACACTTGAAATTGCAACACACAACAAAAACCCGTCATGGCGGTAAGCTGTCATTTTGATTGATTAATGACGTTTGACATGTTTATTTCTGAAGAATTGACACTGTTGTGACAGCTGACAGTTCTGTTTCTATGATCAATGGTCGATCTATGGTTTACTGTCTTGTAACTAAATCGGTGAGACGCCATATTGAAAGTCGATAAAAATAATTGATAAATATCAATTCACTACCACAACAGTATACATTTAATTGAATTATCTGTATTTTTCCCGAATTCTACGGATTTTTCTCTTTTTTTTGAGTTACTGTACATAGACCTGGCCCATTTTGAAACATCTCCTTTGGCACACAGATAGTTTGTTATAACTTTGATTAACGCGTAGGATACTTTTTATCCCGGTAATACGTTACCGTGGGATAATTTCCGACCTCCACGCGGGCGAAACCGCGGGCAAAAGCTAGTATTTAATATAAAGCAACCATTACTCCTACTAGGTATATACCTACTTGCGAGCGACGAGAAGAATGTACGTCCACGGTGCACCGCAGTGACCTAACCGCGCTTGCTCCAGCCGCCACGTAACAGGCACTTTATCACCCGCACGTGAAAAATGAAACGTGCACCACAAATGAGCTCGGTGTCCGCCTGACTGTGTCCACCCCCTTTCTCTGTGACCCAGCTAACATGTATCTTTCTACGAAACATTTTAGTTATATGCAGGGAGCAATGCACAGTTTATTACATACGAGTAGTTTTTGTTCGAATTTGGGTTTAACTTACGTATTTCGGGTGTGCCCATCTATTTACGAGTTCAAGAATTATAAAGAATGTCTCATGACACGAGATTAACATAATTTTAGTAGTAATGCTTCGGTTTACTGCATTTACTTGTGTCGCTCCCTGCACCAGCCTGTACATACCTACGCCTGTGACTGTACTGCAGTTGGCTGGCTTTGACTCAAATACGATTCAGACTACACGAAGTATGAAATTCGGAGCCGAATTCAGAGCACAGTTTTTGAAAGCAAAATGGACTGGAAAAAATCTGGAGCCAATCCTGAGCGGTAGCTACCTAAGGCAGCATAATCGTAGTCGAAGTCTTCTATATGTACATACTCCTTTATAATTATTTTCTAAAACGGTGTGCTGTATTTTCAGACGGTTCATGGTGGATGTCAAAAGATTTAATTTCACGTAAAAAAAATACATGTGGCACTCGGGGACTGCCGCGGTAAAGCTATTGCATAGCATTTTTATCAACTTATGCAATTCGCGACGCTCGTATAAAAAAAAAAAAATGACCGGCACGAGTCGTGAGCATAGACGGGCAGTAGTGGGGGCAAGCTCGCGCATGTACACTTTCGGCCAAATTTATTTAGTACTTACCGCTTTTTCTCAAATTATTGATAGGTACTTACGCAAACTATAATTAAAATATTCATTTGAAATTTTACTTTGATACAGTAATGTTGTAGGCCTACGTGACTAAAACATGATTATCTCAATAAAACAATTATAATCTGTTTAGAAGCGTTTTTCTATTTTGTTTATTTTTGTTTTTACAAAAAATCGTCTCAATCTGGAGGAATGGGTAATACGCCTTCTATAAAACTCGACGATGCGTTGGTGCTGGTAGAGGCCACTTGATCACTCATCTCCTCATCATCGTCACTGTCCTCATCCTCCGAATTGGTCTCGGAGTCATCCTCACCAACATGAATTATAAATTGTTCCGACAATGCATCCACTATGTGATCGTTTTTTATATATTCCTTCTCAATTTCCTTCACTTTTTGACATAATTTTGTCCATTCATTAGCTCCCATTACGTTTACTTTTTCCTTAACAAGATTCGTTACGTGACTTACGTTCCACGTCACATTCTTACTGCCGACATATCCTTTTATTGCAGCCCATGCCATCTCAATGGGATTGAGGTCTGGGTGGTATGGAGGTAATCTTACTACGTCGTGGCCGGGTTCAGCCATAATCTTGTCTATATTAAATTTTTTTAATTGATCTTTATTCATTTTAATTAAATGATGTAGTTGGGGCTTCAGCATTCTTTCCTCGTGTTGAATCCCTTTTTCTCTTAACCATCCCAGCATCTCCGACTTCCTGGCATTTGAGCTTGGTGCAGGGTCATACTGTTTGTTGTGGTAGGATGCATTATCTACTACCAAAACAGATTTAGGAGGAATGTTAGGAATTAGCTGCGTGCGAAGCCATTTTTCATAATTTTCAAAGTTCATATTATCGTGGTAGTCCCCCGACTTAGTGCATGCTTTAAATGTGAGCAGGGCATTTGGCACAAAACCTGTCTCAGTTCCTGCGTGGACTATCACAATTTGCTGCCCTTTTGATATAGGCTTTTTTAGGCCTTTTGTTGTGCCATCTGACCATGCCTGAGACGATGAATGGGACGAATCTACATATGATTCGTCCGTATAAATAATTGTTCTTCCCTCTTCCCGGAATTTTTGCATCTTTTGCAAATATGTTATTCGCTGGAACAAAATGAGTAAGTTTCTACATAAGTATTCTGGGAATCCAATTGAAGTGTGATTATGTACGAGTATATGTGTACATGTGATAATGTAAAAATGTATAGTTTTTTTTGTTCATAATCCCTACTTTTACCAATGCATGTAGATTAATGTTAAGATTTACAAGTAAGAAATAAGATTTATGACTATTAAAGCTTTAACAGCAACACTACGTGACTTGAAAATTTAAGAGGCACATTATAGTATACCTGGAAGCGAATATTGGATTGTTCAATCAAGATTTTCCGATTATTCTCGGTTTTCCTCCACTTGAAACCCAAAATTTTGATAATACGGCGAAGACTGCGCTCCGATCCTTGAAAATTTGTCGTAGTTTTTCAACGGTAGGCATTTCTTTGTTGGTGAGGTGGTAGTTGTGAATACACCTTTTAATAACCCCCTGGTCAAAACTATCCACATCTGTGACAGGGTGTTATCTTGGTCTTTTCTATCCTGGCATTCTGAATACGGTTAGAAATTCTGAATCATTGGCTTCTTTAACGATCCGCCGTACAGTTGCCACTGAGGTGTTGGTCGCATCCGCTGTGTGTTTATAGATTTCCAGCATACTTTTGTTAATACCTAACTCAGCGTTGCTCTTTATGAAACAATACACTGAATACACCATTTGCCTTGCCTGTCTATTTAAAACTGTATTTTTTCTCCTCGGCATATTTTAAGAGTTCGTGTGACTACAATTTTAAAACCAAAAAATTAAAAACAACAATTTTATAAATCGAGATAACAAAAATAAACTATATTAAAACAAAAACACATAACAGATACGAAATAACAAAAATAAACTATTTTAAAATCTCAAAACTTAATCACTAAAATTGCACGAAAGTGTACTGTAGCCGAATGACACGCGAGAGTCCAATAGACGACGAGCATCGACTGACGAACCAATCGCGTGCAACCTCGGCGCCCCCTGCCTTCTTCATTCCGCCAAAGAGACCGAAAAATTCACTACTGCGCAGGTGTCAGTTTGTGCTCACGACTCATGGCCGGTTACTGTAACTTTTTACAAACCATAAAATATTTAATTACTTAAAAATTAGTTGAGTAGTCAAAAATAAAAAACAGCCAAGTTTTGTATTTAAATATGATATGTTATTGTTATAAATTTTACCAACATACGTTGATAAGTAATACAGATATTTTTGTTGGTAGATCATTTTAAGAGGTTAGTTTACCATTTTTTTGTATCGAGAAAACTTTTCACAAACGTGTTTTGAATACCACAGGGTTCTCAGAAATATGTTCAAGATTAACATTTATTTTTTCCGCCGTGACAAACTGTATAGATTCGGCTAAAAAATTGTTTGAGACAAGCCTATTTGGCTCTTGTCAGCGTCTTAAACAAAGAGATACTTAGGTTTATTTTCGTTACGGAATTTCTTCATTCGGTCGCCGCGCTCAAAGCCCAAGATAAAAGCTATGCAATAGCTTAAAAACAATGTATTATTGTTAGACAAGCAACGACCCTCGTGAATTGATGCCACGAACACATTCGGCGGAGTGATCCTGTAGTTACTCACTGTATACAAGTCTGTGAGATTGTCTAATATCCATCCAGGTACAACCCGGTCCATCCTACAATGTATCTAGCAGCTGTAATGACCAACACATAGAACATTTGGTTGGCTATTTTCCGCATGATCTGTCCCCATCATCTCTCCCAGAGTATGTAATCTATATATATAAAAGGAGAACTGACTGACTGACATATCAACGCACAGCCCAAACCGCTGGGTCTAGAGATTCCAAATTTGGCACGTACGTTCCTTATGAGGTCTAGGGGTGCACTAAGAAAGGATTTTTCAAAATTCACCCCCTAAGGGGGTGAATGGGGGGGGTGAAATTTCACGCGGACGAAGTCGCGGGAAGAAGCTAGTTTTTCTATATATTTATCTATCTATATGTAGAAGACGGTTGTCAATTACAATAATTGTGGGTAGTCAACAGAATTTGTTATGATTTGTTATCTTATTATTAATTTAAGAGACTTTACTAGCAATTATTGTCTAATAAATCGGAACATAATTTATTGAGTACTCGGTGTACGCAATAATTGATTTTGGTAACTTATTTTGATAATTGTAACCGATGGTTTTGTTCAAAACAATTGATGACATGTTACTTTGAATTTACGACAGTAACTATTCCTGTATTATTTGATTATTTATAATGTAAGTCTTATTAGATTTAGCACATTTTAGTGTTTTGTATTAAGTAAACACGATGACGTATTTCCGTACGCCATTGGACAGAGTTTTTGTGGGGCGAGTGCGTGGTGGGGACAAACCCTTTATATCTGAGCGCACTCGTTTGTGCTGGCAGAGTTCAGTCAGTCAGTCAGTGAGAGTCAGTCGGTCTATGGACTCAATTCTTGACAGCACTAGCTCCCGACAAACCTGTCGGTTTAGGTACTAAAGTTCATTTGGGTGGCTCTGTCACTATACGAACAGTAATCGATCCTATGATTTGTTCGCAATTATTTTGTTACTGTACATAATTATTTTACTGTGTTGATCTTTGACAGTCGTTACGGGTAGTCAGAAGCCCGAAAGTCTGACAACCAGTCTTACCAATGAGCATCGTATTACCCAGTAACTGGGTTGTAGAGGTCAGATAGGCAGTCGCTCCATGTAAAATACTGGTATTCAGCTGCATCCGATTAGACTGGAAGCCGACCCCAAGATAGTTGGGAGAAAAGGCTAGGCTGATGATCTGGTTGTATCGTGTACCTACAGTATGTGATTAATTTGTTCGTGAAATTATGATCTGATTTGAACTACAAACCGTTTTTCTATTGCGCAATAACCAACACTACTCACGTAGTACGCCCACAGTAATTAAAATATGGCAGATAATAATAATAACAAGACACAAAACCTACCTGATCCGATATACGTATATATAAAATTCAAAGTCCTGACTGACTGATATATCAACGCACAGCCAAAGCCGCTAGTCCTAGAGACATGAAATTTGGAGGGTGTGTTCTTTGTGAAGAGTAGGTATCCACTAAGAAAGAAAGGGTTTTTCGAAATTCCATCCTTAAGAGGGTAAATGGGGGGAGGGTGAAATTTCACGCGGACAAAATCGCGGGCAGAAGCTAGTTTAACATAACAATTGCACAAATTTTTACCAACAGCGCCCCCCTGTTAACGTCACGAGCGCCAAATTATCCTTGTGGACGAACTTATGTTGTATCCTTGTGGACGAATCGTTGCGATTTTACATCCATCGTAACGATTCGTTATTGTATTTTGGATGAATGATAAATCACGATCTATAAAATACGACGTGTCGTGCATGTTCGAATGGGCTTGGGTAAGGTTGCAGTTATTTTTTTACCACTATTGCGATATCAGTATCAGTTTAAACAACGTTAGTTGTGTAAACAGCGCCTGCACTCACGTACAAGCCATTAGCCACTCTGAACTAATTACGAGTGGCCGTTGTCGCACGGTGCTGATATTACCGAGCATGAAGGTTTTTCTTGTTTCAGTAAACAGCGCTGAAACATTATTGGTGCAGTGATGTCTAGCGCTAGTGGGGCGTACAGTCGTGCCTGTGATGCTTTTACTTGATGTTGTTTTCACCATTCAACTTTCACTTAACATGAAATGGTACATTTTTATGATGTAAGTACCTATGTACATTCATTTCTGTAGTCAAAAGTTTATGTATAAGCAAGTTAATATTCTTACAAACCTACTATGTGTAATTTATTGTGTTCATACAGTTCACAGATTCCTGCGCTTTTCCGCCGACACGAGAAAAGAACAAGAGTTAAGAAAACTGAAATAGAAAACTACAATAACTCCAACAACATTGTGTAAGTATTCGTGTTCATTACATGTCCGCCCTCATTAGCGCCGTATGAAATAGCACAGAGTATAGAGGGAGTGTATAATAAAACTAAACTTTTTAAAATTTGCATCCGATCGCCTTATCTCGCCGCCTCTCCGACATAATGAAACAGTTTAATTATCCTCCTTCAGCGACCGCTCCCCCCGGGCAGGCGAGGCGGGGAGGGTGCGGGGGCGCGGGGGAGCCTGGGGGTGGCGGGGGGCAGGCGGGGGGCAGGCGGCGCGCTGACCCGGAAACGATGCGGCTCCCGGCCGGATATTAATTTCTCCACTTGAACGCACTTCGCGCAGGTGACGAACACCGGAACGCTTTTCAGCTAATTATCATTTATACGCGCTTTGTTTCAGGGTGTGATACGTGTCGTGCGACACCGCCGCCGCGCGGTCTGCCTGCCGCATGCCAGTATTTCATATACGACCAAAGTTTCGGGTTCAATTAAAGCATAATGAAAGTAACGGAACAGTGAGCCGTCATGAGTCGGGTTCATTCATTCCATTTCCCGATAAACTGTACGTGAGCGGTACATTAACAATGCAGCGAACATTACGCACGCTCGGCGATTATACTAATGCAAGGCCAACACATAGTGGAATTACAACAGATGATTGTTAGGCTAAGTACATACGGTACGTCATTAGCGCACGGCTAGGAGCGGAGCGAGCGGTCGGAGCGAGCGGTCCAAGCGCTCGTAATTAAAATTAAACTAGACGACGCTCGCGTGATGCATCACTTACGTAATTTGTTCGCTTGCACTGTTCCATACTCATGTTTCGTAAGGAATGGATTTATTTAAAAAATGTTTTCCCTGAAATGTTAAACTATGCCGTCAGTTACATTCGAGTATGTCTTCACACATCCTCATTTATCACTTTCGCTATCTGAGAATATTTAGATTTAAACTTTTGTTTATTAACTAAAAAATGTAGATTTAAGAAAGTAGCTTTTAAGCCGAGAGCTAATAATATAATCTGAAGACACAGCTATCTAATCACTGGAGGCCATGCGAGCTCTGCGCGCTGAGCGTTCTTCTCTAATTCAATTGGCGCGCCCCACAAAGTAATTAATCAATGGCTGCTACTTGATAACATAAACTTTATAATAATAGAAACATTGTTTTATACGGTTTAAAAATCGTTCAAGATATTTTAAGTAATTCAATTGAAAATGGTCACCATAGGTACCTATTAGATCAAGGATTAATTAAGTCAAAAGTTTTTCTGCAGAATGGAATTCAAAATTGAATTTCAAAAGTTTAATCAAGTTTAAATAGTAGTATATATATATATTTCATTGTTGTATCCTATACTTGGAACGTTTTTGTCATGTTACACTCACGTTACATGGCTAACAGGGAAAATAGTTAATAATTACGGATAAAACCAGTTTTTTCTGTGTGCGTGTAAATATTTCCCGCTCTCGCGTAGAGCGAACAATTCTTCATCCTCGTTCAGCAATGTACTCGGAGAAACAATCAGAGGGAGGGAGCAGTTCCTCCGTCAAGATAAACCATCACGTAATAAATAAAGCGAGTCAACGTCTATATGGACTAGATATACGAGGTGGCGGCGGCGGTCAGCAATCCTGCGGCAAATACAACTTAGATGGTTTGTGAGTCCGAGCGTGCCGCCGCCGCCACGCCGCCGCGCCGCCCGCGCCACGCACCCGCCCGCGGCAAGCGAAGCGGGCACGAACTTATCTGTGTGCCTTTACTGCCTCGGGATTTTCATTGCTCTGGGTATTGAATACTAAATGGAAGGAAGCGGTATTAGAAGCATCAGAAGTCTTCGACATGAATGTATTTTGTTTATTTCTCCATAATGTGAAATATTTTATCGTTTACAAGAATAGTTCAGTGCGTTAAAAATGTACGAGGGGGCGTTTATATGTTCGCGGAATGGAGGGGTTAGAGAGAGGTTACGGCTCTCATTAGTACCTCAACGTGTTGAGTGATTCACTATCAGCATAAATACAAAATTTTATTACAATCGGCTAATTAGTCTCTGAACTATCACTAACCAAACAACTTAATCGGGATGACAGCGTTCACAATGGAGAAAATCGAGCACCGCGCCCCGTTATAAAGTTCCTTACTAAGCAAGGATAAAACGTCCAAACCTTTACGGAAGAGATGTCCTGCGTTTACGGAGACTCTTGGCCTTGTAAAACCATGGTTTACAAATGGCATCGTCTATTCAAGCAAGGACGAGAATCACTTGAAGACGATCTCCGGCCTGGACGACCGTTTTCTTGGAAAACCCCTGCTGATCCCCTTCCTGCTGATCGATTATAAGGACAAGGGCGTTAATATAACCGGAGAATACTACGCGTCAATTCTGAAGCGTTTAAGGGGAAGCAATCAAAGAGGAAAGACGAGGAAAATTGACGAAAGGCGTCTTGCTCTTGCACGACAATGCGCCTGTTCACAAGAGTCGTGTTGCCATGGCTGCCCTACACAAGTCAGGCTTCGAAATAATTAACCACCCACCATATAGTCCAGACCTGGCCCCCTGCGATTATTATCTATTACCAAACGTGAAAAAAGAGCTGCGTGGCAAGAAATTTTCAAGTGATGAAGGAGTGATGGACGCAGTTTCAGCGTATTTTGAGGACAAAAATGTTTTTTTTTTTTTCGATGGTATGCATACACTTATTGAACGATCTGAAAAATGTATTAGGCTAGCAGGTGAATATATAGAAAAAGAAAAATATTTGCGAAGTTTTATTTACCCCCCTTACCTCCCATTCCGCGAACATAATAATAATAATAAATTCTTTATTTCGGACAACGTATAAGATCCATTGTGTTAGTAAATTTCTTATAATTAATGTTAGTGAATTATTCTTTAAAAACTAATTTATCCGAGGCCGCTTCATGTGGACGACGCACAAGAGAAGGGAAAGTACTTCACTCGTTCATCACCCCCACAAAACGTCTCAGAATAGGAGAGTAGATATTCTCCGCCACTGTCCTCAGAATACTGTTGTCACTGTCCCGCAGTCTTGCTATTAAGGACGAGATTTTTTTCCGCATGACCGCATAAAAGTCGTCAGTGCGATTAAGTGCAAACATCTCAGATGCGCTACAAAAACGGGGCAGTCCCAACAGCATTCTGAAAACATTATTATATTGGATGCGCAGGACCTCCAGCGATCTTTTGGTAAAGCTGACCCACAGGCTTCCCGTGTACATACCCTGACAATACGCTTTGAAAAGGGTTATTTTAACCTGATTAGTACAACGGTAAAACCTGCGCGCCAACATATTCCCTCTTACCGCCAGTGCCCTGCGCTCCCTCTCTATGTCCACATTGTCTTTAAGGTCGTCGGTAAGTATGTGCCCCAGGTACTTAAAATTATTTACTCGCCTTATACTTAAGCCATTCAGAGTAAAGCTTGGTACATAGTCAGGGGCCTTACCAGCGACCTTAAAAACCATGTATTCACTCTTGTTTACATTATAAACGAGTCCGTGTGTAGCTGCATAGTTCTCGCATACTCTCAACATCTCTCTAATCGATCCCGCAGTCGGGGCCAGCAGCACCATGTCGTCCGCGTAGCTGATATTATTAATGGTAACACCACCCACGCGGCATCCCACCCGCATGCTACCGAGCCCGGCCAGGAGATCATTCACATATAGGTTGAAGAGTCTAGGAGACGTCAGACCCCCCTGTCTCACACCGCCCTCCAACCTATATGGATCAGAGAGTGTTGTTGACCATTTTACGACATTTGTTTGGTTTCCATACCAATATTGCAGAATTCTGAGAACTCCAGCCGGTATATTCCTGTCCTCCAGCTTTCTCCAGAGTACATCATACGACACGAGGTCGAAAGCTCTGGAGAGATCCAGGAAACAGGCATACACCGTTGTTCTGCGGTCAGTATAGTATTGGACAGTATTCTTGAGACTTAAAATAGCACTCTCTGTCGATAATTTGGACTGAAAACCAAATTGTGCATCATGCACATGCAGATATTCTTTCATACATACATACATAAAAACGCCCCCTCGTAAATGCCTTCCGTCGCATAGCCGTTGCTACGTTTCGTAGTCGTTGCTACGTTTCGTAGTCGACGCTACATCTCGTAGTCGACGCTTCATCTCGTAGTGGATGCTACGAGTACGTCTCGTAGTCGATGCTACGTCTCGTAGTCGATGCTACGTCTCGTAGTCGATGCTACGTCTCGTAGTCGATGCTACGTCTCGTAGTTGATGCTACGTCTCGTAGTCGATGCTACGTCTCGTAGCCAATGCTACGTCTTGTAGTCGATGCTACGTTTTGCAGCTGTTTCAAAGTCTCGTACAGTATTTTTTCTTACGAAGTGACGAGTGCTTTACTTGCGGTTACCAAGTATACCAATACCTTGTGAATGTGTATTTAAGCGGTGGAGCTCTCGGTACCGTGCGAGACAATGGCCAAGTCGAAGGTGTGTGTGTGTATGAAGTTAAAAGTATTTTAAGTACTGATTTCATCCATTGGTAATGTGGTTATTGGGTGACACATTTCAGGTGTCCATTTCGAAGGGTCTGACGCGACGGGGTCCTATCCTGATGATAAGGGCGCGCGTCCGCCGCTCACGCGACGTAAATAATTTAAATGAAAAACGTTGACGTGCTTATTGAACAGCTCGCCTGTGTGACGGCTACGTTTTTATTATTAGAACATTCAATAAAAGGAAGGGAAGTATACGAAATTTAAAGCGTTTATGAAATTTATGCAAAAATATCTTTACAACGATTCGGTTACTCTTTTAGAAGACAATTGAAAGTAATTTAAAAAAGATTTTTAAATAAAAGTTTTAAAACAAAATGACTTGTATCACAAGTGTTACATGATACAAGTAGCCTTCTTATGTACATAATAATAATATATTATGTACCTATTTATATTCGATTGACATAAAAATCATGCTCTAAGTAGGACTTACACAACATACACAATTCCAACTAGTGATAGTGTAAGCTATCGCCCGCCACCTCGCGCCGACCACTCTCCTGATATCACGACATCTCGCAACACTTCTTGAGAACTGCGGCGTGTGCCCTCGACACGCGGCGCCGTCGCCGGCGAGCAGCTCGAGTACACTGCAAACTCCTACCAATCCACAAGTACACATGCGACTCTATTGAACCATCTCTACTGACATTCCTGCTACTTGTCTCCAAATCTCTGTGAATTATTATCTTAAATAATACCGCTCTTATTATTTAGTTGTAAGGCTTAAACTGCTTAGTCATACACCTAATTAATACACGCGCCTAATTAATATCTTCTATTTCATACACATTATAATCTCGTTAATATTTGACTTTCAATACAAAGCCTGTGCCTTTCGCTTAAAGTGGATGCCTCCTGTACCAGTGACCTCGTACTATTTGTCTTACCAGTAAAAACCTAACCCTTTTTGCACATGACTACCGCTGGAATAAATTACCTCGCATTAGTATTGCTCCACTGTTTCTTACTAAATCTATGTAAAACGAGCATCTCATCTTATAGGGTAGAACTGGTTTGTTTGTCTGTAGAATTTGTTTTTACATTAAATTATTATTACAGAATAGAATAATATGATATTTATACAATGCCTAAAATCTACAAAAATATAATATATCTTTTGTTAAAATGTTTGACACAAATAATTTACATACACGAAATTAAACCACACCACTTTATATTAAAATATGTAGGTCGGTAGGTACAAAAAAAATGGGTAAGCTAATTTTTAAGTAATAACTACATTGGTATTTTTAGCCCAAAGAATAAGCATTGCCATCCAACGTGGTAATGCTGCCAGCCTTTTGGGCACTTATCCATTGACAGCGATGCGGACGAATTTTTTGATGCCCTATGAGCTCTTGTCTTTTTTTTTCCTTTTTTTTTACACTTGTATATAATATATATATATATATATATTTTAGATTGTAAAATACTTCTTGTAATTAATATTTCAAAAATAAAGGTATGAAATAATTAGGTAAGTTAATTAAAGCCAGTTCAAAATATTGTATTTGAAAGGACTCCGCGGGTAACAGCTAGTATTTAATAAGCTAACGATGTTGTTGAGCCGCGCCCGGCCGCCCGGCGCCGGCCGGTGCCACCGCGCGCAAGTGCTGCTGGGCTCTGTTTCATTATGTTGGTAATAGATTGTTCGCTGCAGTTGGCTGCGCGGTAATCTGCACATCGTATACATTAGGTACTCGCTAATTAACTCTCTCTACTTCAGGAGGTACAGTGGAGCTACTCTACGATGCTCATTTGTTACAGTGGTTGCACTTTTCCTTTAACATTGTGTTTTTCCTGTTTCCAATATCCAATAAACTTAGTTCTTCTAATACATTTTTGTTCAAACTGGATTTGTCTCTACGTGCACAAGGTAGCACTCTTTGAAAACAGTTTAAACTTTTACTGTTTGAGGTTAAAAGTTATAAGAGTTTGCTCTGTCTTTTCAAAACTTGCATTATGTAAAGTAGCGACCATTGCGGTCAAGTGACCGACTCTCCGATAATCTCGCTAGCGCTATTCTAACAAATGTTGCTCGCGCTAATAAATTGCTGTAGTAAAGTTTTTTCAACCAAAATTAGTCCAAATCACATAAAATATCAGTAAAAACCACCTGTAGCCTTAGCGTCAATGTTCTACAAACATTCAAACACATTTGACTTTTTTCAGCAAAAAGTATTCACAAATTATCAACCGACCGTTTGCATGGAAGCAGTCAGTTAGAGGCGGCTGTATTTGCATGGAAGCAGTCAGTTAGAGGCGGCTGTATTTGCATGGAAGCAGTCAGTTAGAGGCGGCTGTATTTGCATGGAAGCAGTCAGTTAGAGGCGGCTGTATTTGCATGGAAGCAGTCAGTTAGAGGCGGCTGTATTTGCATGGAAGCAGTCAGTTAGAGGCGGCTGTATTTGCATGGAAGCAGTCAGTTAGAGGCGGCTGTATTTCAAAGAATTTCTTTTATTTACTGTTCCATTGCCTAATAAAATGACATCGTTCCTCCCTTTAACTAATATCTAGAATTTTTTGGTCCTCGTCAATGGCGCGATCGTCGCGTTTTATTGGGCCAACTTCTGTTGGACCAAATATTATTTGGCCAAGTGTATAATAAGCGCTTTGTCGCTGCGCTTCATAGCTGACACGACATCATTTCACAAAAATGTTTCATCATTTTCTTGCCCTTATGCCAATTTATTTGTCGTCGGCACAACATGTCTTTTTCTTCCATACATAAATGAGAGATATACATACAATGTGTAACTGAATTAATACACAAGAAAGTGGTTTCTTCAGAATTGTTTACTGAATTGATTGGGTGCGTCTCATAACGTATAAACTCATTTGGTCTAATTTCATTTTATTATCGTTCATAAGATATAATCAACGTGAGATATACCAACTGTAGATATAATTTCTTTACATATAACATTTATTTATTCTAAAACTTAAGTAGTATAACGTTGTTTGATATAACGTTTATGTAATCGAAAATCATTTGGTCTAACGTTTAATATGTATATTATTTATTTAATCGAGAATCATTAGGTCTAACGTATAATATAAGTATATAAAAAACGTCATTATGTAACCCCGACTCAGAGTACCCCGACTCGGATAGGTTAGGTTAGAAGGCTAAGGCGGGAGCGCAGCGGAGCGGAGCTCCCGCCTTAGCCTTCGTGGTTATTTTTTTTTAAACCACCCAGAAATAGGAGCCCCGCGAAGCGGGGCTCCGTCGACCTATCTTAGCGCAGGTGGTAATCAGTTACTAGTTATGTTTAATATCTACTTAGGTTACTATTACCTATAACTACGATAGAACTTACAAAGAATAAAACAAAGAAAAAATACTTTTAAATATTTATTAAATAAATAATAATTCATCATATTAGTCTAAATAAGTTTTATATCTTTTGAGTGGTATGTCAAACGATTTTATATTGAATGTATGTTATGCTTATAAAAATTAGTTATTATAAAATTATATCAATCGTTCATTATATTAACTAATCGCTATATTAAATAAAATTATAGGTTCCGTTGTTATATGTTGTAAATATTAGAGATTTTGTTGTTATATCATCTATTACTTACCCGAATTGATTTCTGTCATTGTTAATATACGTCATTTTTTATCCCAAAAATAATTAAAGCTACGTAAATTACAGGCGCAGTTCCGCTGTAAATCAGTCAGAACAAACCAAAATGGACGGAGTATCTACTATGCTAGACCCTTGTACCTGTGCGACTGTGTTCGTGCGTAGATTTGTAATGTGACCACAATTTTTTCTCACAATCTGTATAACTAATTGAATTAAATAAATAATAGCAAAAATTCAGTGCATGTATTATAATTATAACATAATAATCTAATTCGGGAGCCTGGTGGTGTGCGTTAATTCCGGGATATGTTGTATAGGTGCTTATAATTTCCAGAACAGTTTTGCCCAAGAGGTCCGACAAAATGATTGTAACAAAATACAGAATTTTGTCGAACCTCCTAATCCCATTGACGATTTGGAATGCTAAATGAAACTAGTATCTACTCCATTTCTATACAAGAAGTATTTTACAATCTAAAATATATATATTATATACAAGTGTATAAAAAAAAAGGGGAAAAAAAAAAAAAAGACAAGAGCTCATAGGGCATCAAAAAATTCGTCCGCATCGCTGTCAATGGGATAAGTGCCCAAAAGGCTGGCAGCATTACCACGTTGGATGGCAATGCTTATTCTTTGGGCTAAAAATAGGCCAGCCCTCTGGTCACTTGTAGAGTCAACCAACCGCTTGGCGATGTCTCGAAACATTCGATGAGCACTCGGGCCCCAAGGCCCTAGAGTTTCAACCCCAAACGGCTCAAACATATAACTCCCAAAAAGGTTGTTATATTTGCGCCGTTTGAGGTTTTCTGCTCCTGCAGCAGCCGCCCCAGCACAGCCCGCCGTGCTAGGAAGATGGGATGGCGCGAGGGTGTCGACACAAGTTGCATCCCACACCAAAGGCCTACCCAACTTCCAAGGCATTATTGTCATTCCATCTGGCCTCTTCCCATCGTCACGTGCCAAGCCATTGGGTTCTAAAACAGCTGGCACCCCATTTCTTATTTCGGTTTATACAACATGTAGGTACCTACCTATTTTTATGCCTTGACATAAAATAATCAATTAGGTATATAAAAATCTTTCATTGTTTTATTCATCCACTGACAGACAACGCATGGTCTATACCGCTGGTTCGACTAATAAACATGAATTTTACCTTCTTATATAACGAAAGTGAAGGACAAAACACAAGCCTAAGCTATTTCTTTGTTTCTTTCCAATGTATAATAACTCGTTGTGCTTGTGTATCAGTTTTCGTACTGAGAGTAATGTATTTTATACTTTTTATATTCGGAGTGAATAACTAAATTATACGTATTTCTGTGGCGAAGACTTTGCTCTTCGTTTATTTCGCTACAGTATGTGTACAAATAAATTGTGAATTTAATAAAATTATTTGTTTTGCTATTAAAAGTCATTGTTCATTACTGGCTTGCGAGAGTCAGTGTCGAGCCATGTATTGACTGACCTACGGCCGAGTTTTTTTTTAAATAAAAGGTACAACAATAAAATGTAAATTAAATTCGTTCGAAGCGTTCCAGATCACTGGCCGGCTCGGTTCCATTTCCAGCCGATGACTACATAATTGAAAAATATCCGAACGACACGACAGGTATTAATTTCTACGTGAAAGTTTTAAATTCTATATTTTTTATTTATTGCAGTAGGTAAAGTGACATATTTTGTTTAGTTAATGGAAAACTTCTGTCAATCAAAAAAAAAACATCATCATTTGAATCATTACGTAATAATCATATCATCATTACCATTACCATTTTTTCCATTATCATGTTAATTGAAAGTAAGGGTAGTAATAAAACAGGTCCCGTAGTAGGTAAATCTGCCGGTTAAAAGATAATTCTTGACGATCATTACGCTCGGTTGGCTCTAAAAGTGTTAAAACTCCTTGCAGCTGAGCGCTCGTGTACACAAATAGGGACAGAAGTACCACTCCCTACATGTCTCGTGTTAGTACCTGCATGGCTGTCTGTAGTACATACTTCAGTGGTAAAGATCTGCCTATGAAAGTCAATTGCTGTGATTCTAAAATGTAATCTAATGAACATTCGTGATGGCATAGAGATGACGGAGGAATTGCAACGTATAACTAGACAAAAAACCGGCTAAGTGCGAGTCGGACTCGCACACGAAGGGTTCCGTACCACCTTACAATATTTAACACTACATGTATAAAAAAATCACGTTTTTTGTATGGGAGCGCCACTTAAATATTTATTTTATTTTAATTTTATTATTTATTATTAAAGTAAAAATACAACTGAGTATTTTGTGAATATTTCAAGTGCCTACCTGTTGCCATTATTGATATCGAGCAAAAAAGCGCAAAAAAATCGCGTTTGTTGTATGGAAGCCCCCCTTAAATACTTATTTTTTTTTTAGTATTTGTTGTTATAGCGGCAACAGAAATACATAATTTGTGAAAATTTCAACTGTCTAGCTGTTACGGTTCATGAGATACAGCCTGGTGACAGACAGACGGACGGACAGACAGAGAAGTCTTAGTAATAGGGTCCCGTTTTTACCTTTTGGATACGGAACCCTAAAAAGAATCTTACTAGTAGTGGTACTCATTAATACATACAAAAAAACCCGCCAAGTGCGAGTCGGACTCGCACACGGGGTTCCGTACAACCGTACAATATTTAACACTACATATATAAAAAAATCACGTTTGTTGTATAGCCTCCCTTCATTTATTTTATTTTAATTGTTTATTTTTAAAGTGAATATTTATATATAAATTGACGTGTAAAAGTGTTTGTACAAACCTACTTACAGAAATAAATCATTTATCAATATACAACTAAGTACCTATTCTGCAAATATTTGAAGCGTCTACCTGTTGCCGTTACTAATATCGAGCAAAAACGGCAAAAAAATGACGTCTGTTGTATAGGAGCCCCCCTTAAATATTTATTTTATTCTGTTTTTAGTATTTGCTGTTATAGCGGCAACAGAAATACATCATCTGTGAAAATTTCAACTGCCTAGCTATCACGGTTCATGAGATACAGCCTAGTAACAGACAGACAGGCGGACAGTGGAGTCTTAGTAATAGGGTCCTGTTTTTACCCTTTGGCTACGGAACCCTAAAAAGACTTATGCCCGTTTTCACCATCGTTCCTTAAATTTAGGGAAACCTTAAGAAATTTTAAGTGTTAGTTTCGTTTTCACCATCACCTAAGGGACACTTATGGTCCTAAAACATATGGGTAAGGGGCTGATTTAAGGAGTCTCTTATGTTAAGAGACTCTTAGTTAAGGAGTGTTTGAGGGAACGATGGAGAAAACGAGCATTAGAGACTTACTTCTAAAAACTCTTACCTCTCTATGTTTTGTCATCTTGGTAATTATTTTTTCAATTCGTTTTTTCTGTGTTTACTTCTATTGTGGCATTGAATTACGGAGAGTAATTAAGGTGAGGTTGATCCGAACAGTGGAGAATTAAAACCGCTTGTAATGTAACTGAATGAAAACTATTTACTTTAGCGTTAACGTCGGCGTCTGCGAGACAGCGCAGGTCCAGAGTGAGCTGCTTTATGTCAGCTACGTGCTAGAACGTACTGAGTCTCACTTTGATGAAGTTAGATATCTTTGCCCAACAGTGGACTACAAGAGGCTGATGTAGATTATAATAGTGATGGGTTTTACGGGTTTCACACACAGATATCTAACATAAGTTGCTTAAAAGAACAAGTCAAAACTCGATGCCTGCTCAGGGTAGACAATGTAGGTTTGTCCTCTTTGTACTAGAGTAGAGGAAACATCCAATAATGATCCTAACTGACTGTCAACCAACCGTATTAACAATCGCCTTAACCATAACAATTTTAACCACTCCAAAGTTAAAACTTACAGTTTGCAAGTATTAACTCGAATAACTGAACAAGCAATACAAGTTAGTATGTGCAAGACAAACTGCCGGCGGAACTTATTGGTATCGCTCGACACACAACGCAACTCACACAGATACTTAGCGGCTGACGCTAGCGTCGCACTCGTCTCGTGTGGACTCATCAACTCACACAGATACTTAGCGGCTGACGCTAGCGTCGCACTCGTCTCGTGTGGACTCATCAACTCACACAGATACTTAGCGGCTGACGCTAGCGTCGCACTCGTCTCGTGTGGACTCATCAACTCACACAGATACTTAGCGGCTGACGCTAGCGTCGCACTCGTCTCGTGTGGACTCATCAACTCACACAGATACTTAGCGGCTGACGCTAGCGTCGCACTCGTCTCGTGTGGACTCATCAACTCACACAGATACTTAGCGGCTGACGCTAGCGTCGCACTCGTCTCGTGTGGACTCATCAACTCACACAGATACTTAGCGGCTGACGCTAGCGTCGCACTCGTCTCGTGTGGACTCATCAACTCACACAGATACTTAGCGGCTGACGCTAGCGTCGCACTCGTCTCGTGTGGACTCATCAACTCACACAGATACTTAGCGGCTGACGCTAGCGTCGCACTCGTCTCGTGTGGACTCATCAACTCACACAGATACTTAGCGGCTGACGCTAGCGTCGCACTCGTCTCGTGTGGACTCATCAACTCACACAGATACTTAGCGGCTGACGCTAGCGTCGCACTCGTCTCGTGTGGACTCATCAACTCACACAGATACTTAGCGGCTGACGCTAGCGTCGCACTCGTCTCGTGTGGACTCATCAACTCACACAGATACTTAGCGGCTGACGCTAGCGTCGCACTCGTCTCGTGTGGACTCATCAACTCACACAGATACTTAGCGGCTGACGCTAGCGTCGCACTCGTCTCGTGTGGACTCATCAACTGCTCGCAACGTGCTACTAAAGCGCTGAGCGTGAGCAACTCGCGGCTACAGAGAATGTTGAACTTTACGTGTTGTCAATAAAGCTGAGTTTTGATTCATCGATCGTTAATAACTCACTTCTCATGATCCAACTATACCGTAAGTAAACATTGTGCTTACTTGGATTGAACATTTGTTTAGTTTGAATCAAATAAGTAGTAATACACCAAAAGGCCTGCGTACAATGTTACATAGATCCGACACCACACACCCACACACACTCAAGTAGTCTCAACGAACCCTTTCGGTTCCGCGGCAACGAGAACAGTGACCAGACGGCTGACGTCCACTCGTTCCACTACGGATATTGCTCACATTTCAAATTTTAAGGTGTGTGACGGCCTTTAGACGCAAGATGAATTCCAAATTTTGCCACAACAGTGGTCAGTTTATATTGTTAGAAAGCTCAGTAAGAATTTTCTATAATCGCGTTCCTCTGCAGAGAGTTTCTCTAAGCTCGCTTCGTCGGAACGTCTGCTAATCGCACAGCTGCTAGCAACAACAATAATTACTGTGGTTAGGCGAGTTGCACACGAGCGGACGTGCCGCGCCGCGCCGCGCCCCCAACCAGTCGCGGTAAGCGCGTCACGTGCCTCACTCCTTATTTAATTTCTAATGCTGGGAAGTTCAGGCGAGACGTGCCGCTCAGTAAGCGCAGACAGAACAAGTTGCATCAGCGCCCGCTGCAACTAACAACCAACTTACTGCTATGAGGAAAGAAAGAACATTATATTTATTTAAGGAAAAATCTGGGAGCTGGAGGTGTACCTGCAAAATAAGTACTGACACTGCAAAGCAGGCAATCACTTATTATTATTAGTGTTGATAATAAAGCTGCGTACTCCGAGCTGATCGACATTGGTGCCGATTCTCTTGTACACCGAACTAAACTAACTAAACTATCACTAAAATTCCTTACTTTTTGCTATGAGAATCTTACAGCTATTCTGCATGAAAAATTCTCTAAATTTAAAAATAATTTTGACACAACTAAAATCGAATTTGACAATTACGACTCGTCGACACGTGGTACTTGTTTGCCCTACCCGTGATTTTTTTTTAGAGCCATCAGGCGGGCGGGGGCAGCCTTGGCGTGTTTTTTAAGGAATTTTTCACTTTTTGTATGGAAAATATGAAAAATTATTACCTACATGTTGAGTTTTAGGGGGTTTATGTGATTTATAAAGGGGGTCGAAATTTTCATTATTTTTGCGATAGGACACACCATTTTCGAGATATAAGCAAAAGAAAAAAAAAAAAAACTACCTACTATTTTTGCATCTGAAGTCGAGGTGTTGGTGACTTTCTGTTCATTTTTTTCTTCAACGACAACTAATTTTATTCCACACCTTTTTAATCGCGATTAAAAATAGTCAGATTTAGTTATAAAATCTAAATTTTAGGTGAAAAACGTATAATTCAGAATAGCAAAATTGCCATGTTCAATGGATTAAATAAATCGTGCCATCTTAGTGCTGTCAAACTAAAATATAGTTAAGTTGTGTCACTTTAGTCAAATTTCAGAATAGGAAATCGTCGTTTGACAGGAATAAACTAAATTTTTGTGATTTTTAGTCTAGTTTAGAGGCATTTGTGACAAGAGAATCGGCACCAATGGCAACGTTCTTTCACTGTCCGTGCATTGCATCCAATAATAAACAACGTCATATTTTCGCTTGATTTAGAGATGAAGATGTATTCATAAAGCTTATGGAAGAAATATTAGATTTTTACATTATTTGAGTGAATTTGGAGTCTGTTTGTCTCGAGGACTGTTATAGTAATGACGCTATAAAACAGAGATTTAGTGTAAGTTCACATTACGGTACTTTAGCCCCAACTTCAGTCCCGCGGGCATCGACTCTTTGTTGTGTTTTAACAAGTCGTTACAAGATGGAGAAGTTACTTCATTGCCTTGTTTTTTAGTATCATCTCTTTCAATATTTGCTGACAACAAAACGCAATATTTTTTGGATTTTAAGAAGAACCCAGCAACGCCATTGACTCATAATAATCATAAACATACAATAAAGATTGAATTGAATTGAAATTATTTAATTAAAATATGGAACAAAGGAGTTCCCCGTTTTGGGGCACTCAGTTGTCCAATTACTGCGTTTAGTTTAGGGATCACGAGGACGCCAAGATATGGCGTCCTCGTGATCCCCGATCCATCCACCGAGCCACATTCCAAGCTGCACATTAATTTGAGGATCTCATGATCATCTAGCCTCCTCGTTGTGGCACTCTATGAGGGCATTACGCAGCAACTACATACGTATGCTGTTTACATAGCGCACAGGTTATATTCAATTTCAACGTACGTTTCAGAAATAAGTGTCACCAGTACAGAAAGCAATTCGCTTTATATCAGCTATCAAAGTGTATTGTCTAGCATCTGAACCATCTCAGTGTCTCTATGAGCTACATAAACTTGCCGAGCCACATAAACAATGTTACAACGCCACAGATTACGTACATACAAAATATTTACTTCTTACATTTATCGCCATCGTACCCACACATGCGCGTTTAGGGTTTACTCGTATTACGGAGCGGCGACGCCGCACATTGGGCTGAAACGGGCCGGTAAAGGACTTAGCATTAAAAAAAAAAAAAAATTGTGAGCCGTCACGGGACGCCTGGCAGATGTGAAACATCGACATTTGTATACCATCACTAGCTTCTTCCCGCGACTTCGTCCGCGTGAAATTTCACCCTCCCCCATTCACCCTCTTAGGGTGTGAATTTTGAAAAATCCTTTCTTAGTGCACCCCTAGACCTCATAAGGAACGTACGTGCCAAATTTGGAATCTCTAGACCCAGCGGTTTGGGCTGTGCGTTGATATGTCAGTCAGTCAGTTCTCCTTTTATATATATAGATATAGCGTGGCGACGCGTCGCCACGGCATGCGTCGCCACGCCAGAAATCGGTTTTTCGTGCGGCTATAGATGTTTCACATCAAAAAGTTTATTTTTGTGAAATTTTAAATATTGTGTTGGATTTATCTATCGATTATAAGTAATTATTTCTATGAGGGTCGTTCAGATAACTTAGTATTTTCGGAGTTATAAATATCCAAAGTAATTTTTGTATGAAGCAAAAGAAAAAAATGCGAAAATCTCGAAATTCTCAAATTTTCTCAAATAATTGACTCTACGTATGCATAGTATGTATATTTGTCCTATTTTAGCGCCTATTCTCGGGTTGCGATTTTCTGCGATTTGGTCGCAATTTCAAATTTTGTTCTCTATTCCACACCACCATAGAGGTTAAGAACTAGGCGCGTTTTTTTTTATGTAGTGGTCTCCCCTTTAGGCCTAAACCACTAAGGACTAATAAAATAAATAAAAATAAGTAAAAATCACAATCAGTACTGGCCACTGCACTGTTTTAATTTAATCACTGTCAAGGGTATCCACATTAACGAATGCAAAATTTTCGTATTCGTCATCATCAAATGTTTCCGCTTGTTCAATTACTAGTAAACTTTGTGCTTCTACTGACAAAGTTTTGTTTTTTTTTTTTTCTTTGTTTTTTTATGGTGGGTAATAGAACACTGAAGTACGTTTGAATGCAACCGAACATTCCGTAGGTAACCTATCGTTGCACCAATCACGTTACGACACGTCATAACTTGTTGTTGCGCTCGCGCACTCTTATCCCTTGATTCCCGGAAATAAGTCTCAAAACAAATTACGTCATACCTACCTATGGTGGTGGAAAATGTCGAACATTGATTTTTAAGCTATTGCATAGCTTTTATCTTGGGCTTTGAGCGCGGCGACCGAATGAAGAAATTCCGTAACGAAAATAAACCTAAGCATCGTCTAACGTCGTATCAGTTCGGCAGACTTCGGCACGGTGTTTGTGTGCGTTACTATGCAATAGCTTTACCGCGGCAGTCCCCGAGTGCCACACGTATTATTTTTTTAAAGAACTAAGTAGGTATTGAGGTTTTCAGGCCGTTTACTATACATTATTTTCAATTTCAATTTAATTGGAATAAATTGCTTAACTAAAATAACATGACTCTTGAAACAAATTTGATATGGCTATATCTCCGAAAGTACTCATTAAATTAAAAAAAGTCAAAGAATAAAAACGTTTTAAATTTATGCCTAGATACCAAAAAAATACATTTGATCCCTTAAGACCCAACCTTGTAATCCCAGCCCACTGTGCGCCGTATGCGGCGCGCCCGCGTGCGTGCACGGAGCGGTGACGCCGTCTGCGGCGCGCCCGCAGAGCTCACAATGGCATTCGTCTGTCGGTGTACAGCCGACACTGTTATATTCTTTCTCGTTTCATCTGAAATGAGTCGCGCTCTCGGCGTGTAATTAATTGCACTCCAACTTAACGCGAGCGAGAGGGGAAGGATCACTCCATGTAATGAGAAGAATTCTTCCACAAGCTCGTATTTACATTTGGAGATTACGTTTGCGTGTCTGTTATTCTGTGAGCTATCTACATTCAAATGTGACACGGGAGCGAATAAAGCAGGTATTGAAATGGGTTATGTGTTTCTTAGCATACGGTATTGGCAAGTATATTTCTGTCATAAGAAAAATAATCGAATTCTATTAACAAAAACCGGCCAAGTGCGTGTCGGACCACGAACAATGAAGGTTTCCGTAGTTGGGATGAATTTATCATAAGAATAAACTTTACATTATAGTTAAAAAAACATGTCCTCCCATTCATCGCAACTGCAAATGTAAGTTAGTCGAATATTAATCGTTAACTTGTACATCCTACTTGTATGTGATAGTTTTCCTTTTAACTTCGTTAAATAAATAGGTAATAAATAAATATATAACGCTACTGCTGTGATTTTTTTTCACTCATTATCAAAAAACAACCATTAAGCTGGCAGGGGACACTTGACTCTTAATTAACTAAAGTTAGCACTTTAACCAAACGGATCCATGAATCTGAAATTGGTTTTCACACAACCATAATATTTTTCGTAACGGCCTATCCAACGACACCCCATACCATGGGATAGACGAGAAAAAAGAATCCTCACTTTACGAGCAGGGGACCGGGAGGGTACCAAACATTTTTTTTTGCCGGGATTTATTTGTATAGCCATGCCAAATTGCAGCGTTCTAGTATTAAGAGTCTCTAAGTTAAGCCGCGGACAGACAGTCAGACAGACGGACATGGTAAAACAATAAGGACTCCGTTATTTATAAGCCGATTTGCAAAATTATTTTTTTATTTGAAAGGAGTAAGTTTAAATATTGTTTAGACTAAAGTAACCAAACGAGTTCAGTATCCACTAGTGCACTTATAATGTGTCATTAACGCCGAAATAACTAGATCCCACGACGCAGGGTATCCTAGTGTGGGGTCTAGCGCTACTTTATTGCACTATATCTTTAATTATTTTTATTTTACTGTCTTTTGTTTGTTGTGCTTAACATGTTATCAAAATGTGTCTAATTTTTTTTTATAAATATACTTTCAGATTGGTCTCTTAGAAATTTTATCAAAATCGGTTCAGTGGTTTGGTTTTAAAACCAAAATTACTGGTAAAAATTGGATTAAACCAAAATTACGTCGATTGCTTTCCTATAACTTTTCAGTGGCAGCTTAGTGGAATTGTCATAGGATGCATTGTAGCTTATAAGTGCCGTATATTTACATAATTAACCATCTTCAAAAAGGAGGAGGATCTCAATTCGACTGTATTTTTTTTTGTACGATTGTATATTACGCGATATCTCCGGAAATTGTAAATCGATTTTAGTGTTATACGAATTTTTGTGGGGTAAGCACAGCATTTTTACAAAAAAAAAACAACCTACTTCCAAAAAAGACACTACAAAGTGAAAATTAACTTTAATTTCGGAAGTCGGCGGCAAACAACGAAAATACGAACCCAACGACACCGACTTCCAAAATTAAAGTTATTTTTCACTTTTTAGTCTTTTTTTGGAAGTCAAATGTATTTTTTTTTTGGAATAAAGTGTAAACCTAATTAAGGTACAATATTGTACCTTAATGTTTTGTGTTGTGTGTCCGACCACCTCTGCACCTATGTATGTATATGTGTGAGTAGAAATTTTACCTCAAATTTAATGACGTTCGTCTGTTTGGGCGACCTTACTGCCACCTGTCTACGCAATAACTCCGGAATGATGATAACGCGAATACCGAGCGTAATGACAGTGAGGCTGCTCTTAAACTTTACAGCCTATTACCGAAGCCATCCCTCGGAAGGTACCTTAGTGTAGATGAAATAAAAAACTATAGATCAACCACAGAGCATAATAATACAGAAAGGCTTCGAGTAACAAGGATCACATTAAAACTAATTACTACGGGAAATGTCAAACAGCGCCACAGCACTCAGCAGTGTAGGTTGCTCGAGAAGTTTTCGTTTTGCAAGTATGGCGTACATTTATTTAGCGCATGTTTGGGAATAGACTCTCTGCAGCTGTGTGCGTGTGGAACAGGATAAAATATAAAGTTTATTAGGATGCCCGTTAATACAGCCGGGTGTGTTCCGGAACTTGTTTAGTTTCCAGTTAGGGACGTCCCTGAGTTGGTTAGGGACTCTATATACTTGTGCGGGCTGCCCAGCGAAGACGCGCGCACAGTATCATGTAGTGGCACAACTAGTGGATATGTGGCTAGTGCGGGCCTGAAGCAGTCAACCGTTACAACCACGCAGATGTAATAATAAGAAGATGACACAAAGGAGCCGCGCTCGTCCTACACCCCACCACCCACCCGCACAACATTCGTCCGTTAGATTACGTCTGAATGTATTGCGTCCGTAAGGGACGGCTGGTTATGTAGTTAGAGTTCGGGACGGTTGTCGGTTCTTTCCATACGTGTAGGTGCGCTTGTTTGTCTTTTTGAATACCGGATTAGGAATCTATTCGAACATGTTCACAGGTGACTGACTACGTTTGTACAGGAATATACTCGTGTACACTCCTACAACTTGTGACCCCTGAGAGATAATTACTTTGGAGGTTTTGGTAGGTCGGAGATTTCGTTCTATTATTTTTAATGAGAATATAGTGATGTTATCGCGTCAGTTTTGCGGATAATGTACCAGAAGTGTTATAAAGTAGAAGTGCTAATAGCTACAAAAATGTTCGTGGCTCGTCGAACCGGGATCACTTTCCATCTTTCTCTTTTCACTTTCCACGTACACCAGCTGGTACTACTGCTTCTCCGAACGTTACTTTGCTAACATGAGCGCACATAATTCGACATTGCGCATTACTTCAAGAGATCAAGAACAGCTTTTTATGAATGTGTTCTCAGTTATGCGCGAGTTGAATTGGAAGCTGATAATCAACACAGCTTCTCAATTGGGGGAAATTCACTGAATGGAAAAATGCTTCGATTTCAGGAAAGAGCTGTCAATAAGCCACTTACATAACTTATTAGGTATAGCTAGGCGATGTAGTTTATATACTTATATTTAATTGACTTAATTAAGCCTTAATCATGGTTCCTAGCTATAGCAGTAGTAAACCCCTTTAGTGCGGAGATAACATCGCCCTCTCACATAATGCGGAGCGTTCTAATCTGCGTAGTATATATTATATACAAGTGTATTAAAAAAAAAAAAGGGAAAAAGAAAAAAAAAAAAAAAAAAAAAAAGACAAGAGCTCATAGGGCATCAAAAAATTCGTCCGCATCGCTGTCAATGGGATAAGTGCCCAAAAGGCTGGCAGCATTACCACGTTGGATGGCAATGCTTATTCTTTGGGCTAAAAATAGGCCAGCCCTCTGGTCACGTGTAGAGTCAACCAACCGCTTGGCGATGTCTCGAAACATTCGATGAGCACTCGGGCCCCAAGGCCCTAGAGTTTCAACCCCAAACGGCTCAAACATATAACTCCCAAAAAGGTTGTTATATTTGCGCCGTTTGAGGTTTTCTGCTCCTGCAGCAGCCGCCCCAGCACAGCCCGCCGTGCTAGGAAGATGGGATGGCGCGAGGGTGTCGACACAAGTTGCATCCCACACCAAAGGCCTACCTAACTTCCAAGGCATTATTGTCATTCCATCTGGCCTCTTCCCATCGTCACGTGCCAAGCCATTGGGTTCTAAAACAGCTGGCACCCCGGCGGTGACAAGAGCCCGACGGATGATGTCGTTAATGCTGGCGTGCCGTGCCATCCGACCAGCGCTCTTGCTGCAGGATAGGCCATGGTGTCCGAGGCAGTCGACTGCTTCACCACATTGACAGCGATGTGGAGCTCCGCAAGGAGCGCCCAGACGCAAACATGTAGCGAGCCGGAATGTGGTGTCACCCAGCATAGTGCCTATGTTAGGTGACGGTAGCGCCTGAAGCCAAAGGCCCGACTCCCATTCACCCACAGCCAGCAGGCGGGCACGCTCAGCAGTATTGGTGGACGTATTAATAAGTTTATTCCGTACCAACCTGCAAAGCGGCTCATCCCACTGTCTCTGGGAAGACGGGTTTTCGGGCTGTACCGTGTCCGGGCAAGCCATCTTCCAGGCGTTCACCGCATCAGTCAAACACGGCACTTCAGAGTCAACCTGAGCAGGAATCAAGATTCGTGTGGTTAACTTTTCTGTGCTGTGGACCGAGGATATGAACGCCGGTAGGCTTACACTAGAAATTTTGCGGACGCCGAGCCCGCCAAAACGAATGGGTAGTGTGGCTTGCAGCCACGCGCGGTCGTCCAAAGCCACATTTAAAATGGATGTAAGAGTACTGCGAATAATGTGATCGATTTTGTCCAAAAGGTGTGGCTGCTTCCATAAAGAGGAAGAGCGGAGAAAATACATAAAATTTGGACCGAAACAACAATATCTGATAAGGGTGAAAGCCGAATGTAAATTAATTTTAGAAAGTCTATCCGAAATATCGTTAAAGTGTTTAATTTTTTCGTCGACGAATGGTGAAAAACTGTCTTCTAAAATTGGGGAACCTAGGAGGTGCAATGAACTTTTTTCCAAAACTTTGATGTCTGGGGTTATTGTGTTAAATTTCTGTATAGTCGATTGTCTGTCAGTATTGTCACAAATGTAAATTTCACATTTTGAGTTGTTGAGGTCAAGGCCGATAGATTGGAACTGCTGCTTTAGGAATTGAAGATCTTGTAGAACGGTGGCTACGTCACCTCCTAGTGTTCCATCATCTAAATACCACACATTGAATTTTGAATTTAGTTGTTGTATTATGGGATGGATAGCCAAACTGAAAATGACTGGCCCGAGAGGATCACCTTGTTGGCATCCGACTGCAGATTCCAAAACGTTGTCTTTATATAATAATTTTGAAGGGTGCCTGTAGCACTGCCACATGAAGCCGTAAATTTCTGGTAATTCTTTTTGATTATTAATTATTATTAATTTTTAATCCATCTGCGTAGTAATAGCGCAAGTAGATGCGCCGGCCACTCGGCGCGAGTGGGCGCACTTAGCATGCCTGGCCCGCGTTTATAGCGCACAGCCCATTCCGGGGACCATTTGCCTACTCGCAGCACTTACACGCCATGCTTGATGCCCGACGCGGCCTCGTTCACGGCCTCATATGCCTTTACATTTATTTATTGCTCTTGGATGCGAGCTTCAGATAGAGAGATGTTTATTGGAACGAATTTCTTTAGCGCGGCTTGCGGTAGGAGTAAACTGGTAGAAATCGTCACGTAACCAAAAAGCGTTACGCGACATTATCTCTCTGTTTTCATGGTTTTCGAGGGGAAAATGGGCATCAAACTATGGGTTTCTGCCCTGTAGCCCAATAGTTGGCTATTGAAGATTATAAGATATACATCAATGGAAAGAATTTTTCAAGGAGTAGTCACTTGAACAACCGAAGTTTAGGAATGTTCTTGCCACCCAATAGTGATATATTAATGGCTGTCCATGGCATGGCTTTTTTCACTTGTTAAGAAAAACGGCATTATTATCCGGCAAGACTAGGGGATAAGGAAATATAATAAAATTATACACTGCGTTGCAAACAATTCGAGCATTTAATTTTCTTCTTGTTTAACATGACGTCTTTATCGATTTAAAATTATTATTTAGAAATCAATTAATTTAACTTTTTTCAAACGCAATGTTTATTTATTTATTTATTCATTTTTAGGAAAGCTTACAGCTAACAGGTACTATGATGCGCGAGAACATTTTGGCTAAGGAGGTAGTTTTACCTCTGTAGCCGACATGTAGTTGTACATTCATGTCTACCTATCCTTTAGGGAATTCAGGCGTAGTGTTTTTGTGTTAATATAATAATGATGACGTTTCCAAGTTACAGTTTATTAAATAGTTAAATTATGACGAGAATTAAGTATTGAGGTAACCGTCACATCTAGGAAGATTGAATGCCTAACAAACTAATAATTCAGACAATTCGTAGTAGTAACAAACGTTCTTCTAAACGAGATCCATCAATGAAATATATCCTGACAGTTTTGGGAGTGTCAGCAGGTTTAACAATATATCCGACCGACTCTTAGAAACGTTGCTCTTAAAACGGCATACGAGAAGGCAAGTTTCAAATTCAAATTCATTTATTAAATTTACTCATGTTCACAAACATACAGGTATTAACATGCAGTTCTAACCAAGAGAAGACTTAGACCGATTTAACAGCGGGTCCCAAACTAGGCACAGCCTGTATCTTGGTGACCCAAACACTATACATAGTTACTAATTGAATCTTCTGCTAGTGCAAGATTGGTTGATGATTTCATAGTAGGTTAGGTTAGGTTAGTTTGCAAGGAACAGAAATAATAATAGTTAATTAATTGACGAAATACCTGAATTTCAATCATGCTTAATTACTCATATTTAGAGCTCTGTAACTCCTCACTGACTGACAATCGAGAGAAGTCGTTATTATCACGAAATATTCCTCTTGAAAAGATTTTTCAATTGGCATATTATCTATACATATAATAAAATCGTAGGAAAGTCAAAACTGTACATTGAATATTTTTTAAAAATAATACTTGGGGCGTGATCTACAATCGATTTCGAAGCCACAAATATAGTTTTTAGAATTTTTGTCTGTTTGTCTGTTTGTCTGTATGTATGTCCGGGATAATCTCAAAAAGTACTGCATGGATTTACTTCAAATTTTGCATGAATATTACTAAGAGGTCGGGTCAACATATAGGCTACATATTATCACGCTATCACATACGGGGGAGGAGCTGTGAATCTTTATTTTTCTTACGCATTCTGTGACAGCGTGTAATCTAACGACGCATATTTAAATGTTTTTTTTGAGTAAGCCATGCTATAATCTAGCTTAACACTATAAAAACTATGCCATGTAAGTAACTTGGGCAGAGTAACATAGTTTAATGAATGTAAGTAGTATAAAGAAAATTTTGAAGCAGCGCCATCTATGAGATTTCATAAAAATCAAATGAAGTTACATATGTTAACAATTTTTGGAAATTAATAATTTAAATTTGATCATGTTGGCGAGGTTAGTAGTTAGTTATTCTTAAAATTCATAGATGGTAATGTGCATTTTCTTCATAAAAGTTGTATCGTATAGTTCGTTTTGACAAATTCAAGGTCCAACAAAACCCTCAAAATCTTGAGCAGAGTTGAGGAAGACAATTTAAAAAAAATGCGGTTCTAATTATTACAAAAAAGTTATGTTCATTGATGATGATCATTTCTCCATCAATTTCATGTTATTAGTACAAA
This sequence comes from Hydraecia micacea, assembly GCA_914767645.1. Classification (NCBI taxonomy): domain Eukaryota; kingdom Metazoa; phylum Arthropoda; class Insecta; order Lepidoptera; family Noctuidae; genus Hydraecia; species Hydraecia micacea. The sequence goes on from OU611776.1 coordinate 21,784,822, forward strand.
ATAAACATTGACTGTTAATACTTTTGTTCGGTATTTATCTGTGTGATTATTGCTTGGCAATTAATATATTTCCATGTCGTATACCTAATTATAAACTTAAATGTGATGTAAAATGTCACCTTCTCGACGTTGAGCAAAATTGGGATGACACCCTCGCGGAGGCGTGCGTCAGTGACAGTCCCAGCCGCATGCGTCATCTGTTTGCCGTCACCTTGGTGTTTTGTGGGAGAAGTATCGCCATCATCTGTCTGAAGATTTTCTACGAGCTTTGAGGCGTGCTACTGGAGACGAAGTCAAAGTAACTGATGAACGGGTGCTGAACATCTGTCTCAGTTCACTTCAAGATGTGGTCATTTCTATCGGCGGCAATCCACTGATCGAATATGGGTTACCAGCTCCCCAATCATCACCGCATCAAAACCGTGGAAATCGGCAGTATAACGCTGAGACAAATTATGATCCGGGCGAAATTACCACCATACGAAATGACCATGTCGCTTTGTTTTCTTCAGAGCAAAAACAAATTTATGACACCGTCCTTGAAAGTGTTGGGCAAAACCAGGATAAAATGTTTTTCTTGGATGCTCCTGGTGGAACAGGAAAAACATTTGTTACCACTGGCATACTTGCAGAGGTCAGGAGGCAAGGCAAATTTGCTATTGCTGTAGCGTTGTCGGGAATCGCTTCCACACTGCTTCCGAATGGCATGACAGCACATGCCATGTTTAAAATTCCCATCGATTTAGAGAGCGCCGAAACGCCTGTTTGTGGTGTGTCACGTAACAGCGATAAGGGACACGTGCTCAAGGAATGCTCTCTGATCGTATGGGATGAGTGTACGATGGCCAATAGAAAGGCAGTTGAGGCCGTGGACAGAACCCTGCAGGACATCCGCAGGAACTAACATTTGATGGGTGGTGTCACAGTTCTGTTCAGTGGCGATTTACGGCAAACGCTTTCCGTGGTGACGCGGGGATCGAGGTTGACGAGGTGAATGCTTCGTTGAAACGATCTTCGTTGTGGTCACGAGTTCGTACGCTGCGCTTGACCATTAATATGAGAGCTCGGCTCGGCGGAAATGCACGTGCTCAAGAATTCTCCGATATCCTTCTAAGTCTTGGCGAAGGCATTCTACCAGAAGAGGGAGGTGGACAGGTGGTGCTTCCAGTCTCTCGGTAGAGTGGTATCCAGCATAGAAGAACTCATTCGCTGTGTGTACGGGGACATCAGTCGTATACCGCACCAGCAAAATTCTTGGGTGTGTGAGCGGGCCATTTTGACGCCCAAAAATGATCAGGCTGCAGCAATTAACGAATGCATTCTCTCGGAAATTGAGGGGAATGAAGTGGTCTACACCTCGGTAAACACTGTTCTCGAGCAAGACGACGTCACACATTATCCCGTGGAATTTCTGAACTCCCTGTCAGCAAGTGGACTTCCAGCGCATACCATCAAGCTGAAGGTCGGTGTCCCGATTATGCTTCTTCGGAACCTATCTCCTCTGAAGTTGTGTAACGGGACCCGCCTTAGTCATCTCGCTCCACAGACACATCATTGAGGCGGAAATTCTTACGGGTTGTGGCGTCGGCGAGGCAGTATTTATATCACGCATTCCCCTCATACCTCATAACTTCCCGTTCCAGTTCAAGCGCGTACAGTTCCCCGTGAGTGTTTGCTTCGCGATGACCATCAATAAGTCGCAGGGGCAGACACTGAGTTACAGACAGGAGGTCGCAGGGGCAGACACTGAGAGACAGTCACATCTTATGACTGAACTCAGCAGGATTCCCATATAACTCTCTACACTTGCTTCGCTTGCAAAAAAAAACTTATATTTTAATGCTATTTTAAAAGTCGTTTACTTATAATGCTATAGCGACACTGGCATCTTATGTATTTTTGGTGCTGTAGAGCCTTCACGCAGACGACGTCGCGGGCAGCAGCTAGTATCTTAATAACGCTAGTAGGGGATCTGTCCGGCTGACCGACTCTTAAAAACATTTCAAGTTTTCATGGTTTTCGAGGGTGCTAACGCCGATAGTGAGGTCAAAACGAACATCCAAGATGGCGACAACTTCATGAGAGCTTCTAAAAACTTATACTAGATGGCTCTGTATTAAAAACGCGTATTAAATTCACACTTTCTCTCTCTGTCTCGTTCTATTATAATTATACGAGTGCGTGTGCGTGGAGGTCGGCACAAGAAAAGAGAGGCCTATGCTCAGCAGTGGGTGAAGTTAGGCTGTGGATGATAATGACGTGTGCGCGTGCGAGCACCGCGTGAGGACGTGTTCCTGGCGCGTGACGGGCCCCAACCGCACACGGTTTCTTTAGTCTTACTCGGGCTTGTCTATGTTCGAGTATCGACTCCCTACACTGGATCTTATTCACTGTTTCAAAAATTTCAATTATTAATCTTCTGTATGATGTTTGTGCGAATGAAATCAATGTTTGTGCTAATAAACTTTTTTTTTCATTTCTACAACAGACAGGAAATACTTTCATATTAGGTAAATGTTTACCTAATATTATTTAGCCTGTTGTAGAAATAAAAAACTCTATCTCGAATGCTTCGTTGCTTACGGATTCTCCGAACCCGTCTGTTGTCTGTTACTGTCAGACTGCTATTTACATTTCAGGAGAACATTGGATTTCACGTTCAATAAAATTTCAAAATGGTAGAAAGAAAAGTAACAGCGGCAAAAATCCAATATTATGTTTCTTGCTTTTTAATATCGTAATGGAAATGAATATGTGTTGTTAACAGAACAAAGGGCCTAATAGAGCGGCGTGTTTGTAACAGGCTCGTTGTCGAGAGCATTGCGAGCGCCCCCTGCGCCGCCGGACAGGCCCGCGCCCGCCGCCGCCGCGCCGCCGCGCCGCCGGACGGACACCGCCACAAAGAAAGTGCCCGAAGGCGGACACTACCAGCATACTATCACGCGGTTCATGTGACGTATTCATTTAATATACTGACTACCAACCCCTATTGATTGCGTGTTTAATTTCTCGGTTTCTTTTGTTGTCGTGTGAACGGATTTGTATAATGCAAATAAAAGCTCGAGAACTATCCCATTAGCTCTTCTATATCGTTCTATCTATATTATTAAGTTCATAGTAAATACAGACTTCCTCTTTATACCTATTATCAACCACGTACAAACAGGTGATGACGAGATCATTAATGTAGCGAGGACTGATATAGATAGATAGGTACCTAAAAAAATTTTACTTTCTCTTTTGCAGTATTTTTTATGTTCTCTAACGATCAGATTTAGAAAAACAAAATAGATACAGATAGTACAGTGAGACTGTAGGTTTGAGATGTGGGTGATGTGCGCGGCGACAAGTTGTAACACTTGCGATGTGGCGCGCCGCGCGCCGCCTGGTGCCACGTGTGGCTCCGTGGCTGCGTGCTGAGCTCCGTAGCTGCGACGTGTTCCTCTTTGATTCCCGGCGCGGCCGGTACTACCACCTCGGTACATACTTGAATATTTTTATCAATGTTATTGTGTATTTTCAATGAATTCTAACATCTGCATACTGCAGGCACAATTATCCTATTCCCGTTAACAGATCGACAATTTTGCTGAAAAATCTGTATCATTAAAAAGCTGAAGGCAGCAAAAAATCTAGTGCTCTTCTCTCTTGTATTTATTTTATCCCACGGCATATTGTAGGTACGAGTACAGATGCACACAAACATATTAATTGTACATAAGTAAACATTCATTTAGTTCCATCACTTATTGTAACATAGAACACGATAGCAATAATGTCTAGTGGTTTGTTTATTAAAACAATTAGCGCCCGACTCTGGCTGAGCTAATGAGACGCTCTCTCATTACTTTAATGGCGCTAAGATTAATTAGTAAAGCGCGTCTCTAGGAAACCTGTCGCGTCATAATGAGAACAATATACGTGGTACCAATTTATTATTTAAAATAGATTAGCCAACTTAAAACAATCTGTGTTGCCTATCTATCTGAGTGTTGTTATAGCACGATAGGTGTCGGTGGCGGACCCCTTGGCAGGCGGTCACCACGTCGGTGTCTCCCCGGAGTCCAGGGTGAGCAGCAACGTATCCGTCTGCAGATCTGTGTTTAATTATTATGGCATTACTCACACACTAACATTATACTCAACTCATTATTTATTATGTCTTACCTTATTTTTTAAGTGATGTCCAAGAATACAGTAATCAGGAACTGCTATACAAGCCTCATGAAATCAATGTGTCTTTTAGCTCTAATAGCGTCACACGACACCAGATAAAATCCGCCAGTGCATTCCACTCGCTTTTGTGTCATCGGAACACTGCATCAGTGACCTTTTGTAACAGAATCCTGCTCACGCCTCCACGAAAAATACAAAAATGTTGACTGAATACGGCTGCGTTAGTGTGCCGAGATATTTATTTGTAGTCAGCGTGTTGCAGGTATGTTCACTTTCACTAATTAAATGTGTACGTGGAGCGTTCCCCGTGAGTGCGATATCGGCGCCGAGTGACGTCGCGGTGTTAACAATTCGCTCGCTAGAGGGCGCCGCTCAAAAGGTGACATTTTTCCGAGCAATTAACTAATGGCAGGCGCTGCACCCGCCACACAGCACGCGGACAGCGGAGCAAGTGGCTATCTCTATATTAACTAATGGCAGGCGCTACACCCGCCACACAGCACGCGGACAGCGGAGCAAGTGGCTATCTCTATATTAACTAATGGCAGTCGCTACACCCGCCACACAGCACGCGGACAGCGGAGCAAGTGGCTATCTATATATTTCACTGACAGCGTTTTGAAACCCTCTGTGGTTTACATACATATTATGTACGTACCCATAAATTAGCATCTCCCGGTATACTTACAAATTACCAATAAATCAGACTAAAAAACGTAACGTCGAGCTTAATATACAGTTACAGTGTCCTTAGTCATTGTTCTATCTATAATCAACTTTTACGAGTCTTGTGATGAAATGGCCAATATTCTCGTTTGTCTGATATTTCCAGAGCGGAGTACTAGATAACCTATACAAGTAGATTAGCCTACAATCTCCGTCAGTCGCGAGCACAGAGCCGCGCCAATTTGATTACTGTTTGTGTCTGGCCGAGGACCATCGACGATGCTGCGGACATCTACACAAGTGTGTTTCATGTCCAGCGCTTTGTACGATTATTGTACTGCAGAAGTGGTGTCTATGTCGCCCCACGTTTGTTTATTTATTTCTACTTAACTGAACCACGCCGCCGCCGCCGCCGCCGCCGGTTTGCTAGCATAAATTTTGAATAAAACAATTTTTGGTTCAAAGGTATCCAGTCCTGTTAGATGAGATAATTCAAATGCTTCCCTGGCGGCATTATTTTTTCTAATCCTTCTCAAAAACACTTTTACTCTTTATTTTTATTTCTTACACGGAATGGTATGAGATGCGACTGCCGGCAGTGTGACGTGTCCTCACCCATGCAAGCCTTCACAATCGAGCGCGGCAGTCGTTCACAAGTCGCTGAGCGCTTCATTCTTTAATCTTAATAATGCACCGAAGTAACACGCCGCGCAGTATTGCGAGCGCTTTCTGTGTATCTGTCTGTCCGTGTGTCATGGGATCACGGCGCTCTCCACGACTGAGCAGATATCACTTGTGTGCTATGTTCGCGATCGCGCATGGAATACTCGTATCAAGAACATTACATTCATAAGTCATTCATTACAATATAAAAACTGTACATCTACATGCGTCCATCGTGGTCAGTGTCTATGGCAGTCACTAAATTATGACAATATTGTCTCCGTTGAACTGTCGCGTCTCCAGATAAGACAGTAATTACGTTTGGTACATGCATGCGATTAGAATCAAATATCATTACAGTATGTAATCCTATAAAGTGGGTATTCCGGTATGACATTTAATCCGCCTGCATAATTCGCAATCAGTCTCGCGGTGTATAGCGGTAATACGACGCGTCTATTATGTGACTCGCAACGCAAGCGATTATGAGCTGAACGTTACGACATCGCTATACACGGCTGGCTGATAGAATGTGCGGAGTATATAGGAACGATATCAACCGCCAATGTATTGCAAGAGACACTGCATTCAATCTCGACACTCGCTATGCAATATCGACAGGCGATTACTAGATTATACCGCGGCACAAATCACGAACGATAATATACTATTGTTTTAATATTTGTGTTTCGGTATTTCTTTTAAAAGATTCTTTACATATAATGGTTTATATTTACCAATACCCCCAACATTTTTTATTCAAATCAAATCATTTATTCGTTTGCAAACATGGGTAAGTGGTACATAGATGTTTTTTGTATTAAAGTTTGCCATGTACTACCGTCACATGGGCATGCAAATCATATTAAACAACAAATAATATAACCATTTTAAATAATAACTAACTGTTACCCGCGACTTCGTCCGCGTGGATTTTTTTTCGTGGGACCCTATTTTTTTTCTAAAATAAATGTAACCTAAGTTACTCCTTATTACATCAGCTATCTGCCAGTGAAAGTACCGTCAAAACCGGTCCAGCCATTTCAGAGATTAACCGGAACAAACAGACAGACAGACAAAAATTAAAAAAAAAATATTTTGGTATATGTACCTTTGCTTTTTATTGTCTATTTTTTGTTACGCAGCTGTTTTTTCACTGTCTGTCATTATAATATTTCTATACCGAATGGCTGTGTTTTTCTGTTATAATATAAGAAATCCAACCTGCAGCCTAAGCAGTCGGTAATAGTGGTCCTTCTACCGTTCTATCAAAGTGAACTAACTTATACCAGCTTTCCTTTTTTACAGCAATTTTTTACTTTCGTATACAAAATGGTTATCACGAGATCGAATACGAAACTTGCAAAAAGTACGCCAAACATATCTTCCGAACCGAGCCACAACATGGTTTCAACGCCTCATACGTCGACTACCAGGCGGGAAGTATTACAGGTACCTTTATCCAACACGCGCACATTTTCTGCTGCTACGCACACTAGCCGCTCATCTGCGACCGTCATTGCGCAAAAACTAGCAGCAGAAGCGCAACATGCTCGTCACCTCGCACAACTTGAAATCGAGGAGATGGAGGCGACAATGCGAGCACAGATTCGGGGTAAGCAGGCTGAGTTAGAGCGTAAAGCTGCCGATGCTTACCAGGCTGAGCTTGCCGCAATAGACGCGGAAAGTAAACATGGTTCTCGTAGTGGCAGGAGTCGCGCCAGCGTGGAGCGATGGTTGCACATCACTCCTCGCCCTACCAAGATACCAATACAACAGCGGGAAGAACCCGGTGGTTATTATTCGCCATCCAACAACGGATATGAGGCCAAGTCTACTAATATCGTTACATGTTCTCAGGCACTTCCACTTCGTAATGACGTCGTCGTTTCAACGAATGTCGCAGTACCGAACCCTACACAGTTGCCTCAGCACAAAATAAGCGGAGGTGACGGGGTCACTGCCACCGACTTTTGTAGAGAGGACGGCTACGTTTGCGTTACACAACTGGTGCAAGCCCTGCAGTTATTGAAAGATAATAGTAGCTCTAATAAGAAAAACATAATAAAACTCCCATATTTTGACGGAAAAAACCCGATAGATTGGCTTATGTTCAAGCGCGCCTTTCGGGATACGGAAGGAACTTTTACAGAGGCCGAAAACCTCGCGCGCTTGAGCCAGGCACTGAAAGGTTGATGAAAGGTTGTTGATGTTCACGATATAATGTGAACTTTTTAGAAATATTTATCTTTGGTTTTATTTTGCTTTTTATTGTCTATTTTTTGTTACGCAGCTGTTTTTTCACTGTCTGTCATTATAATATTTCTATACCCACAGAGTACTTTTTGATAGACTGAAATCTATACCGAATGGCTGTGTTTTTCTGTTATAATATAAGAAATCCAACCTGCAGCCTAAGCAGTCGGTAATAGTCGTCAGCCACGTTATGTTCAGTTGGAACCCAATGCCATTCAGCTAAGATGGTGTTTTCCAGGATTTCTCCGATACGGTGCGCAACAAAGGGCTTATAATTTCGCGCGTCGCTTCGCAACCACCCCAAAACCGTCATGGAGTCGCACCAAAAATAGCGTCGACTGGGTTTGAGGCGATGAGCGTCGCAAATCTTATTGGCGAGGCGAGAAGACATTAGAGCGCCTTGGAGCTCCAAACGTGGAATTGAAACTGGCTTCAGGGGAGATACACGTGCTTTGCTAGCTATGAGCGCAAGTTTCACCTCACCGTTATGTAGCGCAAATCTCCAATAAGCAACACCCATAATTATGCATTTAGTAAAAAGCGATTATTTTATTATTACAAACAGACACTCCAATTTTATTTATTAGTATAATATGTATAGATTAGACATTTAACGGATGCATGACCGCTCAGATCACGGGTGCGCGGATCACGGGTGCACGGATCACGGGTGCACGGATCACGGGTGCACGGATCACGGATGCACGGATTACGGGTGCACGGATATGTCCATTTCAACCGCGCGGCCAGCTCATAAAATTTGATGAAACTTTGCCAGGAATTAGTGGTAATTTGTTACTATACACACCTCTTTTTTTTTTTTTTTTTTTGGATGGGAAATCATCTAATGACTCCTCCCGCTCTGGGTGGAGCGGAAGGGAGTGTCAGACTCTTACTGACTAAAACCCACCCGTGTTCCTTCCTTAGCCCTTTATGGTCCGGGGCAGCGGTAACCCTTTCGGACGATCCCGCTACCCCGGCAGGCTTCGGCCCTGGCGGGCCCCTTCCTTAATGCTGACATCTCTTTGAGGCGCGCGTGGAACACATACGCGCCGTCCGGCACGGGCCTGGTCCTGATCGGACAGAGAGCTACCCATTACTCTCCGTCCGCAGGCCCGCGCCTACGGTGGCCGGGAGTCGTCACGCGGCTCCCGACGCCCGTAGCGTCTCCCGCGGCGGCTGAGGCGTGCGGCTCTCTCCCTGAGCCGTCCCGCCACCTCCTTCGCTAGCATGACTGCTTCGCAGAAGGAGGTGACCGCCTCCCACTCCCTCTCGCCCCGGACCATGGCTTGAACCAGGGCCGGACGCGAGAGGTCGCCGCCGTTGCCGATCGCCTCTACGAGGACACGGCGGTGCTCCGCCCAAGCGGGGCAGACCTCCACCGTATGCTCCACCGTGTCCTCTGGGCGATCCTCGCAGTGGTGACACCCGGGCGTCTCCTCCCGCCTGATGATGTGCAGGAACCTCCCGAAACATCCGTGTCCGGTGAGGACCTGCGTCAGGCGGTAGGTGAGAACGCCGTGACGCCTCTCTAGCCACTCCTCAAAGAGGGGTCTTATCGCCACTATCGTGGCGTGCCCTGCGCTGGGTTGCGATAGTCGCTCTCTCCATGCCACCATGAGATCGCGCCGGAGGTCTGTCCGCTCCGCCGCTATTTGCCGCGGAAGCGGAGTTTCCCCCCGGCGTAGTGCCTCCGCGCGCCACTCATACAGGCGCGCAAGGACTTTCGCCTCCAGATCCCATGGCGGCATTCCGGCAAGGAGGCTTGCCGCCTCGCCCGAGATCGTGCGGTATCCCCGGATCAGCCTTACGGCTACCACCTTTTGGGGCGCGTTCAGGTAGTGGGCGGCTCGCAGCCGCAGTGAACGCGCCCACACCGGGGCCCCATATAGGGCCATGGACCGCACGACTATACACACCTCTTTTCCTGAATTTGTTGCAAAAAAAACTAAGACGCTATGACCAAAAATAGTTGGCCGGTAGAACCGCCACTTGCCGTAGTCATCACCTGTGATTACACAGAAACTAAATAATGCAGGTAGGCGAATGATGCACCAAAATAAAGGTCTTAATTTGTTGTATTTGTTGCAAAAAAAAAAAAACGTCAAAACAGAAATAAACAAAAAGTTATGCAATATTTAGTTTCCAGGTTATGGGTAGGTAGGTATCTCCCCATAAATATCAAATTAATAGAGGCTTATGTGTATGGACAATTAGTTGCTAATTTGTTGCAGCGGATAAACAAGAAAAATACTAGAAAATATAGGTTCAATAATTTGTTAGAGTCGATTTTAGTTGGCCGCTCGGACGGCAATATGCCTAAAATACAATGACGTTTATTTCATTATTAAAAATAGGTTCAAGCTTAGTTAAAGTACTAATCGACAGGTAACGTAACCTAGTTTGGATAAATGTGGCGAATATAACGGTGAAATTCTTATTTTAGGAGATATTCATTAAAATACAGTAGTATGAAACTGTATTAGAGCAGGGTGACCATGATTACATAAGTACGAAGGCATGTTTTTTAAATATAATAGGTAGAAAGGTATCCTATTTATATAAGGTACGAGTACCTATATTAGTTTAAACTAGCTACCTATACTCTTACATCACTAATCAATTTATCAACCTAATTTTTGTATCTTTTGTTTGCTTATTATGTATAACAGGGTGTGTCGTAAATAGTCGTCCACCGTTAAGGAAATTATCTGGTATACCGAATCCATAACGGTGGACCACTAATTACGACACATCCTGTATGTATATTTGTTGTACTCTGTTATTCAATTTAAAGTTGGTATTTTTTAAATGTTAAGCTTAAAACACTTGTTATAAAAATAAGATTTTTGGCATTTTCAAACTCAAATGCAGCCAAGGGGGTTCATTACAGACTTTCGCTGTAATAGTAAGAAATGCTCAAGATGTTCGTCCCCATAAGAAGACGGTAATTTTCTTTTCTGGCCGGCACTTTAATTTTTGGGTGGGTACGTTATGAACTTAAATTAATGAAATTTCGTTAGGAAACTAAGTACAGACGCCAGTACATCAACCTACCCGAAACTATAAAATTTTACCAATCAACTTTGAACCTTAAGCTTTAGCGACAAAGTTTAAAATCTATTAAAGAAATGTGACAGATTGTAGTAGCTTGATGTGTTGGCGTCTCTACCGCAAAAAAATCAATTTCTATCATTCAAATAAACTAATAGAAACAAAAGCTACCAAGCTCATACAACTAACAAAACATATTGAAATGTAAAGTGATTACGGAATACCCAATTTATACAATTAATTTATTATTCCCAAACTTGCTAAGCCTACCTAAAAATGTATACTGTGCATTCTGTAGCAAACTATAGAAAGTATCAAAAATAAATAATTGTACTACAATAAATAAAAATAATTTTAAACGGCGAGCGCATTCCGAAGATAAATTCAAATATAGAAACGAATCGGCGCGAAATTTAATAAATGACTATGGTCAAAGGTCCTCAGTTATTGACCTATTAAAATGTATATTATTAGTTTTGAACTAATAAAATTACATTAGAAAAGCATAAATAATTAGTATAAACAATGCTTATTGTATTTATATGCCTTAGTGTGTTTTATATAAGCACTCGCCCTAAAAAATAAGATATGACTATCGAACATTCCAATAATCACGATTCAGTCTCAGTTCATTGTGAAAATCCATGGTCACCCTGCTCTAATACAGTTTCATACTACTGTATTTTAGTGAATATCTCCTAAAATATGAATTTCACCGTTATATTCGCCACATTTATCCAAACTAGGTTACGTTACCTGTCGATTAGTACTTTAACTAAGCTTGAACCTATTTTTAATAATGAAATAAACGTCATTGTATTTTAGGCATATTGCCGTCCGAGCGGCCAACTAAAATCGACTCTAACAAATTATTGAACATACATTTTCTAGTATTTTTCTTGTTTATCCGCTGCAACAAATTAGCAACTAATTGTTCATACACATAAGCTTCTATTAATTTGATATTTATGGGGAGATACCTACCTACCCATAACCTGGAAACTAAATATTGCATAAGTTTTTGTTTATTTACGTTTTGACGTTTTTTATTTTTGCAACAAATACAACAAATTAAGACCTTTATTTTGGTGCATCATTCGCCTACCTGCATTATTTAGTTTCTGTGTAATCACAGGTGATGACTACGGCAAGTGGCGGTTCTACCGGCCAACTATTTTTGGTCATAGCGTCTTAGTTTTTTTTGCAACAAATTCAGGAAAAGAGGTGTGTATAGTAACAAATTACCACTAATTCCTGGCAAAGTTTCATCAAATTTTATGAGCTGGCCGCGCGGTTGAAATGGACATGCACGGATCACGTTTTACGGATTTATTGCAATCAAGCTTCTCTGTGATCATAGTAGATATTGTTTGAGTACAAATCCTCCGCGGCCGCTCGTGACGTGCGCCACGTCATCACGAGATAGAGGGCAGCCCGCAGAGTTGCCAAACACGATAAGTAATTTTGAAACTGCTCCGTAAACATATTGCATAATACCATCCAGCCAACCAGCCATGAGCCATCCACACAGCCACCCACACACTCGCGCAGAATATTAAACCACACTTCATACTCAATAGTCTCAATGATTTCATCAACGTTATTCGTGAATGTGACAAGAGCCTTAATATATGCGAACTTCGGCATTCGAGTTGTCTTGGGAATGTGTACTTCAGTGAGTTTGGAGAATGAGTGATAAATCAGTAAATCAGATCATAGTGATAGAATTATATCGTACTGTGAAAATGATTGCATTAAATTTATCGTCAGTCTATTAATGCTATGCGGCTAGGTATTAGAAACTACTACGGGCGGCGCGGCACTACGGCGCGGCCGGCGCTATGACGCGGCGCTACGGCGCGGCGCTGCGGCGCAGCGCTACGACGCGGCGCTACGGCGCGGCGCTACGGCGCGGCGCTACAGCGCGGCGCTACGGCGCGGCGCTACGACGCGGCGCTACGGCGCGGGGCTTCAGCGCTTCGCTACGGCGCGGCGCTACGACGGCGACGCGGTGCTACGGCGCGGCGCTAACAGCGCTTCTCTACGGCGCGGCGCTACGACGCGGCGCTACGGAGCGGCGCTACGGGGCGGCGCTACGGCGCTTCGCTACTTCGCGGCGCTAAGACGCGGCGCTACGGAGCGGCGCTACGGGGCGGCGCTACGGCGCAGCGCTACGGGGCGACGCTACGGCGCGGTGCTAAGAGTATTTTCTATGAATTTAAGTTTGTGAGTTTTACTTTGTTAAATTAACATGTTCACCAGTTTTAATATTGTGTATTAATCTCAAATAATCATGATCATGTTCTTCTGAAGTAGCTCCAAGCTCAACTTTTCAGATTGATCAACGTTCGATAAAGTGTACGATCTAAAGATATTATATGTATATTCTTTTATCGCCGAGATTTAAGTCAATCCTTGTTAACTAGCGACATTTGCTTACTTTGGGATACACATCTACCGGCAATTTAATAACTGTGTCTCTAGAGGAGCGATGCGATACAGATCACGGCCAATTAACGCGTTGTCATCCGTTGGGACCGCAGAACGATAGCCGAGTGTGGGGACGTGCCCGGCGCTCGAGCACAAACATCAATGTATAGAGCAAACAGAGAATAAACCGGTCAGCGTCAGCGGCGGCGGGTGCCACGGAGCCGACCCGCCGCGCCACCGCGCCGGCCGCGCGCTGGACACACACCGGACACGCGCCGGACACGTGCCGGATATGCGCCGGGCACACATCGGGCAGAGCGCCGGGCAGCGATGCCGCGCGTCTCAGGAGAATCGCGCCAATGATTGTAGCAAATGTGGTTCTCGTCGTGGAATTGTTTCCACTGCGTAAATTGGAAATAAAACCGTTTGTTGTGCAGCGGATACGTCTGCGCGTCCGTCGGCACATAAAGAGCGCTCGTAACGGTTCTATATTTGTTCTATATTTGCTGAAATCGTTTCATGTTTTAGTACGATAAACTAATTATTGACTTGTTTTAAAAGTTCATCGTCAAACCGTCAAAATTACGTGCTTACAAAATGAGTTGATTACTTACCCACAGGGCGTGCCCCTAGCGTGTAGTCGCTTAGTTTTTATGTTTTTTAAGCCCTGGCTGGAGGCCTTCATTTATTGAGTCACCCACACACTGGCAAGCCCGGTTAAGCAGCCGACAACCTTCTAGGTTGATCTGCGAGATGCCATATAAAAAAGCACAGCATTTCTACACTGTTTGCCTTCAAGGTCAGGTTCTTTATGCGCTACGCAGACCGAAGTAAGTACTAGGTAATTAAACATTACAGCGACACTATTACAAACAAAAGTATTATGTAAAAAACATTGTTTATTTATTATATTAGTTATACTAATTGTGGGAGGAAATTTTAGTCACGTATGTACGCACACGTGTAAGGGTCTAGCGTATAGCGCGCCTATATGAGTGGCGCGCGGAGGCACTACGCCGGGGGGAAACTCCGCTTCCGCGGCAAATCGCGGCGGAGCGGACGGACCTCCGGCGCGATCTCATGGTGGCATGGAAAGAGCGACTTTCGACTTGTGTTATATTGCGCGAATGAGTAATGAAGAATTACGGACGATGTGAAATTGAGACCAACTCAAAGTCATAAAAAATTGTGTTGCTTTTTCCATCTTGTCAGTATACTGACAAGATGGAAAAAGCAACAAATGGAAAAAGAACGTTTCTACCACTATATATAGTGGTAGAAACGTTCATACTGCAAGGTTCTGATTTAAATCCCCAGACAAAGTAATTGAAGTATCCCATAAAGCCAATTGTTTCCCAATGGAAACAATTGGTTTTTATGGGAGACTTCAATTACTTTGCTTTGGCTTGGGGTTAAAGCGATTGTTCATGACGAACCCATAGTGATTATTGAAAAAAAATTCAAAAGTTTGAGGTAAAGCTCGATAGATGGCGTTGGCGTCGAAATAGCTCTCGCTATGGTTTCGTTACCGCGATATGGTAAGGGTCTCGCAATTTTAATTAAATGGAAGCTTAGATCAAGATACAATTGTGGTTTTAATTTTCAACCTTATTAGTGTCTTCACAAGTACGGTAGTTCAACCTCCAAGCCTCCAACATATTACCAGCTCGGTAATAAACATTGGTCCATCGACCCTGGATCAGACCCAGAAAGTCTGAAGTTTTTGAAGGTAAGCGGTGCCAGCTTTGGACCGCAGCCCAGAGTACTCGCAGTGGATCGCTGCGACTAAAGTACCGGGCATCCCGCAGAGGCAGCAATAGCTCTGTCCAGCAAGGTGGACGAGCTCAGCCGTTGTGGTATAGTTCAACGTGACGCCGACAGAGGGCACCACTAGTAGTCCAACAGAAGATCAGTGTTCGCGCAGGTGGCAGCTTCGTTCAGCAGGGTGAACGAAATCGACGTCATCAACAGGCAGTTGAAGTTCCTAGTGACGCCACAGGGGGCGCCACCAGTGATACACCAACTTGCAAGTGAGAGTGAAGTGCAACAGTGAGTACAATTAATAAATAATAGTAGCAGTGATTAAGAAGATTTTGCCAAACAAATTTGAACTTTATTTTAAAGAAGAATTTTACTTTAACATTTGATAAACATTTGAACTTAGCTTTAAAATTGTGCATGTTAGTTTTAAGGACTTAGAATAGTTTTATAAAAAACGGTGGAACGGGGAACCTATGCCCGATTTCTACCAGTCAATATTTGTATTAAAAACACTTGTAAAATTTTTCGCTGTTATTGAGACTTAGAAAAAATCAGTACATTCTGCTTAGCAACAAACTTGTAAGTTTTTAGGTCTCAATCTAGATTTTCTTTTATAAAGTTGGTTGAACGTTACATAGTTTATAATATCATTATTTTTGTTGTTCTTTATGATGGAAGGTCAAGTTAATATATTGAAAGACCTCCAAAATGTTATACAAAAGGCGTTCACTAATTTTAAAAAGAGTCCTAAGGATAGATTGACTGTAGAATATATCGAGACAAGGCTTGAATTATTAGAAAGTGATTGGTCTTCATTTAAGGAAACCAAATCTCAACTTTATGGTAGGTTTAAGATAGAAGACATAGGTCAAAAGGTGGTCGATATATATGATTCCACCGAAGATACATATATATCATGTAAATGTCTGATGAAAGCAACATTAAATAAGATGAATCCTAGAGAACCGGTACCACAAAATAGTGAGCCCAAGAATAATAATTCTTCTAAGCCGTCCAATTCATTAGTAAAGTTGCCCAAGATCACAATACCCAATTTTTCTGGCAAATACAGTGAATGGACCGCCTTCCACGATCTTTTTAAGTCGCTTGTACACAATAACGCATCTTTAGATAATGTGCAAAAACTGCACTATCTTAAAGGCCACCTCACTGGTGAAGCCGAACAGTTGATTAGGCATACACCAATCACAGATGCCAACTACAGCGAATGTTGGTCTCAGTTAGAAAAGCGTTATGCTAATAAAAAGTACCTAGTCAATTGTATTTTAAAAAGGTTATTCAGCCAGAGGCGATTAAATGTAGAATCAGCTACCGCGTTAAAGGAGCTGTTAGATACCACATGTGACTGCCTTAATGCGCTTACAAATTTGAACATCAATGTGAGTACATGGGACGTTATCATCATTCATATAGTAACGTTTAAATTAGATAATGAAACACGAAAACAATGGGAGTTAAGCAGTTCTAACGATTTAAGCAACAAGTTGCCCACCTTTGAGGAACTTAAAATATTTATGGAAAGTCGTTTCCGCGCATTGGAATGTATAGAGCCGAGAAAAGCCGTGGCGCACCAGGCCAGTAATAGTTCACAGGTTCATAGTTCGAAAGCAATGTTAGCCACAAAGCCATCCAATATGCGTTGCGAATACTGCTCGGAAGTCCACAAGCTGTGTTTCTGCAAGCAATTTGCAAAACAGCCCACAGAAAATAGACGCGAATTTGTAGCAAAAAATAAAATCTGTTTTAATTGTTTGGGCAGCAATCATAGAGTACACGACTGTAAAAAGCAGACCGTCTGTAAAGTTTGCAACAAGCGTCACCATTCATTGCTGCACCCTAATGGAGAATCTAACGGAGAGAATGACGGTCGAGATGCTACCGCAAAGCCGACTACGGATAACACTAGTTCTTCAACTAGTGATAATCCGATAGTCGCATGCTTGTCTACGGGCAAGGTCGCTAAACCCAGACAGGTTTTATTAGCTACAGCGTTAATAAAAGCCGAGTCCAAGACGGGTGAATTTCAAACAGTTCGAGCATTACTAGACCAAGGTTCACAAGCTTGCTTTATTACAGAGGCCACCGTCCAACTTCTTAGATTAAAGAAAATTCCAGTCCGAGGTCTCGTTTCAGGCTTAGGTGATGATAGATCAACCATTTCGAAACACATGGTAAATCTGACAATTGAGTCAACAATTGATCTCGATTTTCAACTTAAAATAAATGCCTACGTTTTAAGTAAGATCACCTCCTACTTGCCTGAGAGAAGTGTAAACACAAGTACATTGGATTGGATTGCCATCAACGATCTGTGTCTAGCAGATCCTAATTTTAACACACCCAATAGAATAGATATTCTTTTGGGTGCAGATGCTTACTGCTACATTATAAAGGAAGGTATAGTCAAGAGTCCATCTGGCACTCTCATCGCACAGAGCACTACTTTAGGGTGGGTCCTTTCAGGTGTAGTCAGTCCAAGTAGTGACAGTTCAAAGCATCACACAAAAAATATAAAGGTACATTGTGCACAGTTCAATGAAGATGATATTTTAAAGAAATTTTGGGAGATCGAAGAAAAAAGTAGTACAAAGAAATTACTTAATCCAGAAGAGCAAAGGTGTGAAGAACTCTATATTAAAACGACCAAGAGGGATGATACAGGCAGATACATTGTACGATTGCCATTCCGAGATGAAAAACCTGCTTGTAAGGCCGGAAGTTCACGTGATATAGCTGAAACAAGATTTAAATCATTAGAAAAAAGACTAAGTAAGGATACAGATTTAAAAGAAAAATATATAGAGGTAATTAATGAATACTTACAATTAGGACACATGAGACCTGTAAAAGATGAGGATGGTAAAGATGAAGCCGTTTATCTACCACACCACGCGGTGATAAGAAATGACAAGATCACGACTAAGGTTCGTGTTGTTTTTAACGCCTCAGAAAGGAATAAGAAAGGAGTGTCACTAAACGACACTCTAATGATAGGACCAACGCTGCAAGCAGATTTAAGGCACACCGTTTTGCGATGGAGAATGCATGCTATTGGTATAGTGGCGGACATCATTAAAATGTATCGTCAAGTTAGAGTAGCCGATGAAGATGCTGTGTTCCAGCGAATACTCTGGCGAGACGATCCTGAAAAGCCGGTCAGAGATTATGAGCTGATAACGGTGACCTTCGGGACAGCCTCTGCACCATACCAAGCAGTTAGATCGCTCCATCAGGTCTCATATGATGAAGGAGAAAACTTCCCACTTGCAGCAGACAGAGTATTAAATTGTTTTTATATGGACGATTTAATGACTGGATGCAACAACATCGAGGAGGGAGTCGAAATTTGTAATCAAATGGTAGAATTATTAGGAAAAGGAGGATTTACTTTACAGAAATGGAATAGTAACAATCAGCAATTATTAGATAAAATAGATTCTATGGTTAGGAACGAAGAAATTCTGCAAACAGTAAATAAAAACATAATAAATCAGGACATTAAGAATAAGGACAAACAGGACAAAATAGTAAAGGAAAAGGAAATAAATAATAAGGACAGAGAATTTAAACTAGATACTACTACAAAAATTCTGGGACTCACCTGGAACCGCCACGAAGATTCCTTCCAGTACGCGGTAAATCTCCCACCGCTAACGATGACACCTGTAACAAAAAGATCTATAATATCAGACATAGCTCGTTTATTCGACCCATTAGGATGGTTAGCTCCTAGTGTGGTTGTAGCAAAGGTGTTCATCCAGAAGTTGTGGCTCGCAGGTGTTAGTTGGGATGAGGAATTAACTACGGAATTAAAAACAGAGTGGAGTACTTACCGCGAAGAGTTAAAATTACTTACCAAGGTTCGGATACCTCGTTGGCTTGGGACTAGTTCAACTGATGATCTGGAATTGCAAGGATTTAGTGACGCCTCAAAGGCTGCATACTCAGCAGTCGTTTACTTAAGGGTAATTGATACCACAGGCAAGGTTCATGTTTCATTGTTGGTTGCAAAAACAAGAGTTGCTCCAATCAAACAAGTCAGCATTCCTCGGTTGGAGTTATGTGGTGCATTACTCCTAGCAAAGCTATTGACAGAGTCTGCAGAGGTCTTAAATATACCAAAGGAGAGAATCTCAGCATGGACTGATTCGACTGTAGTGCTATCGTGGCTTAACAGCCACCCTAGCAGGTGGAAAACGTTTGTTGCGAATCGGACTGCTGAAATATTGAGTGCAATGAGTTCATCTCAATGGTTTCACGTGTCGACCAAAGAGAATCCAGCAGACTGCGCTTCAAGGGGAATACTACCCAGTTCACTGGTTACTAATGAGTTATGGTTTTCTGGACCGCCATTCCTGAAAAACAAAATAATTGAGTACAAAAGGCCAAATGATTTGAAAATAGATTTAGAACAAACAATAAAGGCTTACGCAGCTGTAACTCCAGAGCACTTAATTCTAGAAAATTATTCTAGTCTACGAAAATTAGTTAGAGTAGTTGCGTATTGCCGACGAATTTTAAAGAAGGACAAATATAATACTAAATATTTGAAGAATCAAGAAATAGAAGCAGCATTAGAAACTTGTATAAAGAAGACACAAACAGAGATATTTACAACAGAATATACACAGTTAAAAGAAAAAGGGTATTTAAATATTAAAGCTAGTAAACTGAAATCACTCTGCCCGTTTCTTGATAAAAAGGGTATCATGAGAGTTCGAGGACGACTTGCAAAGTCGGAACTGGATGAAGATTCGAAACATCCGATAGTCCTACCACATTCTAGCCATCTGACTCATCTTATAGTCGCAGATGCGCATGAGAAAACACTGCATGGTGGTCCTCAGTTGCTGTCAAACTTTTTAAGGTCAGCCTATTGGATAATAGGAGCTAGGTCTCTAATCCAACAATATGTTCGCAAATGTGTAATTTGCGCAAAACAGAGGGCTAGCGTCAGAAATCAACTGATGGGTGATCTTCCATCAGTCCGGTGTAGACCAGCCAGACCATTCTTGCATAGTGGAGTGGATTATGCTGGACCCATAAGCATAAGAACCACAAAAGGCCGTGGTCATCGATCATACAAAGGATACATATGCCTATTTGTTTGTATGTCCACCCGTGCTCTTCACTTAGAGGTCGCCAGTGATATGAGCACACAGGCATTTTTAGCTGCCTTTCGGCGATTTGTGTCGAGACGAGGTCACTGTGCTAAATTGTGGAGCGATAATGGCACCAATTTCGTAGGTGCCTCCAGAGAGTTACAACAGTTGGCCTCTATACAGCCAGAAATAGCAGAACACTTGGAAGCAAACAATACTGAGTGGCATTTTATACCACCTCATGCTCCCAATTTCGGTGGACTTTGGGAAGCAGGCGTAAAATCCACTAAGTTTCACCTTAAAAGAGTAATCGGTGATTCTACACTTACGTACGAGGAAATGTCTACACTCCTCAATCAAGTGGAAGCATGCTTAAATTCGCGACCGATAAGCGTTATCAACTTTGCTGATCCTGGTGAGCCCCTGCCGCTAACACCTGGGCATTTTCTGATCGGCGAACCGATAGTTCATGTGCCAGATAAAAATTACGAAAGTTCAAATGTAAATTATTTAACTCGGTGGCAATTAGTTCAACGGATGATGCAGTCCTTTTGGAAACGATGGTCTAAAGAGTATTTGTCAAATCTCATGAACAGATACAAATGGTCTTCCCAAGTTCCGGAGCCCAATATCGGGGACATTGTTTTGATTAAGGAAGATGATTTACCGCCAAGTCGTTGGTTGTTAGGACGGGTTGTGGAGAAACACCCCGGTGATGATAACGTCACCCGTGTGGTCACATTGCGCACTAAATCCTCCACAATTAAGAGACCAACTTCCAGATTATGTGTTTTACCAATAGCTCAATGAATTGTATATTTATTAACAAAT
Organism: Hydraecia micacea; assembly: GCA_914767645.1. Classification (NCBI taxonomy): domain Eukaryota; kingdom Metazoa; phylum Arthropoda; class Insecta; order Lepidoptera; family Noctuidae; genus Hydraecia; species Hydraecia micacea. The sequence continues at coordinate 21,805,782 of OU611776.1, forward strand.
TTATGTAAACCTTCTGCAGATCAAATCATTGATGTTATTCTTAAGATCAAATGTAAGATAATTTAAGAAGGACATTCCGTCACTAAATGTCCTTGGTGGGCGGTATGTTCATGACGAACCCATAGTGATTATTGAAAAAAAATTCAAAAGTTTGAGGTAAAGCTCGATAGATGGCGTTGGCGTCGAAATAGCTCTCGCTATGGTTTCGTTACCGCGATATGGTAAGGGTCTCGCAATTTTAATTAAATGGAAGCTTAGATCAAGATACAATTGTGGTTTTAATTTTCAACCTTATTAGTGTCTTCACAAGTACGGTAGTTCAACCTCCAAGCCTCCAACATATTACCAGCTCGGTAATAAACAGCGATAGTATATGGATACTAGCTCTAATTAATATTAGAGCTAGTAAAGCGATAGTATTTGTATAATAGTTCTAATCAATATTAGTGCTAGTATACAAATACTATCGCTTTGCATCATCGTTGGTACTTCATGAAAATATAATAGTTAGTCGATATACAGAAACACCCTTGTCCAACCAAACAAACACTTTTCATTTCTTTTTTGCGTTATGAATGTTTGGGAGCGGGAACACAAAGTGTCTGAGCCCGAACACAAAGGGTGCTTGTCTGCAATGAATTCAAGCCGCTGTTCAGTCTCACGCGTCCAACAACACAAGTTTTAATCGCTATCTAAATGGTTGCCGCGAGATAACAGCCGCAGCCATTTAAATGTGATACTGGGTAAATTATAATATGAACCAATGGATTAGCAATAATTATCCTTCAAAACGATTCAGATTGTGATTGATAGTGTGTGACGCAATTATTATTAAGGCAACGCCTTCTATTGTGCATGTTAAATATATAAGTGAAGTTTTTTATTCCACAATTCTGTGTCTTTGTAAATATATTGTGCAAAACTATTTTCAATTTGGTAAAAAGATGACTGGACGCTGCTCGACAAATCCAAGTTTTATCGAAGGGTCGTCAAACAGAGTATGCTGGTATTTATTAGGTGCCCCCCTCCCGCGCCTCTCCCGCAACCCTCCGCCACGCGCAGTCTACCGTGAAGTGCCTCAAAGGATCAGCGAACTTACCGACAGATCACACAGTTCCTGAGGATCGACACACACCTGTGACCAGGAATTTATCTCAGAACGATACGCACACAGTGATCACGTGTGTGGGGAAGGTGCGGTGCCCGCTAATACAAGTACATCCTATCACTCACAACTATGTATGGGAAATACCCAAGTTGGTCAATCCTATCTCCAATTGTCTGACGTCATTGGAATAGAGGAGATTGAAAAGACATAAGCACACTCGGATAAAATGGAGTGCAGTACTGTAGGTACACACATGTTAATAGTGTGGCGTCAGCAGCTCTAATTGATGGCATGACGTCATCGCAGCACAAAGCCATCACGAGAGGAGGCGTGGCACAACACTAGTCTGTGGATGACACTGAGTGGATGTAGGTTGATTAGGTTTTACGTAACTATGAGTGTGTGTGTGTTGGTGCCGGAGCGATGTGTGTGCGATGATACTGTTTACCGAGCGTGTGGCTCTCAATTGGATCTGTCAAAGGGTGCGGCAACCCAATCAGATATGTGTAGCGCCTGATCCGACATTATTTATTTACGGCCGAGCGCCGCGCGCCACAGTGCCGGACCAACGGTTCACACTGACCCGCACTCTTTACACTCCATAGTTCATTTGACCTAAGATAACGCGCGCAAATGTAATTACACAGTGAGAAGTATGATCGACCATGTGTTTACCGGATGAAAATTATTTTTGATATTTGTATAATGTTGGTGATATTAATTCATCTTTATGTATATCTAATCTGTGCTACATGGATTCATAAAGAGTAAATATTACTTAGACTTTACATTTAAATAAAGTAGCAATCGAAATTATATATTATTATTTTGGTCATAATATCTCGCTGATGGTGGTGCATGTGTTGAATCATTTAGCTCCCTTCAAAATGGTTGAGGTGAATGGTGCTAGACCAAGCGTCATGTTCGTCCCCCCCCCCCCCACGTGGGTTCCCGCATTGTCGAGGCGGGGGGGCTCAGTAGCCGTGGCTTGGACACCTACGGTGAACCGAAGAGGAACCCGAGGAGGGGCCGCTCGTCAGGGCTTTTCCCTGTAAGCCGACGACATAGCGGTCAACAAGTAGGTTGCGGTGCCGCTTCGGCGACATCGCAACTGAGGTGGGCCGCGATGTCGTATGGGAGGCATCGCGGCTGACGGTTGGAGGCTGCGGCGGAAGAGGAGTGCCGGTATTGCGGTGCGCCGCTCTCCCTACCTTCCGCGGCCTTGACGGGGTCGCCACCGTCGGATGGCGGACGCGGTGGGGCCGCAGGGGAGGAGGAGTATTGGTATGACATTGGCCGCTCTCCCTATCCTCTGCGGTCGAAAATTGGCAGGTGGCGGGGCCTATGACCTGACCCGTCGCAGGGGGACCAAGGGTACCCTACACGGGGTCGTCTGACACCCATGTGTTGGTTTGGACCCTGGGGTGTTCACGGCGTGCTATGTGTTCTGGTGCGCCTGTGACGGGGAGTACTCCCCAGAGGAGGGTCCCGTGACGGACAGCCGCGGCGGGTTCACAGATGAGTGCTAACGAGTGCCCGTATTTCCGCCGTAAGTGGCAGAGGAGGACACCGTGGAGTTTTATTGGGTTCGAGTCCCACATAACGGCATTATCCCCCCGTGGTAGTGCACAGCATGAGCATTTCTCCACGTTAAAAAAAAAGGCGTCATGTTCGTGAACGGGCGCCATCAGTAGGGACTGGTCTGCATGTCTTTGCTGCCATGGCTTATTTTGATTTATATTTGAATTGTTTGTTTTTTATCTTTTTATTTTTCGCTTTTAACGTTCTGAACCTTTCTCACATGTCAGTATAATTTGAACAAACATAAAAGGAAAATGTCGTAGGTCATTTATAATTCTTATGTATTTATAACTTAATTAGTATACAATTTTAATGTATAACTGTTTATTTTCCCGAATAAATAAAATAAAATAATCAAAAAGCTCGAAAGCTTCGAATAGATTCTTAGTAATTGCAGTCTTCTTCAAAAGCATTACTTCAATGAATTGTGTTGATTTACATTTTCATTAAGTATCAGGAATGAAAATATTAAAATTGATGACCAGCTAACTACTTACTTTGAATTGAACTGACTGATTCTGATCTGTTCAGAGCTTTTAATCAAATTATACTATTTGCCATGGTAAATAGTATAATTTGATCACGTCATGACGTGAACGAGCTATTATTTGTAAGAGCCGCAGTTTCCTGAGCCAATTATATTCAAATAGTTCGCCGACCGAGCTGATACTCGATATGTCGAGCAGGGCTCGCCTGCCAATAATCGATTGAGATGTACCACAATACCCGGACACAGGACACCCACAACCACCCACCTCTGAGGTTTCGCTAACGTCTCACTAACTGTTCTACATTATGTGACATGGTGCCGCTCTACAGCTTCACGTGCATTTTTTGGGAGCCGCAGGCTGTTAGTAAATAATCCATTCGTAAATACAACAATTCTTTCTTTTGTATACATAGCAGTTCCTATTTGTCAATTACAAGAAGCAACGTTTAGCGGCGAACAGAAATGATTTTAAATAAAAACGACAACACTGAGCATTGAGATTGAGGGAATATTGAAACACCATCCTCCGGCTGCTGTTCAACAGAAACCCCATTCGTTTACCTTTGCTGCATATTCGTTTAATGTTCATACTTAGCTAAATTTCTGGATTGTCACTTTCGCTCCGACGTAATACAAATTACTTGCTTTCATGTAATGACGTGCCAAGGGAAGTTCTAAGTTAGTGAAGTACAAGCGGACCCGCATCGCTAGCTCGTCGCTTGTGACTCGGATGCACCGCTCACTGCTCACGGAGACAAGTTTGTAGCACAGAAGCACTCCACACCGACCACCGACCCGCCTGTTAATCAGTACGCGGCTAATTTGTGGCCTGATCGGACACGGTCAAACGCTCAAATGGGCCAACTCGATCAGATTTATTGACCGAACACAAGGCTCTTCTTCCTGGCTGGTTCCATTGTGGAGATCGCTTATCATCCCCAATTAGAAGTAAAAGTATCTGAACTGGCAGGGATTTGTGTAATTTTGGGTTAAGCTGTTACTGCAAAGTTCCTCGGACTATAAATTAAACATTAAACCGTGCCATACTTTTGTAAAACTTATGTGTGCAGTACTCGTAACACAAGATTTATTTCCTTGAAATAATAATAAAATAATAACAATATAAAAAATAAACAAACAAACAAATATTAACAATATAAATATTCAGAGGAATAGCGAGCCGATAAAGATCGAGCGAGGCATATTTCAGGGTGATAGTTTGAGTCCGCTTTGGTTCTGCTTAGCCTTGAATCCTCTAAGCACATTGCTGGAGAATTCAGGTCTAGGCTATCGGTTGAGGAGAGGTGGTCAGGTTATATCGCACCTCCTCTACATGGATGACCTAAAACTCTTTGCCCCTTTGGATGGAATTTGGTGTGGACAAATGTGCGGTCATGCATGTAAAGCGAGGGGAGATTGTTGAATCCGTGGGAACTCAACTCTCAACAGGTTTGTGGAATCCGAGAGTTGAGTGATGCGGAGAGCCGCATCCGAAGAAGTATTTGGGTATGTCGGAAGCGTTAGGCATCACATGAAGCAATCGTTGAGGGAGCACGAGGCACGAGGTTGCTTCAGCCTCAGATGCGCTCTCAGCTTGCGCACTTATTCGTCGGGTCCATCGTGCATACCTTCACAAACATTGTCTTTCTGGTAAATATAAATTGACTTCCAAGAATGACAGCTACCGGCGTCTCCCTCTTACATATTTATTTTATACTTTTAAACGTACCTACATATAAATATTATCAATTGATTTATATTCCTGCTGCCACATCATAATAATACATTACACTAACACGTTTCGAAAAGTATTTGAGAACGATGCCTTTTTTCACATCAAAGAACTTGAGGCTGTGGATATTTGTCGTTCGCTCGTGTAACCTCACCGCAAGCGTTCGCTTTGTAGGCGATTCATTATTTTTATTAATATTTTGGTTGGCTTTGTAGAATAATATATATTTATTGTTAGTACGCCGCCGCCCGTCGCCGCCCGCCGCCGCGCGCGTTATATGACCTGCGATCATTTTCAGTTACGACCCTTTTAGTAGGTAATTATGATTCTTTGGGTTGTTTTATAAGGTTATTAGATTTCTGGTACTTTTTCTAAACAAATAAATATGCTTTAATCGTTACGTTAGAAGACATATTATTATTATTATCAAAAAATTACGCAAACCAAATGTAGAAACAGCAGACGTACTGTAACTCTTTCAAACTATAAATATAAAATATCTACATACAACTGTCTCCAGTTGTGATTTCAGTTCACGTCTGATGTTGAATGTGATCTAAAAGCATTTTCCTTCGTACGAGAGAAAATCGTTTCGGAGGAAAATTTCACTACATCGACGAAGAGATGACTTTCCCTCATGACGGTCGAAAAGCTTTGGCGCAAATAGGGAGGCTACGCAAATATATAATAATGTCGAGTGACTACATTATCCTGAGATTTGAACATAAAAACTGGCAAAGTGTGAGTCGGAATAGCACACGAAGGGTTCCGTACCACCGTACAATATTTAACACTACGTATACAATAAATACCATTTATTGATATCAAGCAAAAATAGGCAAAAAATGGCGTTTTTTGTATGGGAGCCCCCTTAAATATTTATTTTAATTTTATTATTCAAGTAAAAATACAACTGAGTATTTTGTGAATATTTCAAGTGCCTACCTGTTGCCATTATTGATATCGAGCAAAAAGGGCAAAAAAATAGCGTTTGTTGTATGGGAGCCCTCCTTAAATATTTATTTTATTTTGTTTTTAGTATTTGTTGTTCTCAACCTGTCTAGCTATCGCGGTTCTTGAGATACAGCCTGGTGACAGACAGCGAAGTCTTAGTAATAGGGTCCCCGTTTTTATTACCCTTCGGGTACGGAACCCAAAAAATGAGAAAAACCCTCGTTGCTGTCTTATTGTGTACATTTGAGTTCATCAATCTGATCTAAAAAAAAAAACGAGAATTTATTGACGTCGAACAAAATGGTTTCCAATAAAATTTAAATATGTAGAGGCTTAAATTGGGGTTGAGAACCTTCTATCTATTTACTGTTGGACATCACTTAACAGTCTGCGTCCCCTGGGTCCTGTGTTCAGTCAAGAGGCCAACGCTTCTGGTCATGGCCGCTATTTGGAAACCCTTTGGTTTGTTATCGATATAGATAGTCGGATGCTCTGGCTCCGGCAGACTCGCCCCCAATCATATTACCATCCTAATCCCAATAAATCAATCAGTGGCTTTATTATCACGCTGAATTTTGAGTAATCATATTCAAATACAAGTACTAACGTATTCACGTACGGAAGCCGATATTAAAGGAAAGTAACAAATGACGCAGGTAACGGTGAGTACTAACATTTTACGGTGTAGTATAACATAAAGGTCAGCGCGAGGGGGTGCTGCAGGTGACGGCGGCGGCGGGGGAGGGGGGATCGACAGCCGGTACAACCAGCGAGGCTGTAACCCGAGCGAAGCCGAGGTATCGCGTCTCCAATAAAACCAAGTGTATTGACGTTGCATAATAACTCATAACAGACCGACATGAACACACTACGCAACAATGTTCAGAAGTGCCATACGTCAGGAATCAGGATCAGTCACAATGTGAGGATCCGTCGTGGAAAAATGTACTCATCCCACTGCTTCACATGCAAATGACGGGCCTGCAAACTGCAGAGATCTAAACGAAGCATTAACAACGCAGATAATTAAACCGGTGATAATTATGCAAACAGAATTGCTTAAATGAAAGCAACAATGCTATCGGTAATGATACGAAAAGAACCCTCCACACCTACATATGTGGTGACCAAGCGCTGTCCCTTACATAAAGCTGCTGCAGATCTCACGCCGGCACACCCTGGCTGCCTGCCAATGTCGACCTTATGAATTAATGTCGTAGAAGCGGTATCGCCTTAAATGATGGTGACCTAGGCTCTTCATCTCTTAGTGTCCCGAATTTCAAAGACGGTATAGTTGGAGTTATCTTTAAATTCTGTACGCTGTAAAGTGTTTATTATGGTTATTGAAGCTTTACACAAAAGGAGCTTAGCGCGAAACCCCCTGATTAAGCCTTCGATCGTCTCTTACGAACACCTGACGTGGGGTAGCGGGGTCGCCTCCTTTATACTTAATCTGAAATACGCCGTTTACAATGTTAGAGGTAAATCTCAATATAAATAATTATCTTTACAAGATTATTTATTTTAAGAAGAAGTTTATTCTCAGTGTATTCAGAAAACCATTCATCAATCTTAAGTTTAGGGGATGCAAGTGGCTATATTGGTATCTGTCTTATGGCATGTAGATCAATTTAAATGTTCAGGCATTACAGCCATGGTGATCACATTATCAGCACATTCTGCGTGTTTAATCGTACGTGACTAATCCAATTGCATAGAGCAGTGTGTCCTGATCGATCGCAGTCCGCACGCGGCCGCGCGGCCTGTGTCCGCTGAGGCGTGTGAGCGGATAGGGCAAGCGCTCAATACCACCAATGTCCTCGCTGTGCTCACTGTGCTCGCTGTGCTCACTGTGCTCAGTGCTCAATACCAAGCATGTGACCCGGGCTCGTGACTCTGTGACGCCCCCTCACGAAATATGGCTCCCAGTCGCGATTTATGACTGTGTCAGACGTGTCGATGCATCACACACGCTTCTGATACACGCTCATCTGTAGGAAAGGAGGAATCATATTTTGTCATGCTTTTTGATATAAGATTATTGTTTTTATGTGAATATTGTTTTCAAATGTTCTAATTTTTTTAATTAATTGTCATTTGGGTACCTATTATTATAATCCTAGTAAGTAATTATACGAGAAAAATAATAGGTATTAGCCCAATATTTTGGGATACGATGAATGAAACGGTATTTTGTATACGGACCGTTTAGTTTGATTAATTAGTGATCATTAAAATCATATTTCAAATGATAAAGTTCCAAGACATACTCACAACTGCCGTGTATTGTATCCCACTGTAAATCCTTATCGAAGTGCAGTCCCGCGCCATTCACAATTTGTAAGAGACAGCTAATTGGCGTTCTTGTAAATCCTATTGGAAGAGGAGATCGATATTGTGTCTAGTGTACATTAATTCTCAAGAATCCTTCGCGAATTCTATCAAAGGATAAATTAGCAGGCACCGAGAGGCGCGGGGCGCGGGGCGCGGGGCGCGGGGCAGTATTCAGTAATGAATGAAGAGCTTATTGCGCGCCGATACGTGGCTGACTCAACTATTAGCCCTCACAGCACTACTAGGCTCAAGGCTCCACGAGTTACTTGATTGATTAAGAGCCAATAAATAAAGCTTCGAACCGATCCTTAGGTACGAGATTCCAATTTCAAGTATAACAAGAATGTTTAAGAAGTTTTCGATTGGATTGGAATTGCGCCCGATAAAATGGGTATGGATTGTCCTCTGAAATATGGAAACCTAATATGCGAACGGTCACAATATCACATTTACAGGTGAGACAGTTGTCTGGGATCACAGCACAGACGCTGACTCTTCGGCTTCGACCTTGAGAGTGATTATGTTCACGCCATGCTAAGTTTTATAGTGTTGATTAGGCTCTTAATCTTACGGGGCGCGCTCACTGGCGCCCAGCGTGGGACCACGGCACCCCGCGCGCGCGCTCTTTGCACTTTTGAACTGAACTGCTTGTGATAATTGAACGGGCGCAGAATACATCGGCACAGGAACTTAATACTGCGAGACGGACTGTCAGCTGATGGCCGGCAGATGAGGTACCCATATGGCACATCGCTCTCTTGTAAGCAAGTGTTGAAAGTGGCGAGATCTGTGCGTGCGTGTGCACGCCCTCAGTATCTTACGGAAGAGACTTTTGTTGTTACCTATGCATACATACAATAATCATTAAAATCAGCTTTCGCATGCATTTGACGTAATTATATAAGTAAAGAAAAGCACAGCGGTGTATTTCATTATTCCCGTCATCGACGAACGGATTACTGCCTCATAGTGCGGTATGCTTTCATCAGCCATTTATTTACTCATTTATCTCTCTCTGGCAGGCTGCTAATTGTTTTAATTGAATACTTGATTTTTTTCGTTCTTAAGCCGACAGAAGACAATACTGAATGAATGCGCGTGGTAGGAAGATATCTTTTATAATAAATCAATAGTTAAAGATAATAAAGTCATGTTCCAGATTACAGTAATGAAGTTCGGCGTCGTTTGAGTGATGCCGGACAGTTGACGTCACACATACCTCGACACATCGTGTGTGCATGTGTTAATTGAATTAGTAATGAAAGCGAACATCTTAAGAAAATGTTATCATAGTCGTTCTAGTTCGCGACAAAGCATATTTGAAATGTGTCCGCAGTCCGCACAGAGCGCTCACACCGCAATCCTCCGGTCGCGACTTATGAGCTAATCCGATTACTCAGTAAACATTCAATGTTTTGATTAGTGCTCGCTAATACTGCGCCGTGTACACTGTGCTGATGTACTTCGACGTCAATTTGCATCGCGCTCGCCATTAAATAATGCCAGCTTTTCGTTTATTAGCCTGTTAAAGCTTGATGCTTTCCATTTCATTACGCTGATAGTAAGCCGAAAAATCCCTGAAATAAAATGCAGATCACTGCAGAACAGCAGAACAGATGCATGAAATGAATGAATGACTTCGCTGTTTGCATGGCGCCATTTTGTGCCACATTGTATTTTTTTTTATCAAGGAAAAAAAAAGATCATATTGGTTGGCGTTGGTTTTGCCATCTCATGAATCTCAAAGCAAAACTTTTTATACCCTTGACTACGTAGCTGGGTAAACAAGCAGTAGTCGTATAGTATGTGAGCCGGGTCCCGCTAGGCTGTGGGCGCTGTGGCGCGGTAGCCGGCGACAGGTAAGGCGTCGCGCGCGGCTCGAGCCGATGAGATTACTGTAAGCTGCTGATTCCACTTCGCCATACGCGCGACACGACTTACGACAATAGTCGCGCGTATTATGAATGCGTAGGAAACGTGGAAGCTCCAATAGCATCCTGAAGGTTATTGTGGAGAGCCCAGACTGCCCTTGACTGATGCACTGCTCCCGTAGACATAGACGCGGGCCGGGTGCTGAGGAAAGATATTTGATTTTGTTTTAATTGTAATTTGATTTAATGCTGATTTGATTTAAGTTAAGTTTGATTGTGATTTTAATAGTTACTTATTGTTGTGTTGTAGAGTCATCGCCATCAGCCTGTGCTATAGTTAAATCGACGAATAGTTTTTCTAGTTCGTTGCCAAACTGCTCAATAGACCGACGCTCCTGTTTACTGTTTAAAATTTGCGATTGAATAGCTGCAGCAGACTTCTTTTGTATTAAATAAGTACGCATATCGGTGACTAAACTGTCTATAGTTGCATATGTAGCTTTTAATCGGAGTTTCGCACCTTCTGACAATCGCGTCTTTAAAACAAACTCTATAAGTTGGTTTTTGGTGTTTTCGCTGATCATTGAACTATATAATTGGATACCATCTATCAAACGCTTGGTGTCTTGTTCCTTATCAGTCATTATGGGCAAAAGCGCAATGGCTGTTTTTAAATCAAATGAATCCGCAGCCATTTTTATTGACGTTTCTGATGACGTTGATGTTATATTACTTAAGTTAATGATCTTATTATAATAATTATGAATACTATTTACGATAGAATTAACACTTTTTAAACTATCTGAACTTAGTTCTGAATTTTCAATTTTCGTTTGCACCTCAAGCAAAATGTACTCCAACTTACAATATTCCTTTTTAGCTAATATAACTTTTTGTTCTGCTGTACTGGATGTCTGTCTCCGTACAGGACCGATTTTTATAAGATAATCCTTAATTTCTTTTAACTTGCTTGATATTGATAATAGATCTTTTAAAGGCATAACAATATGTCATTATTTAGTGTGTTTATAGTTTTATAGGTATCTTACATAACTATGCATAATTAACTAAAACAATGGAACCTGATTCGACGTGGCGACTCGGTGGCAGCGGGTACTGGAACCGCAATTAATTTCCCACGATGCCGATGGCTTCATTTGGTTGTCTTACTGGATACCTATGGTGCTGTTTTTGGGCCGGGCTATCCCTGGACTCCGTGGGCCGGGTTAATCCCTGGCCTCCGCTGCTACTGGGCCGGGCTATACCCTGGACTCCTCGTTCTAAACTGCTGATGTTGCTTGAGGTTGGGAGACAACACTAAAAGTACTGGCGTTGAGTTCTCTTAATTTTTGGTTGTCATTTCTAATCCTGGCAGGGTCGCCATGAAGTGTATCATCATGGGATAGGTGGTAGATGGAAACAACTGTTAGTTGCTAAGTCCCTTTTATTAATGCCATCATATCGTACCAAACATAACGCTAACTTAAATGACTTACTTACTAGAATTAAAATGCTTTGCTTGCGTAATGTGACTTGTTATTGCACCGACGACAGTCATAACGGGGATCAGCAAAGGCATGTCCTTACATTGTTAATTTTGATTTTAAGTTTAATTTTTAATGTTGATTCTAATACTAACATAGTTTGTAAGTTCTAATACTAACTAATACAATATGGATGACTTCCGAATGAAATGATTGAATTGAATTGAATAATATCCGACACACCTGCCAATGTACGTGCGCACGTCCTCGAGTATGAAGCGACGGATCTCAACAAGCTTAGAAAAAGACGCGTAACCGTTGTGTCCCTCCCAACTTGTCTGAAGCTATTCCACCGTAATAATAATAACATGTCTAAAAATATGGTCACGGAACATTGAGCATTAACGAGTGTCGCGGGACTCGTAGCGGTAAGTATATCTATAGTGCTGCATTTGTTTCAATCGTGCGATCGAACGCCCTCCGCCGCCGCCTCGTAAGAAGCGAAAGAAGCTAACAACACAGAAGCATAAAATGCTAATGGCGGACGCATACGTTTCGTGTCGGACACACTCGGGGACTCGCCCGCGCGGGGCGCTGCGCGTCGTGTGGCGCCATCAGTCCAGCACCAGCATGCTGGTCGGCTACGCTGTACTAGTGCAGCGGGATTGGCTTCTATATCTCGTATTTATACATTACTGTAGACGATGTAAACGCAGAATGTAAACCAGTGTTTGAAATATTAACTTTGATTTGGGAAAACAATGGCGAGTTCACATAGGAGAGAAGTAAATATAAATACAGTATAATAGCCAAACATCGATGCCTTTACGATCTTCGAGTGAAATTCAAAATGGGCTCAAAGGTCGTTCAGTAAATAAATGTGAGGTGCACGAACACCTTGGAACCGCCAACTTTTCTCATTTCCCGCGCGTCGCCGGGGATGAGATACCTAGGTAGGTGCCGGGGGGGAGGGATGACACAGGATGTCGTTAGTGTGAGATCGGCCGGTGCTTTGTCCCGTGTTCGTCCTTAGTGCGGGTGGTCACCGCTGATTCCACACTAAACTCACATTGGACGTCATTTGTAGATGACTTTGCACAAACTATACTTAATAGGCACGTCTATCACACTATACCTACTGGTTCCTGACAACATAGCCCGCCCCGCACAATGCCATTGTCCGCAGTATATTTATCTGGCAAGTTGATCGGTAATCTATCTGCCAGTTGTGAAGCCTCGTGCATTAGGAGTAATTAGTTGCTGCCGCCACAGTTACATGCTACGTAAACTCCACAACAGCTACATTCCGCCGCGTTTTACTATGAACCGTGAAGCCACAGTGTACACGACATAAACGGTCGCACTGGCCGGAATGCGCGGCTGTAGCGCGGTCAGATGCGCGCCTGACCGATTGTGTGCGACCCTTGACGTCCTTTGTGAGCGTACTATGTCAAGCTCCCTCACTCAAAGGCTTTTAGACGCTCTGAAAACTGATATCACAATAGAAACACACTAACCGGTATGTACACACGATAAACGCGCTATTGTTCTAGCGGCTACAAGTACCTATGTACGGCTTCGAATTGATCGAGCATTAGATATACCTACCTACTAATCTTGTGCAAAATTATATTCGATAGCTTTAGCTCCAGTACCTATTACACTATCAAGATGAACATGTGAAAGAGAACTTTTTGCAATCGTTCTTTATGGCGGCATTTCGGTGGCCGAGGAGTAGCTACATACTCTAATAGAACATTTCCGACACCGACGCACCGGTGTTCCCGTAGCCCGCAGTATGCACAGTGACGTATGTATGAACAATGTGAATGCATTGTTTGGCAAAGTATAATGTTAGCAGATACCGGCACGTGCTGCAGACAAGCGAAAGTAGCGGCTTAGCCTAGAATCGGCTCGGGGCCGCTCGCTCGCCGCCAGGGAGGAGGCAGAGCTTTAAGGCTAACTACGAATTTACGACACATATTATCCGAGAACTGCTCTTTAAAATTTAATACGGAAAAGTACTTTTGCATTGTGCCTACGTTTGCTTTTCTATCGATCCGATAGTTTTCCTCACATAAACTGTATTTATGCAAACACTCTGTACACTAGCATCAGTTGCTGAATTTATCTGTGTTCTTGAAACACTGTGCTTGGTCAACGTCCTGTACTACGCGTCGGTACTGAGCTCCACGCGCCGCACTACCGCATCGAGCGACGCGTGACGTGCCGCTCTGTGACGTGCGGCTCTGTGCATGTAACACTAATAAAATACCTCAGCTTATTGTTCGGTAACAGCCTTACCGACATCAATGTTCCCGAACAGTTTTATGTCAGCATAAACGGGGATTTTAGTAGGTGTAAGTAAATGTATGGGCCTATTAATCTCGGCAGCAGGTCCCGTACAAAAAGTCAGGTGACGCGTGGAAACTCATAAAAGGTAAATAGTAAGGCGGCGCGGCGCGCGGCGCTAGGGACTCTAGTAGGGTTGCCACGCTCGGCACTGCCACTCACCACCCGCGAATTTTCAAATTACTAAACAGATAACATAACGGTAATTAAAAAAATGTAGTCAGCTCTTGATCTGTGTAGAAAGTATAATTTAAAAAAAAACTTTGTATTAAAGATCCCGAATGCTTACCCTACAGGGGAAAATTGTTTTGTATAGAGATTGACTATGCATTGTTGACGGTTAAATGAGCTCTAAGTGACAGCCCTACATGTTTAGGCTATTATCGCTCGCTCGGGGCTCGAGTTGGCTTTCTTATTTGTTATTTCTATACCACTGTGCTGCAGGGAAGCACTCGCGGCTCTGTCTGACAGACACCCAGCGAACGTCGACGCTCTATATCTTGTATTGGAGGAGATTGTAACATAGATTTCGTTCAAAAGGGAAAAAATTAAGCTTTTACATTTACAACAAAATAAACATAATACCCGTAATTAAATGTCCCGTAATTTTCTACTAAAATTATCGCGCAATTTATATTTTACGAACTTGCCGAATATTATAGTAGTTAATAAAACTGTCTCGAACATACACTGTGAGAGTAAGTCCTCTTTGGCTGTCTGAAGCAAGTGAGGTTGGTTTCAGTGCCACCGAGGCTCCACCCCACTGGAGCAACAGTTATTATTTGCTCAATGTTTCATGTCGCTTTCACCCCGCAGCGCTCACCACGTCATTATATTATCAACTAGCTTCTGCCCGCGACTTCGTCCGCGTGAATTTCGTAGTTTCCTTTAAAAATTTCGAAAACTAATTTTTATGATCTTTATCATTTATTTAGATAAATAAGTATTCGGGCCAAGTTTCAAGGTTATTAACTCAAGGAATAAGATGTTTCATACAAACAAAATCCCCCTTTTCACCCCCTTAAAGGTAGAATTTCCAAAAACTCCTTCTTATTTGATACCTACTCTTCACAAAGAACACACACCCTCCAAAACTCATGTCCCTAGGACCAGTGGTTTAGGCTGTGCGTTGATATCTCAGTCAGGTCGTTGAATTTTACGATATTATTATTGTATAGTAAGAAGATGCAGGTCTTTATTGAACATTTAGTTTTTGTTTCATCACAATCGCTTCATTCTATGAAAAGTTAGAAACGGTGTACGTGTACTTATATTATTTATACTTGAATACAAAATTTGGCGAATGAACAACTTTAATACAAAACTTCATCCCCCTTTTCACCCCCTTGTGGGTTGAAATAAAAAAAAAACGATTTACATTGTGTTAGTTTCCAATCATAAGCGGAAATTGTAGTGATTTTAACTTAAAAAATAAAGAACTTTAATTAAAAACAAAAAATTTCATCCTCTTCTTCACCCCAGAAGAAGGATTGAAATTCTAACACCACCGTTGCGTTAGCTTCCAACCATACGTCTAGATAATAAATTTTATGATTTTTACTTCGAAAACTAAGGACTGCACAACTTTATCCTCCTTTGGGGGTGGAATTATCAAAAACGCTGAGACACTTATAAATTAATTTTCAATTGTCAGTCTAAACCCAAAATTTCAAGATCCTATCTTTAAAACTGAATGACTTGCATACAAACTTTCATCCCCTATTTAACTCCCTTAGGGGTTGAATTTCGTAAAATCTTTCCATATTCCTTGTCTACATTATAAAGGGAACCATTTTGTAAAATTTCAGCTTTCAAGGTCCAAGGGTTTGGGCTGGGCGTTGATGACTCAGTCAGTCAGGCCTTTTGTTTTTATTTATATAGATATATAAGATATAGGAAATGATACAAATATTAAAGTTTGCAGCCACCTAGAGATAATATTGACCACTATCTATTTATTGATTTAAATAATAATTTCGCGCCAACTGAGCACAAAGAATTTGATGCAATCACTCCAAAATTGTGTCAGTAAAACTTTTGTTCATCGCGCACTGAGTGTTCCGTAACACAGAAAAATAGCTTTAACCGAATTAAAAAAAAGGTTCCAAATTATTTGATAAATCGTAGGAAGTACTCTCTTATTCGATGGCAATCTAAATGGACACGGTGCAGAATTCGGCTACGTGATTGGCGCCATCACTAGCGTCCATCAGGTCCTGTAACGTGCAGATGACAGGACACGCAGGATATGATTTGGAAGTACAGTCGGTGATAGCTGTTAGCTGACCCACCAGACGAATTTGAACCTTCTGCAATTCGCAGTAAATAAATGTGTTATTCGATTTCGAGCTTCACGAACTACACAGAACGACTTGTTCAAGGTAGGCAAATATTATAGAATACAGTTGTGCCAATTTGATCTTTAACAAGTAACCTTAGGGTAGGTAAGCTTTTGAATACTGTTTTGTCACATGATGGAGTTGTTAATTTCAACAATACTTGGTAAGTCGATTTGGTCTAGTGGTTGCAACAGTGAACCTATATCAACATGGTTGCGAGTTCAAAACAAACCTTCCACTTCTTGTAGCTTTATGTTTACTACAATATTCAATTATGTTTTTTGAATCCAAAACATTATTTATTTTAAATTAAAATAGTTAAATTTAAATTAACTATTTAAATACAAATACCTAACAACAGAAATAAAAAATAATAATGATTATGAAATAACGATTTTATTCAAAATAAATACAAAATAATTACTTACAAAATTAATTACTTACCCGTTACCGCTGATCCTCGAGCTACCACTTTGACACTATCGCCGCGACTTCCAAAGTCTTACTCAAATGGAGTTCGCCGCTGCCTTATCGCAAGATATTTAAGAATAAATACCGCTTAGCAGATCATTTTACTCAACGACGACCTTTTAGAATCCATTGATTTTATCTCCTACTAACTTCACGATTTAACTTAAAAGCAATTTATAATAATTGACCTTTTTATAATTATAGATATGCACACCTAAATACAACTGAATACAAATGTTTTGAATCGGATTCAAACATTTACTTATCTATCTCTAACAGTATCATGTAAACTCAGATTAAAATATGCTAGACCAAAATCACAGCTAGTATAATTATACTAAACAATATGCCATGCCGCATGCATACGTGGCACTCCCCTGGATTGGTTCAGAAGTTACCTATTGTAGCGAAATAAAAGAAAACACAGACTCTCTTCGTCACTAAACACGTTTAATTTTTCTTTTTAATTAAGACCGAATATCAAAAGTATCAAGAATAATATAAAAAAAGTAGAAAGTACAAAAAAAACTCGTAAAGAAACTTGTCACATTGTACCGATTAAAGAGAAGTAAGAAATACATTAGTGGCGTAATTAATAAACGTTCCTTAAAGTTAAGTAGTGATTAGCGACTGTTTAACCATACATTTTTGACGTTTTAAGTCTGGCATAACTTTACAACAAGTTTATCAATAAGGGGGTAGGTGTTCATACCATAAATTATATTATTAAGATTAGTTAGGCAACGCGGCGCTTTTATGTTGTGGTTGCAACCAAAATTCTCACTACGTCCACGAGGATTAAAATTAGAACCCGTATATAACGTATCGAACCCAAGGTATTCTATGTTTTAAAAGTTCGTAATTATAAAAAATATCACAGACCGGTAGTAACTTTTTTGAACCGTAGTAGGATCGTTACTTAAAATAAAAAAACCTTCTGCTGGAAGTTCCGTCATGAAGACGTGACTCAGTTTGTGGTCACGGTACCATGTTGAGGACTTCCCAAAGTTTAGGCTTGATAAGTTCAAAACTGCTCGCACTTTGCAGCAATTCAGACAGGTGTAAAATAGGTAAGAGGCTGGAGGGGTGGAGCCGAATGAATCGGCTTGCAAAATCTTCGAGCTTATAGCAAGGGCAAATAAGGAACAATAAGAACCCGAGCAGCAAGCAGAATCTCTTAGGTATACCAAAAAAGGTGTAGAATTATACATACCAGAAAAAAAGAAATGAAGAATACACGGCTTGTTATCCATCGGGAGTCACAGCTCGCCGACTTTATTGAGAAACGACCTACAGCACAGAACGAATGGGATTAAAATATTGAAAGATGAAAAAAGTCTATGAATAATCAAAAGGACAGAAAATTCATACCCGATTCAATAAATCACAACATCTATTAATAGTATTGGAAATGTTAACGTATAGTTTCCTGTTCATGTACCGTAATCCCTTAGACGAGAACTTACGCGCCCGCCCCGCGCCCGCCCCGCGCCCGCCCCGCGCCCGCCCCGCGCCCGCACCGCGCCCGCACCGCGCCCGCGCTGCCAGTCGGCCAAACATCTCACACTCACACTTTATTTTGTAAAATTGATTTATAATATAATTGATTATATTTTTGTTGATTTATATTTTGTTAGTTTTGATATTATTACTTATTATTTTGTTATTTAATTGATCTCACACTATTGATTTTATTTTGCTTAGTTTGATCTCACGCTGATGGCAATGTATATATTTTAAGTTGTTTATTTTAATTGATTTTAGTTTAGTTAAATTTTAGTTTTTGGTTTCCTGTCTTGCAATAATCACCATGTACCACACTTTGAAAATGTTCAACTCTGACTCCCAAGATACAGGCAAATGCCTAGTTTGGGGACTTTGGGGGTCACCGTCTATTCTATAGTATACTGATGGTGGCGCGTGTGTTGGATCATTCGGTTCCCTACAAAATGGTTGAGCAGGATGGTGCTGATCCACGCGTCATGTTCGTGAACGGGCGCCGTCGTCGGTTGAGACTGGTCATCTCTTAACTGCCAAGGCCTCGTATTTTGAAAGCTCTATGGAAGGGGCACCGTTACCTCTCAAAAGACCAATCCGGAGCCCATTTTGTAATCTCTTGATTTGAAAGAGTGTCCATGAAGTTTCTTGTCCGTTATTCTCCATATAAATCTACGTTGGAATGGGCAACTAGCTTCAACTTTCTGACTAACTGACCGACTATTTAATGTTGACAATTCAAAAGTGCCTGTACATGTTTAATTGAAATAAATGCTTTGAGTACAAATTGTGATTAATATATAAATAAATTTGATTTGAAATATACGTAGATACCATTATCTTACGTAAAAGTATTTTTTGTTTAGCACCAATCATTTATAATAAAATCCCAAAAACTATTCGACAAATGCCTACTGCTCTGTTTAAGATACATTTAAAAAAATATCTCATAGCCAAGTGCTATTATACCATATCGGAATTTTTAAATGACCGCAATTAATTAAATAGATTCCTATAATTACGATATTTTCACAATTTGACCCCTAAATCTGTAAAACAATACTTTATTTTTTTAATTAGCATTAGGATTAAGTTATTAAAATTTCATAGTTTGCTGTGTAGACTCAAATTTTTAATTTTTTATGGTTTATTCTAAGCCAAAAATATGTTGTTTTGTACGCCATAAATGGCAAAACATGCAGATCTACCTGTTATTTTAAGACCTTGCACATATTATTTGATGTATACTCATGTTTTACAATAAATATTATTCTATTCTATTCTATCTAAGTAAATTACAATTATATGTATAACTACATAGATAAATGATTTGATTTTGTTATTTATATTTACAGCTCAGAGGCCTTGCTACTGAGTTACATCTAATACATACCGCGCGCTGGAGCGGGCCGCGCGCTGGAGCGGGCCGCGCGCTGGAGCGGGCCGCACGCTGGAGCAGGCCGCGCGCTGGAGCGGGCCGCGCGCTGGAGCGGGCCGCGCGCTGGAGCAGGCCGCACGCTGGAGCAGGCCGCGCGCTGGAGCGGGCCGCGCGCTGGAGCGGGCCGCGCGCTGTTGGTTTAGGCTCGCTCGCCGACAACAGCCGCAGGCGACGTGCGATTATCTACCAACACAACAGTAGTACGTACCTGAAGATACTCAGTATTGATTTCTGCAAAAAGTCCACAGGAATGTGAACTTTTCATGTATTCCTTTAGATTATTTAGAAATAAACCGTGATATAAAACGCACGCGTTACTGCCGCAGCTATAAATACAAAATATTAAACACATTTTGAAAGCTCTTCTGCCGTCTTAGTAAGTTATAAAAAACATAGAGTAATGTAATGAGCGAGCGTCGTCGCGTGCATTGCAAGATGTATTAAATTCCGCGAGGTCGATCCAGGAAGTCCATTTGAACCCGCTACACTCCGCTCCACTCGGCACTCGCTCCTATTTTTTTGCAATCACTTCATCCATTAAAAAACACAAAGAGCCGACTAAAAACATCACGTACACAACAGGTAGACTGTAGGAGGTTCACGTTTGGAATAGCGGCCACTCGAGAGTCGCGCCGCATTCACGCAAAATAACATTACGACCCCCGCCGGCCAGCGCCGGCCGCCCCGCTCCGCTCGCGATCCGCTCCGCTCTGCTCACGAACTGTTTCATTAAGAATACGGACACCAATTTATATACGTACCTAAATAGAATTAGCAAGTGTACGGGAGTGGTGCGCTCTCGGACCGAATTGGTAATTTCTTTTGGTCAAATGGCTCCTTTTACTTAACGACGCGCAGAGGGTGTCGTCCGGAATAACTGATGTAACATGAAGGTGGCGCGCGACGAGCTGGCAATACGTTACTGTCATTGTAAGCAGACTGCTGCCATGCTGGTCGCGCTGCAGAGCACACAGAGCCCGCGTCTCACACATCTGACGTAACATGAAGGTGGCGCGCGACGAGATGGCAATACGTTACTGTCATTGTAAGCAGATTGCTGCCATGCTGGTCGCGCTGCAGAGCACACAGAGCCCGCGTCTCACACATCTGACGTAACATGAAGGTGGCGCGCGACGAGATGGCAATACGTTACTGTCATTGTAAGCAGACTGCTGCTATACTGGTCGCGCTGCAGAGCTCACAGAGCCCTCGTCTCACACATCTGTTTTCATATAGGTAGGTCCATGTAGTTATACATAGGCCTATACGTAATGTATGCGAACACACTTTTGTTAACTGTGCATGAAGGTACCCTGGATATAAAAAAGATATAGAACATAAAAAGCGGCCAAGTGCGAGTCGCACTCGCCCATGAAGGGTTCCGTACCAGCAATTAACATAATAAAAAAGTTCTTGTAGTTCGTTGTAACTTTGAGTTGATTGAATGAAAGGTTTACGATTTATGACGTATTAAAAAAAAACTACTTACTAGATCTCGTTTAAACCAATTTTCGGTGGAAGTTTACATAATAATGTACATCATATATTTTTTTTAGTTTTATCATTCTCTTATTTTAGAAGTTACACATTTTACTACTTTGGAAGTGTCTCTCGCGCAAACTATTCAGTTTAGAAAAAAATGATATTAGAAACCTCAATATCATTTTTGAAGACCTATCTATAGATACGCCACACGTATGGGTTTGATGAAAAAAAAAATTTAGTTTCAGTTCTAAGGAACCTCCAAAATTTATTGTTTTTTCTATTTTTGTGTGAAAATCTTAATGCGGTTCACAGAATACATCTACTTACCAAGTTTTAACAGTATAGTTCCTATAGTTTCGGAGAAAAGTGGCTGTGACATACGGACGGACAGACAGACAGACATGACGAATCCATAAGGGTTCCGTTTTTTGCCATTTGGCTACGGAACCCTAAAAAGGGTCCTATATTAAAACTCCGTATTGGGCAAACGAAGATTGATTAGATTAGATTGGATTAGGTAACATCCAATCTAGTCTAATCGACCGTCAACCAGATTTCGTATTACTTTTTCATTTAGGAGTAAAAAACAGAGAGCAGAACAAACTTTGTCTTTTTACTAATGACTAAATATTTCAACGTTGTATGACGTGTATGCGTCTCTTGAGAGCTTATTCCAGGTGTTCGTTAGTGGTAGTCGCGAGACAACGTCGTGAATATTTGGTGAGTGCAGCGCCGTCAGACGCGCGGCTTCGACCACTCGTCGCATTACTTATCGCGTTAATAAAGCAGCGGCAGCGACACGTCTGATCTAGCACCGCATAGTGCCACATCGCACCGTACCACACCGCACCACACCGCGTCGCACCGCACCGAACCGCGTCGCACCGCACCGCGTCTTGGTGCAAAACCTACTGAAAAACCTTCCTCGACTTAGCATATGTATATTGTAATAAGTGTACTGCGGTACAATTAAGATTGTATTGTAAAAGTATCGCCGCTTAAATTCCGCACGTGGAACAAATGCGTTACAATACGCGCTGAATCTTTCAGAAGCCGGCCGAGCTCGCGGTGGTGCCACTGTACCACGGTACGACTGTCTGCGAGCAGATACAGCTATGTTCAGCGCGGAGGCCCTTCAAGTTGATTACTTTCCTTTTGTGTTGGAAGGAATGAACTTTGGGCTGTAGTATATTGTTGTGGCACTCCGCTGAGCCGCGCGGAGACGATGCTACGTCCACAGAATTCATCGCCAATAAATCACTAGCATACAACGCCAGGAGTCGGTATGGCTATTCAATTAAAACTAAGGTTACGATTTGGTCTAGTCTTTATTTTAAATAATATGATAGACGCTTAGCATTCAATAATTATAATCGTATATTTAATTTATTCGGATCCGTTGTAGACGTGGAGCTCATCTAATATCTACCTACATAGTACGCACTGGGGGACTAGCTGGAGCCCGTTCACATTAGAGGTAACTCCCGACAAATTCCATGCATACAGATTAGTATTTTGTAAGCGATTCTCCTAATTGGCACTTCATCGATAAAGTTCCAGACCATCTGATTGCTTTGCGAACTTTATCTCACTCTAAAGGGCTTTTGGGGAATCACGCGGCAATGGTGGAACTATGGCCGCGCGATCCCGCGTCTAAAAGCATCGCGTCTGTCGCGGCGCCGCGTTGGTAAAGCATTCAAGGACTTTTACAAGACCGCTCCAGAAAATTTTAAGTGAACTTTTACAAAGGATGAGGAGCTGTTGTACAAGTACCTAATAGTCTGTTGGTCTGTTTGTTCAGCAGCCAGTACCAGTATCGGACTTTAGATTTGAATGACTTATAGAAACTAGTTATCGCGAGTGGGTACTTTCTATAATTATAAGTTTCGTGAATGTTTCTGAACTAGCGAGGACTACCAGCAGATAACGAAGTTGTCGCTACATTTTCTATAGAGCCTGCCGCGCCGCTCACTCCCCCCCTACCCCACCACTCTAGTATTTCATGGAGGCTGCACACCATTCAGGCTGCAGGGGCGTCTCGTTAAAATTATAAAATAAAAAGGCCATGAAGCTTTAATGTAAAATAAAAAACTAAAAAGAATAGCGTCCTGTCGTGAGTCGTCAGTGGGTGCAGTTTCTGCGCTGTATCATCTCGGTTTCATTTTCTTTTCATCAGGTATCTTCACGCTCGAGGGACGACGTCTCCGCGTGAAGCCACCCCCGCGTCCTCCCTGCCCCTGAACTCACCCCCGCCCTAGTCTGCGCCTCCCTTCTCATTTTGATAACGTTTTACATTTTTTTAAGTTTGTTAAGCTACAGTGAAATGAGAGAACACTTGAATTCATCGCCGCCTGCTCGCGCCTGCCCGCGCCGCCTGCTCGCGCCTGCCCGCGCCGCCTGCTCGCGCCTGCCCGCGCCGCCGGCACTTGCCCGGAGACACAGAACGTCTTCCAATTTAAATATTTATAACGTCTATTTACGAGCTTCATTTTATTAGAATTTATAATTGAATACATCACGAACAGCGAGTAATTGAGAAGTCGGTGTGACAAACTAAAGTTGGTGTGACGAACTAAAGACGCTCGCTTGATGAATTATTAAAACATTACTCATAATAATTAGTGGGTACCGGATAAATAACACGCTGACCTACAAAGTCTTTAACAATATTTCTGTGAGCTACGAGTAGGTAGTTTCCAGTATGTAGATTTCTATCGGAACGGTGACGTGTGGAGTAAGGAGTGTGTTTGCGATACAAGACAGCGATGTTGAGATTCACACGCGGCTGAGCTAGAGCGCTGAGGCAGTCCACTGCTGAACATAGGCCTCCCCATCACACACCATCTTACCCAATCCTCGGCTACTCTTATCTTGCTGGTCCTGGGAAGTCCGTCGCTCCACCGATTGGCGGTTTCCACTCCAGTGGTCGGTGTCGATTGCTCTAGTTCTTTGTCCGATCACTTGATGCTGGATTCCATCTCTCAGAAGTCACTCATTCTTACATCATCATAATCCCTTAGCAGTTTATGTCTTAGGCAGTCCTCTGCTGGACATCTTCGGCCTCTCCATGATCCCTTGTAAATACACTATATCAAATCAGTTACAACACAAGTTTTTTTTAACAAATTAAGAATTGTGCTCTGAGACAAACAAAGAAGTCAAGTATGGAGTCAGTGCTAGAGGTAGTTGACACAAATCACACAAAAAATAAGATGACACTATTGTTTTCAATCTATTGTCTTATCCCGTATTGGGTTCCACAGCAAAACAATTGCGGTATACGACTCACGTAGCAGCGTAGCAACGTCGTAGCGTATCGGCGTAGCAATGTGTAGCGCTCTTTGTTCAGCAGATATTTGCGGGCAGTGATTACGACTTGATTAAATCATTTAACAGCCAATATCGTGATACGATTGGTAGGTAATAACCCGCGCGGGGCAGCACGTCCCGCTGTGAGCCGGCGGCGCGCGGCCCTCACTCGGCGCTGGGCCCCAGAGCGCGCGCGACGCGACGTTCCGAGCTCCGCGCGACACCGGACACTCGCGCCGCAACTTCCCGCGCGGACTGTTGCTCTCAACCACGAGTTTACAACAAGTTTCTTGTGTTGTGTTCATAGTTAGTCGTGATCATTACTTGTGCGTGCCATGTGACAGGTTGCTCACTGGATTGGATTGCTCTCGTGGTAAGTTTATTTCTTTTTACCCGACTGCGCCAAAAGGAGGGTTATGTTTTTCGAGTGTATATATGTATGTATATGTCTTTGGCATGCTTTGTAGCCTAAACGGCTCGACCGATTTCAGCTTGAGAGGTGCCGTTAGATTCGTCTTAATTGTGAGAGTGACACTGGGTATAACAAAATTGAAAAAAAAAACTATTTTTGACGCCATAATTGTCTACAATTTTTTTTTTTTTTAAGAACCTATCGAGTGGATATCAATATTTTAGGTAGGTTTTAGAAGGTGATTACAAAAAAAATTATGTTGGAAGCAGTCGGAACCCATACCATTTTTATTATATTTTCAAACGGGTCCCGCCTGCTTCCAACTTTTATTTAATTTAAAATGGACTTGTTTTTAGCTTTCAGTTTTTTTTTAACTTATGTTTTTTACTGCATTCGGGGTTTTTAGTTTTTTTTTTTTTTGTAAATAAGTATTTTGAAGTAAGTTATAAAAAATAACTTTTATCTCAAAAAATTAAAATTATTGACAGTATTATGTAGATAAATGCATAGTTGGTTAAAAAATAACAGAAAATTGAAATGAAAATGCCTTTATTTTGCCACGACCACCACTGCCGCTGAGTTAAAGTTATAATCCATACATACATACACAATTATAAATTCGAAAGTAACTCTGTTTGTCTGTCTTTATGGTATCTTCCGCTGAACGGGTTTCAATAAATTTTGGCAAGGAGATAGATGGCATCCTGGGGAAGGACATATTATGCTACTTTTTCCTCAAAAATAACCCTTAAATATAGGGAATGTATACCTTGAATTTGAAGACAACAATTGAGTAAATCCACCTGAAAACTAATAAAGCAAGTCATAAAGCTCTTCGATTACAAAACGAAATATTAAAAAGTTTGCTTTTTTTGAATAAAATAATTTGCTACGTCTCTCAGTAAAAATAGTAAGATTTGAGTCATACTACTGTGAATTCACTTAGCTCCGTAACAGTTGCACAACTGGCGAAGTAATGCACTCTGCGGAGCTGATGAGTACAATGAGAAAGTTAGGCCCTGCGTCTACGGCGCTACTCGAAAACGAGGCGACTTACTATTGCATATCAACTAGTTTGTGATTGGTGACGTCGTGTAGGAATGAAGAAGAACTTTTGAATAGCGTCGTAGACGACGGGCCTTAGTGCTGTACTAACGAACGAAAAGTCAAATACACTCACTTCTCACACTTTGCATTAAATTATTGTTACAGTATTGTTATATAAACAGAATTACTTTTAAGAATGTCTTAAGTTAAGTGTTTTGGGTATTTGGGGTCCCCACCCCCTGCGCCCCGGACATTGGCCGCGAGCTTCCCTCGCCGGAACATTAGAACTTGTTGTTGCACTTCCGCTCTCGTCTGATAACATTATTACGGCTAGCTTCGTATTTGGATCGCACCGGTGCGCGGTGCGCGGTGCGCGGTGCCGTTCCGAACTTGCTCTTTACTTAATATACGTACTTAACTTCTACTTACTTACGTTTTCGGTTTGTGAATAATTGTGCATATCGCAAATATTGATAAGTCCTTACCACTTTATGCACACACGGGCTCTGGGACACTGCTCTCCGTCTGAGGACCGTGTAGCATACTCTTGTTCAGTTTCGAATCTCTGGCAATGTTACTGCTTCCCAAAGGCACGGATGAATCGACTAGGCGTGCGCACGGGACATCGCTTTTAGATAATAATATTGCCATTATCGGCACGTGTATTAATAAGCTCCTCATTCTGAAAGCCTATTGAAATTAATTAAAAAAACAAATTCATTTTGATTGATTTGGTTAGCTGTTATTATTTCACTCATCTAATAACAGCAGTAACAATGACGTCAACAGGGTGTTCGTTAATTGTGTCTAGGGTTTGGATCCCAGGACGTCTCCTGTCTCGAAGTCTCGGGACTTTTTGTAAATTTAGTTGTCTCGGGTCCCGGGACGTTCGATTTTAGAATCGGGACATGGTTCTCGAAATTGTATTGTAATCATTTTATTTTCAAAACTATTAGCTTCCCGCACTCTATCATATTAGATATTGAAAGTCGAATGGAACAATAATCACAAAAATCGAAGAAAACGTACCCGAAATTCTTGCAAAAAATCAAGAGAAAAAGGAGTTTCAGTTGATTGAAGCAACCGGCAAACGTACTGAAAGTTTGGAACTACTTTACGAAGCTCGAAACACAATAAAAATGATTATTTGATACATCTGGCCCAAAATGAACTCAATTCTAATTTATTCTGAGAAGTCTCGGAAATCCCGGGGCGCCCCAGGACTTCGATCGTGGGTTGCCTCGTGTCCCGAGACTTTGAGACTGTCGAGACTTCCCAAACCATCATTGTGACATGATCAACGACACAAGTAACGAACACCCTGCAACAACCTTTCAAAAACCGGGAGTTAATCTCTTAGAGCAACCATTTTGTAAATCACATTGTACTACATTCGCTACAGAGTGCTACGAGCCGCTACGGTGCTACGGAGTGCTACGAGTGCCTACGACATTACGTAGTAGATCGTAGCGTATGTAGAGCGGCCGGAAGCGCTCTCGCTGAACAACTTCTCAACTGCTATATTACACACTCGAGTTACAGCGTCATAATGCTGCGCTTTCCGTATTATTATGTTTAATGTTTGTAACTTCTTATGGTATTAGATTATTTTCAGTAAAGCTTTCACTACAATATTATTGAGTTGATGCCATTTTGAGCGTATCAAATATTTACATTGAAATTAAACTAATAGTCCGTTTATTCTGCCCGATCAGGCTTGAATAGCAATTTACCGCAACGAATGAAATGACCACAGCTTATTGCACGACCTACGGTAGGTAATTTTATTCGAAATACGTCTGAAGGCCAATTCTGCTAACTAAAAACCGTTCACATTCAAGTCGCAGTGCCTCAAAAGTTCCAAAATGTCACAATTGGTATTCTACTAAACCAACAAAGTAAGTCAAACGTGACGTTTACTGCAATGAGATTGCGACTAGACCGAAAACAAAAAATGTACCAAATCGGTATTCTACTAAACTTTAGCCATGACATCAAAAAAAAAATTGGTATTCCACTAAAAATAAAAACGTCAAAACTGACGCCAGCATGAGATTATTTGTACACCGGACTGTGACAAATAATTTTAGCTTCTGTATAGTTTTATGCGTATAAAATTCTTATTTCCCGCCTTTGGCGGGCCGGAATATTTTGAAATTCGCACACGAACATATCGCGAGGCGAATGGCGAGGCGAATTATGTACTCTGTAAGGCGAATAAACACGCGTATCGTATCCACGCGCCCGCTTCCCGCGCCCTTCGCAGATTGCTCCGTCGCCCGTACCCCTCTCCGCGCCCGTCAGTCCGGCTGAAATCACGATCGCAAACGGCACGAGTTTTGCACTGTCTCAGTGTTCCACTCGAATTTTCTGTGTTTTGTATTGTGTGAACGATTATAAGTACCGTGTATTAATATGATATGCCGCAAAACTTTATTTCATGTGACCATACAAAGTACAAACTGGCGCTTCAACGCGACCGATACGCGAACTCAAAGTACCTATTTACAAAGTAACGGTTTTCTTCATTACGAGAACTTTCGTGCACATCGTAACGTAACTAAATAGTGTTTCCTATTTCCTAGTGTTTAGTTGACTATTGTGTAGGTAACAATATTGCCTCGACCGTAAAAGTAGAGGCAACGATGACAACACCATGAGATGAGAGGCGCGCCGGCGTCCCCGACGTCCGCGCCGTTATCGGAAGGGACGCTACGTCGTTTCTGGAGGCGGTCGCCAAGGTTCAAGTGGAATCGAACCGTCAATTGGTTCAGAGCCTGTTTTACTACGTCGGCCAACAACGTCGACGTCTCATCGACGCATATGGAAACGTTAACCCATGAGTCCGTTTACAACATAGATCTATGTTCGTTGAGAAGGCGCTAAACATAAAGGACTGTCCGAAGTATAGAAAGACGCGCGCGGCCGCTGGCGCTGCCCCGGCCTGCGTCGCCCGCGCGCGCTTTCGCATCTCGGCCTCCGCGAGACCGCGACGAGTGCGCCGGCAGACATACCTACTGCGTCGACGAGCGCTATGCGTAGTGCTATGGAAATGGTTATTTTGTGTTTATTGCCGTGAAGTCGGACTACTCGCAACTCTTGCAAAAATATTAAAGATATAACCGATAAAAGTTCAGTGAAGTGTTGTGGTTGTGGAGCTAACGGTGTCATACAATCTAATTGCCCTAGATATCCGTATATAGTGTAAATAGTACTAAGGAATCATTTTCTGTTCTCGATATTAACATGTTAGACCACAATAAGATTTTTGATAACACTGATAGCCGTAAGTAATGTTGTTTTACACAATAATTATTGTTTTAAGTGTAACTTTATGTCAGTAGGTAAGACCTACTTATGCAAACAGCAACCAATCCACACACATGCCAAAATCAAGATGAGATATAGAAAGCTTTAAAAAATGCAACTTCTATTGACCCTGTAAAGATCAAAATGATCTGACAATTTTAACAGAACAAAACATTTCTATGACAAGGATATCAACCCATGTAACATTGTTGTTCAATAAACTAACAAGATCCACGTCCCATGGTAACCCGACAATCTAAAAAATTGTTGAAAGGTTTATTTTTCATACCACATGTTTCCTTTTAAATTATTTTTTAAACAATTATGTAGAACCAGGCGGGTTGGTTCTTGTTTGCATAATATTAAAAATGGCATAATCCTATATTTTTACAAAGACTTGAATTACATGGTTCCGTGTTGATATAACTCTATTTTCAACATCTAAGAAGTCTTTGATTCTGTGTTGTTTAATAAACTACTTAATAAAAGTATTTAGACCTATTGGAATAAACCCACACAATGACAGTTTTGAAAAAAAGCAGTTTTTGTCAAAATTTTGTGTAGGCACAATAATAGTTTAATTGTATTGTAATATTGTATTCACAGTATGTACAGTATAATTTGTTCTATGTATACAAGTATAATATTGAAGAACATCATTAACATTTAAATAGTAATAAGAAAAGAAACTCTTTAAAAAATAAATACATGAAACTTTCTCTCCGTCTATTGTTTTCTTTCTATTAATTTATAAATTCTTTTCTAAGTTCAATGATGACAAGATATCTTAATTTTTCATCTTGTGTACATGTATTAGCTTAGTTTATTACAAGTTTTCATAACAAGGATAAATAAGAATTTAAGATTTACTTATTTTCATTTTTCAGTAAAATGTTTAAAAGAAATATGAGATTTTTTATTGTGACATGGTAATAAATTAACAAGGAATAATTTATGGTATTTTATGTCCCTTCATCCCCTTTTAAGCAATCTACTGATGGCTGTGGTTTTACTTTATGATCTTACTTTATTTTTTAATCTTTTTAAAAACTGTCTTTACTGTTAAAGTTTTTGCATTAGGGCACCCCGACCAAATGGGTTAGGTTAGAATGGTGACAAACCACTACATCCAAGTTGGCTTATAAGATAGGGTACATAATCCGAAAAAGATGATCAGTGAGCATATTGACTTATCGATTAGTATTTTCAACCAACTTCAAAAAAGGAGGTTCTGTATTCGACCCGTATGTATGTATGTATGTTTGCGATTTTCTCTAAACCTAATGAACCAATTTTGATAATTCTTTCACTAATGTGATTTACATACTTTCAGGAAGGTTTTAGTATATACTACATTATTTAATTATTCTTATGTACGATGTTGTTTGCATAAATGTACTGCATCTCCGGCATTTCTATGCGAATTTTGATGATTCTTCTAGTCGGTGTCTTCAATTCTTCAATGCACTAGTGTTATTTGAATTTGTGTGGAGTAGGTACAGACGCCAGCACATCAAGCTACTACAATCTGTCAAATTTCTTTAATAGATTTTCAACTTTATCGCAAAAGCATAAGGTTCAAAGTTGATTGTTAAAATTTTACAGTTTCGGGTAGCTTGATGTGCTGGCGTGTGTACAACTAAAAAGTGAAAAATAAAAACTTTTTAACAAGAAAAACAACCGACTAAAAAAAAACTACAGTGATAAATGTTGTTTTTTTGTAAAAAAGTTTTTTTTAGGAAATCAAAATGAGAGAATTATTTGTGGATGGATGAAATACATGCCATAAATATTCTAGCAGCCAGTGCGCGTGTATGACTGTATGAACGTGGCCGAAGCAAAAAGTGTGTGCAAGGATCGTAGCGGGTGACTGTCTTTAGTTTCTGCTTACCCCATGGGAAAACGGCGTGAGTTTGGGTATGTTTTCTTTGGTTAGGTACCAGCTATGTTGAGGTCGGCGGTCCGGTTGGTTTTAGCTAAGTACCATTTTTAGATGATAGGTACCTATCCACGGACCGACTGCGCGTGACATGCGTAGCTTAACTTTGATTGATGGACCCGTGTGTCTGTTACTTACCCTCGAGCGCCTTATAGGTATTGTTTAATAAATAAGATTGAGTATAATTAATAGTATTTATTAAGTACTTAATTAACTTAAAAAGGTAATAAAAACATAAAAAAATGGCCCGTGGCGCGTCGAGCGTCGCTTGCGTGGAGCACGGCGCGGCAGCGTCAAAAAGCCCTGAAAGAAAACACAATTTAGTTTTTCATATTGTACATATTATTATTAAAAAGATTTTGTTTTATTTTAAACTCAGCGTTTTATTTACAAAACAAC
This sequence comes from Hydraecia micacea, assembly GCA_914767645.1. Taxonomy (NCBI): domain Eukaryota; kingdom Metazoa; phylum Arthropoda; class Insecta; order Lepidoptera; family Noctuidae; genus Hydraecia; species Hydraecia micacea. The sequence goes on from OU611776.1 coordinate 21,837,333, forward strand.
AAATGACAGGGGAAGCCCAGAGGATTTTTCATCAGAGCATATTCAAAACGAATACCTATGCTTGCTGAAAAATCCTAACAAATGTCTAATTCTAATACCTAATTAGTAATACGTTCACAAATTACATTTACATACCTGGGCCATTAATCGATAGGACTCGGCAATTCGGATGCTGCTGATGCTTGAATTCTAAAACAAGCAATTTTTTTTACAAAAAATCCTGTTGCGACATGATTTTCTGATTAATTATTATTCGCTTATATACTTACACTTGCGGTACGTCGTCGCAGCCGAAGAGTCTCATCATAGAGGCCGACAAAACAGTTTGTAGCCCCTCCTATTTCCTCCATAGCAGAGGCTTGCTTGTTCATGGCTCGTGCCAACTCTGTCGACCGCTATTCAAGACTGCTCTATTTTTATTAGATGCTGTTGGGCCCCTTCAAATTCTTTGTCATCTAAAACCAGTAATGAACAGTTGCATTATTATCAATAGTCAACCAATCAACAATAATGCAATATACCTACATTAAGTATTTAAAAGAAGTAGTGCTTGGGGGAGGCCTGTGTCCAGCAGTTGACGTCTTTCGGTTGAAATGATGATTATATAATTTAAAAGAAGCAAGTTAATAATATTAGGTAAGTATAATAAGCTTGTAATAAAAAGGTATTTCTTATCCTTTGCGGTGAGACGAGCGACGAGGACGACGGCGACGCTTCGGAGGGTGTCGGTCCCTAAAAATGTGTATTATACCAATATTGTTATTTTTATTTTGTAATGATTTTGAATAATTTGTGTAAGGCTTAAATAAAAACTGTTCACCTTACTGAATTATAGTTTGATATTAGTAAAAATATTTGTAATGACGTCTCTTTTTGACATCTTTAATCATTCGCGTCGCGCATGCGCGTAGCGTTTACGAATACGTTCCATGTTAGCTTTCTAGCCGATTATTTTATTTTAATGATTTTATATTTTCAAAGATATATAATAACAAATGAGAAATGAAAATACTATGAGTATGCACTTAATCAAGCAAACTAATTAATAAATTTAAAAAATCAGAAAATAAGGCTGCTAAAAATTAAAGTATCACTAAGTATCACAATATCGTCTACGTACATTGAACCAACATGAAAATATGTTTAATTTCGTAAACGAGAACAAAGTTGACCGCTATGAGACTATACTGCGATGATACTGCGACCGGAATGTGAACAAACCGAACTTTAAGATTAGCAGAATACAATTTTTTGGTCTATTCACAATGTCATCGCAGTCTAGTCTCGTGTTTTTCACATTGCACGTTAATTAGTAGAATTGGCCTTCTGATCTTCAATTTCATTTTTAATTGGGAACGCTTAATGACAAAAATATAGTTAATGAAAATGTTATAATGTTAACCGCAAAACCGGCGCCAAGTGCATATACGTATGTAAATATGTTATTCTATTCACTTTAGTAAGAACTGAAGGAAACACAGTCCAATTTACAGTATGACTAATTGTTGATCTGGTCGCTGATGGTGGTGCATGTGTTGGATCATTTAGCTCCCTTCAAAATAGTTGAGCTGAATGGTGCTAATACATGCGACATGTTCGTGAACGGGCGCCGTCAGTAGGGACTGGTCATCTCTTTGCTGCCATGGCTTATTTTAATTTAATTTAATATTGGAATTACTTTTTTTTCTCGACTTTTCATTATGGACGCTTTTAACGTTCTGCATCGTTCTCACATGCATAATTTTTTACATGAATGATGCAACCAAGACTTTTTAACCATATTATTTTGATTTACAAGAGTGTCCATGGAGTTTCTTGCCCGTTCTTCTCCATAGGTACCTACGCTTTGGAATGGGCAACAGCTTCATCTTTCTGACTGACCGACACCTTGACAATACAAAAGTGCCTGTAATTGGTTTAATTGAAATAAATGCTTTGAATTTGAATTTGTTCTGAAGTGAAACGGATGCGGAATACTAAGTGACTGCCGTGTCGCCTCGCCTTGGGTTCACACTCGGCGACAGCTCACCGGTCGGTCGCGGACACACTGTCACATGACGTCTCAATGTGAGGGGGTAGCGGGATCGTCCGAAAGGGTTACCGCTACCCCGGAACATAAAGGGCTAAGGAAGGAACACGGGTGGGTTTTAGTCAGTAAGACTCTGACACTCCCTTCCGCTCCACCCAGAGCGGGAGGAGTCATAAGATGATTTCCCATCCATAAAAAAAAAATTTGAGGGGCGCAGGGGAGGAGGAACATCTCAAGCGCAGGCTCCATAGTGCGCGCACGCGCAATGATACGAGCGTCACGTGCACACGATACTTGGCTCGAAGTAGTGTTTAGTCACTCGTTTCTAACATCGCATGGGCTTAGATTGGAAGCCGAAAAAGCATGGTTGGAAAAAGACTAGGCAGACTGATTGACTTCCTGTAAGACAAGATGCGAAACAATCGTACTTAGCTAATCAGTTAAGTACGATTATTATAGCATAGCTTGTCTTGCAATGTATCTTTTCTACATCTATTTATTTATTTATTTTACCATTTATGTAGGTACACACATATATAAACAGACAAGAAAAAAATAGGTACAAAGGTGATGCTTACGTTATATGAAATATCTTCCAGAATACCTGCGATAGGACAATATATAGAGAGATGTAGACCGCGTGTGAAAGAGTAAGCATGTGGTCTACGGTGCTAAAGCCTTTACGGAAACCGAAAACGGCCCCGGTGGGGCTCGCATTGTGACGTCACATGATAGTGTGTCTGCAAGCGACTGATGAGCGATGCTGCTGGCGTGTGTGAGCCCCAGACGAGGCGACGTGGCTTGTTCATTGTGACGTCACATGATAGTGTGTCTGCAAGCGACTGATGAGCGATGCTGCTGGCGTGTGTGAGCCCCAGACGAGGCGACGTGGCTTGTTCATTGTGACGTCACATGATAGTGTGTCTGCAAGCGACTGATGAGCGATGCTGCTGGCGTGTGTGAGCCCCAGACGAGGCGACGTGGCTTGTTCATTGTGACGTCACATGATAGTGTGTCTGCAAGCGACTGATGAGCGATGCTGCTGGCGTGTGTGAGCCCCAGACGAGGCGACGTGGCTTGTTCAGGAGGCTCGTCGAAGTCGTCAAACCTGAGCGAGAGACGGTTCGTGGTGACTCTTAAAAACAGCTTGTAGACATGGCTCAAAAGTGAGATGGGCCTATAATTCTGAAGAAGGGCATTAAAAGAAAAGTATCACCACAGATGTAATGATACTTTTTTAAGAACACACGAGTTTCGCTGTTTTCGTTTTCGCATTTTGCCCTCGAATATGACGGAATCAAACAGCTTCTGGAGGGCCTTAAGAACGGTTTTTCACCGGCCTTTAGGAGTTCAGCCGCAATTCCGTCATCACCCGGCGCCTTGTGTTATTGAGGTGCTTCAGAGACATCCTAATCTCGTACAAGCTGACGTCCGGGATGTCTTGGTATAGTGTTAGGTCAAACTAGCTCTTGGGTCGTTTGCCAGGATCAGACCTCGAAACCTATCCTTTTGCAGCGAAGTGTGAGACAGACTTTATCTCTCCGAAACTGTTCACAGTTGCACTGGAGGATGTCTTCAAGGTTCTGAACTGGAAAGGGGTTGGCATCAACATCAATGGCGAGTACATCACTCACCTTCGGTTTCACTATCAGTTGCAGAATTGTTTACGTATAAAACATATTCGTATTTAACACACATGTAGCTCAAAAATTTTTACTGTTTAACATGTCGCCACATCACTATATTATTGCCCCTAGGCGGATCGCTAGTTTTGTAAAATACCCAAATGTTTATAGCAAAATGTTTTATTATTTTTACACAAAAACGTGAGAAACGTCGGGATCTTCACCCAGACACTTGACTTTTTAACTTTCTTCGCACATTATCTCACAAATTGAACACGCTTTCCCGAGCAACGCCGCGCCGTGCCGCGCAGGCGCAGGCCACCTGAGCGGCAGCATCACGTGCCGAGCCGTCTAATGCTATCGGAGATTGTTTAGGGACCGGAACAAACGATTACGAAACATAATGTATCGCTCTAAACATTGTGCTCATCCCTGAAAGTGTTTACAGTACAACTAAGTATCTATGCTTCGTCAACTTGTTCCCCGAGCAAATATTTTGAAGCCAACTTAGGATTATTCGCTTCTCTAGACGATGCAACATCATCTTGAAAGATAATAAATGAGCCTTGTTTTGCACATGTTTATTATTATCAATATTTCCTTTATTTAAGTAAATACATATAAATTATATTTTAAACATTAGAACATAAAAAATAGTAGCCCACCGGTATCGGGAACAGGGTCCAAGCTACCGGCGGTCAGGGCTCCAGAGAGAGGAACCTCCTGACAATGCGGGCCGTGTCCAGAAGTACCGCTTTCAGAATCAAGCCCTTGATCCAGCTGCCCAACGAGAGCCTCCTCAGGTGTTGGTCGAGGCTCTTGACTATTAAACCATTGGCTGCCAGGACTATCGGCACAATGATCGCTGAGTCAGACGTTAGAAGTGCAGCGCACTCCATACCAAAGTAACGTCTCTAACGTCTCTAGACTATCTCCTTCCTCGAATTTTGTCTCCCAACGACTCACAGTATTTCTCTAATCCATAAATGACACTTTAAAGCAGCTTCTCTGCTGGCCCGTATACGGAAGGGTGGCAACAACGGCATTCTGAATGCAATAGCTGTACGTTTTGTGTGTTCCTTTCAAAATCAGTGGGGCATGTCTTGTGTAGGTGTGGCGAGTCATGGCAAGTAAAAAAATATGTACTAGGTTAAGGTTTTTATGGGTCTACGTCACCCGAAATAAAGTTATTATTATTATTTGGACGCCTTTTGATACTTCTCGGGACCCTGGGGTTCCAGACCTTTTGGAAGGCGTACGAGGGCCCGAAGCCAACTCACAGAAGCCCGTTAGACGTTTTTAATGAAGTGAGGCACCAACCGACGATTATCCCTATTCGTACTATGCGAGTGCACCTAAGGACAACAAAAATAGGGCTATTGCAGGATATGGAAACAATGACATTGGATTATGGGTTTGAGTGACTAAAGTGAACTGGTTATTTAGGAGTATGGAAAGTCTATAGTCCCCGCCTGACCAATGTTTTACATAAATTACACAGATAAAATGGCAGGGGGTGACTTGCACACTCGATAATGGGCCACCGAAAAAAGTCGCTAGCACATAGTGCATGTCCTGAGGTGCTAATGAGGAGTGAAGAGGTATTCCACAGCTATCAGGACAATCCCGGAAGTACGGTCAAGATCCTTACCAGCAACTTACTGAAATACTTCCTTCCTCCAAGCACGTTTGCTCTTGCGAATCTCCACTCAAGCCGGTCAATAAAGGCAAGAATGAGGTGGGAGCTCTGTTCCTTGATATTGTTCACTCCAATCGGCCAATAAAAGCAAGCCAGAGCATGGCCTATCCTGTAGTAAGAGCGCAGGCCGGATAGCACGGCACGCCAGCATTAACGACATCATCCGTCGTGCTCTTGTCACCGCCGGGGTGCCAGCTGTTTTAGAACCCAACGGCCTGGCACGCGAAGATGGAAAGAGACCAGACGGAATGACCATAATGCCCTGCAAGTTAGGCAGACCTTTGGTGTGGGATGCAACATGTGTCGACACCCTTGCGCCATCCCATCTTCTTAGCACGGTGGGCTGTGCTGGGGCGGCTGCTGCAGGTGCAGAAAACCTCAAACGGCGAAAATATTGCAACCTGATTGGGAGTTATATGTTCGAGCCGTTAGGGGTTGAAACACTAAGGCCATTGGGTCCGAGTGCCCACTTGGTTTCTCGAGATATCGCCAAGTGGTTAGTCGACTCTTCACGTGACCAGAGGGCTGGCCTTTTTCTTGGCCAAAGAATTAGCATTGCCATACAACGTGGCAATGCTGTCAGCCTTTTGGGCACTGTTCCTGTTGACAGCGATGCGGACGAATTCTTTAATGCCCTATGATTATTTTGCTTATTTTTTTCATATAAATGTACATATTATTATAGTTTATATGTTAGCTTATATTATGTAAATATTTACAGAAATATTCTAATATTTAAAAATATAATAATTTATATGTATTTAGTTGCATAAAGCCAGAGGTGAGGGACAAGACTTCTCCCGGGAGATAGGGTCTGTGGGGTCGCTACTGCCCAACAGCTCGCCACATTATGCTGCCCTGCGGATTTCTGTATCTCTCTTGGTCTGGCTCCTCACTCTAGACCTGTTCCGGCAAAGTAAACTCCTCCGGCACAGGCCTACGAGTTCGGAGCGCGCAAGCCCACCACGACGTCGACGTAGAGATACAGCGGTGGGGTTATTATTATTATTAATACACACTTGTAACTAGCGATTTATAAATAATAAAATCATATTAACAACTATCATTACATAATAATTAAACAATAACTTACATATGAGTTGTTTTCAAGGCGACAATGATCGCCCTGGCTTCAATGCTTATATTAACTTGCATTTTGTGTTTTTTTTCTTGTATTGCATATAATTATGGTTAGTGAGCGACCTCGACAATCATTGAACATAATTATTATTCTTGCTTTAGCAACCGGCAGCGAGTTCATCATGCTCCCTTAGATGTCACTACTCGCGGTAGCGTCGGGGGTCGGGTTGCCTCCTTCCCTCAAATATGGCGAAGGAGTAATGCCTGCTCTTTGCGGTATGTTCGTGAACGAGTGCTGCTTTCGTGGATTGGTCGTCTTGCTCACCATGATTTTGTTATTTTTATTAGTAATTATTCTTTTTTTCCATAATCGCCACGCTTGACAGGCGGGTTGGCGATATGGTGGTGAAATGCATAGAGAGCGCTGCTGCCCATTCTCCGGTACGACCCTTAGTCGCCTTCTACGACACCCACGGGAAGTATGGGATGGTGCTATTCGGAAAGCTACGCAATATCTTCTCGTCCCACATACCGCAGTGTCTCTAGACGAAAGTCTTTGACCAGTGTGTGTTGCCAGTGATGACATATGGCACTGAAACGTGGTCGCTCACAATGGGCCTATTAGAAGGCTAAAAGTCCCCCAAAGGGCAATGGAGAGGGCTATGCTTAGAGTTTCCCTGCGTGATCGAATCAGAAATGAGGAGATCCGCAGGAGGACCAAGGTAACTGACATAGCCCGAAGAATTGCCTAACTTAAGTGGCAGTAGGCAGGGCACATTGCTCGCAGAACAGATGGCCGATGGAGCCGAAAGGTTCTGGAGTGGCGTCCGCATACCGGAAGACGTAGCGTTGGAAGGCCTCCCACAAGGTGGACCAACGACCTTGTGAAGGCCGCATGAACCCGTTGGATGCGAGAAGCACAGAACTGGTCGAAGTGGAGGTGCTTGGGGGAGGCCTATGTCTTTCGGCTGAAATGATGATTAGTAATTAACTGTTTATTTATTTTACTTCAATGGTCCTACTTTACCATTTGAGACTTAGTTACAGCTATTTGGACAAATTCAGCATTGGATAATTACGTAAGCGGGCACGCATTTTATGCCTGGAGGCTTTTAGTTGGGGATTATGTTCTGTTTTCATTTCTATTTTCATTTCTGCTTGAGTACAATGTTTTGTTGGTATATTCCAACCCCAACATAGTTGGGAAAAGGCTAGGCAGATGATGATGATGATTAGCGTTTGCTAGCTGATACACGCCATTTTTTTTTTGTAAGCGGCTACTTTTTAAGTTTTAGTTTACTCTAAGTTTTTCGACCGAAAAAGAAAAATAACCAAAACCACAAACGAAATCCGGTCAGACTCTACTGAGTTGTATGTGCAGGTGGAGCGGTGCGTTGCGGAGCGGAGCGGTGCGGTGCGGTGCGGCCGCCGGCGACATGTCGCCGTCGCCGCTGCCGCTACTGCTGACTCTTCTCCTTATAACTCGTAAGTGCAGACGATGCCATGGGACGGAGCGTCCACTCTAGTACCTACGAGTACTTACGTGCTTGTTAGCCAGCGAAATTCAAATATTCTCACCGTTTTTGCAAATTGCAAGTCAACGTCAGCTTGTATGTTGATCAAAGTATGAGAATTATAGACATAAGTATCTTCACAACTCTCTAAGATAGAATTGGCCTTATATGTCGTGATTTCATGAAATAGACGATATAATAAGTATGATATACTAAGAAATAAATGTTATTCTATTCTATTTTAGGATAAATTTATAGGAGAGTTATTTTTAACCGACTTCAAAAAGGAGGAGGTTCTCAATTCGACTGTAGGTATGTTTTTTTTGTATGCAATTTTGGTTTGATTCCAAAAATTATTTTTTGAATGGATAGGATATGCCGCAAGGGTGGTCCCATATACATTTTATTAACTTTGCTAGGGTAGTTTTTGAATTATCTTTAATAATGCGTATTTTTTCCACTAGGTTTTGACGATGTTATAATAACTTCCTGTTACTGATATTTACATAGCAAGTACTGATATACGAATTTGTTAGGGGTAGGTACAACTAAAAAGTGAGTTGATTATAATTCTGTAACTACGGGAAGTCGGGCACTCAGGGCCCCCCGGGGTGACACGGACACCCCTTCTCCTTTGCAGAATAATAAACCGAGACGATCGGAACTAGTCGGATCGCTTTGCAGTTGACCTCGCACTTACGAGACAAGTGGTTTTGTGTGCATATCTGCACCTCTCTCCTAGAAAAGACGGAAAAACGTAATTTAAGGCTTTTTTTTAATTTTTAGGGTTCCGTACCCAAAGGGTAAAAACGGGACCCTATTACTAAGACTCTATTGTCTGTCTCTCTATCACCAGGCTGTATCTCATGAACAGTGATAGCTAGACAGTTGAAATTTTCACATATGATGTATTTCTGTTGCCACTATAACAAAAAATACTAAAAATAAAATAAAATAAATATTTAAGGGGTCTCCATTACAACAAACGTGATTTTTTTGCCGTTATTTGCTCGATATTAATAACGGCTACAGGTAGACGCTTGAAATATTCACAGAATATTTAGTTGTATATTCACTTTAAAAATAAATAATTAAATTAAAATAAAATAAATTAAGGGGACTCCCATACAACAAACGTGTAATATATTTTATGTAGTGTTAAATATTGTACGGTGGTACGGAACCCTTCGTGTGCGAGTCCGACTCGCACTTGGCCGGTTTTGAAGTCTGTGTTGTAGTTAATTCGTGCAGTTGTGTTGAATTCTTAGTTCTTTAGTAAATCTCTACGATCAACGATGTGGCTGAATAACTAGTTAAAGTTTAGCCAGTCAACTAATTAGCAATATTTGGTACCTACCTATTTAGTTCACAATTTTCCTTACATTTTGTTAACATTTATTTTATATGACCGCGAGGGCATTTCGGTCGGGGCGAAAACAGCAAGGCGCCCGTTTTGCCTCGGGCAATTATGTTAAGTTTATCTTTTTTCATCAGTTACAATAATTATGGTTCGCAACTACCAAAGGAAGACAGAGCAGCTAAATGGAGCTTGGGGCAGATGGAAGTCCCCGTAAGTGCCTATAGATAAACTTGTGCTTTGGGTTTTGCTTAAACACAGCACACACCAGCTTATGAGAAAAAAGGTGAGAAGAAAATAGATACAACAAAAAAAAATATTAGAAAAAGAATGAGCGTTTCTACTGTGGATATTGGTACCCGGACCCAGAGAGGGCTGGCCACCTGCCGCGCTTGGGACAGCTGCGTCCACTGGACCTGTGCCGGCTAAGAGGATAATGATGACGACATCCTTCTTTTTTGGTCGGTTTTGCGTAAATAAGAGTATCAGACTGGATATGTTTATTATGCCCGTTATATGACCAAACGCAATTTTTTTTAAAGTTCTTTATTCTTTTAATTCTAGTAGACTAAAGTAATTACTGTACGTTCATTTAAAATAACACTAATGAGACTAATGAATGTCTTTTTCATTACTTTGTTTTTCTTAGGTTTTATTTTAGATTTCCCTTATTTCTCGTTGCCCCGGCTTCCCCTGCATACTCGTATTTGTTACCGCCGCGAGATATATAGTGATCAACATACAACCTGCAATATCAAGTTGAAATTAATATCAAATACATAGGTCTACCCTTCCTGGAAGCTCTTAAGCTTCTAAGTCAACGTAATAAAAAATACGGCCATTTACGGACATATAATTTGATCGTCATAATCTACCTATAATGTTCCCACTGCTGGGACACAGGCCTCCTCTCTGTGAGAGGGAATAAGCCGTACCTAATCCACCACGCGGGCACAGTGCGGGTTGGTAGATGTCACATATCTTCGATTTTTTGGTTCTAGGACATGCCGGTTTCCTCACGATGTTTTCCTTCACCGTTTTGAGAGCAGTGGTGATGAAATAATTTACACAAAGTAAAGCGCCTGTCTGGGTTCGAACCTACGACCTACAACTCGTAAGTCGCGGCCGTTACCACTGGGTCACCACTGCTCCGGAGGCATACCCTATCCATTAATAAATAATTTTTGAAATCGATTTTCAACTGTCGGAGATATCGCGTAACACATAATAATATGTAAATATTCCGTTACTATTCGATTTTAGGATTTGTTATCCTTCAGCAATCATAATTATATCAACCCGTGCGACGCACCTCGGATACTATAATATTCAGTGTGAGAAAACATTGTATAATATGTACTCCACCCCTTTAGGGGATCAATTTTCATAAACCCTTCCCTACTGCTCGCTCGTGATTATAAAAGGAACTCTTGTGCATCATTTCATGATTCTGCGCGTTGTTTGTCAGCGAATAGATTACATGTAACTTAACATTGTCACGTCCCCTCGCCTGCCTGCCCGTGTGCCCGTGTGCCCACACTCCGCGCCTCACGTTTCAATCCCGGCGAGCATCCCATTACGGTATTATTCCCTTTCCGAATGAAAGCTCCTTTTGCCAAGATTTTCACATTTCCAGTCCTCTTAAATTATGGGTAATTTCTTACTCGATTGTCACGTCGATAAGTATCGATACCGTCGACGTCGACGTCCATCGTCACGTAATGTAGGTATGTTGTTTGTATTTATTTTTACCGACTTCAAAGAAAAGGAGGTTATCAATTCGACACGTAAGTATGTATGTAATATTATTGGACCAGCATTATATTCACATATGACAATCTATTAAGGCTTCCAAACAAATATACATGTACTTATGTATGTATGTTTGTCCACCCATTTCTCCGCAACTATTAATCAGATCGTGACCATTTTTTTATTGGCTTACATTTACTTCAACTTAAGGAACAGTGCAAGTTTTATCAAAATCGATTCAGTAAATTTCAAGATATGAACTAATACGTGTGACGGCCTGGCTTATTGATACGAGCTACGGATGTAGTGTCAAAGGGAAACATCTCAAAATCTTGGTCAAATTCTAGTGCAATATTTACAACAAAACTATTAAGTACAGTAGGCTCCAAAAGTCCATAGGCAAAGTCACAAAGCAATAGCTTGACGTTTAGTTTGACTTACGACCTTCTTTTAATGAGTAATTAGACACACACACTCGCATATTACTCGAATATAGTTCCGTGTCATGTTCGTGTTGTTCACATAGTTCATAAAACTTTATGATTATACCCACAGAAATCTAAATAAATAAAACATAAGGTAGACAGATGCTTAACTCATTCACCGCTAGTCCCCGACTAAATAGAATGTTGTTGCTTCTTGGTTGGTGGATAATTTGATATGTGAAGTGTGTTTAATCTATTAGCGTTGTTGTAGTTCATTTTGAAATGCAAGCAAATTTAAATATCGAGATGATAGCTGCTGATATTATCGCGCTGCGTAAATATGGACTTATTATTATATCACAAATATTTGATGAAACCGGACTGATTGTGAGTATTATGATTTCATTATTTTATGGAACATTTATCTAATTAAAGTATAAATGATGATCCTTGTAGTTATTTTTTTAAACGCTTTATATTTACCTACCATACTTAAGCCCTAAATAGAAAAAAAAAAATATTTCCTAAAGTTTATTTATTTACTTTTGGAATGATGAATATAATATTAAGCATAATATTATAATATATAATCATTTTGTAACATTTCTATATTCAAAATAATTTTGTTTCAAAATAGTAATAATATTTTATAATTTTGCTAGTAGCTTAACAGTATTCCTTTTTTGTTTTAGAGAAATTACCTACTGTGAGTCGGAGGGTCAAAAGATATAAGGAAGAGGGTAGCCTTGCCAGTCGAAAGCGAAGTGGAAGGCCCAGCTGGTCAGTGAATATGAAAAAATTGGTTTCCGAGATATTTTGCCGAATTATTCAACAAGTGTTTACGAAGCGTTCGCCGTGCAAACGAAAACCAGCTCAAAAACATAATATTTGATTGGAAATAATAAACAAGAACATTTATACAAAGTATTAAGTTATAAATTGATTTTAGTACTTACCTAATATTAAAAAAAAATTGTGTCATATCCGTATTAATAAGGATTATTTTGAGGTTTAGTTTCAATCTTCTTTTCATAATGAAAATGAATACTTAAGCTATAACCGCAATAAGTCCTAATAAATATGACTGTTTATAACGAATAAACATTTTGAAATCACTTAAGCATAAAACATTTTTATTTTTAACCCCATATAACATAAGCATAACAATATAATAATAAAAACATAAAAATTATTACATTGTTATTCTCTTTTATTATCTCTATTGAATAACAAAAAAAAAAAAAACGAAAAAGATAATTGTTGAAAAGAAAAATAATAGTCTCATCTCGAGATTGGAACCCAGACTTTCACGTTTGCTAAACCATTAGGTTACGTTACCAGCTATCTATACTTGCTATGATGAAGTGAATTTGAGCAGTAGTATGAACCCACCAAGGTTATGTGTAATTACGTAGTACCGTGTGCGTAAAAGCGACGATATGTTTTGTTTCGTTCGACGCTAGGACAGTAGAAAGATATTTATACTGTGACGCTCACGCTAGCCAATGCGTGTTCGACTTACACACACAGATGTGGCCTGCGGCGCGAGGCGGCCGGTATTATCACAGCAATTTGAACTTTAATATGCTTATGCAAAATTGATGCCTTACTGTACCTACCTACTTATTCCAGTTTTTACTTAATACTAAAAATTACGAAATAAAAATGTAAGTAATTTAAACAAATTAAATCAACTTCAAAATAACTCAAAATTAAATAACTTGACCGTAAATTTGAAGCCTAATAATACATGAGAGAGAGGCCATCGTTCTGTCCCTTTTTCGCATCCGTTCTCCCTCCTTATCGCGTACTATCGCCTTCTCTGTCTCTCCTCCCACCACCACTGGCAGTTGCAAACGTCGGTTTGCTTTTGGATTTGCCTCATTGACGTCGTTGTTCCTGTCCTGACAACACCGGATAAAGTAAGGTAAAAAACATTTACCTATCATATAAAGTGCTTAAGTGAAATTTGCAAGAGTTAATATTTTAATGATACAGTTTTCGTTACTAAGGTAAAGAAAAACAATTTTAAGTATAATGTTTTGAATCTATGCATTATCAAGATCATTTTAAGAACCGAATACCTTGTACAAAACCTGTACTTCTATTTTCTGTGTAACTCTTAATTATTAACGGTGTTACCGTTCGTTTTTAAGTAATATCGAATTATTATTTATGTAGGTACCCTCCTTTTTATCTTTTTTTTTTTTTTTTTTTGCATAAAGATTTTAATTGTATTTCAGCGTACGAATTATAATAATGAGTGATCAAAATACCTTACCGAACCAAGATATGAGCACTCAAGATAAAAGTAAAGATATTAACGTGCAATCTCGAAAAAGAAAACACCATGTTCGTAAATTAAGTAGCTCAACAACATCATCAAATTCTAGCTCAAGTTCTAGTAGCTCTGATAGTTCACCAAACCATAAACGTTCTCGTCGTTCACGTAAAAGAAACAAACGCAGTCAAAGAGACCGTAAATTAGAAAAGTTAATAGAACAGGTAGCCGATCTTAAGAAAAATTTTGTGTATCATACTAGTGAACTTGATCGCGGGTCATTATATGAACACGATGAAGATTATTTAGATGATAATGTGAGCCGCCAGCTATATTGCGATGATGTATCTATAAATGAACCGGATAATTCTGAATTAGGACCAGAAATTTCATTGTCAATAGGAACGAAAATAAAAGACCCCGATATCTTAAAGACACCCAGTGCATATTTAGAAATATTAAAAAAGATTCAACGTTTAGACGATCCCGATTGGACAAATGTGAGGTATTCCGAAGTACAAAAAAATTATAGACATACTCCCGGTTTCACGGAACTCGATGCGAATGATGAGTTGAAACGTTACGACGCCTCGCGCTCTCTAATTAATATGGAAAAAGCTTTTGGGTCGTTATCTTTCGCACTTATTAGGCAAAAAGAACAGCTACAAACGGAGCTTCGCTCATTTTTAAGCTGGACTAGGCAAACAGATAATCTGAATCCTGACACGATTAGTGAAAAAATAACGGATATTTTTGTAAATGGTGAGTATGCTAGAATTTCTAGCGATACTTTGCAAATGATTTGTGGACACCGCGCTGAATGTATTCAGCAGCGAAGGGAAACTATTTTGGCTGGTGTCAAGGATCCCCTACACAAGAGCATAATGAGAAAAATTCCGCCATCTTGTCATAATCTTTTCGGAGCTGAGCAACTTACTTCTACGTTAGAAAAAGCTGGAGGCGTGAATAAAGTTTTCTGGCCTCGTGACAAGGATCGCGCTTCTGCACCGCAGACCGATCCAAGCACATCCACGACTCAGCGAAAGTTATCACTTCCGAGTCAGAGAAAGGTAACCTATAAACATATGGGGCATACCTCTTCAAGAGCAAATAATACACCTTTCTATAACAGCGGCAAGCCCTTTCGGGGCCGGGGTGGTAAGCAATCAAATTACCGCAGATCCAATGATGATTCAAATACCAGACGCAAAAACTCTCCCTCATCCCACCGGGATAGGAGAGGCAATTCACGCAGATTCTGACTCAACGAGTTCCTTTCGCGCCGGTCAGCTGCGGTTGTATCACGACCGCTGGAAGAAAATGGGCGCACCCGATTATATATTAAAAATAATATCCGGCTACCGAATTCCGTTTGTACGAAAGCCTCCACTTCATATACCCAATCTACAAAATTCAGTCCAGTCGACGCCTCATTCTCCAGAAATGGACCATATTATTCACAAAATGATATCAGAAGAGGTGCTTACAGTCATGCCACTAACTCAAAGTTTCATTTCGCCAATGTTTCTGGTGCCCAAAGAAGACGGGAATTTCAGACCGATTTTCAATCTCAAAGCCCTGAACCGATACGTCGACGCTGCCACTTTTCGGCTGATCAATATTTTCAGAATCCCAGACTTCCTTCAACCAAACGATTGGATGGTGAAAATAGACCTATCCCAAGCATATTTCCATCTGCCAGTTACAGAGGCTCACAGGAGATTCTTACGGCTTGTTTACCAAGGCCAATTGCTTCAAATGAACTGCCTTCCCTTCGGACTCAGTTCAGCACCGAAAACATTTGCCTCCTTGAGCAATTGGATTGCCCAGACTCTTCGAGACCGCGGTATACGTGTCGTAATTTATCTAGACGACTACCTGCTAGTCAATCAAAATTACGATACACTGGTGAACCACGTCAAAACTACAGTGGACATCCTACAATATTTAGGATGGATAATAAACTACGAAAAGTCTATCCTGCAACCAAAGCAAGCGATAGAATATCTGGGTATATTATGGGATCCGTGGAAGAACATAAAATCACTTCCAACAAAAAAGTGCCTGAAAATGAAAACCATGATCACTTACTTAATCAACAAGCAAAAAGCATGCCTAAAGGAATTACAAAGCATCATAGGAATGATGAACTTTGCAAGCTTTGTTGTACCTCGGGGAAGGATAAATTTTCGTCAACTTCAAAAGCTATGCATCAGCATGTTACACCAGAAACCTACTGCAAAGAATTCACTGCCCGAGGCAGCTCAGAGGAACTTACAATGGTGGCAAAATTATCTCGAGACTTCGTCTCCTATCCATGTCTCACATCCAACACACTACATTGTCACCGATGCATCAGACAACGCCTGGGGTGCTTACATAAACAACACCTATGTGTCCGGCACTTGGAAAGCAGAAGAAAAACTTCTTCATTGCAACCAAAAGGAGATGCTTGCGATCCTAAAAACGATTCAACATTGTGGTCAGAGCCTGTACAAAGCCAGCCTACACGTTCAGTGCGACAACAAGACCGCGGTATCGTATCTGAGAAACGAAGGCGGTACAAAATCACGAGCGCTTATAGACCTGACCTACCAGATTTTACAGCTCGTAGATTCTTACCAGATTCACTTCTCCATTTACCACATTCCAGGCGTATACAACGTCGAAGCGGACAGACTATCTCGACTGCAGAGACTACCAGAGTGGCACTTACTCCCTCAAGCAACACGCCTAATATTTACCCAATGGGGAACCCCGGTGATAGACTTGTTCGCGTCTCAGCGAGCCCATGTAGTCCCCAGGTACTGCACTCTGGATCATCGGGATCAGCAAGCCGAGCTTCAAGATGCTTTCAGCCAGATCTGGGACTACCCATTGGCATGGATCTTTCCGCCACCATTCCTGATACCCAAAGTGCTGATCCATCTGAACAAATGTCGAGGAATATTTCTGATAGTTGCCCCGAAATGGGACCAGGTCTTTTGGAGACCGGACCTGAAGAATCGGGCAATAGACCGACCTTGGACGATCAGGAATCTATGCAAAGTGCTAGTAGACACCTCGACCAACAAACCCCCTCACAAGGCCAACGAAATGACGTTGGAGGTTTGGAGATGTGGGGGTGGAACGAAAAACTGAGTGACTGGACAACCCAACAAAAGCATCTTCTCATGAAAAGCTGGCGATCGTCTACTATAAGAACATATAAGCCAGCCTGGGCTCGTTGGATAAAATGGGCTAAGCTTAATCATATTTCTGTAAGCGAGCCAACCGGTTCGGCGCTTGCTAGATTTTTATCTGATCTTTACCAAAATGATGGGCTCTCTTACAACACTATTCTTGTCCATAAAGCCGCAGTTTCCACTTTATGTTGTCCAGAGTCATCAGAACGGCTAAGTGGGCATCCTTTGGTCAAGCGAATATTAAAGTCTATAGCACTAGCTATAACTCCAAAACTCTCAAAGACCCCAGTTTGGGATGTTAACCAAGTTGTATCTTTACTATGTCAACAGAATCCTGATATAGATAAAGTTTATGAGGTATCGAAACACACAGCATGCCTCTTATTACTATGTTCTGGTCGTAGGGTCCATGACCTGACCCTCTTGAGCATCAATTCTAATAATTGCGAAATTACTAATGATTATGTTATCTTTTGGCCAATGTTCGGCTCAAAGACTGATTCCGCAACTTATCGTCAATCAGGTTGGAAGTTAATGATTAATAAAGACAATAAATGCTTAGATCCAGTACATTGGATTTTAAAGTTGATTTCAGTTGGAGAGAACAGGAGAAGTGAAGCTAAATGTAATAATTTATTTGTTACTGCATATGGTAAAGCTCGACCTGCTTCACGTTGTGTTATAGCTAACTGGGTTAAGAAAGTATTAAAGGATGCTGGAATTGAAGCCCCAGCTGGAAGTTTTAGGTCTGCTGTTGCTTCAAAAAGTTGGTTTGAAAACTGCTCAGTTGATGAAATTCTCTCCAGGGGCAATTGGAGATCAGAAAATACATTTAGGCGTTTTTACTGTAAAGAAGTAAAGAAAACAGAGGCTCAAAACTCTGTTTCTAATTTATTTATTGCAGTGTGATTAAATAATAATATGTTTTTATGATCTACTTGTGTAACTTTATGCACACATGTAATTATTTGAGCGAGTCGCTTGGTTTCCGTTGTTTGTTACTTATGTTTAGAAAGGATACTTTTTGTTTTTTATTCTGGAAATAAAACTATTTTATTTTGTAAACCTCATTTTTATTTTTAGCACATCTGTAACAAAATACATGTATATTATTTTTACCCGCCTGTGCGTTAATAGCATAATTATTATCAATATTTTGTCTTAAGGACCTTTCCTTTTCATTATTGTATGATCTAAATCTTCAATCTAATAGTCACATTGACGTCTCCACCACCACCAGGCGATAACAAACACGTCTCTCATGTATTATTAGGCTTCAAATTTACGGTCAAGTTATTTAATACAAACGTTTTACCTGAAATAAAACGTAAATTAAATTACTTACCTAAATTTGAAGCCTAATAACTTAAATTCTGCCTGGTTCTACAACGACTTCAATGAGGCAAATCCAAAAGCAAACCGACGTTTGCAACTGCCAGTGGTGGTGGGAGGAGAGACAGAGAAGGCGATAGTACGCGATAAGGAGGGAGAACGGATGCGAAAAAGGGACAGAACGATGGCCTCTCTCTCATGTATTATTAGGCTTCAAATTTAGGTAAGTAATTTAATTTACGTTTTATTTCAGGTAAAACGTTTGTATTATTAAATAACTTTAATTTCGGAAGTCGGTGGCAAAAAAGTAAAACTAAAATACAGATCTCAAGACACCGACTTCCGAAATAAAAGTTATTTCATAATTTTGAGTTATTTTTTAAGTCGATTTAATTTTTTTAAATTACTTTTTTATGTTTTTATGACACGTGCAAACTGAAAACAAATAATGAGACGGAGCATTGCTGTCGGACGCGTTTGATCTAGTGAGCTACACTAGTCGCAAGTTTGCGGCGCGTCGCGGGCGCGGTAGCTAATTGTAAAAGTAAAACAGAGACTAACTCCAACAAACAAGTGGCAACAAACTTAACTGAATTACACATTTGAGGAGTATTCTGTGAGCCGGGGACGACGTAACTTCTGCAAAGTAACGCCGGTCCGGTCCGCCACCGGCCCCCGGCCGCCCGCCAGCGCCGCGGCGCATCGCAGCCGATCGCGCCCGTCTGCCGCGGAACGACGACTTTTTTTTAGGTCAAACGGTTTTAAAACTGAAGTTGCGCTGTTAGACTTTTAAGTGGCTTAAAGTTAGTCTTTGTTTGTGCGGAACCGCCGCCGCCGCTTGCCGCTTGGACTCGCATCTTGGGATACATTTGTAATTGTTGCCAGAAGAAGTTAAATAAAAAGAAAAAATAAACTTTTATTGCTTTACTTCGTTCCAAGTTTCGAACATAATAATATTATTGACTACAATTTTATTCTTCTTTAGTGTATTTCTTAAACAACCTTTGTGTCGTGACGGAAATATGCACGGCCATACATAATTAACAAAAGTTACAGTTCAACCTCCCTCATTTTAACATAAAGTTATTTTTAAGTCGATTTAATTTTTTTAAATTACTTTTTTATGTTTTTTTATATATGTCTCCTTTTTAAGGAAATTTCTCGCCGGCTGGTCGATACTTCACGTGACCAGAGGGCTGGGTCGTTCTTTGGTCAAAGAATTAGCATTGCCATTCAACGTGGCAATGCTGCCAGTCTTCTGGGCACGTTTCCGGATGACAGCGATGCGGATGAGTACTTCGACGCCTAAGTGTCCTTTGGTTTTTATTTTTTTTATTTTTTATTTATTTGTATAGTAGGTTAGTTAGTCTTTTATTTTAGTATCTAGTGTATAGTACATAAAGTTGATGTTTGTTTGTGTGGAAATGGTGGCATGTGTGTGTCAGTGTCGCGCGGTGAGCTGTCGATGCTGGGCCCGGCGATGGCGGAGGAGCCCCCGCCCCGCGTGCAGTACGTGACACGCGCCGGGGTGCGCGTGCGCTGCGGCGCGCGCGGTCAGCCCACGCCGCTGGTGTCCTGGCTCGCCGACGACGGCACCGCGCTGCACGACCAGCCGGGCCTGCGGTACGTGCTACACGCGACCTCCACATAAGTGTTCATACACACGAGCGGCACGCGTCAACGAGAGGCAGCTGCAGTCGTCAACAACGCGCCGCTCGACTATTTGAGCTGACGCCGTGTCGACGGCTGCACTTGCCTCTGCGCCGTTGACGCGTGCAACTCGTGTGTATGAACACCAACGATGCTACGATGATACTCGTGTCTGAGATACATTACAATCACTAGCCATTAAGGGGACTATAGGACCTAAACGCAAAAAACACACGCCTAAAAAAGTATATGATCGATTACAGTAAATAAAATCAGAAAAATATATGATATTCTTCAGGATATACTTATACAAATAATTTGATACGATAGAAAAAAATCATGAAGATACCTCTAAAAACTTTATTTTTGCAATAAAAACCATACTAATATTCATACAATCATTCTGATTTTTTGTCAGATTATTCTACAAGCAACATACTAAAGCACTAGTGTTTTTATTTTTTTTGTAAATAGATAATTGCTTCATATTTTTCAATAAATTACCAGCGTTGCGTCATCGCGCTTCTCTTTCTTTTCTATGCAGTCCGACAGTGACCGCGCTTTAGGTCATGTAGTTTATCCATAGTAACAGCACTGCTTGTCAAAATAAGTCCCACGTCTATTTGCTAATTGGCTTCAATTTGGCCGAACTGAACTAGGTAGGTAAAACTTTTTCTGGGCGATAATTACGTGATTATTATTCGACGGTTGCGAGACGTCCACGACAAAACGGTCTCATTACCTACTCGGCTCAAGCCAAGGCCGCCTCTCCTTGTCTTTGTACTGAGGTTCAGTGACGCTCCTCGCTGAATTTTTTAATTGTTTCATTATCTCCGCTTTCCAGATTTGTTTTCGTTATTTGTATCTCTTATATAAAAAAATCTCTTATATTGTTCCGTTATCTTCTACCCGATTCAGTATTCAGTTCCAGTTGACCATGACTTGTTATTCACTTTATGTTATTCAGAATAATACACAGTAATGGCACGCTAGAGATGTTGCCGTCGACCGCGTACGAGACGGCGGCGACGACGGTGCGGTGCCGCGCCGCCAACGTGCACGGCGTGGCGCTGTCGCGGGACGTCACCCTCGTACCAGGTATCGTCGCACGAGCACACGTGGTGACGGTAGCTCGCTGTGTGCGGTGTGTGACGGTCGTGTTGTGCAGTGTCGGAGGCGGGCTGGGAGGCGGCGGCGCAGGCGGGCGCGGTCGCGGCGGGCGGCGTGGCGACCATCACGTGCGCCGCCACGCGCGACGCCGCGCTCGTGCGCCCGGCGCTCTGGTACCGCGGCGACACCGTGCTGCACATCGACCCGCCCTCGCCAGGTATGCACCGCACGCTGCACTCTTTCTCAAATGGACGCATCCGACGAGAAACTTGTCTGTGGAGCGTAGTCGCCTAGGTGTATACGAAGCTAACAAATGATTCATTTCTAAGATGTATGATCATAAATACATGATTACTTATACGTTTTACAGAAATATGAATGTTGCAATCTAGCGCGTCGGGTGCTTGAGGTACATTTTCCTTTTAGTAAAGGAGAGGAATTATCGACGCACATAAATCGTGGCGAGCGCTCTTGAAACGGAAAAACGTCGCGGTGGGCGGCGAGCGGCCGACGCAAATAAATCTATCATCGCGCCGCCCGCGCACCTCGCTCACCCGACACCTCCCCTGCGTCCCCCAGCTCCCCCACCACTTTACGGCGCCCTTTCCGCTTTATTTAACATCTCTTTATTAATTAACGCCGACTACCTGGAATGGTTCGCATCACTAAAGGTAATAAGGTATTTACGTAACAATGGTATATTCCACGCATTTTATATTCAGCTCTGTGTTAAATTAACTTTATAATTTACTGAGGCTTACTTATTAAAACTAGACGAAGAACATTCATAGAGAGATAAAAATTGCAAAATAGCTCTGGCTCAAAAATAGTGCAAAAGCATAATCAGAGCCTAAAATGATCCCACTGCTGGGACACAGGCCTCCTCTCTTCGAGAGGGAGTGGGCTGTATTAACTACCACGCGGGCCCAGTGCGGGTTGGTAGATATCACATGTCTTCGAATTTTTGGTTCTAGGGCATGCATGGCCGGTTTGCAAGATGTTTTCCTTCACCGTTTTGAGAGCAGCGGTGATGAAATTAATCTAAGTAAAAAACCGCCTGCTTGGGTTCGAACCCACGACCTACATCTCATAAGTTGGGGCAGGTACTACTGGGCCCGAGCGCCGCCTGTAGGCGGCTCTACATGGGGGTCGTGCGATCGATGGCCCTGTATGGGGCCCCGATCTGGGCGACTGACCTGACGGCCGGTAGCATCGCAGTACTGCGAAAGCCGCAGAGGGCGATGGCCGTCAGAGTCGCCCGGGGCTATCGCACGATCTCCTGCGAGGCGGCCTGCGTACTGGCTGGATCCCCGCCCTGGGACCTAGAGGCGAAAGTACTCGCGTCGCTGTATCGGTGGCGCGAGGAAGCGCGGGCGCAAGGCGAGTGGCTGATGCAGCGCCATATGGAGCTGCGTCGGTCACAGCTTCGCGAGGTCCTGGTGGCGGAATGGCGGGACAGGCTTTCCCGCCCTACCGCCGGCCTCGTCACTATCGAGGCGGTCCGGCCGGTACTCGAGCGCTGGCTCGGGAGGAGGCACGGCTCTCTATCGTTTCGGGTGACGCAGGTGCTCTCGGGGCATGGTTGCTTCGGGAAGTACCTGTGTCGCATAAACAGGGAGCCGGACGCCCGGTGTCACCACTGCGTCGACTGCCGGGAGGACACGGCGTGGCATACGCTGGCAGAGTGTGCCGCTTGGGAGGAGCCGCGCCGTGCCCTCATCTCAGAAGTAGGCAGTGACCTGTCGCTGCCGGCCGTGGTCGAGTCGATGGTCGGCAGCGAAGAGTCCTGGGACGCGGTGGTTTCCTTCTGCGAAACAGTCGTCTCGCAGAAGGAGGCTGCGGAAAGGGAGAGGGAGATCTCGTCCCCTCACCCGGCCCGCAGCAGGCGCACCGGGCGTCGGCGGAGGGCAGACAATGCCCTCTTCCAGCCCCCCTAAATGGGTCCAGGGGCGACGGACTCGGGGACGTCCGTCGCCCCCCACACACTAGGACCCGAGGTGGCGGCGCGTAGTGTTCCACGCGCGCCCCTGTTAGACGTCACGGGGGGAGTCAAACACCTCACTCCCCCCCCTGACCCGAGGAGGCCCGCAATTGCGGGGGCACCAGCCGGGGGTTGCGGAAGGATCGTACGTTTCCGAGACCCCCGGCGTAGGTGTGAGACGGAACACCGGGGTGGTTTTTAATCAGTAAAAGTCTGACAGACCCCGCCGCCCGCCCCAGGGCGGCGGACATCCATGAGGATTTTCCACCCTGGAAACAAAAAAAAAAAAAAAAGGTACCACTGGGCCACCACAATTCTCTAAACGGGTGGCAACAATAGCGAGGCTGAGACAAGCGGTTGGGTTGTGGCCATCGCATGGGAAAACTGATTAAGCGTTAAATTGAGTGTTGCAAATAATATGTTAAACTGGCCACAGCCTGTGTCGCAGAATGTAGTTGGGTGTGAACAGCGAGTGACGTGTGCTGCCTGATGTGATGACAGAGTCACGCTACCTGGTGGCGGGCAGCACGCTGCTGATCCTGGGCGTGGGCGCGAGTGACGCCGGCGCCTACAGCTGCCTGGCGCGCCACGCGCTCACCGCCGCCACCAAGCGCGCGCGCCCAGCCACGCTCACCGTCACCGGTCAGTGCCCGCTCTGTGCGCGTGTGTGTGTGTATGTGTGTGTGTCGCTAACGTGCGCGCGTGTGCAGCGGCGTCGTCGTCGACAGCACCGCGGCTGGTAGCGGCGGGCGGCGAGCTCAGCGTGGCGGCCGGCCAGCCCGTGTGCCTGCCCTGCGTCGCGTCCGACCACCCCGCACCGCAGTACACGTAACTAACAACCTCACTCACTCAATTCACTGGCATGCGACTTTCAGCTGAAATATCGATACATTTTGTAATCTTTGCACAAAGAGGTTTTTTTTATATTAGGAGCCATCTAATTTACTCATTATAATATGAATAATATCACAAAAACAACTTATGTAATACCTCTAATTAATCGCCAATTTAAATATCTGGGCTAGACAAGTTTTTAAACGTTAGCGATTCAGATATATTATGTTGCCTAGCCGTTTGATTGAATGGCTGAATAGAATATCCTTCAGGCCGCTAGTTGAACGAGGCAGCTAACTGAAAAGCTAATTTAGCTAATTGGCGGCGACTGATACATGACGGTCACATATTTACAAACATTGTAGTAGACGATGTTCATTAAAAACTTAACAAGTAATAAGTCAGTGTGTGAGTGAAAGTAAGTACAGAATGTAAATCGAATGTCAAAAAAATAATAAAATTTACAATTAAAGTGGCAACCAGTTTGATTTTGTCCTAGCCTCTATTTACAAAGTGTACCTACTTTAAACATGAGTTTTTAATTTTCTTTCATTTAATTACAATTTAACACAGAGGTATTTGTGTAGGTACCTCATAAAAGATGTATGTACTTTAGCTAATCTGAAAAATGGTTGATCAATTTTATCTTTATTTCTAATATTAAAATTAAGTATGTCTATTATTAAAAAGATGTAGATTTTTTTCATATACATAGATACCCATAATAATATTATAAATGCGAAAGTGTGTCTGTCTGTCTGATACCTCTTCATGCTTAAACCGCTGAACCGATTTAGATGAAATTTAGTATAGAGATATTTTGAGTCCCGGGAAAGGACATAGGATAGTTTTCATCCCGATATTCCCACGGGATCGAAACTTACGCGGGTGAAACCGCGGGGCGCTGCCAGTTCATAATATTTTCATAGATGTATTGGCCAGGTACCGTCATAATATTAATCCTTTTAAATAGTTCCCTAAGAGATTTGAGGCGACGTAAATTACAAATGTCTCTGACAGCTCTCTTTTGTAAAAATAAAGATGGATTCAATGTCAGCAGCCCGAGTCCCGACACCATAGTAAACTGCCATATTATTGTGACACAATGCTGTGGAAGTAGCTAAATAGACTAAACGCGCGGTTTCTACATCTATTAACTGTTTAGAACTATTTTATTTACCTACCTCCCAAAGAGAATATCTGATATCTCACCGGGAACAGTCGAGTGTATAATAATAATAATAATCATTTTATTATCAGGCAGCTAAGGCCCATAGATAAAATACACAACGTAATCTTATACTATAATAAACTAATACATATTAAAAACCTTAAAGCTATGACTATATTACACGTAACGTGGTCGGCGTCGTGTTTCGCTGCGTGTATAATGTATCATTGTATCGAACGCAGTATGCACAATCGCTCGTTCACCAAGATGTGGGACATTTCGCGTTCAGATCTCTTTGGAGACACCACGTATCCCAACATGTTACGAACAATTATTGTAGTGAGACGCTGACCCATTTCATTATTCAACCTGTATCTAGGGTAGGTATCTATCTAATCTCTTTGGTGTTTGTGAGCATTGTGTTGTGGAGGTGAAGTAGTAGGCAGGTACAGGGCAGTGTTTGCGCAGCTGGTACCGCGAGCGCGGCGGGCGCCTGCAGCCGGCGGCGCCGGCGGACGGCTGGGCGTGGGGCGGCGGCGCGGCGCTGTGCGTGCGGCGCGCGGCGCCCGCCTCAGCCGGCCTGTGGATCTGCAAAGCCTACAATGTGTTCGGCGACGCGACGGCTCACACCACGCTGCACGTGCAGGATGAGCTCAGCGTCACCGTCACGCCCACCGTACTTGTGAGTACCTACACCGCGCGCTATATGACTTGCGAGCTCACACATAACTCCTCTCAAGCGCTGCTCGAAAAGATCAACAAGGAGAAATTAGATTTATATTGACGGAAGTAGAGCTGGCCTCGTACGCTGTCGCACTGTGACTCTGCTATCTGCCGCTACTTTAAAAAGCGGCCAAGTGGGAGTCAGACTCGCACTCGAAGGGGTCCGCGCCGCCGTACAATATTTAACACTATCTACATTTAACACGTTTCTTGTAGACAGGCTGGATTTTTGTGATGGGGAAGCAAGGGCAGCAAGGCACCTTAAGGGGCTTACAAGACCTAAACGCAAAAAACGCAAGTTTTAGAAACAATAAAAGCATATGATCGACTACAGTAAACAAAACCAGTAAAATATATATGATATTCTTCAGGATATATGCTAGGTTGATAGTGTGTTGAAAACATAATAAGTACAACTAATTTGGTACGATAGAAAAAAATCATGAAGATATCTCTAAAAACTATTTTTACAATAAAAACCATACTAATATACATCCAATCATTATGATTTTTTGTCAGATTATTCTACAAGCAACATACTAAAACACTAGTGTTTAATTTTTTTAGTCCAAACAACAGATATTTTGTAAATAGATAATTGCTTCATATTTTGCAATAAATTACCAGCGTTGTGTCATCGCGCTTCTCTTTCTTTTCTATGCAGTCCGAGAGTGACCGCGCTTTAGGTCATGTAGTCCCTTTAACCGTTGTGGCTACAGGAAAACGATGCCAGGAGACTTTTCTTAACTTTTTGAGAAACTTTGAATTGCATTCACATTTTTTGAAAAAAAAAATGTGCAGTTAGCAGGAAAATGAGCAATTTTCACAAAAACTTTTTTTAAGCCAATCGATCCTGTTTCTTATAAGGATCAACAACTTCTATTGGACCAACTGAGGTTTGAGTAGGTACTAGAAAAGTCAGAAAACGTAAAAAAACTTTTCCCATACATTTCGTAAGAAATGAGACTACAACTAACTTTTTTATGATGGATAGACTGACCGCTACAATGAAGACTTTATTTGCAACAAGATGGCGCTCCGCCACAACACAGCCGTCATACCCATACTCGTTCTAATTTAAACTGACAATTCGAAAAGCAGTGGATAGGAACATATGATCTTATACCGTGGCTACCTCGCAGTCTTGAGCTCACGGCTCTTGATATTTTTATGAGGCGCTATATCAAAAATTAACTGTATAATAAGAAATACGACAGTGTTCAGGAACTCAAGAAGAAGATACAATTAAGTATTACGATTCTCCATGGAATACATTCTAGCACATTATCAGCTGCTACCCGCTCTGTAGTAAAGAGAGTAAACCTATGCTTGTCACAACGCAACCATTTTGAGCACCGCATATCTTAGAGCACAAAAGTCAAATTTCTACGTTAGTCCAAAATATGTAAAGTTTCAAGTTTTTAATTTTAAGATGAAATACTATTACCCAAAGTAGAAGTTATTTTTTGTAACAGCCAGATTATCGAGGGTAAGAAAAGTAAATTGGAGTCTTATTCAAGTTTTTTGCGATTTCTGACTTTTCTAATACTCATACTTCACTCGGTCTCATAGAGGTTTTTGATCCTTATAAGAAACAGGATCGATCGGCATAAAAAAAGGTTTTGTGAAAATTGCCCATTTTCCTGCTGACTGTACATTTTTTTAAATCTGTGAATGCAAATCAAAATTTCTCAAAAAGTCAAAGAAGGTCTTCTAAGACCGTTTTCCTGTAGCTACAACGGTTAAGGCAGCTGCCCTTAGGTACTGCCACATCGCAAAAATCCATCCTGTATAATTAGAGGGGCGGCCATAGAAATGTACGAGTATATACATATATGTACCTATGGAGGCGGCCGTTTAATTTTTAACTTTACTTTTATTTTTTGTTATAGCGGTCATAGTAGTACACACTCTGTCTACCTATTACGGTTCAAATGATTTATCCCTTTGACCGACGGACGGACAGTGGCAATTCAGTAATCCTGAATTGGGTGTGGACCGTGGAACCCTTAAAATCATCGTGCTCTGATTGTCGACATAAGAGCATCATAAGCGCGTGAATGTACGAGTGACGAGTATCTCCCGCACCTCCGACTCAGGGTGGTCGTAGGGACCGTGGGGTTTCATTCGGTATGAGTCCAACATATTATATTCCATGAGGAATTCCCCACAGAAAAAACAAAATCGAGGGGTGTCCTGGGACACCTGCAGGAACGAAGTTCCTTTCGCTCTATATTATCGTAACAAGCAAAATGAAATAAATTTACGTGCAAGTGTGCAGAAAATAAAGTGAGATAAGGAAGTTCCTAAAGGTCCCTCACACAGAACCAATAGCGACGCTCTGATGTCCGACAAAACTACATGACATGACGTGCAGTAATCTGTTATACACGTGCCGACTCCGTGTATTATTGTATAGGTCGCGGACACGGGCAGCACGGTGCGCTTCAACTGCAGCGCGTCGGACGCGCGCGCGGCGCTGTCATGGCTACACGACGGCGCGGCGGCGGGCGCGGGCGCAGCGCTGCTGCTGCGTGGCGTGACACGCGCGCACCGCGGCGTGTACCAGTGCGTGGCGCGCCGCGCGGCCGACTCCGCGCAGGCCGCCGCCGAGCTACGCCTCGGGGGTGAACCGTTTTCTATATTAACCCTAGGGCAATGTTTATTAAACCAATTACATGCACTTCTGTCTTGTCAAGGAGACAGTCAGTCAGAAAGATGAAGCTAGTTGCCCATTCCAAAGCGTAGTAGGTTCCTAAGGAGAAGAACGGGCAACTCACTCTCTTAAATGAAAATATTGTTACAGTATATTGGTTACGTCATTCATGTTGAAATTATACATGTGAGAACGAGGTAGAAAACTTACATCTAAACTATAATATAATAATAATACAATATAATAAAGAGAAAGGATTGGATATTTTTGTATGTTTGTTTGTTGCGCTTTCGCGCTAAAACGGCTGAACGGATTTGGACGAGTATACCATGACCTGGATTAGAATATACAGGGTGACTGGGAAACTCGATGTATTCCTTGAAAGGGGTTATACCTACTAGAGGTACAAATTTTTAGTCCAGTCAAAATAAAAATAATAATGAATTATATTATTAGGTATTATGTCTCTTGATATTTCTCGGCACCGTGGGGTCCCGGAGCTTTGGATGGCTTACGAGGAGCCGATGCCAACTCGCAGAGGCCCGCTAGACGTTTCTAATAAAATGAAGCACTAACATTATTAAGTATTATTATTATTTATTTAATTAATTTATTAAAAGTGTTTGCTACTAAAGACCTTTTATTTCTCTAAGATTTTATAATATTGGCGGTTGATTGATAATAATTTTATTTAAAAAAAAAAACGAAACGACTAAACACTAGTCTTTAATCAATTTAAAAGCAAATACAATATTAGACTTAAAATAATACTTCCTGATTACAATAACCAATTTAAATAATAGTACAAAACGATGTTGAAACGACGACTACTTGAGACAGAATGAGGGGCGAGTACTTTTTTTTTTCCTATACTTATGGCATCTCGTAGTTGACCTTGAGAGGTCGTGACTACGTAACCGGACTATCCTGTGGTTGCCTTAAGTAAACTCAAAGCCTCCAGCCAGGGCCCAGGGGCAAATATCTAACTAAAGGGGCGAGTACAGGCTGCGCTCTGCTTTTATAGGCACCACAGTACCTAGAGTAGTTTGAAAATTATGTTTTGATGCTAATAATAAGTTTTGGGCAAGCATTTTTTTTAAATGATCACTCATTCTTCAGGTTTCAGAAAAGTATAAATTAAATGTTTAGGGGGTTGTTTTTCATAATTAAGTAATTGTTTTTGGTAACAAGTCACAAAATTTCTAAAAATCGAAGAACAGGCACAGCTTCGTAACCATCCAGTTATCCAGTTTTGACCCCTAGTTAACTGGACTTAATTTGTTGCTCTAGTATAATCCCTTTCAAGGAATACGTCGAGTTTCCCTGTCATCCTGTAATCCTGTATAATTAATTTTATCCCCATCTTCCCACAGGATCGAGACTCAAAATCAAAATATTTTTATTTCACATAAACCAACATGGGCACTTACGAAACGTCAGAAGCTAGGTGCACGGTTCCAATTGGTCATTTCCTATGGAGAAGAACCGGCAAGAATCTCCATGATTACTCTTTTAAAAATAATTGGCTTTTACAATGTTTTCAAGTTACAGTGGGTATGGGAGGAAAGCGTAGGCCTGTCAACAAGTACCAGGTACTTGATAAAATAAAAAATGGTCTACAGATCTAGTCTACAAGGCTTACAAAGTCCTCACATTTACAAAATAAGAATGTATCAAAAGGATAAATAAAATATAAAAATCTACTAAAACCAAGAGATATGATTGCCATTTCAACCACTAATAAAGAGGTGAAAAATGAAAATTGTCTAAATTTAGGTACCACATTTTCATTTTTACTGCGTTTATTTATATTATGGAAATCCCTTCTTATTTTGAAAGTCCTAAGTTTTTGCGAACATACAAAATACTTTCTAAAATATAAAGAGAAGGCAGAGTTAGTATATCAATTTCTTTGAATTTGTTTGTAAGAGACTTTCGAGGACCCATTTTATAGATTGCGCGGACTTGCGCGTGTAACTCTGCCGGACGCTGCTAGTTATAAATAATATGAAACGTTCAGTACATGCGTAACTAATTATTTAAACAATCGCCTATCATTTAGTGTTCAATCTGTTAAATACGTCATGTATGATAAGTACCTACGATACAATTAGATACGTGAACCAACTTTAAAGAATGCCTCCATCACGTTGGGGACCCAAATGGTAAGAAATATATCGAAATCAGTTTATTAAATAAAAGCGTCAAAAAGTGATTTTGCGAGGGAGTGACGTAGAGGTCCGCGACAGTCCCCCTCCCCCCACCTCTTTGCAGACAAGGGAAGAGGGAGCCTGTGAGGATAGGAACACAATCAATCTCAATGTAGTGTCGCCTGAACTGGAGTCGGAATCAATCAGTGATCGACATTTGTAGAAACGTCCTCGCAGCCATTGTGTGCGCCCGGGAGCCACACAATGAGACGCGGCCCGAGTGCGGCCCGAGTGCGGCCTCGGTATTAAAGCATTGGCATGTCTGAAGGAAATCATCATAATCAAAGTCACACAATGTGTTTGCCTACTTACCACAGATGTTGACAAAA
Source organism: Hydraecia micacea (assembly GCA_914767645.1). Lineage (NCBI taxonomy): Eukaryota > Metazoa > Arthropoda > Insecta > Lepidoptera > Noctuidae > Hydraecia > Hydraecia micacea. The sequence goes on from OU611776.1 coordinate 21,868,276, forward strand.
CTCTCCCACGTTATTTCTTGTAACGTTTATTTAGTTTTTTATTTCGGCTGTACGTACGTCTTGTGCCACCTGTACAGAACCTGTAGGTATCTCAATATTGATACAATCTCAACTTGTTCTGTGATTACAAAAAAAAAAAAAATTACGTGTTACGTTTACGTGTTTTGATAAAATAAATAAAATTACGTGAAAACAGTAGGTAAACGTTTCATTGATTAGGGATGCTTCTAAAAATCATAGGACAGACAGAAATAAATTCAATAAAATATTTATCATATGAACATTAATATTTTTAATGTAGATAAGTACCTACTGACTTTTGGGACCTCTAGGATTTTATAATTATTACTAGCTGTGCCCGCGGCTTCAGTCGCGTGATGTCTATTGGCATCATTAACAGGAACGTAAAGTCATAGGTAGTTTCTTCGTAATTATCTTCTACTAGCTTCCTGCCCGCGACTTCTCCCGCGTGGAATTTTTGGTTCCCCCGATCCGACCCTTCATATATCGCGACGCCTGCCCGCATTTTTACTTAGTTTTCGCTTAGCGTTCTTTCTGACTTTTTTTCTTTCTGCTTGGCTCCGAAGAGCCGTAGCGTAATGTTAAATAGCCTATAGCCTTCCTCAAGAATTGGGCTATCAAATGCAAAAATAATTTTTCAACTTACTGACAGGTAGTTCCAGATATTAGCGCGTTCAAACAAAAAAGTCTTCAGCTTTATTATTAGTATAAATTACCTGAACTCAACTACTCAACTTGAGATAGTTTAGGAACAATCGTACAACGGAATTACGAAGAGGAGAACGAACTAAATATAAAATTTATGATACGAAACAACCGATAGAATTCAATAGAAACACATCCAACTGTTTTAACAATATAATGTATCACCCAATTACCGACAACGACAAAAATGTTGAAATAATAAATCGAGAGGGTCAGCAATCCGCGGCAGAAAAATTACGTATTTGCACAACGCCATCTATGGGTAAATGGATAAAACGTCTGCACAAAGCTAGAGCCATAGATATCCGAGAGATATGCCTTCACTGCATATTTGTTCAAGTTCAAGTGTCGCCACATTTTCCCCACTCCGGAAACTCACAGAAAAACAAAAGAAATAGATACGGCACACATGATCAAATGGGGCGGCTTTTTTGGTACACACACAAGAAAATAAGCGTAACGCTTTTGTGATGTCTTATTGCACATTTGCACACAATCATGCTCAAAAGGGGCGGGCAATAGAATGTATAGACACAGTCACTGAATGCACACATGCAACTCTAGCATCAACTAGGGAAGTTGATCGATAAAAATATCGATAGAAATCAACTACAAAAAAGAGAAGTGTTTTTTGGGTTTTGGGTGTATTTTTTATTGTTTATTTTTTCTGCTTTCAATGTGGTATATTAAAAACCAATAAAACCAAATCACGTAAAAATATTATATATTTGTTTGCAATTGATATTTAAGTGTGTACTGTGTGGATACTCTAACGAACCACAAGTCCACAACTAGCAAATCTACGCACGTAAATAAAAAAAGTGCGCACTCTTCGTCACAATATTATCATTCAATTACTCAGTGGTACTACTTTTTGTTTACTGCCAGTGCGTTAGTTTTAACTTCAGTTGCCTATCTCAAATGTCAAAGTTAACTAATCGTATTTATTAGAACTTATTGCGGTTATTTTTCATTATGAAAAGAAGATTGAATGTAAACCTCAAAATAACGCTTATTACGGATATGACACAATATTATTTTAATATTAATAAAATCAATTTGTAATTTATAGCTTAATACTTTGTATAACCCCCATTATTATCAATGCTGTTAAGGAATACGATCCACGTAGCATACAATTGTACAGTTTCTGGGAGGCTGTTAGGAACACGACACAAACAAGCTATCTATATCCGTAATGAATATGGAGCCAGTTCAAGATTAATGAACGATTCCAGAGGTAATTCGAAAACTCATTAGTCAGCGCTCGGGCAATGTGTTCGAGAGCACAGTGTGGCTCAAAAGCTCGGCGTGATGAATGCGGGGTCGGCGAGCGCCGGCCGGCAGCCGGACAGCCGCCCGCCGGACCGGGCCGCATACTTTACTTGTCAGTGTCGTGCGCATCTGTATCATGTATGTGACTGCTCCCGAAGTACCGCCCCCCCCCCCCCCTTTGCCCCGAGCGCCCCTCGTTTATTGTTATGAGGTTTTATTTCACCTTTCCTGTTTATTGTAACGGTCTAATCTGAAACTGGCCGTCGTTCCTGCTCGTGACGTAAATAAAAATCAAATTACTTTTAGGTACATTTTAATGTGTTATTTTACATTTTACGAGATAATAAATAAAACATTATCTCTTTTCCGGATATTAGGTACTTTCTTGTTCTGCCATCACTGTGTGTAAATAATTAATAGGTAGGTATTGAATATTTTACTAAGAACACCGATCTTTTGCATATATTTGCTAACATTTAGCTAATAATTAGCAGAACACAGGTCCGCAGGTGAAGCATGTTTGTTAGAAGTCGCAGGTTAGATAGGTTCTCTTTCTCATCTCATTACTAGCAAGACGCTCTCCGGCCTATTCTCTCATTAATACATACAATAAAGTCTGCAAACTCTGCGAAATTAAAAATACTACTTCATTCGGCTGCAAAAAAATTGTTAAGTAAATTTTGCATAACACTGGTTATGATGACACAGAACAACTAACATAAAGACCCTGACCTGACACCAAATCAAATGAAGCACAATGGAACAAACACGCATACACACCAGACGCACACACACCACTCACACATCACACACACACACCACACAAACATCACATATACACACGTAAGTACACCTGATAATATACCTGAAATCTCCACTCTGGAATTCGTACTCCGAGCCCCAAGATACAGACTAACTGTCTAGTTTGGGGCTCACTAGTTAATAATATACTGTAACCTAGCTGTAGGTAATATTTTTAAGCTACTGATATTGTCTTAACTTGCTGTTAACCATTAAACCTGCTTATTGTATTACCTGGACAATAAATATTTTCTATTTCTATTCATTCCATATTCGCACATTTAAAGTGAGCAAACTATTGCTGAAGGTGACATTATTTGTTCTTACTAAATGTCATTTAATTTTTTCAATCATAATTATGATAAGTTTTATTTGACAGTTATTTCATACAAAAACTGTCAAACGTCTTATCTTTAAGTTGGATTTGTTCCCTAAGAACTTTTCCAGTAGAGTTTTGATCTTATGGAACAAATCTAACTTAAGATGTATTAATGATTCTAGTGATTATAATTCTGTAAATACGTACCTGTTATAGTCGCGAATCATATTTTGATCAAGATATAACCTAACACTGACCTGAAAATTGCAAAAAACCTAAGAAAAATTGAATATCGCGGGCTGCAACTGCGTCGTCTTAGTTAATTTTGGGACCAATTACAATTCCTTATATTTCAATTATGGCTTAAAAGCGGTTCATTAAGAGCCACTATACGAGCAAGTGTGTTGAAAAATACATACCGTAATAAAATAACTGTCAAAAATACTATGTCAATAGCTTAGGTCTAACAGGGACTCATTGGATTAATGAGAAAATCTTACTCCTCAGGATTGCTAGTTGAATTTATCAAGATATTCTTGAAATAAAGAATAGTATCACGTCTTGTGTGCTAGCGTATCTTGGAGGTCATTTGTAAACAGGTCCATGTATCGAGAGAGGCCAGGTTGATGTAACATCGAGAAGAGTTTTTACCGACGACTAGAATCAATTCTATTTTATTGTAAATGTTGACGTTCAAAAGTGCCTTTTATGTGCCTATTTGAAATAAACGCCTTTCTACTAATACTACTACCACTACTACACTTTCTACTACCTAACCATTTTTTTATGACTTTAACTTTGACTACCGGACAAAATGGTCCCCACGACCAATAACAACAACACATGATTATGCTTAGATAGGTATTTTATTATTGAGCAATAACATAGTTATTGCTAATAACATAGTACGGAACCCTAAAAAAAAACACTACAAAGTGAAAAATAACTTTAATTTCGGAAGTCGGTGTCGTTGGTTCCACATTTTCGTTTTTTTGACACCGACTTCCGAAATTAAAGTTATTTTTCACTTTGTAGTGTTTTTTTTTGGAAGTCGGTTGTTTTTTTTTTGTAAAAAAGTTTTTATTTTTCGCTTTTTAGTTGTACCTACCCCATACAAATTCATATAACACTACCTACTTGCTAGTGACAGGAAGATAAACATCATCAATATAAACTAAGTGGAAAACAAAGGTATTGTTGACGCTAATTCCAAAACTACCCAAGCAAAGTTCATAAAATTTATATGGGACCACCTCTGAAGCATACCTTATTCATTAATTAGACTAGATGCTGATAATCCTGGCTGCAGCATCAGGCCAAACTTATGTCAACTTTGCATTGAACTTAAAATTTAGTCCTGTTTAAAATGAGCCCAAACACGACTACGGTGCTGTAATTTCAAGGTTTGTACTTTTTCTGATGCTCCTGGCTTCAGCATCAGGTCTCTATGTACTTCGGTGTTCCTCATTAACATTACGTTTATCCACACATCGAGCCCTTTCCAATGAGCCTAAACACGATATATCTGCTGTTAGTTGTCGAGGAGTTAGGTACTCTGCAGACTATCCTGACTGCAGCATCAGGTCATGACTTGATGATCATGAGACCAAATGTGGCAAATGCCCATTCAAACATCAAAACAATTTACTAAAACAGTCCCTGCCTGTTCGAGTAATTTCTTACTGTTAAGGAGTTGTACCTTCCATCATCAGCCCAGCTACCTGAGATGGTGACAACCATACGCAAATACACAAGATACTTCATAAAATATGCAAAAAACCATAAGTAAGCCTATAAAATTTGAAGGTTGCCCTCGATTTCTCTAAGATCCCATCATCAGATCCTAACTTGGTGACAATGGGACCACCTCAGAACTATCTACTTTCGAACAAAAAAAGAATTTTGAAAATCTGTCGACAATTGGCGGAGTATTCGATGAACAAACATACAAAAAAAAAAAAACATACAAACAGCCGAACATAGTACCTCCTCCTTTTTGTGAAGTCGGTAAAAATGAAAGGTGATTAAATAATCTTCTTATATTGTGCGCTTATTTGCCCGATGTGGGCTGGATGTGTCATGTGGATAGAGCGTGGGCAGCTAGTGTAGCGACACTAACTTTACGATCGTATCCGTACCATCCAACTAAGTTTGCTTTTTCATTATGTCAGGTTCCTACTCACTGGCCAAGGCAAGCCTCTTGTCCCAGCCGCCACGGCAGACGCTCCGGGCGTCGGGAGCCGCGTGACGACTCCCGTCCACCGTATGCGTGGGCCTGCGGACGGAGAGTAATGGGTAGCTCACCGTCTGATCAGGACCAGGCCCGTGCCGGACGGCGCGTATGTGTTCCACGCGCGCCTCTAAGAGATGTCAGCATAAAGGAAGGGGTCCGTTAGGGCCGAAGCCTACCGGAGTAGCGGGATTGTTCGAAAGGGTTACCGCTGCCCGGAACATAAATGGCTAAGGAAGGAACACGGGTGGGTTTTAGTCAGTAAGAGTCTGACACTCCCTTCCGCTCCACCCAGAGCGGGAGGGGTCATTTGATGATTTCCCATCCATAAAAAAAAGGCTCACTGTACAAAATTATATGTATAGAAATATGACAGGTTGTGAGTTTGGATGTTGGTTGCTCCAACACGAATAGACGGCTGAACAGATGTTGCACACGCAGAGACAATGTTGGGATGAACACATAAGTGGGATACTTTTGTCCGAGTGCAGGATGAAACCTTCATAATTATGATGTGAACGAAACCACAAGCAACGGGTCGTGCGTAATAAAATATATAACATTGCGTAGAGTCGGCGCCCGAGCTGCATTACACGTTCATCGAGCAGGCGCTGCGCGCGGGCGGCGCCGTGTCGCTGCGCTGCGCCGCGTCCGCCGCGCCGCCGCCGCGCCTCGCCTGGCTGCTCGACGACCAGCCGCTCGACCACTACCGCGCGCAGCACAGGTGCGTGACACTGTGTAGTGTACACAGCACGCACACACACCTCCGAACTACATAATGATCGTTCCGCAGATACTTCATCAACGAGGAGACGTCGCTGAACGGCGATGTGGTGTCGACGCTGAACATCAGCGCGGTGGCGGCGGAGGACGGCGGGCGCTACACGTGCCGCGCGCACAACGCGCTCGGACACGCGCAGCACTCCGCCCGGCTCAACATATACGGTACCTTCGCATTGTTAACTATGCTTTCTTTCGTAATAGCTAATCAAAAATAACTATTTCTAAGATTATAGTGTGGCAGGATGGTTCTCTCTGCCACCGGCAGCGGTCAGTTTGTCAATAAGTGTTGTGTTGTGCGCAGGTCCGCCGTCGATCCGCGCGCTGGGCCCGGTGCGCGTGGTGGCCGGCGCCAACGCCACCATCTACTGCCCCTACGCCGGATATCCGATCAGGTCCATAGAGGTGCATTTTGTTAGGATGATTCCTCTAATACACTAGCGATAGGCTCTGGACACATTATACAATTTAAACTAGTCCCTAACTATATAATTATAAATTCACGATACGAGGAAGTCTTTTTATACCTTGACATGTCACAAAAAAATAATTTCTTAATTGGATGGTTACTGACCAGAAACTAAACAGATGGTTTTGATGAAGCTAATGGGGTCTGACTTCCAAGAAAGCTCAAAGATAAGTGTGGGTTAGTAATGACAACCCGCTTACATACTTTAGTACTTCGGCGGTCGGTGCCGTCATCTCGTTGTCGGTGACGTCCCAGCGACGGTTGTGGTGGACAAACGCACTGCCTGGCAGCAAATGCATGTGTGATATCTGAGCTCAAGTGATGTTTGGTGATGTGTGCCAGCTCGATCTCCTGGTGGCGGCGCGGCGCGGGCGTGGCGCTGGGCGGCGCGGGGCGGGTGAGCGCGCGCGGCGCGGCGCTGCGCCTGGCGCCGGCGCTGGCGGCGGACGCGGGGCTGTACGCCTGCGCCGTGGCCGCGCCCGCCGGGCCCGCCGCGCGCCGCGACATTGACATACAAGTCCGCAGTCAGTACTCCCTACGACACGCTAACTCGATCATCAGCCAGAAAACCGTTTAAACAAAAAATCGTACATTTCGTTTGTAGATCCACCAAAAATTTCGCCGTTTATATTTTCTTCGGAGCTGACGGAGGGCAGCTCAGTGCAGGTGCTGTGCGGCGTGTCGTCCGGTGACAAGCCCATGTACTTTTCGTGGCTGAAAGATGGCGCGCCGCTGCCACCTAACTTGCAGGTCGGAATTATTGCCATGTAACAACTGTGAACACTGTGTGCACGGTTCAGGTGACCACAGAGTCCGCACACGATAGAAGCCTCGCAAACATATATGTACTCCTACCAGCTATACTTATGCAGTAACAAAAACTTTGAGAAATATAAACGAGGCGATAAAATGTGTGATTGTGTAGATAGAAGAGAAGAGCCTGAACGAATTCTCCCTGCTGATGTTCTCGGACCTGACGGCGCGGCACAGCGGCGCCTACACGTGCCGCGTGTCCAACCACGCCGCCGCCGTCAACTACACCGCCACGCTCAGCGTCAAGGGTGAGTGGGCTGGGCCGCAGCGTGTCACTGGCGCAGGCGTCATCTGTGCAGCCTGTTCTCATGTTAATGTTCGCCACAGTTGCACCGACGTGGGCCACGGAACCTCTGGACGCGGCCGTGCTGCTCGGGGCTCCTCTACTGCTGGAGTGCGCCGCGAAGGGCTACCCCGCGCCCTCCATCACGTGGTACAGACGTATCGGTCAGTCAGACGTTTGTTTAAAGTACTGTCCGACTCTAAGCTCGTCTTGCGCTAAGTATTTATTGCGTGACATCTCATGTTGAACAGGCGAGGGAGGTTCTCTGGGTGGCGAGAGCGAGCAGTGGGAGCAGGTGGGCGCGACGCAGTGGGACGCGGGGCGGTGGGGTGGCGCGGACGGCGTGCACGCGCGCAACGGTTCGCTGGCGGCGGGCGCGGCGGCGCGCGCGCAGCAGGGCGTGTACCGCTGTGTCGCAGACAACCAAGTGGGGCCGCCGCTGCTCAAGCACATCAACGTCACTGTGCACGGTAACCGATCGTAACCTCTCTTTGTTAGTATGTGAACCCATTTACTACAAGTCCTGCTTGCTTTTTTTATACTACTTGTTGCTCATCGTACTTACTTTCTATTATTTCAGGACTATAATATCGACATAGCTAATTTTGCTGTACTTACATATAAATGAGTAGTATGGAATATGTGTAGAGCCAGCGCACTTCGAGGGCTCGGGCGGCAACGTGTCATGCGTGCGCGGGCAGGGCGTGGCGCTGGCGTGCCTGGCGCTGGGCGACGCGCCGCTGCTGGTGCACTGGACGCACCGCGGCGCGCGCCTCGACCTCACCTCCTACAGGTCACACGCTCACACTCATACACTACATTCTCAATAGAGCATAACCAGCCTATAACTTTTCCACTGGTGGGACACAGGTCTCCGCTCTATGAGAGGGAGTGGGCTGTAACCTGTAACCCACCACACGGGCCCAGTGCGAATTAGTAGATGTCACATGTTTTTGAATTTTTAGGTTCTAGGACATGCCGAACCACGAACCTTTACCGTTTTGAGAGCAGTGATGGTGAAATAAATTACACAAAGCAAATCGCCTGCATTTCTGGGTTCGAACTTACGAGCTACAACCCTTAAGTTGGGGCCATTACCACTGGGTCACCACTGCTCTCGATATAGTGTTCTTCTGAAAAAAGATTATGAAAGTCAAGTTTCACCGAACACCAAAAGGTCGCTCCACCATATCCAATCTCGTGGTCTGTAGTGACTATCGTTCAGAGCATATGTCCAGTAGGTCTCAGGTCGACGTTATTTGCTCAAATCAGTGTATACACACTGATTTGAGCAAATGTTTTGATCGAATAGATCATGCGCTTCTAATGCGCAAATTGCTAGCGATTGATGTGAAGGGCAGCTTGTACAGATGGTTTGTATCATATGTTGAAAATAGATGTCATACTGTAGTCCTCAATGGTTATACCTCGAGAGCCATGTGCATTCCATCTAGGGTTCCCCAAGGATCCTTATTAGGACCTCTTTTATTCAATATTTTTGTAAATGACATCGCCTCTTGTTTCCAAGATTCTAAAATTTTATTATACGCAGATGACATGAAAATTATGAGTCAACCATTGAGGATGTACAACTATTACAGGAAGATTTGGACCGGTTCCATGATTACTGCGATCGAAATAGGTTGGATTTAAATATTTCAAAATGTTATGTTGTTGTTGTGCGTGCTGTTGTTATGTGTGTACATTTACTCGTAAGCCAAACTCTATTAGGTATGATTACAAATTATCGAATACCTCAATTGCAAGAGTCAACGTCATCAAGGATCTTGGGGTAATTTTTGATGCGCACATTGACAATATAGTCAACAAGGCTTCTAAAGCTTTGGGTTTTATTTTTAGGGTCTCCTCTGAGTTTAAGAATGTCAAAACCATGAAAATACTATACTGTGCTTTTGTCCGTAGCCATCTCGAATATGCATGGAATCCATATTACAATGTTTATATGAATCGCCTTAAAGGTATACAAATGCGATTTTTAAGGTACACTCAATATCGTTCAAATACTTATCATCCTGACTATACTAGTCGGTGTAAGAAATTTCATATTCTTCCTTTACACGAGCGAAGAAAAATTGCAGATCTTGATTTCCTATTTGGTATAATGAACGGGTCTACTGACGTCTCTGAGCTGGTGGCCAAGATTGGACTACGTGTACCGTCTGTGTTTCTTCGGAGACTTCATCTCCTTCATGTACCTATTGTGAGCACTATCTATTGGCAAAATACATATATTTTAAGAGCATTTCAAATGTTCAATATGGTTTGCCGGGATGTTGAGCTTGATTTATTATTTTATTCTCGAAATGAATTTAATTTAATTTATTTATTTTAAAACACATACAACTATCATCACAGCCTTACCTAATACAATAGTGTAGTTATACCAGCTTACAATTAGACTTACAATTATTATAAGTTAAGTTAGAGTTAATTCCTTTATTCGTCTAAATACATATAAATTATATTTTTAAATATTAGAATATAAAAAATATATATAAAAACATTTAAAAATATAAAAAATAGTAGCCCACCGGTATCGAGAACAGGGTCCAAGCTACCGGCGGTCAGGGCTCCAGAGAGAGGAACCTCCTGACAATGTGAGCCGTGTCCAGAGACAGAGTTAATTATTATTAAGGTGATATATTGAAAAAAATGTGGTTTCTCTATTTCGTGTAACTTTTTAAGTATGTGGAATAGGGATTTAACACTATGTATATGTTTTTTGAATCTTTGGTCTAGTATCATGTAAAAGGAATACACAATTCAGTGAATCTTTCTCGATACAAATAAAAAAAAATTGCAGTTATGTCTATTTTTACTTTTTCCGACATCAAGGCGTATTCAATGGAATTTACTTTAAAACATAGAAAATTATCATATCAAAAGCAGTTTTTTTAATTAATTTACTTTGATAAAAATGGAAATTTATTCACAAATAGTGTCCAGAAATTAAAAAAAATGTTAAATAACTTTTTCTTTGAAGTGTAACTTTGTAATGTTATGTATTTTATTTTTGTTTATTATCTTCAGTTGTCTCTGTTTAACTCTCGCGCTGTTTGTACCGTTTTGTCTATTTTACACATAAGTTTATATAAGTGGAAACTTGTAATTGGCTTTCTTCTACATATTACTTCTGATTACTCGAATGTATTAGCTGTAAGTTTTCTTAAAAGTAATAAAATAAAATACTGCGATTATTTTCAAAGAAATTAGATACCTTGTATTCATGCATATTTAAGAAATAGGACTCAGTTTTATTTGAGTCACCTCGTTGCTACATTGTTGGTGAGTGTGTGTCAGATGGTCGGTGACAGAGGCGCGCGCGGCCGGCGGGCTGCGCTCCACGCTGCAGCTGCGCGCGGCTGAGCGCGCCGACGCCGGCGAGTACCGCTGCCACGCACACAACGCGTATGGCCGCAGCGAGCAGCTCATGTACCTGCACGTGGAGGGTCAGTGCAGTGCTGCGTCATGCTATGAAATCTCGCTACACATTGAGAGGAGCCTTTCATTCTTGTATCTGTTGACCGTCACGGTAGTATGAAATAACGCTTGTAACTCTTGAGTACGACGACAGAGCCGCCTCCGGCGCCGAGCCGGCTGCGCCTGGGTGGCGTGGGCGCGCGCTGGGTGCGCCTGGTGTGGGCCGCGCCCCCGCCCGCGCGCCACACGTACTGCGCGCTGTACACGGCGCTGCACGCGCTGCCCGCTGCTGAGGCGCGCAGCAATGCCGTCAACCTCACGCTGCACACCCACGACGACAGGTGAACACTTACATATACTCGCTCACGTACTGCACGCTGCAAGTGCTGCCCGCCGCCCGCCGCCCGCCGAGACGCTATGACATGACAGGTGAATCAAAAAATCAAAATCAATAGTAGATTGTACAAGTACAGCTAGTGCATAAAAGAAGTAATTTTACCGCGAGACGTTTATATGGATATTTAAATCGAGTGGTAAAATGGCTCGTTTATGCCCGAGTTATACACTCTGCTTTACACTTCGATTGCGAGAAAATGAAACAGGCATAAACAATATAGTAGTATATAATTAATCAAAAATGTTTCAAAATTTAAGAAGAGCATAGCTAATTCCCGCCAGGAAACGTTTTAAAAGTTTTTTTTTTTTCATTTTCAACATGTGTCATTCCATACTTTATACAGCCAAGTCATAAAAACGTTTCTTTGCATTTTTAAATAATAAATATGACAACTATTTTATCTGGTTTTATTAAATTAACGATAGAAAATAGTACGGAATATTACGGAAGTAGTATAAATTAAAGAAAGTTAAATAAATAACGACTTTAACTTGCGAAGTGTTATTGTGCGTGTGGGCCTGATTATCTTAGTCTTAGAAAAAAAAATTACTTTATGCACTAGAACATAAAAAGCGACTTTATGTCGCCTAAGCACAACATAAAGACGAACTTTTGTAGCATGAGAAGTGAAAACTTTTTCACTTCTCGAGCTCTAAAAGTTCGCCTTAAGTATCGACTTCCTCGACTTAAGTATCCACCCGAGCCGCACTCGTCGGAAACAAATGGCTTCTTTTATGCACTAGTTGTACAATCTACTATTATTCAAACTAGGCTGAGAATCAACACTTTTCGAACGTCAAAATTAAATAAGACAGTCTCCCGCCCTCCCTTCACCACTTCCTAGTGTTTTAGCTGGGAAGAAGAAGTGGCGCAACAAACTCTCCAGCAGCACAACAGTCCATTCAGTTAGAAAAACATTAAATTCAATTATTTGCCATTTTATGTCGGCTTGCACACGCCAATATACGATCAAAAACAATAAAAACTAAACTCAAGCAAAAAAACTAAAAACGTAAACAGAACTTAATACTTACCTCAATAAAAGCCTCCAGGCATAAACATACACCTTACATTTCACAGCTCACACACCAGCGCGGCAGCGCGCGTCCCTGTCCCCGTACAAGCACGCATCAGTCATGATTGGCTCTGTATCTGTGGCTCGCTCACTACATCTTTGTTCGCACAGAGCGGACGCGGACGGGCTGGTGTCGCTGTCCGCGCGGCTGGAGGGGCTGCGCCCGGCCGCTGCCTACTCGCTGCGCCTCACGGCCGCCAACCACGTCGGACTGTCGCCGCACTCTGAACCCTTGATGTTTACCACACTCGAAGAAGGTTTATCACATTATTTTTATTTAAGTAGAATCTACTCTAGTATCTACATCACGCTGCGTACCAAAACGGGTATACCTAATAGACGTAGGCAAAAAGGCATGGTGGATTACGGCCCACTCCCTCTCACCGAGAGGAGGCCTGTGTCCCAGTAGTGGGAACATTATTGGCTGATTAAGAAGGCTGCCAGGCTCAAATGGGATTGTACGGGTCACATCAGCCGCATGCAGGTAAACTGCTGGGCAAAATTCTCCACACAATGAGTGAACGAAAATGGACGGCACCACCGAGGTCGGCCCAGAAAGCAGTATGTATAACACATGCAAAACAACAGCAAACAATAGATATAAAAGTACCTGCAGGAAAATATAGTAAACAAGTTCTGCTAATTTCTAAAGAAACTGCCAGCAGAGCTAAACTCAAAATCAAGAAAAACGGAACCACTGTACTAACATCCGAGGCGTTTTATAGTAGCAATTTTGTTTTAGGTAGAGTGATCCCTTTAAAAATGTAAGTAGGTACTTACTAACATTTTTGAAAACCCCGAAGTGCGCAAAACCATACATGCCGAGAAAAAATCGTCAGATTTTCTTTCAGGATGTGTTGGAGTACTAAGGGTGGGGAAGATCACGTGGTGGGTCTAAATATGTTGCCAAGCAATAATGAGACGTAGTCGACGGGCCCCTATTTCTAAATGGTTAAAAATAACTTTTTAACAAAAAAATTTTTAACAAAGAAATATACTAGCAGCGCCCCGCGGTTTCACACTCATAAGTGTCGGTCCCGTGGGAATATCGGCATAAAAAGTATCCTATGTGTTACTCTGATGTATACCTAAGCTATGTTACTGTGAAGTTTCATCAAAATCCGCTCAGTAACTTTTGCGTGAAAGAGTAACAAACATCCATCCATCCATCCTCACAAACTTTCGCGTTTATAATATTAGTAGGATTAGTAACAACACTATTGTGACGACTCGTGTATTTCACCAGCTCCAACTGCATCCCCGCAGAACGTCAGAGTTAGAGCGGCCAACCCAGGAGAACTGCACGTCTCGTGGTCGGTGAGTACTCTAGCGTGCAGGGAACGTTTCAGTAACACTGCGGCACACGGCACTAAATTAGGTGTAAAACTCGTCAGGCACCGCCTCAGGACAGCTGGAATGGCGAGCTGCTGGGGTATGTCGCGACGTGGCGCGAGCTGGGCCGCCTCGACGACGATGTGGACGAGCGCGCCGGCCGCGCTAGCGTGGCGGGCTGGAGCAGCGCCGACCTCACGCTGCCCGGCCTGCGCCCCTTCGCGCGCTATGCGCTCAGCGTGCGCGCCTACAACCGCGCTGGCGCCGGTCCGCACTCGCCCACCGTGTACGCCACCACCGCGGACGGAGGTCTCTATACTCCTGTGTCACTGTGTGCGTGCTCCGCGTCGCGCGTGAGTACACGATGTCCTCTGTGTCGCAGTGCCGGAGGAGGCGCCGGGTGGCGTGTCGTGTGAGGCGCTGTCGGCCCGCTCGCTACGCGTGCGCTGGGCGCCGCTGTCCGTCGCACACGCGCACGCGCTCCGCGGATACGACCTGCACTACGCGCCCTTGCACTTCGCCACATGTAAGCTCGTGCTAGGTGCTATTGTTGAACACGTATACGAGTAGAACAGTTTCCATGTGTGTGACGACATGCGCAGCGTGGAGCGGGGCGAGCGCGGCGCAGACGGCGCGCGCGGGGCTGGGCGGCGAGGCCACGCTGCAGGGCCTGCGCGCCGCCACTAACTACTCCGTGTGGGTGCGCGCGCGCGCCGACACCGGGCTCGGCCCGCCCGCGCCTCCCGTCTACTGCGCCACCCAGGATGACGGTCAGTGCGCCAATGTTCCGGGTTCCCCGTGATCTTGTAGTCGCAATATAAAATATCTGATATAATATGTTTAAAACAGACACGTTGAGGACGTGTCTGTTTTTCAACGTTATCATTCCCAAAAGCGATTTTACAAATATACGCATTATGACAAAAAAAGTTTAATATAAAGCAGCTATCTTAGATCTGGGGCACGGTGGTGCTCTCGCTAAGACGAGCCAGAAACAAAAAGCAGGGGCACTTCTTACTTTTTCTCGATGCGTACATTGTAGGTACCCATAGCGTGCTCAGTTCTGAAAGTATGTTCACTGTCGGCAGTCCCGGAGGCGGTGAGTGCGGTGCGCGCGCACGCGGCGGGCGCGGCGGCCGTGCGCGTCACGTGGCTGGCGCCGCCCGGCCGCCTCACGTACTACACGCTCTACACCAGGGAGCTCGGCAAGTACGTCGCCTGCTCATCCTCGGCCTAGCCTTGTCCCAACAATTATGTGTTCAGCTTCCAGTATAACCGGAGGCAGTTGAAAACCTCCACAACCCAGTGACTGGGTAACAGGATACTCTTTGGCAAGATTGGTTGTCAGACTTTCGGGTTTACCAGTTTACCTGTAACGACTGTCAACGATCTATGATCTACGTTTTGGCATTGAGATATGCTTGGGTCTCGGTATGAAATGGATAGTCGCCTATCCACGAAACGAACTTGGCAAGCGTTGCCTAACATTACACAATCAACAAATCGATTCGTGTGACTTTAACTTAGC
Source organism: Hydraecia micacea (assembly GCA_914767645.1). Classification (NCBI taxonomy): domain Eukaryota; kingdom Metazoa; phylum Arthropoda; class Insecta; order Lepidoptera; family Noctuidae; genus Hydraecia; species Hydraecia micacea. Next base: position 21,883,745 of record OU611776.1, read on the forward strand.
CACGAGCCCCTTCATTAAGTACATCACCTGCTAACGCACGCATATTTTTATGGCTCGACCGCCACTAATTGGCGCCGCCGCTAACCCTCACTGGAGTGTTTTAATCGCTTTTTTGTGCCGAAGAGTGGGCGGCGAGTGGGCTCAGCGTGTGGACGCCGCCGCGGAGCCTGGCGACCCGCTGGGCGCGCAGGCGGAGGTGTGGCGCGAGGTGCGCGGCCTGCGCGAGCGCACCGTGTACGAGTTCTGGCTGCGCGCCGCCTCGGCCGCCGGCGCCGGGCCGCCCTCCCGCCCCGTCAGCGCCGCGCCGGCGCCCGCACGTACGTGTCGCGCTCCCTACTCCAGCGGTGCCACGACCGTTCGCTTGCTGCTTAATACCTACCTGCTATGCTACCCGGATGCACCTAGTGGCAATTGTCGTATATTTTAACATTTGCTAAGAAAGCTTTTAAGGATATTGAAGCATTAGAATAATGTTACCGATTCCATTAAACCGGCAGTATCGGCCAGGATATCTTCGTTCAGTCGCGAGATTTTCGCGGCGTGGGGTTCCCGGGTGCGCCTGCGCTGCTCCGCTCTGGGCGCGCCGCCGCTGCGCTGGCGCTGGTCGCCGCTGCCCAGCGCGCATACACTCACTGATGATGGCGATCTCATCATACACAGTGAGGATATAGATGATGATTAATACTTGAAGGTTGTTCTTTTGATTGGTACTCCGTCGGTGGTGAGTGGTGCGGTTTGTGTTCAGAGGTAGATGTGTCGTCGGCGGGCAATTACACTTGCGTGGTGCGCAACGCGCTGGGCTCGGACGCGATGGGCGTGGCGCTGAGCGTGCGCGCACCGCCCGCGCCGCCCGCGCCGCGCCTTCGCAGTGCCGCCCTGCACGCGCTGCACCTCTCCTGGGACAAGCCACACGATGGCGGCGCACACATACTCGGTAAGAACCAGCTCACTCACGACTTCAAGTCACTTTAAAAAGGTTAAGTTGTAGTTGAAATTGTGAACCATCATGCATATATGGCAGGATACACAGTATGGTGGTCCCGGGGCGACAGTGCGGACGTGCCGGGCGCGGCGGGCGCGCGCGCGCGGCGCGTGCCGGCCGCCGACACGTCGCTGTGGCTGGCGCGCCTGGCGTGCGGCGCGCCCTACCGCGTCACGCTGCAGGCGCACAACGCCGTGGGCGCGTCGCACCACTCCGCGCCGCTCATTGCGCGCACCAGAGGAGACAGTGAGTCACCGCGTTCTCTACTCAGTCTCGACACGTGCCCCAGCCCCACATGCACTCGGTGGCTCTTTCACCACTGATCCCTCACGCTGCGCTACATTTGTATGAAAGCGTGTACTATGCGTAGAGGCTAAGCCGCCGCCGGGCAAGGAGTTCGTGTGGGCGAACAGCACGACGCTGCGCCTGAACTTGCTGGCGTGGGGCGGGCGCTGCCCCGTGGCCGCCTGGGCGCTGGCGCTGCGCCCGGCACTGGGCGGCGCCTGGCAACAGCTGCTCACCGACGGAGAGGCCGCTGAGGTAACCCCCGCGCCTCCCACTGCGCCGTCGCGTGCCACCCATCCGCCAGTGTACCGTGTGTGTGTGTGCAGGCCGGCAGCCTGCGGCCGGGCGCGTGGTACGAGGTGCGCGTGGTGGCGCGGTCGCCCTCCGGCGACACCACCGCGCTCTACCGGGCCGCCACGCACACGCTCAATGGAGGTGCGACATGGTGCCGAGTCCAATGGAAATTGTACTCATGAATCATTTTAAACAGCCGCAATTTCGGATTATAATGTTATCCTTACCCTTTTATTAATTGTAACCAATTATCTGGGGGCACGGGAGTGTCCCCGCCAAGACAAGCTAAGCGAAACGCAAGGGCACTACCCACCTTTTCTCGAAGCGCTTCGTCGTTTTTTTGAACCCTCATAACTTTACACCTTAGTCAAAATATGTGGTTGGCCGTTTCTCTACCATCACATGGGCATAAGGTGAAACATTTATTCACTGTTCATTACTTTTCTGTTATACAATAGTTCTTGTAGTAACGAAACGGCCAAGCCACATATAAAGTGTTCGACTAACTTATCAAACAAACTCTACAGTTTGTGGAGTTAGGGCTTGTAGAGTTAGAAGATTGGCTCTACATGAGATCTGAGTGGCAATTCTCGTAATTTTAAGAACTTTCACAGTCTGATCTGTCTCAATCTGTCAAAAATACATGTAATTTCTGTACATTTTGACAAGTTTTTGACATTTGTTTGTCGCCGAGATGAGACTGCGACTAGATTTTGAATGTTTTAAATTACGAGAATTGGGCTTGATAACTTATTGACAGTGCGAGCCATAAATGTAGGACTCTCGTCTTGGCAACATTTTACATGAAAATGTTTTTGGTGGGTTGGATTTTACGACAATATTAAACGCAATGACTGACTGTATGGTTCTCTAGACTGGGCTACAGGTGCCTGATAGTTTCGTGAATATGCACGCAGAGCGCGTGGGCGAGCCGGTGGAGGTACCGGCGGCGGCGCACGGCGTGGTGGCGGAGGGTGCGGGCGGGGGCGCGCGGGGCGCGGGCGGGGGCGCGGGGGCGCGGTGGCGCGTCGGCCTGGCGCCTGCGCTGCTGGGCGGCGGACTGGCCGCGCTGCTGGCCGCACTCGCCGGTAAGCCTCGCTCGGCGCAGCGCGACGCTCGCACTGCGCAGCACATGACACCTGACTGTGCAGGGCTGGCGCTGGCGCGGCGCCGGGCGGCGGGGCGCCGCGACTGCTCGCTGGCGGCGTGCGCGGCGCACGCGCAGCTGTACTCCACGGAGCCCAGCAAACGGAATGGGAAGGCCCTCACTCCTCCCGACGGTAAATAGCTACTGCTCTCTCGAGCAGGTCTGCGTTCGAGTTACTCGTTATAGTTTCAATTACCTGTTCTCTCTAATTCTGCATTTTAGAATATTTACATGCTTACTAATCCAGAGCCCAAGTTGCAGACCCGTTGTGAGCGGGAGCAAGTGCTTCTTCAGGGGAATTACCACTAACCATCATCAATTAAACTCTCGATAGTATTGTGAGAAGATGAATAAATAAGGCTTAAGACTATGTTGCCATCATACGGTGAAAAGCCGTAACTAACATCATAAAAACTAGCTTCTGCCACAGAATAACAGACTAATAGTACTAACATACAGAAATTGCACTCCTTTTATCTTGAAGAAAGCCGCTTTTATGATAGCCTACAAAATCACTTCCCCGCCAACGCACAAGCTAAATTGCACTTTATCCCCGCATTTGAAAGTTGTTATTGCTTCTGCCCACGACTTCGCAATAAATAAATAAAACTAGGTATTATATTCGGGTCAATCAGCGAACAATAATAAACATGTCAGCGTAATTGCGACACCGCGCTCTATGACTTGAATATTTTATGTATTACTTAAGTAAAACAGTCAGTACGGTTTCGGATAGCATATCGGGCGCGACTCAATCACATCTCATTCACCTCATTAGTTTTAATCATTATCCCATTAATTGTATTACCTACTAAAATATAGCTATCTTTATAATCTTTAATTTTAGTTTATCTTATGCTCACCCCAACCCCGAACATATTATTAGAAACTAAATTATATTATTTATCTACACCCATGCTATAAATCCTCTATACAAGTTTCTGAAACAGTTAGCTTATTGCCAACATTAAAACAACCAATGTCATAGTAACCATAATATCATCCAAACGAGTGTTATAATGTTGTACTAAATTTCATTATGCAACTCCTTTTCAAAAAAAGAACATTGTCATGCACGCGCGTTTCACTACCACAGCGCCGTAATTTAAAAATAGTAGATTGTACAACTAGTGCATAAAAAAGCCATTTTACCCCGAGACGTTTATATCCATCTGAGCCGCAGGCGAGGGTGGATATTTAAGTCGAGAGGTAAAATGGCTCGTTTATGCCCGAGTTATACACTCTGCTTTTCACATCGATTGCGAGAAAATGAAACAGGCATAAACTATATAACAGTATATAATTAATAAAAAATGTTGCAAAATTGAAGAAGAGCATAGCCAATTCCCACCACGAATTTTTTTTTTAAGTTTTTTTTTTATTTTCAACATGTGTCATTCGATACTTTATACTACCAAGTCATAAAAACGCGTATTTACATTTTTAAATAATAAATGACAACTATTTTATCCGATTTTATTAAATTAACGATAGAAAACACGGAAGTGGTATAAATTAAAGCAAATTAAATAAATAACGACTTTAATCTGCGAAGTTTTATTGTGCGTGGCTGTTGGGCCTGATTATCTTAGTCTTAGAAAAAAAAAACATACTTTTTGCACTACAACATAAAAAGCGACTTTATGTCGCCTAAGCACAACATAAAGACGAACTTTTAGAGCATGAGAAGTGAAAAAGAACTTATAGGTTATTTGAATTCACGTCGTATCCCGCCGGCCGCCATTTTTGTTCGATATTAGTATTGCAAAAAACTGTTTCAGAACCTTTATAGAGGATTTACATCATGGGTGTAGATAAAGTCTTGTATGCAACTGTACATAATTAGGTATTAAAACACTCATATGATACTATTGTCAGACGAGGCGAATTAATACCCCTTATTATACAACAGTTGCATAAATAACTATTAACGAATTATCGTAAGAGTTAAATCAAGTGAAGTCCGTCGATACCTAGTGTTGTAAACTACACTTCAGACAAAATTGTCATTTATTCAAATACACTTTGAAGTAAAGTCAAAGTCAAATCATTTATTTCAATTAGGCACACTAAAGGCACTTTTGAACGTCAAAAATTATAATAAAAAGAATTGATTCTAGTCGCCCATTCCAAAAGGTAGTTTTCGTATGGAGAAGAATGGGCAAGAAACTCCACCGTTACTCTTTTAAAATGTTTTACAAGTTTTGTATACATTAATTATATAATTATATGTGAAGACGATGCATCTAGAATAAAAATTAGTCTGCCAACAAAAGGTAAAAAGAATTAAAAATAAAGCAATAACAGGTAAATCAATTATGTGATAGATACATGATGCTCACATATTTACATCTATTGTTAAAGTAGATTATTTTTATATAGGTAATTTTAACAAGTGTGTGAGTTACTGTAGCCACAAAAAGTAAAACTAATGTCATAAAAAAAGTATATAAATTAAATTAGCGACCAGTATAATTTTGTCTAGACTCTAGATTGTCCTATGGAGCAGGACCAGCATGTTTCCAAGCATTCTTATCTTGGATGTAATCTTCTAATTTGTAATATCCTTGTTTACAAAGTGTACTTTTAATATGAGTTTTAAATTTTCTTTCATTTAATTGCAATATGTCGCAAGGTATTTTGTTGTAGCATTTAACACAGTACCCCATAAAAGATGTTTGTACTTTAGATAATCTGAAAAAAGGTTGATCTAATTTATCTTTATTTCTAGTATTAAAATTATGTCTATCACTTATTTTATTAAAAAGATATTGATTTTTTCTAACGTACATAATATTTTCATAATTGAATTGGCAAGGTACCGTCATGATATTAACCTTTTTAAATAGTTCCCTAAGAGATTCGCGGCGCCGTAGATTGTAAATGGCTCTGACAGCTCTCTTTTTACCCGACTGCGCGACGCAAAGGAGTGGTAATGTGTTTATCAGCCTATGTATGTATGTTTGTACGTTCCTTTGAAGCACTATACAAACCAAACGCCTGGGCCGATTTTTATGATTCATACGTCAATCGATTCCTCTTAGTCCGGCAAGTGTCACTAAAGACATGACGTTAGAGAAAAATCAATATGGCGACTATTGGACGCCATATTATGAAAATGAAAAAAATTAAAAATTGTTTGGCACACTCTGTAGCCTAAACGGCTTGATCGATTTCAGCTTGAGAGGTACCGTTAGATTTGTCTTAATTGTGAGTGACACTGAGTATATCAAAATAAAAAGAACAAAATGGCGGATTTTTGGCGCCATATTACGTCTTCAAAAAAATTTTTTTTTTCTCGAAACCTATCGAGTGGGGTATCAAAATAAAGGGTTTAAAAGGTGATTACAAAAATATAATATACAACGTATATGGTTGAAAGTAATTCGAAGTGACAAATCGTAAAAAACACGTACAAAGAACTAAATCGTCTGCGAAATCTTTCACATTTGTAAACTAAAAAGCTGGAAATAAAAAAAAGTAATTAAAAAAACTAAAAAACCCGACTGCAACCTTAAACTGAAACTAACTGAAAAGCTAAAAACAAGCCCATTTTAAATTAAATAAAAGTTGGAAGCAGGCGGGACCCATACCATTTTTATTATATTTTCATATTCAAATGTCTATTCACCGTATGACGGCAGTATGTTAGTATACCTAAATGCAGGTGGGTAGATAGAAGTGAACTCATATGTGTGGTAATAAATGACTTCTACAATGTATTTTTTTAATTATTATGTTTAAAAAAATCACCGGAAACTTTTATTACAAAAATTTTATAAGAAAATGGCAATCACATGTTTTGCGAAATGAAATTTTACTTAATCTACATAGTTATTGGGGAATTAAAAGTAAATAAATAACTTTAATTTTTTGGGTTTTCTTACGATAATGCACCACTCATGTTGAATAAAATAGTATTAATAAGAGTAATTATTAAGATAATTGATTTGTAGCGACAGGAGAGCTGCACGAGATTAGCCCGTACGCGACGTTCAGCATGGCGGGCGGCGCGGGCGCGGGCGCGGCGTGCGAGGGCGGCGCGGGCGGCGCGGGCGCGGGCGCGGGCTGCGCGCTGCACCTGCGCACGTTCGGGCGCGCCGAGCCGCTGGACCTGGCCGCGCCGCCGCCGCGCCCCAACCTGCTCGCGCACACGCCAGGTTGGTCCGGCGCGCTGCCTCACATGCGTCTACGAACTGCTCGCTTCATGTAGCACTCCACTCAAATATGACCTAGTAGTGTGTATGCAATGCAGTAAGTTTTTACCAAACGAGTAAAAGAAGGTGTACTGCTGCATACCACTTCATAAAACATTATATTATATATAGGATAGGTAGACTAACTGCCAACAACTCGACAGCAGTATGGGTTTCGGGTCATGTAATCAAACTGGAGGATGCATGTCAGTACATTTATACGAATCACGGCATCAAAGTCGCGCGCCGTTTAGTAGTGAAGACATGGTTTTGATATTATATTATTATACTGTGTTAAGGCGAAAACTGAACGAAGACTTTAAAAACAATACTTCCTGTAGGTGTAGCGAAGTTAGTAAAGATAGACGTGCCGGCTGCCCGGCGGCGGCGGCGGCGCGCTGACAGTCCCGCGACGCTCACTTCTTGTCACAATCGCATCGCTCGCACATTTACAATTTCCGTCGGTGCTTTATAATTGTGCGCGTACTTTCATGATATTTTTTTAGAAATTTGGTTTGGTTAATCTAATAACAGTAAAGTAATTCGCATCTAAATTAGTGGTATTCCTTGAAATCGTGTGGTCATCATCCAGTCGGGACTGGATGATTTTCTCGTTCGAATTTATTTCGTCCATTTCATCCAAACATGACTATGTTAGCCGCCAACCAGCTCAGAGTTCAGTTCATCTTTCCCACAATCCGCTTCGGATAGTACGATGTACGAGTGTGGCGACTGACGGTGTTGTAATAGATGAATTGTGTGTCAGAGTACGGGCGCTCGCGCGACAGCGACTCGGAGTCCAGCGGGTCGCCGTGCGCCGCGTGCGCCGCCGAGCTGTACCGCCTGCCCGCCGCGCACCTGTCCGGTGAGCAGCGCCCCTCGCCGCCGCGCGCCGCCTGTGTGAGTAGTTGTGCTGACGCGCGCGTGTGTGCAGACACGCTGGCGGTGGAGTCGAGCGCCGAGGACACGGCGTACGGCTCGCAGGGCAGCCGGGCGGCGCGCGGCCGACACGCGGCGCGCGCGCGCCGGCGCCGCGAGCACGCGCGCCACGCCAGCCAGCCCACCGTCAGGTGAGTCGCCCCGCGCCCTCGCGCCATCACACACCACTGTTAAAGTATCTCACTTGTTTGCCATATTTTACGAAATAGTTTTTCTGTACACTTTTAATGATCTTTAGACTCGTAAAAATGTATAGCACTCGTACATTGTGTATCGTACCAACACGTTACCAGAACAGTAAACTAGCATTTTCTTTTCCGATAAAGCCACCGTTTCTAAGAAGAAGACGATATAGAGGACCGTTAGACTCGGTAATATACATAATAGAGTGACCTCGACTAGAGCCCCGGCTCCCGACACCCAGCATGGCTTGTGTGCTTCTAGTGACTAGGCACTCCGATGCAGTGCGGCCCGTGCATGCTAGCTAGCTGCATGAGTGCGGGTCCGCCCCCCGCACGGACCCCCGGCCGGTAGTGCCAGCGCGTAGATCCCCTTTGGATTTTAGTGGCACAGGTCTAATAGGCGCTACGGCGCTGCGGTCTTTATTCGTCGCCCGACGCGCGTCTGTGCACTTGGGAAACCGAGAAAAGTATGCATTCAACCTAGGAGGTCACTTGGTTAGGTGGATACTTATCTCGGACCTACATAATTATGTGAAAATAAAAACGATTAAGGCACGATATACCTACCTACATAAATGATGGTTGCATAATGAAGTGTCCGGGCGATTGTAGCGATCTGTGCTGTTCCAATATAAGCTAGTCCCAGTCCAATAGCTGCGAGTTAGGTTTGCCCGCATGCGCGCAGTTCTCCTCCCCCGCCGCGCCTCCGCTCACGGCGCCGTGTGTTGCAGGTACCAGGCGGCGCGCGCGCGCGACTGTCCGCGGTGAGCGAACACCGCTCTCCACTGTACATACTGTTGTGATAACTGTAAGCGTTCCCCTTGTCATACCAAGCATCTGAAAATGTTTATTAAACAAATTGAGATTAATACCATTGTTTCATTTCACATACATGACGACTTAACCTCGCAGACATAGAAAATGACAGACAAAAAAAAAAGTAATAAAAAAAAAATAAAAAACCTGACTGCGGTAAAAAATTTAATTTAAAAAAACACTGAAAAGCTAAAATCAAGCCCATTTATAGGGTTTTATTTACAAATCAAAATATTTACAATATTTAAAAGCTGTCTTAAAATAATAATATGTACAAGTATATAAAAAGGGAGGGGAAATAATCAAAGGGCATCAAAAAATTCGTCCGCATTGCTGTCAATAGGAAACGTGCCCAAAAGGCTGGCAGCATTGCCACGTTGTATGGCAATACTGATTCTTTGGCCAAAAAATAGGCCAGCCCTCTGGTCACGTGAAGAGTCGACCAACCGCTTGGCGATGTCTCGAAATACTAAGTGGGCACTCGGGCCCCTTGGCCCTAGTCCATTTTAAATTAAATAAAAGTTGGAAGCAGGCGGGACCCATTTGAATTTGAATTTACGCCTCACACGTACAAAAAAAAATTTGACGATAGAGTAACGGAATTGGGACACTACCAAGCTGCCTTTTTAAACAATACATCAACAGACGACCACATCTTTGCACGCAGTTGTACGTCTTAGACCCTTTTAAGCGTCTAAGACGAACAACTGCGTGCACGTAACAGTACATTATGATACATGTGATGATCAATGCACACGCGTTTCATACGACGTTTTTCAACACACTTGCGAGGAAAATCAGACTTGTATTGTTAAATATTAACTTGTATGGAAAATGGCGCACTGGATTTGTTCATCCGCGCGCCGCGCTAGCGCGCGCGCGAATGTTTACCTACACTTGCGCGCGCATCGCTAGCGCGGCGCGCGTTTATTTACATAAAAGCACTGACAAAACCACTATACAGCCTATAGAAAAAATATAATAAACACAAAATAATGTTTAGACTGATCGTAGTGTTGTCGTATGTCCGACGGGCGTGCGAAAGCGCGGCGGCGCAGCGGTGTGACAGTTGAGTGTCGCGGTCACAGTCGCGATGCCGCCCATCACCACTCAACGCACGCTATGGTCTGCGTCGGCCGATAACACCCACTCGCTGATGATATATTTAACAAACATTAGCTCACCTCACCGATGTTTACGTAGCGATATACCTACTAGAGCGTGCAATCGTCGGGGACAGCCATCCACTTTGTGATCGAAATACAGCGACGGGAGACGGGCGCACTCCTTGCGAGCACCATCCAATTAGCGATCAAGGCGCGCCTTTGTGACCGCGGCCTAATAAGACACTCCGGCGCCGCCCAGCGCCCTACCGCGAACACAGGAGAGCTCCTCAATCTGTTGATTGCCGCCGCCTGACTGGTACCCCAATAAGTACGATTCATTATAGCAGTATGTAGGTAGGTGCGTAGCTTTTCACAAGGCCTTAAATAACCGAGCTACTGAGATCGCCCGACAAAGTTGTGTCTATGATGCAAGTACTCTTCGTATACTACTTTTATTATTAGGTACTTTTAATCAACCCAAGTCCTATTCGGTTAACTCATGTTTTCCACAATAATATAAGTATCATAAATGTTTTTAAACTAAGTACGTGCACAAGTGGTAGGTACATCGGCAGACTTGACGTCAAAGGGAATTTCTCTGTCAGTCATCCATATCAGTTGAACTGATCCGGTTTAGGTCACAAAAAGCATTTACAATTTTATACTTAATAGGCTTCATTCTGATCATCGATCTAAAACCTTATTGAACTGGCCAACTGAGATGTTGGGTATCGGCATTCAGCAATTAAACGAAATAAAAAAACCTACGTGTCGGACCAAGCACGTGAAGGGTTCCGTAAGTGGGATGAATATTTACGCACCTATGCACAGTACCTTTCAATTTTATCGACGCAAAAAACAAAGCTATCACTACGGTTGTAACCGAAAACTCCCATATCTTAAAAACTGCGACCTAAATAAATAAAACTCACTTACTTATAAACATCTTTTTTAATTATGCGTTCCAATCATACCTATCCCAGACGCTGATGTGCATTGAATTATTTTTTCCTCCCTCTGTTGCAGTATGGGAACAGCCACTCCTAATTGTTTTTTTCGTAATTTCAGTATACCATTGCTAGGCGAGTATCCACCACGATTATTCCCGATGTCCACCACTTGTTTGGCCACCGCTGGGGGACACCTAAACAACTTTTAAAAATATTCTCGTTGTCCACCACTGGGGAACAAAATTATTGTAACCTAACCTCAAAACGCTTTAAAGTTGTTTCTGCATCATCTCCGGCACTGCGGGAAATGCAACCCCTTTGCCCTTACGTAACAAAGCATAGGCACCCATGCTCACCTCCGCAGCTTCGGCCCACAGCCTCAGACGCTCCGGCTCGCACGGGTGCCTATGCTTTGTTACAGTGGGCGGGGGTTGCTCTCCCTTCGCGCCTCCGGTTTCTATACACTCTAGGAAAGACTAGATTAATAATTACCTATAATATTAATCGCAGCTAAAAGACTACGTGAAGTCGGGGGTGCCCCGATTCGATTTTGGAACAGATTAGACCTATTCAAACCATGAAGTGGTGGACAACGAGAATAATCTTTAAAAGTTGTTTCGCTGTCCCCTAGTGGTGGCCAAACAAGTGGTGGACATCGGGAATAAACCCGAAACCATAGCAGCGAAACCGCAGTAGTTCCACTATGACTTGTCTGTTGTACGACAAGCGAAACCGAAGCGAAACTGCCTGTTCTAACGCATAGATTTGATTATGATTCTATCGCTCTCCCGCGTGATTTCGCCGATCTGTTCGGAAGCCAGTCACCTACACATCCGCGCTCAGCCCGCTTTTTTGTTGCAGTGCCGCGTTTGTTTCGCATGTATCTGTGACAGTCGAAAAGTGGATGTTGATTTTACGGCAGAACTACCTAGTCTAAAAGGTCCGAAATAAACATATGTCTTTACTAAGTCAAAAGCGAACACATTCTGCTCCGATTGCTACAATGCAACTGACTCTCATGATGTTCCGCTACTCGAATCGCGACATAATGTAGTAATGTTTCTTAGCGGAATTCGTTAAGCGGTTTCCCATCATTATTTTTAAGGCGGAGGCGAGCTAAGGCCCACGGTGCACAGAATACACAATCGATATAGTGCAATATTACTCTGTGTGAAATGGCTGCGTACCTTCGTCCGTCGGACGGACTGGCAGACAGACGGACATGACGAAATTATAAGGTTTCCATTTTATCCATTTCCCTACGGAACCCTAAGAACATCTAGTATTATAAAGAGGTATTTGTTTGGTTGTTTATATTTTGGGGGTAATCTCCGGAACTACCAGTCGGATTTGAAAAAATCTTTTTGCATTTGATAGCCCAATTCTTGAGGAAAGTTATTTAACGCTGACATGACACTGCGACCCCTAGGAGACAAGTAAAATGAAAAAGTCAGAAATAACGCTAAGCTAAATGAAGTAGTAGTCGCGGGCCGAAATATCACGCGGACGAAGTCGCGGGCTAGTATTTTATAAAACCATTATTTTTCAGCACTCTATTGCTGACTAGCTGTGCCCCGCGGTTTACCCGCGTTAATTTGAGGAAAAAACCTACTAAAATAATATTCCCCTCATGACCGTCCGCCTTGCGGAGTTATTTTAAAACTATGATATCTCCGTCGAGTAAACACAACTGTCTAATCGGGAAAAATGACGAATCAGTGAAACTGGCTAATCAACGAACCTGGCGAATTAAATAAACTGACGACTATACGCGATACGGGGACTCCTCCTAAGATATTCATTGAAATCAAATGATGTCAAGGACATTTTTGTTCAAAATTAAATACTTGTGATAAATAAAGTATTTATTTGGATAAGGATTAATATCATGTTTATAAAAACTCCTTCGCAAATAATGCATTATTTTAGAAGGTTACCATAAAATAGGTTATAGTGAGTCAACCTTCAAAGATAGACATAATTATGCTGTCCCGGACTATTTTCTAGGACTTTTACAGGGAAACAATTCCGTCATACATGATTTTTGCGTAACTTTAACCGTTTACGCTGCGTACGCAACGGAAGCTCTCAAAAGGAATATTTTTTCAGGTTTTTGCATCATTTTTCATTGATGCTCCGCTCCTATTGGTTGTAGCGTAATGTTATATAACCTATAGCCTTCCTCGATAAATGGACTATCCAACACAAAAAAAGTTTTTCAATTCGAACCTGTAGTTCCTGAGATTAGCGCGATCAACCAAACAAACTCTTCAACTTTATAATATTAGTATAGATTTAATTGATATAGGTACCCTCTACCGCGTCTTTATTAAATGTACCTTGTGGAAACTCCCTATAGGGTTTTGGTCGGGTACCTATAGTTAGCATGAAGCTTTCGAAATTTTTAACTTCTAAATATACCCGAGTTGGAGTATATCTTAATCGGGTATATTTAGGACCTAGCGTTGGGTGATTACGTACTACTAAATATACCCGGCTGCGTAATGCCAGACTGTATATTTAAATCAAAATCAAATCAAAAGTAATTTATTCAAACTAGGCTGAGAATCAGCACTTTTCGAAAGTCAAAATTACAAAAGACAGTCCCCCAAAACGCCCGCCCTTCGCCACTTCCTAGTGTTTTCGCTGGGGAGAAGAAATGGCGGAACAAACTCCCCAGGACAAATTACCACAGACATCCTTAGCCTGTGCTGGACCGCTTTGTGCTCGTTACACTAAAGAGCAAAATGTACTTCAACACAGACATTCTCTGTATTAGTATACATTATGTTCGTCAATTCCAAAGCAAACTACGTACGAGTGCAAAGCAAAGGATTCTCGGCAGAGTGGTGAAACGTCGGGTATAACGCGTTCCGGTGCTGTACGTCTAATTTTACCATGCTAAATATATTTTAAATATTCTGTACATTAATTCATCTATCTCGACATAGTAAAACGCAATGAGAACTTAGGATGCAAGAGCGAGTGAAGCGAGCTCGGGACTCGGGGCACCCCAACTCGGACAGGTTAGGTTCGAAGGGGATGACGGGGGCTCAAGTGAGCGAGCAAAGCGAGCGAATGAGCCCCCGTCATCTCATTTGTGTTAGGTTCCTTTAAACCCTTTATACAAAAATATACCGTCTTATTATTATTGCTTGTAAACTTAGACCCGTCACTTGATATTCCGCACCATAAATACTCGCAAGTCGCACTATGCACCAATCTCGCCATTATTGAAATAGGGTATGTTTAGTAATGATTCATTTTAAACTGGTACTACTAAATATACCCGAGTAGCGGTGTCTTGGTAAGGTACATTTAGCTGTAGTCACGCGAAAATGTGATCTCCTATTTTTATACCCGACGTCGGCCAGGTCCGTGACGTCACTGGCGTCCCCACAAGGTACATTTAGTAAAGACGCCCCTCTACCTAACCTATTTATACCTTAAAGTACGATTTATTTTTAAACAGGGGTTTAAATTGACACGAATTTTGATATATTTTTTATTTTTTTATTTTATTCCTGAATAGCATCGTGTGCACATTACATCTATGATGCATGTAAAGTAGGCGACTAAGCTTTAACATATCATTGACTGATGAAACACCTGCACATTTAATTCCTTAACTGTGAACGGCAAGGACCAACGAGACCAATATGCATGAGGGCGGCCTAAAGCCTCGTAATCTTAGTGCATTCATCTAAAGTTCTACTTTGTCTGGCGAAGCACCGCGTAGAAAGTGTATGATGACTTTATTATCTGAAAAAGGAAAAAAACATCAAAATTACAGAAGTGGTTCGCTAGCTGCTGTGAGTCTTGGTGTGGTAGGTGTGTAGGTATGTACCTTGACGAAGGTGTCGAGTGAGAGCGGGATGACGAGCCCGGCGGCGGGGCGCAGCGGCCGCTTGGCGCGCTCCATCACCAGCACCAGCGAGCGCCGGAACGACAGCCGCTCGCGCCGCCACTCCATGCTGTAGATCGACTGCGACACGCGCGCGCTCTGCCGACACACAGCACACGAGTCATGGCGAGTCACACGAGCGACCCTCTCGCGAACAAATGCGTTCTAACGTAGCGATGTTACCTCGTCGGTGACCTCGTTGCCGTAGTAGCAGTACAGGAACAACTCCGTTAGGATACAGCTGATGAACAGAGTCATCGACGCAAACTCTACGCTTAGCACGTTCAACTAATTACAAATAACAAACATTCTAATTAATAACAATCGCAATCATCAAATCTAAAAACCTTGATTTATTTAAGGGCACTCACACTAACTATCTTGTAGGCAGCCATACACAAGATCCAACCGCCGATCCCGAACTGGATCAAGATCGCCGTGCCGAAAATGTCTTGCAGCATCTTCACAGTCCTGAACAACGGTTAGAGTTAACAATGTGCTCCATTTGTACGATATTACACACGAACGCTTGTAACGAGTCATACTCAGTAATCTTCTCGTAGTGCACCAGACACTCCTTGAACAGCTGCTTGAGCACGGCGTCGTACTCCTGCCCCCGACTCGACCGCGTGACCTCCGCCGCGCGTTGTGGGAGACATTCAAAGTTCATTCTGTAACATTACTGGCGACTTACATCAACATTCAAACCGTAAGCAATGCGGTAAACAGAGCTGGTTAACGCCATTAACTTTTCTGTCTTGTTGTTATTCGTTATTTAAGCAATATTAGCTACCGAGATTATGTTATACTTACTTCCAACACAAGTTTCTGTGACTGTAACTTGTCTCCCAGTTGAGTGCTCTTTTACAGTTTATTTTAGCAGGTATGTAATAGCATGTGCATACTCACCGCAGTATTCTGAGCTGGGTCTTGCACTGGTTGAGCACGGTGGCCATGAACGCGTCCATCGTCGTGTTGGCGATGCCCACCAGCGTGGTTACATAGTACGAGTACGCTAGCACCACGGTGAACCTGCAACCAGCCACGGTTACAACAGCGGCAATACCTGACGGTTATACCTACCTAACCATGTATTGTCAGGCTCACATTCTTGGTCCATTGTAGTCAACGTTGATCCAAAAGGGGAACTCGACGGGATGCCCCTGCAGGCGGTACATGACGGGGAAGGTGATCCACAGCGTGCAGGTGACCACGGCGCAGCCGGCGTACGCGCGCACGAACCGAGCCGCGCGCGCCCCCGTTACGCGCAGCAGTCGCCCGTGCGCCTCCACGCCCTGGTTGTACAGCGGATCTGTAAGCAACCCCGCGCTTGGAACCTTCGGTCAGAGAACGTCCCCACACCCTGCACCCCGCACCCGAACTCACCGTCCAGCCCGCGGAGCATCTCATCAATCCGCTCCGCTCTAACGTGGAACACGAGCTGCTTCGCGATGGACGTGATGTGGCACAGAAGCAAGAACATGACTCGCGCCAACTTGTCCATATCTTGCCGCACCTAGCAACAACAGATAATACGTTGTTAAAGCGCGGAAGGTTAGCAAGCTGTGTCGTATCAACTGTAGCTGCTTACCTGGTAGGCGTAGACGCATTCCTGCAGCAGGTAAAGCGAGGTGAGCGCGAGCGTGAAGGCACGGTAGAGCGCGTGCAGCGAACCGCGTGCAGAGCCGCGCGCGCCGCCTGCCAGCTGGCAGTAGCCGCAACCGCGCAGGATGTGCAGGTGGGTGGACACGGTGCGCGACGACAGAGACCTGCGCACCATACATGCTTTCACTGACACCCGCCGATGCGCTAACTACTGCTCCCGCTTGTATCGCATGTTGTTCATTGTACTGCACACTTGTGTTGAAATAATACCTAAGTAATTTCTTTAGTAAACTATGGAACATTTTACTTTAGTTGATAAAGCGCAAGACGGCCAATACTATTTATGCTCGTTGTTCGATTCGGTGATTACAATTTTATGTTGGGACCTGGGGCAGCAGCTTGTTGAGCACTAGCGCACGGCTGCAGACAATCTTCTGAACAAGTTAGAAACAAATAGTCTCAAGAGGAAAAACCCTTAGCGAAAAATGTTGACAACTTGCAGAAGACAACTTGTCACGGTACAAAGATAGCGCGACATCACCAGCGCCAGCGCTTCAATGTGCTGACAAATATATTTATTATAATTATATTGCTTAATAAGACGCTGCGCTGTCACGCGCTGAGGCCGCCCTAAGACCACTGTATTTTTTGTAGGTAAAATAAATAATTGTTAATAACTTGAACAAATTTATTTAAAATGAGTAAGAATGCGAACATTGTGGGATCCGTGTGGAGGCGGTGCTGCACTGGGAGTCCGGTAACAAATCTGACAGTATTCTGTTTCAGTAATGAGGTAATTATAGTGGGGCTGTAATTATAACGTCGGCCACGCGAACAGATTAATAACAGGGCAGCGGCCGGCGGCGGCCAGCGGCGCCGCCCCTCGCGTCATCGCGTGTCCGCACTGATTCACTCGCATACCTACCTTGTTCGTCGTAATACTACCTCATTGTGGCT
Source organism: Hydraecia micacea (assembly GCA_914767645.1). Taxonomy (NCBI): domain Eukaryota; kingdom Metazoa; phylum Arthropoda; class Insecta; order Lepidoptera; family Noctuidae; genus Hydraecia; species Hydraecia micacea. Next base: position 21,901,108 of record OU611776.1, read on the forward strand.
TTCAATATTCATACAATTAACCGGTAATTATTCATTTACTAAAACGATTCAAAATACTTCGATATACTTACTAGAAGTGTGCCTCTTTAGCTGGTTTTAAAATTATCTATGAAAAAATTCCGTTCTTTTAAGAGAATTAGATTATGCAAAATTGCCTAACTTTATTTTGTCAGGAGATTGATAAGGCTTCGGTATAAAATAAAAATAATATGAGTAACTACATGATATTTGCAAACTTTTTATAGAACAGAAACACAAAATATTAACTCGATAAAAAAAACATCATGAAGTTACCACTACGTATAGTTAGCGCTACGAAAGATGAGGCTTGACACACCACGTGGTTTGACTTGCAGTACACGATTTTAGAGGTCTCTTTAGAGGTATGAGGTCTGAGCGCGGGACGGGACCGGACGTCATAGGGGCGGCGGAAAGAGCGCGGGAGGCGGGGTCAAGTCTCATGTTTCATGGCGCTAACTATATTTTCGACTAGCTGTGCCCGCGACTTCTTTCGCGTGGATGTCGGAAAACAATAATGTGTCACTTAGGAAAAGTGTGATTGCCACTCTTTCTTTGAAAAGGAAGAATCTTCCGATCTTGCCTGGTAACGCTTCCCTTACCTGGGGTTCTCTACCACAGCCCTTTCGACTGCAGTCACTGCGTCTTCATGGTTCATAATGACAATGCGACGAAGTGTCACTTTAATTTTTGAGAATAAATAAAAATGAAAGCGCCTGCTCGAGGCTGATTATCTGACCAAACCAAACAGCCATATGTCCGATTTATTTTGCGTCTGTTTTAGAATACTAACTTGTAAAATAATATTTATTTAATACTTTAAGCACATAAATGTACAGAGGCGGACTTAATGCCATAGGCATTTTCTACCAGTCAACCTTTATTATTATATCACCATATATAATATCACCATTTTATCTAAAGTATATTTGAGATAAGTAGGTGAAGTTTGCAGTTAGTTTTTCTAAGTCTTGGTTTCTTCTGTGCGGTAAATTTTGAAATTCTTAACTTGGTATACTCGTAGTAGATAATTATCTTACATACCTACCAATATTATGCATTATAAAGCGTCGAGAAATCTAGAAGATAAAAGGAAGAATTCATCAATGGTGTTACTCTTAAATCGTACTGAAGTTTATCTGAAAAGTAGTTTGAAGTCTTGCTTAAGGTGAATGCGCAGTGGTAGACCGCGAAATTCAAATTTTCTTACGTTTTTTGCAATTTGCAGGCCAGTGTCAGGTTTTATCTTGATCAAAATTTGATTCGCGACAATAACAGGTACGTATTTATAGAATTATAATCATTAGAATCATTAATACATCTTTCTAAGTTAGATTTGTACCACTGAGCAGTTTTCCATAAGAGATTTGTTGTCGTGGTGTCGTCTACAATACCTTTTTATGATATGGCAGTGATACTTGGGTGTGCAACTGCCGTATCTACTCAATAAATCAACTGCCCGTCTGGCGGATTGTGCTAAAGCGTTATCATTGTAAACTAAGTTTAAAACTTGAAAGTAGTCATGATTTAAAACTTATATAACTAAAAAAATGCTTCTCTGTAAACGATGTTAGAAAGGTTGCTTGCCCCTCTAAAGAGCTTCTACATAAAGTTGCCCGTGTGAAAAGCAACCCATTTGCTTTGGTTATATTCGACACCGGCCGCCCTCGAAAACCATGAAAACCACACTCATGGCGAAAAATTTGAAAATGTTTGCAACCGCCATCTTGGATTTTCATTTTAACCTCACTATTGGCTTCAGTACCCTCGGAAACCATAAAAACGACACCCAAGACGATTATTTTATAAATATGCAGCTGCTAGCTTGGATTTTTATTTTAACCTCGCTATTAAAAGTCAAAGTCAAAGCATTTATTTCAATTAAACCAATTACAGGCACTTTTGAATTGTCAAGGAGTCGGTCAGTCAGAAAGATGAAGCTAGTTGCTCATTCCAAAGCGTAGGTACCTATGGAGAAGAACGGGCAAGAAACTCCATGGACACTCTTTTAAATCAAAATAATATTTATGTTTACAAAGTCTTGGTTACATCATTCATGTTAAAAAGTATGCATGTGAGAACGATGCAGAACGTTAAAAGCGTCCATAATGAAAACGAGAAAAAAAATCAATTTAAATATTAAATAAAATAAGGCCGCCCATTGTATGTTTTTTTTGTTAATAATCGTTTTTATTGTTATGTTTTTTTCTGGTGTACAGACGCCAGCACATCAACCTAACCTAACTGTCAAATTTTCCCAATCAACATTGAACCTTATGCTTTAGCGATAAAGTTGAAAATCTATTACAGAAATCTGACAGATTGTAGTAGGTTGATGTGCTGGCGTCTGTACAATAAAGTATATATAAATAAATAAATAAGCCATGGCAGCAAAGAGATGACCATGCAGTCCCTACTGACGGCGCCCGTTCATGAACATGACGCATGTATTGGCTTCAGCACCCTCGAAAATCATGAAAACGACACCCATAACGAAAAAATTAAAAAATTTAGGCAACCGCCATCTTTGATTTTCTTTTTGACCTCACTATCGGCTTCAGCATCCTCTGAAATCATGAAAATTATCTCTCTCTCTCTCTGTCTCTTTCTATTAATATGAAAAGTGAGGCATAACGCTTTTTCGTTACGTGACGATTTCTCCTATTTTACTCCTACCGCAAGCTCCGTAAAAGAACTTCGTTCCAAAACTTCACCGCGATTCAATATGACGACATTTGCTCAACGCCATCAATCGAGCAAAGTGGTTAACTCGAAACGCCTTTCATAAATCAATAATTATATAACATTGCATTCTTTATCACTCAGAACACTATTTACATTATCCTCACTTTTTATTTAAAATTCTTTTAGCGCCAGAGGCGCCACTAATAAACCATCAATAGAAAGCGGTTTTTCTAATATTACAATCATTATCATTTATTTTTTAAAATAACACATGCATAAGTAAGTATTTGTGTTATTTCGTCATAAACGTAAGCCTAATAGGACGTGATTATTCACATATTAATGTTATTTATATCAAAATAATAATATGTTTTCGTTAGTAGGTACTATATCGCGCCAATAGATGTCGTTACGTGTTTCCAAAAAACTTAATAAAAAGTTGTTCTAGAATACTTTAAATTGATTTTATCTTTTGATAGAGTGAAGCGATTGCGATGAAACTAATCACTGCTCCGAGTTCTACACCATATTTGAGTATAAAAATTAACCCTATTGGTTTGGTACTTTTTACGTTGAACCTGTTCAAATCAATCTGTCACATCGAAATAGACAAAAATTCCAAAAATTTATGAAATGGCATCAGTTGGTTATCCTTTAACACCCTAACTATTTTTTTGGAAATATTTTCAATTTACAGAAACGACTCTTCTACATATTTATTATATGTATAGATATAGAAGATATTATATAAATGTAGATAGAAGAAGATATAGATAGATAGATAGAAAATAGATTTGCACTTTTGAGAAGTGGCTTCATTTACAGGCTCCATTTGCTTTTCTATGCATAACGCGCATTCATTTACAGTGCTGTTTGTATAATTATTTTTATTTTACATTATTTTTTAGTTTTGCATGTTTACATTTCAATTGCATAATTATGATAATGAAAAGTGGAAGCGCGGAGTCTCCTAACGCAAGCAATTCCTTGCTTAAAAGGTGATCTCCAATAACATGTATCGAAATCATCATCTGCCTAGCCTTTTCCCAACTAAGTTGGGGTCGGCTTCCAGTCTAACCGGATGCAGCTGAATACCAGTATTTTACATGGAGCGACTGCCTATCTGACCTCCACAACCCAGTTACTGGGTAATACGATACCTACCCCTTGGTAAGACTGGTTGTCAGACTTTCGGGCTTCTGACTACCCGTAACGACTGTCAAAGATCCACGAATGACAGCCGGGACCAACGGCTTAACGTGCTTTCCGAGGCACGGAGTGGTCTCAGTATGTAAAGATGGTCACCCATCCACAGACCACCCGCGGCAAGCGTAGCTTAACCTGATCGTTCGACCTGTGCGGCTGTTATTATTTAGCCACGGACCCCTGTATGAAAGCCCTTCGTAATTGAAATAAACATGTTTTATTGAATAAAACCGTCTTATCAGATTATTTTGCGTATAGTACAGTCAGCAACAAAAGTCGATTAACACTGTCATTTTTACATGTTATTAAATTGACAGCGATTTTTTTCAATAAACTGCTTTTTAGCTTTTCACATAATAGCAAAGAGTTTATATTCAAAAAAAAAGTTCTTCTGCAATTTTAAACAAATATTTTGGTGTTAATCGACTTTTGTTGCTGTCCGTACAGGCAATATAATATTTTCTTAATGTTATAACTTCTGAGCTAATATGAAGAACCAACGAAATTCCAGAGAAATGCAAGGAATCTGAACAACCGTCTTCATCGGTTGCGTAGAGGGGCCATCCTCGTCGTTTAAATAAAAATAAACCACATATAACTTGTACCTAATTATTTAATTCCAATTATTTCATAAACTATTAATTGTCACTATATATATAATTTATAATTATGTACTATTTTCTACTACAATGTGCACTCTTGCAAAATGTTTAAATGTTCAGATTCCGTTTATCTAGAACTACGTTTCACAATACTTCTTATTCCTTAATTCTTGCTTCACTTATTTAGTTTGTCGCAGCATTGCGTAAAAGCTGTAGGATGACTTTAAAATCTGGAAACAAAGAAAGAGTACTTACTTACTTACCTAAAAACTTGGTATCAAAATCAAAAGTCATTTATTCAAACTAGGCTGAGAATCAGCACTTTTCGAACGTCAAAATTACATAAGACAGTCCCCCAAAACGCCCGCCCTTCGCCACTTCCTATCGGGTAATAAGTAGATTTCCTTAACTTTGTGTAAACGAAATGAGTATTATTGTGTCTGAATTGTTAGTTAGTATTTATCCGGGCCCAGACTGACCGAGCACGTAGCGAAATGAGTATTATTGTGTCTGAATTGTTAGTTAGTATTTATCCGGGCCCAGACTGACCGAGCACGTAGCGAAATGAGTATTATTGTGTCTGAATTGTTAGTTAGTATTTATCCGGGCCCAGACTGACCGAGCACGTAGCGAAATGAGTATTATTGTGTCTGAATTGTTAGTTAGTATTTATCCGGGCCCAGACTGACCGAGCACGTAGCGAAATGAGTATTATTGTGTCTGAATTGTTAGTTAGTATTTATCCGGGCCCAGACTGACCGAGCACGTAGCGAAATGAGTATTATTGTGTCTGAATTGTTAGTTAGTATTTATCCGGGCCCAGACTGACCGAGCACGTAGCGAAATGAGTATTATTGTGTCTGAATTGTTAGTTAGTATTTATCCGGGCCCAGACTGACCGAGCACGTAGCGAAATGAGTATTATTGTGTCTGAATTGTTAGTTAGTATTTATCCGGGCCCAGACTGACCGAGCACGTAGCCCGAGCCGCGCTCGGAGTTCTGCCTCGCAAACCGTGTTCTCCGAAACCTCTATTGAGTCTTAGAACATTTTACACACAAAATGCAATATAATTGTATGAAACGAACAATGTCTTCCTTATCTAATTTACTCAGCTAAGGCAAACCGAGCTACGGTTGTCGGCTCAAGCGTTAGCTTCCGACCGCGGTTTGTGGGGTATGTTCGGTCTGTCGGGAGATCCGGAGCCGCCTATTACCGTAACATATGTGTCGAGTGAGAGCGGGATCATACGGCCGGCGGCGGGGCGCAGCGGCCGCTTGGCGCGCTCCATCACCAGCACCAGCGAGCGCCGGAACGACAGCCGCTCGCGCCGCCACTCCATGCTGTAGATTGACTGCGACACGCGCTCGCTCTGACAAAAAATCCAGGCAACATTCGCTTGTTATTAAAATCCACTGCAACAACTTGCAATACAATCAAAAGCTGCGCCTCATACCTCCACAGTGACTTCGTTTCCGTAATAACAAAATATTAATAGCTCGGTCAGAATACAAATGATAAACAATGTGGTGGATGCAAATTCGAAGCTCAACACGTTCAGCTGCGAACAAACAACAGAGGTGTGATGAGCGTGACGACCATTTGACGTCACTGACTGCGACAGTCGCACACAGCACACACACTCACGCTGACTATCTTGTAGGCGGCCATGCACAAGATCCAGCCGGCCACGGTGAACAGCAGCAGCAGCGGCAGCGCGAAAACGTCGAGCAGCACCGCGCACATCCTGCACATACACCGCGCGTCATACCGGAACTACATATTAGAACTTAATGAAGGGACATAACACAATTTTTCAAGAAAGCTCAAACACCATTTTTTTTTTAAATAATATAGCTGGTTTTATTTATTTATATAACTAGCTGCCCGGCGCGACTTCGTTCGCGTGGTGTCCTACCCCTTACCCCTACCCTACTCCTACCCCTATCCTTCTCCTACCTTACTCCTATCTTACCCCTACTCTACTCCTACCCTACCCCTACCCTACACGAAAAATAGTTTTAAAATAAATAAAAAAATAGTTTACTTCCTATTCTCAGACCTACTGAATACTCATACACACACAAAATTTCATAAGATCCAGTCAAAATTTGCAATAAAATAATATTGCGACCATAAATTGAGATGTAAGCTATCCTATCTTTCAAGTTGGATCTAACTGCACACGGTGTACAAATTTGATTAAAATCGGTTAAGTAGTTTAGGAGTCCATCGCGGACAAACAACGTGACATGTAATTTATATATATTAAGATTAAGATAAGATAAGATTATCCTAAAAAGAAAAGAGTTCCTGGAAAGATTTAGGGGAGAACTTTGCCCAGCAGTGTAACCAGTACCCTAGTTCCACAGTAAGGAGGTTCAAAATGAATTCAAAACATAATATATATAAATGAATTAGAATATTTCCTAAGAGTCTAAAAACAGTAATACTAAAACCACTGTTCAAAAAGAACGATAAAGAACATATGACAAACTAAAGATCGGCAATCGAAGGGGGGGGGGGAGGGGTTCAGCGGACCAGACCTGAATAAATCGATTCCTCTTATCCCAGCTTTTTCAAAAATAATAGAAATACTTTATTAGCCACTTTACGCGTTATTATCAAAATCAATATTTTATGCGGCGAGCAGAAAGGATTTAGGAAAAATATTAGGTAATATGGTTGTGTTAAATACAATTTGAAATAATGTATGTACCAAAACATCGGTATGTGCAATACACACAGACATATTAAAAGCCTTCGACTACGTCAATCATGAAATGTTGTAACAAAAACTTGGCATACGAAGAAATGGTCTTGATTTAATAAAATTGTATCTATACGGCCGTAAACAAAAACGGTCCAGAGTATGTATAAAATCTAAACGGGAAATAAAATACGTGTAGCGCAGGGCAGGTCCCCGGGCCGTTAGTATTCTTACTCTCCAGAAGCGACTTACCACGTCAAATGCATTAATTATCCGATAATATTATTTGCTGACGACAGGACAGCACTAATAAATGTCTGAATAAAGAATAATTATGTAAATAAAACAAAAGGCCTGACTGACTGACTGCCTGACTCATCAACGCCCAGCCCAAACCCTTGGACCTAGAAAGCTGAAATTTTACACAATGGTTCCCTTTATAATGTAGACAAGGAATAAGGAAGGATTTTTCGAAATTCAACCCCTAAAGGAGTTAAATAGGGGATGAAAGTTTGTATGAAAGTCCATCAGTTTTAAAGTTAGGATCTCCAAATTTTGTGTTTAAGCTGACGACTGAAAATTAATTTACACGTATCTCAGCGTTTTTGATAATTCCATCCCCAAAGGGGAATGAAGTTGTGTATTCCTTAATTTTCGAAGTAAAAATCATAACATTTCGTTGTGCTGTCAATTGAAAATAAAGAGAGCTGCCTGTCTATACCCTATATTATACTGTAGTCTTTGCGCGGAATGACCAACCGTAAGTGTCCGCGGGTAAAAAATGTATGGAGAAATTTGAGAGCGTTTCTTATTTGTCTCATAAATGAAAAAAAAAAATTGTGAGCCGTCACGGGACGCCTGGCAGATGTGAAACATCGACATACCATATACACTACTGCATATAGACCGTATATATATACCATCATATAGCGTGGCGACGCGTCGCCACGGCATGCGTCGCCACGCCAGAAATCGGTTTTACGTGCGGCTTTAGATGTTTCACATCAAAAAATATTTATTTATCTACAAAATATTTAGCTTGTCGTATAGAGGACTATATAAGCAAACATATCTTATTATGTTTAAGTTAAAATATGCCGTTGATTTAGCTATACTGGTTCCTATTCAGACTTCTTTTTATTTGATTTTTTGCGATTACTGTGATGGTAAAAACGTATTTGTGTGGAAATATTCTATGGGGCTATTTAATTGTTATGGCATTCTGGAGATGAATATATTATCTGTAATTTAAAACCAAGAAATCCTCGCAGTTGTGACTCCTGTTCATTAAAATGGTACCTGAAAAGCACTGTTATTCGTGGAAAAATGTGATAGCGTCCTTAAGTACATTTTACACAAGATATTCTGAAATGTTTAACGCAAGGGACAAAACTGTTTTCTGTATGTCTTACTTTACTTTTCATTCCTATATAAAAGTGTTTCACATATAATTTTATAACACTAAGCGTGCTTGAATGTTTAAAAATGAGTAAGGTATGAGATTTTTTTATTAAGAAATCGAAATCCTGAAAACGCCCTTCGATGTAACGGTAAGAGTATAACATACAGGTATAACTCGTTTTGGCCAGAATGTCCCTTACGTCAAGAATAGTTTCGGTATCGATGAGCTTGCACTCACTCGGTGATCTGGTTGTAATGCACCAAGCAATCGACGAATAGTTTGTGTAGCGCGGCGTCGTAGTGGTCTCCGGTCTCGAGGTGCGCGGCCCTCGCTCTCTCCGGTAACGTCTCGAAATTCATTCTGTAAAATTAAACCATGAATGCAACACCTCATATTAATATAATTATATTAATTTTAACTACAACGTTTCTATACAGAATTTTTAGAATTAAACTGACCGTTACACTTGAGGTAGGTAATACATATTATTAAAGTATTATAGAATCGATTCTTGAGCATAGGATTAGAAGTAGTTCAATAAATCATACCGCAAAATTCTCAGTTGAGTTTTACACTGATCCAATATTGTGGCCATGAATGCATCCATCGAAGTATTGCCGAGCGCAACCAAATTAGTGGCATAGAATGAAAACAGCAGCACCACGCCAAACCTACACAACACATAACAAGTTAAGTCGGATAGGGGTAGGCCGTAGGTATTAAGTTCAAGTTTTGCAAATGATCACAATTTTTAGTAATTTTTAATTGGCAGAAACATAAGTAATGTCTTACACGACGTTATGGTCGTAATTAAAACCAATCCAAAATGGGAACTCAAATGGTATTCCCTGGATTTTATAGAGCACGGGGAACACGATCCACAGCACGCAGGTGGCGACCGCGCAGCCGGAGTACGTGCGCAGCAGTCGCGCCGCACTACGCGCGCAACCCTGCAGCAACGCTCTGCGTGGCTCTGCCACCTGGTTCATCAGTGGGTCTGCAACACGCGCACCGTCACCGTCACCGCGCGTGCGCTCGACACCGCACGCGGGCTCGTCGCACAGGTAGCACTCACCATCCAGGCCGGCGATGAGCTGGTCGATCCGGTCCGCGTCCATGTGAAACGCGATCTGCTTGGCGACGCATGACACGTGGCACAGCAACACGAACATCACCTGCGACAACTTGTTCATGTCGTTCCTCTCCTGCACAACCGATACCTTGTCACATCATCAAAACGTTTTCGCTAACGACTACTACTTATTGTGTCGATTAGGTATACACAATGTTGGGTGAATATACCTACTTACTAACAGCTGAACTCAGTTTTTATTTTCATAATTAACAGTAATATTTCAGCTAACCGACTGAACATAGAATCTAACCATCTAATTAAATTAATGCACAGTTCTTACTGTCTCGTCTCCCATGCACGAGGGTGTGGGTTCTAATCCGAGCAAGTACCAGTGTGACTGTCAATTCTTCAAATGTACTTTCACAGCATGTTTGTACACTTGGTAACCACAAGTAAAGCGCGCGTCGCTTCGTGAGATAAAAACTTTTTTACAAAAAAAAACAACCGACTTCAAAAAAAAAACCACAAAGTGATAAATAACTTTAATTTCGGAAGTCGGTGTCGTTGGTTCCGCATTTTCGTTTTTTAACACCGACTTCCGAAATTAAAGTTATTTATCATTTTGTAGTTTTTTTTTAAGTCGGTTGTTTTTTTTGTAAAAAAGTTTTTATTTTTCACTTTTTAGTTATACCTACTCCACACAAATTCAAATAACACTAGTGCATTGAAGAATTGAAGACACTGACTAGAAGAATCATCAAAATTCGCATAGAAATGCCGGAGATGCTGTACATTTATGCATATAACATCGTACATAAGAATAATTACATAATGTATTACATACTAAAACCTTCCTGAAAGTATGTATGTAGATCACATTATTGAAAGAATTATCAAAAATGGTTCATTAGTTTTGAGAAAATCGCGGACATACAAACATACATACATACATACATACGGGTCGAATACAGAACCTCCTATTTTGAAGTCGGTTAAAAATACTGTATTATTATGTCGAAAGACTAAACTATGAAAACAAAAAAATTGCAACGGCACGATATGGTAAGAAACTGGCCTGGTAAGCATATATCAGCTGCAGCAGCACGTAGGTGGAGGTGGCGGCGAGTGCGAACACGGGGTAGGCGCGCCGCAGGCGGGAGGCCGGCGCCGCAGCCCGCGCGGCCGCGCGACAGAACCCCACGCCGCGCAAGTAGCGCAGGTGCGGCGCCACGCTCAGCGCGCACACCGACCTGAGTACACCACATTACATTACACTTGATAATGAAGCACTATTTAAATAGCGTAAAAGTAAGTAAATCTTTGTTGTTTTATGTGTATCTATGTACATATTTAAAAAACACATCTTTTTGCAATTTCTAAATAAAAAAAAATACGTGTGGCACTCGGGGACTGCCGCGGTAAAGCTATTGCATAGCATTTTTATCAACTTATGCAATTATAATATTTATGCAATATTTTTTTTTTCTTTGATATTAATTCAAGTTACACTTTTTTAGCGTGGTGACCGATAAGAAAACAAAACACGCATACGTTTAGTCGCACGCACACAGACACCGTGCCGAAGTCTGCCGAACTGATACGACGTTAGACGATGCACGGCTTTCAACGCTGCACCGCTGTGCCGGTCGGAGTGGGGGGTGTTAGGTTTATTTTCGTTACGGAATTTCTTCATTCGGTCGCCGCGCTCAAAGCCCAAGATAAAAGCTATGCAATAGCTTAACTACTTTACTGTTTTCGGATTTTTTCCTATAGTTGTGCTACATTGCCTCATGCCAAATTTCATGATTCTAGGTCAACGGGAACTACCTACCCTATAGGTTTTGATTCCCTTGCGAATGTCAAAATATGTGGCATAAACGGAATATAAACGCCCGTATTTTTTTATTGCGTTGATTTAGAAGTTTGATTTTTTCACTGCTTCAAGGGATTGCAGCCTTGAGTATTTGATATTAGTTTCAATTTGAAAACTCCACGCGTTCTGAGAAAAAGGGTCTTGACTGACGGACAAAGAAGTGATCTTATAAGGGTTCCGTTTTTCTTTTTGAGGTATGGAATCCTAAACATATGTAACAATAAAGAACACTGTTATGTAATCAAAACGATGTCATTCAATGAGAGTGAAATGGACACTGCTCGACGTGTGACAAGTCTGGGGTTTGATTTCTTAGCAATAAATTAATCGGAATAACGGAATTATGTACCTTTGTGTCATCATTGAAACTTACATTGCTCAAACTTTGGGAAACTGATTGAAATGCAAAATAATAGACAATAATATACTGATTGAATAGATACGAATTTTGTTGATATAGTAAGTTTCTTTTATGAATGTATCAGTTTATATACTAAATTCCTTCTGCATAATTGCTTTATTAAGCATTCATATTCCTCCGAAGTAATTGGCTCTAGGACAACGATTATTTTGCAACTGTGACAGTTGCAAAGCACAAAATTATACGGTACCTTGCCGGTTCCAGAAGTTGATGGACGAATCGATCAAATATTCATCGTTTCTCTATTGTTTTGTAAGTCAACAGTCTACCATCAAAAGTCAACTGCGGCATGACTTAATTACGTACAACATGGCACTAATTATACCTACCAACCTAACGTTTGTTTTTCGTTTGGATAGCATAATAACAACTAGACTTGACACAGTATTTTATTTATTTATTTTATTACTTTTAAGAAAACTTACAGCTAATATATTCGAATAATCAGAAGTAATATGTAGAAGAAAGCCAATTACAAGTTTCCACTTATATAAACTAATGTATGTTACTGTACTGTGTTGTTGTATATACTTGTGTGTGTGTAGCATGTTCTGCATTGAAGCAGATCGATTAAAGATCTCAACTATAGATTTTGTTTTCGCACTTCATGTCTTTGTTGATAAGTAGGAGTGGAATGAATAAACTTTATAAGATAATGATATAATTCATTTATACGGACACATTCTTGCAGTTGGATAAGACATCAAAAGTAATAGAAACAAAAGGTCATCTTGGACTTTCTCCATAGACATATTATAATGAGGTTTCGTTCACAAAGTCCAACACTACCCCCTGAACTAAACTATAAAGACACGTACAAGATATAACAGAATCACCTAATTTAAATACATACCCTGTGTATGAACGACGATAAACTTCATTGGATGCTCAATCAATATCTGTGTAGCCATTTATGATCATTCTGCCCTCAACATACTTAAGAAAGTGATGACTTGTACAGTAAGGCATCAATTTTGCATAAGCATATTAAAGTTCAAATTGCTGTGATAATACCGGCCGCCTCGCGCCGCAGGCCACATCTGTGTGTGTAAGTCGAACACGCATTGGCTAGCGTGAGCGTCACAGTATAAATATCTTTCTACTGTCCTAGCGTCGAACGAAACAAAACATATCGTCGCTTTTACGCACACGGTACTACCTAATTACACATAACCTTGGTGGGTTCATACTACTGCTCAAATTCACTTCGCCGTAGCAAGTATAGATAGCTGGTAACGTAATCTAATGGTTTAGCAAACGTGAAAGTCTGGGTTCCAATCTCGAGATGAGACTATTATTTTTCTTTTCAACAATTATCTTTTTCGTTTTTTTTTTTTTGTTATTCAATAGAGATAATAAAAGAGAATAACAATGTAATAATTTTTATGTTTTTATTATTATATTGTTATGCTTATGTTATATGGGGTTAAAAATAAAAATATTTTATGCTTAAGTGATTTCAAAATGTTTATTCGTTATAAACAGTCATATTTATTAGGACTTATTGCGGTTATAGCTTAAGTATTCATTTTCATTATGAAAAGAAGATTGAAACTAAACCTCAAAATAATCCTTATTAATACGGATATGACACAATTTTATTTTAATATTACTAAAATCAATTTATAACTTAATACTTTGTATAAATGTTCTTGTTTATTATTTCCAATCAAATATTATGTTTTTGAGCTGGTTTTCGTTTGCACGGCGAACGCTTCGTAAACACTTGTTGAATAATTCGGCAAAATATCTCGGAAACCAATTGTTTCATATTCACTGACCAGCTGGGCCTTCCACTTCGCTTTCGACTGGCAAGGCTACCCTCTTCCTTATATCTTTTGACCCTCCGACTCACAGTAGGTAATTTCTCTAAAACAAAAAAGAAATACTGTTAAGCTACTAGCAAAATTATAAAATATTATTACTTACTATTTTGAAACAAAATTATTTTGAAAATAGAAATGTTACAAAATGATTATATACACACATCAAAAGTGTCTAGGGATCAACATATATTTTTGCAATAACTTTTCTCCTGATTGATATTAATTAAAATTTTCTTTAAGGATTCATCAAATAAAGTGTTTTCGTTTGTCACAGTAACGATAAACCAAGTCACCTTTGCATTAATAAAGAAATTTGCCATTTTCCTAATAAAGGGATTTTTGACATTTGAACCACTAACACAAAAGTTCGAAAAAAAGACTGAAATAACAGTTTTCTTTAAAATTTTATTGGGTAACTTAAACAATTAATAATCCGTGTTTCTACCGCGAACACTAACAACACAAGAACATCGGTTTGGCATACTCAAAATGAGTTCATCCAAATCACGCTGTGGAATGGCAGCCCATGTTCGTTGCAACAACAAAAAAAGGTCTTCTTGCGACTGGATACCCTCCATATTCGGCAGAGCTCTTCTCTGTAGCATATCCCATGCATGCTCAATCGGGTTCAAGTCTGGCGACTGAGCAGGCCAGGGCAGGACATTGATGTTAGCTGCGGCGAGAGTCTGTCTTACAACTCTTGCGGTGTGCGGTCGTGCATTATCATGCATTAACTGAAATAAGGGACCGATTTGCACTTGTAGAGGAACGATGACATCTGATACAATCGTCTCAGCATAAATTTGAGCGTTGAGGTTGCCTCTGATCCAAATCAACTCAGTTCTTCCGCCGATCCAAATACCCGCCCATACCATGATGGTTCCACCACTATAAGGATGGACTTCCGGGCAGGATTTTAATCGCTGTTGGCGTCCAGGGGTTCTCCAGTGTCGTATACGTCTTGTATCCGGTCTCATACCAAAACGAGACTCATCAGAAAAGCACACGAAACGCCATTGTTCTTCTGCCCAATTTCTGTGTTCAAGAGCCCATTGATATCGAATCCTACGATTGTGCATTGCTATAGGTGGTACCCGTAGCGGTCTTCGGGAATGAAGGTTCACTTCATGCAAGCGGTTTCTGACTGTTTGGTCGCTAATTAAGTTCCCTGAAGAGTGATGAAGCCTCACGGCTAACATCATGGCGGTTATTGTTGGAGCTCTTCGAGTTAAGATTTGAATGTATCGGTCTTGTCTCCGTGTGGTGCAGCGATACCGTCCTCCATGGCGCTCAGCCACGGTACCAGTGCTTCGGTAACGTGTCCAAAGTCGACTGATAACACTCTGACTTGTATTCAGAGCTAAAGCCACAGTACGTTGCCGGGAACCAGCTTCTATCATTCCCACGGCTCTGAGCATTTCTTCCCTGCTTAAATGACGTCGCCGCTCCATAATAACGTTGGTTTTAATCAGTAGTAGGGAAACAGTAGCACTAATAATGTCTTCAATGCGTTGTATGTTTTTATAGGGAAAATATTGACAGCTGATTTTCATCTTTTACTCGAATTTGATTCACAGTTCCTGATTCAAATTATGAAATGCACCAAAAAGGATCCATATAAATTTATAAAATCATAAATTTATTACAAAGCCACATCTCAATCTCAAGAAATCCGCATAAAAATGCTTGATCCCTAGACACTTTTGATGTGTGTATTATAATTTTATGCTTAATATTATATTCATCATTCCAAAAGTAAATAAATAAACTTTAGGAAATATATATATTTTTTCTATTTAGGGCTTAGGATGGTAGGTAAATATAAAACGTTTAAAAAAATAACTACAAGGATCATCATTTATACTTTAATTAGATAAATGTTCCATAAAATAATGAAATCATAATACTCACAGTCAGTCCGGTTTCATCAAATATTTGTGATATAATAATAAGTCCATATTTACGCAGCGCGATAATATCAGCAGCTATCATCTCGATATTTAAATTTGCTTGCATTTCAAAATGAACTACAACAACGCTAATCGGGGGGCACGGCAGTGCCCCCGCAAAGTCGAGCGCGAAGCAAACACTGCCGTACCATCCTTTACTGGAACCATTTCGCCGCATTTTCAGGCCCCTATTTGAGAACCTCTGGATAAGACCAGAACGCAGAAATTTTCGTCATCCAGTAAGCTATAATCACATACTTAAAATCCAAAATTTCAAGTCTGTAGGTCATTTAGTTCCGAAGTTAAGCGAAAGCAAAGTTTCGCATTTTCGACACTCACTCACTAATGATCATCAAAATAGAACTAGTACTTCCCATAAACTCAGAGAGCTGAAATTTGGTACAGAGTTAGGGTTTAATGGCCACATAAAGGGAAAACTATAAAAAATAGGATAATCGAAGATCTGGAGTACCTGGTGACCCTGATTAGAAAACACAAGAGCCCAACCAAACTATTAGAGATCGACATACCGCCTTTACTAAAAATATTCAACTTGGTGGGCCGCTTCATTTGATGTCAAAAATCGAAGGTCTGAAGTATCTGATGAAGAACCCTTAGCTGGTCTCAGCCGTATTAGAGATATGGTAACGCCCCCTTCTACTATTGGTACATAAAAAAATCGACTGACATTGCAAAAATCCAGCGTAGTGGGACACATCTTCTAATTTAATCTAGCCTATAGCGTCCCACTGCTGGGCGAATGCATCCCTTCATCCCTTTTATTACGAATATAAATAAAATTAAAGGAAAACTCTGGATAAGACTAGACTGGCTTTTATACTTATACTTACAAATTTACAAGAAGAAATAGTCGAACGATTAACTTTATTCTATTCGAACATTACACAAATTAAATAAACAAATTACACTAAAATATTAATTAATTTTTATTAAGCAGGGTCATAAACATCTCGCGCAGCCGCAGTCGCCCGGGCCTGTGACAGGTTGCGTCAAAATTATGACGTCGGGACTTGACCATATAGGTTATTATTGTTTTAGTCTAAATATTATCGCTGTTGTCCATATACTAAAGGTCGTTGAGTGTTTGATTTCGTAAGATAATATCATAAAAAATGTCGATAATATTAAAAGACGACGATGAACTTAGTGGCTACCAAGTAGTTGGTATGCCCAAAGACGGGTCTTGTCTCTTTCATTCAATATCTTTCTTGGTGTATGGTAGAACTGACTCAACTTGCAGTATCAGATCTGCTATAGTTGCATAGTTGCAGTCAATTGTAGGCTTGATAAAGCTGCGTATTTCAATAATACTTATGTATAGGCGAGCCTGAAACAAACAGTATAAAAAATTATTTCCAGTACAGACGGACTTCTAATCATTGATAGAAGTCCGTCTGTACGTCTATTTTATGTTAGATCGGTGGTCGATTTGACGCTCCAAAAAGAAGAGAACAGAAGTCAGCATTGTCAATGCTGAAACTAGCGTCCAATTACCAATACCAGTATGGGCTATTATCTCGCTTAACAAACATAGGTAGTTACAACAGACATAACATTACGTGTAAACAAAATTGACTTATAATACAACTAACGTTCTAACGTACTCGTATAAAGAATGTTCAACGGCCAAGTCACACAACATTAACTATAATAATAAAGAAATCGCAGTAAAGAACCTTAGACTTGGCACGACTTTGTCTAGATTTCATTACTTTTTAGAGATAAACAAGCAGCTCCATCGAGACTTGGCTAGTTTTTTACAGAAGGTTTTTTTTGGGATAGATTAAACACACTTCACATATCAAATTATCCACCAACCAAGAAGCAACAACATTCTATTTAGTCGGGGACTAGCGGTGAATGAGTTAAGCATCTGTCTACCTTATGTTTTATTTATTTAGATTTCTGTGGGTATAATCATAAAGTTTTATGAACTATGTGAACAAGACGAACATGACACGGAACTATATTCGAGTAATATGCGAGTGTGTGTGTCTAATTACTCATTAAAAGAAGGTCGTAAGTCAAACTAAACGTCAAGCTATTGCTTTGTGACTTTGCCTATGGACTTTTGGAGCCTACTGTACCTTTTGTAAAGTCCAAGATGATACGATTAGCTCTTTCTGCAACCACCATTCTGTGGACTACTAAATCAAAATTAAAAGTATTTTGTATATCAGCGGCAGTGCCCCACAGCAATACAACGTAGGACATAACGCTGTGAAAATAATTAAAATAGACTATGTACTATATACTGTATCATCGTCGGTGAATGCCTACAAAGGCACTAAAAGTCTCGGAAATCGTCTATCTTCCCTGAGTCGTAACAGAAATGGTATAAATGTAGCTGGAAGGGCAAAAAATACAAAATAATTTTTTGAATAAGTTCAAATGTTTACCTGCCTAGACACGAATGGGTGGGTGGGAGGGCAATTTTTTGTATTTCTATTTGAGCTAGGCGGGCGTGCGAGGTTTCAAAAGACGCGTCTCCGCGCCGGCTAGCGGAATATGGTGTTTTTGGAATTTTGTCAGAACAAAAAATCTGAAATTTTCTGAAAAAAGTGATTTTACGACCAAAATGTATGTGAAAAACTCGAATAACACCACCGAACGTGACTCAAGCTCGCGGAACGCGCGCCGGAGTACAGGTAAGGCAAGTATGTATCTATTAAAATTATAACCGACGTAGATTAGACTGTAAATTTAAAAAAAAAAATTTTTTTAAAGGAATTTGTATTGGAATTTTTTCAGTCAATAACCAAAAAGTGTTTTTCGCTTTTTTGTCAATTTCCACTAGTGGGAAAGTTAGACGGAGCCTAAATATAAATTACTTTGCTGAAAAAAGCTTCAGAATGCGTCACCATGATGCAAATATATAGCGCTCAGGTTAAAACAAAAAAAAAAGTTAGCTAACCTAACCTAACCTAAGCTAACCTAACCTAAGCTAACCTAACTCGAGCTAACCTAACCTTTTTTTTTTTTTTTTTGCGCTGGGAAAAATGCGTTACGCATACCCTCCCATCGGGGGATGGGGGGCTATGTAGGACCCCCGGGTCTGACCCGGTATACCCACTAAAAAACCCAGCGGTACTCCCGCTTCGTCCGAGTGGCGGGGGACTGGGAAACCAGCGTAGCCTTTACGTCCAGTCCTCCGCCGACGATTGTCCTTCAGGGCGGGCCCCTCACGGGGGCCCGGGAGTGACCGACGAAGGTGGTGATGGGTGCAACGCGGGAGACGGCACCCCCGTGCCTGTCGCCCGCCCATCGCCACCATGAGGGGGGAGAGGCTGGCGCCTTCTCCGACCCCTCCTTCGTCTGCGGAGCGGCACAGCGAGAGGGTCATCCTCCCGCGCGCACTCCACCTCCTCCTTTTGCGAGATTACGTCCTCGCAAAAGGAGGCCACCGCTGCCCAGGCCTCCTCGCTCCCCAGCATGGCGTTGATCACACCAGGAAGCGAGAGGTCCTGTCCGACCGCCGCGGTCAGACCGCGGCGCAGCTCGGACCAAGCCGGGCACACCTCGAGGGTGTGCTGCGCCGTGTCCTCCGCCGCGCCGCAGTCGTGGCACGCCGGGGTCTCCTCCCTCCCGATCCGGTGCAGGTACGTTCCGAAACAGCCGTGGCCGGACAACACCTGCACCAGACGGAACGAGAGGAAACCGTGGGACCGCTCGAGCCAGCTCTGCAGGACCGGGCCGAGCGCGTCCAACGTCCGGCGGCCAAAGGCGGCGGTGGCGAGGTCCTCCGTCCAGTGGAGGACGATTGCGTCCCTCGCCTCCCGCCGCACGGCCTCCCGCTCCTCGGCGACGGGGCGCTCCCCGAGCGCCCTTCGTTGCGCGGTCCACTCGTACACTCTGGCGAGCACCCAAGCGTCCAGCTCCCAAGGAGGGGTGGCCGGCCAGAGCGCACGCCCCCGAAAAGCCCACCGAGCGGTAGGCCCTCGCCACCCGCAGTGCAATGGCCCTTTGGGGCTTGCGGATGGCGGTCGCATTCTCCCTCCTGTGGAGGGAGTCCGCCCAGATAGGGGCCCCGTATAGGGCCATGCTTCTGAGGACGCCGGCATACAGGCGCCGGCGAGCTAACCTAACCTAAGCTAACCTAACTCGAGCTAACCTAACCTGACCTAACTTTTTTTGTTTTTGTTTTTTTTTTTTGAAAGTTAGCTCAGGTTAGGTTTTTTTTTTTTTTTATATATACTTCTACCTCCAACATAATCGGAGCCTATGCCTGTCTGGTTTACTTTTCATATCAGTTCTCGCTTATTTGCCTCTCGTACTTTTATTCCACATACTTTATCTTTCTTTCATTCATCCTCACTCGTGTCTGTTATGGGTGGGATACCCAGCTATCAGCTTATTTCTGTCAAATTTTACTTATATTTATTTGTTCAGATTCGGGTGTTACAAAGGGTGGGTAGGCAATTTTTATTTAATGACTTTTACATTTGTACTTATCTAAGCTTATGACTAATTTACAGTTTTTATTTGTTTCTTACATTTTCTTATACTATTTCACATTTTCTTATCTCTTAACTTATCTTATCTTACGGACATAGGGAAGCAGTTCTTATTTTTGCTAACACTTCAATGTTTATCTTATTCTAAGCTTATTTCTATTTTAACATATTGTATCTATTTCCTATTTAACCAAAATATATTTTACAAATTTTTATGCTATGCTAGTCTCTAATATAATACAGTATATTATGACAGCATATTTACTTATGCGGTTTTGTTTCGATCTATTACTCTTTTTACTATATATCTACAATAATCCAAGAATATTTCTGCATCTTTACTCTTTATTATGTCCTTCACAGTGTTCGGTGTTATAAACATGCCTAATTTATTTTCGACGTTGAAGCGGTGTTTTGCGAATTGTGGACAGTCGAGCAATATGTGCTGGACCGATTCGCTTACGTCCGGGTCGCAGATGCACGATGGACTCTGCTTGCACTTGAAGCGGTTCAAGTACTCAGAGAATCCACCGTGTCCCGTCATTATCTGTGTATTCAGGCCGCTTGTTCCCATCCTGCGAATTACACCATATGCTACCCGCACATCCGGGAAGAATAACTTTGTTACAGATGCGGTGTCACTGGTTTCGTATCTACGGTTCCACTCATCAAGCGTGTCCATACGTATGCTTCGCCTGATGTATGAGATCGGACACCGATCGTAGTCAGGCTTTCTTTTGGAGTTCTCAGCAGCCTCTTTTGCTAATTGATCAGCTCTTTCATTCCCCGGTAGCCCTACGTGAGCTTTAATCCAGAACAAGTTTACGACCTTGTTCTGGTGGGATGCAGATCTTATATTATCCCTAGCTTCTACAGCGAGAGGGTGGTGCGAAACGGGATTCGTGATTGTTTGGAGAGCCGCCATTGAGTCGCTGAAAATTCCAAAAGAAGATTCCTTGCGCCTAATTATCTCCCTAGTTGCCCTTGTTATTGCTAGAAGTTCAGCCTGGTAAACTGTGCAATAATTTGATAGAGCAAGTTTGAGGGCTCTGGTCTCGGCCTCACTATTCCATATGGATAGTGAAGCACCAACCCCTCCTCCGATCTTGATACGGACGTCAAGATTGCAGATGTTGTCGAGTTGCTCTTGGTTCATCAGACTGTTGAAATGCAAGATGTCACGCGACGCGGGATGGGGATCTTCAGTTGCAGCAGTCATTCGCTCGACCTCCCTGTCCCCCAGTGACGCCCGAGGCACCCCCCTCCTGGTCTCGTACAGTGATGCTGCTTCGCAAACTCTGAGGTCAAGGGGGAGCATCCCGGAAAACACCAGTGCTGAGTTCAGGGAAACCGTGCGATATGCCCTGCACATTTTCTGTGCAATTCCACGTTGGACAAGCTGCTTTATAATGCCCAACTTTTTTGCCGCCGGTGCCCAAACGCTAGCAGCGTAAAGAATTATGGGCGCTCAGGTTAGGTTTTTTTTTTTTTTTTTTTTTTTTTTTTTTTGCTTCTACCTCCAACATAATCGGAGCCTATGCCTGTCTGGTGTACTTTTCATACCAGTTCTCGCTTATTTGCCTCTCGTACTTTTATTCCACATACTTTATCTTTCTTTCATTTATCCTCATTCGCGTCTGTTATGGGTGGGATACCCAGCTATCAGCTTATTTCTGTCTACTTTTCTACTTTTGCTTATATTTATTTCTTTACAATCGGGTGTTACAAGGAGTGGGTAGGCAATTTTTTATTTAATATCTTTTACATTTATACTTATCTAAGCTTATTTCTAATTTACAGTTTTGTTTTGTTTCTTACATATTTTTATCGGGGGGCACGGCAGTGCCCCCGCAAAGTCGAGCGCGAAGCAAACACTGCCGTACCATCCTTTACTGGAACCATTTCGCCGCATTTTCAGGCCCCTATTTGAGAACCTCTGGATAAGACCAGAACGCAGAAATTTTCGTCATCCAGTAAGCTATAATCACATACTTAAAATCCAAAATTTCAAGTCTGTAGGTCATTTAGTTCCGAAGTTAAGCGAAAGCAAAGTTTCGCATTTTCGACACTCACTCACTAATGATCATCAAAATAGAACTAGTACTTCCCATAAACTCAGAGAGCTGAAATTTGGTACAGAGTTAGGGTTTAATGGCCACATAAAGAGAAAACTATAAAAACTAGGATAATCGAAGATCTGGAGTACCTGGTGACCCTGATTAGAAAACACAAGAGCCCAACCAAACTATTAGAGATCGACATACCGCCTTTACTAAAAATATTCAACTTGGTGGGCCGCTTCATTTGATGTCAAAAATCGAAGGTCTGAAGTATCTGATGAAGAACCCTCAGCTGGTCTCAGCCGTATTAGAGATATGGTAACGCCCCCTTCTACTATTGGTACATAAAAAAATCGACTGACATTGCAAAAATCCAGCGTAGTGGGACACATCTTCTAATTTAATCTAGCCTATAGCGTCCCACTGCTGGGCGAATGCATCCCCTTCTGCTTTTATTACGAATATAAATAAAATTAAAGGAAAACTCTGGATAAGACTAGACTGGCTTTTATACTTATACTTACAAATTTACAAGAAGAAATAATCGAACGATTAACTTTATTCTATTCGAACATTACACAAATTAAATAAACAAATTACACTAAAATATTAATTAATTTTTATTAAGCAGGGTCATAAACATCTCGCGCAGCCGCAGTCGCCCGGGCCTGTGACAGGTTGCGTCAAAATTATGACGTCGGGACTTGACCATATAGGTTATTATTGTTTTAGTCTAAATATTATCGCTGTTGCCCATAATTATACTAAAGGTCGTTGAGTGTTTGATTTCGCAAGATAATATCATAAAAAATGTCGATAATATTAAAAGACGACGATGAACTTAGTGGCTACCAAGTAGTTGGTATGCCCAAAGACGGGTCTTGTCTCTTTCATTCAATATCTTTCTTGGTGTATGGTAGAACTGACTCAACTTGCAGTATCAGATCTGCTATAGTTGCATACTTTGCTGAACATTGGGACGAAATGCAAGTGTACACGTGTGATGCTGATGGTGACGTATACACGAGCGCGCAATCCTACACGAGCGATATGATGAAACCCACTACTTACGGCTCAGCTTCTGAGCTTATGGCTGCTGGAAAAATCTATCCCTTTACTTTTGAAGTTAAAAGTCGCCATTTGAAAAACGAACCCCTTCAGAAATTAATAAACTTATAGGCTCCTTAAGTATTCCAAACTTATGGACTGAACTTTTTAGTTACGACGAACTTACGTTGAATATGAGACAGCTGGATGATTCTACGTTTGTAGAAATGTTAAAAAGAATCAGAGTAGGAGTGACAACTCAATCAGACAGAGATGTACTGTCTAACCGATTGATACCTCTGCTCTCGCATTCCAATGAAGGAAGGTTAATGGAAATAGTACCTACCTACAATGTTTGAGGGACTTACCAGAAGATACTGTTTGTTTACTACCGACTAGAAATATGTGTATGCAGTTAAATAATGCTATGTTAAAAGCGATTCTGCACCCCGAGATAAAGTTAGTTGCTAAAGATTCCTTGGATTGTTCAAAATGTATGATAACGAGAGCCCGGGCGTGTTTACAAAAATATGAAGATGATGCGTCGATGACTGCTGGACTGGAAGAAACTATAATCATTAAAGAGGGAGCTAAAGTAATGCTTAGGAGAAACATTGATGTTAGTTTAGGTTTAGTAAATGGGTCGATAGGCGTTGTACAAAAAGTGAGGTGGGACCCGGAAGACCAAACAAAGCCTAGGTAAACAATTGGTAGTAAAATTCGCTAATAATTTGATTCACGAATTATTGCCTATTAAGTCAAAATTTGAGATCATACCCCGGGCATACGTGTACAGAGAACAAATCCCAATCTGTGTGGCGTATGCCCTAACAATTCACAAGAGCCAAGGTCTAAGTTTTAAAAAATGCCCTCATGGACATTGGCACCTCCATATTCTCTTGTGGCCAAGCCTACGTGGCGCTTTCACGAGTAACAAATCTTCATGGGGTGCACCTCATAAATGTTGACTTCAAGAGTATAAAAGCTCAAGCTTCAGCGATCACCGAATACAACCGGCTTAGGCGTAAATACCGCGCCGATCTATCAGAAATTAAACCGTGTAAACCGTCTAAAAGAATAAATAATGAACGCGAATGGGCAATACGAAAAACTGTTGCTACTGTACAAGAATCAGAACCAGAAAAAAAGAAAAGAAAGATTTGTAAGGATAAAAAAACTACTCCTAAAAAGAAAAAAAATGTGTCAAAACGTTTCTACAAAAAGAAGTGAAATCCCACCAAAAACATTCTGTAAAAAACTAGCCAAGTCTCGATGGAGCTGCTTGTTTATCTCTAAAAAGTAATGAAATCTAGACAAAGTCGTGCCAAGTCTAAGGTTCCTTACTGCGATTTCTTTATTATTATAGTTAATGTTGTGTGACTTGGCCGTTGAAGGGTACACAAGGGTATAAAACCAGGTGCTCCATGACACCATTGCACCAATCTTTCGCCAGAACCGCTACCTATTGACGATGGAAAATTGCCACTTGGAAAACGTTGATTCAATAACCAGTCAATTGTAGGCTTGATAAATCTGCGTATTTCAATAATACTTATGTATAGGCGAGCCTGAAACAAACAGTATAAAAAATTATTTCCAGTATTTTATGTTAGATCGGTGGTCGATTTGACGCTCCAAAAAGAAGAGAACAGAAGTCAGCATTGTCAATGCTGAAACTAGCGTCCAATTACCAATACCAGTGTGGGCTATTATCTCGCTTAACAAACATAGGTAGTTACAACAGACATAACATTACGTGTAAACAAAATTGACTTATACCCACTAACGTACTCATATAAAGAATGTTCAACGGCCAAGTCACACAACATTAACTATAATAATAAAGAAATCGCAGTAAGGAACCTTAGACTTGGCACGACTTTGTCTAGATTTCATTACTTTTTAGAGATAAACAAGCAGCTCCATCGAGACTTGGCTAGTTTTTTACAGAATGTTTTTGGTGGGATACTATTTAACATTTTCTTATCTCTTAACTTATCTTCTATTACAAACACGGGGAAGCAGTTCTCATTTTTGCTACACTAAAATGTTTGTCTTATTCTAAGCTTATTTCTATTTTAACATATTGTATCTATTTCCTATTTAACCAAAATGTATTTTACAAATTTTTTATGCTATGCTAGTCTCTAATATAATACAGTATATTATGACAGCATATTTACTTATGCGGTTTTGTTTCGATCTATTACTCTTTTTACTATATATCTACAATAATCTAAAAATATTTCTGCATCTTTACTCTTTATTATGTCCTTCACAGTGTTCGGTGTTATAAACATGCCTAATTTATTTTCGACGTTGAAGCGGTGTTTTGCGAATTGTGGACAGTCGAATAATATGTGTTGGACCGATTCGCTTACGTCCGGGTCGCAAATGCACGATGGACTCTCCTTGCACTTGAAGCGATTCAAGTACTCAGAGAATCCACCGTGCCCCGTCATTATTTGTGTATTCAGGCCGCTTGTTCCCATCCTGCGAATTACACCATATGCTACCCGCACATCCGGGAAGAATAACTTTGTTACAGATGCGGTGTCACTGGTTTCGTATCTACGGTTCCACTCCTCAAGCGTCTCCATACGTATGCTTCGCCTGATGTATGAGATCGGACACCGATCGTAGTCAGGCTTTCTTTTGGAGTTTTCAGCGGCCTCTTTTGCTAGTTGGTCAGCTCTTTCATTCCCCGCCCTACGTGAGCTTTAATCCAGAGCAAGTTGTGTTGTTGCTTGTGCTTAGGTTAGGTTAGGTTTTTTTTTTTTTTTTTTTTTTTATACCTTTCCGGACGCAAGGCCCGGCCCGCGAGCTATCCTACCTATTTTCCTCTGACGTGATCAGAGACCTTTTCTACGGGGTATACCTTTATTTAATTTTATTTTTGCAATTTGCCTTCATTTACTGGCTTTTTACATGTTTTCAGTACAAGATTGCTACATGAATTTCTTATATACTATTTACTTATTTATTAGACAATGTTTTCATACATGCTACTTAACCTATTTTACAATTCGTTTTTACATTTTTGCCTTGTTATTTTACACTTCTTGGTTTTAGAACAGGATTGTTATACTAGTTTCTTATTTTCTACTTAAAAGACTTATGTTAACTTGTATATTAACCAATATATAGCTAACATAATTTATTTAACAATTTATTTCTATTATATTAATAACCTTAACCTGATTTACAATTCAACCTGTATTTATTTTTACCAGCTTATTTTTAGATGTTTTGATACATAATTCATCAGCTACAGTTTCGGACATTTTCAAAGACTTTTGTAAATATGCTACTGTTTTATATTATATACAAATATAAATCCTAAACATATATTCATTTACTTATTCCTAGTAATGGTATTTTTAGCAATTTTTATGCAAAATTCAATAAATTTATTTCTGGTATCCTTATCAGCAATTAGTGCATTCAATTTAGCCGTCTTTACTTCGGTTCCTAGTTCCTGCTCAATCTCATACCTCTCCCGACAGTAAGTGGGGCAGTCAGTCAGTATGTGTATCACGGTTTCCTGTTGGTCAAATTTGTTGTTTCCTCTTCTTCGACCCCAGGGGGTTAGGTTAGGTTAGGTTAGGGTCGGACGCGGACGACACTCGTTCGCGAAAGCGTACTCACCGGAGCGGTGGGTCCGGGGGCTCCTCGGCCTCGGGGTCGACGCGGTCGGCGAAGGCTAAAAAGCCGACGGTGGCCGCGGAGACCCATGTCGTTGGGCTCGCGGACGCCCAACGCCAGTTGGACCTGGCTCGGCGCGCTCAGCTCCAGCAAGAGCTGGAGGAGCGGGTCGCTGCCGCGGAGAAGCGGGCGCACGTCGCCCGGGCCAAGTCCGGGTACGGTGCGTCCCGCGTCGTGTACGCGGACCACTCCCTGGCCGAGCTGGAAAAGATGGCGGAGGAGGACGAGAGGGAGATCGCGGAGGTCGCCTCGAAGTCCTCCAACATAAAGGGGACCCTAAAGAAGGCCCTGAAGTGTAGGGCCGCGAGCATGCGCGGCGTCGTTGCGGAGCTGGTCCAGCGCAGCTCCAGCGACGAGACGCGGCAACTGCAGGCGAGGGTGGATCGCCTGCAGTCGGAGGTCAGCCAGCTTCATCAGAAGCTGGCTGAAGCCACGGCCCGGCCACAACAGGCCCAGTCGAGCCCTGCGGCAGAGGGCCCCGCCTCCAACCTTGAGGATATCATCCGCAAGGTCATAATGGAGGAGAGGGCCTTCACAAGAGCCTGCTTGGCGGGAATCGAGGACCGGCTCCTGCCGGAGAAGCGCCTCCGACCGGCCCTTGCGGCAGATGAGAGGCAGCGTGAGCCGGGACCGGGACCGTCCTCCTCCCACGCGGACGACGCCCTTCTCCTCCCCTCAACGACCCCGTCCAACGAGTGGACGGAGGTGGTCCGCAAGGGGAAGGGCAAGGGCAAAAAGTCGGCGACGGCCGTCCCCGTCGTCCCCGCCGCCACCACCGCTCCCATCAGCCAGTCGCAGACGACCGGCAAGGGAAAGCGGTCGGGGAAAGGACGAAAGGGGCAGCTATTAGTCCCCCCAAAAACCGCAGCCGTCGTGGTGACGCTCACCGCGGAGGCTGCGGACCGAGGGGAGACGTACGCGTCCATCTTGGTGCGGGCGCGTGCGAATGCCGATCCCACCCAACTGGGGATCGGCAGTGTGTCCTGCCGGCGGACCCAAGCCGGGGCTCGAATCTTCGAGTTCCCGGGGGCAGAGGGGAGTGCCCATGCGGACCTCTTTGCAGCCAAGCTGCTGGAGGTCATCGCAGATTCGGCCAAGGTGGCACGGCCGGTCAAGTCGGCGGCCTTAGAGGTGGCGGACCTTGACGACTCCGTCACCAAGGAGGAGGTGGTGGCGGCGGTCGCAGCGATGGGGGGCTGTGGCGTCGCGGCAGTCCAAGGCCGGGACATAAGGCCCGGCCGCGGCGGCATGGGCACCATGCGCCTCGAGTGCCCAATCGCCGCTGCCAAGGCCGTCCTTGCCAAGGGACGGCTCACAGTCGGGCTCAGCTCGGGAGCGGTCCGGGCGCTCGAGGACCAGCCTCTGCGGTGTTTCCGGTGCTTCGGCATCGGACACACCCGGCCCCTGTGTCCGTCCACAGTGGACAGGTCGGACACCTGCTACCGCTGTGGCAAGGACGGCCACAAAGCCGCCTCCTGCGAGGCCGCCACGCCGCACTGCGCGGTGTGCGCCGCCAGTGGCTGCCCGGCAGGGCACGTCATGAAGGGGAGGACCTGCAATCCTCCCCCTAAGCGGGGCAAAGCGCAGGCGCCGACCGGGTTTGCTGCCGCTGCCTACACCACCGCTGTTTCTGCGGTGGCTGCGGAGGGGGGTGCGATGTCCGACTGATGGATAGGGTCGAACATCGCATACCTCTACTCGGTCCCTGGCCGTTGGCTGGGCGACCGGGACGGCCTGCTGGCGCTGGTGTCGCGGTCTTCCACGGACTCCCCTCCCCTCTCGCTCTTAGAGAGGGGACCGGGATACGTGGCCGCCGCGTGGGACTCGCGCCAGCCTCTCTATCCTCATGGTGGCGATGGGCGGGCGACAGGCACGGGGGTGCCTTCTCCCGCATTGCACCCATCGCCACCTTCGTCGGTCATTCCCGGGCCCCCGTGAGGGGCCCGCCATGAAGGGCAATCGTCGGCGGAGGACTGGACGTTAAGGCTACGCCTGTTTCCCAGTCCCCCGCCATTCGGACGAAGCGGGAGTGCCGCTGGGTTGTTTTAGTGGGTATACCGGTCAGACCGGGGAGTCCCACATAGCCCCCCATCCCCCGATGGGAGGGTATGCGTAATGCATTTTTTCCCAGCGCAAAAAAAAAAAAAAAAAAAAAAAAAAAGGTTAGGTTCGGCCCGCACTTCAGCGGGCTGTCGACGCGCCTCCTGAAAGCCGCGGACGCCCTCTCGCGGCTGCTCCCGAACCTGGGGGGGCCCAAGGTGGGATGCCGGCGCCTGTATGCCGGCGTCCTCAGAAGCATGGCCCTATACGGGGCCCCTATCTGGGCGGACTCCCTCCACAGGAGGGAGAATGCGACTGCCATCCGCAAGCCCCAAAGGGCCATTGCACTGCGGGTGGCGAGGGCCTACCGCTCGGTGGGCTTTTCGGCGGCGTGCGCTCTGGCCGGCACCCCTCCTTGGGAGCTGGAGGCTTGGGTGCTCGCCAGAGTGTACGAGTGGACCGCGCAACGAAGGGCGCTCGGGGAGCGCCCCGTCGCCGAGGAGCGGGAGGCCGTGCGGCGGGAGGCGAGGGACGCAATCGTCCTTCACTGGACAGAGGACCTCGCCACCGCCGCCTTTGGCCGCCGGACGTTGGACGCGCTCGGCCCGGTCCTGCAGAGCTGGCTCGAGCGGTCCCACGGTTTCCTCTCGTTCCGTCTGGTGCAGGTGTTGTCCGGCCATGGGTGTTTCGGAACGTACCTGCACCGGATCGGGAGGGAGGAGACCCCGGCGTGCCACGACTGCGGCGCGGCGGAGGACACGGCGCAGCACACCCTCGAGGTGTGCCCGGCTTGGTGCGAGCTGCGCCGCGGTCTGACCGCGGCGGTCGGACAGGACCTCTCGCTTCCCGGTGTGGTCAACGCCATGCTGGGGAGCGAGGAGGCCTGGGCAGCGGTTGCCTCCTTTTGCGAGGACGTAATCTCGCAAAAGGAGGAGGCGGAGCGCGCGCGGGAGGACGACCCTCTCGCTGTGCCGCTCCGCAGACGAAGAAGGGGTCGGAGAAGGCGCCAGCCTCTCCCCCCTCATGGTGGCGATGGGCGGGCGACAGGCACGGGGGTGCCGTCTCCCGCATTGCACCCATCACCACCTTCGTCGGTCACTCCCGGGCCCCCGTGAGGGGCCCGCCCTGAAGGACAATCGTCGGCGGAGGACTGGACGTAAAGGCTACGCTGGTTTCCCAGTCCCCCGCCACTCGGACGAAGCGGGAGTGCCGCTGGGTTTTTTAGTGGGTATACCGGGTCAGACCCGGGAGTCCCACATAGCCCCCCATCCCCCGATGGGAGGGTATGCGTAACGCATTTTTCCCAGCGCAAAAAAAAAAAAAAAAAAAAAAAAAAAAAAAAAGGTTAGGTTAGGTTAGGTTGGGGGACCACCCCACAGTGCTTGCGTCCACGTCGCGTCCCCTGGAAACAGCCCAGTTCTGACCACCGTAACGGAGTGGCAGACTGGGTTGGCCATAGTGCACTGTGCCTTCGTAGATTTTATTTTATTTTAACTGCTTTGTGTCTGCGAACCTGCCGGGAACATGCCGACCCCTGCGCGGGACGCCTCCGGGCGGTTTTTAAAACAAAAAGGCCCTTCTCAGGGCCAACCCAAAGGCCCTTCTCAGGGCCAACCAAAAGGCCCTTCTCAGGGCCAACCCAAAGGCCCTTCTCAGGGCCAACCCGACGCTTCGGCGTCAGAAACTAGCCGCGCGCCGTCTGCGGCTAGCTTCTTTGGAGGGGCGGACGAGTCGTCGTCCGACAACGACTCACTGATCAGTGTGTCGGACGCGGACGACTCTCGTTCGCGGAAGAGAGTCTACCGGAGCGGTGGGTCCGAGGGCTCCTCGGCCTCGGGGTCGACGCGGTCGCCGAAAGCTAAAAAGCCGACGGCTGCCGCGGAGACCCATGTCGTTGGGCTCGAGAACGCCCAACGCCAGTTGGATCTGGCTCGGCGGGCTCAGCTCCAGCAAGAGCTGGAGGAGCGGGTCGCTGCCGCGGAGAAGCGGGCGCACGTCGCCCGGGCCAAGTCCGGGTACGGTGCGTCCCGCGTCGTATACGCGGACCACTCCCTGGCCGAGCTGGAGAGGATGGCGGAGGAGGACGAGAGGGAGATCGCGGAGGTCGCCTCGAAGTCCTCCAACATAAAGGGGACCTTACAAAAGGCCCTGAAGTGCAGGGCCGCGAGCATGCGCGGCGTGGTTGCGGAGCTGGTCCAGCGCAGCTCCACGGACGAGACGCGGCAACTGCAGGCGAAGGTAGATCGCCTGCAGTCGGAGGTCAGCCAGCTTCATCAGAAGCTGGCTGAAGCCACGGCCCGGCCACAACAGGCCAAGTCGAGCCCTGCGGCAGAGGGCCCCTCCTCCAACCTTGAGGATATCATCCGCAAGGTCGTAATGGAGGAGAGGGCCTTCACACGAGCCTGCTTGGCGGGCATCGAGGACCGGCTCCTGCCGGAGAAGCGCCTCCGACCGGCCCTTGCGGCAGACGCGAGGCAGCGCGAGCCGGGCCCGTCCTGCTCCCACGCGGACGACGCCCTTCTCCTCCCCTCAACGACCCCGTCCAACGAGTGGACGGAAGTGGTCCGCAAGGGGAAGGGCAAGGGCAAAAAGTCGGCGACGGCCGTCCCCGTCGTCCCCGCCGCCACCACCGCTCCCAGCAAGTCGCAGACGACCGGCAAGGGAAAGCGGACGGGGAAAGGGAGGCGAAGGGTGCAGCTGGTCCCCCCAAAAACCGCAGCCGTCGTGGTGACGCTCACCGCGGAGGCTGCGGACCGAGGGGAGACATACGCGTCCGTTTTGGTGCGGGCGCGTGCGAATGCCGATCCCACCCAGCTGGGGATCGGCAGTGTGTCCTGCCGGCGGACCCAGGCCGGGGCTCGAATATTCGAGTTCCCGGGGGCAGAGGGGAGTGCCCACGCGGACCTCTTTGCGGCCAAGCTGCAGGAGGTCATCGCCGACTCGGCCAAGGTGGCACGGCCGGTCAAGTTGGCGGCCATACAGGTGACGGATCTGGACGATTCCGTCACCAAGGAGGAGGTAGTGGCTGCGGTCGCAGCGGTAGGGGGCTGTGGCGTCGCGGCAGTCCAAGGCCGGGACATAAGGCCCGGCCGCGGCGGCATGGGCACCATGCGCCTCGAGTGCCCAATCGCCGCAGCCAAGGCCGTCCTTGCAAAGGGACGGCTCACCGTCGGGTTTAGCTCGGGAGCGGTCCGGGCGCTCGAGGAGCAGCCTCTGCGGTGTTTCCGGTGCTTCGGCATCGGACACACCCGGCCCCTGTGTCCGTCCACGGTGGACAGGTCGGACGCCTGCTACCGCTGCGGCAAGGAGGGCCACAAAGCCGCCTCCTGCGAGGCCGCCACGCCGCACTGCGCGGTGTGTGCCGCCAGTGGCTGCCCGGCGGACCACGTAATGAAGGGGAGGAACTGCAGTCCTCCCCTTGTGCGGGGCAAAGCGCAGGCGCCGACCGGGCCTGCAAATAACACCGCTGCTTCTGCGGTGGCTGCGGAGGAGGGGGGTGCGATGTCCGACTGATGGATAGGGTCGAACATCGCATACTCCAGGCGAACGCCAACCACTGCAGGGCAGCCCAGGATCTGCTGATGCAGACCATGGCTGAGTGGTTGGTGGACTTGGCGGTGGTCGCCGAGCCTTACTCGGTCCCTGGCCGTTGGCTGGGCGACCGGGATGGCCTGGTGGCGTTGGTGTCGCGGTCTTCCACGGACTCCCCTCCCCTCTCGCTCTTAGAGAGGGGACCGGGATACGTGGCCGCCGCGTGGGGAGACATGGCCCTGGCAGGGGTCTACTTCTCCCCGAACCGCTCTCTCTCCGACTTTGAGGACTTCCTCGAGATCCTCACCGCAGTCGTAGGGAGGGCGGCACCGCGCCAGGTCGTGGTGTTGGGCGACCTGAACGCCAAGTCGGCAGCCTGGGGCAACCCGGCCACCGGTTGCAACGTCCGGGGACGCGCCGTCGAGTTTTGGGCGGCCTCATGCGGTGTGTCCCTCCTCAACAGGGGGGCGGTCCACACGTGCGTGCGGCAACAGGGCGGATCGGTGGTGGACGTCTCGTTTGCCACCCCCGCGCTAGCCGCCCGCGTCGTCAACTGGCGGGTAGAGATGGTGGAGACCCTGTCGGACCACCGGTATGTGCGGTTCGACATCTCCACCCAGCAGGGGGGGGGGAGGGCCCGCGCCGGGCAATCTCCCTTCCCACGGTGGGCACTCACCCGCCTGAACCGGGAGGCAGCCGAGGAGGCGGCCTTTCTCCAGGACTGGCTGTCGCCCTCCCCTGTCGAGGCCCTGGACGTGGACGCCGCAGCGGTCCAGCTCAGGGGGTCCCTGACCGTGGTGTGCAACTCCAGCATGCCTCGGTCTCGCCGTCCGCCTCCCCGTCGCGCCGTCTATTGGTGGACGCAGGAGCTGGCGGTTCTCCGGGCCGCCTGCGTGGCGGCCAGAAGGGCCTACGCGCGGAGCCGACGGCGCAGCGTCCAAAACCGAGTCCGGGCAGAGGAGGACCGCCTATACGCCTCTTACCAGGAGGCGAGGACGGTCCTCAAGTCTGCAATGGGCGCTGCGGAAGACTCGGCGAGGGCCGAGATGCTGGAGGGTCTCGACAGGGATCCTTATGGGAGACCATACAAGGCGGCGCGGAACCAGCTACGCCCCTATGGTCCCCCACTGACGGAGACCCTCGAGCCAGCGTTGCTGGACGGGGTGGTCCGGTCCCTGTTTCCGCGCAGGACCGACTTCACCCCACCAGCGATGGATCCCCCGCAAGGGGCGGCTCCGCCGGACGAGCAGGTCCCCCCGGTGACGGTGGCGGAGCTCCGCGCGGGGGTTCTCACCCTCCGCGCGAAGAAGACGGCCCCCGGGCCAGACGGCGTCCCCGCACGGGTGGTGGCGATCGCCGCCTCCCAAATGGAGGACAGGTTTCGGGACCTCTTCAGCGCGTGCTTTACGGCTGGGAGGTTCCCGAAACTGTGGAAGGAGGGGCAGCTCTGCCTCCTCCGAAAGGAGGGACGTCCGGTGGACTCCCCGTCGGCATACCGGCCCATCGTCTTGCTCGATGAGGTCGGTAAACTGTTCGAGGGGATCATCGCGTCCCGGCTTGATGGCCTTTTGCGGGGGGCAGGGCCGGACCTGTCGGACGCCCAATTCGGCTTCCGTCGAGGGCGTTCGACGATCGACGCGCTGGCCCTGCTCAAGGGCCAGGTGAAGGAGGCGGTGGAGGCGGGGGACGGAGTGTTGGCAGTGTCGTTCGACATTGCAAACATCGGGTGGAACATCGGGTGGAACATCGGGTTCGACTGGCTCCTACGCGGAGTCCTCCTCCAGGGCACGAGTGTCATCTGCTACGCGGATGACACTCTCCTCACTGCCCGGGGGAGGAACTTTGGAGACGCGGCCTGTCTGGCCTCGGCTGGCGGATCCCTGGTTGCAGAAAGGATCCGCCTCCTGGGATTGAAGGTGGCGCTGCACAAGACCGAGGCCGTATTCTTTCACGGGCCTCGGCAGCGCTGCCCTCCCGACGCCCACATCGTCGTAGAGGGCGTCCGGATAGAGGTCCAGCCCCAGATGAAGTATCTGGGCCTGGTGCTGGACGAGAGGTGGCGCTTCGGCCCGCATTTCAGCGGGCTGTCGACGCGCCTCCTGAAAGCCGCGGACGCCCTCTCGCGGCTGCTCCCGAACCTGGGGGGGCCCAAGGTGGGGTGCCGGCGCCTCTATGCCGGCGTCCTCAGGAGCATGGCCCTATACGGGGCCCCTATCTGGGCGGACTCCCTCCACAGGAGGGAGAATGCGACCGCCATCCGCAAGCCTCAAAGGGCCATTGCACTGCGGGTGGCGAGGGCCTACCGCTCGGTGGGCTTTTCGGCGGCGTGCGCTCTGGCCGGCACCCCTCCTTGGGAGCTGGAGGCTTGGGTGCTCGCCAGAGTGTACGAGTGGACCGCGCAACGAAGGGCGCTCGGGGAGCGCCCCGTCGCCGAAGAGCGGGAGGCCGTGCGGCGGGAGGCGAGGGACGCAATCGTCCTTCACTGGACAGAGGACCTCGCCACCGCCGCCTTTGGCCGCCGGACGTTGGACGCGCTCGGCCCGGTCCTGCAGAGCTGGCTCGAGCGGTCCCACGGTTTCCTCTCGTTCCGTCTGGTGCAGGTGTTGTCCGGCCACGGCTGTTTCGGAACGTACCTGCACCGGATCGGGAGGGAGGAGACCCCGGCGTGCCACGACTGCGGCGCGGCGGAGGACACGGCGCAGCACACCCTCGAGGCGTGCCCGGCTTGGTCCGAGCTGCGCCGCGGTCTGACCGCGGCGGTCGGACAGGACCTCTCGCTTCCTGGTGTGATCAACGCCATGCTGGGGAGCGAGGAGGCCTGGGCAGCGGTGGCCTCCTTTTGCGAGGACGTAATCTCGCAAAAGGAGGAGGCGGAGCGCGCGCGGGAGGATGACCCTCTCGCTGTGCCGCTCCGCAGACGAAGGAGGGGTCGGAGAAGGCGCCAGCCTCTCCCCCCTCATGGTGGCGATGGGCGGGCGACAGGCACGGGGGTGCCGTCTCCCGCATTGCACCCATCACCACCTTCGTCGGTCACTCCCGGGCCCCCGTGAGGGGCCCGCCCTGAAGGACAATCGTCGGCGGAGGACTGGACGTAAAGGCTACGCTGGTTTCCCAGTCCCCCGCCACTCGGACGAAGCGGGAGTGCCGCTGGGTTTTTTAGTGGGTATACCGGGTCAGACCCGGGAGTCCCACATAGCCCCCCATCCCCCGATGGGAGGGTATGCGTAACGCATTTTTCCAGCGCAAAAAAAAAAAAAAAAAAAAAAAAGGTTAGGTTAGGTTAGGTTAGGTTCCCCCCCGGTGGGTTCCCGCATTGTCGAGGCGGGGGGGCTCAGTAGCCGTGGCTTGGACCCCCACGGTGAAGCGAAGAGGAACCCGAGGAGGGGCCGCTCGTCAGGGCTTTTGCCTGTAAGCCGACGGCGTAGCGGCCAACAAGTAGGTTGCGGTGCCGCTTGGGCGACATCGCAACTGAGGCGGGCCGCGATGTCGTGTGGGAGGCGGCGCGGCTGAGGGTTGGAGGCCGCGGCGGGAGAGGAGTGCCGGTATTGCGGTGCGCCGCTCTCCCTACCTTCCGCGGCCTTGACGGGGTCGCCACCGTCTGATGGCGGACGCGGTGGGGCCGCAGGGGAGGAGGAGTGTTGGTATGACGTTGGCCGCTCTCCCTATCCTCTGCGGCCGAAAATTGGCAGGTGACGGGGCCAATTACCTGACCCGTCAAAGGGGGACCAAGGGTGCCCAGACACGGGGTCGTCTGGCACCCATGTGCTGGTTTGGTCCCAGAGGTGGTCACGGCGTGCTATGTGTTCTGGTGCGCCGATGATGGGGAATACTCCCCAGAGGGGGGTCCGGTGACGGACAGCCGCGGTGGGTTCACGGATGAGTGCAAACGCGTGCCCGTGTTCCCGCCGTAAGCGGCAGAGGAGGACACCGTGGAGTTTTAGTGGGTTAGAGTCCCACATAACTGCACTATCTCCCCGTGATAGTGCAGAATGCATGAGCATTTCTCCACGTTAAAAAAAAAAAAAAAAAAAAAAAAAAAAGGTTAGGTTAGGTTAGGTTAGGTTAGGTTAGGTTAAGTATTAGGGGTCCAGCCCCAGATGAAGTATCTGGGCCTGGTGCTGGACGAGAGGTGGCGCTTCGGCCCGCACTTCAGCGGGCTGTCGACGCGCCTCCTGAAAGCCGCGGACGCCCTCTCGCGGCTGCTCCCGAACCTGGGGGGGCCCAAGGTGGGATGCCGGCGCCTCTATGCCGGCGTCCTCAGAAGCATGGCCCTATACGGGGCCCCTATCTGGGCGGACTCCCTCCATAGGAGGGAGAATGCGACCGCCATCCGCAAGCCCCAAAGGGCCATTGCACTGCGGGTGGCGAGGGCCTACCGCTCGGTGGGTTTTTCGGCGGCGTGCGCTCTGGCCGGCAATCCTCCTTGGGAGCTGGAGGCTTGGGTGCTCGCCAGAGTGTACGAGTGGACCGCGCAACGAAGGGCGCTCGGGGAGCGCCCCGTCGCCGAGGAGCGGGAGGCCGTGCGGCGGGAGGCGAGGGACGCAATCGTCCTCCACTGGACGGAGGACCTCGCTACCGCCGCCTTTGGCCGCCGGACGTTGGACGCGCTCGGCCCGGTCCTGCAGAGCTGGCTCGAGCGGTCCCACGGTTTCCTCTCGTTCCGTCTGGTGCAGGTGTTGTCCGGCCACGGCTGTTTCGGAACGTACCTGCACCGGATCGGGAGGGAGGAGACCCCGGCGTGCCACGACTGCGGCGCGGCGGAGGACACGGCGCAGCACACCCTCGAGGTGTGCCCGGCTTGGTCCGAGCTGCGCCGCGGTCTGACCGCGGCGGTCGGACAGGACCTCTCGCTTCCTGGTGTGATCAACGCCATGCTGGGGAGCGAGGAGGCCTGGGCAGCGGTGGCCTCCTTTTGCGAGGACGTAATCTCGCAAAAGGAGGAGGCGGAGCGCGCGCGGGAGGACGACCCTCTCGCTGTGCCGCTCCGCAGACGAAGAAGGGGTCGGAGAAGGCGCCAGCCTCTCCCCCCTCATGGTGGCGATGGGCGGGCGACAGGCACGGGGGTGCCGTCTCCCGCATTGCACCCATCACCACCTTCGTCGGTCACTCCCGGGCCCCCGTGAGGGGCCCGCCCTGAAGGACAATCGTCGGCGGAGGACTGGACGTAAAGGCTACGCTGGTTTCCCAGTCCCCCGCCACTCGGACGAAGCGGGAGTGCCGCTGGGTTTTTTAGTGGGTATACCGGGTCAGACCCGGGAGTCCCACATAGCCCCCCATCCCCCGATGGGAGGGTATGCGTAACGCATTTTTCCCAGCGCAAAAAAAAAAAAAAAAAAAAAAAAGGTTAGGTTAAGTATAGATAGCTGGTAACGTAACCTAATGGTTTAGCAAACGTGAAAGTCTGGGTTCCAATCTCGAGATGAGACTATTATTTTGGGGGACCACCCCACAGTGCTTGCGTCCACGTCGCGTCCCCTGGAAACAGCCCAGTTCTGACCACCGTAACGGAGTGGCAGACTGGGTTGGCCAAAGTGCACTGTGCCTTCGTAGATTTTATTTTAACTGTCGTGTATCTGCGAACCTGCCGGGATTATGCCGAAACCTGCGCGGGACGCCTCCGGGCGGTTTTTAAAACCAAAAGGCCCTTCTCAGGGCCAACCAAAAGGCCCTTCTCAGGGCCAACCAAAAGGCCCTTCTCAGGGCCACCCTGACGCTTCGGCGTCAGAGTCTAGCCGCGCGCCGTCTGCGGCTAGCTATTTCGGAGGGGCGGACGAGTCGTCGTCTGATAACGACTCACTGATTAGTGTGTCGGACGCGGACGACACTCGTTCGCGGAAGAGAGCACACCGGAGCGGTGGGTCCGGGGGCTCCTCGGCCTCGGGGTCGACGCGGTCGGCGAAGGCTAAAAAGCCGACGGTAGCCGCGGAGACCCATGTCGTTGGGCTCGCGGACGCCCAACGCCAGTTGGACCTGGCTCGGCGGGCTCAGCTCCAGCAAGAGCTGGAGGAGCGGGTCGCTGCCGCGGAGAAGCGGGCGCACGTCGCCCGGGCCAAGTCCGGGTACGGTGCGTCCCGCGTTGTGTACGCGGACCACTCCCTAGTCGAGCTGGAGAGGATGGCGGAGGAGGACGAGAGGGAGATCGCGGAGGTCGCCTCTAAGTCCACAAACATTAAGGGGACCTTGCAAAAGGCCCTGAAATGTAGGGCCGCGAGCATGCGCGGTCTCGTTGCGGAGCTGGTCCAGCGCAACTCCAGCGACGAGACGCGGCAACTGCAGGCGAAGGTGGATCGCCTGCAGTCGGAGGTCAGCCAGCTTCATCAGAAGCTGGCTGAAGCCACGGCCCGGCCACAACAGGCCCAGTCGAGCCCTGCGGCAGAGGGCCCCGCCTCCAACCTTGAGGATATCTTCCGCAAGGTCATAATGGAGGAGAGGGCCTTCACAAGAGCCTGCCTAGCAGGAATCGAGGACCGGCTCCTGCCGGAGAAGCGCCTCCGACCAGCCCTTGCGGCAGACGCGAGGCAGCGTGAGCCGGGCCCGTCCTGCTCCCGCGCGGACGACGCCCTTCTCCTCCCCTCAACGACCCCGTCCAACGAGTGGACGGAAGTGGTCCGCAAGGGGAAGGGCAAGGGCAAAAAGTCGGCGACGGCCGCCCCCGTCGTCCCCGCCGCCATCACCGCTCCCAGCCAGCCGCAGACGACCGGCAAGGGAAAGCGGACTGGGAAAGGGAAAGGGGGGCGAAAGGGTGCAGCTGGTCCCCCCAAAAACCGCAGCCGTCGTGGTGACGCTCACCGCGGAGGCTGCGGACCGAGGGGAGACATACGCGTCCGTTTTGGTGCGGGCGCGTGCGAATGCCGATCCCACCCAGCTGGGGATCGGCAGTGTGTCCTGCCGGCGGACCCAGGCCGGGGCTCGAATATTCGAGTTCCCGGGGGCAGAGGGGAGTGCCCACGCGGACCTCTTTGCGGCCAAGCTGCAGGAGGTCATCGCCGACTCGGCCAAGGTGGCACGGCCGGTCAAGTTGGCGGCCATACAGGTGACGGATCTGGACGATTCCGTCACCAAGGAGGAGGTAGTGGCTGCGGTCGCAGCGGTAGGGGGCTGTGGCGTCGCGGCAGTCCAAGGCCGGGACATAAGGCCCGGCCGCGGCGGCATGGGCACCATGCGCCTCGAGTGCCCAATCGCCGCAGCCAAGGCCGTCCTTGCAAAGGGACGGCTCACCGTCGGGTTTAGCTCGGGAGCGGTCCGGGCGCTCGAGGAGCAGCCTCTGCGGTGTTTCCGGTGCTTCGGCATCGGACACACCCGGCCCCTGTGTCCGTCCACGGTGGACAGGTCGGACGCCTGCTACCGCTGCGGCAAGGAGGGCCACAAAGCCGCCTCCTGCGAGGCCGCCACGCCGCACTGCGCGGTGTGTGCCGCCAGTGGCTGCCCGGCAGGCCACGTAATGAAGGGGAGGAACTGCAGTCCTCCCCTTGTGCGGGGCAAAGCGCAGGCGCCGACCGGGCCTGCAAATAACACCGCTGCTTCTGCGGTGGCTGCGGAGGAGGGGGGTGCGATGTCCGACTGATGGATAGGGTCGAACATCGCATACTCCAGGCGAACGCCAACCACTGCAGGGCAGCCCAGGATCTGCTGATGCAGACCATGGCTGAGTGGTTGGTGGACTTGGCGGTGGTCGCCGAGCCTTACTCGGTCCCTGGCCGTTGGCTGGGCGACCGGGATGGCCTGGTGGCGTTGGTGTCGCGGTCTTCCACGGACTCCCCTCCCCTCTCGCTCTTAGAGAGGGGACCGGGATACGTGGCCGCCGCGTGGGGAGACATGGCCCTGGTAGGGGTCTACTTCTCCCCGAACCGCTCTCTCTCCGACTTTGAGGACTTCCTCGAGATCCTCACCGCAGTCGTAGGGAGGGCGGCACCGCGCCAGGTCGTGGTGTTGGGCGACCTGAACGCCAAGTCGGCAGCCTGGGGCAACCCGGCCACCGGTTGCAACGTCCGGGGACGCGCCGTCGAGTTTTGGGCGGCCTCATGCGGTGTGTCCCTCCTCAACAGGGGGGCGGTCCACACGTGTGTACGGCAACAGGGCGGATCGGTGGTGGACGTCTCGTTTGCCACCCCCGCGCTAGCCGCCCGCGTCGTCAACTGGCGGGTAGAGATGGTGGAGACCCTGTCGGACCACCGATATGTGCGGTTCGACATCTCCACCCAGGGGGGGGGGAGGGCCCGCGCCGGGCAATCTCCCTTCCCACGGTGGGCACTCACCCGCCTGGACCGGGAGGCAGCCGAGGAGGCGGCCTTTCTCCAGGACTGGCTGTCGCCCCCCCCTGTCGAGGCCCTGGACGTGGACGCCGCAGCGGTCCAGCTCAGGGGGTCCCTGACCGTGGTGTGCAACTCCAGCATGCCTCGGTCTCGCCGTCCGCCTCCCCGTCGCGCCGTCTACTGGTGGACGCAGGAGCTGGCGGTTCTCCGGGCCGCCTGCGTGGCGGCCAGAAGGGCCTACGCGCGGAGCCGACGGCGCTGCGCCCAGAAC
This sequence comes from Hydraecia micacea, assembly GCA_914767645.1. Classification (NCBI taxonomy): domain Eukaryota; kingdom Metazoa; phylum Arthropoda; class Insecta; order Lepidoptera; family Noctuidae; genus Hydraecia; species Hydraecia micacea. Next base: position 21,942,255 of record OU611776.1, read on the forward strand.
CGAGACCGGGCAGGGGAGGACCGCCTATACGCCTCTTACCAGGAGGCGAGGACGGTCCTCAAGTCTGCAATGGGCGCTGCGGAAGACTCGGCGAGGGCCGAGATGCTGGAGGGTCTCGACAGGGATCCTTATGGGAGACCATACAAGGCGGCGCGGAACCAGCTACGCCCCTATGGTCCCCCACTGACGGAGACCCTCGAGCCGGCGTTGCTGGACGGGGTGGTCCGGTCCCTGTTTCCGCGCAGGACCGACTTCACCCCACCAGCGATGGATCCCCCGCAAGGGGCGGCTCCGCCGGACGAGCAGATCCCCCCGGTGACGGTGGAGGAGCTCCGCGCGGGGGTTCTCACCCTCCGCGCGAAGAAGACGGCCCCCGGGCCAGACGGCGTCCCCGCACGGGTGGTGGCGATCGCCGCCTCCCAAATGGAGGACAGGTTTCGGGACCTCTTCAGCGCGTGCTTTACGGCTGGGAGGTTCCCGAAACTGTGGAAGGAGGGGCAACTCTGCCTCCTCCGAAAGGAGGGACGCCCGGTGGACTCCCCATCGGCATACCGGCCCATCGTCTTGCTGGATGAGGTCGGTAAATTGTTCGAGGGGATCATCGCGTCCCGGCTTCATGGCCTTTTGCGGGTGGTAGGGCCGGACCTGTCGGACGCCCAATTCGGCTTCCGTCGAGGGCGTTCGACGATCGACGCGCTGGCCCTACTCAAGGGCCAGGTGAAGGAGGCGGTGGAGGCGGGGGACGGAGTGCTGGCAGTGTCGTTCGACATTGCAAACGCCTTCAACTCCGTCCCCCACTCGACGATATTGGAGGCGCTCCGGTATCACGGAGTGCCCCAATACCTGCGGGATCTGCTGGCCAGCTACTTGGAGGGCCGAGAGGTCCTCCTCGCGGACCGGACGGGCACGGTTAGGCGGTACGGAGCAGAGTCCGGTGTTCCGCAGGGGTCAGTGCTGGGGCCCTCCCTGTGGAACATCGGGTTCGACTGGCTCCTGCGCGGAGTCCTCCTCCAGGGCACGAGTGTCATCTGCTACGCGGATGACACTCTCCTCACTGCCCGGGGGAGGAACTTTGGAGACGCGGCCTGTCTGGCCTCGGCTGGCGGATCCTTGGTTGCAGAACGGATCCGCCTCCTGGGATTGAAGGTGGCGCTGCACAAGACCGAGGCCGTATTCTTTCACGGGCCTCGGCAGCGCTGCCCTCCCGACGCCCACATCGTCGTAGAGGGCGTCCGGATAGAGGTCCAGCCCCAGATGAAGTATCTGGGCCTGGTGCTGGACGAGAGGTGGCGCTTCGGCCCGCATTTCAGCGGGCTGTCGACGCGCCTCCTGAAAGCCGCGGACGCCCTCTCGCGGCTGCTCCCGAACCTGGGGGGGCCCAAGGTGGGGTGCCGGCGCCTCTATGCCGGCGTCCTCAGGAGCATGGCCCTATACGGGGCCCCTATCTGGGCGGACTCCCTCCACAGGAGGGAGAATGCGACCGCCATCCGCAAGCCCCAAAGGGCCATTGCACTGCGGGTGGCGAGGGCCTACCGCTCGGTGGGCTTTTCGGCGGCGTGCGCTCTGGCCGGCACCCCTCCTTGGGAGCTGGAGGCTTGGGTGCTCGCCAGAGTGTACGAGTGGACCGCGCAACGAAGGGCGCTCGGGGAGCGCCCCGTCGCCGAAGAGCGGGAGGCCGTGCGGCGGGAGGCGAGGGACGCAATCGTCCTTCACTGGACAGAGGACCTCGCCACCGCCGCCTTTGGCCGCCGGACGTTGGACGCGCTCGGCCCGGTCCTGCAGAGCTGGCTCGAGCGGTCCCACGGTTTCCTCTCGTTCCGTCTGGTGCAGGTGTTGTCCGGCCATGGGTGTTTCGGAACGTACCTGCACCGGATCGGGAGGGAGGAGACCCCGGCGTGCCACGACTGCGGCGCGGCGGAGGACACGGCGCAGCACACCCTCGAGGTGTGCCCGGCTTGGTCCGAGCTGCGCCGCGGTCTGACCGCGGCGGTCGGACAGGACCTCTCGCTTCCTGGTGTGATCAACGCCATGCTGGGGAGCGAGGAGGCCTGGGCAGCGGTGGCCTCCTTTTGCGAGGACGTAATCTCGCAAAAGGAGGAGGCGGAGCGCGCGCGGGAGGATGACCCTCTCGCTGTGCCGCTCCGCAGACGAAGGAGGGGTCGGAGAAGGCGCCAGCCTCTCCCCCCTCATGGTGGCGATGGGCGGGCGACAGGCACGGGGGTGCCGTCTCCCGCATTGCACCCATCACCACCTTCGTCGGTCACTCCCGGGCCCCCGTGAGGGGCCCGCCCTGAAGGACAATCGTCGGCGGAGGACTGGACGTAAAGGCTACGCTGGTTTCCCAGTCCCCCGCCACTCGGACGAAGCGGGAGTGCCGCTGGGTTTTTTAGTGGGTATACCGGGTCAGACCCGGGAGTCCCACATAGCCCCCCATCCCCCGATGGGAGGGTATGCGTAACGCATTTTTCCCAGCGCAAAAAAAAAAAAAAAAAAAAAAAAAAGGTTAGGTTAGGTTAGGTTAGGTTTTTTTTTTTTTTTTTTTTTTTTTTTTTTTTTTTTTTTTTTATCTTGTCCCTGTGACTTTATCAAATTTCACAGACCTTATCATTCTAATTTTAAAAATATGCTTACACAATTCAAATACTCTACCCTAATAGGGTCCTACACAAATTATTTGCAACTCTACTTTCTTACTTTTATACATTTTCTGTACAGGCGGTTCTTCTTTTGTTAGCGTTCTTGAACCGCTTGTGCCTATTCCTTCTACTCTTGTACATGCTGTTTACATTTTCTCTACAAGGTGTACCATTTTAAAACATTTCGTACAATCCTTGTGCCTATCTCTAAGTCTATCGGTTTCCATTTTCTTTACAACTCTAGTTGTGCCTACTTTATTATTCTACTTAATTCTTAATCTAGTCATATTAACTTATTATCTATCTTTTACAGTTTTATATACTTACTAATAATATTATATTACAATGCTAAACTTTATTTATACTTGTGCTTAATTCTTTTATTTTCTATTTTAGCCTTAACTTTACTACAGTGATATATTGTAAAAAATACATATTGTAGTAAATGCTTATTTACTCTTATTCCTATTGATTACAACGGTCACAATTTTTATACAGTACTCTAAGAATGTTTGCCGAGTATGTTTATCACTAAGTAGAGTCTCTAGATTTTCCTTTATTAATTGAATTTCAATTTTCTGCTGAAAGTCGTACCTGTCTCTATTATGTACCGGACAGTCTAGCAATAAATGGAATATTGTTTCCGCAGTATCAGGGTCACAGACACATGCGGGACTCTCCTTGCACTTGAATCGATGCAAGTACTGGGAGAGCCCCCCATGTCCCGTGAGAACCTGCGTTAGTAACCCCGCTGGCCTCATGCTCCTAACTACTCTGTAGGCGTCTATGACATCCGGGAGGAACACTTTCGTTACGGAGGCCGTGTCACCCGACCTGTACCTCCCATTCCACTCGTCAAGGGAGTCCTTCCGGATTATCCGTTTGACGAATGAGACCGGAACCTGGTCGTAGTCGGGTTTCCTCCGGCTCGAGAGTGCAGCCTCTTTCGCGAGCTGATCAGCGCGTTCGTTTCCTATGAGACCCATATGCGCCTTCACCCAGTAAAAGCTCACAGTTTTCCCTTGGTTGAAGGCCTTCTTAAGGTTTTCGCGCGTCTCTACCGCCAATGGATGCAGGGCGTTATAGTTGGTGATGGTCTCCAGGGCCGACTTTGAGTCACTATAGATGCAGTAATCTCTCTCCGTGCGCTTCAGGGTCTCCTTTGTGGCTCTGCATATAGCGAGGATCTCCGCTTGGTACACGGTGCAGTACGCGGCTAAGCTAAGCTTGATTGTCTTGGTCTCAGTCTCACCATCCCATATGGATAACGCTGCCCCGACTTTGTCCTCAAGCTTGCTGCCGTCGGTGTAGATTTTTACCGCCTGCTCATTGCTGCTGTCAACCTGTTCTTGAGTAGTCAGGCTTTCGAAGGTCAACTCTACATGCAGAGCCGGATGTGGATTCTCCGCAAATCCTACCACACGTTCGGTCTCCCTGTCTCCCAGCACTAGCCGGGACGACCCTCTCCTTGCTTCGTACAGAGCGGCTGCCTCCTGTATTCGAAGGTCGAGAGGCAGTATCCCAGCCAGTACCAGTGCCGAGTTCAGGGAGACTGTGCGGTAGGACTTGCACAGTTTCTGTGCGAAGCCCCTCTGTACCGCATTCAGCGCCTTCTGCGTTCCAATTTTCTTAGCTGCCGGTGCCCATGCGCCCGCAGCGTACAAGATGACCGGCTCCACCACTGCCGTATAAATTATACGGATGACTTCCGGATGCAGTCCCCAGCTTACTTTTGCGGCTCTAGAGAGCTGTTTGTACAGGTTTGCCGCCTTTTTGCAGACTTTTGCAACGTGGGTGTTAAAGGTCATCCGGTCGTCCAGAGTAAGTCCCAGAATTTTGATTTCTCTCGACATTCCAATGTCGATCCCCCCCATAGTCAGGAGTGGGGTGTCGTACTTAAGCTTACGCGTCAGCACCATCGCACAAGTTTTGTGCGGCGCAAACTTCAGCTTGTTCCGGACTCCCCACTCCCGAACATAGGCGAGAGCGGCATTGGCCTGCCTCGAGACCTCCAACCCCGTATCCCCGCTGAAAACCATCACGACGTCATCCGCATACGCCTGACAGTATACTCCGTCTTTTTCCAGACCATGTAGTAGGGGGTCAAGTACCAAATTCCATAGTATCGGGCCGCCAATGGATCCCTGGACGCAACCTTTCTGGGTGTTTCTGGTGTGTTCCTCCCCGGCATACCTCAAGCTGATTTTTCTGCAGTCGAGATAGCTATCGAGTAGCCTCCTTACATTAACCGGACACTTTTCCTCAGCCAGTCTGACTTTGATAGCTGGCCACCAGGCGCTATCGAAGGCCCCCTCTATATCCAATGAGACTAGGGTTACGAGCTTTTTCTGCTCTATGTTCCCCTTGATATGGTTCACCAGGTTATAGAGGGCGTCCTCGGTGCTTCTCTGTGGCATAAAGCCGTACTGGCGAGTACTAATCCTCGGTACTAGGTGCCACCTGATCCTTGCTACTATCATCTTCTCCAGGATCTTGCCCAAGACTGGTAGCAGGCCGATCGGCCTGTATGCCTTGGGATTCTGATAATCGTCCTTGCCCGGTTTTCTCAATACCACCACTGTGGCTTCCTTCCATATGTCTGGGAAGTGTCCTATCCCTAGGCACTTATTATACAGGGCAAGGAACACGTCTAGATTCCTGAAGATTGCTCGACTGCATATATCCGCCGTGAAGCCATCCGCTCCAGGTGCCTTCTTTGGATTGAAACTCTTACTCGCGGTCTTTAGCTCTTCTACCGTAAACGGCGGATCATATGTTTCATTATGACACGGGGCGTTTACTTGCTTTGCTAGCTCTCTTATTTGGCGATGATGCGAGTTATCCTTCTCTTCGGAGTCCTCAGGGTAGAATGTTTCAGCTAATAGGGTTGCCGATTCTCTTGGGTTTAGGAACACATCGTCCTTTTTAAGGGTCAGATCCTCTTGACGCTTGGCGGTCTTACCGATCACTCTATAAATGCCCTCCCATACTCCTTCCTTATCTTGCTTTTGGCAAAAAGTCTTCCAGCCTGCTATTTGGGCTTTCTTGGCTTGGCATTCGTAATTCTCTTTTGCTTGCAGGTACTCTCTGAAGACTTTTTCTTTGCGGTCGTTCGCCGCGTTGCGTATCCTACGTTTTTTAGTGGTGACCTCATTTTTCATGAGTGCAAGCTCCTCTGACCACCATGGTATAGAGAATTCGGTGTTTGTTGCCTTAGGTGGCATGCTCTCTCTACAGGCTAAAGTAATGCCTTTTGTTATTGTCTCCACCATGTTTTCCAACTGTTGTTTATGCTCGACTCTACTTATTTCAATTGTGTTGATATTTTGTTCCGCTTGGAATTGTTCCATTTTCTCAATGAAAATGTCCCAATTTGCCTTCTTAGTATTGTAGAGTCGAGTGGTCCTTTGGATGTTGATTCCTTTTTCTTTCTGCAAGCGCACTTGAAAAAGAATCGTGTTGTGGTCCGAGCTCGTCACTCCCTGGTCCACTCTCCAGTCTTCCACGAGACCCAGCATGTCCGTCGAGCAGGCTGTTAAATCGACGAAGCTGCTGTATCTCGTGTTGCCCCTTACCGTGTCAAATGTGGGTATATCGCCACTATTGAGTACCTGCATTTCCGACTCTTCCAGGGTCCCAGACATTTCTATACCCCTGTTGTCATTTACGATGCTGCCCCACCAGGTATTCTTCGCATTGGCATCGCCTCCAATGAGCAGTTTTCTTGGCCCAGCTTTCTCTATCGTCTTTCGTATTTGAGCCAGGTATGGCTCTATGGGCTGGTCTGGTTCGAAATAAAAAGAGACTACTGCAATTTCCCACGCTTTGGACCGGATCCTCACCACTGCGATGTTGTTCGTAGTGAGTTCTGGACACTGTATAACGTCCAAGTCGTGATCGAAAACGATCACGGCCGCTTTCACAGTCCCTTTTCCATCGTCCTCGCATTGGTATACTCGCACTCCTCGGTAGCTCTTCATCCTTCGAACCCCGCCAACATACGGTTCCTGGACTAAAGCGAAAGCAATCTTCCGGTCGGTGGCTTCCGTCATGAGCTCGTTTGTTGCCAAGTCCTTTCTTTGGAGGTTGGCCTGGGCTACTGCGTATCCTCTGGTGAGGTTGCCTGCCCTATTATTACTATTGTTGCCCTTAGCAATAAGCGACCCTCGCTCTCGCCATTGCATCCCATCTTTTGCGCATAGTACATTCGTTACTGAACGCATTGTGTTCGGTGGTTAGGTTAGGTTAGGTTAGGTTAGGTTAGGTTAGGTTAGGTTAGGTTAGGTTTCCCTGGCCGTTGGCTGGGCGACCGGGATGGCCTGGTGGCGTTGGTGTCGCGGTCTTCCACGGACTCCCCTCCCCTCTCGCTCTTAGAGAGGGGACCGGGATACGTGGCCGCCGCGTGGGGAGACATGGCCCTGGTAGGGGTCTACTTCTCCCCGAACCGCTCTCTCTCCGACTTTGAGGACTTCCTCGAGATCCTCACCGCAGTCGTAGGGAGGGCGGCACCGCGCCAGGTCGTGGTGTTGGGCGACCTGAACGCCAAGTCGGCAGCCTGGGGCAACCCGGTCACCGGTTGCAACGTCCGGGGACGCGCCGTCGAGTTTTGGGCGGCCTCATGCGGTGTGTCCCTCCTCAACAGGGGGGCGGTCCACACGTGTGTGCGGCAACAGGGCGGATCGGTGGTGGACGTCTCGTTTGCCACCCCCGCGCTAGCCGCCCGCGTCGTCAACTGGCGGGTAGAGATGGTGGAGACCCTGTCGGACCACCGATATGTGCGGTTCGACATCTCCACCCAGGGGGGGGGGAGGGCCCGCGCCGGGCAATCTCCCTTCCCACGGTGGGCACTCACCCGCCTGGACCGGGAGGCAGCCGAGGAGGCGGCCTTTCTCCAGGACTGGCTGTCGCCCCCCCCTGTCGAGGCCCTGGACGTGGACGCCGCAGCGGTCCAGCTCAGGGGGTCCCTGACCGTGGTGTGCAACTCCAGCATGCCTCGGTCTCGCCGTCCGCCTCCCCGTCGCGCCGTCTACTGGTGGACGCAGGAGCTGGCGGTTCTCCGGGCCGCCTGCGTGGCGGCCAGAAGGGCCTACGCGCGGAGCCGACGGCGCTGCGCCCAGAACCGAGACCGGGCAGGGGAGGACCGCCTATACGCCTCTTACCAGGAGGCGAGGACGGTCCTCAAGTCTGCAATGGGCGCTGCGGAAGACTCGGCGAGGGCCGAGATGCTGGAGGGTCTCGACAGCGATCCTTATGGGAGACCATACAAGGCGGCGCGGAACCAGCTACGCCCCTATGGTCCCCCACTGACGGAGACCCTCGAGCCGGCGTTGCTGGACGGGGTGGTCCGGTCCCTGTTTCCGCGCAGGACCGACTTCACCCCACCAGCGATGGATCCCCCGCAAGGGGCGGCTCCGCCGGACGAGCAGATCCCCCCGGTGACGGTGGAGGAGCTCCGCGCGGGGGTTCTCACCCTCCGCGCGAAGAAGACGGCCCCCGGGCCAGACGGCGTCCCCGCACGGGTGGTGGCGATCGCCGCCTCCCAAATGGAGGACAGGTTTCGGGACCTCTTCAGCGCGTGCTTTACGGCTGGGAGGTTCCCGAAACTGTGGAAGGAGGGGCAACTCTGCCTCCTCCGAAAGGAGGGACGCCCGGTGGACTCCCCATCGGCATACCGGCCCATCGTCTTGCTCGATGAGGTCGGTAAACTGTTCGAGGGGATCATCGCGTCCCGGCTTCATGGCCTTTTGCGGGGGGTAGGGCCGGACCTGTCGGACGCCCAATTCGGCTTCCGACAAGGGCGTTCGACAATCGACGCGCTGGCCCTGCTCAAGGGCCAGGTGAAGGAGGCGGTGGAGGCGGGGGACGGAGTGCTGGCAGTGTCGTTCGACATTGCAAACGCCTTCAACTCCGTCCCCCACTCGACGATATTGGAGGCGCTCCGGTATCACGGAGTGCCCCAATACCTGCGGGATCTGCTGGCCAGCTACCTGGAGGGCCGAGAGGTCCTCCTCTCGGACCGGACGGGCACGGTGAGGCGGTACGGAGCAGAGTCCGGTGTTCCGCAAGGGTCAGTGCTGGGGCCCTCCTTGTGGAACATCGGGTTCGACTGGCTCCTACGCGGAGTCCTCCTCCAGGGCACGAGTGTCATCTGCTACGCGGATGACACTCTCCTCACTGCCCGGGGGAGGAACTTTGGAGACGCGGCCTGTCTGGCCTCGGCTGGCGGATCCCTGGTTGCAGAACGGATCCGCCTCCTGGGATTGAAGGTGGCGCTGCACAAGACCGAGGCCGTATTCTTTCACGGGCCTCGGCAGCGCTGCCCTCCCGACGCCCACATTATCGTGGAGGGCGTCCGTATAGGGGTCCAGCCCCAGATGAAGTATCTGGGCCTGGTGCTGGACGAGAGGTGGCGCTTCGGCCCGCACTTCAGCGGGCTGTCGACGCGCCTCCTGAAAGCCGCGGACGCCCTCTCGCGGCTGCTCCCGAACCTGGGGGGGCCCAAGGTGGGATGCCGGCGCCTCTATGCCGGCGTCCTCAGAAGCATGGCCCTATACGGGGCCCCTATCTGGGCGGACTCCCTCCATAGGAGGGAGAATGCGACCGCCATCCGCAAGCCCCAAAGGGCCATTGCACTGCGGGTGGCGAGGGCCTACCGCTCGGTGGGTTTTTCGGCGGCGTGCGCTCTGGCCGGCACCCCTCCTTGGGAGCTGGAGGCTTGGGTGCTCGCCAGAGTGTACGAGTGGACCGCGCAACGAAGGGCGCTCGGGGAGCGCCCCGTCGCCGAGGAGCGGGAGGCCGTGCGGCGGGAGGCGAGGGACGCAATCGTCCTCCACTGGACGGAGGACCTCGCTACCGCCGCCTTTGGCCGCCGGACGTTGGACGCGCTCGGCCCGGTCCTGCAGAGCTGGCTCGAGCGGTCCCACGGTTTCCTCTCGTTCCGTCTGGTGCAGGTGTTGTCCGGCCACGGCTGTTTCGGAACGTACCTGCACCGGATCGGGAGGGAGGAGACCCCGGCGTGCCACGACTGCGGCGCGGCGGAGGACACGGCGCAGCACACCCTCGAGGTGTGCCCGGCTTGGTCCGAGCTGCGCCGCGGTCTGACCGCGGCGGTCGGACAGGACCTCTCGCTTCCTGGTGTGATCAACGCCATGCTGGGGAGCGAGGAGGCCTGGGCAGCGGTGGCCTCCTTTTGCGAGGACGTAATCTCGCAAAAGGAGGAGGCGGAGCGCGCGCGGGAGGACGACCCTCTCGCTGTGCCGCTCCGCAGACGAAGAAGGGGTCGGAGAAGGCGCCAGCCTCTCCCCCCTCATGGTGGCGATGGGCGGGCGACAGGCACGGGGGTGCCGTCTCCCGCATTGCACCCATCACCACCTTCGTCGGTCACTCCCGGGCCCCCGTGAGGGGCCCGCCCTGAAGGACAATCGTCGGCGGAGGACTGGACGTAAAGGCTACGCTGGTTTCCCAGTCCCCCGCCACTCGGACGAAGCGGGAGTGCCGCTGGGTTTTTTAGTGGGTATACCGGGTCAGACCCGGGAGTCCCACATAGCCCCCCATCCCCCGATGGGAGGGTATGCGTAACGCATTTTTCCCAGCGCAAAAAAAAAAAAAAAAAAAAAGGTTAGGTTAGGTTAGGTTAGGTTAGGTTAGGTTGGGGGACCACCCCACAGTGCTTGCGTCCACGTCGCGTCCCCTGGAAACAGCCCAGTTCTGACCACCGTAACGGAGTGGCAGACTGGGTTGGCCAAAGTGCACTGTGCCTTCGTAGATTTTATTTTAATATTTTAACTGTCGTGTGTCTGCGAACCTGCCGGGAACATGCCGACCCCTGCGCGGGACGCCTCCGGGCGGTTTTTAAAACAAAAAGGCCCTTCTCAGGGCCAACCAAAAGGCCCTTCTCAGGGCCAACCCAAAGGCCCTTCTCAGGGCCAACCCGACGCTTCGGCGTCAGAAACTAGCCGCGCGCCGTCTGCGGCTAGCTTCTTTGGAGGGGCGGACGAGTCGTCGTCCGACAACGACTCACTCATTAGTGTGTCGGACGCGGACGACTCTCGTTCGCGGAAGAGAGTCCACCGGAGCGGTGGGTCCGAGGGCTCCTCGGCCTCGGGGTCGACGCGGTCGCCGAAGGCTAAAAAGCCGACGGCTGCCGCGGAGACCCATGTCGTTGGGCTCGAGAACGCCCAACGCCAGTTGGATCTGGCTCGGCGGGCTCAGCTCCAGCAGGAGCTGGAGGAGCGGGTCGCTGCCGCGGAGAAGCGGGCGCACGTCGCCCGGGCCAAGTCCGGGTACGGTGCGTCCCGCGTCGTATACGCGGACCACTCCCTGGCCGAGCTGGAGAGGATGGCGGAGGAGGACGAGAGGGAGATCGCGGAGGTCGCCTCGAAGTCCTCTAATATTAAGGGGACCTTGCAAAAGGCCCTAAAATGTAGGGCCGCGAGCATGCGCGGTGTCGTCGCGGAGCTGGTCCAGCGCAGCTCCACCGACGAGACGCGGCAACTGCAGGCGAAGGTGGATCGCCTGCAGTCGGAGGTCAGCCAGCTTCATCAGAAGCTGGCTGAAGCCACGGCCCGGCCACAACAGGCCAAGTCGAGCCCTGCAGCAGAGGGCCCCGCCTCCAACCTTGAGGATATCATCCGCAAGGTCGTAATGGAGGAGAGGGCCTTCACACGAGCCTGCTTGGCGGGAATAGAGGACCGGCTCCTGCCCGAGAAGCGCCTCCGACCGGCCCTTGCGGCAGATGCGAGGCGGTCGGAGCCGGGACCGTCCACCTCCCACGCTGAGGACGCCCTCCTCCCCTCAACGACCCCGTCCAACGAGTGGACGGAGGTGGTCCGCAAGGGGAAGGGCAAGGCCAAAAAGTCGGCGACGGCCGTCCCCGTCGTCCCCGCCGCCACCACCGCTCCCAGCCAGTCGCAGAAGACCGGCAAGGGAAAGCGGACGGGGAAAGGGAAAGGAAGGCGAAGGGGGCAGCTGGTCCCCCCAAAAACCGCAGCCGTCGTGGTGACGCTCACCGCGGAGGCTGCGGAGCGAGGGGAGACGTACGCGTCCGTTTTGGTGCGGGCGCGTGCGAATGCCGATCCCACCCAGCTGGGGATCGGCAGTGTGTCCTGCCGGCGGACCCAGGCCGGGGCTCGAATATTCGAGTTCCCGGGGGCAGAGGGGAGTGCCCACGCGGACCTCTTTGCGGCCAAGCTGCAGGAGGTCATCGCCGACTCAGCCAAGGTGGCACGGCCGGTCAAGTTGGCGGCCATACAGGTGACGGATCTGGACGACTCCGTCACCAAGGAGGAGGTGGTGGCGGCAGTCGCAGCGGTAGGGGGCTGTGGCGTCGCGGCAGTCCAAGGCCGGGACATAAGGCCCGGCCGCGGCGGCATGGGCACCATGCGCCTCGAGTGCCCAATCGCCGCTGCCAAGGCCGTCCTTGCAAAGGGACGGCTCACAGTCGGGTTTAGCTCGGGAGCGGTCCGGGCGCTCGAGGAGCAGCCTCTGCGGTGTTTCCGGTGCTTCGGCATCGGACACACCCGGCCCCTGTGTCCGTCCACAGTGGACAGGTCGGACGCATGCTACCGTTGCGGGACGGAGGGCCACAAAGCCGCCTCCTGCGAGGCCGCCACGCCGCGCTGCGCGGTGTGTGCCGCCAGTGGCTGCCCGGCAGACCACTTAATGAAGGGGAGGAACTGCAGTCCTCCCCCTGTGCGGGGCAAAGCGCAGGCGCCGGCCGGGCCTGCCACAAGCACCGCTGCTTCTGCGGTGGCTGCGGAGGAGGGGGGTGCGATGTCCGACTGATGGATAGGGTCGAACATCGCATACTCCAGGCGAACGCCAACCACTGCAGGGCAGCCCAGGATCTGCTGATGCAGACCATGGCTGAGTGGTTGGTAGACTTGGCGGTGGTCGCCGAGCCTTACTCGGTCCCTGGCCGTTGGCTGGGCGACCGGGACGGCCTGGTGGCGTTGGTGTCGCGGTCTTCCACGGACTCCCCTCCCCTCTCGCTCTTAGAGAGGGGACCGGGATACGTGGCCGCCGCGTGGGGAGACATGGCCCTGGTAGGGGTCTACTTCTCCCCGAACCGCTCTCTCTCCGACTTTGAGGATTTCCTCGAGATCCTCACCGCAGTCGTAGGGAGGGCGGCACCGCGCCAGGTCGTGGTGTTGGGCGACCTGAACGCCAAGTCGGCAGCCTGGGGCAACCCGGCCACCGGCTGCAACGTCCGGGGACGCGCCGTCGAGTTTTGGGCGGCCTCATGCGGTGTGTCCCTCCTCAACAGGGGGGCGGTCCACACGTGTGTGCGGCAACAGGGCGGATCGGTGGTGGACGTCTCGTTTGCCACCCCTGCGCTGGCCGCCCGCGTCGTCAACTGGCGGGTAGAGATGGTGGAGACCCTGTCGGACCACCGATATGTGCGGTTCGACATCTCCACCCAGCAGGGGGAGGGGAGGGCCCGCGCCGGGCAATCTCCCTTCCCACGGTGGGCACTCACCCGCCTGGACCGGGAGGCAGCCGAGGAGGCGGCCTTTCTCCAGGACTGGCTGTCGCCCCCCCCTGTCGAGGCCCTGGACGTGGACGCCGCAGCGGTCCAGCTCAGGGGGTCCCTGACCGTGGTGTGCAACTCCAGCATGCCTCGGTCTCGCCGTCCGCCTCCCCGTCGCGCCGTCTATTGGTGGACGCAGGAGCTGGCGGTTCTCCGGGCCACCTGCGTGGCGGCCAGAAGGGCCTACGCGCGGAGCCGACGGCGCAGCGCCCAGAACCGAGACCGGGCAGAGGAGGACCGCCTATACGCCTCTTACCAGGAGGCGAGGACGGTCCTCAAGTCTGCAATGGGCGCTGCGGAAGACTCGGCGAGGGCCGAGATGCTGGAGGGTCTCGACAGGGATCCTTATGGGAGACCATACAAGGCGGCGCGGAACCAGCTACGCCCCTATGGTCCCCCACTGACGGAGACCCTCGAGCCAGCGTTGCTGGACGGGGTGGTCCGGTCCCTGTTTCCGCGCAGGACCGACTTCACCCCACCAGCGATGGATCCCCCGCAAGGGGCGGCTCCGCCGGACGAGCAGGTCCCCCCGGTGACGGTGGAGGAGCTCCGCGCCGGGGTTCTCACCCTCCGCGCGAAGAAGACGGCCCCCGGGCCAGACGGCGTCCCCGCACGGGTGGTGGCGATCGCCGCCTCCCAAATGGAGGACAGGTTTCGGGACCTCTTCAGCGCGTGCTTTACGGCTGGGAGGTTCCCGAAACTGTGGAAGGAGGGGCAGCTCTGCCTCCTCCGAAAGGAGGGACGTCCGGTGGACTCCCCGTCGGCATACCGGCCCATCGTCTTGCTCGATGAGGTCGGTAAACTGTTCGAGGGGATCATCGCGTCCCGGCTTCATGGCCTTTTGCGGGTGGTAGGGCCGGATCTGTCGGACGCCCAATTCGGCTTCCGTCGAGGGCGTTCGACGATCGACGCGCTGGCCCTACTCAAGGGCCAGGTGAAGGAGGCGGTGGAGGCGGGGGACGGAGTGCTGGCAGTGTCGTTCGACATTGCAAACGCCTTCAACTCCGTCCCCCACTCGACGATATTGGAGGCGCTCCGGTATCACGGAGTGCCCCAATACCTGCGGGATCTGCTGGCCAGCTACTTGGAGGGCCGAGAGGTCCTCCTCGCGGACCGGACGGGCACGGTGAGGCGGTACGGAGCAGAATCCGGTGTTCCGCAGGGGTCAGTGCTGGGGCCCTCCCTGTGGAACATCGGGTTCGACTGGCTCCTACGCGGAGTCCTCCTCCAGGGCACGAGTGTCATCTGCTACGCGGATGACACTCTCCTCACTGCCCGGGGGAGGAACTTTGGAGACGCGGCCTGTCTGGCCTCGGCTGGCGGATCCCTGGTTGCAGAAAGAATCCGCCTCCTGGGATTGAAGGTGGCGCTGCACAAGACCGAGGCCGTATTCTTTCACGGGCCTCGGCAGCGCTGCCCTCCCGACGCCCACATCGTCGTAGAGGGCGTCCGGATAGAGGTCCAGCCCCAGATGAAGTATCTGGGCCTGGTGCTGGACGAGAGGTGGCGCTTCGGCCCGCATTTCAGCGGGCTGTCGACGCGCCTCCTGAAAGCCGCGGACGCCCTCTCGCGGCTGCTCCCGAACCTGGGGGGGCCCAAGGTGGGGTGCCGGCGCCTCTATGCCGGCGTCCTCAGGAGTATGGCCCTATACGGGGCCCCTATCTGGGCGGACTCCCTCCACAGGAGGGAGAATGCGACCGCCATCCGCAAGCCCCAAAGGGCCATTGCACTGCGGGTGGCGAGGGCCTACCGCTCGGTGGGCTTTTCGGCGGCGTGCGCTCTGGCCGGCACCCCTCCTTGGGAGCTGGAGGCTTGGGTGCTCGCCAGAGTGTACGAGTGGACCGCGCAACGAAGGGCGCTCGGGGAGCGCCCCGTCGCCGAAGAGCGGGAGGCCGTGCGGCGGGAGGCGAGGGACGCAATCGTCCTTCACTGGACAGAGGACCTCGCCACCGCCGCCTTTGGCCGCCGGACGTTGGACGCGCTCGGCCCGGTCCTGCAGAGCTGGCTCGAGCGGTCCCACGGTTTCCTCTCGTTCCGTCTGGTGCAGGTGTTGTCCGGCCATGGATGTTTCGGAACGTACCTGCACCGGATCGGGAGGGAGGAGACCCCGGCGTGCCACGACTGCGGCGCGGCGGAGGACACGGCGCAGCACACCCTCGAGGTGTGCCCGGCTTGGTCCGAGCTGCGCCGCGGTCTGACCGCGGCGGTCGGACAGGACCTCTCGCTTCCTGGTGTGATCAACGCCATGCTGGGGAGCGAGGAGGCCTGGGCAGCGGTGGCCTCCTTTTGCGAGGACGTAATCTCGCAAAAGGAGGAGGCGGAGCGCGCGCGGGAGGACGACCCTCTCGCTGTGCCGCTCCGCAGACGAAGGAGGGGTCGGAGAAGGCGCCAGCCTCTCCCCCCTCATGGTGGCGATGGGCGGGCGACAGGCACGGGGGTGCCGTCTCCCGCATTGCACCCATCACCACCTTCGTCGGTCACTCCCGGGCCCCCGTGAGGGGCCCGCCCTGAAGGACAATCGTCGGCGGAGGACTGGACGTAAAGGCTACGCTGGTTTCCCAGTCCCCCGCCACTCGGACGAAGCGGGAGTGCCGCTGGGTTTTTTAGTGGGTATACCGGGTCAGACCCGGGAGTCCCACATAGCCCCCCATCCCCCGATGGGAGGGTATGCGTAACGCATTTTTCCCAGCGCAAAAAAAAAAAAAAAAAAAAAAAAAGGTTAGGTTGGGGGACCACCCCACAGTGCTTGCGTCCACGTCGCGTCCCCTGGAAACAGCCCAGTTCTGACCACCGTAACGGAGTGGCAGACTGGGTTGGCCAAAGTGCACTGTGCCTTCGCAGATTTTATTTTATTTTAACTGTCGTGTGTCTGCGAACCTGCCGGGATCATGCCGAGCCCTGCGCGGGACGCCTCCGGGCGGTTTTTAAAACAAAAAGGCCCTTCTCAGGGCCAAACCAAAGGCCCTTCTCAGGGCCAACGAAAAGGCCCTTCTCAGGGCCAACTAAAAGGCCCTTCTCAGGGCCAACCCAAAGGCCCTTCTCAGGGCCAACCCGACGCTTCGGCGTCAGAAACTAGCCGCGCGCCGTCTGCGGCTAGCTACTTTGGAGGGGCGGACGAGTCGTCGTCCGACAACGACTCACTCATTAGTGTGTCGGACGCGGACGACTCTCGTTCGCGGAAGAGAATCCACCGGAGCGGTGGGTCCGAGGGCTCCTCGGCCTCGGGGTCGACGCGGTCGCCGAAAGCTAAAAAGCCGACGGCTGCCGCGGAGACCCATGTCGTTGGGCTCGCGGACGCTCAACGCCAGTTGGACCTGGCTCGGCGGGCTCAGCTCCAGCAAGAGCTGGAGGAGCGGGTCGCGGCCGCGGAGAAGCGGGCGCACGTCGCCCGGGCCAAGTCCGGGTACGGGGCGTCCCGCGTCGTGTACGCGGACCACTCCCTGGCCGAGCTGGAGAAGATGGCGGAGGAGGACGAGAGGGAAATCGCGGAGGTCGCCTCGAAGTCCTCCAATATAAAGGGGACCCTGCAGAAGGCCCTGAAGAGTAGGGCCGCTAGCATGCGCGGTGTCGTTGCGGAGCTGGTCCAGCGCAGCTCCACCGACGAGACGCGGCAACTGCAGGCGAAGGTGGATCGCCTGCAGTCGGAGGTCAGCCAGCTTCATCAGAAGCTGGCTGAAGCCATGGCCCGGCCACAACAGGTCAAACCGAGCCCTGCGGCAGAGGGCCCCCCCTCCAACCTTGAGGATATCATCCGCAAGGTCGTAATGGAGGAGAGGGCCTTCACACGAGCCTGCTTGGCGGGAATAGAGGACCGGCTCCTGCCCGAGAAGCGCCTCCGACCGGCCCTTGCGGCAGATGCGAGCCGGTCGGAGCCGGGACCGTCCACCTCCCACGCTGAGGACGCCCTCCTCCCCTCAACGACCCCGTCCAACGAGTGGACGGAGGTGGTCCGCAAGGGGAAGGGCAAGGCCAAAAAGTCGGCGACGGCCGTCCCCGTCGTCCCCGCCGCCACCACCGCTCCCAGCCAGTCAGAGAAGACCGGCAAGGGAAAGCGGACGGGGAAAGGGAAAGGACGGCGAAGGGGGCAGCTGGTCCCCCCAAAAACCGCAGCCGTCGTGGTGACGCTCACCGCGGAGGCTGCGGAGCGAGGGGAGACGTACGCGTCCGTTTTGGTGCGGGCGCGTGCGAATGCCGATCCCACCCAGCTGGGGATCGGCAGTGTGTCCTGCCGGCGGACCCAGGCCGGGGCTCGAATATTCGAGTTCCCGGGGGCAGAGGGGAGTGCCCACGCGGACCTCTTTGCGGCCAAGCTGCAGGAGGTCATCGCCGACTCAGCCAAGGTGGCACGGCCGGTCAAGTTGGCGGCCATACAGGTGACGGATCTGGACGACTCCGTCACCAAGGAGGAGGTGGTGGCGGCGGTCGCAGCGGTAGGGGGCTGTGGCGTCGCGGCAGTCCAAGGCCGGGACATAAGGCCCGGCCGCGGCGGCATGGGCACCATGCGCCTCGAGTGCCCAATCGCCGCTGCCAAGGCCGTCCTTGCAAAGGGACGGCTCACAGTCGGGTTTAGCTCGGGAGCGGTCCGGGCGCTCGAGGAGCAGCCTCTGCGGTGTTTCCGGTGCTTCGGCATCGGACACACCCGGCCCCTGTGTCCGTCCACAGTGGACAGGTCGGACGCATGCTACCGTTGCGGCAAGGAGGGCCACAAAGCCGCCTCCTGCGAGGCCGCCACGCCGCGCTGCGCGGTGTGTGCCGCCAGTGGCTGCCCGGCAGACCACTTAATGAAGGGGAGGAACTGCAGTCCTCCCCCTGTCCCTCCCCCAGACTTATATCTCCCATTCCATTCGTCAAGCGTTTCCGACCGGATCCTTCGCTTGACGAATGAAATGGGACACAGATCGTAATCCGGCCTCTTCTTCGACCCCAGGGCGGCCTCCTTCGCGAGCTGGTCGGCTCTCTCGTTTCCCTCCAACCCTGCGTGGGCCTTTATCCAGAACAAGGAGACACTCTTGTTCTGGAGCTTACAGCATCGTAAGGTGTCCCTTGTGTCCACGGCCAAGGGGTGGGGGGAACTTGTGTTGATCACCGACTGAAGGGCCGCCATAGAGTCGCTGAAGATGCCGAACGAGGTTTCACGGGACTTTAGAGCCAGCCCTGCCGCTCTCTGTAGGGCCAGGAGTTCAGCCTGGTAGACGGTGCAGTAAGACGGCAAAGCAAGTTTGAGGGCCTTTGTCTCGGCGGCACCATTCCACAAGGATAGCGCCGCTCCGACTTTGCCCTTAATCTTGCTGCCGTCGGTGAAGATCCTCACAGCGAAATTACTGTGGTTTCTATATTGTTCCTCGTCTACCAGGCTTCCAAACTCCAGACTCACTTGCTCAGCTGGGTGCGGGGCTTCCAGCGCTGGGGCCATCCGCTCAATCTCCCTATCTCCTAGTGCTGGCTGGGGCACTCCCCTCTTGGCCTCGTACAGCGCTGCCGCCTCGCGAATGCGCAGGTCGATTGGGAGTATCCCGGCCAGCACCAGTGCCGAGTTTAGGGAGACTGTGCGGTAGGCTCTACATAGCTTTTGTGCGAACCCTCTTTGGACCACGTTCAGTTGTTTGATCACCCCCAGTTTATTTACGGCTGGTGCCCACGCACTCGCGGCATACAAGAGTATAGGCTCAACCGCTGCGGTGTATATAACACGGATGACCTCCGGGCTTAAACCCCAACTCACCCGGGCAGCTCTGGCCAGCTGTTTATAAATACCTATCGCCTTTTTACAGGCGATAGTTACATGCTTGTTGAAGGTGAGTTTGCTGTCTATGGTGACGCCCAGGATTTTTATATCTTGGGACATACCGATGTCGATCCCCCCCATGGTCAAGCGCGGTGTGTCGTACTTCAGCCTCCGCGTTAGTACCATCGCACAGGTTTTATGCGGCGCGAATTTGAGCTTATTTCTGACACCCCACGCCTGAACATGTTCGAGAGCGGCACCGGCCTGTCCCTCGATTTCCACTGCCGATTCGCCGACGAACACCATAACAACGTCATCGGCGAATGCCTGACAGTAGTGGCCTCTATCCTCCAGCTCTCTCAAAAGTGGGTCCAGCAGCAGATTCCAGAAGATAGGGCCACCTATGGAACCCTGGACGCACCCTTTGCTGGTTGCCTTTTTGCACTCCTCTCCCGCGTATCTCACGCTGACCTCCCTGTCGCTGAGATAGCTGTCGACTACTCGTCTCAAGTTTACAGGACACTTTTCCTCAGCCAATCGTACCTTGATGGCGGGCCACCACGCATTGTCGAATGCTCCCTCTATATCCAGTGACACAAGCGTTAGTATCTTTTTCTGTGCGAGCATTGTGCGGATGTAATGCACGAGATTATAGAGGGAGTCCTCGGTGCTCTTTTGGGGCATAAAGCCGTATTGGCGAGTACTAATCCTGGGGAGTAGGTAAAACTTGAGACGAGCAACCAACATCCTCTCGTACACCTTCCCTAGTACAGGCAAAAGCCCAATCGGCCTGTAGGATTTCGGGACAGTGTACGAGTCCTTGCCTGGCTTCCTGAGCACGACCACAGTTGCTTCCTTCCAGGACTTTGGGAAGTATTGGTGTGCCAGGCATTTATTTAACAGCGACAGGAAGAATTCAGGGTTGCAGGAAATGGCCTGAGAGCAGATATCGGCTGTGAGGCCGTCAGCTCCCGGGGCCTTTTTTGGGTTGAACGACCCAATGGACCTATCGAGCTCACTCTGGGTAAACGGTGGGTCATGTTGTTCATCATGGCTCCACTCGTTTACCTTTTCTGCTAGTATTCGGGTTTGGCGATGGTCCACTGTGTCGTCTTCCTCGCGGTCCTCAGGGTAGAACGTGTCGGCCAACAGCCTCACCGAACCCTTCGCATCCAACACCTCATCTCCTGACCACAGCGGCGGATCCTCCTCTCTTTTCGCGACCCTTCCCATGACTCTGTAGATCCCTTCCCAGACGCCCTCCTTGTCCTGCTTTCCGCAAAACTGCCTCCAACTCTCCTCGATTGCTCTCCTTACAGCTTCCTCATACCTTTCTTTTTCTTCCAGGTACAGCTTTACCACCATCTCTCTCCGGATCGGCGCTGCGTTCCGGATTCTACGTTTTCTGGTGGCGACCAGCCTCTTCATCCCCGCGAGCTCCTCGGACCACCACGGCAAGGTAAGTGTTTCGTGTTTCTTTTTTGTTTTTAAAGTGTGTGTACATGTTTCAGTTACGGCTTGTGTGTATGTGTTTATAGTGTGTTCTAGTTTGTCTGTGGTGTTTATGTTTGTGAGCTCCGTAACTGTAAGATTGTTTGCCAGCATAATTTGAGACAGTTTCTCATGAAACTGTCTCCAATTTGCGTCCTTTGTGTTGTATTTTCTAGTGGTGCGCTCGATGCTTATTCCTTTAGATTTTTTGAGATGAATGCCGAAAAATATGCCGTTATGGTCGGAGCCCGTGAGTCCTTCTACGACTCGCCAGCCGTCCACCAGGTCCAGCATGTCCGCCGAACAGGCCGTTACGTCCACGTGGCTGCTGTACCTGATACCTCCCCTGATGGTGTCGAAGGTTGGGGTATCGCCCGTGTTCAAGGTCTGCAAACCCATTTCCCCCAGCGTTCCACACATGTGCTCCCCTCTCGAGTCCTCGTTGCCGCTACCCCACCAAGTACTTTTCGCGTTAGCGTCTCCTCCAATAACCAACCTGCAAGGGCCCACCACCTGCTCTACTCGTTTTAGCTGCTCCAAGTATGGCTCTATGGGCTTGTCGGGCTCGAAGTAGAAGGACACCAGCGTGATCGTCCAGGCTCTGGTTCGGACTCCCACCACAACGATGTTATTTGTGGTGAGTTGCGGGTACTGTTTTACGTCGAGGCTTTGGTCAAAGACAGCGACTGCTGCCTTTACAGTCCCTTCTCCTCCTTCAGAGCTCTGGAAGACCCTTACGCCCCGGTAGCCCTTCATCCTTCTCACCCCACCCACATAAGGCTCCTGGAGCAGCGCTACGGCAAGCTTACGCTTTTCCGCCTCCAGCAACAGCTCGTTCGTGGCCAGTTGACTCCGTTGCAGGTTGGCCTGGACTATTTTGTACTGGTGGATATCAGGGGCAACTTTAGCAATACGCTATTGAGGCTCGAGCGAGGGCATCCCACCTTCGCCTTACGGGGCATTCAGTGCTGAAGGCATTGTGCTCAGCGCTTCCCAATTTTTCCTTGGTGCAATTTATGCACACCGCTGCTTCGCCCATCTGCCTGTCCGGGCAGTCCGCTCTTAAGTGCGGGCCGCCACAGTGACTGCACAGATCGGCAGGGTTCTTACAGAACCGCTTGCTGTGTCCGTAGCCCAAGCAGCGGGTGCACTGCACCAGTGGCGTCTGATCTTCGACACGCACAATCTGGAGGTCGATTCTAAGTTTGCCACCTTCGATGGCCCTCCTCCAGATTAATGGGGAAACACTGAGCACAATGTGGTTCAGATGAGGATTGCGCGTCTTCCTCCGGTATTTAATCTCCGTCCTTTGGTCCTCGTCTCCGAGGCCGTGGAAGAGTTCCCGGTTCTGATTTCTGAGGGCCCTTATAACTTCTTCGTCGCTATGAACAAGCAAGACGTCCCTCAAAATCAGAAGCGGGTCCCGGTTCGTCACTTCCTCGACGACGAGGCCCTGCCCAGCTGCTTGAATCCTCTCCTTTACTTTTGTCCTCTCCTCCTTTGAGTGGCACCCCATTATGATTTTCCTATCCTTTGCCTTTCTGACCCTGTCCACCTTCACCCAGCCCTCCTTCGCATCGACTGTCTTCCTCACCCTCTCCAGAACCTCGTCTCCTGTTTCTGTTTCATTTGTTGAGGAGACGACAACGGAGTGCAGCGTTGCCCGCCCCAGGGCCTGAGCCCCGGTCTGGCTAATTTGCGCAGCAGCCACAGTCGCGTATGTCCTCTCCTCAACAAATTCCCTTTTCGCTAAGGCATCTCGCAGCGACTCCATTTTTGTGAGGTTTTCTTTTAGGAGGGCGCTATTTTCCTCCAGCCGCTTTTCGAGATCCTTATTGACCCCGGTTCCCTCGTTTGGGGAGGGCAGGCTGATCTGGTTGACAGCCGGAATGGAGGCAGCAGTGACAGGGGGTCTCTTCTTCTCCGACTCTTTCACAATTTCGTACAGCCGAGTGATGGCTGCCAAAACCTCCGTCTTTATTTCTGTCTTTAGGTTGCGAGAGTTGCCCAGGTGCAGCTTTGCTTTATTTAGGCAAGCTCTCGCCTCCGCTGTCAGGTTCGGGTACTTCGTCTCGGGCTTATTGTTGGGTACCACGGCATCCGCGGAGGCCCGCCGCGTCCCCAGAGAGCAGGGGATTTTTTGTGTGACCGGCGGAGTTGCACCAGGTTTTGGGTTTGCCGGGGACTTTGCCTTGGGCTCTATTTTCCCGGCCTCACCTTCAACACTGCTGGGTCTCACGCTCGGCTGCGAGGTTCCAGCTTCCTCTGTAGACGGCGGCGAGCTCCCGAAAAGAGGCGAGCTCGCGGTTTTCTTTGCGGGCGTGCGGAACATGGCGGTGGCTTTACTGAAAGTGAGGTTCATGAGCGGAAACCGTCAGAGGTCACTGACTCTTCTGTATCCCTGTAAAGGGGGGATCAGCAAGAGGGATATAAAATACAAGCCCTCTAAGCAAGGACTTGGTCAATATTTTAAATAATATTTAAATGAAAGTCAATATTATGCCTACAAAGGCGCTATAAAACACGGAAACCGTCTATCTTCCCTGCGTAGTATAAGAAGAAGGTATAAAAGTAGCCAAAAGGGCAAAAAATAAAAAATAATTTTCTCGACAAAACTGAAAAGTTTACCTGCCTAGACACGATTGGGTGGGTGGGAGGGCAATTTTTTGTATTTCTATTTGAGCTAGGCGGGCGTGCGAGGTGTCAAAAGACGCGTCTCCGCGCCGGCCAGCGGACTATGGTGTTTTTGGAATTTTGTCAGAACAAAATTTCTGACTTTTTCTGAAAAAACTGATTTTACGACCAAAATGTATGTGAAAAACTCGAATAACACCACCGAACGTGACCCAAGCTCGCGGAACGCGCGCCGGAGTGCAGGTAAGGCAGGTATGTATCTATTAAAACTATAACCGACGTAGATTTGACTATGAATTTTGAATAAAAAATTATTTAAAGGAATTTATATAGGAATTTTTTCAAAGTGAATAACCAAAAAGTGTTTTTCGCTTTTATGTCAATTTAGACCAGTGGGATAGTTAGACGGAGCCTAAATATGAGTTGCTATGCTGAAAAAAGCTTCAGAATGCGTCACCGGGATGCAGATATATATGGGTTAGGTTAGGTTAGGTTAGGTTAGGTTAGGTTAGGTTAGGTTAGGTTAGGTTTTTTTTTTTTTTTTTTTTTTTTTTTTTTTGTTTTGGCAGGAGTGGGAAATCCTCATGGACGCCCAGACTGTCTCACTGGTGGGGCAGTCTGGGCAGTGCCGGACTCTTACCGGCTAAAACCACACTCCTGCCTTACAGTGTCCCTCTGACATGATCAGAGACCTTGTTTTGCGTAAACGATATATTTTTTATGAAATATTTTTAAACGATAAATGAATAATACGACAACGAATAATACGACAAACGACAAATGATTTTGAATATGACTACTTGCAAAATAAACTAAATGACATCTAAGTTACTGTAAATTTACTCATTATTTCTATATATATATATTTTTGATATCTATTTAACTAGTATGATATATTATTATATTATTATAATATATTAATTATCAACTTTTCCTATGCTACTTTATTTCTATTTATTACCAGTGTTGCGATTTTACTACAATAACTTAGAAACAATTCTCTCTTTTTACTTATCATTATATCTGGTATATTCTGGGCCACTAATTCGACTTCTAGTTCCTGCTCCAGGTTGTAACGGGTGCTTGCGGTGATTGGACACTCCAGTAAAATGTGCAAGACAGTCTCCTCCACGCCGGGCTCGCATGCGCACGATGGGTTCTCTTTACACTTGAAACGTTTCAGGTATGCAGAGAACCCACCGTGCCCCGTTAAGATTTGCGTGGTAATGCTCGTGGGAGCCATCTTGCGCACCACTCCGTACGCTGTCACCGCGTCTGGGAAAAAGATTTTGGTGCCCGAAGCCGTGTCACCAGACTTATATCTCCCATTCCATTCGTCAAGCGTTTCCGACCGGATCCTTCGCTTGACGAATGAAATGGGACACAGATCGTAATCCGGCCTCTTCTTCGACCCCAGGGCGGCCTCCTTCGCGAGCTGGTCGGCTCTCTCGTTTCCCTCCAACCCTGCGTGGGCCTTTATCCAGAACAAGGAGACACTCTTGTTCTGGAGCTTACAGCATCGTAAGGTGTCCCTTGTGTCCACGGCCAAGGGGTGGGGGGAACTTGTGTTGATCACCGACTGAAGGGCCGCCATAGAGTCGCTGAAGATGCCGAACGAGGTTTCACGGGACTTTAGAGCCAGCCCTGCCGCTCTCTGTAGGGCCAGGAGTTCAGCCTGGTAGACGGTGCAGTAAGACGGCAAAGCAAGTTTGAGGGCCTTTGTCTCGGCGGCACCATTCCACAAGGATAGCGCCGCTCCGACTTTGCCCTTAATCTTGCTGCCGTCGGTGAAGATCCTCACAGCGAAATTACTGTGGTTTCTATATTGTTCCTCGTCTACCAGGCTTCCAAACTCCAGACTCACTTGCTCAGCTGGGTGCGGGGCTTCCAGCGCTGGGGCCATCCGCTCAATCTCCCTATCTCCTAGTGCTGGCTGGGGCACTCCCCTCTTGGCCTCGTACAGCGCTGCCGCCTCGCGAATGCGCAGGTCGATTGGGAGTATCCCGGCCAGCACCAGTGCCGAGTTTAGGGAGACTGTGCGGTAGGCTCTACATAGCTTTTGTGCGAACCCTCTTTGGACCACGTTCAGTTGTTTGATCACCCCCAGTTTATTTACGGCTGGTGCCCACGCACTCGCGGCATACAAGAGTATAGGCTCAACCGCTGCGGTGTATATAACACGGATGACCTCCGGGCTTAAACCCCAACTCACCCGGGCAGCTCTGGCCAGCTGTTTATAAATACCTATCGCCTTTTTACAGGCGATAGTTACATGCTTGTTGAAGGTGAGTTTGCTGTCTATGGTGACGCCCAGGATTTTTATATCTTGGGACATACCGATGTCGATCCCCCCCATGGTCAAGCGCGGTGTGTCGTACTTCAGCCTCCGCGTTAGTACCATCGCACAGGTTTTATGCGGCGCGAATTTGAGCTTATTTCTGACACCCCACGCCTGAACATGTTCGAGAGCGGCACCGGCCTGTCCCTCGATTTCCACTGCCGATTCGCCGACGAACACCATAACAACGTCATCGGCGAATGCCTGACAGTAGTGGCCTCTATCCTCCAGCTCTCTCAAAAGTGGGTCCAGCAGCAGATTCCAGAAGATAGGGCCACCTATGGAACCCTGGACGCACCCTTTGCTGGTTGCCTTTTTGCACTCCTCTCCCGCGTATCTCACGCTGACCTCCCTGTCGCTGAGATAGCTGTCGACTACTCGTCTCAAGTTTACAGGACACTTTTCCTCAGCCAATCGTACCTTGATGGCGGGCCACCACGCATTGTCGAATGCTCCCTCTATATCCAGTGACACAAGCGTTATTATCTTTTTCTGTGCGAGCATTGTGCGGATGTAATGCACGAGATTATAGAGGGAGTCTTCGGTGCTCTTTTGGGGCATAAAGCCGTATTGGCGAGTACTTATCCTGGGGAGTAGGTAAAACCTGAGACGAGCAACCAACATCCTCTCGTACACCTTCCCTAGTACAGGCAAAAGCCCAATCGGCCTGTAGGATTTCGGGACAGTGTACGAGTCCTTGCCTGGCTTCCTGAGCACGACCACAGTTGCTTCCTTCCAGGACTTTGGGAAGTATTGGTGTGCCAGGCATTTATTTAACAGCGACAGGAAGAATTCAGGGTTGCAGGAAATGGCCTGAGAGCAGATATCGGCTGTGAGGCCGTCAGCTCCCGGGGCCTTTTTTGGGTTGAACGACCCAATGGACCTATCGAGCTCACTCTGGGTAAACGGTGGGTCATGTTGTTCATCATGGCTCCACTCGTTTACCTTTTCTGCTAGTATTCGGGTTTGGCGATGGTCCACTGTGTCGTCTTCCTCGCGGTCCTCAGGGTAGAACGTGTCGGCCAACAGCCTCACCGAACCCTTCGCATCCAACACCTCATCTTCTGACCACAGCGGCGGATCCTCCTCTCTTTTCGCGACCCTTCCCATGACTCTGTAGATCCCTTCCCAGACGCCCTCCTTGTCCTGCTTTCCGCAAAACTGCCTCCAACTCTCCTCGATTGCTTTCCTTACAGCTTCCTCATACCTTTCTTTTTCTTCCAGGTACAGCTTTACCACCATCTCTCTCCGGATCGGCGCTGCGTTCCGGATTCTACGTTTTCTGGTGGCGACCAGCCTCTTCATCCCCGCGAGCTCCTCGGACCACCACGGCAAGGTAAGTGTTTCGTGTTTCTTTTTTGTTTTTAAAGTGAGTGTACATGTTTCAGTTACGGCTTGTGTGTATTTGTTTAT
Source organism: Hydraecia micacea (assembly GCA_914767645.1). Lineage (NCBI taxonomy): Eukaryota > Metazoa > Arthropoda > Insecta > Lepidoptera > Noctuidae > Hydraecia > Hydraecia micacea. Next base: position 21,969,020 of record OU611776.1, read on the forward strand.
AGTGTGTTCTAGTTTGTCTGTGGTGTTTATGTTTGTGAGCTCCGTAACTGTAAGATTGTTTGCCAGCATAATTTGAGACAGTTTCTCATGAAACTGTCTCCAATTTGCGTCCTTTGTGTTGTATTTTCTAGTGGTGCGCTCGATGCTTATTCCTTTAGATTTTTTGAGATGAATGCCGAAAAATATGCCGTTATGGTCGGAGCCCGTGAGTCCTTCTACGACTCGCCAGCCGTCCACCAGGTCCAGCATGTCCGCCGAACAGGCCGTTACGTCCACGTGGCTGCTGTACCTGATACCTCCCCTGATGGTGTCGAAGGTTGGGGTATCGCCCGTGTTCAGGATCTGCAAACCCATTTCCCCTAGCGTTCCACACATGTGCTCCCCTCTCGAGTCCTCGTTGCCGCTACCCCACCAAGTACTTTTCGCGTTAGCGTCTCCTCCAATAACCAACCTGCAAGGGCCCACCACCTGCTCTACTCGTTTTAGCTGCTCCAAGTATGGCTCTATGGGATTGTCGGGCTCGAAGTAGAAGGACACCAGCGTGATCGTCCAGGCTCTGGTTCGGACTCCCACCACAACGATGTTATTTGTGGTGAGTTGCGGGTACTGTATGACATCCAGGCTTTGGTCAAAGACAGCAACTGCTGCCTTTACAGTCCCTTCTCCTCCTTCAGAGCTCTGGAAGACCCTTACGCCCCGGTAGCCCTTCATCCTTCTCACCCCACCCACATAAGGCTCCTGGAGCAGCGCTACGGCAAGCTTACGCTTTTCCGCCTCCAGCAACAGCTCGTTTGTGGCCAGTTGACTCCGTTGCAGGTTGGCCTGGACTATTTTATACTGGTGGATATCAGGGGCAACTTTAGCAATACGCTATTGAGGCTCGAGCGAGGGCATCCCACCTTCGCCTTACGGGGCATTCAGTGCTGAATGCATTGTGCTCAGTGTTTCCCAATTTTTCCTTGGTGCAATTTATGCACACCGCTGCTTCGCCCATTTGCCTGTCCGGGCAGTCCGCTCTTAAGTGCGGGCCGCCACAGTGACTGCACAGATCGGCTGGGTTCTTACAGAACCGCTTACTGTGTCCGTAGCCCAAGCAGCGGGTGCACTGCACCAGTGGCGTCTGGTCTTCGACACGCACAATCTGGAGGTCGATTCTAAGTTTGCCACCTTCGATGGCCCTCCTCCAGATTAGTGGGGAAACACTGAGCACAATGTGGTTCAGATGAGGATTGCGCGTCTTCCTCCGGTATTTAATTTCCATTCTTTGGTCCTCGTCACCGAGGCCGTGGAAGAGTTCCCGATTCTGATTTCTGAGGGCCCTTATAACTTCTTCGTCACTATGTACGAGCAAGACGTCCCTCAAAATCAGAAGCGGGTCCCGGTTCGTCACTTCCTCGACGACGAGGCCCTGCCCAGCTGCTTGAATCCTCTCCTTCACTTTTGTCCTCTCCTCCTTTGAGTGGCACCCCATTGGTTAGGTTAGGTTAGGTTAGGTTAGGTTAGGTTAGGTTAGGTTAGGTTAGGTTAGGTTAGGTTAGGTTAGGTTAGGTTAGGTTAGGTTAGGTTAGGTTAGGTTAGGTTAGGTTAGGTTTTTTTTTTTTTTTTTTTTTTTTTTTTTTATAATGCGTGTTTCCTCTGACATGATCAGAGACCTTCTTTTTCTGGGGTATATTTATTAACCTTTATTTATTTCTTATTATTTACGACAACAGTTCCTTGGATTTCTTATTCTTATTTTCTATTTACTTATAATTATATTAAACACAGAATTATTGTTCTACTAATTTCTTATTTTCATGTTTTCTTATATATTAAACAATATATTCTAAACATGATTGGTTTAACACTATATTTCTTATCACCTATTATTATTAACTTTATTCTGGTTTCTTAAATTCCTTGCAAACTTGACATATTTATTTAACAAACTCAGTTTTATATGTTTATGATACACAATTTACCTTATATATGTAAAACATATCTTATTTACCTATTTCTTTTTACGACCGTCTTTACTACATTCACACAGTAATCTATAAATTTTTGCCTTAATTTGTTGTTTGCTATTATCAGATGAACATTTTCGGGTTTTATTTCGCATTCCAGTATCTGTTCTATGTCGAATCTGAGCTTCGCGTAGACTGGACAACTAAACAGGAGGTGTGGGACAGACTCGGCAACCCCCGGCTCACAAATGCACGATGGGTCCCCCTTACACTTGAACCGGTGCAAGTATTCTGAGAACCCACCGTGCCCCGTCATCACCTGAGTCGCCAAGCCTGCCGGTTTAATTTTTCTCACCGTTTTATATCCTTCCACTGCGTCTGGGAGGAACATCCTAGTGATGGCTGCTGTTTGTCCCGCCTGGTAGCGTGCATTCCATTCGTCAAGAGACTGCAATCGAATGTGTCTCTTGACGAATGAAATTGGACAATTATCATATTCGGGTTTTTTCCTGGAATGCAGTGCAGCCTCTTTTGCCAGTTGGTCCGCGCGCTCATTTCCCTCCACTCCTGCATGTGCTTTAATCCAGAACAAGGAAATTTCCTTGTTCTGGAGTCTACTGTCCTCGATGTTGGCTCTGGTTTCGACAGCTAGAGGGTGGAGGGAATATGGGTTTACGACCGTTTCCAAGGCAGAGCGCGAATCACTAAGAATAGCGAAACTGGGCTCGCCTCGTCGCAGGATGATTTTTGTGGCGTGACATATGGCCAGGAGTTCGGCCTGGTAAACTGTGCAGTACGATGGCAGCTTAAGTTTGACAGTTTTGGTTTCGGTTTCATTGCTCCAGAGAGACAATGCTGCTCCAACCTTGCCCTCAATCTTGCTGCCATCGGTGTAGATCGAGACTGCTTGATGCACATGGGAGTTTAACTCCTCTTGGTCCTCCAGCCTTATGAAGTCGAAGCGCATATGTCTTGCCGGGTGCTGGATTTCAGCGAAGGCCAGTCTGCGCTCTACCTCTCTATCTGCTAATGCTGCCTGGGGTACTCCCCTCTTAGCCTCATACAACGATGCCGCCTCCCGGATCCGGATATCGAGAGGCAGCATCCCAGCCAGCATCAGCGCCGAGTTCAACGAAACGGTTCTGTACGCTCCACACAGCTTCTGCGCAAAGCCCCTTTGCATCGCGTTTAACTGTCTTTTAACCCCGATCTTGTTTGCTGCTTTAGCCCAGGCGCCGGCTGCGTAGGTAACGATGGGCTCCACTGTGGCCATGTAGATAATCCTGATTATGTCAGGGTGGAGTCCCCAGCTGATCCTGGCGGCTCGCGAAAGCTGTTTATATATGTTTAACGCCTTCTTGCATGTATTAGCCACGTGGCTGTTAAACGTCAGCTTATTGTCAATGGTGAGCCCCAGGATCTTTATCTCGCTAGACAGACCAATGTCGATCCCGCCCATGCGCAGTCGTGGTGTGTCAAATTTCAACTTCCTGGTGAGCACCATTGCGTGTGTCTTTTGTGGCGCGAAATTCAGTTTGTTTTTGTCACCCCACGACCGAACATACGCGAGTGCGGCATTGGCCCTCCTCTCCACTTCCAGCGCCGTATCCTCAGCAAACACCAACACCACGTCATCCGCGAAAGCCTGGCAATAGTCACCCCGGCGTTCGAGTCCCTTGAGGAGTGGATCGAGGATAAGATTCCAGAGAATTGGCCCACCAATCGATCCCTGCACACATCCCTTTTGAGTGTCCTTTATGTACTCTGCTCCGGCGTACCTCACCCGGACCTTACGGTCCTGTAGGTAGCTGTCAATGAGTCGCCGGAGGTTTACCGGACACTCTTCTTCGGCAAGTCTGATCTTGATCGCGGGCCACCAGGCGTTATCGAAGGCTCCCTCTATGTCCAATGATATTACGGTTACAAGTTTCTTGTCTTTGAGTTTTCCGTACAGATGTTGTATCATGTCATAGAGGGAGTCTTCGGTGCTTCTCTGGGGTATGAAGCCATACTGGCGGGGACTTATTCGGGGCACCAGGTACCAAGTCAGCCTTCTAACCATCATTTTTTCCAGTATTTTGCCCATCACCGGCAACAGTCCAATCGGCCTATAGGACTTGGGACTGGTGTAATTATCCTTCCCCGGTTTCCTCAGCACCACCACGGTGGCCTCTTTCCACGCTATGGGGAAGTGCGTCAGTTCCCAGCACTTATTAAATATTGCCAGATGCAGTTCCATGTCCTGGTATATTACCCGCTGGCAGATGTCGGCTGTGGTTAGGTTAGGTTAGGTTAGGTTAGGTTAGGTTAGGTTAGGTTGGGGGTATTGGAGGCGCTCCGGTATCACGGAGTGCCCCAATACCTGCGGGATCTGCTGGCCAGCTACCTGGAGGGCCGAGAGGTCCTCCTCTCGGACCGGACGGGCACGGTGAGGCGGTACGGAGCAGAGTCCGGTGTTCCGCAAGGGTCAGTGCTGGGGCCCTCCTTGTGGAACATCGGGTTCGACTGGCTCCTACGCGGAGTCCTCCTCCAGGGCACGAGTGTCATCTGCTACGCGGATGACACTCTCCTCACTGCCCGGGGGAGGAACTTTGGAGACGCGGCCTGTCTGGCCTCGGCTGGCGGATCCCTGGTTGCAGAACGGATCCGCCTCCTGGGATTGAAGGTGGCGCTGCACAAGACCGAGGCCGTATTCTTTCACGGGCCTCGGCAGCGCTGCCCTCCCGACGCCCACATTATCGTGGAGGGCGTCCGTATAGGGGTCCAGCCCCAGATGAAGTATCTGGGCCTGGTGCTGGACGAGAGGTGGCGCTTCGGCCCGCACTTCAGCGGGCTGTCGACGCGCCTCCTGAAAGCCGCGGACGCCCTCTCGCGGCTGCTCCCGAACCTGGGGGGGCCCAAGGTGGGATGCCGGCGCCTCTATGCCGGCGTCCTCAGAAGCATGGCCCTATACGGGGCCCCTATCTGGGCGGACTCCCTCCATAGGAGGGAGAATGCGACCGCCATCCGCAAGCCCCAAAGGGCCATTGCACTGCGGGTGGCGAGGGCCTACCGCTCGGTGGGTTTTTCGGCGGCGTGCGCTCTGGCCGGCACCCCTCCTTGGGAGCTGGAGGCTTGGGTGCTCGCCAGAGTGTACGAGTGGACCGCGCAACGAAGGGCGCTCGGGGAGCGCCCCGTCGCCGAGGAGCGGGAGGCCGTGCGGCGGGAGGCGAGGGACGCAATCGTCCTCCACTGGACGGAGGACCTCGCTACCGCCGCCTTTGGCCGCCGGACGTTGGACGCGCTCGGCCCGGTCCTGCAGAGCTGGCTCGAGCGGTCCCACGGTTTCCTCTCGTTCCGTCTGGTGCAGGTGTTGTCCGGCCACGGCTGTTTCGGAACGTACCTGCACCGGATCGGGAGGGAGGAGACCCCGGCGTGCCACGACTGCGGCGCGGCGGAGGACACGGCGCAGCACACCCTCGAGGTGTGCCCGGCTTGGTCCGAGCTGCGCCGCGGTCTGACCGCGGCGGTCGGACAGGACCTCTCGCTTCCTGGTGTGATCAACGCCATGCTGGGGAGCGAGGAGGCCTGGGCAGCGGTGGCCTCCTTTTGCGAGGACGTAATCTCGCAAAAGGAGGAGGCGGAGCGCGCGCGGGAGGACGACCCTCTCGCTGTGCCGCTCCGCAGACGAAGAAGGGGTCGGAGAAGGCGCCAGCCTCTCCCCCCTCATGGTGGCGATGGGCGGGCGACAGGCACGGGGGTGCCGTCTCCCGCATTGCACCCATCACCACCTTCGTCGGTCACTCCCGGGCCCCCGTGAGGGGCCCGCCCTGAAGGACAATCGTCGGCGGAGGACTGGACGTAAAGGCTACGCTGGTTTCCCAGTCCCCCGCCACTCGGACGAAGCGGGAGTGCCGCTGGGTTTTTTAGTGGGTATACCGGGTCAGACCCGGGAGTCCCACATAGCCCCCCATCCCCCGATGGGAGGGTATGCGTAACGCATTTTTCCCAGCGCAAAAAAAAAAAAAAAAAAAAAAGGTTAGGTTGGGGGACCACCCCACAGTGCTTGCGTCCACGTCGCGTCCCCTGGAAACAGCCCAGTTCTGACCACCGTAACGGAGTGGCAGACTGGGTTGGCCAAAGTGCACTGTGCCTTCGTAGCTGATTTTAACCTGTTGTGTGAGCCTGCGAACCTGCCGGGAATATGCCTAAACCTGCGCGGGACGCCTCCGGGCGGTTTTTAAAACCAAAAGGCCCTTCTCAGGGCCAAACCAAAGGCCCTTCTCAGGGCCAACCCAAAGGCCCTTCTCAGGGCCAACCAAAAGGCCCTTCTCAGGGCCACCCCGACGCTTCGGCGTCAGAGTCTAGCCGCGCGCCGTCTGCGGCTAGCTATTTCGGAGGGGCGGACGAGTCGTCGTCTGACAACGACTCACTGATTAGTGTGTCGGACGCGGACGACACTCGTTCGCGGAAGCGTACTCACCGGAGCGGTGGGTCCGGGGGCTCCTCGGCCTCGGGGTCGACGCGGTCGGCGAAGGCTAAAAAGCCGACGGTGGCCGCGGAGACCCATGTCGTTGGGCTCGCGGACGCCCAACGCCAGTTGGACCTGGCTCGGCGGGCTCAGCTCCAGCAAGAGCTGGAGGAGCGGGTCGCTGCCGCGGAGAAGCGGGCGCACGTCGCCCGGGCCAAGTCCGGGTACGGTGCGTCCCGCGTCGTATACGCGGACCACTCCCTGGCCGAGCTGGAGAAGATGGCGGAGGAGGACGAGAGGGAGATCGCGGAGGTCGCCTCGAAGTCCTCCAACATAAAGGGGACCTTACAGAAGGCCCTGAAGTGTAGGGCCGCGAGCATGCGCGGCGTCGTTGCGGAGCTGGTCCAGCGCAGCTCCAGCGACGAGACGCGGCAACTGCAGGCGAGGGTGGATCGCCTGCAGTCGGAGGTCAGCCAGCTTCATCAGAAACTGGCTGAAGCCACGGCCCGGCCACAACAGGCCCAGTCGAGCCCTGCGGCAGAGGGCCCCGCCTCCAACCTTGAGGATATCCTCCGCAAGGTCATAATGGAGGAGAGGGCCTTCACAAGAGCCTGCCTAGCAGGAATCGAGGACCGGCTCCTGCCGGAGAAGCGCCTCCGACCAGCCCTTGCGGCAGACGCGAGGCAGCGTGAGCCGGGCCCGTCCTGCTCCCACGCGGACGACGCCCTTCTCCTCCCCTCAACGACCCCGTCCAACGAGTGGACGGAAGTGGTCCGCAAGGGGAAGGGCAAGGGCAAAAAGTCGGCGACGGCCGTCCCCGTCGTCCCCGCCGCCACCACCGCTCCCAGCCAGTCGCAGACGACCGGCAAGGGAAAGGGGACGGGGAAAGGGAGGCAAAAGGCTCGGCTAGTCCCCCCAAAAACCGCAGCCGTCGTGGTGACGCTCACCGCGGAGGCTGCGGACCGCGGGGAGACGTACGCGTCAATTTTGGTGCGGGCGCGTGCAAACGCCGATCCCACCCAACTGGGGATCGGCAGTGTGTCCTGCCGGCGGACCCAAGCCGGGGCTCGAATCTTCGAGTTCCCGGGGGCGGAGGGGAGTGCCCATGCGGACCTCTTTGCGGCCAAGCTGCAGGAGGTCATTGCCGATTCGGCCAAGGTGGCACGACCGGTCAAGTCGGCGGCCATAGAGGTGGCGGACCTGGACGACTCCGTCACCAAGGAGGAGGTGGTGGCGGCGGTCGCCGCGGTAGGGGGCTGTGGCGTTGCGGCAGTCCAGGGCCGGGACATAAGGCCCGGCCGCGGTGGCATGGGCACCATGCGCCTCGAGTGCCCAATCGCCGCTGCCAAGGCCGTCCTTGCCAAGGGACGGCTCACGGTCGGGTTTAGCTCGGGAGCAGTCCGAGCTCTCGAGGACCAGCCTCTGCGGTGTTTCCGGTGCTTCGGCATCGGACACACCCGGCCTGTGTGTCCGTCCACAGTGGACAGGTCGGACGCCTGCTACCGCTGCGGCAGGGACGGCCACAAAGCCGCCTCCTGCGAGGCCGCCACGCCGCACTGCGCGGTGTGTGCCGCCAGTGGCTGCCCGGCAGGGCACGTCATGAAGGGGAGGAACTGCAATCCTCCCCCTAAGCGGGGCAAAGCGCAGGCGCCGACCGGGTTTGCTGCCGCTGCCTACACCACCGCTATTTCTGCGGTGGCTGCGGAGGGGGGTGCGATGTCCGACTGATGGATAGGGTCGAACATCGCATACCCTTACTTGATCCCTGGCCGTTGGCTGGGCGACCGGGACGGCCTGCTGGCGTTGGTGTCGCGGTCTTCCACGGACTCCCCTCCCCTCTCGCTCTTAGAGAGGGGACCGGGATACGTGGCCGCCGCGTGGGACTCGCGCCAGCCTTCCTTTCCTCATGGTGGCGATGGGCGGGCGACAGGCACGGGGGTGCCTTCTCCCGCATTGCACCACCCATCACCACCTTCGTCGGTCATTCCCGGGCCCCCGTGAGGGGCCCGCCATGAAGGGCAATCGTCGGCGGAGGACTGGACGTTAAGGCTACGCCTGTTTCCCAGTCCCCCGCCATTCGGACGAAGCGGGAGTGTCGCTGGGTTGTTTTAGTGGGTATACCGGTCAGACCGGGGAGTCCCACATAGCCCCCCATCCCCCGATGGGAGGGTATGCGTAATGCATTTTTTCCCAGCGCAAAAAAAAAAAAAAAAAAAAAAAAAAAAAAAGGTTAGGTTAGGTTAGGTTAGGTTAGGTTAGGTTAGGTTAGGTTAGGTTAGGTTAGGTTAGGTTAGGTTAGGTTAGGTTAGGTTAGGTTAGGTTAGGTTAGGTTAGGTTAGGTTAGGTTAGGTTAGGTTAGGTTAGGTTAGGTTAGGTTAGGTTAGGTTAGGTTAGGTTAGGTTAGGTTAGGTTAGGTTAGGTTAGGTTAGGTTAGGTTAGGTTAGGTTAGGTTAGGTTAGGTTAGGTTAGGTTAGGTTAGGTTAGGTTTTTTTTTTTTTTTTTTTGTTTTGGCAGGAGTGGGAAATCCTCATGGACGCCCAGACTGTTTCACTGGTGAGGCAGTCTGGGCAGTGCCGGACTCTTACCGGCTAAAACCACACTCCTGCCTTTGCTAAGTGTCCCTCTGACATGATCAGAGACCTTTTTATGTCGTTGAGTTTTGATTCTTGTCAAGCTTTAAATTGTTTCATTTGTTTGCAGTCCCGTAATTAGGAAGTAGGGAGTTCCTGGGAACAATGTTCAACTCACTTCATCTTATATTTCAGTTTTCCATTTGTGCTATTTGGTAAGTGGGGAGTTTAATAGGTGACCTACTATTACGATTCTAATATTTAACTATCTTATTTTCCTGTGTTATTTCTGTAGTTTTGTGTTTTCATGTTTGAGTCTATCTAATTTATTCCTATAATACTTTTAATCTTCTTTTTACTCTACTCTATGTTTAAGTTATGACTATTCTAATATATATTTCAATATATCATATAGACATAATATTTCTTATTCTGAGCTTACATTTATTTCTTGTCCTACTCGTATAAAATTTTTTTTTATTAACTTTTTATTCAATGTTTTATGTTTACATTCAGTCAATCCTGGCAGACTTACGGCTACTATTTGAGCTTAAAATTTATCTTCAGCGAGCTTGTCGAACCACTACGGTAAGATTTGTTTGTTAATAATTTTAATTTTGGTATCTGAATACATATAATCGTGTAATCTATTTCCTAAATCAATTTTTATGTACATTTGGTAAATATTAAATAAATAAAGTTTGGAATCTGTTTTTAATTGTGCCAATTTCTCATGAAATTGGCTGCAATTTTCTAATTTTATGTTGGGAAATCCTATGGTTTTAATGTTTGTTGCTTTGGGTTTCTGTATGTAAATTTTGAAATTAATACCGTTGTGGTTCTTTGTGCTTGGGAATACTGACTCATCCTTAGCAGTACGCCACCGACAGGCGTGCTAATGCGTCCCATTTAATGCGTACCGGGCATTGGCTGTCGAAGGCATTATGGTCTGTCTTCTCCATTTTGGATGCTGAGCAATTATGGCACCGTGGCACCTCCGCTGCCATGCGCGACGGGCAGTCGACCCGCATGTGGGGGTCGCCGCAGTGGATGCAGAGGTCAGCGAGCTGCGTGCACAGTTTCCTACTGTGGCCGAAGCATAGACAGCGAGTGCACTGCACCAGTGGTGACTGGTCCAGCACTCGCACTCGCTGTAGGTCAATGTGCACGCGACCCGCCATCGTTAGCCTCTGCCACACAATAGGGGACACCCGCAGGATGACGTGGCACATGTGGGGGTTCCTTGTCTTGCGACGGTACTTCACCTCTAACCTCACATCATCCGCAGGTATGTCTCCGATCAAGTGGGTGTTCTGCCGTTGGAGGGCCTGGGATATCTCCGCATCCGAGTGGCAGGAGAGGACGTCCTTGATAATGACCAGGGGGTCTTTGTTTTTCACCTCTTCTACCACCAGTCTTCCCGTCTTCCTTATTCTTTCGGTGACCTTTTCCATCTCCTCTCTTGTCTTGAAGCCAACCACTACTTTCTGGTCCTTTGCCTTGCGCAGCCTCTCCACCCTAGTGCCCTCATTCCTGGCATCTACCGCCGTCCTGAGCTTTTCAAGAACCTCTTCACCGGTGTCCTGATCATTCACAGATGATACAACTACTGAGTGAAGAGGTTCCTGGATGTTCTGCTTCAGGCCGGCAGCGATCTCAGCGAAGGTTGGACCTTGGCCTGCGACGTAGCGAGGGGCCTCCTGGAGATGAACCGACAGAGCCTGGGTATGGTGTTGGCACTCCTGCAAAGCCTGTTTGTGGTCTTTGAGGCCCTCCACAAGGCACTTCATGAGCTCTGTCGATTCATCTGTGGTTGGCCTTTGGTCACTTCGGGCCTGTTCGGGTTCAGCTACCACGTTCGCTCCATTTCCTCTTTCGATCTCCGCCTCCTTCACCAGCTGGTAAAGTCTCTCAACTGCTTTAGTAATTTCATCCTTTATTTCCTTTTTCAGGTTTCTGGAGCTTAAGAGTTGCATTTTAGCCTTTTGGAGACACGCCTTTGCCTCCGTGGTTCGGTTTAGGTACCTCACGGGTGGCGCGTCTCGTGGCGGGCTCTCTTCGGTCCTCTCAGGCAGTTTTGGTCCGTAAGGCGTACTCTGGTGTACGATTGCCTTGGACTTAAGTTTCGGGGGGCTAGACAGTGGGGCCTTCTTCGGTGGCGTTGGAGTTTTAAGAAGCTGTCCAGACCTCAGTCCATCAGCCTCCCCCTCTCCAATACCACGCCCCGCTGACGGGCCAGCCTGTGTGCATCTCACGCTCGGCTGCGAGGTCCCAGCTTCCTCTGCAGATGACGGCGAGCCCCCGAAAACAGGCAAGCTCGCGGTCTTCTTGGCGGGAGTGCGGAACATGGCGGTGGCTTTCGTGAAGGTAAGGTTCATGAGCCTAACTGTCAGAGGTCACTGATCTCTTCTGTATCCCTGTAAAGGGGGGATCAGCAAGAGGAGTACAAAAAGCGAGCCCTCTAAGAAGGGACTCGGTCAATATTTTAAATAAATAAAATCAATGTCACTTATAATTATGCCTACAAAGGCACTAAAAGTCTCAAAAACCGTCTACCTACCCTGCGTTGTAGTTGAAGGAGGTATAAATGTAGCCGGAAGGGCAAAAAATACAAATAATTTTTTGAAAAAGTTCAAAAGTTTACCTGTCTAGACACGAATGGGTGGGTGGGAGGGCAATTTTTTGTATTTCTATTTGAGCTAGGCGGGCGTGCGAGGTGTCAAAAGACGCGTCTCCGCGCCGGCCAGCGGACTATGGTGTTTTTGGAATTTTGTCAGAACAAAAATTCTGACTTTTTCTGAAAAAACTGATTTTACGACCAAAATGTATGTGAAAAACTCGAATAACACCACCGAACGTGACCCAAGCTCGCGGAACGCGCGCCGGAGTACA